>OY294063.1:7500000-10000000 GCA_958510865.1 Myrrha octodecimguttata
TAAAAGTAAAATCGGTCGAATCGGACAAATCACCCTGTATATTCTCAATAGAGACCCCCAACCATAAACCAAACATTGTTTCGAGACTGTCTGGACTAGTGTACACTTATCCTAAAATCTGACGGTCTCCTCCGGAATCACCCTGTATAATGTGTATTTGTTCTTATGAAAAAATACAGAAGACAGTACTTCAGAAATGTAACAAACATATACATATCTTATTTTGTTTGAACAATTCCCTAAAAGTTTCACTATACTTCCGATTGTAAATTGTTTATTGAAAACATTTTTTTGAAATTTTGATACCTACCTGAGAAAATTATAACTGATTTCAAATGTGCATGATACAATGTTGTCAATGAATTTTTATTCAAATAATTTTTGGATATTATCGTTATGTTATATTATTATATATATATATATGTTATATTATCTGTACCAAACATCCCGACAGACTCTTAAAAATTGAAAACAGATGAGAACAAGAGCTTTGATTCGCTTACCTTAATTGATGAACATTGAATACCCATCCAGGTACTGATTAGCTTAGCGCTGCTCGAGTTCACGGAATATGTAATACAATTTTGCAATCTTATGATCGTCACGGAATTTCGTGTCATACAAATAAATACCGAGTTTCGATTTGATTGGATGATTACATTGGTCAAATCTTTAGAAAAAATCAGATCCCAATATCTCCACAACCATTTGGCGGATTTTGCTTATCAACTAATTTTACTAGAACATCAGTAGCACAAAATTGACTTTACCTAGCTCATTCGTTGATGTATTGTGGGAAATAATTTGATAATAAAATTTCGAGTGCGTGCAAGTTCTAAGGAAAACGTCGCTATATTTTGCACAATGGTTTTTTCAACGCACTGAACTAGAAGTCAAATTTGGTTTGTCCGATCAAGATCATTATAGCTTTTCAAGGAATTTAGATAGATAGTTTTCAGGCCATGTCTCGCATACTAATAGGTCGAAGTGTTCGGAAGTCGTGAAAGGTTTAAGGAACTAAACCGATAGTATTCGTCAGCGATATTTATAGAGTTCCGAATCTGGGGATGGCCCTCAAAAAACAAAACCAGCAAATTCGAACTAGTAGCGAAATTCAATTCGAAAATAAATATTGTTGGTCAATTTCATAAGATGAGGAGATATCATGTGGTTCAAACAGTAGATATAATTTTATGTCTCTGTGATGAATGTTAATATCATGTAGATATCGTCACCATGGTTACTGATGACGTGATAATTTTTGAGTAGCTTTTTTAGAGGCCTTTTACACGATCAAATCCCCAGGGCCGATGAAACACTTTCCTTATTTGCCGCTTGGGCTGTGCACTACCTTAGATATCGGCTCCTTTTATTTTATTCCTGAATGTATGCTCTCGGCGTTGACACTACCCTAAAATGCCAGGGTGCCAGGCAAATTGGGTCCTCCGATCGTCTTAGATCAGGACAGTAGCTGCCGGTTCTTTATTACACTGTGGGGTTCCTGCCCACTGGTTCCTAGATATCTAGTAGTGTAAAATAAGCCTTTAAATTAAGCAGTACATTCGAGAGTTGATAAGGTCGAACAAAGTTGAGAAGTTTCAATTTTTGCGTACTAACATTATGAAAATAATGTTTCTTTCATTAGAACAGTATATGTTGTATATTATACTGATTGGCATACCATGCCCTCCTGGTCAAACTGTCATGTCAACCAATTATATATATATTCTTTTGAGATGAGCAGTATATTTTTTTTTATATCAAACAATTTGTGTCATAACAGTAGTTGCAGAGGAAATGTAAATGGGGTACCATACATTTTTACGTATGATACAAGAGCACAGATAAAAACCTCAGGAAAACTCTCTTCCCCCGTATAAGTGTAATGAAATTGCTATTTTTTATTGAAGGGCTTCTTTTTCATCGACAAAATTTCCTCCTTCCTATGCGATGCAGGTTGAAATCTTGGAATCATACCTGAAAACAAAAAAGGAAACGAAAAAACTAATATGAACTAGTAAATGATTTAGTACTCATTAAATTAATTTGAAGTTCGCAATCCATCTCAAAAAAGAATCAGACACCGAATGAATTGCCTCGAAACCATCGTCAAATTTATATATTGGACAAGCATTAACTAAATGTTCTATTGTTTCCTCTTCTTCTCCACACTCGCACCTTGGACTTTCGACCGAATTCCATTTGAAGAGGAAACTATTACAGCGATCATGACCGGTTCTAAGTCAGTTCAAAATGCACCAAATTTTCCTTGGAAGATTGAAACCATGAACTTTTTCTGAAAGATCGCTGATCAAACCTTTGTTAAAAACATTACACGAATTCCATTCCGAACGCCAAACTTCTTTGTCACTTTTATTGGTGTAAAGAAAATCGTTGATCCATAAAGGTTTACGAGATCTAGCAATTTTAGAATCCGGAATATAAGACATGATTGGGAATAAATTCGGAAAGGAATGATATTTATCCCAAGACTTTAAACTGCAACCTGTCTACGAATATGGGGCGGTACAATATTTGAGAGAACTGGGAACCACTGTAAAGGTGTAGATCCAATTGATTCGGGCCATTCTGATGATTCCTAAAATTTAGATGGGACCAATGCGGACCTACCTTCTAGAGTAACACACATTACCTTCATGAACATGCCAGAGCTCATTGTGAATGAATTTTCGAAATTAAGCCATGGAACTAACCCTAAATTCAAAACTCCGAAAAATTCACGGCAAATAATTGAACAAACTATATTCGGCAACGAGATCATATCTAGTATTCATCATAACCGTATTTGAAAAATGCTCTCAGACGACGAATGAAAATGTATCGTTCGTGTTTTGGAAGGGATGTGCTTACGAATATTAATTTTATTGCCATTCCTATTCCAACTTTCCAGCAAAGGTATGAGAAATAGGGCTTTAACAAAATTGCTATCCATAAATTACCAATAAGTCGGAGTTTCCTTCCAAAAGTTGGGAAGTTGTTGCACGAGTTTCGAGAGATTACACTATTTAGCTTATGGTTAATGCACAGGCCTTCCAGAAATTGCACATAAATTATTAATCTGTGTTGACTAATTAATGAATCATGATATGGACCCTGATATGCTAATTCTGAACAGGCTTCATAGAAAAATCAAGTGAAAGTTTCAATTTCTAACAAAAAATCAACAAGCCAGTTCATTATGGATTCGAACAGAAAACCATTTTATTCATTCTTTAAACAATTGTTTCTTCATCCAATGATTTTGTCAGGTTAGTGTCTATAACTAGTACTCGTACGATACGTAAAGAAGTAGGTATTTCGACCATCATTGGGGAATTTTTTAATATCATCAAAAAACTTTACTTAAAGGAAACCTATACAGGGTGAGTCTTTGACCTTGCAGAATATTTTAACAGAAGATTCTTGAAGCTGAAAGAAACACATTTGTCCTCTACCATTTTTTCCGATTTGGCCTAGATAAGAAGATATAGGCATTATAAATTTTCATAATAGGCTAGCCGCCCCTGGAAACCTGAACACTGAAGTTTTTCCAAGCCTTAGATATACCATTCAAATCTTCGAAATAAGCAACACTGTTATGAAAACAAGCGTCAACTTACTTTTTACATTCCAGTTGGTGAAAAAAGTTGTATTTATAGTGCAACAAACAAGTTAGGTATTCCAAATTTCGTGGGTGATAAAAGTTGAATATTCTTCTCTTGGTTTCATTTTCGATAATGAGGAATTCATCTAGCTATCACTCATATTAGCTTTGAGATTCATCTTCAATTTGTAATTATTAATTTTTTTTGTTTATTTCATTTCCTCCAAGAATTATCAGATTCAGACATAACCCATTCAAACTATCGTTTTCATAAATAAATAAAACAGATGTACCTAATTTATCTATGAACGTACAAACGTTGCCAGACGAACAGAAAGAAAGAACTCTTCGAAATCAAACAACACACAATATGCTAATTCTCTGTATACACTCGTATAGTCTATGATTCTGAACTGAACTATAAATCTATGATTCCATTCTCAACTTTTAGACGTGGCAACGCGGAAAATAGAATTCTGTGAATTTTTTGAACAGAGTTGCAACCAGCCAAAGTACACAATTCTCGGAATTTCACAGATATTTTTTATTTTTGAATTTCATATTACTCGAAAACGGCGCATCATACGAAAAAAAATTAAGAATACTTCTACTTTCCAAAATGGTCAAAAATTCGTTGAATAGCATTCAAATTATATTTTAAAGTTGGATTCTTTGAACTTCTGGCATTTTTATGAAATGTTATGGTCATATTAAAGAAAATGGAGGATGTGGATGAAATTTTGTAATCCAGGAACATTCATCGTATAAATAAAAAACTATATTCCAAAAATCATCTCATTCGGTGAGAGCGTTCGCGAGATATAATCGAAAATTAAATTTTTTTATGGATTTTCAACAGTCTGTATCTTACGAACCAAACCGAATCGGAAAAATGGTAAGGGAAAAAAAGGGTTTCTTTTGGCATGAGGAATCTTCTGTTAAAATATTCTGCAAGGTCAAAGACTCACCCTGTATAAGTCTATCTGGTTATACAGTAGAATTTATATTTTGTTGTATTCATTCTGATGCTTCCAATAAATTGAGTTTTCTAATTCAAAATTTCAGTATTGTAATAACAGGTATGGCCAGGGTCTAACAAATGATTCTGATTGATTGAGTTTTGCTTGTTATTAGTAAAACATTTTAATTTTCATTCTGATCGCGTTGATTATTTTTGAGATATAGAGGAAAATGGCTACCAAATTTGACTTTATTCGTTTCCAGTATCTTCTGAGATGAACATCAGGTCAAACTGAAATTTGGAACAATCTCATTGAAATCTGATTTATAGTTTCCGAGAAAACATTGTTTTTTTTTCAAGAAAAATTCGGGAAACATTCGAAAATGAATTTTATTTGAATTTTTTCCATTTCAATCCAGAGTATATTTTACTTTATGTTGCGCGACGGTATTCTAAAGGGTTTTTCAACAAGAACTTTGTTTTTTAAAACAAAATAAAACAAAGAATTTAGTGGAAAATGAATAAAATTTTTATTGTATTACAAAGAGAAAAGTTCGGCAATTATGAATGAAAAATGATATCCGACAAATGTCCACCACGACCGCGCTGACAGACGTTGATTCTTTCATCAAAATTTTTAATCACTTTTTGGCAAGATGGAGGGTCTATTTCGTTAATGACATCACGGATTTTGAGTTTTAAGGCTACAATCGATTTGATTGGCTCCGTATAAACTCTGTCTTTAACATAGGCCCACAAAAAATTATCCAGTGGTGTTAAATCACACGATCTGGCCGGCCACTTAACAGCTGAATTTCGCGAAATTATGCGATCGGGAAATTTGGTTTGCAATAAATTGATCGTTTCATTGGCTGTGTGACATGTGGCACCGTCTTGTTGAAACCACATTTCAGTGACATCCATGTCATCAATAATAGGCCAAAATTCAGTTGTTAACATCTCGCGATAGCGTGATCCATTGACTGTTACCGCATTTTCAGCCTCATCTTCGAAAAAAAACGGCCCAATCACACCTCCAGACCACATAGCACATCACACAGTGACACGTTGAGCATGCAAAGGCTTCTCAATAATTGTTTTAGGATTTTCAGAATGCGGCAATTTTGCTTGTTGACGTACCCTGACAAATGAAAATGTGCTTCGTATGAAAAAATGATTTTTTGAGAGAATCCAGCAGGTTGTTCCTGAATGAACTGAGCGAATCTACGGCGATTTGAATGGTCGGTCAGCTTCAATTCCTGCACCAGTTGAATCTTGTAAGGCTTCAAAGCCAAATCCTTTCGCAAAATTCGCCATGTTGTGCTTTTGGATAACCCCAATTGTTGAGAACGTCGTGAAATTGATTACTTTTGATCTTCTTCAACACTGTGGCTCACGGCAGCTATGTTTTCTGTTGAACGACCCGGTCGAACACGTGTTGGTGTTGGCACATTTTGTACCGAGCCTGTCGACTCAAATTTCGCGACCAAATTCTTGATAGCGGTTTCAGAAGGACGTTTATGTTGTCCGAAAATATCACGAATTTTACGAAATGTAACTTTAACAGAACGACCATTTTCATAGTGGATTTGAATTATTTCAATGCGATTTTCGAGCGAAATTGAATTCATTGTAACAATTGCCAAAGCATATACTGCGAATACGTCAAAAAACTAAATGTCAAAACTGTCATGTGGTGCCGGTGTTACCACATTGAAAAACAAAGTTCTTGTTGAAAAACCCTTTACAACTAATTACGCAGTTTCAATCTGATCGCGTCTGACATATTTTTTCCATATAAAAATATCGCATCGAATTCATATTCCACCCATCTGGACCCGGCTTTAAGCCGGGTCCAGATGAGTGTAATGCGAACAGCCTTATAATTATGCCTTATCCATATTCACAAACAAATCCACATAAATCCTAAAGCCACAATTCACCTTGAGGCGTCATTCCCACCCCTTCACAATCCTCATAGCACTCGGATTCATAATTCCAAACGAATTTTCATACCACTCAAATCTTTCACGGAAACGCAAATATGCTTGTTTATTCTCTCCCTGACACAAGTATGTATTTCACTGCGAACCTGAGAACGGTACATTCTTGACTTCATTTCCATGCATGGCTGGCTTCATTCATATCATTACCGGGGAGTCTTGGCAGTTAAGTCAAGATATATGCATTCAATTATTCCCGCGACTCAGCGAAGATAAGTTATCCTACATTCGCACCAACACAAACGAGAACTAATTCGTGCCATTTCAACCCTCCCGACAAGTTTGAAGAAGAGGAGGCCGATATTTGCTGCTCACCAGCGGTTCGGGCGATGTGAAAATGGAAGCGTCAACCAGAAACAAGCAGAAACTATAATGAACGTTTATTCATTAACGTCAATCTATAAATCCGGATGGGTCATGATATGAATTCATTGATAAAGTAAGTTTAGGGAGAGGGTCCCGGTTTAAAGGATACTGAATGTTATATCACTGAATTAGCTACAGCCGGTTGCAGAGCCGGATCTAGGGCGTGGCGAGGAAGGCATTTGCCACGGGCGCCAACAAACTAGGGGCGCAAAATTATGATTTTTCTTTCTTGAAATGATGTTTTTTCACTTCAAAGTCCATTCATATTTTAGAGCGGTGCACCTGTTGTACAATATGCGGCGACAAGTAGTTACCAATAAATTAATAGATGATAAATTTACACTTGCCGGTCGCCCCACGATTCCCGATCGCGACCAGATGTTTGTTATTCGAATACTGAAGACCTCAATTAGCGGCAAGTTCAGAGGGAGTTTAA
Source organism: Myrrha octodecimguttata (assembly GCA_958510865.1). Classification (NCBI taxonomy): domain Eukaryota; kingdom Metazoa; phylum Arthropoda; class Insecta; order Coleoptera; family Coccinellidae; genus Myrrha; species Myrrha octodecimguttata. The sequence goes on from OY294063.1 coordinate 7,507,371, forward strand.
TGGTTCGAGCTAGCGGCGGTAGCGCTCCGTCTAGGGTCGGTTTCTTGACGGCATGACAAAGAGATTCAGACCGTCCACATTATTCGCCGAATCGTTCATCACACCGGCTCTGATAAGGGTGATGTATTTCGAAGACGTTTACGACCGATAGGCCTGATGAAATCACCCTACTTGTTAATAGTACTTTTTTTCTCGCATGTGGGGTACTTCCATGCAGCGGCGCAGTTTATGGCATCAATGAGAAAAATAGGAACCAGGAACTTATCATTATATTTTATATAATGTGCAATACCGCAAATAACGTGATCGTGTAAGCGGGCCGGGAAATTATTCGTGCTGGAAAAAGTGTAAAAATTTCAATCAGGTATGTTTGAATAATTCAATTTTGAGTTGAAAATTTTTGCGCGCTCTGTCAAATTATATTCTGTCCGTGCACACGAGAGTCAATCGTTTTCGAAAGATATAACTTAGAGACTGCAAAATTTATAAGGTTATGTTTGGGTTAGGAATAGTCAGCGATATTATTGTTCGAATTTTATTTGCGAGATCCCAAATTATACCGATTCAATCGAAATTGCATTGTACCATAATTACATGAGTTTTCATATGTATAAGAAGAAGTTAGAAAAAAAATTTTGAAAAAATTTTTTTTCAAATTGAGTAACTCTACGATTCCAACAAAATCCTGCTCAAAGTTGTGCGTCGTTATGCTCCAACTAATTGTCAAATTTCAATCCAATCGCTTCAGTAGTTTCTGAAATATGAGGTAATTAACCTCAAAATTTCAAATGGCTATAACTCGGAAACTATTTGAACGATTTGGCCCATTAACAAACTAGACCTCCGTTTTTTGAAATAAAATCCTTCCTGAAATTTTCAAGTTGATAGAATCCTCCGAATCGATTTTGACACCGGATTCGTCATCAGTAAGTCCAACCTAGTCGTTTGAGACCATTTTCGGCTTAGTCATCGAAAATTACAGACATTTAGACGAAACCATAGCACGCTGTTTCCCTAGAACATGCGCGAAAATAATGCATTTGCAGGGGTCAACACCTGAAAAAAGCACTGCCGTGAAGGTAGCAACTTTTGCGCGCATGTTCAATGTAGATGAGCGCTTCAGCAACGAATTTGAACATGCACGCAAAAGCTGCTGCCTTCACGGCAGTGAATTTTGAAATTTTTCACTGATAAATTACTGGATTTCAATTCGATCAAATCTGTATTTTTGGAAATATTGGAAAAATAAAATTTTGAATAAGCCTAACGGCTGACTACGTAAACACAATAACTTCCAAAAGAAACAACTTAGAAACTCGATATTTGTAGAGAAGGTTTGGACCTTAATTACGTAGGCCCTGTTCGTGAATGGGCACCCAATGATTCTGTAGATATACCCAATCAAAATTTTATTTTTCCAAAAATACAGATAAGATCGAATTGAAATCCAGTACTTCATCGAAAAATAACAGTTTGAAGTTTCTTACAGAATTTAATGAGGGTGATATGATGAGAAAATCATAGAAATTTTTTTTTTCAAATTGTTCTAATGACACGATTATCACGAAATTTCGCAGAAAGTTGTCTTTCAGCATCTCGAAACTAGCTGTGAAGTTTTATCAGGACTGAATCAGTATTTCCCGAGTTATACCGAAAAAATCAACGATATCGAGAAGAAAACCTCGAAATTTGACATATTTTTTCCCGATATCTCCAAAACTTATAATCGTATCGAACTGAAATTTGGTAAACTGCTGTGAAATATAAAGCTCGAAGTGTATGTGGAATTTTTTTTTGAATATGATGAATGGTTTCTGGAAAAAAAAATTTCTTGGAAAAAAATTTCGAAAAAATTTTTTTTTCAATTCACTGACAACATGATACTGACGAAATTTGGCTCAAAGTTGCGCGTCGTTATACTCCACCTAACTGTCAAGTTTGAATCCAATCGCTCAAGTAGTTTCTGAAATAAAAAATAAATAACTTCAAAATTTCAAGTGCCTATAACTCCGAAACTATTCGACCGATTTGGCCCATTAACGAACTTAACCGCGGCATTCTGATGCGCAACCCATCCTGAAAGTTTCAAGTTGCTAGCTTGCTTCTGTCGACAGTTATCGTGTCTACGGCCGGACAGAATCGATTTTGACACCGGATTCGTCATAAGTGAGTCCAACCTAGTCGATTGAGACCATTTCCGGCTCAATCATCCAAAATTACAGACATTTGGACAAAACGATAGCACGCTGTTCCCTTAGAACATGCGCGCAAAAACGATCGCTTTGGCAACGAATTTGAACATGCGCACAAATGATTGAATCGAACGGAAATCCAGTACTGTACATAATGCTTGAAGGTCCATGCAGAACTTCGTGAGGATGAATAGGAAGTCACCAAATATGTCAGGAAGTGAACCGCTTATCCAACTAATTTGAACCTGCGCGCTAAAAGCTACTGACGCCAGTGCTTTTCTAGTTTATATTTGATCTGATTAGACCCATATTTGCTCAGAGCATCAAGTGAGAACCATAAAATCCTGGAATGCTTACAACTTGAAGGTAAGGGGAATGATTTCAATATCATGTGGAGGTATCGTTCTCTCTCATTCCCCTAACGAGATGAGAGAAAATAGTATTAGACTTCATCTGTATACAGCAGACATTCGCCTTCCGGGAACACCGTATTATTTCAAACAAACTATACACCCAATTATTCTAGTTGCTTCATTCTAGTGAATATGATGAAGTTTTGGAAAATTAGGTCACCATTCGGTGCTGGTGAAACACATGAGAGAAACCTTGAATTGGCGTCTGAATTTAAGATTGCAGCGCCACGGTGGTCAGTTTTAGAACTTTACATACAGACATAGATTTTGTTTTGATTGTCGATTTTGTACTGTTTGTTGGTGTTTGGTTTGATAATTTTTGATTTCACGATTCATTCAAAGACTTTTTAGACTTTTATAGTTGACGAGAGTATTACTGGGAGAACATATTCCATTCTTATAAAGTAGGTATGTATCATTCTTCAATCTAATTGAGTGTAGCAACTCTAAAATTACGGGGATATCTTCAAGGTTAGACAGTATTTCACTATTGTTTATTTTCAGATCCAAATGGCAAGATTGACTTTGGTGGATTTCTTAGGCTGTCTTGAAAGTTGAAAAACAGATAGTATTGTAAAACATACTTTTTGGAATAATAGACAAATACTCATTACTTTACTATTTTTATAGGGAAGGACTAAATACTCAATATATTGTGAATGAAATGAATACATTCACATGAAACTAATGCTACTTGTACCATAAGCCTTTTTCATTATGGATTGACAAATAAATGTTCCAACACTCATATGATTGGTCTTGAAAAAGCTGTAATAAAGAAGCCTTGTACAACTTTGCTTTCATCGGCAGAAGCACTTTGACCGAAGAGTATTCATCACCAGATATTTCCTTGTTGAGATTCTTTTTTTTCAATAGTCAGTTCTATCACTAGAACATTTACGTTGTTCCTTAATGATTAGTTCAACAGGCAGATTTCTGGAAGGCATAGCATTCCTCTTAAATAAATTTCTCTGCTTGGATTATGGGCCTGGAAAAAAATTGTCTTCATGAATGTGATCTAATATTTCATGAGCAATTCGTGATCATCATCGGTAAAAGGCAGGTAACAGACTCTGATAAATCTTGTTTGTTGGTTTTTATCGATTCTTCAACACTTTCAGGCCCGACTTGTTGAAGGAAGTTTCTTTTACCCTTACTCGAAATTTTTCACCGGGCTGTGGAAATCTATGGGAAGGGACATTTGAGTTTGCTTTTCCTCAGTAGAAGCACTTGTAAAATCACACAAACGCCAAGAAAAATGCATAAACTTTCTCATTTTCTTAACATTTCTTTTAACTTGTCAATGATAATGTCTGTACCTCGGGTTAATCGGATAGCCACCAGAGGGAGTAGCGCTCTATTTTCATTCGCCAATAGCAACGACATTATTATTCTACACCCATTCTTATCCCATAATTCTTTTCTATTTGTCTTACGTTTCAGAACATTTCGTTTTCCGAAGCTCTGTTCGATTGTTCACCGAATCATACAAAATCACGTTCATAGAATAACAACTACCCTCACTATTTGGTGAAGTGCTCGGGTTGACTCTCGATGACACTCAACCACCTGGAAGGAGAAGTATTTTATTAATGGTTCTCAAACCTTTAAACGTACTCGTTTCTTAACAAATCGATGAATATTTAACGGAAGGAAATTTTTTTACGGTGGAATGAAAGGGAAGGATGTGAATTCAAATTAGAATGATATTTTATTCAGGGAATGGCCCATTCCTTAATTCAATACGTTTTTATGTGAGTTGGTGCAGAAAATAGAAGTATACGAGAAGACTACGGTTTTATCTTTCATAGGACCCAACAGCCAGTATAAGATTTTGGTAACTTTCAAATTTTCGAAATATAGAGGTTAACTGTGTTTACTCTCTTTCTATACTGAAAAATCACTTTCAGGTAAAGGGGAAGCTCATAATATGCCAAATAGTCGAATTGTTTTAGTAGAGCAATAAGTCTTCAGAAAGTCTAGAAGGCATCCTTCATGACCAGTTGTGTTGAAAATTCAATAGACGACTTCAGCCCAAGTTGCCAACCCACAATTTTCTTCACAAATTTACTATCACTGGGGAACGGAAATTTCAGGACAAATTTGACATCATAAGGTTCGCGTTATTTATAAATATCAGTGAAAGATGCCTCGATTCCTCAAACAAGATAATTCTTTCCAAATGTAGGGTTTTGTTAAGATCATCTCTGATTGGCTGAAATTTAAGTTGGGATTCCTGATTTCATGTTAATAGTGTCAAATTTAAATAGGATATCAACTTGGTTTTTTCGGTTGCCAGTTTTCCATCCCGTAAATATGAAATATTTGGTTGGTTCCCGAAAAAAGATTATTAAGGGATTTGATTGATGAAAGCAATCTTTCTGTCACCAGACCGACAGTCAATGTTCTATTGTAACCTATCCATAGCATAGAACAATCTTTATTTACTTTATGATCCATAGAACATAGAAGAGACAACAATCATCAATGGAAAAATTACTAGGTATGGTCTATGGATCATAAGGTAAATAAAGATTGTTCTGTGCTATGGATATGTTACCATAAAACATTGATTGTCGTTCTGGTGCATAGATTTAATATGTCTATGTTCTGGTGACAGAAAGATTCATATTTACAGAACGGAAAACCGCCAACCGAAATAACCAAGTTGATTTGCGGAACCTATTCTTTATAAACTTGACACTATTAACATGAAATCAGGAATCCCAACTTAAATTTCAACCTGAAAAAAACCTCTATTTGGAAGGAATAATCTTGTTTGAGGGGCCGAGGCATCTTTTACAGGAATTTATAAATAACGCGACCCTTATCAGTCGAATTTGTCCTGAAATTCCCGTTCCCCAGTGATAGTAAAAAGGTGAAGAAAATTGTAGGTTGGCAACTTGGGCCGAAGTCGTCTATTGACATGAAATGAAATTGTCAAATAATATTGATAGAATCATTGTATAAAATTTTTACAATGATACAATCTATTCCAGATGTATATTAGAGAGTAGTTTTACCATTATAATAATTGTTGATAATATAGATCGCGGAAGGATTATGATAATTTTCAATGATGTAGATAAGTGTTTATTCATTCTTCAGTATTGCATCCACATTCTACGCGATTGTTTATTATAGCTGATTCAATCCGTTTGCACAGAAAACTATCGAACAAATTTGAAAATATCGAAACTGCTCTAATATTTTTCTGTCCTATGGTACATGGTTTATGAGAATTCATTTCGGTTGATATAGTCAGTTACGGAAAAAATTTGGTCTGGTGAATTTCATTTGAATTTTCATAGCAAAAATGTTTCTTTTTAAGTGAAGTACCGTTGAGCGATGTCAATATCTGGGTTGGTGGGTATATGGCTCACGAATTCCAACAAGAGCAGCATTAGATACCTGCATAATGATAGAACCAACCTGCAATCTGGAATCAGCTGCATGATTCACAAAGTTCCCCCCCAATTTTCAAGATCTTATCCTTCGGCAGTAACATTGTTTTCAATTCTTATCCTTTCGGGAATACATCCCCTCGAATGACAGTGCAGTTTATTTATTTTCAGAAAACAATGATCGATCTGTGACGAAATTTGGCAGATAAGTACTTTCCTCGAAGTACATTTTACACTTATTTTTGTATCTTTCAATGCTTCCGAAAAAGAAAAGAAATTGCTTTCTCTTCCTTTTTTCTCTACAAAATTCTAGGGGATCAAAAAGAGAAAGAATTATTAATTTCATCAAAAATCTCATTCCATTCGGATTTTTTTTGTCTCCTCTATTGATTTTCTAGCAAATTGGGAAAAATTCAAACCACCTTGGAGTTCAAACCCACGCTCACTTTCACTCTGTAGTAATACGAATATCATGGAAAACCCTTCTTTGTACCAATGATCGTATACAGGGTGTCTACAAGTGATTTTCAACAGAAAAAGTCATATAACACATGGTCGAAATATTGATGGTAATACTTCCATTCAACATTTTGAGTTTTTACAGAATATCTCTACTTTTTTCATGACATCAACCACACTTCGGTTATCCTTGAAGCCTAATTTTTTGCGTCAAAAAATTCCTCACTGCAGGCGAGGTGAGCAGATAAACGTCAAAGTTCTTAGGTGAAAATTATCAATGATATTTTTCCAATAGGTTTATCTATGAAAAATTGATACTTACGATCATGTTTTCTCTTCAACAAAAACCTCCCCATTTAGTTATCTTCCGAATGACATATCAACTTTTGTACCAGCTGTTTCTTTTCTCAATATCATGGCTAACATGATAACAACGAGAAATAAGAAGTTATAAAACATGATTTTCTTTCGTTTTGATGCTCTTAATGATTGAATCAGTTGTTTTTGCGCGCATGTTCTAGGGGAACAGCGTGCTATCGTTTTGTCCAAATGTCTGTAATTTTGGATGATTGAGCCGAAAATGGTCTCAATCGACTAGGTTGGACTCACTGATGACGAATCCGGTGTCAAAATTGATTCTGTCCGGCCGGCCGGCTGGCCGGCCGTCCGTAGACACGATAACTGTCGACAGAAGCAAGCTAGCTACTTGAAACTTTCAGGATAGGTTGCGTATCAGAATGCCGCGGTTGAGTTCGTTAATGGGCCAAATCGGTCAAATGGTTTCGGAGTTATAGGCACTTGAAGTTTGGAAGTTATTTATTTTTTATTTCAGAAACTACTCAAGCGATTGGATTCAAACTTGGCAGTTTGGTGAAATATAACGACGCGCAACTTTGAGCCAAATTTCGTTAAGATCATATCGTCAGTAAATTCAAAAAAAAATTTTTTTTTTCGGAAACCATCAATCATATCCAAAAAAAATTATACTCACACTTTGACCTTCTAATTTCAAAGCAGTGTACCAAATTTCAGTTCGATACGATCATAAGTTTTGGAGATATCGGGAAAAAATATGTCAAATTTCGAGGTTTTCTTCTCGATATCGTTGATTTTTTCGGTATTACTCGAGAAATACTGATTCAGTCCTGATTAAACTTCACAGCTAGTTTTAAGATGCTGAAAGACAACTTTATGCAAAATTTCGTGATAATCGTGTTTTTAGAACAATTTGAAAAAAAAAATTTCTATGATTTTCTCATCATATCATCCTCATTAAATTCTGTATGAAACTTCGAACTGTTATTTTCGATGAAGTACTGGATTTCAATTCGATCTGATCTGACGGTCAGCCTGACTGCGTAAACACAATTACTTCCGAAAGAAACAACTTAGAAAGTCGATATTTGTAGAGTAGGTTTGGGGCTTAATTACGAAGGTCGAATTCGTGAATGGGTAAAATCCGCCCAATGATTCCGTAGATATACCCATTCAAAATTTTATTTTTACAATATGTCCAAAAATACAGATATGATCGAATTGAAATCCAGTAATTTATCAGAAAAAAATTTCAAAAAGCACTGCCGTGAAGGCAGCAGCTTTTGCGCGCACGTTCAAATTCGTTGCTGAAGCGGTCATCTACATTGAACATGCGCGCAAAAGTTGCTGCCTTCACGGCAGTGCTTTTTGGACTTTTTTTGATTGAATATTGGAGTAACTTTTAGTAGAACTGTTAATTTATCTGCCTAGGCGAACGGATGAACTAAATTTTATTACTACATATTATAAGAAAGGAGTTAAGAGAGAGGACAAAATGCTGTTACAACTCGCTTTAAATAATTAAACTATTGACTCATAGCAAATGTTCAAATTGGCTACCACCTTGTTCGATACATTTCACACATTTCTTCTTACTGAATCTACAACCCTGCGTAGTTCAGAACGTTTCTGATCAATTTCTGCTCAACACAATTTGATTCTATCTATCAGATCATCTCAAGTTTAAACGCTTGAAATTCTGAATTTTTTTTTGCTGAATTTCTTCACAAGAACTGACACCTTCCAGATCAAACTTTTAGTTCAGAAATACGGAAACACAACTTTCAGCAGAATTCCGTGATCGCCAAATTTTTACATCAGGAAGAATAATTTCGTTTGGCATGATCAATACGTGAAAGGGTGACCACTTTGGAAACGAATTCGAACAAGCCCGTAAAATCTTCTAACCTCACGCCAGTGCTTTTCTGGATTTTTTCCATAGCTCTTATACGTTGAATAGCAGCTGGGCCATAAAAGCCTCAACTCACTTCTGTGCAGCTTTTATAACGTTCCAGAACTCCGGTTGCATAATCTGGATAAGCTGTATATTGAGAGATACCCACAAGGGCTTTTTGTGAGAATTTGTTTCTAGCAGCTGCAGCTTAATCGTTTTATTGCCAGTTCCAGTTCTCTATAGAACTAGTCGAGACTTTAACAGTTAACCAAACATTAAACGAATCGACTGCCGCTCATACTCAGCGCTTTCTTTTCCAAATGGAGATTTCCACGATAAATCCACAATTTCAATTAAGTTTTAAGTGCGGAATCTCATAACTCTGGCAGACAGCTGAACTGGATTTCTTGGTGGTATTTTTGCTCCCATTAGTCATCTCGAATAGCCACCCACTTCTTTCAAAACTATACATTTTGTTGGAAACTGAAGAATGTAATTGTTGAGTGATTTAATGGTAGAAATAGTTCATGAAATATCCCATACAAACCATAGACACTGTGACGACTGTCTATTTTGATCGTTTCCATATGTAGGAACATGAAGGCAGAGAGAATAGAATATTAGTTTTATTGGCGAATGAAGATAAGCGCTACTCCCTCTGGTGGCTATCCGAGTAACCCGAGGTACAGACATTATCATTAACAAGTTAAAAGAAATGTTAAGAAAATGAGAAAGTTTATGCATTTTTCTTGGCGTTTGTGTGATTTTACAAGTGCTTCTACTGAGGAAAAACAAACTCAAATGTCCCTTTCCATAGATTTCTACAGCCCGGTAAAAAATTTGGAGTTAGGGTGAAAGAAACTTCCTTCAACAAGTCGGGCCTGAAAGTGTTGAAGAATCGATAAAACCAACAAACAAGATTTATGTGAGTCTGTTACCTCCATTTCACCGATGATGATCATTTTTATAGAGGTAAGCACGAATTGCTCATGAAACATTAGATCACATTCATGAAGACAATTTTTTTTCAGGCCCATAATCCAAGCAGAGAAATTTACTTAAGAGGAATGCTATGCCTTCCAGAAATCTGCCTGTTGAACTGATTATTGAGGAACAACGTGAATGTTCTAGTGATAGAAATGACTATTGAAAAAAAAAAGAGTCTCAACAAGGAAATATCTAGTGATGAATACTCTTCGCTCAAAGAGCTTCTACCGATGAAAGTAAAGTTGTTAAAGGCTTATTTATTACAGCTATTTCAAGACCAATCATATGAGTGTTGGAAAATTTATTTGTCAATCCATAATGAATAATTCTTACGGTACAAGTGGCATTAGTTTCATGTGAATGTATTCATTTTATTCACAATATATTGAGTATTTAGTCCTTCCCTATGAAAATAGTAAAGTTATGAGTATTTGTCTATTATTTCAAAGAGTATGTTTATCATCTGTTTTTCAACTTTCAAGACAGCCTAAGAAATCCACCAAAGTCAATCTTGCCATTTGGATTTGAAAATAAATATTATTAGAATACTGTCTAACCTTGGAGATATCCCCGTGATTTTAGAGTTGCTACACTCAATTACATTGAAGGATGATACATACCTACTTTATAAGAATGGAATATGAACTTCCAGTAATACTCTCGTCAACTATAAAAGTCTAAAAAGTCTTTGAATAAATCGTGAAATCAAAAATTATCGAAACAAACAGTACAAAATCGACTATCAAAACAAAATCTATGTCTATGTCTATGTATGTGAGGTTCTAAAACTAGCCACCTTGGCGCTGCAATCTTAAATTCAGACTCCAATTGTAAAGGTTATTAGCAATAGCTCCATATGGTAGAATAATAAGATATCACAAGGACGAATACCCGTTGATAAAGGCAAAAGGATGAACGTTGTTTTTATCGATGAGGGTATTCTGCACTCGAAGGTATGGTTCGCACGATGCTCCCGATAGATGGCAAATTGTAAGTAGTAATACTGCAGTTCTCCGTCTAAAAGGTTGTAAGTATCTTAGGTCCTATTACAGTGGTTACCATAGGTAAGGCAGTCTGACGATCGGTAAGGACCGTGAAACTGCAGTAACTAATCCGCTTCTTCGATGTAGATGTTTTGGTTGATTGAATGACTAGCTCAGATCAAGGTGAAATATTTAATGATTTATCTACGGGTATTCGTCCTTGTGATATTTTATTAATTCTATTGTCAGAGCATAAAGGTGAGCAGATATTTCATTTAAACATAAATTTGGACTTAGCAAAATATATTCCAGCAGGAATTGTCCACATAATCGCATTACAAGATGACAAAATTGAATACTTTTCAGGACAAGATCTACTAACATTTTTCTGAGGTGATTAGATGTCATCTTAGTAGTTATAGAGGTGGTGATGGAATTGAGATAACAGATAGTATAGCAAATATGAATGATTAAGCAGTAATTTGAGATAGTGGACAGTTTGAAACACACAGTTTGTCTCCACGACTTTATTTTATTTCGTTTATGAGCTTTGGTAGAACTATGCGTAAAAAAAGAAAGAATATACTCCGAGTACCTTGTAATTATTTTTGTTCATCAATGTGAAATCAAATTAACTCCTGAATGTATCCCTAGTCATCAATCTGGTGGTAATAATGCAACCTCTTACTCCCTATCTATTTATTTCAACTTTACAATTAAAATTGCTATATACAAACACAAATCTAGGTACAGTGAATCTGAGATCCGGGATTCGAAGAAGCACTTATCTTAATAGTAAGGATCCGGTGGTATGATCCTTCAAAATACAGGTATTATGCAGGTAGTCCAGTTTCAAGAGATTCCATCCATCCAGCAAAGTCCAGAATTAAGATATTCCAGTGATAATTAGCTTCGGTATAAAGGTATTCCAGCCATAATCGGCTCCAGTACTAAGATACTCCAGTAATAATTGCTTCTAGTACTACGATGATCCAGTTAAACTTTGGGTCCGGTAGTAGGATATTCAAATGTGCGCCAGCCCCAGCAAAAAGACAATCCACTAGTCGGAAGCTCCGGTAAAAGGATGATTCAGTGGGCGATAGCCCCGGTACAAAGATGATGCAGTAGGCGGTAGCCCCGGTACAAAGACTGCAAATTTCAAAACTATAAGATAGTGCTTGAAACACGTGATCTCACTCCCAGTGATTCTAGACGTTATTGAAATAATTTATAAGTTGATAAATTTGAGATGAAATATCTAGAACTCAGGAACAAGAGCACGTTATTCAATAATAAAAATGAGACAAGAAATCAAATGCACAATATTATACAAAGGAAAATGTTAACCTGTGTAACCTGCATGGAATGAAATAAATCAGAAATCACAATTTGGCATTCACAAAAGCAAACAATATTGGTCGGGATATACGTAGTACTTACCGCCTTTTGAATAGACATCTTATGAGAAACAATAAAACTTCAAAATTCCACGATGTTAATGGATTACGAGGTACGTTAATTCGCTAAACTCTAGCAAGGTGCTGAATCTTAAACTTTTACGCACCAAAAGGAAGAATTTTCCATCAGCTGGACCGAGTTTAAAGGGTCGCGCATGCGAAACACACACTCAACCGTCAAAGCGAAGAGCGTTCTTCAGCGATTGATCATATAATTGCAATACGGCGTTTTTCTTGCGATTGGAATTGAAATTATTAGTATGACTTATTTTCGCGATGAAAACTGAAATCGACAGTGGAGCGTTTTGTAACGTTACCAATGGAGCATTCATGTAATCTAAAATTACTAATATCCGAATTGTCAGTGAGCCGGTTAGTATCCACGAAAAATGATTCAACATCGAGAAAAATATAGTTATAAGGTAGCTTGGAATTACTCCTATTTTTCAGTTTAGCATCCATAGAATCCAAAACAATAATTGCCGTTACCAAGTTTCATCAGGATTGGATCAGTATGTTTTGAATTATTCTAGAAATAACAATAATACCCAGCGAAAATTCAATAAACTCAACGAATTTTTACCAATATCTGCATAAATTAAAATATGATCAGAATTAAATTTGCTACACCGGTGTGAATTATGGAGTTAAGCGTTCGAGGAGTATTCGGAGAAAATCCAAAATTAACTAACCATACAATCCCAACATATTTATTTTTTAATGCTACAACTAAAATTCTGCAGAGTGTAGCGTGTCGTTATGTTCCAACTAACTGTCAAATTTCCAATCACTCGGTTAGTTTTTGGAATACAGGGAAATTACATGAAACTTTCGAATAACTACAACTCCGAAAAAATTTGGCGGATTATGCTCATGAATGAACTCTACAGTCGCATTTTTGAATACAACATTCCCTGAAAGCTTCAAGTCGATGGTACCCCTCGTTCGCTGTTCAACAGAATATGCGGGCAAAAATGGATTATTTTATGTAGGTATTTGATAGGACGAAAATCATTTATGAACCTTCGTTCCCAAATTGATTTGAAAATCGTTCATTGAATTCAAAATTCCACCCATGATGTTGGTAACCTTGATCTTTGCATCTGCTTGTCTCCATTTATAATGTGCTTCACTTCAGGAATACACGCTGTCATTTATATAATTAGTATGAACGAATAAACATGATGAGGGTAAACCTTGTCACAAACTAGTGCTACCAACCCAAGTTTTCGACGTCTATCTGTCCCTGCAATGCATGCACAGATAAAGGCATTTGAATGTCACATGTAAAGACCAACGAGCTACATCGGCTCTAAAAAGGAATTGAAATGTCATAGGATGAATATCAGTGTAATAAATCATTTGTATCCACGAATTGAGTTTCATTGAAATTCGACCTGATTATGCTCCCATTATTTTTTGTATGGCGTTTAATATTTGACTTATTTATATTCACTCGAGCTTATACCAATATTGTCAAAGCCCGCATGCAAAAAGTTTGTCATTCAATGTCATCTGCATTGACTACAGCAGAATGTTTGCTTCAAAATTAAACGAAAGTTTACTTCTTCAGACAGAATGAATGTTGCGGAAATGAAGTTGAAATGAATCAAGCGAACAAATTTTCCCTACACATTTTACCTTTTAGGTTTCATCCTCTGGTTTTCACGGATAAGCGCATTATAGTTCTCAGGAGTTTTAATTTTTCAGAAACTCTATATTACGCTGTATTTCATACAGACCTCCTAGTCATGTTTTTTCAACCAAATATTAAATTTAAATCCGATCAAACCTGTATTTTTGGAAATATTTTGAAAATATACTTCTTCGCCGTCTAAAGGTTGAATCACACTATCCGTTCCACAGCCTTTCAGTATCCTTTCCGTAAAATATTATAACGTGTAAATGAATTGATGTATCCACACTATACGTTCCGTTCACGTTCTGTCAACATGACATTTTTGCCTATTAAATTTTGACTTAAATCATACGGAAGTTGTACTGGAAGGTTACGGAACGTATTGGCGTCTGAATTTAAGATTGCAGCGCTACAGTGGCCAGTTGTAGAACCTTACATACAGACATAGATTTTGTTTTGATAGTCGATTTTGTACTGTTTGTTAGTGTTTGGTTTGATACATTTTGATTTCACGATTCATTCAAAGACTTTTCAGACTTTTATAGTTGAAAAGAGTATTACTGGGAGTACATATTCCATTCTTATAAAGTAGGTATGTATCATCCTTCAATCTAAGTGAGTGTAGCAACTCTAAAATTACGAGGATATCTCCAAGGTTAGACATATTATTTATTTTCAGATCTAAATGGCAAGATTGACTTTGGTGGATTTCTTAGGCTGTCTTGAAAGTTGAAAAACATACTTTTTGAATAATAGACAAATACTCATAACTTTACTATTTTTATAAGGGAGGACTAAATACTCAATATATTGTGAATAAAATGAATTCATTCACATGGAACTAATGCTACTTGTACCGTAAGCCTCATTCATTATGGATTGACGAATAAATTTTCCAACACTCGTATGATCGGTCTTGAAAAAGCTGTAATAAATAGGCCTTGTACAACTTTGCTTTCATCGGCAGAAGCACTTTGAGCGAAGAGTATTCATCAACATCAACAACTTTCAATAGTCAGTTCTATCACTAGAACATTTACGTTGTTCCTTAATGATCAGTTCAACAGGCAGATTTCTGGAAGGCATATTATTCCTTTTAAGTTTATTTCTCTGCTTGGATTATGGGCCTGGAAAAAATTGTCTTCATGAATGTGATCTAATATTTCATGAGCAATTCGTGCTTACCTTCATAAAAATGATCATCATCGGTAAAATGCAGGTAACAGACTCTCATAAATCTTGTTTGTTGGTTTTTATCGATTCTTCAACACTTTCAGGCCCGAGTTGTTAAAGGGAGTTATTTATTTACTCCAAATTTTTTACCGGTCTGTAGAAATATATGGGAAGGGACATTTGAGTTCGCTTTTCCTCAGCAGAAGCACTTGTAAAATCACACAAACGCCAAGAAAAATGCATAATTTTTCTCATTTTCTTAACATTTCTTTTAACTTGTCAATGATAATGTCTGTACCTCGGGTTACTCGGATAGCAACCAGAGGGAGTAGCGCTTATCTTCATTCGCCAATAGTGAGAATCAACCTTAATTGCGCTTGCTTGAGCCATGAAAAACTTTTCAACGACAGCCCGATTGACATTCAGATACATATTCGATTTGGTAAAATATTATTTTCATCCGTTAATCAGATAGGGTAAGATCGATCCTAGTTGGGATCATCTTTTGTAGGAAGGTGAGATTTATATGTTTATCTTGAGGTTGTGTTGGTTTGGTGAATAGCAACAGAGTATTGTTGGATGCATTCATATTTTATATTGATGGAAGGATATTTTGGTAGCTTTTGCATTGCAGTTTCATTGGTAATTTGGTGCACTGTTACGGTATTCTTCATTAGGCAACATTTTTCAAAAAACTCCCACATTCCGCAAGAGTGATTTCTATAAATAATGATTTGCATTCATTATTCTATAGTTCTATCTCAGATATTGGAAGCGGAAACTCAAAACAGCCCTGAAAAATAATTCATTTTATTCTATTCGTAAATACAATTTAAAGACACAAGTTTAGTTGATTTCTACTTTATTATAAACACATGACGCGTTTCACTACATTGTAGTTTCATCAGATGCTGAGTTGCAACTGTCTCAAAAAGTGTGTTACAGTTATACATAAACCAATACAGGTACAGAGATATTTCCAACAGGTCAATCATGGAAAAACCAAACCGGGCTCCTAGCTGAATAGGTTTAACAATGGTGAATTTGACAGTTCCGTCTGGTCGTTTAATAAATTTCCAGAATTTCTTTAACGGTTTATCTCTAGAGCCTCCAATAAATTTAACTTCCGCCATTTGTTCTCTATGTGTAGAATCTTGAAATTTTCGTCGAATTCGTGTTTTTCTATTATTAAGCGTACGTGGAGTTTAATTTATTTTTCAAAAAAGGACTTCTGTGTTCTTTCATTCTGGTGTTGAATGATCTACCCGTTTGACCTATGTAAGTTTTAGGACATGAGCGACAGGAAAGTTGATAAACTCCTGATAGGTTGACTTTAAATATTTTAGGTTTATAGTTTTTGAAGATTCTACCCAAAGAGTTTGTGGTTTTGAAAGCTATGTTGATGTCAGATTTTCTTAGAAATTTCTTAATTTTTAGTGATGGGTTTCCGAAAAAGGTTAAAGATTTGAATGTTGTTTTTATTTTCGACTTTGGGTATGTTTCAGAGATAGCATTTATATATTGTTTCTTATTGATTATGTTATCGATCATTGAAGGTGAATAACCGTTATTGGATGCTATTTGTTTAATCAGATTCAATTCATAATCGAAGTTCTTTGGAGACAGAGGAATTTATAATAATCGGTGTGTCATACTATGATATGCGGATAATTTGTGTTGAATTGGATGGAAAGAATCTTTTGGGATAGTTGGGATAGTTTGGGATAGTTTTATTTTTAAATATTTATGAATATGGCATATCCTCAAACATATGAATCCACAATGTCATTTCATTTCTTAAGGTATATAGAGATCTTTTTTAAAATTCCAGACAGAAAAAACATTTAGTGAGATTTAGTGATTCCGATTTAAAAAAATCTCAAATTCGGCACAGTAAGTAATCGCTCACGGAAGATGATATTTACTGACTTGTCACCCGCAAACTTGGTTATGTTAGAAATCGACTTGGTACAGAATCGATGTGCACCACGCACATATAACAAGGGAGAATTGTAACTACTAGTTCTGAATTGTGCGACGCACGAACGCTCTTCTTCAAAGTGCGCATGCGATCAGTACAGAACTGGTTCGTTTTCGAACCCACTAAGAGCTAATAGCACGCTGTTTCGTGGAACATGCGCCCAAAAAATACCATCAAAGCTTGTGCATACTCTCACAACCGATTAGAGATTTCCAATGTTCACAAATACTTCATAATACAATGAATCTACAGAGTGTAACAGCCAAATGGAATAAATTCGATAACGAATAAATGAGAGGGTGTTGGGAAAAACGCTCGGACACGTCGATTTGTAATTTTAAATGCGCATAGTTTTCAAGAAAATAAAATTATATAGGGTGTTCCATGCGACCGTGGCCTATACCGCAACTTTCTTATTTCAAATGTTACCCCCTGTATATTATTTATTTTTTGGATTCTTCAAAAAATTCTAGACATAATTCATGTACAATGTCCTATACCTATCCTCAACTTTTTCGGAAATATTAAGCGTTTTCAGAAATGTTGAGTAACCTTAGAAGACAATTCTACACCAGATTAGCATGTTGCCAAGACGTTCGCGGCGAGCATTTTGAACATTTCCTACATTGACATTAATGTTTTTTTTTGTTTTTTTTAATTATTAAGAAATAATCAGTATTACTTATTAGGTTTTAAGTGTAATGTACCGAATTTGTGAAATAAAATAATTTTTTTTATTCAAGACGTTGATTTTTGAACTAAATCTGAAAACACTTAATATTTCCGAAATAGTTAAAGATAGGTATAGGACATTGTGCATGAATTGTGTCTAGAATTCTCTGAAGAATTTAAAAAATAAATAATATACAGGGGGTTGCATTTGAAATAAGAAAGTTGGTATTGGCCACAGTCACATGGAACACCCTATATAATATTATTTTCTTGAGAAATATGCGCATTTGAAATTACAAATCGACGTGTCTGAGCGTTTTTCCCAACACGCCCTCATTTATTCGTTATCGAATTTATTCCATTTGGCTGTTACACTCTGTATATGCATTCTCTTCGAAGTCTAAGCACCGCCGAATGGCGTTGAGGTGAGAGAGGTGTGAAGTGTAAAACACTTGTACGTATTCTTTGTAATCAAATTTCATTTCCCAGAGGAAAATTGCAAGTGTTAACAGTTACAGACTATTACAGTTTAGTTCCCGTTGTACTTGAATTTTATGTGAGATATCTCGAACTCCTTGAACCTGATAAAACAGGGGTTGTTCAGAGATGTTCAAGATAATATACATTAGGAAAGGAAAAAAGTATATTCAAATATCTATACTCCTCTAAGATGTTTTTTTAACTTAACCTTCCATGAGTTGCGAAGAACACTCATTTTCTGCACTTTCTCTTGTAGGAACACAAATATAAAACAGTCACAATGAGTGTAGACTGCAGTTCTGAGGAAGATCTTCAATGGAACGTGATATAATGAACAGTAGGATTTTTCGAAAATTCATGTTATGTTATTCCTATCATTCAGTTTGTTTTTCTGTTGAAATTAATGAATATGTTTGTATTTTGTATCTGGCTTATTCGTGCTGAAATATTTTGCACTTTTTTATCGATTTCCTTTAGTCCTTTCATTTTTGTTCCAACCTTATACCTTATATTCCATTTATCAACTTCAAAGTTTGTTCGGAGAAATCTGAACTTCAAATAAAAATAGATTTTGAAAAAAATTGAAATTAGGGAGAATACCTTCCTCAAAGATTATGTCATATCCAATTCAGAAAGAATAGAAACTAATCCGAATGCAAGAATAATTGATTGATGGTCAAAACTCGGATATGATTTTCATCTCATCCGCGGAAGCAAATTCGATAAGGTTATAGGAATTCAATCTACTTAAATACGAGTAATTGATAGGGGTTTGAATTTTATCGAATTACATGCCGAAATCTGTATTATATCGTATATCAAAAGTCAAGACAGCTTCTCGACGAACTACATCGATCGGGTTTCCCATTAGTACGATAACAGGGTTATTCATATCTCGATAATTCAAAAGGAGACGTCTGAAGATATGAACCCATATTATTTTCCTGCTCGGTATCCACTGCTCCATGTCGCCATGGAAAATAGATATCGTCTGAGATCTTCATTAATTTTTATCGTTTGTATACGGAAATGTGGAATGATAATGATCGTATTTTTCCATTGTAATACACCTAGGGGGAGCATCCTTATTATTGATTCTCACTACTGAAAAAAAATTAATGATAGTTGATACTGACTCCACTTTTGTTTCATTTCAAAAATTGAATTCGAACGAGTCTACTTGATCAAGGCTTTTTATACAATCATTAACCAATACCAACTTGTAACGGTTTAAAAGTACATTTTAACAATAATATAAACGAAGTAGTAGTTAAACACTTCAGTAGGTCAATTTTTACTTGATACATATCGAACTCTGTGTTTTCGATACTGTTGCGCAATCGCGTCTGACGAATGCGCCTGAGAGCCCCTGATTCGTTCGGCTTCTTTCTTTTTTTCAAGGTGCAAAGATCGATTTTATATTAACGATCAATATCGATTGATCGAGTTCAGTATTCTCATTGATTTTGAGAAATTGTTATCTGTGTGCTCTAATATTAAGTGTTAGGGGTAAGTACTTTTAGTTCAACTGTTCTGAATGACCTAATATATCAATTTTATTTGCTTTTTCCGATATTTCGTCACATGAAGGAACGCCATTTTGGGAGATTGTAGCCAGGAGGTTTTGCGACTCAAATAGTTTATCTGTTCATATCTTATTAATCTTCAAGTGGATTATTTTCCAGTCTATATGTTTTTCTTGCTCGAATTTTGTTATTGTTCATTCTTTTCAAATTTTGGAAGATAGACTGGAGGGTAAAGCCAACATAAATGAACATGTGGTAATTTTCTTCGAATTTTCTAGCACTTTTCCTGGAATTTCACTTCCTGGGATCTAACTTTTCCTGGAACCTAACTTTTTGGAACCTTACTCTCTGGGTTCTCACCTTTTGGATACCGAGTACCTATTTACCTGATTTATTACGTACTTTTGGAACTTGTCTGGCATTATCGAAGTACTTCCTCTTACCTTCCTGATAACCAGTACCTGCTAAGGACATACCAGTTTGCCTAACTACCTGCAGTTCCACCTGTGGACACAGAGCAATTCAAGAGCACAAACCAACGATAACCAAAATCGGATTAAAATGGCCCATGATCTGAGATCTTCGACCACCAACACACATGCTCTAAAAAATAAATACAGATTTTTCTGTATAACCTTTACATAATATCTTTCGATATTGATTTGATATCTTACGATATACTTTTATGTCTTCGACGTACTACGTCTTCAATGACAAAATTATTATATCAACTGGCATATAATGATCAAAGTAAAAAACTTGAGAAAAGTGTGAAAAAATGAAATACAACCTAAAAACAATACTAGACACAGTGTTTCATCTTCTATCTTTCGATTTAGAATCATCAGTAGCATTTATTCTATATTATACATCAAAAACTCACCACGTGTTTTGTTACGTACACTTCACTTCAATAACGGAAATAAGCAGGTTTAAGTCCATACGCATGCTTGTTAGAATTGTGCATAGAAACAATAATGCCACAGATTTTACTTACACCTTCTTCTTTCCTTGACAAATGAAATGAGGTAAAAAACATTTTCCAAAGTCTTTATAACCTCAAACATTAAATGACAGTTGATATTGACCCTTGAAAACTATAAGTTTTCATTCAAATATTAAATTCAAAAAAGTCTACTTGTTAAAGGCTATTGGAACAACAATTAAATATTTAATTGTTGTTTCAATAGCCTTTAACAAGTAGACTTGTTTGAATTTAATATTACACATGCTCTAGCCGATTTTTAGATAAGTGTTATTTTTCTTGTGTTTCCATAATCTGAGCTCAGAAATTGTTTGTAAAAATATGTAGATATTTGTGAAAGATTAATATATTGGATTGGTTACTAATCCAGTTTTTCAGTTTCCTCTCCATGCAGTAGGTTGAGTGAGTTCAAGGCGTAAATATAACCCTTCATTTTTTTTTCTTTGTTATACTAGTTAACTTTCTTATCTTTACATTGTTTAACAGATTATTCCTTATATCTTTTTTTATTGTTATAAACTGTCCTTCAATCTTTGAAGTTATAAAGATATTTGAGAGTGTTCTCTACTGCATTTTATTTATCGAAGGAAGAATACGGTGTGAAACTTGTGTGAGTATAAATTTTCGAACTCGCCAAATTGTATGTGTTTCAGACTGCTGAGCATCAGTGAAATGTATCGTTATCGATACAATTATGGATTCAACTGAATATTCTTGTAATACCATCTTTTCTGCACGAACTTTGACCTTGAAAATCACAAGTCTCTATGGTAAACATAATCATTTTATTATTGCAGTATCTTTTTTTTTCACGCCCTTTGTTAGATGTTGGACGTTATCGTCTTGTGGGAAACCACATGAACCGAATGTTTCCAAGTCGTGACGGATGCTGTTGACAGCAAAATCGCAGATGCAGCGACCCGAAATGATAATTGGATGAACGTCATGCACATCGTTTAATCAATTCGTTGCCTCCAAATTTAACGCTCTCTGTTCGTGATCTCGTTTAATTTTTATTTAAACACCATTTCGAAACCCAAAATAACACTCAGTTGTTGAAGTCCATAAATGGCTAAATCTACGACTGGATTCCTAAGCGCATTAAGCTCTAACCATCAATTTCACTCAAACTGATGACGCGTACTGTTCACTCTCAAGGAGAATTTGAATTTCATTTCAATTCGGTGGTCCATTCGTCCGGCCTTCTTGAAAGTTTGAGGGTGAGTTTGAAGATTAACTTTCTCCATTTAGTTCATTAATGGGTAAAATCCAAATAATGATTCAGTAGATATATCCATTGTAATTTTCCTATTATTGCTGAATTGAAGGTCCTATCGAATAGGAATCAAGTACGTACTTCATTCAGAAATCACGTCCTGAAGCCTGTCTTTACCTCACTTCAGTGCATTTTAGAATTTTAATGTGACATTTCGATCTTATTTTCAGTATGAAAGGTACTGAGTGTATTTGATGATCTTTTGCATTTTCAGGTTAGTTCTCCCCCTGCAACCCATGGCTGAAGGGTCAGGTGAGAAAATTTAAAATAATATTGTGAAATAATGCATATAAATATAATGTTTTTGTCTCTTAATGATACAAAAGAGTGGACAACTTTCTTCAATTCACTTATACTCTTCGCATTGAACACACGTTCCGGAAACTTTTTTTTGTTCAGAGCTAATTCTTTTCACTACTTTAGGCATATATGGATTATACAAAGCAATTGGTTTCTCAATAACGAATAAATATTATGGAAAAAGTCGGAAAAGCATATATACATACACAGATCCGTCAAAAAAATACATAGGAACATAAAGTAGGTGTGAATAAATTGTTCGACCTCATATTTATTTGAAAACTTGTGGATTCAACGATTTTTTTAAATCCTCGTGAGATGGATCAAAATTTTCATTCCAAGGAAAAACGGTGATGCTTTTACAAAATCCGAGCAAATTCGGGTATAATTATTTAATTATTGTGATTATAGCAATTTTTTAGAAAGATGAGATATTATTAACGAAAGTAGCTTATGCCAATTTCTGTATTGAATGCAGAGTGAACATTTTGAACTTACCGAAAAATGTCCGAAAAGATGTTCGCTGAGATACTCCCTCAATATACCTCATTCGACTTCTCTGCAATATATCATTAGCAAATTAAGATACACCCCTAGAACATTACGCAATCCATACCTAAGTTGCCACCTGCACATTTTACATTAATAGTAATTGCTTCTGTATTAAGACTCCTCTCAAGGTTCCTTATGAATAGCAAATATAATTTAAAGTGTTGTGTTGGTAAATATTGTCACAAAGGGAACTGCCGTTCAGAGTCTCATCAATACTCATCTGAAGGAATTTGGCATTAAGAACCCTCTTCAGTTGAACGCCCCGATAGTTAACATCAACATCTGAATTTTTATTGGTATTATAGAATTCTAGATAGCCCGTTTTGTCTAGATTTGATTGGAAAGTGTTTTCACAGAACAGTTATACATTTCCTCAAAACATTTCTTAACCACTTCTTTTAGATCGATGTTATTTCTTGATTCAATGATTGCTACTAATACATCATTTATATACAGAAACAAGTTAACTTTACGTTCGAATATATCGTTAGTGAACACATATTCCCAGATTATTAGATAAGGGGCATGCCACGATTTTGACCCTGTTAGATTTTGCCACAGCCTTCGACATCTTGGACCACGAACTTCTTTGTGTCAAATTGAAATACTTAGGTTTTGGTGAACTTGCATTGAAGGATTTTGGGTCTACCTTTTTTTTTGTAAGAGAAACTTTTTCTGATTTGTGTTCGATTACTTCAGGTGTGCTACATGGTTCCATTTTTGGTCCTTTGCTGTTTTTGATTTACCTAGCAGTCATTTATGAAGTTGTCAGATTTGTGTTCATTTATATTTATTGCGATGATGCTAAGGCTCGCCTATGCTTTCATCCCTCTTTTCCGGATCAGGCTGTTGAGCAGATAAATGAAGATCCATCAGAAATTGTGGAATTTTGTCAGAAAATTAATCAGTATATTATCATATATCATTTTGTAAATATATCGAAGAAAGCATTTAAATAAGGCACTTTTATTGTTATCATTATTATTATTACAACACGATCAAAAGTATAAAGCCCGAATCCCAGACCTGAGGCATACCTGACTCCGTCTCGGATAGTTCCGAATACACTTGGTTTTTGCAAACCAATTATTTCCAGTTTTGGGGTAGTCCTTCATCCAATTTGAATCGACACCATGAATATCAATCCTTTAAAGCTTTGTTAATAGCAGACTATGACTAGCGGAATCGGACGCCTGATAAGAAAAATTCCTCTTCATGGCAATCATCGCCTTCTAAATGTTTCACGACATATTTGAACATGAATTCCATTCTTCGTATTTCGTTTGTTATAAAATGGGAACTATTCATCATTCAAATTTTTAGGAATATCTTAAATTGTCATTAAATGATCCAAAAAATAATGTCCGACAACCACATATGTCAATGATATGAGGCTATAATTTCACACGTCTTCCTCATCACCATTTTAAAGCAGGTGATATCTTATTGATTTCATATTTTGTCCGAAAAAATACCACTGCAAAAAGATGATTGATCAAGTAAATCAAAGGCTCAGAAATCTTAATCACAATCGATGAGATATCATCATAACCCTAAGAATTTTCAGGTTTCAATTCAATACCAACTAGTTTGACAATAGTTACTCTAGTCCTTTCTAAAGCATAAAAGTATTGAAATTTGCATGCACGGTAAAATTCATTCGATTCGGGAAATATTTTTCTCAAATCAGTAAGATTCTTTAGTTCTCAATAACGTAACCGGATTGGAGATTAGTTACCTGCCATTTGTTTATTGTATTCCCAAGAACACAATCTGTAACGTTCCTTCTTGATAGGAATACTTTCATTTTCAGATATTCACCAAGCAACAAATATAAAACAAAAAACCCATCAAGAATGACAATAACATCACCCTTTTCTACCTTGACAACAATAACAATCAGACATGAAACGGCCATATACATTATTCACACCAGAAATGTCGGTATAGTAACATCGAACCGTCAATTTAGAGACAAGAAATCTCCTGGAAATTTAATAGAAAGTAACATTTCGGCCGTGGAGAAGATCCCGAGGGAAACATAGCTGGCAGGTTAATGAGGCTGGCAGCCCACCCTTGCCTGTTCCTCAGTGTCAATTAAATGGCTTCCAGGACTTCGCAATAACAGCTTGATATATGATGTTTTTATTGAATTGAAGGATTGACGTGATATAGAGGCATTATATGTCTTTAGGAATCGCTATATTGGAAGATTTAGTCCCGGCTTGGATTCATTTTGTGCACGAAAGCAAAGGTTAATGTATGTTGAGAATTGAATTGTGATAAGAATGGGGACGTGGAATTGTTTCCAGATTCAGCTTTGAGTATCAAAATTTGTGCTTAGGATAAATACAGGGTGAGTCTTTGACCTTGCAGAATATTTTAACAGAAGATTCCTGAAGCCAAAAGAAACACTTTTTTCCCTCACCATTTTTTCCGATTCGGCTTGGTTCGTAAGATACAGACTGTTGAAAATCCATAAAAAAATTTAATTTTCTATTATATATCGCGAACGATCTCACCGAATGAGATGATTTTTGGAATATAGTTTTTTATTGATACGATGAATGTTCCTGGATTACAAAATTTCATCCACATCCTCCAGTTTCTTCAATATGACCATAACATTTCATAAAAATACCAGAAGTTCAAAGAATCCAACTTTTAAAAATAATTTGAATGCTATTCAACGAATTTTTGACCATTTTGGAAAGTAAAAGTATTCCTTATTTTTTTTCGTATGATGCGCCGTTTTCGAGTAATATGAAATTCAAAAATAAAAAATATCTGTGAAATTCCGAGAATTGGGTACTTTGGCTGATGGCAACTCTGTTCTAAAACGTCTAAAACTTAAGAATGGAATCATAGATTTATAGTTCAGTTCAGAATCATAGACTATACGAGTGTATACATAGAATTAGCATATTGTGTGTTGTTTGATTTCGAAGAGTTCTTTCTTTCTGTTCGTCAATTTGGCAACGTTTGAACGTTCATAGATAAATTAGGTACATCTGTTTTATTTATTTATGAAAATGAAAGTTTGAATGGGTTATGTCTGAATCTGATAATTCTTGGAGAAAATGAAATAAAAAAAGAAAATTAATAATTACAATTTGAAGATGAATCTCAAAGCTAATATGAGTGATAGCTAGATGAATTCCTCATTATCGAAAATGAAACCAAGAGAAGAATATTCAACTTTTATCGCCCACGAAATTTGGAATACCTAACTTGTTTATTGTACTATAAATACAACTTTTTTCACCAACTGGAATGTAAAAAGTAAGTTGACGCTTGTTTTCATAACAGAGTTGCTTGTTTCGAAGATTTGAATGGTATATTTTAGGTTTGGAAAAACTTCAGTGTTCAGGTTTCCAGGGGCGGCTAGCCTATTATGAAAATTTATAATGCCTATATCTTTTTATCTAGGCCGAATCGGAAAAAATGGTAGAGGACAAATGTGTTTCTTTCAGCTTCAAAAATCTTCTGTTAAAATATTCTGCAAGGTCAAAGACTCACCCTGTATATACTCTGGAAGATGTAGGCCAAATGGAAGGTAGTTGATAAGAAAATTCATCCTCTTGTTGGTGTTTTCAAGAACTGAGATATTTTTGATCGATCGCTGGAACAGATGCGTAAGAATTCATCTTAGCGGGTTTCGAGGAACTGGTCAAAATAATGGCTGTAATTTTATTGAGAAAGTGATTCAATCTAGATCACTTCAAAAATGGAAGGGGGCGTGAATCGGACAAGAACTTCTGTAGGTGTTGAAAGATTAGTTGTCATCATGGAGGTTTCAAATACTATTCTGAATTTGATAACTCAGTGTTATTATACACATCGCTCAAGGTTTTATACACTCGAAAGATAGGACTTGCACTAGAAGGATAGGTTTCGTAAGGTGCTCCAGAGATGGTGCTAGTGAAATTTAATTCGAAGAAAGCTTTATCGAACAGGTATTAATTGTCAAGAAAACTTTCGGCATTCTATGAGGTGAAGTTTACCGATGGTCGGTGAAACCGGGAGACCATGGTGAACGATTCCTTCGGCCAATGCATCCTCGCTGTAAAGGCTTTGGTTGATTGGACGATTAACTTAGATCACAGTTGAATATTGATTGTTTTATCAGCAAGTATTTGTCCTCTTGTTTATGTAAGTTTATTATTAAACTGGAGATTTTCTTATCCCATCAACTATTCACTTTGATTGTTGTAGGACGTTGCCGTATTGAGGAAGGACCACATGACCAGGTTGTTTTCCTGTGTAAGAGAACTGTAAAAACAGCAAAATAAATGAATAAACGTCTTGTACATCGTTCAAGGAACAGGAAAGTTTGCCTTGGTTAGGTGCTCCTGAGATAGCGCTTGTGCATTTTCATCAACAGAAGTATCATCCAATAGATAATAATTATCTAGAACCCTTTAGGAACTCAATAAGTTGTGCCGTTCGATGATTGTTGAGATTTTAAAACTGCAGTAGGCGAGTTCCTTGGAAAATGCTTTCCCGTGTAAAGGCTTTGGTTTATTAGATTATCAACTCAGTTCAGGTTGGACTATTTGTTGATTAATCGACAAGTATTTGTCCTTGTGTTAGTACCAGTTTTCCATTAAACTGGAGTGCTCACATCTTCATGAGCCATTTCCTCTGTTTGATGTTAGAGATGTTGCCGTCTCGTGCAGAACCACATGAACCAGGTGTTTGCTGCAAAATCGCAGATAATAGCTTTCTGCTACTACAAAAATGGATGAACGCATGCAAATCGTTTGAGGTTTTCTCTAATTGAACGTTAGAGTTCATAAAGTACTCTTGAGGCGGAAGCTAGGTTTTACTGTCAGCTCAATGAGAAATTCAAAAAATATTTGAGAAATTCATCTATTTCATGTAGAGACTCATTATATGAAAATTCCTCATTCACTCAATGATTCGAAAAATGATTTTGATTCGAGTAAAATTTCGAAGAAATTGACATTTTGTTTCATTGATGATTTTGAGCTATGAACACATGTAAGTACATCTGTGTGAGTAGGTAAATTTGAATGAAGTTCCTTAGTTCAATTCCATTTAATCCAATATGCGTTTTTCTTTCCTGATTTGTTGTTCTATATCAATATCAAAGCAAGATAATCTCTCCTAGTACATCATTCACTACTTTTCTGCTCTATTTAATTTGATAGTTCTGGAAAAAATAATAGGGAAGTAGGAATTGACAATTATGAATACTTAATTTTTGGGTTTTTATGGGTTTTCACTCCCAATATCTGAAACAGAACTATTAAAAATTAAATAAAAATCGTTTTTCCATGAAAAACGCCCTTGCGGATTGAAGTATCGATTCTGAGACAGTTTAGTGGCATAGAAATAGTGGGGTGAAAACCTCCTTTCTCTACCACCAACGAGCAATGAAATACTCATTACTTACTCCGGAATAATATAGATATTTATATGCATAAAGTTCAAAATCGTATAATGCATACTTTATATGGAGGTGTAAATTTATGAATTTTGAAATTGCTGGGCATTCGTTGAGCTCATACTGGAACAAAGGATCTTATTATTCAAAATAACTCCAATTCTCCCGCTTAAATGAGTAACGTTATTCATTGGATGCATACCAGCATAGATGGAGTGAAATATTTCGCTATGTGTTTTATCATTATTGCTTTATATTCACAGAGGCGCAATATGGACGTTAACACAAACAATTTTCGAATACAGCCAATTTCGTCCACACTCATTGAAAAATAAAACGATAATTAAATTTCCAGACTCTCCAACATTATGCCATTATGTCAGAGAGTGGATGTATCGACAAGGGAATGTTACATCACGAATAATTTGTGTCTAGTTATTAACAAACAGTATAGCAATTTAATTTTGGAAAATGCGCAATAGTTCCTCGATGCTTTCTGGAATACCCATAACAAAATTATTCGATTCTCCTCTTCGCATAAACCCAACCAAAATGGGTCAAAATATTGGCAGAATGAAGTCGAGTGGTGATATTAACAGATGTTAGATCATTCTATCAACATTCCTTTCGAGATTAGTTTTCAGTCGCTTATTTAGTATTGTTATCGTTTTCAGAAATTCTCCATTTGTGAACCTACATAAGAGATGTGACATTGCGTGAAAATTATAAATTAGTCCCGCTTGATGGAGTGTCCTTATATACAAACATTCCTGAAGAATTAGTTAATAAGATCATAAATGGCATCACACCTCTGAATACACAGATATGAGCGAAGAATTGTTTTTTAGGATTATCATTGCGCGCATGTTCTAGGGGAATAGCGTGCTATCGTTTTGTCCAAATGTCTGTAATTTTGGATGATTGAGCCAAAAATGGTCTCAATCGACTAGGTTGGACTCACTGATGACGAATCCGCTGTCAAATTCGATTCTGTCCGGCCGGCCGGCCGTCCGTCCGGCCGTAGACACGATAACTGTCGACAGAAGCAAGCTAGCAACTTGAAGCTTTTAGGATACGTTGTGCATCAGAATGCCGCGGTTAAGTTCGTTAATGGGCCAAATCGGTCGAATAGTTTCGGAGTTATAGGCACTTGAAGTTTTGAAGTTATTTATTTTTTATTTCAGAAACTACTCGAGCGATTGGATTCAAACTTGACAGTTAGGCGGAATATAACGACGCGCAACTTTGAGCCAAATTTTGTCAGGATCATATCGTCAGTAAATTAAAAAAAAATTTTTTTTCGACATTTTTTCCCAAAAAATTTTTTTTTCCGGAAATCATTCATCATGTCCCAAGAAAAGAACTCGACCCACACTTTGAGCTTTATATTTCACAGCAGTTTACTAAATTTCAGTTCGATACGATCATAAGTTCTGGAGTTATCGTGAAAAAATATGTCAAATTTCGAGGTTTTCTTCTCGATATCGTTGATTTTTTCGGTATACCTCGAGAAATATTGATTCAGTCCTGATTAAACTTCACAGCTAGTTTTGAGATGCTGAAAGACAACTTTATGCGAAATTTCGTGATAATCGTGTCATTAGAACAATTTGAAAAAAAAATTTCTATGATTTTCTTATCATATCATCCTCATTAAATTCTGTATGAAACTTCGAACTGTTATTTTTCGATGAGGTACTGGATTTCAATTCGATCTGATCTCTATTTTTGGAAATATTGGAAAAATAAAATTTTGATTGGGTATATCTACGGAATCATTGTGTGGATTTTACCCATTCACGAATTCAGCCTTCGTAATTAAGGTCCAAACCTTCTCTACAAATATCGAGTTTCTAAGTTGTTTCTTTCGGAAGTTATTGTGTTTACGCAGTCGGCAGTTAGGCTGACTGTAAACACAATAACGTCCGGAAGAAACAACTTAGAAACTCGATATTTGTAGAGTAGGTTTCGGGCTTAATTACGAAGGTAAAGGGACATACAGAGTAAGAGATATTATTGAAACTGCGATTCTATCAGATCGCTCGGATAGGTCAGTAGAAGACAAAGTAATAGTTGAATATGATTACAGAACAAAATAGAACTTAGTATTATGTTGATATATAACTAATACGGGATGCAATAGAAACTGAGAAAATGGATCGCATACTTCCTAGTTCAGCGTTCTCAATTCGATAAGGAAGTGATCATGACAAAGGCTGATTTGTGGATATTGGGGAAATTTGTCAGAATTGTTGATGATGCTGCCGTTAGTACAATAATGAAGGTGACATTTTTGAGAGAAATTCTTGGAAAGCTCTGTCTTGAAGTTGAAATACAAGGACATTTTTTACGATGTTTTGCAAGTACCTCCAAGCCGTCATTGTTCAACAAGATTTTGAATTTAAATTTGACCAAATTGGTTTTTTTCAGATCTAGAACATCTAGAGAATTACCGGGCGGATTTTATTCATTCACGAATTGGACTTTTAAAATCCAACCCCAAAATTTTTTCCTCAGAAAATATTTAGTTTTTATCGTTTATAATTGTTTTGCATTATGTATTCTACACAGTTGTTCTAACACTGATTGTGAACATAATCACTTCGTAAAGTAAAAACTAGGCGAAAAGATATTTCGTATAGCAGATTTGGAACTTAATAATTGCAAAGGATAAATTCGTGAGTGGTAAGATGCCACATAATGATTAGATGCTATAAAAAAAATTCTTTCAGAAGTTATAATGTTTGCGATCGGGCTAGTGGCCAATTGTAAACACAACTTAAAACCGTAAAAATTAACTAATCGTATATACGGATAATAAAATGTACGGCGGCTTATGGGGATTTACAAGGATTCATGAGTATTTATTAGGATTTATAGAGGATTCATGGGGATTTACGAGGATTTAGGAGGATTTACAAGGATTCATAAAGATTTGTGAGGATTTATCGAGGATTTATTCCGACTAGTGAGGATTTATTCCGACTAGTGAGGATTTATTGATGATATACGAGGATTTCAGAGGATTTATCTGCCAAAAAGGATTCATGGTGGACAATATTTGGGGTAGTTATTCACAAGTCTCCCTGAATGTTGTTTGAATACCAGAAATAAACCCGCTTCCTGGAATCACCCTGAGTAGGATTCAAGCGAACATTCAACTTCGATTCAAAAATACAAAAAAATGGTATCCATTGCTTTTGCCGAGTTAAGAATTTTGCACGGTCCTAAACTACCGAAATCAAAGGAAAAAATAGTACTTTATTAGTCTTTTTTTGTTGTAATCGGTCTTCGAAGGTGAAAACCATTGGAACACGATTGATGTTATTCCCCTACTTTCATCATCCTTATGGTGAATTCAACTCAAAAATGTGATTTTAAAGTAATTTTAATTGAAATTCCTCAAACGAACTCTAGCTCCCGTAATTTTTTAAATAAATTCGGTATCACCACTGATTTAAAATGCGGGCATTTTCCAAAATTAGTAGATGTGAAATGACTTGCTTCTTGATGAGGAATAAGCACAAATTACAGAAAAATTATTTTTCAACACAATAAATCTTCAATAACCCTTCCTCCAACTTGAATACACAATCGTCAATGTTTCTTGATCTATTTTTCTTTCCGCTTTTGAATTATTTTTTCTTAATCCTGTCTTGTTGGTGCTTTTTGTTACTTACACCAGCTCTTTGCAGAATCCCCAAATAAAAAATCGAGGGGGTTTAGGTCAGACGAACACGCAGGCCATTCGATCGGTCCTGCACGCCCAATCCATCTCAATGTAAAAACAACACAAGCTACAATTATTTCAAGGGAATTTCAATAGAAATTACTCTATGTTTAAGTTTTATTCACCAAAAAAACGATAAAAAGTAGAAAAATAACTTTAATCGTGGTTCGATGATTTTCAGCCTATCTGCCTACGAAGGCCGATTACAGCGAAACAAATCTGATGAAGTACTATGTTCTCATTTTATTTTGGTAGCTCTCGACCGTGCGGAATTTTCGAACTCAGCTAGAAGCTATAAAAACATGTAATTATATTTTTAAATTGAAGCTGAATGTTGGAGTGAAGCCTACTTGAAACTAAAGTTCTAACTTTCAAGCCTTTATGAGTGAGTTCGGGTGATATCAGGAAGCTGAATTATTTTTAATGCAAGGGGGTGAATTTAGTCTTATCCTCACTTATTCATTCGCTTCATTTATTGTTCGGTCAAATAACTACATGTTTCGGCAATATGCCATCTTCAGGTTATAAAATTGATCCGAGTGTTGAAGCTTAGTCATAACAGGAAAATTAGTCTAAGTTTTAAACGAAGTTCTCGCATCAATAGTTATGTTAAGGTTCGGAACAGTAAAATCACATTATACAGATTTACGACGGGAGACAGATTAAAAGTAATGGACAATGGACTTCCGTCAAATTATGAATTATTTTTGTCATCAAAACAACATTCAGGGAGATTATGTTACAAAAAATATCCTCACTACATAAAGAGATATGAATTTTCGAAACCTCGGTGGCATAATGAATTGAAAAAAAAAACAAATTATAACTCGGAAACTGTTGGAGACATAGTCTCAACACAAATTTAAATTTGATCCTTTGATACTACGATATGCGCCTGCGTTGCGCACCATGTCTGCATGTCCAAGCGCTAGCGAGTTCAGTACGATTGAAGAATTCTTCGTAGTAATATCTAGATATAAACCAGTTTTCAAATTATATAAAATTAGGCTCTGCCTTCTGGGCATCCAATAGATTCGAAGTGTATCTCAGTTAATGAAAATAAAAGTACAGTCCACAAGCTTCTTTTATGTTATTAACAGAAACTACGAGAAATCGTATAACATACCTGGGTTATTTTCGGATGGCCCAGGTGTGAGAAATCTGAAGAAAATTATTGATGTCACCACTTGGACCATCCTTTATAAGCCCGGGATAAACCGAATCGATAAACATTCCGATAGGCATAGAAGCAAAACTTCCAATATCGAACTCAGAAGTGAATATACTGCATTCACTTTTATAAAGTAGCCCAGTTGGCCATGATTTAGGTCTATCATGTTTTGTAACTAAAACCAAGGCAGGTTGGCGCTCCTGAAATATCGACAATGTCAAAATAATTCGACGCGAGGTTCCCAATTTCTACTCTCTTTCAATAACAAATAACAATTCAGCTTCAGTAGGTAGTCATGTTTGAATTGAACAAATTCCCTAATGAATAATTTTAAAAGTTATATATTTCGTGGAATTGTTTCGATAGGAAGTAGTACACTGAAAATGAACTTGGTATATCCTATCTTGGCAGAACATTGAAATTTTACGTATGAAAATAACATGAATTATACAATATCTCATTCAGTTCTATTTTTTCTAATATTTTAGGAATTGTTTTTTTCTGGAAATTGAATATTTGACTTGACTTCAAAGTATGTACATAAAACATAATTCCATATCTTGCTTTTGACTCGAATACTGAATGATAGGTAGTTTACATGTAGAATTCATCCAGATATCTTGTCATTACAACCAATGATAATAGACTGAAGCTAAGCTGTATGTATCCCTGTTTAGAAATATGTTGATCCAGTGTATCATTCACCTAGATTCCCAAGAACTGTTAGTTAGTCCTTTCGAGGTTAATTGTGACACAGGTTTCGTAGTACTACTACATTTTCTTACTGGAATATTTCAAGTTGTGCAACAAGGTATTTAAATAACTTCTGTGGGCTTATTTCTTGAGAATTCAGAAAAGTAGGGAATTCCATAGGTCCGTCCATTCGTTTAGAAGGTTCACTGCCGTGTTATTCGAGTACTTTCATTTCTTTTCGAATGAACTATCGCAAAGTAACGGACTGCTCTATCCATCATTTTTCAATAAAATTCCAAAACACTCGATTCTTCATTTCCGTACAAGAAAAAAGCATAACTGAATCTTCCAGCCATGTTTATATACGTGAAGTATTAACAGAGAAAAATGTTTCTTCAACATTCGCCAGGTCATTGGAATGATTGAATTCACATAATATTTTCTCAAATTCATTACTTTCCCAATGTAGATTCACATTTTGAAAAATAAGTAATTACTATGACCTCTTCGTAGAAAGGACAACGTTGTGTAGTTATCTGACAGGAAAATGACTATAACCTAACATTTTCAAAATATACACGGTGAAATCTGTCATGATGTCATGGCCAACCGGGCTACATTATAAAAGTGAATGGAGTATATATATTCACTTCTGCGCGAGCAATAAATAAGCCACCCAAGATTTCAGGACATATTAAGGCGTGTTCATATGGGTAGATATAATCTTCTAATTAGTTTCGCTCGAAGCCTCTAATTACCGCAAAATCTTCGAAGTGGAAATTGCGGGGGAAGGAAAAATATCGCACCCTTACCTTCCAAATTTTAAGCAGAGACCCTCATCTCCAAGCAGGCGTTTGTCATTACCTCCGTGATTTCACGTGCGACAAATTGATACTGGTTAGCAAGGGCGCGTTGGAAGAGGAAACAATTATGAGAGAACATCAATCTTGAGCAAATTTCAAGATTTCCTACTTAATGAATTAGCTTTACGGTGGTGTCTGTTTAAAGGGAAACAGTAAATTCTTCGTAATGGCAACTTGGTCTCAAGTTTTGAATACAAGCTATTTTATTTTTAGGATATTTTTCGAATATGAGTTAATGAAATAAGGCTGATATACAGAGTGATTCATGAGTGACCTTACATACGTCGATGGCGGATGGAGGACTTCAAGGGGAGTCAAGAGCCACCGAAAAAAATATTTGTTTATTGGTTTTGTATGGTTGGTATAAAACTTTTTGAGCGCTATTTCTGAAACGCTTGAAGTTATTTTGTTGAAATTTGCTAGTAATATTCCTCTGTTAGAACTTTTCGATATGCAATTCTGGATTACTTCAAATCCAGGGCTGGACTGGAAAAATTATGATTTACAGTTATTTGTTGAAGAAGTTCATTTACAATAAGCACTCTTCGAAATGGAAGGCACACTTAAACTGTACCAACAAAACGAAATGGCATGGAAGAATTTGTGAGAAAGTTTTCATTTCCGACCCGACTGATGTCAATGGTGGATGAAGGACTTCAAGGTGAGTTAAGATCCAGGAAAAAAAATTTTTTTGTTCTTTCGATGCGAAAATACAGGGTGTTTCGGATCTTTGGTAAAAAACTCTGATGAACAATATTTCTGGAACGCTTCAAGTTATTTTGTTGAAATTCGTTAGTTACATTCTCCTGTTACAACTTGTTAATATGCTATTATGAGTAAATTTAAATTCAAGACCGGGGTAGAAAAATTGTGATCTCCTTTTAGTTGGTGAAACACTACATTTTCTAACCACTTTTTTGAAAAACTCTTATTTGATTCGAAAAACGAAGAAAAAATGCTACCATAATCGCTCCTCAATTCAGATGGCATATCTTAACTGCATCTACAAAAAAAATTGGCAAAGAAATATTTGTAAGAAAGTTTTCATTTTCGTTTTGCCTGGGTTACTTTCTGTGGTGAACGTGAATAGAAGTGGCCTTCTTCCTTTATTTACAGCAGGATGGAGCATTTTCTCGACAAGTTAGAAAGAGCATCTTGACACCGAATACCCCAAGAGGTGGATTGGTTGTGGCAGTCCACATTTCTTGCCCCCTAGGTTCCCCGACCTTACCAATTTGGATAGGAAAGATATGTGGTTGCTATTCAATGTTGAAACTTCTCAAAACTGATGTTAATCCACATTTTCATAAATTTGTCATTGTGGGTTTGTCTCCTCCTTCAAGTGTACATGTTTAAGTTCTTTGAAATTGTTATTTTACAAAAGAATGATTCATGAAAGGTCCGAAACTGTAACGGAATCAGTCGTTTTTGAAGTTCATGAGAAGCCAATAAGACGAATCCCATAAATTTTCAGTGCAGTATATTCCAAAACATCCGATTCGATCGAATTTTAATCTAATACTTGGTTGAAACAATTATTGCGTCCATGTTCATGTCAAATTTCTAGAAAAAATGGCTTTGAACCTTAAAAAGCATTTAAGCGGATACTGACTAAACTGTGTTTTGACCTGAATTGGTTTATTCAGGTGTTTGGGGAGTTTCAATAATAGAGTATGGATTAATTATTCGCACTTGATTAATTCTGTCGTTATCAAAATGAAGACACCACCGACGAATATTTTCTGATCTTTATCAGAAATGTTGATGCTTCTAAAATAAGCAGATAATTGAAGAACTTATTGACCAGTTGATCAATATCGTTGCACTTATGACACGAAGATGTTGTTAAGGTGTATTAAAAACGCACTTTTAACAAGTAACAAAAATGTATTTTCTTGTATCTGTATTAGATAACAAAACCGAAATGGTATACAAGTGATTTGCACAATAGAATCTTCCTTCTATATCTTATTCGATAGCAAGGTCGAAGCGACTTTCAAATCAGAAGTTACGATTTTTACAACACAAGAATTAACGTATAAGTCTTGTTTATAAATTCGAGAGCGAATGTTGTTTACTATACAACGGTCAAATGAAGAGTATCTACAAACTAACTATACCCAAATAAGGAAAATTCTCTTCTTCACATTTTAGAGGGAGAATATAAATTTTGATTGGTTTTTTGAATTAAGCGACGCCCTTCTAAAATCCGAAAAAACACCTCGGATTGGCTGGTGTGAAAGAGAGAGCACAAATGTGTGATGGAAATTTCCCTAAATGGTCTAAGACGATAAATTCTATAAACTGTCACATGTGATGTCTGGATTCTTTGAATAACCGAACTATACCACCCACAAAGCTCCGATTCCTGGAATGCTAAGAGCTTGAATTTTATCTGAGTGTTTTCTGTCATGCAAAATTATAATTTATTGTTGGCCTGCTCTTAAAGCCGATGTCAATTGATTTAAACCAAAAAATATTGGATTTCGGGCATATTCCTGGGAACCAAAGAATTCAGACTCCGACGTTGGAAAATCAAGAAAAGACAATATATCATAAAATGCTGGGTCCAGGATACGGGACACAACAAACTGATTAATGCTCTTTTAGGATACTTGTACCTCAACTGAAATAATAACAATAAAAACAATATTTCCTTTATATCGATAAAGCGTAAATTAACACATATTTGAGGCTGCATCGTTGTCGGTCCCACTCCAAGTGAAAATTTTACATTTTATATTCGGAATCCACGACTCAATAGGTTACTTAATTGTACCTGCATGAGCTACACTAACTCCACTGATTCGTTCAGTGCGTTTTGTTTTAAACTTGCTCTCTGTTCGTTGCGGGAATATTGGAAGTTAGTGAAGTCACATATTACAAGTGCAGTGAGGTTTTCATCTGTGATAGATATGCGTTATGGTAGTGCATTCACGTGAATCAGGATCATAGACATCTGTTGATGCATCCGATAGCAGGCAGTGGCTTGAAATTGTCCACTTTTATCCATACGTTTGTCTGCTTTATTCAAACGATCAGAATTAGTTTCCGTAGCGACTTTCAGGAAAACTCTAATATGAATCATCATAACCACATAACTATAAGAGCACAGCTATCTCTTATAGTAGATTTGCGCTACAGCATCAATCATATACTTGTGTTCTCTGAAAATTATAGAACATATTGAACTCCATCAACTACACTCATTCTGTTATCTGTGACTACACTCATTTGCGTGTTTTTGTTGAATAGTTGACTCCCACAAGGATCAGTTTTAGCTCTCCTCCTATTTAATTTATATTTATGTGATATTGCAGCTACTTCTTCAGAGAAATTCATCTATGCAGATGATATTGCTCTGGCTTTTCCTCACTCTGATTTCAAAGTCATTGAAAACACTCTAAATACTGATTTAGAAATTTTGAAGAATTATTTTGTTGAGTGGCGTTTATGTCCAAATTCTAATAAAACAGAAGTCTCTTGTTTTCATCTGAATAATCAACAGAAGTTTAAAACTTTGAATGTTACTTTTAATAATGCCGTTCTGAAACATAATTTCACCCCTAAATATCTTGGAGTGAAATTAGATACTTCTTTAAATTTCAAGGCCCATTTGGAAAACTTACGCATGAAGTTGAAATCTAGGAATAATATTCTTCAAAAACTAGCTGGTTCTTCATGGGGGGCTGACCCTACAACTCTTCGTACCGCAGCTTTGGCTTTGGTTTTTTCTGCTGCTGAATATTGTTGTTCGGTTTGGTTTAATAGCGCGTATGTTAGTAAAATAGATGTACAGCTTAATGTTGCTATGAGAATCATTAGTGGGATCATAAGATCTACACCTTTACAGTGGTTAATAGTTCTCTCACATGTTATACCGCCCCATATTCGTAGACAGGTTGCAGTGATAAAGTCTTGGGATAAATATCGTTCCTTTCCAAATTTATTCCCAATCATGTCTTATATTCCGGATTCTAAAATTGCTAGATTGAAATCTCGTAAACCTTTATGGATCAAGGATTTTCTTTACACCAATAAAACTGACAAAGAAGTTTGGCGTTCGGAATGGAATTCGTGTAATGTTTTCAACAAAGGTTTGATCAGCGATCCTCCAGAAAAAGTTCATGGTTTCAATCTTTCTAGGAAAATTTGGTGCATTTTGAATCGACTTAGAACCGGTCATGGTCGCTGTAATAGTTTCCTCTTCAAATGGAATTCGGTCGATAGTCCAAGGTGCGACTACGGAGAAGAAGAGGAAACAATAGAATATTTAGTTAATAGTTGTCCAATATATAAATTTGACGATGGTTCCGAGGCAATTCATTCGGTGTCTGATTCTTTTTTGAGATGGATTGCGAACTTCAAATTAATTTAATGAGTACTAAATCATTTACTAGTTCATATTAGTTTTTTTCGTCTTCTTTTTTGTTTTCAGGTATGATTCCAAGATTTCAACCTGCATCGCATAGAAAGGAGGAAATTTTGTCGATGAAAAAGAAGCCCTTCAATAAAAAACAACAATTTCATTACACTTATACGGGGAGACAGAGTTTTTCCTGAGGTTTTTATCTGTGCTCTTGTATCATACGTAAAAATGTATGGTACCCCGTTAACATTTCCTCTGCTAATACTGTTATGACACAAATTGTTTGATATAAAAAAAATGTTCTGCTCATCTCAAAAGAATATATCTATATATATATATACACTCATCTGCACTCAGCTGCACTGAGAATTGGCTGTAAGTGGAATTAGTGTATTCAGTGTAGTTCATACACGTACAACGAACAAACCTATTATCAGACACGAGATTCCAGATAAAAAACACACGAACGAGTAGACGATGTGAGAACCGCCGAAAATGGGGTCATCAGAAAAATGTCACTGCCTTCGTTTAATAATAGCCAATCGATTCTCCTGCTGACATTTCAATATAAATGAACGGAAGATTAACGGAAGCTCACCGGTGAGCTTCTCTCTTCCTGAATACTGAATGAAAAATTACCAACCACTGCACATCAAAGGATGCCATCAATTTTGGTAAAGCGTAGAATGAATACATATATTTTTCAGGGTGTAAAGTCAATTTAGTATGAGCATGATGAGAAAGGCGTGGTTTAGTAAGTAGGCGAGTATGTACATGAGTCATTAAGTGTGTTCAGTTTTTTTTTCAGTTTTCCAGGAAATTGCACTAATTTGCTAGGACACAACGTTCGCCGCTTTCTAACTCATATATTTTTTTACCTGTGAATGAAATAGCACTCAAGATCCGTTATCTCCTATTGGAATAATTGTTGATTTGAGACCTTCATTTTCAATGGAAGAAATAAAATCACAGGATAAAGGTCAGTGGGTTGAATCAAAATCACTTGTTAAAAACAAGGCCGACTAGCTTCGGTTTTATTTTTAAACCATCTTCAGGGCTTTACAAGGACCACAAAATTTGTATAAAGTTATAAAAACAGAAATAAACGGAGACTTCATAATTGGGTACAATTCATATTAAGGTTGTTACAAACAGATGTAGTATTATAATCTATAGGTAGCAATTATTTTTTCTCATCAACTACGTATTTACCAATCATTCTTCAATCATAGGTATCATTATTCTTACACAACTCTAAATGTCTTTGGAAGTTACTTACAGTTTTTGTGTGATCTATTTGTCATAGCATCAAAAGTTGGAAATGAATACACCTCAAACAACATCAACAGAGAACGATCATGAAACAACTGATACATTCATTCAACATTATTAAGTACTTAAATATGTCATACAGACATATAGGTGTGCGAACGTCGATTAACCACTCTGAATTGAATTAACAGGTCTAATCGTCAATTTTGTTAATAAAGTTATAATAGGCTGCATTTAAATTTTCTATATCAGTTGTCTTATTTATAGATTTTTCATCTTGTTCAATCGATATCATCTCATGAAGTAACCATTTCCTTAAAATTTTTTGATGGTCTATTATTTTAACTGAATATATGTTGAAGTCGAAGGAATAAAGCGTACTGGGCACATGTTCAACTTCTGCGGTGTTGGTGTACTTTTTTCTCTTTAGTGGGTTTAGAATATTAAGGGTGTCTCTTTTTGCGCGCATGTTCTAGGGAAACACCGTGCTATCGTTTTGTCCAAATGTCTGTAATTTTGGATGATTGAGCTGAAAATGGTCTCAATCGACTAGGTTGGACTCACTGATGACGAATCCGGTGTCAAAATCGATTATGTCCGGCAGTAGACATGATAACTGTCGACAGAAGCAAGCTAGCAACTTGAAGCTTTCAGGATAGGTTGCGCATCAAAATGCCACGGTTAAGTCCGTTATTGGGCCAAATCGGTCGAACAGTTTCGGAGTTATAGGCACTTGAAGTTTTGAAGTTATTTATTTTTCATTTCGGAAACTACTTGAGCGATTGGATTCAAACTTGGCAGTTAGGTGGAGAACAACGACGCGCATCTTTGAGCCAAATTTCGTCAGCATCATATGGTCAGTAAATTCAAAGAAAAAAATTTTTCGAGATTTTTTTCCAAAAATATTTTTTTTCTCGGAAACCATTTATTATATCCAAAAAAAATTCCACTCACACTTTGACCTTTCAATTTAACAGCAGTGTACCAAATTTCAGCTCGATACGATCATAAGTTTTGGAGATATCGGGAAAAAATATGTCAAGTTTCGAGGCTTTCTTTTCGATATCGTTGATTTTTTCGGTATATCTCGAGAAATACTGATTCATATCATATCATCCTCATTAAATTCTGTATGAAACTTCGAACTTTTATTTTTCGATGAAGTACTGGATTTCAATTCGATCTGATCTGTATTTTTGGAAATATTGGAAAAATAAAATTTTGATTGGGCATATCTACGGAATCATTGGGTGGATTTTACCCATTCACGAATTCGGCCTTCGTAATTAAGGTCCAAACCTCCTCTACAAATATCGAGTTTCTAAGTTGTTTCTTTCGGAAGTTATTGTGTTCACGAAGTCGGCCGTTAGGCTGACCGTAAACACAATAACTTTCGGAAGAAACGACTTAGAAACTCGATATTTGTAGAGTAGGTTTGGGGCTTAATTACGAAGGTCGAATTCGTGAATGGGTAAAATCCGCCAAATGATTCCGTAGATATGCCCATTCAAAATTTTATTTTTCCAAAATTTCCAAAAATACAGATATGATCGAATTGAAATCCAGTAATTTATCAGAAAAAAAATTCAAAAAGCACTGCCGTGAAGGCAGCAGCTTTTGCGCGCATATTCAAATTCGTTGCTGAAGCGGTCATCTATATTGAACATGCGCGCAAAAGTTGCTGTCTTCACGGCAGTGCTTTTTGAAATTTTATGTTCGGAAATTAGATCTATAAGATAGCGACCAGTTTGTCCTATGTATGTAGATGGGCAATCTTTGTAATATATCTTATAAATAACATCACTAAGAAGTTCTTTAGGAGTTTACGTTTTCACTTTTGTGTGGAGTTTTTTGTTCATATTAGAAGATCTGAAAGCTATGTTAACATTCAATGGTGCAATTTTCCTCTTTATCTCTTCTGATAATGATTCAATGCTTGTTAATCCATAGAATTTTTACTTCCATCAACATTTTCCCTCAAGACATGCTGCGTATTGATATTGGTTCGCCTTTCATATATAATTTTTTTCAATTATTTCAGATTTGTAATCATTCATTTTCAGAATGGATCTGATTTTATCCAAACTACTTTCTTGGAATCAATCCATTGGAAGACAATTCAATTGCTCTATCAATCAGATTATTGATGCTGTTGGTCTTTTGAGTAAAGTAATGTTTTGAATTGAAATTCGGAACTCTGCCGAAGAAACTTGGTTTTTGATACCAGTAAGTTTTGATTATATGATTTTCTGTGATCAATAGGATGTCCAAAAAAAGTAAGGTGTTATGTGATTCTAGTTTCACAGTAAATTTCAAGGGTGTATGCTATTGAAAACTGCAATGATTTCCTCTTTTTCATCAACAGGTATGGATGTACAGATATCATCGTTATATCTCTTGAAAAATGGAATGCTGAAAGACAATTAACCGATCGCTATCTTCTGTTTTTAAGCCATAACAATGTCAGCCACCACTGGTGCGAGTCAGTTGACATTCCCAAACCAAAAATTTGTTCGTTATATACACCATTATAAGTAAAAAAAGTGTTTTCAACACAGAAATTGAGAAGTCTGAAGAACTCCTGGCTTCATAGGGTCGTGTGTAGTTCAATCTTATTAATCTTTCTGCTATTAAAGTTGCAGCTTAATTAAGAGGTATATTAGTGTATAAGGAAACTATGTCTAATGATGTTCTCAAAATATACCCTCTTCGCGAATGATTCTTCAACTAAAACAACATGTTATATTTTCAGAAACACAATTGATTGCTTCTACGAAATTGTGTTATTCCACTTCGTTTTGAAATATAAGATATATTCCTCGGAATCTGTGAATATATCAACTCAGCACAAAAATGTAAAAGAGACATCTATGACTCATGAGAACCCAACCAAAAACTGTTTAAATCGCGGACGGTTCCGAAACATCGCCCTCTATAGTGCGTTTCTTAAGAATTAACGAAAACATTTCAGCACCGAGTAGCACATCGATAGGACCGGTAATGTCGAATTTCGGATCGGCCAACTTCAAATCCGAAATGAAATTCCAAGATTTTCTGTCAGAAACATAGGAATTTGGCATATTCAAGCAAAGTTTGTTTAATAACAAAGCATCGAATATGAAGGATGGATTCACTCGGCCTATTCCCAGCAAACACTAAAACGCAGCAAGAGTACAAAAACTGTACTGCGTTGCTGCACTTGAAGTGCAGCGATGGTGGTACAGTAACTGTATCGAAACGGACCGTATATGTCCCGCGGAATTGCATCGGAACTGTACAGCTCGAACTGCGTTCGAAGTACAGCCACTATACAGCAGTTGTGCAGGACCTATGCCACTTTGAAATGCAGTTTGCACATAGTAATAATGCACCAACAGTGCTACTTCGATATGAAGTTTCTAAGCAGCAATAATGCAGCAGAAGCTCGGCTGTATAACGAGACTCACAGGAATAAGACTCACACCCGAAAAAAAATTATTTTTTAAGATATTGAATTGAAACTTTGCACATTGATACTAAATTATTTACCATCGATAAATGTGAAAAAGTGAGTATAGTCCTTCCAGAAAAATTACTGTAATTCTTTCTGTATCTAGATATTGATTACTTAACAGAAAAGTATTTAAATTATTTAATTTTTCACATCTCACCAAAAATTCAACATGGAATTCAAATATATAAAAATGTACACAACATTATCTGAAAAATCGTACGGCCATTTCTGGTTAGACCAAAAGACACAATCTGTAGTATGTAAGTCCAGAATTTCAATCGATTACTTGAAAAATATAGGTTTTTCGGAGGTAAGCCGGATCCCTGAAACATACTGGTTGTCTTAGAAATCGGGTTAACGTAG
Source organism: Myrrha octodecimguttata (assembly GCA_958510865.1). Classification (NCBI taxonomy): domain Eukaryota; kingdom Metazoa; phylum Arthropoda; class Insecta; order Coleoptera; family Coccinellidae; genus Myrrha; species Myrrha octodecimguttata. The sequence goes on from OY294063.1 coordinate 7,551,423, forward strand.
TTTATATTGAGCATATAATGTAAAGTCGTTCATAGCAAATTCAACTTAATAAAAAAAATATTGCACTAGGAACATGACTTTAATGGAAAAAACTTGAATTTACACAAATACCGGCCATATCAAATATGATATAACATATTATTGGGTGACTCTCTCCCGTTCCTTTCTAAGTCCTCTAAAATAAGTAGATACATATTTCTCAATCATACCATGATGGTTGTTTCAAAATCGGTTGGTGTCGAATCATTTTAGCTCTCTTTGTTCTTTTGTATACAGCAACTTGAAGTGGAGAAAATTGAGTTAATACACAAAAAAAGGTTTACCTCGTGTGAATATAATACCTAAAATTGCTCCATTGATGTTTATGTACTTCGAAATTCTGTTTTTTGTTGACCCTGTCCAGTTCAGGTAGATACTCAGATATTTTCTGCTATTGTCTATTTATTCAAGTTCCAAAAGAATCGGCATCATATAAATATTTATCTTAGCCACTCGGATCAGTCTAATGTGCCTTATTTCGTTTTTTAGGGAATTGATCATGTCGAAACATCAGTTTTTCACCCTTGCACCCAATCTACTCGAAACAAACAGCCAGTTCAAATAGCGCGATTAACTTAGAACCAAAAACGAATTTACTACACAACAAACAAATTTCCGTTACAAAACAGCATGGCCGACGACAACGATCGACAACGCTTCTCTAACGTACCGGCTATCGGCACAGACAACGATGGCTGACTATTAGAACGAAATATGGCATCAAAGACAGAGACAGCGTTGTCTCATAAGGCATTTCGATTTTGTTGCACAAAAGCTGTACAGCAGCTGTATTTAAAAGACTACATTTTTAGGACAGCAGTATCACCAATGCAGAGACTGTGCAGTTTTAATACAACATTTTATGTACTGCATTCCGGTGGCACTTGTGATGCAGAAACTGTACAATTGCTGTATGTTGTGTTTGTTGGGTTGGTCTTTTTGTGCCGTCAACTCTTAGGTTCGAGGATGAAGCATTTCCTCCAATGCCAAGAAGATAATCTGTTCAAGGAAGCAATCTGTAGCAGTGGAGTAAGCCAACCTGACTAATCTAGCCATACCGGCTCCGAACTCCTGAAGATTTTCTCCTGTTTTCTGCACCCGGTTCTTCATTCGAGCATGATAAACTTGTTGTAGATGAGCATCGCTATATTTCTTCTGAAGTGTCGATGTTAGAACTCTGTAAGAGACTTGCTGATCCTCCGGAATAGTTTGCTCCTCTCTAGAGCTATTATTAATGCTGTGTCTTTTTCGTTGTCGCTCCAACTGTTAGCCAACGCAGCAGCTTCAAACTGTTGTTGATATGGCGACCAGGGCATTCTTCCATCAAAGGTTGGAGGCTTGATTTTCATTTTAGCACATTCTCTGATGTCTTCCGCTTTCACGACGTTATAGGATAATCTTTTTCAATTGAAATTCTCTTCAGGGACTCTGTTGACTAAGAATGCTGTGCAATTATTCCTGTTATTCCTTCGAATTTTTTGTCAACTTCGTCGAATTTTGCGTCAAATTTCCCATTAACTTCGTCAATTCCTTTCTTCTTTCCTTTTTTTATGGTTTTCATTTTTTGATCGAATTTACTTGCATATTGACTCACCAATTCATTGCTATTGTCCATTTTATCCTTTGCTTTCCGAGAATTTTATTCTGTCTTATTTTCCAGTTTATCCATCTTCTGATTAATTCTACTCCAAAAATCAATTATCGCCTGCTTCTTCATTGCTTTCTGTAGTCTTGTGGTCACTGGCATTAGTTTAAATCAATGGAATTCATCTATTCTATTCGAACGATGTCGAATCCCAGTTCTGACGCCAATGAAAAGTTTTCTTGATTTGTCAAAACGTTTTGAGTAATATTACTATTTCTTCACACTTATTTACACTAATAACAAATTACTCAACAACTAATTCTATCAAAGTCTATGCACAATTTATTTCCACACTATTTATTGTCACTGGGCACTTTCCGCTTAATAACTTCTATGAGAACTCCGCTGAATTATTCTCTGTCCTGCTTCGCGAGCCCATCGAGGTATACTTCGTGGAACTTCTAGCGATTGTTAGAATTTTTCGAGAAAGTTCCACTTACCAGGAGAAGGCCGCATAGACGTTCGAAGATTACCAGATCAGTCTCGCACGGACGGGGACGTTCTCGTAACAAGCATGCCTCTGGTTGTTTTTTCATTGTGTAAAAAGCAACAGTTAGGCTGGTCGTCCACTGCAAGCGATTTCGAGAGGCGCGATAGGAGCGTAAACGAACGAATTTGCGCGACAGATCCAAATGAATGGAATTCTAGGTACCCTCGTCGACAGCGAGTTCATACGGGCGATTTCGAGAGAATTCGAGCGGCGCAATCGTATCCCGATCAGTTTGGATCTGCCGCGTCTATACGCTCGAAAAGAGGAGCTATCCGTCGGCAAGTGGAATGTATGGTTTGTGAACGGAATATTTGTTGAAGCTCGTTGTTTATTGTTGGTGAATTTTAGATGGATCAGATTGAAAGGTTAATGAATGTTGTCTTTTTTCTTACATTAAACTCACATCCAGAAGTTCTGTAGGTGTATAGTAGCCTATCTGAAGTTGGACTCTTTGGCAAAAATCGGCTGTATAGCATTCCAAATATAATTAATCCAGAGTGTTTCGCCATTATCTCGGGTTTTATAGATCTTATTATCTCAATATTTATTATTAATTTGTTTTTTTAGTCTCCGACCAATTTTATTCCGAATATTTGTCTATATGCTCAAGTGTTTTGGCCCATACGTACTGTAATGATTCAACTACGTTTCAATCAATCTCATATGCATCTTTTCGATCACAAAATAAACATATTTTTTTCTTTATAAAAAACTACGGATTTTTTACTAGTGACCTGTTTTCTAAAATACGCATGCACTTCTGCAAAATTTTAAGAATTTCTGAATATCTGTGTCACCATAATTTCTTTCGATATTTGCAGTTTTTGAAGTTTTGAAGTCACGTTCTAGATACATTAATAAAATATTTACTTTCTGAAGCTGACTTTCACAGATAAAATTCAAATCAGCCATAATTTCGAAGTTCCAAATCGTTTGTTTTCGAAGTACCCAGGTCATCAACATTCACACTTCAACTTCCATTCCAGTATTATAAATGAGTATACGATAATAATCATTCATTATCAAGATGGTGAATTTTTTCCGATAATTTCATTTTTTCTAAATTTGAATCTACCTTAGCTCAAAAATTTTCCCCATTCCGTAGCTGACATATGCCTGATCAAGTGAGATTTATCCTTGAAATGAATTATTAATTCTAAATCCACTCCGTATCACAATTTCTTCAATAAACACGGAAATCTGAAGTAAAAATCCTCTGCTACGCAAGAACAAGAACGAACCGAAACCTCGCGAACTATCTGTCAGTGGACGACCCCGAAGCCTGAGACCGCTTGGGTCGTAAAAGCTCCTCGGCGCTCGTAAAACGCGTAGCTCATAAAAGCCCCAAATCACTTCCAGTGGACGGCCAGGCTTAAGGGCTAGTAACCAGATACTGCACCACTTGTCGATGGAATCCATATGAACAAGAAGGGAGTTATTCGACTGAGTATAATTTCAACCTTCGGTATCGTCGGACAAAAAGGCACATGGAGACTTGATGAGCAATGAGAGGTCACATGTGTTGGAGCGAGAACAGAACCCTTGAGGTATGTCATTGCGACATTCCACCTCCCACTTCCACTGAAATTGTTGAAATAAATAAGCTGACCCGACTGAAAATTTCACTTCTCACTTCTTGACGTAGTGTTTCAAGCGGCAGTGTTGAGAACACCGGCATCAATCCAAGGCTCAGGAATGATATCTTCGACAATATATAATATCCAATCGCTTCTTAACAGAATGTCCAGATTAAAGACTTATGTAGTTCAGACCGTGATTTTGGTGGTTGAAATATATTGAAACTTCATATCACCTCACCCATAAAATCCACCCTTCGTTAGTTGAGACCCTTCCTCATAAAGCTCCGAAATCTGTATGCTTGCTGTTTCATTGTCCAAAACTGTAAAATGCAGTGGTTTTTGCATTAGCCAGATTATTTGGTGGCATCCAAAGACTTCTTTTTCATAGTAGCGGAGAGGTTTTCCGTGAAGAAAATACCAATTTCTGTATTATTCTGTACGAAATCATGCAAAATCCTCCCAGAATAAGCTTGAATCGATAACAATTTTTGAGCTGATGATCTGGTCTCGAAAGCATCCTTTGATCGATAAAGGACAATATTTCTTTTAAAAGTTGCATGTGCACATTTCATACAACAATAAGAGTGGAAATTAATACGATTAAAACATTGTTCTCAATGGGACGATGTAATGAGGCAATCAGAATTCAAGTCCTCATGTAAAGCAATAATTAATTCTGTAGCAATGAAACGAACAAACATGCGGATGAATTTTAATAACCCAGAGTATAATACAACTCCCATGATATTTCCGAAAGTTCAACACCAAACCCATATTTTCTTGCTCATATTCAACCCAATTCGATATGATCTATTTGTGTTTTCGAACGAATGTATTCTGCCTGAGTATCCCATCGGATATTCAGTACGAAGGAGCTATGAGAAAATCAAATCTACATATTTCTCAAGGAGAAGAATTCCCCCATATTTCTAGGCTCGATTCAATATTGTTGAATGAGGTCAGTTCCAATAGGAATTTCCTCATCGATATTTCGAAATCCAATACGAATCAATGAAGCATTGCGTATGAATGGCTTGAATGTTGAAGCAGCACATCAATAATAAAGAAGAACGTAAATGAAAAAGACTTGAAAAAAATAAGTATCTCGATTGGGCAACAGTATGATTTGTAAAAAACTAGACTATAAGTGGAAAATCGAACATTTTTCAGCTGACTCCCGAATAATTATTTACCATTTCGTAGATTTTCTTATCTTTTATTTTGTCATTTCCTCGGAAACCAAGGAAGAAAATCAATTTCAGCAAATCTAAATTACGTTATTAATTGAAAATTACCCACGTGAAACTGTGTGCAGAATTTGGTGAAAATGTTGATTTCCAAATGAAAAAAAAACTCTTTGAAAAATTTATTTCCGCCATACTTCGTGAAAGAAAGCTAGTACTTGTAGGGAAATATAAGGTTGAAGTTTGATGCGAAATTTCGTGTAAGATATGAAAACCGTTTCATCAGAGAGTACAGCGGCGTTTAAGTGGTCAATTCCTGGGTGAGTAAACGCTGCAGCAATTGATCTGAACAAGCGAAAAAACACCGAGAAGTTATCAAAATTGCGGAAAAAAAAATAAAATTCCTTTAATTCGACTACATCTCCACCTTTCCGATTTACTTATTGCTTTATCTTCTCTAGATGGCAGTTTTGAAAAAACACAATCAACTGATCGAGAATTTCAAGAATACATCACAATTAGGGGTTGAACATTACTTTCTTTTCATGATTTTCACGTCTCTTTCGATTATACGGAGTTTTTTTCACAGGAATGAGACAATAATTATTGTTGGAAAAGCTTATTTAATTATGCCGACGTTTCGTTGGATTTTTCCAACATTTTCAAGGCTGTAACAAAATAAAGCTATTTGACACAACTGTGCATTGTAAAGACGAACAATAGAGATGACTTACCTAAATTAGAAGCTTTCAAATTTACATAGATGTAAGAATAAAAACTGGAGAACGAATCACCACTACAGAGACAAAACAAAATTCACAATCAGTTAAAAGCATAAAAATCCACTCATATATACAATTAAAACCATAAATTAATAAATAAACATGATACGTCATTGACGACGACAAACACTAGACTTAACAAATCGAGTTACAATTACTGTGTACTTATATCCATATAATATTTGAAACATATGCTGAGAATTGTTTTTACTACCCTGCGGTATTTACAATCATTTTTGCCTATTCCTGTATAAATTCAACAAATTATTATGGATCATACTCAAATTTTGAGTATCAGCTCTTGTATTTACAGTATCTTGTAACCTTATATGAACCATTTCACTCACATTTCGTCTAGGCCAATTCTCCTCCCAATCCAAAATTTCAACGTCACCGAAAGCGAAGCGGTGACCCTCCTCAAAGTGGTGGAGTCCTTAAGATGTCTTTTGCTCTTTATTGCGGAAACTTTCATTACAATCATATTTGTGTTGATTGATTCTTGTTTTTAATAACTGTCTAGTTTGGCCCACATAACACTTCTCAAAATTGTGAGATAATAAGTAAATACCGCAGGGTAGTAAAAACAATTCTCAGCATATGTTTCAAATATTGTATGGATATAAGTACACAATAATTGTAACTCGATTTGTTAAGTCTAGTGTTTGTCGTCGTCAATGACGTATCATGTTTATTTATTAATTTATGGTTTTAATTGTATATATGAGTGGATTTTTATGCTTTTAACTGATTGTGAATTTTGTTTTGTCTCTGTAGTGGTGATTCGTTCTCCAGTTTTTATTCTTACATCTAGGTTAATTTGAAAGCTTCTAATTTAGGTAAGTCATCTCTATTGTTCGTCTTTACAATGCACAGTTGTGTCGAATAGCTTTATGTTGTTACAGCCTTGAAAATGTTGGAAAAATCCAACGAAACGTCGGCATAATTAAATAAGCTTTTCCAACAATAATTATTCTCTCATTCCTGTGAAACAAACTCCGTATTACTTTCTTTGTTTTGCAGTATGAGTACAATCGCCATGTCGAATGATCAATAACCTCCTTCGGTCACGTGAAACAATCTGAGTCGCTCCTGATATCTTCTCGAAGCCAGCAAAAATGCGGTTTAATTTTCCGCTCTGGAAAACAACAAACAAAAATGTAAAAATTTCAATTCCGAAAAAGATTGAAACGGCATTCCAAAGGTTCGAGGAAGAATACTTCGGGAATGTGTTGACATATTGCATAGGTGACGAGGAAACCTCTTTGTCAATATTGAAAGGAGTGATTCAACAATTCATTCCGTTCGAAAAAGGAAATGGCAGAAAGGACGGGGAACTTGATTTGTTATAGTAATCTTCAAAAAAGCTTGGACGTGCCCATATTTTGTCTGAATAGGTTCCAATCAATTGGATACGTTAATCGTCAAGCATTTTCTTTTGAAACCTTGAATAGATTCGATTTCTTTCAAAATCAATAAGTTAAATAGAGGTTCGAACAGAAATGAATAGGGTATTACATTCGTTCTCCGAGCTTAATAATTTTCCACCATTAACTTTGGAAGATCCAAAGGAAAAACGTCCAGTCCAAGGTTATAAAATGTAGCGATTGATTCAAAATATTTCACACAGAGAACTATTCAACTGACTGAAGTAAAATTGATTTCGTGTCAACTCAATATTGGGACAGATCAAATGGAATGGTGTTCATTTTATTCTTACAAACAGATGAATACATTCGTAGTAACTCGTACACCTCTTCTGGGAAATGAAACTATTCATCCAAATTGCATGATTGTCCTCAAAGAAATTAGATTATATCTCCATTAGGTTGAAGGAAATAAAATAGTTTTCGTGTCAATGACATAAATGATCTTCTCAACATAACCATTAGATAATACAATAGAAATGTTGCATAAAACATTTATTTCTTGGTCAAGCAGTTTCAGAAAAATTCGCTGGATAAAAATTCAAGTGAATATATGAATTGCCGAATCAATGCATTGAATTTGCTTCATTCACGAATTCGAACTCCTTTTGGAAGATACAATTATTGACCTCTGTGAAAAACATTCGGCGATACTATGCGTGGTTGAGCTGGCAAATTATTACTCAGATATAGTTTTCTTCCTAATTTCAATTTATTCGATATTGGAAAGTAGATGAGTTTTGAGTGGATTGGTCGATTGAATCGGGTTTTTTCAGAAACATTCAGAACAACTCAGACGATCATAACTCCGAAACTCAATCGTCTTATGCAGACATTCATGTCTAGAAAATTCGAATTTTCCTGATACTCTTCGAATTGAGTTTCAGTGATAAAAGTGGAAAAGATAAAGTTGAATTTCACCACAATTTTACAAATCAGTCAAACCCAACGTTTGAAAATAATTTCGGCTAAAAATTTCAAAGTTGGAGACAAATGAGAACAATGAACATTTTCCTATGAAGAATTATGCAACAACATACTACCTGAATGTGTGTGTATACGTATAATTAACTTCAATGAGATATTTGATTAATTAAAATCAGTTTCGAACTCCGTACCGAGCAGTTCCGAATTTACTTTCGTAAAAACATTCCTGCCTCTATTTAGAATCAATGAAAATACAGGAAGTCAATTTCACTCAACAAATGTTCCCTGTTTTTCTTTTGAGAACAATACTCGGCTTTCGTTACGTTTGTTTTCTTGAAATATACTTATGTTGAAATCCTTCAATCATGCAGGAAATCATTCGGAAAAAGAACACATGAATACGTACTCAGATGTTTGCTTATGCGAAAACCCTCCAATCTCTCGGGAAGATGTTCAGCATATATTATTCAAAGCAAATAGAGTAATCCCGCTTGATGGCACAAAGCTCAAGAAGATTTACCATGAAATGTGGAATTTGGATACAGAAGGGATGTATTTTCTCAAGCCTAGAGAATTGAATATTTGACAGTTCTGTCAGCGAATATTGCAGATATTATTCTTCACTGCGAAGAGATTTTCTTTTTCATCTCCAAATTTCATGAGAGCACACAATCTGCTTTCAGGTTTTACGACTAACGGAATTTCTATTCCAGTAGATATATGCTGTGTAATATTTAGAATATCAATCCATGCTGAAAGAAGTCGATCTGTATTCACTAAATATAATGCCAAACCTACCGAAAGTTAATGTGTTTACGGTCAGCCTAACGGCTGACTGCGTAAACACAATAACTTCCGAAAGAAACAACTTAGAAACTCGATATTTGTAGAGAAGGTTTGGACCTTAATAACGAAGGCCGAATTCGTGAATGGGTGAAATCTACCCACTGATTCCGCAGATATACCCATTCAAAATTTGATTTTTCCAATATTTCCAAAAACACAGATCAGATTGAATTGAAATCCAGTACTTTATCGAAAAATTATAGTTCGAAGGTTCGTACACAATTTAATGAGGATGATATGATAAGAAAATCGCAGAAATTTTTTTTTTCAAATTGTTCTAATCAAAAGATTATCACAAAATTTTGCATAAAGTTGTCTTTCAGCATCTTTTAACTAGCTGCGAAGTTTTATCAGGACTGAATCAGTATTTCTCGAGTTTTACCGAAAGAAACAACGATATCGAGAAGAAAACCTCGAAATTTGACATATTTTTTCCCGATATCTCCAAAACTTATGATCGTATCGAACTGAAATTCAATACTTTGCTGTAAAATGTGAAGCTCAAAGTGCGAGTGAAATTTTTTTTGGACATGATGAATGATTCCCGAAAAAAAAAATTTTTGGAGACAAATTTCGAGAAATTTTTTTTTTTTAATTTACTGACAATATGATCCTAACAATATTTGGCTCAAAGTTGTGCGTCATTATATTCCACCTAACTGCCAGGTTTGAATCCAATCGCTCGAGTAGTTTCTGAAATAAAAAATAAATAACTTCAAAATTTCAAGTGCCTATAACTCCCAAACTATTCGACCGATTTGGCCCGTTAACGAACTTAACCGCGGCATTCTGATGCGCGACCTACCCTGAAAGTTTCAAGTTGTTAGCTTACTTCTGTCTACAGTTATCGTGTCGTCGGCCGGACAGAATCGATTTTGACACCGGATTCGTCATCAGTGAGTCCAACCTAGTCGATTGAGACCATTTTCGGCTCAATCATACAAAATTACAGACATTTGGACAAAACGGTAGCACGCTGTTCTAGAACATGCGCGAAAAACAATCAGTGTTTCATCTTCTTTCCTTCGATTCCGAATTATCGGTAGCATCGATTAAATATTACATATCACAATCTTACACTTGATTGACATGAAACTACCGACACACTCGTCAAATTCTTGTGCATAGATTATATATTATATATATATTATAATATCACCAGTTCCAAACCTTTCTGACCGTCTTTTCCTCTAAACCTTGTTGTTGGATCTCCAATTTTCCGGATTTTGACAACGTTTCATACAAGATTTTCTGATTTTGATATCTTCAGTATATCTCTTGCTAAATTCGAGAGGTATTTGATGCTGGGGTTTATTACTTGAAATCTTGTACATGTATATTTTTCCAAGATTTTCATTTATATTTGTTACTCTTAGTTCAGTTTTTTTTTTTCTGTGGGGCAACTGTTAATATTGAGTGCTATATGGTTGGATGACATCATTATTTTCATTGTAATATGTGATAACTGAGTTGAGTTGAAATACCTGTTAGTATTTTCATGAATGATAATAAATGAATACATGAATAAACATCCATATTACTAAGAGTGGCAGTTTATGGAAGAAAAAATCTAGAAAACCACTGTCGTGAGTTCAGGAGCTTTTACGCGCATGTTCAAATTCTAATAATTATATCAACACGAAATTTTTCACCTAGTTGCGTGTCGGTAATCTCCACCTGAACACAAAGTTTCAATCTAATTGCTTTTGTACTTCTCGAGATATTCCGGAATTAACGTTAAAATTCCAACTAACAACGAAATTTGGCGCTTTTTTCCCTTATATCTCCGAAAGTAAATATCAGATCGAATTGAAATTTGGAATATCGATGTTAAATACTAATTCCTAGGTATGTGCTAAATTCCATTGAAATCTAATCACTTCTTCCGGAGAAAAAAAAAATTTCATCAAAAACCTTTTTTTTAATTTCCTAACAACTGGATACACATATAATTCTGCCATCAGTTGCGCGTTAGTATTTCAAAACTGTCCACGAAGTTTCTTTTTGATCGAGTTAATACCTCATGGGATATCGAGAAATTAACCTCAAAACTTAAAATGAGCCGAAACCATTCAACTGATTCGACCCATTAGCGAACTTAGCCGAGATATTTGGACTCCACACCTAATCTGTGCTTAGTCTTTTCTCCGAAAGTTAGTGCACATACGGACGGACGGCCGGACGGAGGGACAGAATTTAATTTGACCACGGATTCTTCTTCAGGGAGTTCAACCGAGTCGGTTAAGACCATTTTTGGCTCAAAATTCGAAAATTACAGACATCTTAACGAAATGATAACGCTCTGTTCTCTAGAACAAGCGAGTAAAATGAAAACAGACTGAACCCTTCGAAAAAGAAGTTCCCCTATAGTCACAAAATCCCCTAGAAAAATCAGTAACTTTTTGAGATTCATGAGCACCCTTCCTTATACAGGGTGATTCCGGAGGAGATTTTGGGATAAGTTTACACTAGTCAAGACAGTCTCGGAACACTGTTCGATTTATGGTTGGGGGTCTCTGTTGAGAATATACAGGGTGATTTGTCCGATTCGTCCGATTTTACTTTTATTGATAACTTTGGTATGGCTTATTCGATTTCAATGAAATTTTCAGCGTCGTACAAAAGTGTTGAACACATTCATTGATCATTTTTTTTTCAGAATAAGCGGTTGTTATTGTGATATGTCCAGATTAATTGTGCAGGTTGGCAAAACACTCTGTATATGGCGTTTCCTAAACTATGCTATCTGTTTACGATTCTACTATAATAAGTCATTATTTGAGAGTTTCTAATTTTTTTGACACACTTCTAGTTTTCCAAGAAAATTTTTTCAAAAAATGATAATGTCGAAATTTCGCTCCAATCGATTCTACTTATATTGATAACTTTGGTTTGGCTCATCCAATTTTGATGAAATTTGCAGTGTAGAACAATCTGAATGAATACATTAAATAATCGCAACAATTTCTCAAAATACAGTGTTGTAATTGTGATAATTTCAGAGTTTCAGATTAATTGGGCAGTTGATAAAAAAACACCCTGTACATTGCTTTTCCAAAACCTCCTTATTCGTTGCAGATTCTACAATAATATGTCATCACCCAGAGGTTTTTGATTTTTTCGGCACACCTCCGGTTTTGCTAGAAAACATTTTTGAAGAAGAGCATTATCGAAATTTGGCTCACAAGCAGTGAGAGTATTCCGAACTAGGTAGGAAAGCTGTATATTTCAAGAATGCAAAGTTGTTCGTCACTTCTAAAATATTCTTTTTCAATTCTAAATATATACTGAATTGAATGATTTCATACAAAATATTAGCAATTTAATATGAATTTGGAATTTGAAAAGAATATTTCAGAACTTAAGAACTGCTTTGCATCCTTGGACAATACAGCTTTCCTACCTAGGGCGGAATACTCTCACTGCTTGGGAGCCAAATTTCGATTATGCTCTTCTTTAAAAATGTTTTCTGGGAAAACCGGAGATGTGCCAAAAAAATTAAAAACCTCTGAATGATGACATATTATTGTAGAATCTAAAACGAATAAGAAACTTCTGGAAAAGCAATGTATTATTATTGCTTATTATTGAATGTACTCGTTCAGATTGTTCTATACTGCAAATTTCATCAAAATTGAATGAGCCATACCAAAGTTATCAATGAAAGTAGAATCGATTGGAGCGAAATTTCGACATTGTCTTTTTTTGATGGAATTGTCTCAGAAAACTAGAAGTGTGCCAAAAAAATTATAAACTCTCAAATAATGGCTTATTATAGTAGAATCGTAAACAGATAGCGTAGTTTTGGAAATGCGATGTACAGGGTGCTTTTTCAACCTGCTCAATTAACCTGGAATTATCACAATAACAACCACTTATTTTGAAAAAAACTTTGAAATTAATGAATGTCCTCATCAATATTGTACTTCGCTGAAAATGTCTCTAAAGTCGAATAAGCCATACCAAAGTTATCAATAAAAGTAAAATCGGTCGAATCGGACAAATCACCCTGTATATTCTCAATAGAGACCCCCAACCATAAACCAAACATTGTTTCGAGACTGTCTTGACTTGTGGAAACTTATCCCAAAATCTGACGGTCTCCTCCGGAATCACCATGTATAATGTAAAATGGTACACAGTGTATCATTTAGCAAAATCGGAATTAATTCGAAGGAGAATAAACTTTTGTTTCTGTGGGGACATTTTATACGGCTGGTTTCAGTCAAACTAGTATCAATTCCTGTGAACGTGATGACAGTACCCCTTGAAATATTAAATGGAAAGCGTGGTTTTGTACTACCTTGTTTTGAAGGTATTTGAATTGTATTTTCAAAAATGCCACCCGTTTGCCATTTTTTCAGAGAATAAGCAAAAGCTGCAATGAAACATTTCGAATTCGTTGAAATTATTTCAATGACATGTCCAATAACCGCATATCCTGGAATACCCGCAAATCTTGTGGAAACAAACGAAACTTTCAGATGCCATAATAAACAGTTTTTCTACAACAATATTGTATTAGGTGTCGTAATATTCATTCAATCATTGTTTTCACTTATTCAGAATAATAGATTGATGAAGTAATAACAAAATTATAGGTTACCTTCAAAACAAGGGCTCACTTGATTCCCCTTCCCATTTAAGATTTTGGAGGTTGCTATCATGACGCTCACAGGGTTGATTGATTGGAGTCAATAAACCGTATATTGGTGCAAAGCACAGAAAAGCTGTCTTATACGAATGGCCATGACTAATAATACAAAACAAATACGAATGCAACATCGGTTCGAAATCAATATACCCAACCGATAACTAGAGAGTCTTCTTCATCATCGATGATGGCCTGATGAAAAGGATACCTAGATTTCGAGACTGGCTTTCCTGTATTGTTAAATGACTTCCTAGTGTTCTAAGTCGAATATCGAACCTGTGGTCACAGAAGTGGAATGAGCACCGGTGTGTTTTCACGAAGAAAATCTGAATGATAACTTCGGAGAAAACACAATCAACTGATCGAGAATTTCAACAATACATCACAATTAGTGGTTGAACATTACTTTCTTTGTTTTGCAGTACGAGTACAATCGCTATGTCGAATGATCAATAACCTCCTTCGGTCACGTGAAACAATCTGAGTCGCTCCTGATATCTTCTCGAAGCCAGCAAAAATGCGGTCTAATTTTCCGCTCTGGAAAACAACAAACAAAAATGTAAAAATTTCAATTCCGAAAAAGATTGAAACGGCAGTCCAAAGGTTCGAGGAAGAATACTTCGGGAATGTGTTGACATATTGCATAGGTGACGAGGAAACCTCTTTGTAAATATTGAACGGAGTGATTCAACAATTCATTCTGTTCGAAAAAGGAAATGGCAGAAAGGACGGGGAACTTGATTTGTTATAGTAATCTTCAAAAAAGCTTGGACGTGCCCATATTTTGTCTGAATAGGTTCCAATCAATTGGATACGTTAATCGTCAAGCATTTTCTTTTGAAACCTTGAATAGATTCGATTTCTTTCAAAATCAATAAGTTAAATAGAGGTTCGATCAGAAAGGATACCTAGATTTCGAGACTGACTTTCCTATATTGTTAAATGACTTCCTAGTGTTCTAAGTCTTATTGAATATCGAACCTGTGCTCACAGAACTGGAATGAGCACCGGAGTGTATTCACAGAAGAAAATCTGAATAATAACTTCGGAGAATGAAATAAAATTCAATTTTCATTTCAACAAAACCTTTTTCCATTTCATTTCCAATATCCTGAGAAGAAGAGGAATCTACGTCGGAAGAATTCGTTATAGCAGAAAATAAAAGCTACCGTCTCTTTCCTGCCTCAGGCAGAAATTTGACACTAGTGGCATTTCCTGTGAATCACTGTTTCGCTCGTAAACTCTTTATTCAATATTCATCATACACGATAGTGTATCCATTTGGCTATTGGAACGGGATTTCATTGCCTGCTCTATTTCACGAATACAGTAGGAAAGCGGGAATTCGTCTTATCGTCACGGCACACCGAGAGCAGAAACGATCTCCCCTTCGTTACATAAGATGAAAGTTTGAGGCGGAAAATAAACAGGAGAACTGATATTCTCCTGCTTTGAATCGCTAAACTGACAGCTATTTCATCTATTCGTGTAATCTTGAATCATCATGGTATAACGTAGAACAACAAAAAAATTTCAAAAAGCACTGCCGTGAAGGCAGCAGCTTTTGCGTGCATGTTCAAATTCGTTGCTGAAGCGGGCATCTACATGGAACATGCCCGCAAAAGTTGCTGCCTTCACGGCAGTGCTCTTTGAAATTTTTTCTAAAGATTATAGATCCATCATGTCTTCCTATTTCACGGCAATAAGTAGAGACCAGCTTATATCCACTTATCTTGTAGTTCATAAGTTCTTCTTCACATTTCCAGTGTTCACTAGTAGCTAAAATATGGGCGTCCTCGGCATAAGCCATCTTCTGAAACCTATTGAAACCTGGTAGCTAGGAACTGAACGTTCTGAAGAATGAGACAGAAGTTGTTTTTTGTCTGGGAGTTGCTTGAAGTTTGGTCAGAAATAACGTAATCAGAATTTTCTTATTCTCCTGAAAAAATTTAATCAGCGAAACAGTTTTCGAGTTATACATATATGAAATTTTTAGGTTAATTCCTCGACATCTCAGGAGGTACTATTTCAATCGGATTAAAATATTGAAGTTTGTCCATGAATTCTAACGCACAACTTATTGCAATATTTCGTATCGGGCCAAATGCTAGAAAATTTTAGGAAAAATTATTCGACACTTTTTGAAATATTCGCTGAATTTTTTTCTCGTGGAAAGTTTGCATTAGATTTCAACGAAATTTGGCACATACCATAGAATCAGAAGGATGAAAAATACAGCTTCGATCAGATCGAAACTACGTGTTCATTCGAAAAATAATAAGTCAATTCTTATCTCAGAATTTCGTATGAATCCAGCTGTTGGAAAAAAAACTGTTTATCTGAAACTGTTTTTTGTACGAAATTTTTTTTTTCACGGAAAGAATGGATTATATTCAAACAAAAATTTGGCATAAACCTTGAAATCAGTAGGCAACAACAATTTTTCAAATTTCAATTCGATGCAATATTTACTTCCGAGATATATGGAAAGAGATGCGATTAAATCAAATCATCGTAACTATTTGAAGGGTTTATCGTGCAACTCACTGCTTATAAGCAGTGAGTTGCACTAAACTATAGTTTCGTGCGGCTCCAAATTTTCAAAAATTTTTAAACAATTGTATTTATCCAAACAACATTTTTTTTCTGAAAATATGGACAATATTTCGATGAAATTTGGTGCCGATCTTGAAATGAGTAAACCACAACAGTTTTCCAAATTTCAATGCGATCTGATCTTCATTTCCACAGATTTTTATCGTTTACCAGCTTTTTACCGAAACATACTGTTATGGTTTTTTCTAAATCGGTATTGAAGAAACATAAAAAATTAACATACCAATGAACACAAATTCATATATTTAATCATTTATCATCATTATATACAATTAAGTAAATTCCAGGCCTCAAACATAGTAAATTCTATCATAAAATATAAGAAATGTCCAAATCAATCACGATCCAGTAACAAATCCCGAGAATTCATTCCACTATTTCAATAGTTTATTCAGAGCACACAATCCTTCAAAATTATCCTTCTCAACAGGCTTCTCATGATCTGAAAGTAGAAGAATTTGTATCAATACCTCGAATTTTATGAAATTGCCTTATCTAGTTAAAAAGTAGGAAATGATGAGGAATTTAAGTAATATTTTGTTGAAAATTATTATGGTGGGTTTGAATTGAACCGAACTAGAAGTTACAAGTAGAAATTAGATGTGGAACGTCAAAGAAAATGTAAATTTAGGATAGAAGTTATGTCTCGACCCATAAGTTGCACATAATGTAATTATCAGGTTCCGGAAAAAAAATACGGCCGAATTTTCTAGACCAGGTTAGAAGAAGGAAAACTTACCTCTGAAGAGAAAACTGCGATAGCATCATTTTTAGAAGACATTTTGAAAATGCATGCCTACTAGATTTTGAAGAAAATTTAGAAAAGGTATAAATACCGAAGCTCGAGCACAGAGGATTTAGTCCATTTTCAATCATCGTCAAGACTGTAGCTGCTCCTCTCAAAAAATTTCTCGAAACATCGTAATTTCCAGTCAGAAACCGAAGTAAATCCAAATTGAATCAAAGTGACTGGCATCCTGGAAGCATATTAGAAGAGAATAATGGAATATTGAAGAAAAAAAACAAGATAAACTTACCAGAAAAGAAAATCCAGCAGTAAGCAAATCCATATGAACAAATTCGAGGCAACTAAACTTCATTTCTTGAGCCAAAGTTTGGAGATTTGTAACTTGCAGTAAATAAACATCACACACTTTGGAGGTTATCCAGGTTATGCCACTTGGAAATGTCAGTGAAATTTACATGAAATATAAACATTTTTTTTCCTTTATGGATATCCTTATTGGCACTGTTCATCTTCCAACCAAGTTTTATTTTGATCAGACAAATAGTTTTCGAGTTATTGAAAAATCAAAATTTCAAATGGCTGTAACACAAAAATCATGCGGCAGATTTGGCCGATTAACGAACTCAACCGAGATATTCAGGACCAGCACATAACCTGAAAATTTCAAGACTCTAGGTCATTTCTTCCGAAAGTAAAAGCACACACGGCTGACCGGACGGTCGGACAGAATCAAATTTGACCACGGATATTTCATCGGTCAGTCCAGCCTAGTAGTTTGAAACCGATTTCAGCTCAAAATTCGAAAATAACATACATTGTGACGAAAAGAAAAGAAAGTATTCTGCAATATAGAAGTATATTATCAAATATGTAAATATGTAAATATAAATAATATATAAAATCTTTCCTCAATCCTCCGCCATTTTGCAATCCATAAAAATAGGCAGGTATTTGTAGCTTTGAAGGACTTATTTTTCTGACACAAAAAACGAGAGCTAAAAACTTAAAACCGAATAAGAAGTTATCACCAAATTCATCGTCAGATCATTCTGTTAAATCAGATCATATCTCCAAAACAGTTAACTGCAGACCTGATTTTTTTTTGTTTTTAGTTTTCAGGAGATAGTCCTTCACAGCCTAGGAGCTGCTAAGTTCCGGGAAATTGAGTATAGGTATGAAATTATAAAACATACTACAGGTGTATCTGCAAATTAACTCAGGACGAAAAGAAAAATCAGAGTGATATACAGGGTGTTCTACAAGCTCTATGACAAACTTTGACAGAAGGTAGCTGTGCTTATTCTGAACATTTTTTGCCTATGAACATAGGTCTTATTCGTCCTCGTTTCGAAGTAACAAGCAATTGAAAAAATTAATTTCCATGTTTTGATCAAGTAGACAGACATAAAATATCGGTTGATATGGTAATTGACTTTATTTCAATTATTCGTTTGACACTTGGTGTACGTTTTGAATAACAATGCATTCTTTCACGACTCAGGAATATGCAGATATTGTATTTGAATATGGGTATTCTAATGGTAGGTAACTCTAGAAGAGCAGCTCGAGAATACCGAAGAAAATATCCTAATAGACAGCAACCTGGTCACACGGTATTTCGTGCATCATTCCGAAGACTTCGAGAAACAGGCAATCCTGCTCCAAAGAAAGCCATTCGGCCAACTGAAGTAAATGTAGAAAATGAGGAAAATGTAATAGATGCTGTCCGTGGCAACCTTTCGATAAGTGTTCGACGTATAGCTTCTAATCATTCATCACCCAATTTCGTATGGCGTGCTTTGAAAGAAGAAATGTTGCATCCATTTCATAGACATTTTTTGGAGCACAACCTTTTTGATTTCATTGATGACTTAGAGCTAAACATTGTACGAAATATGTGGTATCAGCACGATGGCGCACCACCACATAGAGGCAGACAAGTAGTCAGTTGTCTGAATGAACATTTCCCGAATAAATGGATAGGACCAATACAATGGCCACCCCGTTCGCCTGATCTAAATCCCTTAGATTTTATTTATGGGCCCATATGAAGCAGCTTGGTTGTCACGTTGAAATCGAATCTCATCAACAATTGCTTGATGGAATTCAAGATTCAGCAAACCAAATACGAAACGACCCAAATCTGATCTGCCGAGTAACGGCATCTTTAGTTCGTCGATGTGAAGCTTACATTCAAGCTGAAGGTGGACATTTTGTACAATTTTTATAGTATCAAAATTCCCATTTATAATTATGATTTGAACATGAAAATATAATTTTTCAAATGCTTGTATCTTCACAACAAAAACGAATCGGATATATGTTCATAGGAAAAAAAATGTTCAGAATGAGCACAGCTACCATCTGTCAAAGTTTGTCATAGAGCTTGTAGAACACCCTGTATATTGTACTGTGAGTTAGCTGCTACATAGCGTGAGGTTTGCAGTGATATTGAAGATATCACTTAGCATAGCACTATGCCAGCGACTGAAACTTGTTTCGCCAACATTATTCAGAACGTAGAAATCATTAATATGAAGCAAAGACCTTTTATATTCATGACAAAAGAACATTCTGATGTTCTTTATAGGAATTGGAGTCGAGTTTCTAGTTGTCATTATTTTCAGACGCTGAATCTTGAATCCCTTTTGAAGAATGGGAACACGAAAGATGAAGAGTGAATCGATAAACTAACTGGAAGTCTGGAACATCTATTGTGCAGTTTCGAATACTCGACTGGAATTTCTAACGATCAACGTTCAGATTGAATAAATATAATTCAATTCCTGGTTTTGCGTGAGAAATTCAAGATAGAATTTCTGATTCTGGTTCAGAACAGCAAGGCTTTGAACGTGATACATTTGAGTACTCAAATTAGTCGTATTCAATGAGCTTGGAACTTCTGCCTCCACAATTAAATTTCTAAAAATTATGAACTTCAATGTTTGGGAAGTAATTAGTGTTGCTGATCTTGAACGGCATTTTGAGAGCTTTTACAGGGAGCGTAATCATTTCGAGGAAATACATAATATTTCGAATTCATCAAGTCAATTAATTTTCAATATCATTTACTTTACGCGCTTGTTCCAGGGAACATCGCGTTATAATTTTGTCACGATGTCTGTAATTTTCTAATTTTGATCCGAAAATGGTCTTGAACGATTGGGTTGAACTGATGAAGAATCCGTGATCAAATTCAATTCGGTTCGTCCGTCTGTCCGTCCAACCGACAGTATGTGCTCTAACTTTCGAAAGAAAACACCTAGAGTCTTGAAAATTTCAAGGTAGGTCTTGATCCTGAATATCTCGGTTAGGATAGATTTTTGTAATGCATCGAATTTAGTTTTTTCAACCTTTCCGGTTCAATTTTGAAAGATTTATTTCGTACGCCTTTCCTAGGAATAAGAAGTTACATTTTCGCCCAGATATCTATAATTTTTGAATTTTCAGCCGAAAACGGTATTGAATGGTAGAGTTGAATTCCGTGAGAACGTGGTTCCTTTGGCCGCATCTTTCCGAAGAAACATACGTACGAGATGACCAAACCAAATGACTCTTTAACATCAATATAAAAAGCGATCAAAACATTCTTAGTTTATTAATAAAACATTCTAGAAA
Organism: Myrrha octodecimguttata; assembly: GCA_958510865.1. Lineage (NCBI taxonomy): Eukaryota > Metazoa > Arthropoda > Insecta > Coleoptera > Coccinellidae > Myrrha > Myrrha octodecimguttata. Next base: position 7,571,976 of record OY294063.1, read on the forward strand.
ACACTGAAGGGATGTTATAAACTTTAAGGCGCTTGTACAAATTCGTAGCTATGTCCTCACGAAGTTTTAGTGAGAATTCATGAATTCCTTCGCAATGAACGCGAAATTTTTTTTTCAAAAATTAGTGATTTTATCGAAAATCCGAATATATCGGTTGTAGATGTGAATATTTTGTATATTCATGTATGTCATTTTATATGATCATTTTGTAGGTTTTTTCTGGGGTTTCACTGCCGAAATATATGATAGTACTCCTTATAAAAATATTATAAAATCATTTTCATGGACAAAGCCCTTGCGGATTGCAGTATTAAAGTATTTGTTGAAAGCAGTTCCTAAGAACAAAGCGACAAAGGGAACTGTAACGTTTCAGGGTACGAATCTGAATTTGCAGAATTGTTTTCTTTGTTGATCGTTCGCATTATTCCTTTATTGTTCATCAGCATTAAGTATTCGAATACCGAATTGAATACTCAATGTTATAAGGAAACCTTCGTTTATCCTGCAATCCGCAAGTGTGTTCTCCATAAAAAAGAATTCTTAATAGTTCTGTTCTAGATATTGGAAGTAAAAACACCTCCTAAAATAATTTTTAGTCGATATTTCAGATGGTGACTTCCTAGTGCTCTTTGTCATGCAGGGTTCAAATAGATTTGACCCCTTGAATTTTGAATAAAAATCAAACTGATTCGTGTCGAACCACGAGGAGATAATCAAATTGACAATTTCATGAAAGTGTGAAACGCCAACAAATAAATAATGGTTTCATCTCAACAAACCCTGAGAGACTGTGGGTTGAAGAACTGAACGTAAAGAAGAATGATGCAGAAATATTATTGAAGTGTTGAATATTATATGCGAACGAGTCAACTAGATGAGGGCTATTGTAAATAATTAAGATTTTTTTGTACCACCTTTACATATATAATATCTTTCCTTATAGATTTCTTATGATATAATTCATTGGTTTTGAACGTACTAAAATAACAAAATTGAAATTGATATCAACTGGAATGCATCAAATCAAAAAGACTATTCTACATACAGTGTTTCATTTATATCTTTCGATTTAGAATGATCAATACCATCTATTTTATACGTCAAGACAAAATCTTACAAGTCCTCTTACCAAAACTATATCACAAATGAACGAGATCGGCATGAGACTACCGACAGGGTTGCCAAATGCTTGTGCATAAAAGAGAACAATGTTCCTATCAGCTCCACACCTTCCTCTTTCTTTGATGAATGGAATGCTGCAAAACCTCAATTATGTCAAGAATTAGATGACAAAATCGAAAGTTATAAAAGATGAAACACTGTATCAAGTATCAGTTTTGTGTCACATTTTCTTCAACTTTTTGATTTGTCATCATATGCCATACGATTTATTTGACAACATTGCATTCGACATCAGTTTCATCAGCAGTAAGATAAAAGTAGTAGTTTAAAACCAGTTTCAGTATAAAATCGGAAATGACGATATTCGGACACAATGATATAGCATATTCTTTCATAGAACTTGAATACAAAAAACATGATTCTTGAGCAAAAGGCCCGTGAAAATCAAACAATTATGAGCGCTTGCATAGAACTACCTGAAAAATTAAGGATCGTTTTGGAGTAAGTAATCCTTCAACCAGAGCTGGATCTAGGATTTCAGCGCCAGTGGCAAGCTATCGAAATGCGCCCTTTTCAATTTTTTTTTCATTGACTACATACTTTTCATGAATGATAGTATTAATTCTATTCCTTAGATATTTTACTATTATTATATTCTTTTGAGAACGAGCATCAGATTCTTAGGTATAACAAACAATATGTGTAGAGAAATTACTATAATCTCCCATGTATCTTATAAGGTAGTGGAGAGAACTCACGAACGTAATAATATACGATAATGAGGGTATAAAGAAAACAAAAGGGCAGCGAATAGAATTATTAATTCTCAAAATAATATATAAGCATTCAAAGCTTCAAAAAAAACAATAAATGAAAGTGTAAATGAAAAACTGAAATATATTAGAGAACACACATGCCAACAAAGGTCATAACGAACATTTTAATATTACTTTTTGTAATTCGCCATGATGTAGGGTCCTTAAAATCAACTGGTTCAGGTTTATCCTCGGGAAGTCCTGATTCCTCGTCAAAAGAATTTTCCTTGTCCGAATTATCCTAAATGGAATACTTTCTTACGAACGGCTCGGTACTTGAAGAAGTAGAAGGAAATTCCGCTACATGATGGGCTTCGCCATTGGAACCACTTTATGTCGACACAATACCCGCATCGTTCTTAAAGTAACTTGAGATATTACTAGTATTTTTTTTAGGTCTAATAATTTTTATCCCTGATCTTTCGAGATTGCGATCCTGGTAGTTTCTTGGGCGGCATTTCAGTTGGTTATATCAACCTAAAATTATATAAGATTCTGAAAATGCATGGACGTCGAATCGGAATGTTTTGCGCGCTCGTTTATATTCATATCTGAATTGTCTCAATGCTCGACAAATGTCAGGAGGACAGAAAAAGGGTTCATGTTTCAGTGAAACTCAAGAATCATACCATTCATTTGATCGACATTTGATCCTCTTTCTGTAGTACCCATAGCTAAGAAGCTGATTAATACTAGAGGATACGATAAATTTATAGTATTCTTCTCAACAGTGTGATTTTTTTCTAACTTTTTCTTATACATATGAAAACTCGTGTAATTATGGTACAACGCAATTTTAATTGAATCGGTATAGTTTGGGATCTCGCAAATAAAATTCGAACGATAATATCGCCGACATATTCCCAACCCAAACATAACCTTATAAATATTGCAGTCTCTAAGTTTTATCTTTCGAAAATGATTGACTCTGCACGGACAGAATATAATTTAACCGAGCGCTCAAGAATCCTCAACTCAAAATTGAATTATTCAAATAACATACCTGATTGAAATTTTTTAACTTTTCCCAGCACGAATAATTTTCCGGCCCGCTTGCACGATCACGTTATTTGCGGTATTGCACATAATATAAAATATTATGATGAGTTCCTGGTTCCTATTTTTCTTATTGATGCCATCAACTGCGCCGCTGCATGGAAGTACCCCACATGCGAGAAAAAAGAATTATTAATAATACTGGGGTGATTTCATCAAGCCTATCGGTCGTAAACGTCTTCGAAATACATTACCTTTATCGAAGCCGGTGAGATGAACGATTCGGCGAATAATGTGGACGGTCTGAATCTCTTTGTCATGCCGCTAGCTCGAACATTAAACTCCCTCTGAACTTGCTGATAATTGAGGTCTTCAGTGTTCGAATAACAAACATCTAGACGCGATCGGGAATCGTAGGGCGACCGACAAGTGTAAATTTATCTCTGTTAATTCATTGGTAACTACTTGTCGCCGCATATTGTACAACAATAGTGCATGCACTATAGCACCGCTCTAAAATATGAATGGACTTTGAAGTGAAAAAACATAATTTCAAGAAAAAAAATCATCATTTTGCGCCACTAGTTGGTTGGCGCCCGTGGCAAATGCCTCCCTCGCCACGCCCTAGATCCGGCTCTGCCTTCAACAGTCCTATAAAGGCAGAATTTCCGCATATTTGCCGTAATGATCGTTTTTAGTTCCAATCCTGAGCTAAATCGCGTAGTGCGGACAATGTACAGCCAGAGAAAAACAATACAGTTAACCTAGGAGCGAAACGCCATTATCCACGGGTTCGCCAAGCCATTGTATAATTGATTGGGGTATTGTTATCTAAAGCTCAACAATTAATTCCTGCCTACGTCCTGCTGGAGAACTCTACGATGACCAGTGTTCGATTTAGAGATCGAAATTTCACGGGAGATAGGTGAGACTTCGTGGCCGAAACTAATACCAGAAACTCAATTAATTTATAAGGTTGTGCCGACTATTGTTTTATTGCAGCACAGATATTTCGCCCCCGGGTGGATTTCAGCAGGAAAGTTGAATGGGTTTTGTAAAGATGTAATGTAGGAGATTTTACGAGGAGTCGGTCTGTAGGGCGAAATGTCTAGGGTGTAGTCATTAAATGTCAACGTCATCAACTACGTATCCTGGAAATGTTCATGACCGGACAACAATCAATCCGTCCAATTTTCGTGATATTTCTACCGTTTGTCTGCATGCTGCAGAATCGTAAATGATACTGCTGTTGCTCCATTGAAAAAGTAATTATCAAACACAGGCTGTTATCGGTTAATGATATTTTTCAAACGAGTTCGACTCGTTTCAATGATCCACATTTCCACTCTGAGAAGTCACCATCGGTGAAAATATTATTATTGATTTACCTAATATTCATTCAGAAAACTCTGATATTGGCGAGCAATCTCTTGAACTTGAATTCTTTTTCTTATTTCAATTCCTACCTGGCTGAAAAACGCTGCAAATTTTGCACAAGGGTTTATTATTTTCTCAGTTAAATAACCCAATATACCATTGATATCTCAAAAAACTCATATATCATGCATAACTCACTGGTTTCTCACAACACAGAAACCAATTCCATGAAATAATTCATGTGAACATTGAAATCTCAATAAATACACTTGTATAATTGAATAACATTTCCACATGCAGAACACTAACTGAGTAGCAAATTTTAAAATAATATTTGGAATGAGAAGAGACGTTCCACAGTCGTTTCACCTCTTTGAAAATCTTACTATTTTCCACAATTATTAAATTTCGTGTTGGTATTCTACAACTGAAAATGAACTTCAAATCAGTTAGGGTCTGCCCTTTTTGAGATATTAGGGAAATAATCTCAATATTCAAAATGGCCACGAAATTTTCTGCCAATATCTGCACAAATAAATATCGGTCAAACTGAAATTTTAACCACTGTTTCTGAATGTTGACTATGAAACCTGTACCAAATTTCATTGAACTTGTATGGATATGTGTCCGAAAAAAAAATGTTTAAAAAAAAATTCGATTTTTTCAATACAATTCTCACGAAATTTCACATAAAATCGAGTGTCTATATTTCACAATTAGTCATGATGTTTCAATCCGAACGCGTTCGTATTTCTTGATACTGAGGAAATAAACTCAATCTTTCAAACTAACACCAATACGTAAAACAAAATTCGAGACTTTCCGCTAATATCGAATGTGTAGATGTGATTTCTACTAAGAGGCAACTTTGATTCTGAAAAATATTAATGAAATGAAAAAAAAACTCAACCTTCCTGTGCAATTGATCTGAAAAAAATTTTTTCCACAGTGCAGATATCCGATTCACTTGATTCACAAAGTATCCACCACACAAACTGAAAAACTAAAGTTATTCTCAATAACATTTCTGTAACAATTAAATATATAGTGAACCTCATTCGAAAGAATATTTCTAGATTATGAATTTCGTTCGTTGTTATCGTTGTCAGATACACTCAACCAAGAGGGTATCAAATCCGAAAGTCTGTTTGATGTAAAGACGTGAAATTCAAACAAATAGTTTGCCGACAACCAGATGATGATACATGCGGTATATTTTTGTCTACGCTATATCCCTTGTCTAAGGTCACGACCCGGCACAGACTCCATTCAGAACAGGTAGATAGATTATCGGCTTGACATCGACTGAGTTCTCACGGCGCTTGTGGGGGGTCAAAATTCAAATGAATAATGATGAAAACAGTGTAGTGCCAGATTTCAGTTTTATCCTCGTCGTATTTAACGGAATTCAGAGTGTCCAATTCAACTGAACCCGTACAATATAATTCATCGACTTTAAATATTACGTCAGTTGATTTTCAATGCCACGACCCACACCTTCAATAATTCTCCTCACAATTTCTCTTATCCTTTCGACACTAACAAGAAATAAGGTTCACCGGAAAAACTGGAAATTCCCCGGATGGAAAATATGCTACCCACTCGCCCTATCGATTTAAATTTTGTAGTGAAGTCGTTGGGCGTTCAGATCAATTTGTATGCGAAAGGTGCGGGTCTTTTATAAATTGTAACTACTGGCGAAATTGAACTTCACGCTACATTTCTATGTAAATTAGGAGTTTCCAGACAGTTTAATTCAGTCTCAGCTCCTGTTTTGTTCAAGAGTTCGGGGCAAATTTAACCGCGCATTCAGACTAGAGATTCAAACTTGACGAACCGACGCTACCGAACAGTTCTTGCTTGTTTCTGATGCACATGTTAGTTGGTAGTTCGGGAGTAGTTTTTTCTCCCAATCGGCCGTTATCGTTTCCTCCAGACTGACATCGTATAGCACTGCCATTTTTCTTTATTTGTTTACATTTCACAAAGCACCAGGGAATGTGCGGGGGTACAAACAGACGACTGTCTAGGTACATCTGTGCGTTCTTGTGGTGTATCATATATAATTTATAATGAGAATGTATGTACTATTATTGTCGAAATAAATTTGATTTGATTTGATTTGATTTGATTTGATTTGTTAAACGCATCAAAAGTAATTTCGTCAGTGAATTTTGTCTAATTCAGCAACGAATATACTTTATTTAAACTGGTTTGTTCTACCCTGTCCCAGGGCGATCCTCTGAGTACTGGGCGAGCACTCCTTTACAGACTGGGCTAGCCATAGGGGGAGTATAGCGTTCTAGGTGTCGGAGCCTGCGTTCTGCAGGTCACTAGCACAGACCAACAAGACAAATCACTTCATCGTTTGCGGGAATCACGTCTCTACGACCTTGAGAAATATAACACACATAACCACACTTTCTTCTTCCTCGAAACAGTTGTCAAATTGAATACTTGATTTCGGAATATCTGAAATCGAAATGTAAAACGGATTTGTCGGCATTCAGGAATCACAAAATCAAAATCAGACTAAGATTTTTCGATGTAACCCTTTGAAAAGCAAATTTCCAATACCAAAGCGAGTGTTTTGTCACATCTGAAACTCCTGTAGAAGAACTCGGTTGGAGTAAATGAAAATTTTGGAAAAATGTTATGGAAAACCTGTTTACCTTAATCAGAGAATCCTTGTAGTTTCACATCAAGTGAGATTCATTTCAATATAAAATCAAACTATGAATAGACCAACTTTGTTCGATTCCAATCCTAGTGTTTGTGCAATCATATACAATTTTATTAGACATCCCATCGTTTTAATTGAATAATGTAGGTTGTAATGCTTTTTCTTCAGTTGCGATTCCTTTATACTATATAAAATGAACATTATGAATGAGTCCACCTAAGTTCGATTCCAATTCTTGTCGTATAATTAAAACATATAATGGGGGCTGTCATCATAAAATAGAACCTCAAAGATGACTAAACAATTGCTTTGGTTGTAAAAAACTGTTTGGATTATATTCTAAAATGGAACAGTTACGAAATTATTCATCAATAAATAGGATGAAAAATTCATTTCAGATTGTTTACATGTTTATAACCTCTTCAAGCGAGTCCGAAAGTGGCGAGAGTGACGTAATCTTATTCCTGCAATCTGATTGGCACCCCAAAGCACCCCAAACGCCTACTAAAATTCTGATTAGCTCGATTCAGGGTCATATCTGCGTTGACATAGATTTCCTAAGTAAATGAGGCGAGTGGTTTATCTGGTTGATCTGTGCTATAACATCGCATGAAATTACATGTCTCAAGGATTATTCTAGTTCTTATTTGGTTTTTTGAGGCGGCAAAATGCACAAAAAAGGGTAACAGATGTCTGCTCCGTAAAATTCAAAGTCCTTATAGAACGATCAGGCTCATAAATACATAATGAAAATGTATTTACATCATGTATTACTTTCATTTCCTTTTATAAATACTAAACTTCGATAATATTTCCCTCGCTTCTTTGCAGGACATGATTAGATATTACTTATTAAGGAATTCAATATAAGTTCACGATATCTTCAATTACAATGATTCAAAATATGTTTCGGGGTATTATTCAAGTCGTAAATTTGCAAGTTTTATTTTAATATATTATAGATAAACGTACCTATGTGCAGATACTCACGAATGTATAATTTCAAATATTACATTGTAGTAAAACAGAGTAGAATCCATGTGTACACCTACAATGAATTGTGTGAGAATAAGGTGTATGATCACATAAACTAGGTGACTTCAAACATTAGATCTACATGAAATTTTGTGAGAATACATAGAATTATATGTATTTTAATAGGATATTCTGCTTTTCAGATTTGATTTTACATATATTGGTGTAATAATAATAATAATAATAATAATAATAATAACTTTATTTAATCCTTTGTGACACAACATGGTGTATAGGACAAGTCAGAATAAGAGTTATAATGAAAAATAACAATAAAATTTAAGAAACCAAAGAGTCACACAAATATTCTTGGACAGAGTAGTAGCCTTTTACTAAAAGAAGGTTCTTGACCTCTTTTTTGAACAACTTAGAATTCAGGGACTTAATAGGAGGTGGTAGATGGTTGAACAATTTGATGCTTCCATACATAGGAGAGCATTCAAATCTATGAGTCCTATGTTTAGGAAGTAATAAAGTTTGGGAATTTTAGGTTTCATAGCTATGATGTTCTGACAATTTCTTCCATTTGCAGTTGTTATCCTTGGCATATAGCAAACACTTGAAAATATAAATACATGGCAAAGTTAAAATTTCATTTTCAACAAATACTGGCTTGCACGAATCCATCGAATTTAGCTCAAATATTGCACGTATAATCCGCTTCTGTGCTATGAATACTCTGGAGATGTCAGTACAGCCACCCCAGAGCAAGATGTTATACGAAAGATGACTATACACCAAGCTAAAATAAACATTCATCAAACAACTCTTGGGCAGAATGTCCTTGATTCTGTTAATTGCAAAGTATGAGCTGTTCAACCTTTTACATAAAACGTCAATATGCGGTGTCCATTTTAAATTCGTGTCGACATGGATGCCAAGAAATTTAGTCGACTCAGATGTTGGGATAGTGTTGTCACCAAACTTTATGTTGAATGCTCCAATTCTGTTATTTTTCAAACAAAATTGAACGCAAACAGTCTTGCTTATGTTCACCCTAAGATGGTTAAGACGACACCAATTTACAAATTCCTCTACAATAAATTCACAGGCTTTCTGGAGCTCCTCAAGACTTCCTGCCGAAACAACTGCAGAGGCATCATCTGCGAATAATGTTAATAAATAACATGCTAACCACAAAGGCAGATCGTTTATGAATAATATAAAAAGAAGGGGTCCGAGCACGGAACCCTGAGGAACTCCTAGGCCAATATGGCAACTCTCAGAATAACTTTCGCCTATTTTTACCATCATCGCTCTTTCGTTGAGGTAACTGCGCAACCATTCCAGGAATACGCTCCTGAAACCCAAATTGTAGCATTTTTCAAGTATGAACTTAAAAGAGAGTGAATCGAAAGCCGAGGTAAGGTCAAAAAATATACCTGCGACAAATAAGTTCTTATCTAGACACTCGTAGACTGATTCGAAGAAATTAACGGCAGCTGATTGTGTTGAATGACCGCTTCTGAAACCATGTTGTGCAGGGTTGACTAATTTGAATCTGTTCAAATAACTCATCATTCTGTTGAAAACAATCCTCTCGAATACCTTCGAAAGCACGCTGAGAATGGATATCGGACGATAATTTGTTATTTCATTCAGGTCTCCCTTTTTGAAAATCGGAATTATTATGGACCTCTTCAAAATACTGGGGAACTTTCCAGATGATATGGAGATATTTATTAGATGTGCAAAATGCCTACTTACTACTACACTCATTAATTTCATGATTCTTGTGGATATTGAATCGACACCAACGCTCTTTTTATTTTTTAAGGATTTGATAGTTTCCTCCACTTCGATTTCGATGACAGGATAAAAGAAAAAATTCGTGCTAACCATAGGTATCGCTGTACAAGATTCTGATAAGTCATCACCATAACAAGATCTCAGTCTTGAGGTAGTTATAGTGGAAAAATGCTTAGCAAATATATCAGCTACTAAATTAGGATCATCACTTCCAGCACTTCACGCTGGCCACTTGATTTATTCCACAACAAAATTTTCAACAGTGTACTCGAAACCTATAATTGGATCCTGCCCAGAAGAGAATCATTTGTGGTGGTCTGTCGAAATAATTCCTCGTCTTTGCCAGTGAAAGTGAACTAATTATCTGAAAAAGGATTCAGACGAAGGTAATCACGGAACGATTAGTATTCTGAAGAATACACAGAGCCGAGACTCATTTAGGATGTCCCACTCGAAAATCTGAGCACTCTAAACAATCGCCCTATGCCAAATAGGGTCACTAATTGTTCGCAAATTAAGAACACAGAAGCCGCTCCTACAGAAGACTACAAAAGAAGGTATACTTAACGTATAGTCATTTGAATATCTCTACTATGTTTATTTATTTACAGTCAGAATGCATATCATCACAAAATCTTTCTCATTCTCGAAAATGATACTCGGAAAGGCTTTCAACGGGTATCCTCTCTGTTAAAAAATATTCGAGAAGTATATTTTTGGTAAGAATATCAATGAGATCCCTACTTTTGAATTAGAGGTCATTTCATGAAATACCTTCCTATGATCGCCGCCACTGATGAGGCAGGGCCAATTTTTGCACCAGATGATTCAGGTTTTGCAAAACCTCCATCACTGAAAATAATTTTGTTATCATATCAATGAGCAGCGCTCATCGGCATCAATTCATTGTAACAATGATTTCTTTATTGTATTGATGTACAGGGTGATTCATTAAGGTTGGCCACCGGCAGTATCTCGGAAACCGTTTATCCTATGACTTCCGGAAAAAAAATCTAATGACAAACTCGGCCCCTAGAAAATGATTAAAAATATTTTCAAGTTCGTAGTTCCCCACTAGAGGGCGCAATGGATCACTTGTAAATTATAATCTCATTTTTTACGAAATACTCTCCAGCTAACAGTGGTAAAGAATAATAAAATAAGAATCTACTCTTTCTATTCAACAACTTTTGTTTAAGTAATTTTTCTATATTTTCTATTTTTTAGTGATGGGATGGATAAACTTTTCTTCACGAAAAAAACATTCTTACTCCTGTATGAGTGAACCGATTTTCACGTAATTAGATTTCATTCGAAGGCCATCGAAAGCAGATCACAGAAACATATGACAATAATATACCGGGTGATCCAATTGAAAACTACAGACTGTTTTATGTCACTTCGCCCTATTTGTGCGTTTTACTGGAAAATTTCAAATGCAATGCTATGATTCTAACCGAGTGAGAATAAGCCAAGCATTATCACCTACTGACTTTTTAAAATCGCAGACATATATCATTGGTCGTTTCGGAGTTATTGACATTTTTGTAAATTTTGATAAGTATTGATCAACCCTGTGAAATCCAAGAGGAATTTAGTTATTTCATCTTTAAACAATTAGATGAAAGGAGAAAACTCATCAAAACGACGAAACATGCTGATTTAGAACCAGTAAGCTTTGGCGATACTGTTCATTTTCGGTATCTATGGCTGTAAAAGTTTTTTAGGACGATTGCAAACCACTATTTTATGATGCCCCATTATTCAAACAAAGAAGCATATGATATGCTTAATGTTCATTTTGAATGTTTAGAAAATGCAGTAGATGAAAGGGAATACCCGATACGATATCCTGAAAGACGTCGTCATTCCAAAAGGGTATTCAACAGATTGACACGAAGAGTGCAAGAAACTGGTAAGGTTCAATATCTTGGAGAAAAAAAAAACGTAGAAGCCGTAATGAGGATAATATCATAAAAGTTTTGGCTCATTAACAGGACAAAGGTGCTTGAAATTTATCGGAAGATCTTCCAATTCTGTTAGAAAATATTGCAGGTTAGATATGTGGTATCAACAAGATGGTTGCCCGGCGCATTATGCTGCTAATGTTAGAGAATATTCATATAACGTCTTCTCAAAGAGGTATATTGGACGAGGGAGTATTTTTCCATGGCCAGAAAGATCACCCGACCTCACAGTATTAGATTTTTATTTTTGGGGGAGAATAAAGACTTAGTTTTCCGAACACCCCCTACTACAAGTGAGGATATTCAAAATAGATTTCGACAGGCAGCTTCTTCTCATACTGAAATTGTGGCCAGTGTCAATTCGACGACAGAAAGACTAAATTTATGTGTAGAAAATAAAGGTAGACATTTTAAATATTTGAATTGATTAGGTGTAAGTGTTGTTTTTCTGTTCAAATATTTTCGTTGTTGCTAATTTTTATTTTATTTTATCGCATCATTCTTATTTCATGCGTGTTGAGTATTTTGTTGCATTGTCATGACGCATTAAGTCACTTCCTTGTTTATTCAAGCTCACAGAAAGGATCAACATTGATCAAAATTTACAAAAATGTCAATAACTCCGAAACGACCAATGATATCTGTCTGCGATTTTAAAAAGTCAGTAGGTGATAATGCTTGGCTTATTCTCACCCGGTTAGAATCATAGCATTGCATTTGAAATTTTCCAGTAAAACGCATAAATAGGGCGAAGTGACATAAAACAGTCTGTAGTTTTCAATTGGATCACCTGGTATATTGTTGTCATATGTTTCTGTGATCTGCTTTCGATGACCTTCGAATGAAATCTAATTACGTGAAAATCGGTTCACCCATACAGGAGTAAGAATGTTTTTTTCGCGAAGAAAAGTTTATCCATCTCATCACAAAAAAATAGAAAATATAGAAAAATTACTGAAACAAAAGTTGTTGAATAGAAAGAGTAGATTCTTATTTTATTATTCTTTACCACTGTTAGCTGGAGAATATTTCGTAAAAAATGAGATTATATTTTACAAGTGATAGATTGCGCCCTCTAGTGGGGAACTACGAACTTGAAAATATTTTTAATCATTTTCCAGCGGCCGAATTTGTCATTAGATTTTTTTTCCGGAAGTCATAGGATAAACGGTTTCCGAGATACGGCCGGTGGCCAACCTTAATGAATCACCCTGTACAATTCACCAAATTCATTTGATCATTTGATGAACGCATTGATTGAATGAAGTTATTCTATCAAATAAAAGAAGGTTGTTTCCTTCTAGTTCATTTATTGTGGTGACTAGTTTCGCTTTTATACGTCAGAGCATCATCAGACCAGTCCCACTACAAAAATCACAACATACAAGAATTCACATAAACAATATCACAACAAAGCCACTTCTCACCAGAACTCCCAACAAGAATCGTCAAATCTATAAGAATACAGGAATTATTACAATTTCTCACGAATAAGTATAAGAGCGATAACAAAACAGTATGTATAACAACTCTCTTATCCACTTATACTTTCTGCGTCGGACGCATGTTTCGGAAACCAATTTTCCTTTGTCAAAGACATATCGTTACTAATTGTTAGTAACGATAGTTACTAACTTGGCTTCCGAAAACTAGGATTCCGAAACGTGCGTTAGACGCAGAAATTGTAAGTGGATAAGAGAATAGTTACACAACATTTTGTTATCAGTATTCTATCCACAGTGAACTCAAATAGTTATATAAGAGCGAAACTGGTCACCACAATAAATGAACTAGGAAGAAACAAACTTCTTGTATTTATAATATATATATTAAGACTTGATGAATTCGAGAAAAAGTATTTATGGGAAAAAATCCATATATTGAGAAAAGATTCATAAGGGTTATGGGGTGATTGATATGTGGAAAAAAGATGTGAAAATTATGCTATGGCTTTTATAAAGATTTTTTCTTCCTTCTTTTTCTTCTGATGCTTCAGTTGATACAATGTTTATAGCAGGCAGTTTCATTCCAGAATTTTTCCCCCTGAAAGCTGTTGATTGAATTTGTTTTCCGTGATGTTCAACTCTCGAAAACCCATAGTGTAAAATCTATCGAAGGAGGTTAAATCACACTATACAGGGTGATTCCGGAGGAGACCGTCAGATTTTGGGATAAGTTTACACTAGTCAAGACAGTCGCGGAACACTGTTTGGTTTATGGTTGGGGGTCTCTGTTGAGAATATACAGGGTGATTTGTCCGATTCGACCGATTTCACTTTTATTGTTAACTTTGGTATGCGTCATTCGATTTTAATGAAATTTTCAGGGTAGTACAATGGTGTTGAACACATTCATTGATTTCAAATTTTTTTTTTAAATAAGCAGTTGTTATTGTGATAAATCCAGATCAATTGTGCAGGTTGAAAATACACCCTGTACATAGCGTTTCCTAAACCGCTATCTGTTTACGATTGTACTATAATTAGTCATTATTTGAGAGTTTCTAAATTTTTTGGCACACTTCTAGTTTTCCGAGAAAATTTTTTCAAAAAATGATAATGTCGAAATTTCGCTCCAATCGATTCTACTTTTATTGATAACTTTGGTATGGCTCATACAATTTTGATGAAATTTGCAGTGAATGAATACATCTAATATCGCAACATCTCTCAAAATACAGTGTTGTAATTATGATAATTTCAGAGTTTCAGATTAATTGTGCAGTTGAAAAATAAAAGACCCTGTACATTGCTTTTCCAAAACTTTCTTATTCGTTGCAGATTCTACAATAATATGTCATCATCCAGAGGTTTTTCATTTCTTTGGCACACCTCCGGTTGTCCTAGAAAACATTTGTGAAGGAGAGCATTATCGAAATTTGGCTCACAAGCAGTGAGAGTATTCCGGACTAGGTAGAAAAGCTGTTTCGTCCAAGGATGCAATGTTGTTCGTCAATTCTAAAATATTCTTTTCAAATTCTAAATATATTCTGAATTGAATGATTTCATAGAGAATATTAGCAATTGAATATGAATTTGGAATTTGAAAAGAATATTTTAGAACTTAAGAACTGCTTATCATCCTTGCTACCTAGTGCGGAATACTCTCACTGCTTGTGAGCTAAATTTCGATCATGCTCTTCTTCAAAAATGTTTTCTAGGAAAACCGGAGGTGTTCCAAAGGAATTGAAAACCTCTGAATGATGACATATTATTGTAGAATCTGAAACGAATAATAAACTTTTGGAAAAGCAATGTACAGGGTGTTTTTTTTTCTACTGCACAATCAATCTGAAATTCTTAAATTATCACAATTACAACCCTGTATTTTGAGAGACTTTTGCGATTATTGAATGTACTCGTTCAGATTGTTCTATAATGCAAATTTCATCAAAATTGAATGAGCTATACCAAAGTTATCAATGAAAGTAGAATCGATAGGAGCGAAATTTCGACATTGTCTTTTTTTGATGGAATTTTCCCAGGAAACTAGAAGTGTGCCAAAAAAATTAGGAACTCTCAAATAATGACTTATTATAGTAGAATCGTAAACAGATAGCGTAGTTTTGGAATTGCGATGTACAGGGTGTTTTTTCAACCTGCTCAATTAACCTGGAATTATCACAATAACAACCACTGATTTTGAAAAAAACTCTGTAATTAATGATTATTCTCATCAATATGTTATTATACTTCGCTGAAAATTTCTCTAAAATCGAATAAGCCATACCAAAGTTATCAATAAAAGTAAAATCGGTCGAATCGGACGAATCACCCTGTATATTCTCAATAGAGACCCCCAACCATAAACCAAACATTGTTTCGAGACTGTCTTGACTAGTGTAAACTTATCCCAAAATCTGACGGTCTCCTCCGGAATCACCCTGTATATTTGAACTCTCTATTCTCCTTTCATATAGGCTAACATGCTTCGGCTATCAAGCCATTCTCGAAGCCATCATATGAATATTGAAATCTTGTCAGATATGATGGAACATCTCCAATTATAGTTTCAAGTCGGGACAACACAGAGTCACTCTGTGTTATGATCTTAGCCGAGTTTTTGCGATGGATTTGTAGAGAGTTTTTGTGGTGGTTTTAATTATTGTTTTATTATTGTAGTGTACCTTTCATATTGTCCCGACTTGAAACTATAATTGGAAATGTTTCATCATATCTGACAAGAACTCAATATTCATATAATGGCTTTGAGAATGGCTTGATAGCCGAAACATGTTAGCCTGTATGAAGGGAGAATAAAGAGTTCAAATATATAGGGTATTAGATTTAACCCCCTTGGATAATCTACACTATGGGTTTTCGAGAGTTGAACATCACGAAAGCTCATAATTAAGAAAACCAAATTCAATCAACATCTTTCAGGTGGAGAAATTCCGCAATTTTGGTCGGATAAAATTTTTTCGGTATTCTACTGACTTCGCCAGTTACCGTGGGTTTCACAAAACTTTAACGGTCGATCAAATCATTCATTAAGGTACGCATTCGATGGTTGGTTTGAAAATGAACTGAAATTGAGCACAGAATTTACTGTTGATTGACAATCAAGCCCTTGATCGAGCAATCAAAGTGTTCGTGAATGAAAAACGTCAATTTAAGTTTAATAGACGACTTCGGCCCAAGTTGCCAACCCACAATTTTCTTCACAAATTTACTATCACTGAGGAACGGGAATTTCAGGACAAATTCGATATGATAATGTTCGCGTTATTTATAAATATCCGTAGAAGATGCCTTGGCTCCTCAAACAAGATGATTCCTTCCAAATATAGGTTTTTGTTAGGCTGAAATTTAAGTTGGGATTCCTGATTTCTTGTTAATATTGGCAAGTTTATAAAGGATATGTTCCGCAAATCAACTTGGTTATTTCGGTTGCCGGTTTTCTGTTCTATAAATATGAAATATTCGGTTGCTTCCTGAACAAAAAAGGTTAATTACGGAATTTGATTGATGAAAAAGCAATCTTTCTGTCACCAGAACATAGACATTTTAAGTCTATGCACCAGAACGACAATCAATGTTTTATGGTAATATATCTATAGCATAGAACAATCTTTATATACCTTATGATCTTTAGACCATACCTAGTAATTTTTCCATTGTTGATTGCTGTCATTTCTATGTTCTATGAATCATAAAGTAAATAAAGATTGTTCTATGCTATGGATATGTTACCATAGAACATTGACTGTCGTTCTGGTGACAGAAAGAACGTTTTTTCATCAATCAAATTCCGCAATTACCCTTTTTTCAGGAACCAACCGAATATTTCATATTTATGGAACGGAAAACTGGCAACCGAAATAACCAAGTAGATTTGCGGAACATATCCTAAATAAATTTGACACTATTAACATGAAATCAGAAATACCACCTTAAATTCCAGCCAATAGGTGATGATCTTAACAAAACCCTATTTTTGAAAGGAATTATCTTGTTTGAGGAGCCGAGGGATCTTTTACGCATATTTATAAATAACGCGAACCTTATCATGTCGAATTTGTCCTGAAATTCTCGTTTCCCAGTGATAGAAATTTGTGGGTTGGCAACTTGGGCCGAAGTCGTCTATTGGATTATTGACGAAGTGAACAATGCCGAAGTCATGACATTCAGTAAATCAATCGTTTGACCAACTTAATTGACAAAGCAAGTAATTTTCTATTTTCTTCTTTTGGGATGAATTCCTAGTATCAGTGCAATATGATAGATAGAAGAAAGGCCTATATTTCGAAAGTAAAGATTGGAAGACAGGACACCAAATACATGCAAGTTCACTACATTCCTGCGAAGATGCACATTTTCAGACAGGATCATTCATTTCAGACCAACATGATGTTCATATTTTTTAAGATGTAAATGAAGATAAAAGGAGAATTTTGAATAAAAATGAGTTTCCTTCAAAGAACCTACTGAGCACTTCAGCAGCTACTTCTCATCAACGAGGAAATATATTTTATTGACCATTTTAAAAGCAGTAGTATATTTTCCATCTGAAGATTATATACAGAGAAATATGCCAACATGTTCCAGAGGCTTTTGTTAAGTTTATGACTAGTGTATCGCCCCGAGTGGAATAATAACGTTCGTAAGTGAACAATATGGAGGTGAGGTAAGACTATTTTCGAAAAGAGTGATCCGATTGAAAAACTGTCAACAAATGGTGATGCTGTTATAGTTGATCTTTCTTATTGTGGATTTGTGCAGAATGCATGGTACAAAATTATCCAACCCCCATTGTTGAAGAACAATCAATGCAATTTTCAGCAGGAGATTATTAAAGACATCTGAAAAGAGCTTCTGCTCAAGTTCATATTGACACAGCGAATCAAAAGATAAAAAATTTTTAAATATGGAGAGGTATTGGAATGAGGGTTAATTTCCGAAATCTATGCAATATTCATAATTGCCGGTGCAATAACATACTTGTGTTGTCCAATGTTATTAGATGAAAGATTCAGATGTAATGTTTGTTGAAACATTTTTATTTTTATTTCTACATTGTTTGGCCGGACGGTCATATTTTCCATTTTGCTTGAATCCTAAGCTGCTCTGATATGAAAATAAAATTATTGATCTATCAGTTTCCATCCCTTTCGAAGTACAGTAAAATGAACTTAAACAGAAAGGCTGTTTTTCATTTTATTGATTTGTGAACGGAGAAATCATAAGACTTTATTATTCGGACTGTTTCTAGATTTACCATACATTTTTCTGACCTGCATTCTGCATTTCTTCACTTTCAACAAGAATCCCTGGAATAACTTGTTACAATCCATATTCCAGAAACTCAAGTCAACTTCAATATCGGTTCATTTTGATGCACCAAGCCAGAGCAATAAAGAAAAATTTCCAAATTATCGTCCAGGAACGATCTAAACCACGAATTTATATCGCAAAGTTCCTACGCAAAAAATCTGATACACGAAGTTATAATTATGTCCTGATGACGGATTTTACACATTCACGAATTCGACCTTCGTAATCAAGGTCCAAACCTTCTCTACAAATATCGAGTTTCTAAGTTGTTTCTCTCGGAAGTTTTGTGTATATGGTCCGGCTATTATTTGTAGAGTAGGTTTGGACCTTAATTACGAAGGCCGAATGCGTGAATGGATAAAATCCACCCAATGATTCCGCAGATACAGCCCCTCAACATTTCCAACATTTCCAAAAAATCAGATTAGTTCGAATTGAAATCTAGGACTTTATCGAATAATAACAGTTCGAAGGTCCATACAAAGTTTAATGAGGATTATGGATAAGATCACATAATATTGAATATTAGAGAGAAAAAAAACAACGATATCGAGAAGAAAACCACGAAATTTCATATATTTTTTATTCAATATCTCCAAAACTAATAGCCATACCGAATTTTTTCGAAAAAATTTTTTTTCAGAATATACTAATAGTAGGATCTCAACAAAATTTCGCGAAAAGTTTCGCGTTGTTATACTCCAACTATCCGTCAAGTTTCGATCCAATCATTCCAGTAATTCCCGAATTACCGCCAAAATAACGGCAAAATTTTAAAAGGCACTTACTCCGAAACCGTTCGGCAGGTTTTGCCCATAACGAACTGAACGGTCGCATTTTGAAATGCAACCTACCCTAGAAGTTTTACGTCGATAATATTCTCCGTACGACCGTAATCGTGTCCACTGACGCCCGGGCGGCCGGCCGGACAGAACCTATTTCGACACCGGATTCGTAATCACCTAGTCCAACCTAGTCGTTTGAGATCATTTTCGGCCCAAAATTAGGATTTTACAGACATTTGAACGAAACGATAACACGCTGTACCCCAGAACATGCGTGCAAAAATTGGATTTCTTATAACCCATTGAAAGATTAGCAGCTATTTATCTGAGAAATTAGTATGGAGTTTTTTCCCCAATATTAAATATTCAAACAATATACTCAGCAGCTTTTCATCAACCACTGAATAATGACACTGAAAACATTCAAATTTATTCCAACAAATACTCTTGGAATGACTAAGCACGGAGTCCCTAACTATCAAGTAAGTAAGCACTCGGTATTCAACGAAATGACTAAAGTGGCCTGTTTGTCAGACACAAAGAGAATAACTGAAATTATATAACACCGCTGGAGAAGTAGGTTTCACATTTATATCAACAAGTGCTAGAGTAAATACACTGGAGCTAACAAAGAGCTTTGCAGAATTAGGTTGATTCAGCTTCAAATAGAAAGTAAACTGAATCGAATTAGCTGTTCATTCGAAGTTTCTCACATGCCCTGTAGGAAATTTCATTGGGATTTAACATTTGTGTTTGGTGCATTTTCAGTCGATTGCCAATGGAATCATAAAATTTCTGGTTGTAGCATAAAAAATAGGATTTTTCAAATGTGCGGACCTGAATTCTAAGTACTCGGAATATAAATTAGAAATGATAGGACCTCATTTTATTACTTTATTGAAATAAGTACCCACGTATGTCTTATTGCTATACAACAATAATTTCACACCATACCTCACCGATAATATACTCGAAACAGACAACTTATTTACATTTAGGACTCCAAAAAGTATTCAAAGTTCACTGGATAAAATAACAGGGTGTTTATGGATCGAGGACGAAAAATATAAATTCACGAAACGTATAGTAATCAATAATCATGTACCTCTTGTGTTAATGCTCTACAATAAAAAATCTCTTTCCTACCTCACCTATAATATACTCTTTTATAGGTACGGAGTTTTCTAGTTTGGTTTTTTTTTCTGATTCTGGATATGTAATAAATATGAATGACATGAAAAAATATTGGTGGAAATTCGTACAAAATTGTGTTTACGGTCAGCCTATAACGAACGAATGCGTAAACACAATAACTTCCGAAAGAAACAACTTAGAAACTCGATTTTTGTAGAGAAGGTTTGGACCTTAATTACGAAGGCTGAATTCGTGAATGGGTAAAATCCACACAATGATTCCGTAGATATACCCAATCAAAATTTTATTTTTCCAATATTTCCAAAAATAGAGATCAGATCTAATTGAAATCCAGTACCTCATCGAAAAATAACAGTTCGAAGTTTCATACAGAATTTAATGAGGATGATATGATAAGAAAATCATAGAAATTTTTTTTTCAAATTGTTCTAATGACACGATTATCACGAAATTTCGCATAAAGTTGTCTTTTAGCATCTCAAAACTAGCTGTGAAGTTTAATCAGGACTGAATCAATATTTCTCGAGGTATACCGAAAAAATCAACGATATCGAGAAGAAAACCTCGAAATTTGACATATTTTTTCCCAATATTTCCAAAACTTATGATCGTATCGAACTGAAATTTCGTACACTGCTGTGAAATATGAAGCTTAAGACGTGAAGGAAATTTTTTTTTGAATATGATGAATGGTTTCCGGAAAAAAAAATTTTTGGAAAAAAATTTCGAAAAAAATTTTTTTTAATTCACTGACAATATGTCCTGACGAAATTTGGCTCAAATTTGCGCGTCGTTAGACTCCACCTAACTGCCAAGCTTGAATCCAATCGCTCAAGTAGTTTCTGAAATAAAAAATAAATTACTTCAAAACTTCAAGTGCCTATAACTCCGAAATTATTCGACCGATTCGGCCAATTAACGAACTTAACCGCGGCATTCTGATGCGCAACCTATCCTGAAAATTTCAAGTTACTAGCTTGCTTCTATCGACAGTTATTGTGTCTACGGCCGGCCGGACAGAATCGATTTTGACACCGGATTCGTCATCAGTGAGTCCAACCTAGTCGATTGAGACCATTTTCTGCTCAATCATCGAAAATTACAGACATTTGGACAAAACGATAGCATGCTGTTCCCCTAGAACATGCGCGTAAAAACAGGCCAGTCGTGATTAAAATGATCGCTATTGTAATATCGAAATGAAAGATGGCACCACGTCCTGTCTGTCGTTCTCTACCGTGGCTGCAAAAACAGAACTTCCAGATGCCATGATAGACATTCGTTCTGCAATGCTACCGAATTTGTTGTTACATTTTCCGTTTATTTTCTTTACTTTTTCAGAATAATGAATTGAAGAAGTACCGACAAAGGAGGTCTATTGTACGGCACTTTTGGGGAGGACATCGAATTACCTTCAAAACAAGGTATAACTGAACTCCTACTTTCCATTGAAGACTTTAGTGTCATCACGCTCAAAGGATCAATACGAATTGATTGGAACCAGCTGTGTAAAATATCCCAAACGTATCAAAGCATTCAGTTGGCATTTTTTCTGACTTTAAATGGGCGCCGAGATATCAAGGGTGGTAATTTTTCAAACCTACACACTCTATACGTTGCTGTAATTTATATATGAGAAAATTTGTTTTCTTTCGCGAAAATTTCATACCTTCCTTGAGGTGAAATATAATATGAATTCAGTTCAGAGTTCAGTTCTCATCCTCTGATTATACCTACGACAGGTAGATCATACGCAATTCAGAATGTTGTCTAATTCGGAAGACAGATGTGAAAGGCTGGAAGGCCCTCGTACATTTCAAGGAGGAATACCATGATAACGAACGATATTATAATTGAATATGCAGCCGGATTCATATTTCATTTCAGTATTAAATAACATACCTATGATATAGATACAAAGCATCAACACCAACAACAAACGAGATTCCCTACTTTCATTAGAGATTCCTTCCTCAAAACATATACCATGCTCATAGAGCTATCTAAGTAATTAAAAATAAACGTTACTATGAGTGCAACTGCTACGGGGGTTTCAGGAATGCATCCATATAACAGTTTTCATTACTTTCTGCTAATGACCCAACTTTGTTTGCCAGAAGTATGGAGATAAGTGATAACATTCATGAGTTTTTAATTATAGCTTCACTTGGCGTAATCTAATTAGAGATGAAAAATACTGCGAATTTCAAACAAAAAACCAAACTTATGTGAATTGCAGGTACTCAATTCTTCTTTCAACAGCGTCGTCAGACAAAATGTTTCATGCTATAGGATGTCGAAAAGTAGGTAAACGCACAAAAAATTACAATCATTTAAAAAATACCGATTTTTCTGTGATACATTCACATAATATCTGTGGTATATTTATTTTACAGGAAGCGTAAGTAAGATTGATGATCAATGTATTTCATTTCGCTATGCTCTTTTAAAAATAATTGAGGTTCATTTCTGATTTCAATTAGTACATATGCGCTCAACAATAAGTGCGCATGACAAGGCCCCACTCATACCTAAATATACAGTACGCGTCAGAATTATGGAAAAAAATCATTTTCTCAGAAGAAAAATATTTGGCAACAAAATCCTGAAACAGGTCAATTTTTATTTCACTTTTACCAAATTTATATACATTTTTGAAGGATTTTTGATGCACCCTGTGCCAACCCCATCAACCCTTTAAATTTTTTGAACAGGGAAAGTAGGTCATGTGGTACTTTTTTGGCAAGATCCTTGTATCTTCTTTACAGGCGTGCAGAAATTTTCGAGAAAATTTTTTTTTTTGAAGAATTAGTTGCATCAAAGAGGTTTTCAGTAGGTGCACTTTGTCGTGGCTCATTTACTTTGAGACGATGGTACCTGATGAAATTTGTCACCGAATGAAAGGCGACCATTATAGATTTTTTCATGTACAACTTTCAACTCCTTTCAACCCCCTCCATTTTCTTCTCCATTAAAGGGTTCGTAGGGTTTGAAAATTGCGCATAAACAAAACTGTAATGGTCGACTTTCATTCGGAGACAAATTTCATCAGGTACCATCGTCTCAAAGTAAATGAGCTATGACAAAGTGCACATACTGAACACCTCTTTGGACTAACTAATTTTTCAAAAAAAAAATGTTTTTCTTGGAAATTGCTGTAAAGAAGATACAAAGATCTTGCCAAAAAAGTACCACATGACCGACTTTCCCTATTCAAAAAATTTAGAGGGTTGATGGGGTTGGCACAGGGTGCAACTAAAATCCTTCAAAAATGCATAAAAATTTGGTAAAAGTGAAACAAAAATGGACCTGTTTCAGGATTTTGTTGCCAAATATATCTCATCTTCTGAGAAAATGAATTTGTTCCATAATTTTGACACGCACTGTATATTTTGTGTTGGTATATTATTTTTTTTAAATGAGTGAGGATGTCAATTTTTTTGTAATTTTAGCTTGAAGGCCACAAATTGGTCGAAATCGAAATCGAAATAATAGAAGAAAATAAAATCGTTTCACATTGTTTCTTGAGACTTATGCTAAATCCTCTTCATATGGAAATACTGGAAACGAAATGTTGAGAATTTGATATACAGGATGTTCCTTGATAATTGTCGCAACGAAAAACTATATATTTCATATTCCTCATGAAAAAAGAACAGTTTTTTCGTTTTCCACTTTGCTCTTCAGGCTTTTATGTTTGAGATATGGTGTTGAACTAATTTTTGTTCCAATATCGATTTGTATCTTTGTAACTTTGTATCTTCTTTACAGCAATTTTCAAGAAAAAATTTTTTTTTGAAAAATTAGTTAGTTCAAAGAGGTTTTCAGTAGGTGCACTTTGTCATGGCTCATTTACTTCGAGACGATGGTACCTGATGAAATCTGTCATCGAATGAAAGTCGACCATTACAGTTTTGTTCATGCACAACTTTCAACCCCCTCACGTGAAAAATTAGAATGTGTGGAGCAGTATATTTTTTTGGATGACCGTGGCCAGAGTACGATACTATCATTGTTTAAGGACAAATAAACAATGATACTATGGTCTGAGCGAGGGTCGGCGCTCCGTTGTGTTCCCACACTTAGAGACACGGGAGTTGAGAAAGTAAAGGCAGATCAATAGATAATGAACATTTATTGTTCATAACTTCAAACTGTATATACAGTTCGATAAATGACATCGGTGGATATTTTGATGGTCCAAGGGGACAAAGGTAACATGAATTGTTCTTGATACATAGTAATTATCAGTCGATGAATTTCTTAAAACAGTTCGAAGGTAATTAGAATTTAGGTTGTTATGTCACAAGATTTTTATGATAATGAGTTCCTTAAGAATACTTAGGTGCAGAAAATACCGATATGCTATTGGTATTTTGAAATGATTTGCACGTGTAGAATTGAATTAGGAGTTTGTTGGAATTGAAATGTATGAACTTGGTCGATTTCCTTCGATTTATTGTTCAGTGCTCTTATAGAATTTTCTCTGCTGTTTATTGAGTAAAACTGAAATCATCTCTCAAAATTTCACGATTTTTGTTGGAAGAGTATGCAATTTCCATTTGGTTCAAAAAAATTGGCTTGAGGAGAATTGACTTCTTGAGGTTTGTTAATACTATTACACGAAAGTTTTGTACACGTGACCTAAAATAAAGTCTATTAATTGGAGTTGTATTTCATGAATCTAAAGGATGAAGCCTCCACATAATCTATAATCAGTTTGTTATGAAAGAGGTATTCATTAATTTCGGAAAGTGATGCAAACCACTGTTTCATGCTATTTTCAAAGGTTTTTCGATGTACTACGAGCAGGGCTGGGCTGGGCAAAATACATGCTTGGCTTAATTGAAATACAAATTACAAAATACTTTGTCGCAGGTATTTGAAATACAAAATACAAAATACTTTCAAGTCGGGTATTTGAAATATAAATACAAAATACAGTATTTTAACTATTTGTATTTGAAACACAAATTACAAAATACATTCAGGTGTTACGTAAAATGTGAAAGAAGTACAACTAATTCAGCTCAGCTATTTTATCGCTAAATAAAGAATTTCCGTTCAGAAATACAAGATTTTTAAATGTAGTATCAGACAAACAGCTTCTTGTGGGAGAATGAATAAAACCTGCTGAAGAAAACAATCTTTCTACAGGTCCTGATGGGCAGAAACTTGTGTTAAATTGTATGAACACATTTTTTATGTTAGGATAGTGTTCAAGGATGGTAAGCTCTTTGCTCTTATCGTTTTTAGAAGTTGACTAACTCTAACTCCATGATGAAATGACCATTGCTCAGGACCTTTTCTTCCTTTCCATTTGCCGAAAATATGATTGCTAGCAAAAGAACTAGATGAAGCAGATGTGAAATTAAATTAACTCCTGAATGCATCCCTATTCGTTAATCTGGTGGTAATGATGCAACCTCTTACTCCCTATCTATTTATTTCAACTTTACAATTAAAAGTTACTATTTACAAACACAAAATCAGGTACAATGAATCTGAGATCCGCGATTCGAAGAGGCACTTATCTTAGAAGTAAGGATCCGGTGGTATGATCCTCCAAAATACAGGTACTATGCAGGTAGTCTGGTTTCAAGAGATTCCAACCAGAAAAAAGTCCAGAATTAAGATGTTCCAGTAATAATTAGCTTCGGAATAAAGGTATTCCAACAATGATTGCTTCCAGTATTAAGATGATCCAGTTAAACCTTGGGTCCGGTAGTAGGATGTTCGAATGGGCATTAGTCCCAGTAAAAAGGTAATCCAGCAGTCGATAGCTCGGTACAAAGATGTTTAAGTGGCCAACAGCCCCGGTACAAAGATGATTTAGTGAGCAGCAGCCCCGGTACAAAGATGATTTAGTGAGCAGTAGCCCCGGTACAAAGACGCCTTTTGAATAGACGTCTTATAAGAAACAATAAAACTTCAAAATTCCACGATGTTAATGGATTACGAAGTTCGTTTATTCGTTAAACTCTAGCAAGGTGTTTACTCTCCAAATTCTTATGCACGAAAAGAAAGAATTTTCCATCGGCCAGACCGAATTAGAGTGGCGCATGCGAAACACACACTCAACTGTCAAAGCGAGGTGCGTTTTCCAGCGACCGATCGTATAATCTCAGTAAGGCGTTTTTGCTTGAGATCGGAATTGAAATTAATAGTATGACGTATTTTCGCGATTGAAACTGAAATCGGCAGTGGAGCGTTTTGTAACGTTACAGATGAACGTCACCATCTGAGGGGAGATTCAGGGACTATTTTCTGTAGAGCGCTTATCGAATGTATTTGTTCGAAAGTATTTCGAAGACAAAAGTATCGAAATACAAAATACAAAATATTTCAGCGTCAGGTATTTGAAATACCAATTACGAAATACATTTTCAAGAAGTAATTGAAATACAAATACAAAATACGTATTTGTATTTCAATTACAAGTAATTGAAATACTGCCCAGTCCTGAATACGAGGGTTGAAAAAAATTTGGACGTGTCTATACGAATCACTTAAATATTTAAGTTCCCTTTGAACTAATTATATTTATCTCTCAATTTTTAAATGCTAATTGTGCCTCTGTACACCCCATGTTCAAAACTGGTATGAAGTTGTAGAGATATAACAAACTCGAGTTAACTCAATACAACAATGAAACGTATCAAATTTCTTTCCTCTTCTATATTCAAGCTTTTATGGAACAAGCTCGAGTTCCTCAAAGTTTGTATAGTGATGAAACTCATCTTGAGCACACTGAAACGATGAAATATTTCCCGAATTATGTTGGAAGACGTTACGAATAGTCTTCCCATAAATAATTCAGTTATCAGCATACCTCACATGCTTACGGTAGATGCCGCCATGATCGAATTAATTCAACCCTATGTTCTTGATTATTACTAAACAGGCAGAAAGACAGAACGACGTCAGTGTATTAACATGCAATTTAATAAACTCCCTACCCTAAGCCGCCGACTTACACCAGACCTTTCACTTCTACTTCACATGTACACGTCATTGTACAGGGTGATTCATTAAGGTTGGCCACCGGCCGTATCTCGGAAACCGTTTATCCTATGACTTCCGGAAAAAAAATCTAATGACAAACTCGGCCCCTAGAAAATGATTAAAAATATTTTCAAGTTCGTAGTTCCCCACTAGAGGGCGCAATCTATCACTTGTAAATTATAATCTCATTTTTTACGAAATATTCTCCAGCTAACAGTGGTAAAGAATAATAAAATAAGAATCTACTCTTTCTATTCAACAACTTTTGTTTCAGTAATTTTTCTATATTTTCTATTTTTTAGTGATGGGATGGATAAACTTTTCTTCACGAAAAAAACATTCTTACTCCTGTATGGGTGAACCGATTTTCACGTAATTAGATTTCATTCGAAGGCCATCGAAAGCAGATCACAGAAACATATGACAACAATATACCGGGTGATCCAATTGAAAACTACAGACTGTTTTATGTCACTTCGCCCTATTTGTGCGTTTTACTGGAAAATTTCAAATGCAATGCTATGATTCTAACCGAGTGAGAATAAGCCAAGCATTATCACCTACTGACTTTTTAAAATCGCAGACAGATATCATTGGTCGTTTCGGAGTTATTGACATTTTTGTAAATTTTGATAAGTATTGATCAACCCTGTGAAATCCAAGAGGAATTTAGTTATTTCATCTTTAAACAATTAGATGAAAGGAGAAAACTCATCAAAACGACGAAACATGCTGATTTAGAACCAGTAAGCTTTGGCGATACTGTTCATTTTCGGTATCTATGGCTGTAAAAGTTTTTTAGGACGATTGCAAACCACTATTTTATGATGCCCCATCATTCAAACGAAGAAGCATATGATATGCTTAATGTTCATTTTGAATGTTTAGAAAATGCAGTAGATGAAAGGGAATACCCGATACGATATCCTGAAAGACGTCGTCATTCCAAAAGGGTATTCAACAGATTGACACGAAGAGTGCGAGAAACTGGTAAGGTTCAATATCTTGGAGAAAAAAAAAACGTAGAAGCCGTAATGAGGATAATATCATAAAAGTTTTGGCTTATTAACAGGACAAAGGTGCTTGAAATTTATTGGAAGATCTTCCAATTCTGTTAGAAAATATTGCAGGTTAGATATGTGGTATCAACAAGATGGTTGCCCGGCGCATTATGCTGCTAATGTTAGAGAATATTCATATAACGTCTTCTCAAAGAGGTATATTGGACGAGGGAGTATTTTTCCATGGCCAGAAAGATCACCCGACCTCACAGTATTAGATTTTTATTTTTGGGGGAGAATAAAGACTTAGTTTTCCGAACACCCCCTACTACAAGTGAGGATATTCAAAATAGATTTCGACAGGCAGCTTCTTCTCATACTGAAATTGTGGCCAGTGTCAATTCGACGACAGAAAGACTAAATTTATGTGTAGAAAATAATGGTAGACATTTTAAATATTTGAATTGATTAGGTGTAAGTGTTGTTTTCGTTGTTGCTAATTTTTATTTTATTTTATCGCATCATTCTTATTTCATGCGTGTTGAGTATTTTGTTGCATTGTCATGACGCATAAAGTCACTTCCTTGTTTATTCAAGCTCACAGAAAGGATCAACATTGATCAAAATTTACAAAAATGTCAATAACTCCGAAAGGACCAATGATATCTGTCTGCGATTTTAAAAAGTCAGTAGGTGATAATGCTTGGCTTATTCTCACCCGGTTAGAATCATAGCATTGCATTTGAAATTTTCCAGTAAAACGCATAAATAGGGCGAAGTGACATAAAACAGTCTGTAGTTTTCAATTGGATCACCTGGTATATTGTTGTCATATGTTTCTGTGATCTGCTTTCGATGACCTTCGAATGAAATCTAATTACGTGAAAATCGGTTCACCCATACAGGAGTAAGAATGTTTTTTTCGCGAAGAAAAGTTTATCCATCCCATCACTAAAAAATAGAAAATATAGAAAAATTACTGAAACAAAAGTTGTTGAATAGAAAGAGTAGATTCTTATTTTATTATTCTTTACCACTGTTAGCTGGAGAATATTTCGTAAAAAATGAGATTATATTTTACAAGTGATAGATTGCGCCCTCTAGTGGGGAACTACGAACTTGAAAATATTTTTAATCATTTTCTAGGGGCCGAGTTTGTCATAAGATTTTTTTTCCGGAAGTCATAGGATAAACGGTTTCCGAGATACGGCCGGTGGCCAACCTTAATGAATCACCCTGTATATGAAGGATCTATGAAGGACTGCTATATTGAGTGGTGTCGCTTAACAGGGTTGCAATAAAGGGGCTCGTTCCAATCATCATCTTCCGATTAAGGTATGTTCTCATGTTTCAAGGTAGCTCATCAACTTTATGTATCAAAGATATTTATTCCTATACAGGTGCTCATAAAATGTATGATCACTGCCCAGCAAACACTAAAACGCAGCAAGAGTACAAAAACTTTACAGCGTTGCTGCACCTGAAGTGCAGCGATGGTGGTACAGTAACTGTATCGAAACGGACCGTATATGTCCCACGGAATTGCATCGAAACTGTACAGCTCGAACTGCGTTCGAAGTACAGCCACTATACAGCAGTTGTGCAGGAGCTATGCCACTTTGTGATGCAGTTTGTACGTAGTAAACATGCACCAACTGTGCTACTTCGATATGAAGTTTCTAAGCAGCAACAATGCAGCAGAAGCTCGGCTGTATAACGAGACTCACAGGAATAAGACTCACACCCGAAAAAATAATAATTTTTTAAGAGATTGAATTGAAACTTTGCACATTGATACTAAATTATTTACCATCGATAAATGTAAAAAAGTTAGTATCGTCCTTCCAGTTTATTCGGAGATTGCCAAATAAATTTTGATTTTGTTATATGATGTGATCTTTATATTTTTGCATATTCGAATTCTATGCCTTACGGTAGAAAAATTACTGCAATTCTTTCTGTATCAAGATATTGATTACTCGACAGAAAAATATTTAAATTATTTAATTTTTCACATTTCACCAAAAATTCAACATGGAATTCAAATATATAAAAATGTACACAACATTATCTGAAAAATCGTACGGCCATTTCTGGTTAGACCGAAAGACACAATCTGTTGTATGTAAGTCCAGAATTTCAATGCGATTACTTGAAAAATATAGGTTTGTCGGAGGTAAGCCGGATTCCTGAAATATACTGGTTGTCTTAGAAATCCGGTTAACCTAGTTTATATTGAGCATATAACGAAAAGTGATTCATAGCAAATTCAACTTAATAAAAAAAAAATATTGCACTAGGCACATGACTTTTATGTCATGGACAGGGCCAACAGAAAACAGAATTTCGAAGTACATAAACATCAATGAAAGAATTTTAGGTATTATATTCACACACGGTAAACCTTTATTGTGTATTAACTCATTTTTCTCCACTTCAAGTTGCTGTACGAAAAAACAAAGAGAGCAAAAATGATTCACCACCCGATATTGAAACAACCATCATGGTATGATTGAGATTTCTCAATGAAATAAGTAGATACATATTTATGTATCTACTTATTTTAGAGAACTTAGAAAGGAACGAGAGAGTCACCCAATAATATATTATATCATGTATAATATTTGATATGGCCGGTATTTGTGTAAATTCAAGTTTTTTTATGGAAAAAACTTGAATTTCGCGATTTTAAATAATAGTAGAGTAGTCGATTTTAAAAGAATATATCCATTTAAAAAAAATCTCATCTGATCGAATTGAAGACGCAGATCGGTAATCGATTGAATTTTCTTGAATACATTATAGGTTTGTTCTGGTTCCGAAATTCAGAACTGTCCTAGGACAGTTCTAGAACTGCGTAGAATCGATGCGCTGTTGAAGCCCGATTGTGAACTATCCTAGAACAGTTCTAAAAGCGATGAAACCAAAACACGAATTAAGGTCGGGTTCTCATTCGGATTGTAGAGGAAGAAAAACGTTTGAGTTGGTAGAAAAGAAGGATGTTAATCATGTCTTATATGTGGTTGAATTAAAATATGTGAAAGTCCTTGTCGAACTATGTAATAAATGAATGTTTTTGGGGAGACTTCCGTCCACTTATTTTTTTTTTGTGGTAAAAATCGTTCTTCTGAATTTTCTTCATTACTTCAATTATATTTCAAAATGAACCAACAAACTATTGATTGATATAATAATGAATTTGATGATGAATGTATGCCAGATATGTACCTACTTTTCAGAGAAAAATTCATTCGAAACATTATTATTAATCATTAGAGAAAGAGAACTCTCTATTAATAGATTCATTTAAGACATATACATCCCAAGTGTGAACAATGGAAACAAAATCCATTAGATTATCCTGGGAGGTCATAGCGAAGGAATTATCGTCAATGACAAAAATTTGAATTCAACGGTTAACCGTTTCCGCAACGAATACAACAATCAAACCAAACACCAAATCAACACGACGTCGAAGAAGTCAGGTTAACCATTCAACTCGTTGACAGCCGCTCTACGCTTGTGCAAACCACCCAATTCTGAAGCAGTTCGGACTGTAACGTCCGAACTCCTTTCACAGTTTTGGAACAGTTCGGAATCGATTCCGAAAATAATCAAAACAGGATTACTCAAATCCTGAACCGGTTCTGAAATGAACCAAATCGCAATCGCGCATGCGGAGCCGTTCCATAACAGTTCTGAACTCAGAACCAAAACAAACCTAATGTATTTGCAATTGAATTACTAGTAGTTTTAAAGCAACCAAAATTTCTGCTTCCACTATCGTTTCCCACAGTAGATCTCAGCAAATGGCTTGACCGATTGACGATGACAGATCAAAAGATATGATAGGGCTTAAATGTCGAGCCCGGTGATGAAATGGCGGTTCGTGAAATGTAAAAATTATTCGACTAATTTTTATAAAAGGTTAATATTAATATATTTTTCTAGAAATTTTGCGTAAGCTTTCTGTTGATACTACACATCTAGAAGTTTGAATTCGATCACATTGATATTTTTCGTATCTTTCAAACAAAAACTATCAGAAGGCCCTGACACTGAAACGGGTTGGCGGATCTTGCTTATTAACGAACTCAACCGATATATTCAAGATAGAAACCTGACCTCAAAATTTCGAGACTGTAGGCATTCTCTTTCGACAGTTAAATTACAAATTTTGGCAACAGTGAGTCTTACATAATCGCTTAAAGCCTGGTTCCAAACGGAATTTTTGAGAATATACTTGGAATAAAATTTTGAATGGGTATATCCTTAAGGGTCGAATTCTTGAATGGGTAAAATGTGCTGAATGATTTCGTAGATACACTCATTCCTAATAGCCTAATACGTAATCGAATCCAGCTGTTGGAGGCTTCAGCTATAAATAAACTCCTCATCCATATTGATGATACATGATTCAAGAAAACATTCTCCAAATCTGCTTATCGCCAAAAAATTGCTAAAGCTCAGTTTCTTTTCAGGTTGGTGAAGGATATCAGCCCATAACTACCCAAAGCATTACAAAGAAATTAGTAAGTATGTAAGAACTGTTCTTACACAAATCCATATGAATCGTATGTTTTCGGTTAACACCTTTTGAAAAATGCATTTTTTCGATATACCTAACAGTTTTCGAGCAGATTCGAAATGAACATAATTGAACGTGCATTTTCAGGGCAAGCGATTATATTATAAGGTACCCCGAATAAGCACATGGTATCCGGCTTTCTGATAATTAAAATAAAATATTTCTGAATCGTTGTAAAAATAAATATATAAAGCGGAAATAAGTTATTCTATTTCTTAATCATCAAGATGAATTTCCGACAAGTAAAGACTGAGACAATTTTGTATCATCTACCAATATCGATGATTTCTATTCCTTGGTATCTCGTAAAGCTCCACGATTCATTTTTCAAGAATTAACTAAGCAGAGTGCTAGATTAGATTAGATTAGAATAGAGGAGGGGCGATGAGGCTATGCTTAACCTCGCTGACACCTTGACCTAAAGATCTATTGTGCAACCCCGCGCTGTTTACCAGTCAGGTAGCAAGGCCTCGATAAACATTACTACCTTACTGGGTGCTACACCCATTATTTTCTTATTCGTTTCAGATTCTACAATAATATGTCATCATTCAGAGGTTTTTAATTTCTTTGGCACACCTCCAGTTTTCCCAGAAAACATTTTTGAAGAAGAGCATGATCGAAATTTGGCTCACAAGCAGTGAGAGTATTCCGCACTAGGTAAGAAAGCTGTATTGTCCAAGGATGCAAAGCAGTTCTTAAGTTCTAAGATATTTTTTTCAGATTCCAAATTCATATTTAATTGCTAATATTTTGTATGAAATCATTAAATTCAGAATATATTTCGAATTTGAAAAGAATATTTTAGGAGTGACGAACAACTTTGCATCCTTGGACGATACAGCTTTCCTGCCTAGTGTGGAATACTCTCACTGCTTGTGAGCCAAATTTCGATAATGCTCTTCTTCAAAAATGTTTTCTAGGAAAACCGGAGGTGTGCCAAAGAAATTAAAAACCTCTGGATGATGACATATTATCGTAGAATCTGCAACGAATAAGAAAGTTTTGGAAAAGCAATGTACAGGGTGTTTTATTTTCAACTGCACAATTAAACTGAAATTCTGAAATTATCACAAATACAACACTGTATTTTAGGAGATTGTTGCGATTATCGAATGTACTCATTCAGATTGTTCTACACTGCAAATGTCATCAAAATTGAATGAGCCATACCAATGTTATCAATAAAAGTAGACTCGATTGGAGCGAAATTTCGACATAATCATTTTTTGAAAAAATTTTCTCGGAACACAAGAAGTGTGCCAAAAAAAATAGAAACTCTCAAATAATGACTTATTATAGCACAATCGTAAACAGATAGCGTAATTTAGGAAACGCTATGTACAGGGTGTTTTTTCAACCTGCACAATTAATCTGGATTTATCACAATAACAACCGCTTATTTTGGAAAAATTTTTAAAATCAATGAATGTGTTCAACACTATTGTACTACGCTGAAAATGTCATTGAAATCAAATGAGCCATACCAAAGTTATCAATAAAAGTAAAATCGGTCGAATCGGACAAATCACCCTGTATATTCTCAACAGATACCCACAACCATAAACCAAACATTGTTTCGAGACTGTCTTGTAGGGTAAACTTATCCCAAAATCTGACGGTCTCCTCCGGAATCACCCTGTATAATCTTTATGAAAGTGTATCCCCGATGGAATTGAAAGAGCGTATAATAGGATGGATAAAATTCTCTCTGCTCATTGAATTTCATAGGGAAGTATGGACAGGAATCATTCCAAACCAACAACATTTCTAGAGGCTCACAAATTGATCGGTACCAGCCACCAGCGAACAACAATTTCTAGGGAAAAATAATATAATAAAAATGAAATACCTCAGCATTTCATAAATAGAGCAGGGGTTGGCAGCTTAAAAAGTATAAATCGATGGATGCTGACCATACGCTACCGCAATAACAAGCTGTGCAGGATGTTCCTTCCACAATAGGCCGGGAGAGAACCCGGTTGGAGCTCGCACACTCTTGGGAAATATGCCTGAAGATATCTTATATAGACTTATACAACAGTTTTCCTTTGTGGCCCAATGTGATTTCGTATGATTTTATGATTTCCTTAACGCAATCTCTGGTCCCGGTGGATTCGAATCTGGCGCTGCGTCGCTACAATTCCCGACATATTTTCCGTCCGCATCAAGTCAAATATTTCTGTTCCTTGATTTCTTCAACGATGTTGAAAATACAAATCATATCAGATGAGGAATGAAAGAGATGATCTGAGATATGACTATAAATATTAGAGGTGATGAATGATTGTTATTCTTTCATTCTTATTGAGGTTGAGATAATCAGGTCGATTATGTTTGCAAATAGCAATATTGCTATGGTAAAGATATGGCTATCATAACAAGATTGGAATTATTGGTATTCTGATCAACGATTTTGAGCAATATGGTCTGTCACTTTAACAAGAATCTTGCTATCAACATTGCTATCTTAGCAACCTCAAAATAGTACTTGCTATACTTCACAACAAGAGAGTTTAGAAAAGAAATCTCTCAGAGATCCATTTGTTTCAGTATTATTTCTTCCAAGAATTCGAAAATATTGAAGATAGGGAAGAATGTGCTAATAGAAATGTGTTCAAGGTTCTCTAGAATATTTAATTTTAAGGATTCTTAGACTAAAACACCGGCATAGTAAGCAACAGCTGACCTGATTATTCTAATGATCTCAACAACAGCCATCCCTTTGAATTCCAAACAGAAAAGTTCATCGATTTTCGAATTATTATCGCCTGCATAAAATTGCATTTGATTTCTGGAAACCAAAATTCTATCGGTAACCAGGAAATAGGTCAATTTGAATTTAATTGGTTTTTCTGTTTCATAACATTTTCGAATAAGTCGATGTTTACATGAATAAAAAAAAAGTTTATGCCAATGGAAATGTGTTCCAGGTTCTCTAGAATATTATTTAATTTCAAGGAAAATTCTTAGACTAAGATAGAGGCATAGGCAACAGCTGAGATGATCATTCTAATCATCTCAACAACAGCAATCCCTTTTAGGTGCCAACGAAAAAGTTTATCGAATTTCGAATTATTAACGCCTGAATAAAATTGCTGCATTCGATTTCTGATAACCAATATTTTATCGGTATCCAGGAAATTGGTTATTGGTCAATTTGTCTCGTTTCGTTTCCTAACTTTGAATAAAAAGGTTCTTTATTCAAAGTTTCCTAACATTTTTATGTCGATGTTTACATGAATAAAGAAAGCCGTAGATAGAGGTTATGTATGCGAAACCATAAAGAAAACTCACGAATTAAGGTTATTTTCTTCTTCCTTGTAGTTCTAAAGTCACAAAATACAGTGTTGTCAGCTCTAAAATATCCAATTATGGAAGTCTATGATAGCAATATTGTTATGAGAAAATTTCTCGAAACAGAATACGTAACATCATGGCCATATTGCTATAAATTAGAAAGATAGCAATATGACTAGAATAGCAAGGTTCATAGCAATACGCAAACAGAACCGACCTGAATAACTAAAACCGGACTCAAAACGGAACAAAAACTCACAAAATCGAATAAAAATTCGGGAAAAGCATTGCGGTGAAGTCAAAAGCTTTCATACGTGCGTGCTCAATTTCGAAGTTATTCCTCCTAAAAGGTTTGTATGAACGTTCATGCCGTTATTTTTCGACTAAGAAATAGATTTCAATTGGATTGCATCTGTATCAGCATCTGCGGAATCATTGGGTAAAAATATCGCAAATAGAAGTCTTAATTGAAATAAAACATGTAGTCCGTAAAAATTACCCCTGCCTTTATGGATCAACGATTTTCTTTACACCAATAAAAGTGACAAAGAAGTTTGGCGTTCGGAATGGAATTCGTGTAATGTTTTTAACAAAGGTTTGATCAGCGATCCTTCAGAAAAAGTTCATGGTTTCAATCTTCCTAGGAAAATTTGGTGCATTTTGAATCGACTTAGAACCGGTCATGGTCGCTGTAATAGTTTCCTCTTCAAATGGAATTCGGTCGAAAGTCCAAGGTGCGAGTGCGGAGAAGAAGAGGAAACAATAGAACATTTAGTTAATACTTGTCCAATATATGAATATGACGATGGTTTCGAGGCAATTCATTCGGTGTCTGATTCTTTTTTGAGATGGATTGCGAACTTCAAATTAATTTAATGAGTACTAAATCATTCACTAGTTCATATTAGTTTTTTCGTTTCCTTTTTTGTTTTCAGGTATGATTCCAAGATTTCAACCTGCATCGCATAGGAAGGAGGAAATTTTGTCGATGAATAAGAAGCCCTCCAATAAAAATCAACAATTTCATTACACTTATACGGGGAGACAGAGTTTTTCCTGAGGTTTTTATCTGTGTTCTTGTATCATACGTAAAAATGTATGGTACCCCGTTTACATTTCCTCTGCTAATACTGTTATGACACAAATTGTTTGATATAAAAAAAAAATGTACTGCTCATCTCAAAAGAATATATATATATCCCTGCCTTATACTTTTTATGAGAGTCACTATTAATATATATAGTTGAGTTGATACAGTGAAGTGAACACGTATAACAGTAAGACATTTTTCGAATCTTTCAGGTTGTCTCATTGGTGAATTAAAATTTCAAGAATTGGATACTAAAGTGACGTAGGTTTGAGGCTACTGGTAAACCCGCAGTTTCGAAAAGTAGATTTCAAAACATCGTTGCCGAATTGAAATGAGTACTTTGGAACTCAATTCTGAATTCAATCTCATCCTTTTAGGTGGTATGAAATATGGGAAAGAAAATTTTCATGAAAGGAAAATGTTTGAAAAATTAAATGAGGGAACTTCTACACTATTTTTGTAGAAAAGTGATTCAGTACGATTCTCAAAGGTTTTCAACCAACCAGAAAAATATCCCTTAAACAAATCAGAAGACAAAAGTTGACTGTACTAAATTTAATGGCTTCGAATTTGTACTGACAGTGTTCAAAATTAAAATAACAGAACTTCAAGTTCAATATTAAGCTTTTGCACAATCTGGCAACAAAACTCCCGAAATGACTCTTTTTTTCTGATAAACTCTCCATTTTCACCCATACCATATCATGTTCATCAGTTATCAATATGACTATTGTCAAAAATTTGTCCTAAACCAACAAAATGAACTCAATAAAGAACATTTACCAGATATCGTTGATTGATTACTTTCGAAACAATACAGGTTTTTTTTTCGAGGGAAACTGTAATGTAATTCGAAGTTACAAGAACTCCTGAAATATCTCTCCACATTTTTCTCGACAGAGCGTCTAATTCATCTGAGTTAGTATTCATTTCTATTTTCTTAGAAAGAATGAGAGAGCTGAATTCATTATTTCGTGGCAGATAGTAGGGAGGGAACTCAAGAAAAATGCTGAGCCATTATATTCATGAATCTCCATGAAATGAGAACGGTCGAACGAGAAGGAAAATTGACATGTTTCATGACAGGTCATTTTGAATTTTTGCAAGTGATTGATCAATACTTCTGAAAGGGTGCTGAAGGCGTTCCAGATAGCCCCAGTAGAAGCCTGAATTGGAATGAACGTGATTACGAAAACATTGAATTTTCTATCTTCAGAATATTGGAGGATTTTTATTGAACATACCGGATGAAGTTAATGGAGAAGATGAAATATTTTTCTATCTGCATAAATGAAGTCAGGACTATGACGATTATTGAAAATACAACGATAAAGTACAAGTTATGTAGGCGCATGCGAATATCACCATAGTAGGTATTTGCATGGTAAGCAACATTATATAAACAATATATCCGCTTACTGATTCATTGGTGGTTGCAGAATTGCGGATGGTATATACTCAGTGGCATTGGAATTGTTACATCCAGAAGAAATAAAACAACTTAATTATTGGATAATGTGATTGGTAAAATAAAGAATGGTTCAATAATATTTCAATTGAATTTCATTAACATTGAAAATGAATTATATTGAACTCAATAAAATATTTCAGGAATTTGGACAATTATTCACTTGTATACTTCATACATTACTAATGTTTCGAACCTTTCGTGGTTCATTTTCATGATTAGTATAACTACTGAATGCTGGCTGCTTGTGACAAGCAACTAAAGCTTCGTTAAATAACTGTGCCAAATGAGAGCGTTGAGGTTCTTGTAAATTGGACACGCTCCTCTCCATCATATTCCACACATGTTCAATGTAATTCACTATATCCGAGAAACGGTGAGTCTACGGCAAAACTTTAGCGTCTTCTGGGAGGAAGTACATAGTGAAACCGAGCGTTGTATTGCTGAAGAGGACAGCTGGACGAATATTTTGATGATGAGGCGGTAAAGTGCTAGTTGCATGAATAGCCTATTTTCACGTTCCGTGGTACTCTCAGTTCACCAGTTAGTAATTTTTCGGGGGAATTGTTCATACTTCCATGTAATTAGAATAACTTCACTAATATAAATGAGTGGGCATACATAAAAACTTCTGATGTATGCGGTAATATTAGATTCAAACAAGTTTACTTATTGCGATTATGAATACAATCATCAATAGAGATTTTTCTGTAATTCCTTTCCATAATATATATCTCGATATACTCCTTTGTCTTCAAATTATCACGTCTTGATCGATGAAATTAATTATTATATGAAGTGGCATATGATGAGTGGATACAAAAACTTGAGAAAACGGTAACATTATAAAGAAAGGAATTGGTTTCTCGGAGAAGAACAGAGCTCCAGCAATAATATGTAACATAATCACAAGGACGAATATCCGTCGATAAATCAACAAATATTCCCCCTTGATCAGAGCTAATCATCCAATCAACCAAAACACCTACACCGAAGAAGCGGATCCAAGTAGAATGAATACAGCTGTTTCACAATTGTTATTGATCGTCAGGTCAACTTAACTTGGATAAACCGCAGAGAGTTCTCTCGATACTTGTTGCCTTTCAGAAGGACCGCTGCAGTATACAACATACAGCGCGCCATCTGCCAGGAGCATCTTGCGAGTCTCACCTTCGAGTGCAGAATACTTTGATCGATGTGTATGACGTTCATCCTTTTGTCGCATCAGGTCGCTGTAACTGCGATATTGCAGCTTTACAAAAAACCGACACGACATTGGAAACACTCGGTTCATGTGGATTCCCACCACAAGACGAAAAATTATGTTACATATTATTGCTGGAGCTCTGTTCTTCTCCGAGAAACCAATTCCTATCTTTGTTAGATGTTGGACGTTTTCGTCTTGTGGTGGGAATACACATGAACCGAGTGTTTCCAATGTCGTGTCGGTTTTTTGTAAAGCTGCAATATTGCAGTTACATCGACCTGATGCGACAAAAGGATGAACGTCATACACATCGATCAAAGTATTCTGCACTCGAAGGTGAGACTCGTAAGATGCTCCTGGCAGATGGCGCGCTGTATGTTGTATACTGCAGCGGTCCTTCTGAAAGGCAACAAGTATCGAGAGAACTCTCTGCGGTTTATCCAAGTTAAGTTGACCTGACGATCAATAACAATTGTAATACAGCTGTAGTCATTCTCCTTGGATCCGCTTCTTCGGTGTAGGTGTTTTGGTTGATTGGATGATGAGCTCTGATCAAGGGGGAATATTTGTTGATTTATCGACGGATATTCGTCCTTGTGATTATGTTACATATTATAAAGAAATTGTTTTTGAAAGCATGAAATTTCAATAATTTGCCATCACAAAACATTATTTTCTTACATCGTTACAGGTACCTATATATTTTTTCAAGTGAGAGCATAAGATTCTTTGATGTATCAAGCAATATAGCATGTTCAAAGAAATGACAGTATTATGAAAAGAGATTTGAACTAGAAAGCATATATTTTCACCTATGATATAATAGACAAAGATGAAAACTTCCATGGATGAGAGATTTTGGAATTTGTTCAAAGAATTGGTTTACATATTTATAATGGACGGAATCTTCTTCTAGAACAAAATGTTCAATGTCCTTTTGGATTAAAACTGACAAAATACCTTGAAATCATATCTGCAACAGAAAGGGAAATAGAAGATCAGCAGGTCTTTCGACCAAATCTAGCCCTCCAAGCAATGATTTTTCAGATCATCAGGTTTACGCTCCATGTCCCTTGTATTGGGAATTCATCTCCCAAAGATTCTAAATTGGTTAATTTTGTATCTAGCTAGATGCAGCAACTTCTTCTTCCATAGTATAGTCTTTTTCTCATTCTGTTCGATTCAGTTGAACCTCCTTGGTCGTAGAAAATCTTTGAAACAGTACTAATTGAATAAGAAGGGTATTCGACATTTTTGCAACATTGAAAAATCTGTCTGTTAGGTCTTTCACACTGCCGGATAGATGGTTCTGTTGAAAAGGACAGTTCTATCGCTAAGGAGATCAGATGCTCTACACTAGTAATGTTCTTTTTGGAATTTTCAAACCTCCATCCATTTTGAATGTCACCATCTTAAGTTGAAGAGACGAGCTCTCAGAATTTTCTCTACATATCCATATCCATTAGATCATTGTTCCAGTCAGAGTCATCCTCAGAAAATTCTGAATCAGATTCCCCCAATGAAATGATGAATGGAGGAATATCTGCTATTGGAAGATTTCCCATGTGTTTTGTACAGTCCTCTGTGATCAGTCTTTGACAATGTAAATAATAATTTTGCCAATACTGCCACGGTGGTGCAGTGGATTGATAGCCTGCTTGTAAAACCGGAGGTACTGGGTTCGAATCCCGGCGAGGTTATGGATGTTGTGTTAAGTTTGTGGCGTAGGTAATTGTTTGTGTGTCTATAAATTAAAAGTCTCTAGTTGGTATGAATCTGAATGAATGTCAATGTATAAATGTAAAATTGAAAGCTTGTCTAAATGGCCATAGTAGTCGAGGACACTTAAAGGAGTGAATGAATGAATGAATAATTTTGCCACACATCTGTTGTACATTGTGGAAGAACCAAACTCCATGAATTCAACACTCTATCCTCTGTATGGATAGGGATGCGAATTAATATTCTTATTATAAAATTCTCACGAAACGCCTATGCCATTTCAATAGGATTATACTAAGAATGTTATGGGGTAATCTGAAAACCTCAAGTCCGTGCTCCTTTAAAAGGTTGTCAACTATACATATCCTCTATCTGTCAGAGGTAATATCAAATTCCAAAGTAGTAAAATTTCGATTAAAACCAATCTTGTTTTTAATCAACCCATCCTACATCTCTCTGTTTTTGCTGAAAAATGTGAGTGGTTTATCCAATTGCACCGAATGATATGCGGCATTGTCCATTACTAACAAATTTCACAGGAATCTTAACTTAAGATGAAATAAGTTGATTAATAACCCCAACTTGAAAAATTACACTGGTCATTTTCTTGTGGTAGTAACGGTCACTGTTTTTTGGGTCCAAAATGAAATCACAACCATCTAAAAACTCAAAATTACTTCCTGCTCATAGAACCGTGAACGATTTCCTTCTAACTTAATTTTGGATGGATTGCTCATCATATTAGACTCATGTGTCCATCGACGAACCGAAGTAGCGTTCTGGTAAATCTAGTTTTCATCTAAAAACACAAATCTGATATTTCTGCTGCAACAACGTGTTTTTGTTCACATAAAATTTTAGGTTAATTTACCCTTTTGTATATTATAACCCATCGATTTCATAATGTTAAAAAGTAATGTCGTTCTTCAGTCATATTCCAAATGTTCCTTTGAGTGAGTAGCGTATCAATCGAAAAGTGGTAATTTT
This sequence comes from Myrrha octodecimguttata, assembly GCA_958510865.1. NCBI lineage: Eukaryota > Metazoa > Arthropoda > Insecta > Coleoptera > Coccinellidae > Myrrha > Myrrha octodecimguttata. The sequence goes on from OY294063.1 coordinate 7,614,801, forward strand.
TCAAATTATAGTTCAAAATTTGTTGTTGCAGATCTTATTTCAAAATGAAGTCTTTAGACGGTGTCTTTTTGGGTGCATCAATAGAACGAAATACTTTGTCGTCTCTTTCACTTAAAACCTTTTTTATCGAGTTGATGTGCAGTTAAAAAATAGATATCTATTCATATAAATATAATACCTTGGTTTAGTTCTATACGCCGGAAATATTAGATAGATTGTGATGAATTATTGATTCCATATTATCAGGGTTACTATCAGAATAATCAGGTTTCAATACTATAAAGCACTTTCTGATACTTTGTCTCTGCTTCTTCAAAACTACTTTCGGCATTTTTAGTTTCTAAGCTCGATGATAATGTAGAGATTGAGACTATTGAGAGCAGAAAGCAGCATTGGCAACGTCTCTGAGAATTATTTTGACATTGCCGATATTTCACGAGTGCCAACTGCGTCAGTTTTTAGTGAAAAAACTTGATAACCTAAATCTTGGCCAAACAGGATATTTTATAAAAGTGAATGGAGTTTATATCCGTCGCTCCACCTGAATGAGAAACAAACGTAATTTTCGCAAACTGACGAATAACGTCAACCTGTGACCTTCACCTTAGGTGAGGAAACCAGCTCTTAGTCTTCTTTGGATACCTATACCTTCAGTTTTCAAAAAAAACACACACTTGCATTACAGTCATTGCAGTACAATTAACAAGGCTAAATACCTCTGTAAAAATAATAATAATGGTGTATATATATATTCTTTTGAGAACGAGCATTACATTCCAAGATATATCACAGTGTTAGCAGAGGAAATGTAAACGGGGTACCATACTTATTTGCGTATGATACAAGAGCACAGATAAAAACCTCAGGAAAAATTCTGTCTCCCCGTATAAGTGTAGTAATTTGTTTATAGGAGATGGATGGCATCTTTTTCATTAGAAAATAATTTTTTCGTCATCTTGAATTCATTTCGACAAAATATCTTGACATAATATCTGAAACAGAAAGAGGGACAGAAAACCAGAAGGAAGCAGTAAATAATATCACCTACATTTGCTCATGACCGAAAGGGTCTTTCGACCAGGTTCAGTCCTCCAAGCGAGGATTTTCAGATCTTCAGATAAACGAAGAACGCTACAGGCCCCTTTATTGGGGAATCATCTCCCATAGATCCATAATTGTTCATTTCGAACTAAAAATCTAATAAAATATCGGGAATAAAGTGAAAAACTTGTGACATGTATTATGTCAGGATGACAAAAAAAAAAAAAATTATGGTAATAATCGGTAACAGATTGATAATCTCAAAGTCTTCGAACTTGAGGCATCCTGTTACGCTTAACAAGTCGACAGCCTTAGAATCAAGAATATCATATTGCTTTGCTGAAAAAGCATCCTTAAGTTAAAAAAACACTAGATGAAACGGATATCCGGTAACTATGCGGTATCTGGTCTATCCGGGCTTGCTTTCACTATTCGGCAGGATAACGGATATGAATGCAGTATCCGGCCAGATTCCGGATAGTAAAATTCAAACATATACTTTACACAAAGCAAATCAACATATGGACACTCTCTATTATTATTTTATTACCGCACGTAAAAAATTTAATTAAGAATTAAAATTAATCAGTTCAGTGCGCAAAATAAGCTAGTGCAATTTGTAGTGAATGAATACCAAATTTTCCGTATTTGTTGGTAGAAGAAGTCTCTGCTTGGCTTCGTATAACAGATCAGCTTCTGAAAATAACCTTCGGCGCAAACGCTACTGCCAAGTGCTGAAAGATAAATTCTAGCAAATCTGGACAACTGTGGGTTCTAATTCAAACTTACTAATCGACAAATGTATGGATCATGATTGCGATCGATTCCGAATCTTTTTTAGAAATGGTCAATCTCGTTAGCAATTTAATTTTGTTCTTCTAGATCGCGACGATCAGTACAATTATCATTGCCACTTCCTTGAGGGATTAAAGGTAGAAAAGTGTAATATACGAGTGCAGTGAACTCGTAGAATTGTTCTATATTTTTTTCAAACCTATGCTTTATCTGGAACAGCTTCGGAATATACGAGAAACCTAGTAGATTCATTGTTTCAAATTAGTGGAGTCATAGTTCAACAAATAATGTAAAATGGGTACTAAACAAGCTTGTAACGAAAAAGTTCGGTATAATATTTCAAATTAACCTTTATTAAGAGGAGTGGTTTCTTCTGTGGACTCAGCAACATTTTCATTTATGTAGACAATACCTGAGGTTGCTGTTGATCTTACATTAATATGTCAAGGTGGCTGCACTCTCCGGCACCGCTATGTAACGAAGATACTGGTTTTAATTAAAACTGTTTAACAAATTCTCTTATAGAACTGGGTAACCCATTTATCTTGAGGTTTAATCTCATTACTTAAGGGTGTCGTATTAACCCTGCTAACCATAAGCTTGCAACGAGGGCCCGGCCTCGCTAGTGTTGTTTCTGAAAACGGAAGTTCATCCTGAATGCTATAAGGCATTCAAAATCGTAGTATTCATATCAAAGATGTGTTGCACATAAGTTTTTATTTGAGTGTACACGGGGAACGGAAATAATGTATCAACTTCATTATGAGAAACCAAAAACAATAGAATAGGTGACTTGCATGTAATATTTCATTATTGGAATCGTTTATTCTAGTCATAAGAATATTGCCGTCAAAATTTCAATTTCTAACGGAAAACCGGATTTTTTTCTACATACTGGCTGTTTGAGCGAACGAAACTTCGTGGCGTTCCATGGCGTAAAGTGTCATATCCACTCTCTTTCTTCTCATATACCTCTCACTCTGCAAAGCCAATAGACAGGGTCAGCTGTATCGATCGCAAAAGCGTGCTGAGACGTGTAACGTAGGAGGTGATCTACCGTGGTCCACCTAATTTGAACTTGCCTCTCGATTATACTTTTTTACAGCCGAATTACTCATAGTTCGCTAATTATGAAAGGGTACGATGAAACACGTTACGATTTTGTATTGAAATAGATTGGAAAAACTATAAAGATATGAACCGAATAAATCAAAAAACCACCTTCTGGATTTTACTAGGGATGTCTCATTTTTCATATTGATCAAACAATTTCATCAATTCATTACATATTCAAATTTCCAAATTCAACATTGCACCAGCAGATATTGTGATTTTCCAATAAGAGGTGTTATTTTGAATAGCCCGCTATTTCGGTAGATGTCACTTTTGAAGCTGTCATTTTTTGACATTTGACAAGTAGAAACTACGCCATTAATGAAAATGGAACCATACACGCTTCAACAATGCATTGAAACCATTAAAATTCACTATAAAAATGGTGAAAATTTTGTAGAGACGGTTCGTAAAACTCGAACATTTTTGGGTCGTCGTGAAGCACCTTGTCGGACCGCAATGAAGAAATTGGTGGGAAAATTCGAGCTGTTGGGACAAGTTTGTGATGTAAAGAATAAAACCCGTGCACGTCGCTCAAGAACAGCCGAGAATATTGCTGCTGTAGCCTAAAGGGTTGAAGAAATCCCAGGTTTGTCCATTCCTCGTCGTTCTTTGGAATAAGGCATTCCACAAACGCCATTACACCGTATTTTGCATAAAGATTTGGGTCTTGAGGCTTATAAAGTTCAGTTAACACAAGAACTCAAGCCAGCCGATCATCAACAACGTCGTGTCTTTGCTGATTGGGTCGTTGAAATGCATGAAAATGATCCGGAATTCCAACGAAAAATCATCTTGAGTGATGAGGCCCATTTCTACCTCGGTGGCTTCGTCAACAAGTAAAATTGTCGCATCTGGGGCTCGGAAAACCCGAGAGTTATCGTTGAAAAGCCTCTCTATCCTCAACGTGTGATTGTTTGGTGCCGTTTATGGTACGGCGGAGTCATTGGACCTTACTTTTTCGAAAATGAGGCTGGAGCAACAGTTACGGTGAATGGATTGCGCTATCGAGAGATGATTAATGATTTTTTATGGCCGGTATTGGATGGTATTGATCTGGACAACGTTTACTTTCAACAACGGCGCTACGTGCCACACAAGCAACGAGACCATTGATCTTTTGCGGGAAAAGTTTCCTGGCCGTGTTATCTCTCGAAGAGGTGATCACAATTGGCCACCGAGATCTTGCGATTTTACACCTTGCGACTTCTTCCTTTGGGGCCACGAGAGAGAGAAGGACTACGCCAATAGCCCAGCGTCGATTCGAGACCTCGAATTCGTGAGGCTATCGAGGACATAGGGCAGCCACTTTGCGATTTGGTTATGGAAAATTTCATTGAAAGGATATGGTCCTGTAAGCGTGGTCGTGGTGATCATTTGCCGGATGTTATTTTCCACTATTAACGGCATAGCTTCTCCCCTATAATGAGATAAACATAAGATCTTTTATATTGAAAAATGGCATTTTCTTCGAATATCAAAATAACACCTCTCATTGGAAAACCCTTTAGAACGGGGGTGTGTTAAACTCTGACAATTATTCAAAATTTCATCGGCAAAACTGTCCAACCATTTGCTTTTGTATGACGAGGAACATAGAGAAAACCAAGGGGCAAGATCGCACATACCAAGAGCTTCTCCGAAATTCATAAATTGTTGATTGGATACTTTGAAATATTCCCTGTGAGTATAAGTTTATATTTTTTGATGTAGAAAAGTTTTGATATTTCAACCACTAGCGTCTTTAACGGTTATTGCTAGAAATTTTTGATGCTCGGTATTGAGTAGGCCTCTTAATTTCCTTGAAACTTAAATGAATGTCTAATCTTTAGTAATTTTCGGACAAATTTGATATCTTAATTTTTCGGTCAAATACACGACAATCGCTTGAAAAAATAATAATAATTTTATGTATGGTCAAATGTCAACAAATTGACTGAAACAGTGTATCAATGAGAATAAGGCAAAATAATGTGAAAGAGGTTTTCTGTACCTAATAATGTTTCCATCCATACAATGATTTTTATTCCCACACGATAATATAGCGTCGGACGGGAAAATGTCGATTTCCAATTTTTTCTAAAGTAAACGAGGATTTGAATGATGATTTTCATATCAAGGAATGCAGTTGTGTACAAAATATTTCACCCAAAATATCTTTTTTCTAGACCTAACAGACGCCACTGGTTAGAATATTAAACATCTATACCAGAGAATGGCGTTTTATCCTCAAAAGGATCGTGCTGATTTTCATGAAGATATCTAGGAAGACATCGAAAATATTCTGGACCAGCGATTTTTATCTCGAAAAATCAAAACACTGCACCTCGAAAGTGAAAAGTTTTAAAAAATATACCAATCTATTCGGAGTTTTATTTTCAAAATTACACCGGGATTCATACTCTTAGTGATTACTATTTTATTCTGAACTAAGTACCTGAACCGTATTCGAATTAATTGATTACACCTTCGCCAGCTGTAATTCTCGTGGATGAAACCAATTCAACTCCTCTGTAATGTCTACGTTCGATATATTTTACGATCAAAAAAGTTCACGAAATTAACGAAAATATAGTAAGTTCCTTGATTTCACACAAAACAACCCGGTCTTCCAACTAAAACGAGTTCATAACTTCTTAGGGGTTTCCTAGAGAAAACTATGTGAATAGGTACAAAAACAATGCAATTTTGTTTAAAATTCGATGGTGTGATATAGAATTTATGAAACATATTTCCTGACGAAGCATATAATAGCCTTCTGTTGGTGAAACAGATTTCCTCCCTTAGTCCGATTTGTGTGAAACCAGTCATCGACACCCCCGACATCACGTTAATATGGGACATGCATATCTCATAGATTACGCAGCAGATAACAGTCCACCTACACTGACAAAATTAGAAGATGCCAAGACCTTAAAGCAGAAATAAAAGAAATATGGGCGGCTGATACCGTAAAAATTTATCTATCATAATTTCCACCACAGGCGTTATACCTGAATCACTGCCCAAACATCTGTCATAGATGAAAATCAACGAGTCCATCGCCTCTAAAATGCAACATAATTGTTGTTGATATTGTTAATATGTCAACTATTTGACAAAACGCTGCCCCTATGGCCTATGACACAGGGAAAAAGGTTTATTTCCGAGATACACCAAATTATCTCAAAAAATAAATTTCAACTCAATGTGGATAGAAATCCAGAACAAATTATAGGTTGAACCGAGGTTTAGAAATACTAATCCTATATAGTATAGTTCAAGAGGAACAACAAAATTGAGATTCCAAAAATAACTACACAGAACGAAAAACGTACATGGATATAATCAAATTCAGCCTTACGACAATGTATTTGGACATTAATTTTCAGCCGATGCTCGAGTACATTGATATAATGTCCTGTTGGTGATTGTTTGATGTTCGAATGATTGTATCAATCCCCTAAGAGCATTAAATTCATCACCAGCATTTGATAACCGTTAACATTGTATCAATGACCAACGACATTAATACCAGGTCATGAGTATATCGATCCATCAACAGCAGTCCTTATATCAATGATCCCAGAGCATTCAGGATTCAGGCTTATCGGTCATTGTATCAATGTATTTTGGACATCAACTTATCACTTAGGTACATTAACGTGATGCCAAAAAACATCAATCTAAGGCGTCCTATATTGGTTGTGTTTTGGATTTAAACCAAAAAGTACTATTTTTTTAATATAAAGCAATAATGAACAGAATAATGCCTCAATACACATATATAAATATATTTGCAGACTTTTGTTTCGAACGAAATTTTGTAGAACTAGCTTAGATTTGTATGAAATATTTTTATATTTTCAGTCAAATGTAACATTTTTTGGAGATTGTGTTTCTTTGATTCTAATGATTTCAGCAAGTTGTCTTGTCTATACTTTTGTATTTCTGTTAGCGAGTTTATAGGGTCATATACATAGCCTCATTCCTTTTCATATCGAATTTTGATGGTGAAAATGCATACCTGCATCAAGTAAGAAAAGATCAGATTATAGAATGTTTCTCATTGAACAAAATTTATTGGGAACATGAATATTGTCACTGAAATAATAAAAAAACAATTGATATCATCTGAAAAATTTATTCAACAGTCGTTTGAAATTCACATAAATCATGGGTTCTAGAATATGAGTGTTGAAATTTGAAAGCAAAAAATAACAAGTTTCAATGAATTACCAAAACAGCATACGCTCTTAAGGATAGCTTGAATTGAATTGATATGATTTCATTCTGTTCCTTGATGATTTTATCGTACTTCTGGGAGACAATACTAGTCGCCTTATCGACAGTTGAAGAAATTCCTCCTGGAAAAGGGCTCTTGTCTTCACTTCCACTATTGAGGCTATTTCTTCCAAATCCTTCTTTGTCAATCCCATTCTGTCTGAACGGGAAATATTCGAGAGCGACAGCGGACAGTATCTTACTCAAATGCCGTCACGCGAATGTATAAATATCCAACTAGTGCCCCTTGAGTGGTCTAAAGACAAGAAACTTAGTTGCAAACCAAGCTGGCAGTACAGACTACCAACCTTGTTGGTTACATGACTAATTCTCCTTCTTAACCCTGCTTCGTCATGACTAGAAAGTGGTTTTGTGGAATTTCCTGCAATAATTTAACGTCATACCCTCACCAGAACTATTCATCACTTTGAATCGAAAATTCAACGAAAGTCTTGAACATCCGTTTCTATTTCCTGACGGAAATAAAACTTTATATTTGAACAATGGGCCACTTCATTTTCGTACCTACATAGTTATTTCCGACTCTTTGATTCCAAAATCTGCCATTAGGTTCTGTATATTCGGTTGGAAATAATAAAAATCGAATATGAATTCAATAAATCTGAATCAGCAAAATCACGAATTTCATAGGAAATACTTTTTTTCGTTTGTCAGTCCACTGCATTAGGAGTTCGGATAATTCTCATCGTTATAGATTCAAAAATACGGGAGAGAAAACGTAGTTATTGAACTGAGTTAAGTACCTATATGATATCAATATGGTAATGTTTTTTCATTAAGATAATATGGAGCGTTTATGAAACAATGCTTAAGTATCCCGATATGAGTAACCTCATAGAGGTGACTTTATGAAAGCTCTGTTGGTAACATTTGTAATACATATTAATCTATACCAACATATTAATCTATACCAACGATCTGATACAAATTACCAAAAATGATGTCATAATGTTTGCAGATGATGCTTCAATAATATGTAAAGCTGAGAATCAAAATCAGTGCTCAAGAAGTCTTGAGAGTGATATTATGAATATGAATGAATGGTTTCTTAAGAACAACTTAATACTGAATCTGAAAAAGATAAAACTTTTATTATTCAGAGAAAAAAATGAAATAAACCTGAGATACCAAGACTTGAAAATTGAATCAGTTGAAAGTCTGCCCTTTTTAGGAATAAATATTGATAAGAATCTTGACTGGAAGAGCCATGTTGAAATGATTTCACCAATGATAGCACGCTATGGATATGCTTTGAGAACCATACGAATGATAGGAATAGATGCTGCTCTAACCGCCTACAATGCTTATGTTCAGTCGAGAATAAGATACGGAATCATCTTCTGGGCGAGATCTACAGAAGCAAAACGGATCTTCCTTTTACAAAAAGATGCTTGAGAATTATCTTCGGAATGAGACAACATGAAACATGCAAAAATGTATTCAGGAATTACAAAATTATGACATTGTACAGTCTGTATATCTACGAGTCAGTGATATTCATTATAAATAACTATAAAGAGTTCAAAGATATAAAACTTCAACATCATTATGATACAAGAGGGAAACATTATCTACAAGAGGATAAACCAAACTACAGCTATTTACAAAAAAATGTAACTTACAGCTTACTAACTGTGTGGAATAAGTAGCCAAAAAATTTTAAATCAATTCCTAGTAGATTACAAAAACTCAAACATTTTCTTATAAATAAAAGTTATTATGAAATAGGTGAATTCCTTCAGGAAAATGATTTTGAGGGTTTAATTTGAGATATGTTAATTTTATAGATCTCTTATTGTGACTGGATCAACACCTGTATGGTTTTTTGATTTAATAAATACATTAGTTACTTACTTACTTCCTTACTATTTCTGTCTATAGGTTTCTTTGTTTTCTCTGCATGAAATTCATGTTGTAAACTTCACTCCACTATCTTCGACTCTTCAGTGTCATCGGTTGAGGGACATTAACAATAAGATTCACATTATAACATAAATGCAACCATAGATATACAGACATGGAATTCACAATAAAACCACATAATCGGTTACCCCTAGAAACAGACACACCTATCACCCTTATAGATCCTTTTCTTAGCTTCAGCGAAGTCTGTCATTATTCTATTGATATTGAACGTGTTTTATCAAGTTATATTCAGGAAATCAATATATTTTCTCTTACGCTCAATGTAAGGAGGTTGTTGCTTCGTCTCCCTCAAATGGTTACCAACTTTCGATCACAGTTTTGAACAAACGGCCCGGCCCGGCAGTAAACTTTTTGATCGCATTTTCTGAAGAAGGGCGTGCCATTGTTTTGTCCAAATGTCTTTAATATTAAAATTTTTCCTAAAAATGGTCTCAAATGACTGATGAAGTATCCGGTGTGTGTCAAATACAGGGTTTTTCAACAAGAACTTTGTTTTTCAATGTGGTAACACCGGCACCACATGACAGTTTTGACATTTAGTTTTTTGACGTATTCGCAGTATATGCTTTGGCAATTGTTACAATGAATTCAATTTCGCTCGAAAATCGCATTAAAATAATTCCAATCCAGTATGAAAATGATCGTTCTGTTAAAGTTACATTTCGTAAAATTCGTGATATTTTCGGACAACATAAACGTCCTTCTGAGACCGCTATCAAGAATTTGGTCGCGAAATTTGAATCGACAGGCTCGGTACAAAATGTGCCAACACCAACACGTGTTCGACCGGGTCGTTCAACAGAAAACATCGCTGCCGTGAGCCACAGTGTTGAAGAAGATCAAAAGTTATCAATTTCACGACGTTCTCAACAATTGGGGTTATCCAAAAGCACAACATGGTGAATTTTGCGAAAGGATTTGGCTTTGAAGCCTTACAAGATTCAACTGGTGCAGGAATTGGAGCTGACCGACCATACAAATCGCCGTAGATTCGCTCAGTTCATTCAGGAACAACCTGCTGGTTTTTCTCAAAAAATCATTTTTTCAGACGAAGCACATTTTCATTTGTCAGGGTACGTCAACAAGCAAAATTGCCGCATTTGGGCTTCTGAAAATCCTAAAGCAATTACTGAGAAGCCTTTGCATGCTCAACGTGTCACTGTCTGGTGTGCTATGTGGTCTGGAGGTGTGATTGGGCCGTTTTTTTTCGAAGATGGGGCTGGAAATGCGGTAACAGTCAATGGATCACGCTATCGCGAGATGTTAACAACTGCATTTTGGCCTATTATTGATGACATGGATGTCACTGAAATGTGGTTTCAACAAGACGGTGCCCATGTCACACAGCCAATGAAACGATCAATTTATTGCAAACCAAATTTCCCGATCGCATAATTTCGCGAAATTCAGCTGTTAAGTGGCCGGCCAGATCGTGTGATTTAACACCACTGGATTATTTTTTGTGGGGCTATGTTAAAGACAGAGTTTATATGGAGCCAATCGAATTGATTGCAGCCTTAAAACTCAAAATCTGTGATGTCATTAACGAAATAGACCCTCCATCTTGCTAAAAAGTGATTAAACATTTTGATGAAAGAATCAAAGTCTGTCAGCGTGGTCCTGGTGGACATTTGTCAGATATCATTTTTCATTCATAATTGCCGAACTTTCCTCTTTGTAATACACTAAAAATTTTATTCATTTTCCACTAAATTCTTTGTTTTATTTTGTTTTAAAAAACAAAGTTCTTGTTGAAAAACCCTTTACAATTATGAGCGCACGGAGAATTTTATCGACTTAAAAGTTTCATGGTGGATTGCATTTCAAAATGCGACGGTTGATTTCGTTAATTGGCGAAATCGGCCAAATGGTTTCGGAGATAAAACCATTTTAAATTTTGAGGTTATTTCAGGATATTTCAGATATTCATTACTGGAGCGATTCGATTGAAACTTGGCGGTTAGTTGAAGCACTTAGCGCCACTTTTTGTGTAATATTGTTCAGACGAAACAATTTTTTTTGAACTATTTTGGAACAAATAAGCGTATCGAATTTCAATTTAATACATTATCATTTTTTGAGATATTGGGAAAAAATATGTGAGATGTTGTGGTTTTTTCGTATCATGATGAAACCTGGTAAGAAGTTCAAGAATGTAGGTCAACAACTTTTGAGAAACTTCGCAAGGATCGTGTTATAAGAATAATTTCAAATTTTTTTTCGAATATTCAATATTCTGTGATTTTCTAATCATATTTTCCTCACGAAATTGTGCAAAAACTTTCAAGCTGTGATTTTTTTCATCAACTTCCAGATTTCAAATCGAACTATTCGTCTTTTCTTGTAAATGTCAGGAAAATTTCTGAATTGGTTTATCCTTGGAATCATTTGATGAATTCGTGAATGGGTTGAATAAGCCGAACGATTGCCTAGACATACTGATTTAATTTATCGAATTGGAATCAGGTTCTCGATTGAAAGAGACATCCTGAAGGTTCAGGCAGAATTTCGTGAGGATAATATGAGAAGATCAAAAATTCTTTCCATTAGAAAGTCAAGATTCATAATATTAAATATTTCTGACAGGAAGAGTCTTTCAAACCAGGTCCGGTCCTCCAAGCTATGATTTTCCATAACCTCAGGTAAACGAGAAATGCTAAAGGATAATCCTCTCTAATACTTCAAAAAGTGCTAGTTTCTCTTAAATATTCAATTAATACATGTAGTTAAATTCGAAAATTTTTATGACATAGTCTCTGTAATAGTTTCGTTTTTCGGTCGAAAGTCTAAGGTGCGAATGCGGAGAAGAAGAGGAATCAATAGGACACTAAGTTGATAGCTATGCTCGCGGGTCTGTTAACCGGAGCTGAAGTAGATCTCTTAAAATAGACGTACGTACGGTACAAGGCACTACTTCTTCAAACTATACCATACTTTTAGCCATTTCAATAATTTGTAGTAATTCGAAGTGTTCGTCGCTTAATCAGCAAAAACATAATCACTTTTACGATCTAGATTCAAAATATAGTATCTAGAATCATGAGAAGTCTTTTCCTGGGAAGAATGAAGTTATAACTATCTTGAAATAAAGAAATAAAAGTATGCAAAATTCCATTGTTATTTAGAATTTCAAATTTATCCCCGCAATATCTTAAGAAGTAAAACTGTAATCAGATTGAAACTTCGTAATCAGTTGAAAAATACCAACACGCATCTGAGTGCAAAATTTTGTGTTGGTTCAGTACTCAGAATTTGAACAAGCACCTCAAAGTTTTGAACCTCACGTGAGTGCTTTTCTAGAATTTTTGTTCACAGGTTTGATGTCGATATCATTCTGCATCGAAGGGAAAAAAATCGTTTTTTTTGATGAAAAATTTTAAAAAGCACTGCCGTGAAGGCAGCAGCTTTTGCGCGCATGTTCAATGTCGATGACCGCTTCAGCAACGAATTTGAACATGCACGCAGAAGCTGCCTTCACGGCAGTGCTTTTTGAAATTTTTTTTTCAATAAATTACTGGATTTCAATTCGATCTAATCTGTATTTTTGGAAATATTAAAAAAATAAAATTTTGAATGGGTATATCTACGGAATTATTGGGCGGATTTTACCTATTCACGAATTATACCTCAGCCTAACGGCCGACTGCGTAAACACAATAACTTCCGAAAGAAACAACTTAGAAACTCGATATTTGTAGGGAAGGTTTGGACCTTAATTACGAAGGCCGAATTCGTGAATGGGTAAAATCCACCCAATGATTCCGCAGATATACCCATTCAAAATTTTATTTTTCCAATATTTCCGAAAATACAGATCAGATCGAATTGAAATCCAGTACTTCATCGAAAAATTACAGTTCGAAGGTTCATACAGAATCTAATGAGGATGATATGATAAGAAAATCACAGAAATTTTTTTTTCAAATTGTTCTAATGACATGATTATCACGAAATTTCGCATAAAGTTGTCTTTCATCATCTTCAAACTAGCTGCGAAGTTTTATCAGATTTGAATCAGTATTTTCCGAGTTATACCGAAAAAAACAACGATATCGAGAAGAAAACCTCGAAATTTGACATATTTTTTCCCGATATCTCCGAAACTTATGATCGTATCGAACTGAAATTTTGTACACTGCTGTGAAATATGAAGCTCAAAGTGCGGGTGGAAGTTTTTTCCGGATTTGATGGATGGTTTTCGAAAAAAAGTTTTTTTGGAAAAATGTCGAAAATTTTTTTTTTCAATTTACTGACAGAATGATCCTGAAGAAATTGGGCTCAAAGTTGCGCGTCGTTATAGACCACCTAACTGTCAAGTTTGAATCCAATCGCTCAAGTAGTTTCCGAAATAAAAAATAAATAACTTCAAAATTTCAAGTGCCTATAACTCCGAAACTATTCGACCGATTTGGCCCATTGACACGGCATTCCGATGCGCGACCTACCCTGAAAGTCTCAAGTTGCTAGCTTGCTTCTGTCGACAGTTATCGTGTCCACGTCCGGACGGACGGCCGCACAGAATCGATTTTGACACCGGATTCGTCATCAGTGTGTCCAACCTAGTCGATTGAGACCATTTTCGGCTCAATCATCCAAAATTACAGACATTTGGACAAAACGATAGCACGCTGTTCCCCTAGAACATGCGCGCAAAAAGAAGCCCTTCAATAACAAACTCCAATTTCACTTCACTTATGCGGGGAGAAAGAGTTTTTTCTGAGGTTTTGTATGTGCTTTTGTATCATACGTGAAAATGTACGGTACCCCGTTTACATTTCCTCTACTAATACTGTGAAAACACATAATGTCTGATATGAAAAATGTACTGCTCATTATCAAAAGCATATTGTATCTTTAATACGTAAAAAGATGACTCCTTCGACAACGGATTTGAACAAGAGCGCAAAAGTTGCTGACTTGCTTTTTAGAATTTTTTCGAAAATGCAGTTTTACTACGAACTTCATAAAACATCAGCAGTAGAACCATTTCCAAGAGTTACAAAATGGCGCAGGAATCGGGATAGATCGCTTACTGTGTCGATTTCGTGAATGTTTTAAAAATACCCAGAATCATCATTAGATCACGTTCTTTATTTTGAATAACAGCTCTATCTAAGAACTTTTCCCAGAAGAAGTCAAAATGTCTTCTGAGTTTTCCAATTTTGAGTTCATGTTCGCCACGTTTCACCTTATTTAATTACTGGATATACTATAGAACAAAGAAGATTCTTTTATTCGAAGACGAATTTGTCTTTAACGAATAGAACTATTCGAATAGATATTCTGGAGATTACATCCTCTTTCTGAAAGCCCTAGTTGATAATGCACCTGTAGCATCTCATGCACTATCCTGTGGAAGAAAATGAAGATTTCCCTGTAAATTGTGTGGTCTCACTCGCCTCCATTTTCATCTCCTTGTTTCAGCCCGACGAAAGTAAACGAGTATGGCAGCTCAAACTCCAACGTGATGCTGTATCATTTCCACCGTACGGAAGATGAATGACTCTTATATTAAATTATAAGTGACACAACACAATGTTGTCGTTTGAAGTCGACAAACGAGGTATTTAAATTATGTTTTATAACTTCGTTCAGACTTAAGCTGTTCGTTGCGTACGTGAAACTTTTGGAAAGTAACGATTCTGTTAGAAGAATCATATTTCACGGAGTTATAGCCTCAATTTCGTTGATTAAATCGCGAGAGTATCTTGGTTGGGGATCTCTACATGAAGGATGATCGAGAAATAATTCATGGGTACCATTGGTGTTCGTGTTGTCTTGTTCTATCCTTGTTACCTAATATCTGTTGTTCTCTGGATTTTGAGTCAAATATAATTTCTAGGTATGAACTGAACTTACTGATTAAGAATTATTTTTGAAATTTAATTAAATGGGCTTGAACCTCCGATCATTCCTCCCGAAAGGAATAACATAGTGACTCTAAGGACCTGAAAGTAGAGTACGTCGAATAATTGATAGCAACAGCGAAATTAGTACAGGGTTTTTCAACAAGAACTTTGTTTTTCAATGTGGTAACACCGGCGGCACCACATAACAGTTTTGACATTTAGTTTTTTGACGTATTCGCAGTATATGCTTTGGCAATTGTTACAATGAATTCAATTTCGCTCGAAAATCGGATTAAAATAATTCAAATCCACTATGAAAATGGTCGTTCTGCTAAAGTTACATTTCGTAAAATTCGTGATATTTTCGGACAACATAAACGTCCTTCTGAGACCGCTATCAAGAATTTGGTCGCGAAATTTGAGTCGACAGGCTCGGTACAAAATGTGCCAACACCAACACGTGTTCGACCGGGTCGTTCAACAGAAAACATCGCTGCCGTGAGCCACAGTGTTGAAGAAGATCAAAAGTTATCAATTTCACGACGTTCTCAACAATTGGGGTTATCCAAAAGCACAACATGGCGAATTTTGCGAAAGTATTGGCTTTGAAGCCTTACAAGATTCAACTGGTGCAGGAATTGAAGCTGATCGATCATTCAAATCGCCGTAGATTCGCTCAGTTAATTCAGGAACAACCTGCTGGTTTTTCTTAAAAAATCATTTTTTCAGACGAAGCACATTTTCATTTGTCAGGGTACGTCAACAAGCAAAATTGACGCATTTGGGCTTCTGAAAATCCTAAAGCAATTATTGAGAAGCCTTTGCATGCTTAACGTGTCACTGTGTGGTGTGCTATGTGGTCTGGAGGTGTGATTGGGCCGTTTTTTTTCGAAGATGGGGCTGGAAATGCGGTAACAGTCAATGGATCACGCTATCGCGAGATGTTAACCAATGAATTTCGGCCTATTATTGATGACATGGATGTCACTGAAATGTGGTTTCAACAAGACGGTGCCACATGTCACACAGCCAATGAAACGATCAATTTATTGCAAACCAAATTTCCCGATCGCATAATTTCGCGAAATTCAGCTGTTAAGTGGCCGGCCAGATCCTGTGATTTAACACCACTGGATTATTTTTTGTGGGGCTATGTTAAATACAGAGTTTATACGGAGCCAATCGAATCGATTGCAGCCTTAAAACTCAAAATCCTTGATGTCATTAACGAAATAGACCCTCCATCTTGCCAAAAAGTGATTAAAAATTTTGATGAAAGAATCAACGTCTGTCAGCGTGGTCGTGGTGGACATTTGTCAGATATCATTTTTCATTCATAATTGCCGAACTTTTCTCTTTGTAATACAATAAAAATTTTATTCATTTTCCACTAAATTCTTTGTTTTATTTTGTTTTAAAAAACAAAGTTCTTGTTGAAAAACCCTTTAGTATCAATGTGGGTAATTTTTACCTGATAATTCGAAAAATGAACGCATTCGTGGGTGATATGGCGGAAGTGGAGGATTTGTTTCGAGCGAACACATCCCAACTTCATTTCACAGATAACTTGAGATATGAGGTCATTATGAGTGGCAACTAGTCTGTATATTTAACGCTCATAACAAGTAGCCAATGTAACAGAATGAAAAATCATTTTTTTTCGTCAATTATAAATCGTCACTACCTATCTTGGGCAACTGACCGACCAATAGACTCAAACCTTTTCTGAATGCGTTAACTGTACGCTCGTTACAAATGGTTATAGAAGTTGAAGGTACCACGCGTCTGTTCTGCAACCTTCTCATCCAAACTTCAAACCATCTCTAGCTAAATCGCTAGTGTTCTGTTACTAATTAGAGTCGAAAAATTTCGATAACGATAGAACATTCTTGGTGATGAGATGAGTCTCGCATCTGTAAAGAGAATATAAAAATTAATTCAGATCTAAGAACTTGGAATTGGTGCGAAAGTCATCGAGGTTTCAAAAACTACAATATATACCTAAATGTTGAAGTCTCACTGTGTTTCTTCCGGGTACAATGGAAGTTCAGTACTCTAACCTATATTGCTAGCAACTTATCAAGATCTATTGACAACTAAGGAAGTAAGGAAGCATCACATACTGAGTGTAACAGCCAAATGGAATAAATTCGATAACGGACAAATGAGGGGGTGTTAGGAAAAACGCTCGGACACGTCGATTTGTAATTTTAAATGCGCATAGTTTTCAAGAAAATAAAATTATATAGGGTGTTCCATACGACCGTGGCCAATACCAACTTTCTTATTTCAAATGTAACCCCCTGTATATTATTTATTTTTTGGATTCTTCAGAAAATTCTAGACATAATTCATGTACAATGTCCTATACCCATCTTCAACTTTTTCGGAAAAAGTGTTTTCAGAAATGTTGACTAACGTTAAAAGACAATTCTACACCAGATTAGCATGTTGCCAAGACGTTCGCGGCGAGCATTTTAAACATTTCCTACATTGACATTAATGTTTTTTTCAGTTTTTTTTTAATTATTAAGAAATATTCAGTATTTCTTATTAGGTTTTAAGTGTAATGTACCGAATTTGTGAAATAAAATAATTTTTATTTAAAACGTTGATTTTTGCACTAAATCTGAAAACACTTAATATTTCCGAAATAGTTAATGATAGGTATAGGACATTGTGCATGAATTGTGTCTAGAATTCTCTGAAGAATCCAAAAAAAAAAAATAATATATTGGGGGTTGCATTTGAAATAAGAAAGTTGGTATTGGCTACGGTCACATGGAACACCCTATATAATATTATTTTCTTGAAAAATATGCGCATTTAAAATTACAAATCGACGTGTACCGAGCGTTTTTCAGAACACGCCCTCATTTATTCATTATCGAATTTATTCCATTTGGCTGTTACACTCTGTATACAAAGGTCTAGTAATTTCCATTATATGATCTGGAACCCCTTCATTACGAAACCCATATGACATTTCCTCAATTACCCCTTGAGAAACAAAAAGAGTGAATATATGCATAGTCCCTATGCCACTCGAGATCGTGCAGTAAACCGAGTGCATATGTGAACACATCTTTGAGCGGCGTGTTGTAGCACGAGCGCGATGGGGCGGTTTGGAACCTCCTCGGGATGGTTGCCCAACCGTCACTATTGACGAGAGATAAACGTCTTCATTCGCTTCTAGTGCTCGAGGCTACCTAGAATTATACTCATTTGGTTCTGCAGATCAAGATCGTTCTCCGATGCGTCCAGTGGATTATACCGCCCTAAAGGCGTCCTTAGGCGTCAATAAAATAAAATTACGTTCAAGAAAGTCCAGGGACGAGGAAACACTCAAGAAGTAACAATAAATACGGCCTTAAAATATAGCATCGTCTACCACAAACGAAAAGTCTCCATTTCACAATAACCCATGCACTAGCATGCGCCATGCTGGGCCAGCATCGCCCGTCGGCGAACGGTTGTTCTTCACATGATGGCTCATGGACCGCATGGCTTATTGCTGTCTCATCTGAATATTATTACATCAGCTGTTATGTATTTTATATTTAGACTTCTATTAGCTTATATAGATATTTAAAACACAACAAAAAAACTTGGAGTCATTGTGAATAAGCTTTGAATTGAATGCAGTATTCTGGACTCTCACCAGGAATATAATAATGGAAGTTGTAATTTAACTCCTTACTCCCATAAACTCGCCCAGCAAACACTAAAACGCAGCAAGAGTTCAAACACTGTACAGCGTTGCTGCACTTGAAGTGTAGCGATAGTGGTGCAGTAACTGTATCGAAACGGACCGTATATGTCCCTCGGAATTGCATCGAAACTGTACAGCTCAAACTGCGTTGGAAGTACAGCCACTAGACAGCAGCTGTGGAGGAGCTATGCCTCGTTGTAATGCAGTTTGTACGTAGTAATAATGCACCAACTGTGCTACTTCGATATGACGTTTCTAAGCAGCAACAACGCAGCAGAAGCTCGGCTGTATAACGAGACTCACAGGAATAGGACTCACTGCCGAAGAAATAATTATTTTTCAAGAGATTGAATTGAAACTTTGCACATTGATACTTAATTATATACCATCGACAGATGTGAAAAAAGGAGTTCTACGACTTCCAGTTTATTCGGAAATTGCCGAATATTTTTGATTTTCTTATATGATATTACTTTACAAAAAAAATATTCAAATTATTCAATTTTTCACGACATTTCACCAAAAACTCAGCATGGAAGTCAAATATATAAAAATATACACAACATTCTTTGAGAAAATCGTTCGGCCATTTCCAGTTGAAGCGATGAGAGACAGTCTGTAGTATGCATGTTTAGAATTTTAATGCGATTACTTGAAAAATATAGGTTTTTCGGAGGTGAACCTGATTCCTGAAACATACTGGCTGTCTTAGGAGTCGGGTTAACCTAGTTCATGTTGAGCATATTACGGAATGTGATTCATGGCAAATTCAAATAAATAAAAGACATATTGCACTAGGAACATGGCTTTAATAGAAAAAACTAGAATTTACAGAAATACCGGCGATTTCAAACATTATAAATATAATATATTATTGGGTGACTCTCTCTCGTTCCTTTCTTATTCCTCTAAAATGAGTACATATTTCTCAATCATACCGTGATGGTTGTTTCAATATCGGTTGGTGAATCATTTTTGCTCCCTTTATTTTTGCGTACAGCAACTTAAAGTGAAGAAAAATGAGTTAATAAACAAAAAAAGTTTTACCTTGTGTGAATAAAATACCTAAAATTCCTTCATTGATGTTAGTACTTCGAAATTCTGTTTCTTAGTTGGCCCTATCCAGTTCAGGTAGAGACTCAGATGTTTTCTACTATTGTCTATTTATTCCAGTTCCGAAAGAAACGGCATCATCTAAACTGACTTAGCCACACACCTAATCTACCTTATTTCGTTTTTTCGGGAATTTATCATGTCGATACACTTGTTTTTCGCACTTGCAACACAGTCAACTTGAAACAAACAGTCGGTTCAAATAGCTTGAATCAAAAACGACACAAAGAACAAATTTCCGTTACAAAACAGCATGGCCGACGACGACGATTTCAACGGGCATAGTAGGTGTGTGGTATAGCATCTAAGGCAGAGACAGCGTTGTCTCATACAGCATTTCGATTTTGTTGTACAAAAGCTGTACAGCAGCTGTATTTAAAACACTGCATTTAGGAAAGCAGTATCACCAATGCAGAGATTGTGCAGTTTCAATACAACATTTTATGTACTGCATTCCGATGGCACTTGTAATGCAGTAACTGCACACTTGCTGTATTTTGTGTTTGTTGGGCGACCTTGTTTTCTGAAATTCCATGGAAATAATCAATTACCTTTCATCAGCAGATCTCATATTTCTCAGAGTACATAAAAAAGACTAACGAGAATATTCCAATTCGGAACGACTTGATTCGTACTCACTTCATAGTTCATCATTCATATTCTATGACATTCCAATCAGAAGTGAATCATCTCGGCCAAATAAACCCACAGAAACTCAGCTAGACGTTTTTAATTCCACCCGAAAAAACGAAAAACTTCCCGACGGTCCTAACGAAGCTATGAATACAGTCACAATTTTTCCAATTTCGATGCAGTTCACGGCGATAATGGAGTGCAAAACTGTGTACAAGAGCAATAAAAAGTGTTCCGGAGTTGGGGACCAACGATGTTAATCCTCCACGTTCTGCATTTTCAGATAAAACATATGTAAACAAAGGGTCGCAGTAAAAGTTTGCTAATTTAAGTTTTAATTCCGATTTATAGGCCCCGGCCTTATAATGGATATTAAATGTCTCGACGCTAGACTCCGGCGAATTCTTGTGATTGGAATACTTTCGAGATGTGCCGAGATCTGCAGAGAAAAACAACTCAATTTGTGTATGGACTGTAGTCTCAAGAATCGTGGTTCATTAGAAGTTTTGTTCTGTTGTAAAATGATGGGGATGTAAAGCTGCTAGCTACTGAACTTTTTCGATAACACGGGCCTGTTACAGAACTTACTTATAAAGCGGTTACAACTTATTCGACAAGTTTATTGTGAGAAACTGCGGGCTATTGTTCTGTCCGATTATCTGTAATTTTTGGATTTTTCCGAAAATGATCTCAAACGACTAACTGATGACGAATCCGGTGTCAAAATCGATTATGTCCGTCCGGCTGGCCATAGGCACGATCACGGACGTACGGAAATTCTCATCGACTACCAACTCTCAGGGTATATTACAATTCAAAATTCGACGGTTGAGTTCGTTAATGGACAAAATCGGCCAAACGGACAGTAATAGTCATTGGAATTTCAAGGTTATTTTCCTGATATTTCTACTCTAGCGATTGGATTTAAAATTGGCAGTTAGTTAGAGAATAATGCCTCGCAACTATTCGCTAAGTTTTGTTGGGATCACACTGTTAATAATTCAAAAAAAAACGGAATTTTTTTCGAAAGATATTTTTTTCGGAAAATATTCATATTTGGGAACAAGTTTGCTTAGAACTTGAACTCCATATTTTACAGTAGTGTACTGAATTTCAGTTCGATGGAATTATAAATAAGTATCCTCACGAAATTCTTCATGAACCTTCCAGCTGTCTTTTCTCAATCAAGTACTGGATTTCAATTCGATCTAATCTGTCTTTTAGGGAATAGGTCTTGGAAAAATAAAATTTTGAATTGGCACCTATATCTGGCAAATAATTGGGTAGTTTTTACCCATTCACGAATTCGGCATTCACAGTGAAAGCCCAAACCCACTCTTACAAATATCGACTTCCCAAGTTGTTTTTTTCGGAAATAATGTAAGTGTTTACGATCGACCTTGAGGATAACGTTAATCACAATAACTTCCGAAGATATACCCATTCAAAATTTTATTTTCCAATTATTTCCGAAAGTTTAGATTAGATAGAGTTGTATTTTAGTACTTCATTAGATAGTTTATCAGGAAAAGATGACCACTTTGGCAACGAATTTGAACATGCGCGCAAAACTTCACGTCAATGCATTTCTAGAAATTTTTAATATATCAGATTTGAATGTGGATTAATTCTTGTTTTCATCAACTAGGGTAAATGATGCAAGTCTATGACTTCCGCTTCAACTGAAGATAGATTTACCTTCCGATTTCCTCATACGAACCAATGTATATTTTGCGTATTCGAATTTAAAGTTGAGTTTTGAATGGGAATACTGAACCATAAAAATTAAAATTGAGTAAAAAAATTCTGTTTGTTTATGACTGGTTCGATTGTACTTTTGTATAGATCAAGTGACAAGTGACGTATTCTGCAGTGGCGGCTGCTCAATGAGACCGCGGGGCCGCGCGCCCTACCTAAAAAATATTTTGTTGTACGACGTACGACACAATTAATTCTTTTTGAAATAACTGACATTTTATCAGGAAATGACAGCAGTTAGTTAATATTCCAACAAAAAACACAAACATCAATTCTTTCCAACGATATATCAATCCGCCCCCAACAGAATACGTCTTCAGTTACCGTGGGAATATCGAAAATGTATGTCGGGCGCGCGAGATGCGCGGCCTCATGGCCAGAGTTAGGCTCCGCATACAGTGAAAGCATAATTCTACATAATAATAAAGGTTGATTCTCACTATACGTTCCGTTACCTTTCAGTCACCTTTCCGTAAAATATTATAAGGTGTAAATGAAGTGATGTATGCACAATATATGTCCCGTTCACGTTTCGTCTAAAGGACATTTTTGCCTACTAAATTTTGACGTACGGAAGAGACACCGGAAGGTTAGGGAACGTATAGTGAGAATCAACCTTTAGGTGGAAAAAATTAGACATAAAATCAATAAAATCATCTATTACGTAAAATTTTGTAGCACTTCTTATTCGGCCCTTAGAGGTCACGATGAAAGAGACTGCTCTGAGAATCAAGAAATATTTCAACAGTTAATTGATCTCACTGCAGAGCTTGACAGAAAAAAAATTTCTCTTGAGAAAAATGTTCTGTGGTGTTTCACTTTTCCTCAAAATATACAAATAAATAAAAATTAGTCTTTGGGTGTTGTACATCAGAAAAAACTTTCACCACTCCACCTACAATTCAACCGATTCTATTTATTTAAATTCTTAGTTTTTGATGATTTGTTTCATCAATAGGATAAAATAATACACCAAGTATTTGATGCAACCCAAATCTAAATATTATAATAAATGAGAAGTGAATGCAAAAAAATTATAATATCCATCAACCTGCAAGAAATTATACTAATAACAAAATGCACAATTGAAAATATAGTGAAACAAAGAAATCAATGCCTGTTATACAAGGTTCATCCACTAGCGAGTAAATTTGGAACGGAAATTGGGAATTATGAGTATGTTCATATTCTTTTCAAGGATACAATATTCATTACATCAAAAGATATTCCCAAAAATATAACTGCTTTACGAAAAAAAATATTCATTACATCAAAAGATATTCCCAAAAATATAACTGTTTTACGAAAAAAGGTGTCTTTTATATGGTAGGTGGTAATTGCCTCGATAATGTTTCCGTTAGTAACCGGTTCCTAATCATCACTTATGCAGGAGTGTTGGGGAATAAGGAACGTTCAACACCAATCAAAGAGGTTTATTCTTTCAAGCCATCGAACATACTCGATGGATGTCAGTTACAAGTCTCCATCAGTGAGATGCATCTCTCCAATATAAATTTAATATTATTGTTCAATGTTCAATACTCCTTTTGTTGACAATCAGCTACAGTCCTCGCTCCAAGGAATTCTTCAGTAGCTTTCAGTTACTTAAGACTTTTTCAGGAAATCATTTCAAAATCATCAAGTTCAAAGATAATACCAATAAGGATTCATAATAAAACTTTTCAACATTAATTGATTATCTCCTAATTTTTATATATTTGCATAACATACGTTACCATACGGGATGGATGTTATTTATGCCTAAAAACAGCAACATACTGATAAACTTGAGATGAAAATATATTGAACTGTTTCTACCTTTGGAATTTTGGTAATTTCTGAGGTTCACAGGTATTGATTCAACTTTCTGGTAAGCAAAGTATTCGTTATCAGACCAAAGTCCTACAAATTTCAATTAGTAATTCGTATACTTTTCGTAGATATTCCTCGAAGCTTCGTTTTTGCTTAAATATTCAGAGTCTACTTCACAACCACAAACCTCACATACTCTTTTTGTATTATTCAAATCAAATCTGCCCCTTCTGAACAATCGCAAAAATCTTGTCGAACAATATCATTGAAGGAATAAAAGTTTTATTGTTCCTTTGAGCCTTTGAGGTTAGTTGCTCTAATCAAACTGGATGTGTTGAAGTTTCTTTCTCATAGTTTCTGCATTTCGCACGATATTCAACTGAAATTTGGCATATACATGTCGATTTCGATTGCAAAGTCACAAGGAGATTTCTGAAACACCCTTCCCTGTTTTCCTACAGAAGTTTTTTCTGGTGAGCCATTGTTAGTTTGAAACATTTCAAGAAGAAGCTTTGTTATTTTTGTTTTGTCTTATTTAATAAGCTGCGGTGAATGACTTGATTATTAGTTTTTATGTTTATTTTCCTGATATGTTGCAATGATTCATAAAGAGTCGATAAACTCGTGAAATCATCATGTGAAGTGCAGATACTACGAGAAAAAAACTTGAAAATACTTTAAACTTTAACACCCAGTTTCTCGATATGGGAAAGTTTGCGATCCTACGTTTATGGGCTTTTTTGTGCGCATGTCCTGATGGTGTACAGCGTGCTATTATTTTGTCCAAATATCTGCAATTTTCGATTTTCTATCGAAAATGGTCTTGAACGACTAGGTTGAACTCGCTGATGACGAATTCAGTGTCAATATCGATTCTTTCCGGTAGGCCACCCGTCCGTCCAAGGCCACGATAACTGCAGAACTAAGCAACCTAGTGACTTGAAACTTTCAGTTTAGGTTGTGCATGAGAATGCCGCGGCTAAGTTCGTGAATAGGCCGAATTATCCTCACGGTTGCAGAGATAAAGCCATTTGAAATTTTGAGGTAATTTTCTTGATATCCCGGGAATTGGATTGAAGAATGATGACGCACAACTTCTGGCAAAATTTTGGAATTTTTTGGAATTTCCAATAATCTGGTGACCATATTATTCTCACGAAATTGTGATTGAACCTTCAAGCTGTCATTTTTCAATCAAGTACTGGAATTCAATCCGATTCTATGTACGGGCGTGAGGCCGATCGTGAAAACAATGAATTCCGGAAGAAACGAATTAAAAACTCGATACTTGTAAAGCAGTTTTGGACCTTATTCACAAAAGTGGAAATCGTGAATGGAAGAAATCAACCCAATGTATAGATATACCCATTCAAAATTTGTTTGCTTAATATTTCGGAAAAATACAGATTGGACTGAATTGAAATACAGTACTTCTTTGAACAATGACTGCCTGAACGTTCAAGCAAAATTTCGAGAAGATAATATAATTAGAAGGTCCTAAATCTTTCCATTAGGTAGTGTAATCATGCGAGAAACTCCGATCTTCTTTTTTGACGCTTTGTTAAGAACACCCTGTATATCTGAATTCTATCGAACAAATGGCGAAACTGCTTTTGATTTTATCTGTGGCACTAACGAAATAGCTCAGAAAGTTAGTTAAAGTGATTTTATTTTTCCTATTTAGTTCTCAGAACTCAACTGAACTTCCAGTCGAAACATTAATGAACAGCCATTAAGAAAATCGCATACCGTATTGGTTCAAAGCGTTCGTATTAGAACCTCTCGGAACTAAAGCATCGAAGTAAATGAGGGCATTTTCAACAAAATCACCGCCGATGTTATCGCCATCTGGCGCATTAAACAAGCAAACCGCGCCAGAGAAGACCTCCTGCCAAGATTTTCGTTGTCGTTATCACAATTATTGCGATGAAGTAAACGATATCATTAGCGATATAGATTCGGAAACGTGGACTGAGTGGGCGATTTCGAATTGATTAGTAAAATAGAATAGAAATACGTCATTAAATTGAGGTGTAGATTGTTTTTCAGATTCGAAATATATAAAAAGATCATTAGGTCACTAATTAAGGTTAATTATTAAACCGTTGAATGTATCTGATCAAATGAGATGAATTCGTTAACACCAATAAAAAAATCAGACAAAAAAAAATTCGCATCATTAATGAATAAAAAGAAATAATAAAATTTTGAACCAAATCCGGAATATTTTCCAAACCGAACCAGTTACGTAAAATCCAATTACAGATTCGTAATCTACGTGTTCTAATCCATAATACATGATGTGCATATCGTTATAGCTTCAAAAATAAAATTTCGCACAGAACTGTCAAACTCTTACCCCCACTCCTCTACCAGTCGACGTCACCTTGCGGTGATGAAAAATTTTTTAAGTCCCAAATAAATTTTTTTTTTCGAAAATCGTCGATCTTGGTATCTTTTCCTATTAAATCGAGGTCGTAGATCACGAATATTCCATTTGAAATCGTCCAGTGACAAACGTTTAGAAATTATGGCGAAAATAATGAAAAAATTTCGAAATTTTGGTCAACTTTGAGACGTCGTGCCGACCAAAATAATGAAGCTGGGTGATGTCGAATTTTTTACGTGCAGTTCGATCCTTTATCTATGCAATAAAACAGATTACATCGTCCTACTTTCATCGAGTCGGTAATAATGATTTTTTGAAAAAAGGTCCAAAATTTTGTAACTTCAAGGACCTCTCACGTCCAGGACGATTTTTTAAAAAAATATCTGACCTTATATTCTTGTTCTACGCCCTCGAATTAGTAAGTGTGCCAAATTTCACGGCGATAGGAGTCGGAAAATTATTTTTCGAAAATCGAGATTTTCTTAAGGGTAACCCCTTAAAATTTTACCAAAAATCGAAAGATCTCCGATCGACCTGAAATTTGAAACATATACTAATTCGAGGGCGTAGATAAAGAAAATCCAATCAGAATGTTAGTGGAGAGTCTGGTTCGTTTTTTATGGCCAGAGGAAAATCGAAAAAATTGGACCTTTTTTAAAAAAATCATAATTTTTCAACCAGAAGACCTACGTCTATAAAATAAGTGGCTACGTACTCACAAAGGATCCAGATATAACCAAAAAAAATCGATATTGTCCAGCCTCACGCGTTTGATCTGTACGACGACCCAAAGTTGACCCAAATTTCGAAATTTTGGTCAACTTTGAGACGTCGTGCCGACCAAAATAATGAAGCTGGGTGATGTCGAATTTTTTTACGTGCAGTTCGATCTTTTATCTATGAACTAAAACAGACTTCATCGTCCTACTCTCATCGAGTCGGTAATAATGATTTTTTGAAAAAAGGTCCAAAATTTCGGAACTTCAAGGACCTCTCACGTCCAGGACGATTTTTTTTAAAAATATCTGACCTTATATTCTTGTTCTACGCCCTCGAATTAGTAAGTGTGCCAAATTTCGCGGCGATAGGAGTCGGAAAATTATTTTTCGAAAATCGAGATTTTCTTAAGGGTAACCCCTTAAAATTTTACCAAAAACCGAAAGTTCTCCGATCGACCTGAAATTTGAAACATATACTAATTCGAGGGCGTAGATAAAGAAAATCCAATCAGAATGTTAGTGGAGAGTCTGGTTCGTTTTTTATGGCCAGAAGAAAATCGAAAAAATTGGACCTTTTTTAAAAAAATCATAATTTTTCAACCAGAGGACCTTCGTCTATAAAATAATTGGCTACGTACTCACAAAGGACCCAGATATAACCAAAAAAATTCGATATTGTCCAGCCTTACGCGTTTGATCTGTACGACGGCCCAAAGTTGACCCAAATTTCGAAAATTTCTCACCAAATCCGGAATATTTTCCAAACCGAATCAGTTACGCAAAATCCAATTACAGATTCGTAATCTACGTGTTCGAATCCATAATATATGATGTGCATATTGTCATAGCTTCAAAAATAAAATTTCGCACGGAATCGCTAAATCTTACCCCCATCCCTCTGCGCTTTGATGTTTATTCGCGGTTCTTTATGAAAAATTTTATTAGTCCCAAATAAATTTTTTTTTCGAAAATCGTCGACCTTGTTATCGTTTCCTATTAAATCGAGGTCGTAGATCACGAATATGTCATTAGAAATCGTCCAGTGGCAACCGTTCAGAAATTATGGCGGAAATAGTGAAAAAATTTCGAAATTTTGGTCAACTTTGAGACGTCGTGCCAACCAAAATAATGAAGCTGGGTGATGTCGAATTTTTTACGTGCAGTTCGATCCTTTATCTATGCAATAAAACACATTTCATCGTCCTACTTTCATCAAGTCGGTAATAATGATTTTTTGAAAAAAGGTCCAAAATTTTGGAACTTCAAGGACCTCTCACGTCCAGGACGATTTTTTTTAAAAATATCTGAGCCTATATTCTTGTTCTACGCCCTCGAATTAGTGAGTGTGCCAAATTTCACGGCGATAGGAGTCGGAAAATTATTTTTCGAAAATCGAGATTTTCTTAAGGGTAGACCCTTAAAATTTTACCAAAAATCGAAAGTTCTCCGATCGACCTGAAATTTGAAACATATACTAATTCAGTAAGAAGCCTAATGATTGGTCTCACTCACATCCTAAGTTCAGTAGGCCAACATGTGTACCTTTCATTTTGATATCTGAAAAATGCTATCGCACGAAATTTCCATCCAATGATATTTTATTCATTCGCTGATTATCAACTTACATGAACATGTATTCGGCCCCTTAATAAGATTATCAATATTCACTTTGGCAAACAATCGTATTTCCTATAATATTGTTTATTCAACGGAAAGTTTTCGACGCTCATGTCTCAAATATTTGTGCAGCTTTTCGATTTTACTTCACGCAACGAATGTTGTGTTTCGAATAATTCATCATGACCCTGTTATATTCAACGAAAATTCTACCGACTTCGATTCATTTTTGCGCGCATGTTCTAGGGGAACAGCGTGCTATCGTTTTGTCCAAATGTCTGTAATTTTGGGTCCGTAGACACGATAACTGTCGACAGACGCGAGCTAGCAACTTGAAAGTTTCAGGATACGTTGCGCATCAGAATGCCGCGGTTGTTCGTTAATGTGCCAAATCAGTCGAATAGTTTCGAAGTTATAGGCACTTGAAGTTTTGAAGTTATTTATTTTTTATTTCAGAAACTACTTGAGCGATTGGATTCAAACTTGGCAGTTAGGTGGAGCATAACGACGCGCAACTTTGAGCCAAATTTTGTCAGGATCATATTGTCAGTAAATTTAAAGAAAAATTTTTTTCGAAATTTTTTTTCAAAAAATTTTTGTTTCCGGAAACCATTCATCATACCGAAAAAAAAATTCCACTCGCACTTTGAACTTCATATTTCACTGCAGTGTACCAAATTTCAGTTCGATACGATCATAAGTTTTGGAGATATCGGGAAAAAATATGTCAAATTTCGAGGTTTTCTTCTTGATATCGTTGATTTTTTCGGTATAGCTCGAGAAATACTTATTCAGTCCTGATAAAACTTCACAGCTAGTTTTGAGATGCTGAAATACAACTTAATGCGAAATTTAGTGATAATCGTTTCATTAGAACAATTTGAAAAAAAAAATTCTATGATTTTCTTAACATATCATCCTCATTTAATTCTGTATGAAACTTCGAACTGTTATTTTTCGATGAAGTACTGGATTTCAATTCGATCTGATCTGTATTTTTGGAATTATTGGAAAAATAAAATTTTGATTGGGTATATCTACGGAATCATTGGGTGGATTTTACACATTCACGAATTCGGCCTTCGTAATTAAGGTCCAAACCTTCTGTGAAAATATCGAGTTTCTATGTTGTTTCTTTCGGAAGTTATTGTGTTTACGTAGTCGGCCGTTAGGCTGACCGTAAACACAATAACTTCCAGAAGAAACGACTTAGAAACTCGATATTTGTAGAGTAGGTTTGGGGCTTAATTACGAAGGTCGAATTCGTGAATGGGTAAAATCCGCCTAATGATTATTGAAATATTGTGAGAATAGAATTTTGAATGGGTGTATTCGCAGACTAAGGGATTTTACAAATTCGCAAGATCGGACTTCGTAATTAATTAAGTCTTTATTGTTTGTGTTTCCGATCAGTGTTTAGACCAGCACAACACAATATCTTACGAAATAAAAGACTTTTAGACCTGCTATTTCTAGTGCAGCTATTGAGCTTAGTTACGAAGGTCTCATTCTTGAACGGGTAGGAGCCGACTATTAATTCCATAGATGTACCCATAGAAATTTCAATTTGCCTTATATTTCCAAAAACAATAGACTTAAAATCTAAAAGAAAATCGCCTAATCAATTCATCAGCGAAGCTGTGTTTGATGGGATTAATATAAGAATCGTTGACACTTAAGGCAACCAATCTGAATAAGCGTGTGAAAGTTTCCGACCGCATGTCAGTGCTCTTCTAGAATTTTTCAGCACTGTTGAGAAATGACAGTATATAATCTACCCTAAAACAAGAGCACACAATGAGCCATCAATTTGTTCTAGATGAACGGTGTAATTGTTAGTTAAAGGGAAGAAGGAATCTCGAATAAAGTTGTCAAACAGTCAAGCGCACAGCTGGGGGGCGGTTGAATCAATATCACGATAATCCAGGTTGCTCGGCTGAATTAACCCATCAGAATGCTGCACGCCGCCAGTCCACTTGGCATTTCTGAAGAAACGTGAGCTGGCGCCGGTTTATATGAAAAGTTCTCGGTATGGTATTTAATATCGGATCGTGAGAGAGCAGTTTTCTGACGCTGATGTGTCAACTGGTAGCGACATAATGACTTTCGCCTGGATTTCTCAAACATAGTAGTTATAAACGACGGAACGTGAACTTTTTGCCCGCAAAATTTTTGCCGAAAATGAAATACGGTTTCTGAGAAAATATAAGAAAGAAGTAGCTGGCCAAGGAGGATATTTTGAACTTCGTAGAGAAAAATTAATTTTCGTAGCTTTGAGTTTGAAGAATGTTTTCCCTTCGCGTTCGTTTTAAGGCGCTTTTCGTCAGGAAGTCAGAAGTTTGCGTTGGAACTGGCCTCATACTGATGAATCGTTTTTACGTTATGGCTATGTGGAACAGCACTTATCATTCCACTCGAATGTCTACTATTTTGGAATATTCCTGCGGGTATTCAATACTCCCTGAAGAAGAATCCGTCCTCAAAGTTGATTCTGTCCAAACGGCCGTCCGCCCGTATGTGATCCCACTCACGAAGACAACGACCTTAAGCCTTGAAATTTCCAGGTACACCAATTTTAAATTTCGAGATTAGTTCCTCAATATCTTAAGAAGAACTAAAACGTGAAGAATTGAGCTTCGTTATACGTTGGAGAATACCAACGAGCAACTTGATGTAAAATTTCGGCCGAATATAATCCTAGGAAATGCCGACATACTCCGAATCATTATTGAAATTGTTTTTTGTTCCAATTCAAGGAATCCGATTTCCATAAAATTCGGCATGATCTCGGAATCGAAATTTAACAATAAAATCTTAATTTCATTTCGATCCGATATTTTCACTTGAATTCAATAACAACAGTGCTTAAAATTCATTTTTGAAGATATTGGAAAGAAATATGTCAAATTTTAAAAAGAATGGGGCGATTATAATAATTGTCACAAGCAGATATTTGTAGAATGACAACGTGCTAGTTTCAATTTGAAAATATCCGTGGTATCGTTGTTATTTCTGAAATGATTAAAAAATAATAATCCGAACATGATGAAACTTTGCAGTTTGTTGGCAAATACTGGTTCGCGAATCCAAAAAATCAAAATTCAAATCTTTCATATATCTATTGCGAGTTCCTTATCATATGTCTCTCACAAATTTTGTTGAAACATTCAATCTGTAATGTATTGCGCTACTGGATTTCAATGCGATGCGATCCGTATTAATGGAAATAATGGAGACCAAATGGGTTCCTATAACGGCGTAATCATTTGGTAAATTTTACCATATCGCGAATTCGGACATCGCTATTGAACTCCAAATCTGCTCAACAATTACATATTTCATTTCATCAGA
The DNA here is from genome assembly GCA_958510865.1 of Myrrha octodecimguttata. NCBI lineage: Eukaryota > Metazoa > Arthropoda > Insecta > Coleoptera > Coccinellidae > Myrrha > Myrrha octodecimguttata. The sequence continues at coordinate 7,646,913 of OY294063.1, forward strand.
TAATAAACCAAAATCGCACCCCTGAAATGCGAAGTTGACACCCACATATCGAATAATTTTATATTTCTTTTTTGTTCGCACAGCAAATCTTCGGCAAGATTGGACAGTTTCCAAATCGACGTCTCAAATGACCGACATCTTCTTGGCATTCACGGAGCACTTGAGGTAACCTTAAACCTGGCCGTCCACTGGAAGCGATTTGGGGCTTTTATGAGCTACGCGTTTTACGAGCACCGAGGAGCTTTTACGACCCAAGCGGTCTCAGGCTTCGGGGTCGTCCACTGGCAGATAGTTCGCGAGGTTTCGGTTCGTTCTTGTTCTTGCGTACCAGAGGATTTTTCATTCAGATTTCCGTGTTTATTGTAGAAATTGTGATACGGCATGGATTTAGAATTAATAATTCATTTCAAGGATAAATCTCACTTGATCAGGCATATGTTAGCTACGTAATGGGGAAAAGTTTTGAGCTAAGGTAGATTCAAATTTAGAAAACATGAAATTATCGGGAAAAATTCACCATCTTGATAATGAATGATTATTATCGTATACTCATTTATAATACTGGAATGGAAGTTGATGTGACCTGGGTACTTCGAAAACAAAGAATGTGGAACTTCGAAATTATGGCTGATTTGAATTTTATCTGTGAAAAGTCAGCTTCAGAAGGTAAATATGTTATTAATGTATCTAGAACGTGACATCAAAACTTTAAAAACTGCAAACATCGAAAAAAATGATGGTGACACAGATATTCAGAAATTCTTAAAATTTTGCAGAAGGGCATCCGTATTTTAGAAAACAGGTCACTAGTAAAAATCCGTAGCGTTTTATAAAGAAAAAACTATGTTTATTTTGTGATCGAAAAGATAGTTCTGCATATAAGATTGATTGAAACTTAGTTGAATCATTACAGTACGTATGGGCCAAAAACACTTGAGCATATAGAAAAATTTTCGGAATAAAATTGGTCGGAGACTAAAAAACAAATTGATAATAGATATTGAGATAATGAGAACCATAAAACCCGAGATAATGGCGAAACACGCTGGATTAATTATATTTGGAATGCTATACAGCCGATTATTGCCAAAGAGTCCAACTTCAGGTAGGCTACCTTACACCTACAGAACTTCTGGATGTGAGTTTAATGTAAGAAAAGAGACAACATTCATTAACCTTCCAATCTGATCCGTCTAAAATTCACCAACAATAAACAACGAGCTTCAACAAATATTCCGTTCACAAACCATACATTCCACTTGCCGAAGGATAGCTCCTCTTTTCGAGCGTATAGACGCGGCAGATCCAAACTGATCGGGATACGAATGCGCCGCTCGAATTCTCTCGAAATCGCCCGTATGAACTCGCAGCCAGTCGACGAGGGTACCTAGAATCCCATTCATTTGGATCTGTCGCGCAAATTCGTTCATTTACGCTCCTATCGCGCCTCTCGAAATCGCGTGCAGTGGACGACCACCCTAAAGGTGACTATAAAACAGGAATCACGTATAAAAGAAGCGTCAAGGAGCAACTGAAAATACGGCCCTAAATGCACAGTTTGCACCAGTATATTTTATCTATGGTGAGCACACTCCTGACACATTGCTTGAATAGTATCCGCTGACAGGTCTGACCATCAGATGACAGTCATGACTGTCACATCTCTGCACAGATGTGTGTACGGACAGCTTACTCTTGGTTTGAAACCAATTGGAAATCACTGTGTGAACGCGGTTGAGTCCATTGCGCATGATCTTTTATCCGAAACTTGTTTCTTAGGGCCACTGACTTAAATTTAAACCCTGAAATTTGGGGGCTTAAAAAAAGGATAAATGGTAAGCTTCGAAATCTAACCCTACTTTCAAGCAATTTCGTACTAGTTTGACATTTTTCTGGGCATAACCTCCAGTTTGTTTACATTTTTTTTTGTTTACATTGGACATTCATGAAGAACTCGTAGGAGTTAATGGATTTGATAATCAAATTTTGATTAAAAGTTATTGAATTTCAGATGATATTCATGAAAAATGATATAGAGAGATAATGACATCAGTAGGCATTGATTCCTATCTTTTGAAGCATGAAGAATCAACATCAGTATTTCTATTGAGTTCGAAAACTCAATGGTATTTCTTATAAGCCTTCAACTACTTGAATTGATAAAGTTACAATGATATGCTTATTTATTTCCAAGAGCGAATAGCAGAATGAAATCGAAGATATTTGGAATGAAAAATCATAGTTTCATGAAGATTCTTCAGTACTATTGTATTGAGTGATGTATTACGTGGAAAGCTATCATATACTACTTCATTATTGTGCAGGTGCTGTCTCTGTGCTATCATTATCCTCGATTATATATTAACTGGACTCAAAATATAACTACAAACGAATTAATGTAAAAGAAATTGCATCCTTGTGTTAGTCGATCTTCAAACGTACACCTTCGTCAATCCATCCATACATGATACTACAATATTTATATAGAATACTTTTTATTCTGCGGATCTCACATAAGGGTTTTCATTATATTCCACCAAAAATTAACTCAATTCATAATATACTTATTACAAACAAAATAATTCAATAGAAAGTCTATCCTTTGGTAAGCCGTTTCTTATCCGAAAGTTGTTTCGGATGAATCAATATTATTTATTTATTCATTTTACAAACGCCAGGATTGTAATTCCAAGCAGAAGCTCAAATCTTATGATATTATAAAATATAAGTTTACTTGAGTATATAACTATAAATTTGAATGATGTTTAAAGCCTGATATATTTTTTCAGTGGGGTTTTCAATAGATGCATCTTGATTTTTCATATCTCATGGACATATGGTAGAACCCATAAAATGAGTTTCATCTTTTGAATTAAAATATTTCATCAATAAGGGTTAAAATAAACAACATGAAGCTAGTCACAAGTACCAATTCATGAGAAAGTAACCAGATTTGTAGATTAACTTTAATCTAGTTACATTCAGCCTCGGTGCAAGCCGAATATTTAAACAAGAGCTTAATAAGTTTATCGTCTCTTAACTAACTGAAGCTTAAGACGAAAACGGTGCAATTGCCCTTAGAGCTGTGCGAAGAAACCTCTAGTCGTTTGAGACCAGTTTCGGCTCGAAATCCGGAATGTTACAGATATTTGGACAAGACGATAGCATTCTGTGTCCTAGAACATGTGCTTAAAATGGAAAATTTTTCACCATATTGGTGCTAGCTTTTCACTTTCAGCTAACTACTTTTTACATAATCGTTTAGCTCGGTTTAAAACAGAATACTCAGTGTTACTTACGGTTACAAACGAAGTATTATAGAAAACAAGAAAAAAATAGAATTGGTACCTTCATAATTGAAAGGTATAAAGTTTTCGACCCAATTTCAGTGCTTTTTTAAAACTGTTCATCCTTTTCCATAAAACTTCAGAATCATCAGGCTGACGATCGGCAATGCGATGACATCCGAAAGAACAACTTGAAGACCTTGTAGTTTTTGTAAGAAAACTTATTTTTACATTGATATAATCCTCACAAAATGCGGCATTAGTCCTTATGTTATGGACGGGTTTCAGTTCGGTCAGAGTGCTATTTTTCAAATTATCGAGAAAAATAAATTGCATATCCCAGACGGGAGTTTGAACCTCAGATACTCGATATTTCAGTTTCACAATATTTCGGAAAATTTATATTTGATCAATCTAAAATCGGGTTTCCTGTATTAAAATTGCTGCTTGATGACGAAGGCCAATTTGACCTAAATTAATAGATTATGATATACAGTCAAACTTCAAGAATTCTCGAATTATTCGTTGAACAATTTTTTGCCTCGAAAAACATTCATCAGATTTCGATAAATACTTCTTTTAATTTTGGCTAGATCGGATGTGTACTTTTTGAAATATTCAAAAAATAATATTCTGAATGGAAGCATTATTTGGTGAATTTACTCATGAGAAGATGAATTTTTCTGAATTTATTCAGATATTATATTTCCATAATCCGCTGCTAGGTTGTTTGAAAAGAAATTATTATATATATTAAATTTTTTTTTGTGCCGTCAATATCCTACAACTAGTTACGAAGTTTCAAACTGATCGCATCAGCAATTCTTGATATACCGAGGAAATAACCTCAAAATGTGTTTGCCCAATTTCTTTGTGATATGATTGAGAGCTTCGGAGAATTTGTTTTCAATTTCCATATTACTGAATCCTGACAAAATTTTGGACTTTGCGCGTTGGTAATTTCCAACCACTTGCGAAGTTTCAATCTGAGATATTCAGGCTCCTAACCAACCCTGAAACTTTCAAGAATCTTGGTCCTCTCCGTCGAAAATTGCATAAATTCGGGTAGCACCATATCGCACTGTCCCCCAGAACAAGTGCGTAAGAAGGGTGGCATTTTTTTCTCGCCGAAAGTTCATCAGATTTCAACGAAATTTGGCACAGAGATTAGAGTCAGTATTCAATGGCAATATTCAATATTTCAATTTGATTAAATATTGACTTTCGGATATATAATCAAAAAAATATGAAAAAAATTCGTTGGTATTCGAAATTTGGACGTTATTTCTTCTATATCTCAAGAAGTACAGACGCGGTCATATTGAAACTTCGTACACAGTCGGAAAATACGATCGCGCCATCAAATACAAAATTTCGTAACAAAATTGAAAAAAAAATATTCGAAAATTTTCTACATTTCATTGAAATTTTTTTTCTCGGATTCTGCGATTCATCAGCACATCAGATCATCCGTCAGAACAATACGATTAATATATCTTGAAATCTATTTCTCACTGAGCTTAACTATGTGAATAGCTGACCCAGTTTGCAACGAATTTGAACAAGTTTCGAATGCACCTCGGGAATTTCCTTGGTTTTATTGGTTGAAATTCGTCAAGAATCCCTTTAAACAACAGTTCCGTCTTGTTTTTTGTTCAACATTCCTCTTGGTTCTGACATATTGGAAATTTGTAAGAACGCTAATCCATAATAAACTATTTCTTATGAAAGCAAGATAAAGCATGTCTCATGCAAAACACCAAATTTATAGTGTTCAAGAAAATCAGTGGCGAGGGATAACCAATCCAAAGGGAATTCTATTCGGAGACCGTTTGAGAGACGCAAACAGTAAAAGCTCGTTTATATAGGATATTGACTCCAGGCTTCGCTCAGATTCCTAGCGGCGAACGTGCACCCGGAGTCGCCCCCGGCTAACATTTCAATACGACCAGAATGTGAAAAGAAATCGTGGAAAAACTGATTCGAGCTTTGTTTCTGATGCCACATCACGCGCCAATAACATTCATGACCATTCGCCATGGCGGATCGACGAAGTCAACATGATGAAATAAAAACAACGGGTCTGGTTTCAGAGGGATATCACAATACGATGATGAATTTCGTAGGAAAATATCCTTTTTCAAGAGGTTAATCAGTTTATGAACGAACGATCACTTGGATATCTGAAATCCAAAAAGTTACATGCGTGAATTTTGATGGTAGAATAGTGAAGCGTTTCTGAATAATTTCCTTGGAATATTTTGAGAATATAGCCATTGAGTATTAAACACATGTTTAATACTCAAGGATAATGGCGAATGAAGATAAGCGCTACTCCCTCTGGTGGATATCCGAGTAACCCGAGGTACAGACATTATCATTGACATTGTATACAATGTCATTGACAAGTGAAAAGAAATGTTGGGAAAATGAGAATGTTTATGCATTTTTCTTGGCGTTTGTGTGATTTTACAAGTGCTTCTACTGAGGAAAAGCAAACTCAAATGTCCCTTCCCATAGATTTCTACAGTCTGGTAAAAAATTTGGAGTTAGGGTGAAAGAAACTTCCTTTAACAAGTCGGTCCTGAAAGTGTTGAAGAATCGATAAAAACCAACAAATAAGATTTATGAGAGTCTGTTACCTGCATTTTACCGATGATGATAATTTTTATAGAGGCAAGCACGAACTGCTCATGAAATATTAGATCACATTCATGAAGACAATTTTTTTCCAGGCCCATAATCCAAGCATAGAAATTTACTTAAGAGGAATGCTATGCCTTCCAGAAATCTGCCTGCTGAACTGATCATTAAGGAACAACGTAAATATTCTAGTGATAGAACAGACTACTGAAAGAAAGAGTCTCAACAAGGAAATATCTGGTGATGAATACTGTTCGCTCAAAGTGCTTCTGCCGATGAAAGCAAAGTTGAACAAGGCTTATTTATTACAGCTTTTTCAAGACCAATCATATGAGTGTTGGAAAATTTATTTGTCAATCCATAATGAATAAGGCTTACGGTACAAGGAGCATTAGTTTCATGTGAATGTATTTATTTCGTTCACAATATATTGAGTATTTAGTCCTTCCCTATAAAAATTATGAGTATTTGTCTGTTATTCCAAAAAGTATGTTTTACAATACTATCTGTTTTTCAACTTTCAAGACAGCCTTAGAAATCCACCAAAGTCAATCTTGCCATTCGGATCTGAAAATAAATAATATTAAAATACTGTCTAACCTTGGAGATATCCCCGTAATTTTGGAGTTGCTACACTCAATTAGATTGAAGGATGATACATACCTACTTTATAAGAATGGAATATGTACTCCCAGTAATATTCTCTTCAACTATTTAAAGTCTAAAAAGTCTTTGAATAAATCGTGAAATAAAAAATTATCAAACCAACCACTAAAAAACAGTACAAAATCGACTATCAAAACAAAATCTATGTCTGTACGTAAGGTTGTAAAACTGGCCACCGTGGCGCTGCAATCTTAAATTCAGACGCCAATAGCTGAAGATTTTCAGGTAATTATCTGATGATTGAATCTCATGCAGGCGTCGAAACGTAACTTTTGAATTCATTTATCAATCTCATTGTTTCAGTGAAATATTATGAATCACATTTTCATGCATGTTCTGTATAAAACTACTCTTGGTTATTTCAAAAATTTCAATTCTTCACCAAAAAATGCTCTATTAAATTTGGCTCCGCATGTCGGTTGTTTAAACGGAAGAAACTTCGCGGTTTCCGTGACGTATGGGGACATATCTACTCTCTCTCTCTTTCTTCCTCGTGTACTTTTCTCTTTAGCGAGTCAATAGACAGCGTCGGCTGTATCGACACAGACCAATAAGACAAATCACATCATCGGGAATCGTGTCTTTCCGACCTTGAGAAATACAACAGACATAACCACACTTTCTTCTTCCTCAAAACAGCTGTCAAATTAAATGCTTGACTTTGGAATATCTAAAATCGAAATATAAAAACGGATTTGTCGGGATTCAGGAATCACAAGATTAAAATCAGACTAAGATTTTGGATGGAACCATTTGAAAAGCAAATTTCCAATACCAAAGCGAGTGTTTTCTCACTCATTTTCTCATTTTGAACTCCTATAGAAAAACTCGGTTGGAGTAAATGAAAATTTTGGAAAAATGTCATGGAAAACCAGTTTACCTTAATCAGAGAATCTTTGTAGTGACACTTAAAGGTCTCTAGGAAAACCCCCGAAATCTTCTGAGAGTTTAGTTGTGTTCTATTACATTGCAAACCTTTTTCTAATATGTTTGAATACAATCGAATTAATGTGTAAGAAACGAAGATACTTTAAAAATTTATAAACAAGAAATAGACTTCCTTTAAAAACTACATTGTCTTATCTTTTCCATAACACTATCAATTATTACTCATATAAATGTATTATTCGTTGAGTTTTCAGTAATTATATTGTAGTGAGTATACCATGTTTACGTGAAGTCTGCCAAACTGTTTCAGACACTGGATTTTACATAATTTAATTCAGCAAGTTGAATATAATTCATAATTGCCTCACTATTTTATCAATGAAGAATATATACACCAGTTATTCATCAAAAGAGGTATTTTTGGGCGAAAACTGGTTCTTTGTTTCTTTGAAATCAAATTATCAAGCCAACAGAAACATACTATTGTATTAAATGGACAATGTAAAGGTTGTGATACTTTCACATCAAATGAGATTCATTTCAATATAAAATCAAACTATGAATATACCAACTATGTTCGATTCCAATCAGTGTGGTTGTGCAATCATATACAATTTTATTAGACATCCCATCGTTTTAATTGAATAATACTTCAGTTGCGATTACTTTATTTTATATAAAATAAACATTATGAATGAATCCACCTAAGTTCGATTCCAATTCTTGTTGTTGTACAATTAAAGCATATAATGAGGACTGTCATCATAAAATAGAGCCTCAGAGATGACTAAACAATTGATTTTGTTGTAAAAACTGTATGGATTATATTCTAAAATGGAACAGATACGAAATTATTCATCAAATAAATAGGACAAAACTTAATTTCAGTTTGTTCACATGTTCATAACCTCTTCAAGCGAGTCCAAAAGCGGCGACAGTGAAGTCATCCTATTCCTGCAATCTGATTGGCACCCCAAAGCACCCCAAACGCCTGCTAAAATTCTGATTAGCTCGATTCAGGGTCATATCTGCGTTGACATAGATTTCCTAACTAAATGACGCGAGTGGTTCATCTGGTTCGTCTGTGGTATCGATCAGTGAATCGTACAATAAGAGTGACGTAGAGGCGATCTGACGCGTTTCTCCCGCTTTGACCTTAAGTCCCGAAGTGGCCAATTTCAATACCGAATTATTCAAAATTCGCAAATTGTTGGAGTGTGTGATAGCATACATTATGATTTTGTATCGATATAGAACGAGAAAAACATAAAAATATGATAATTCGTGTTACATGCAAAAGACCTATTATTATTTTTGCGCGCATGTTCTAGGGGAACAGCGTGCTATCGTTTTGTCCAAATGTCTGTAATTTTGGATGATTGAGCCGAAAATGGTCTCAATCGACTAGGTTGGACTCACTGATGACGAATCCGGTGTCAAAATTGATTCTGTCCGATTCTGACACGATAACTGTCGACAGAAGCAAGCTAGCTACTTGAAACTTTCAGGATAGGTTGCGCATCCGAATGCCGCGGTTAAGTTCGTTAATGGGCCAAATCGGTCGAATAGTTTCAGAGTTATAGGAACTTGTAAATTTGAAGTTATTTATTTTTCATTTCAGAAACTAATCAAGCGATTGGATTCAAACTTGGCAGTTTGGTGGAGTATAACGACGCGCAACTTTGAGCCAAATTTCGTAAAGATCATATTGTCAGTAAATTTAAAAAAAAATTTTTTCTTTTTTCGGAAACCATTCATTATATCCAATAAAAAATTATACTCACACTTTGACCTTCTAATTTCACAGCAGTGTACTAAATTTCAGTTCGATACGATCATAAGTTTTGGAGATATCGGAAAAAAATATGTCAAATTTCGAGGTTTTCTTCTCGATATCGTTGATTTTTTCGGTATTACTCGAGAAATACTGATTAAGTCCTGATTAAACTTCACAGCTAGTTTTGAGATGTTGAAAGACAACTTTATGCAAAATTTCGTGATAATCGAGTTATTAGAACAATTTGAAAAAAAAAATTTCTATGATTTTCTCATCATATCATCCTCATTAAATTCTGTATGAAACTTCGAACTGTTATTTTCGATGAAGTACTGGATTTCAATTCGATCTGATCTGTATTTTTGGAAATATTGGAAAAATAAAATTTTGATTGGGTATATCTACGGAATCATTGGGTGGATTTTACCCATTCACGAATTCGGCCTTCGTAATTAAGGTCCAAACCTTCTCTACAAATATCGAGTTTCTAAGTTGTTTCTTTCGGAAGTTATTGTGTTTACGCAGTCGGCCGTTAGGCTGACCGTAAACACAATAACTTCCGGAAGAAACGACTTAGAAACTCGATATTTGTAGAGTAGGTTTGGGGCTTAATTACGAAGGTCGAATTCGTGAATGGGTAAAATCCGCCCAATGATTCCGTAGATATACCCATTCAAAATTTTATTTTTACAATATGTCCAAAAATACAGATATGATCGAATTGAAATCCAGTAACTTATCAGAAAAAAATTTCAAAAAGCACTGCCGTGAAGGCAGCAGCTTTTGCGCGCACGTTCAAATTCGTTGCTGAAGCGGTCATCTACATTGAACATGCGCGCAAAAGTTGCTGCCTTCACGGCAGTGCTTTTTGAAATTTTTTTTTATTATTATTTTTCCGTTTTTCGCGCTTTTTCAGTTTTATTTTTCTCGAGAATTCTTGAAATTAAAAAAAGTGGCAACATCGAGCACAACTATTCGCACTCAAAAAACGAACTTTGGCCTCCAAAAACCATCCCATTATATTCGAGGTACTGTATGCTCTTGAGTTGTACATATACTTATAATCTATGTACCTATCAACATACATTCCAATACAAGAATGGAAGGAGATGCGAATTTAGAAACATATATATCCGAAGCAGGATATTGAAGTATATTCGATATCGAACATAAATACAGAATTTCAATAAAAAAACTGTTTACTCTGCTATACTCGAATGCTGTTCCAGGGTATCATATTAATGAAAACTTGGAAATTGGAAAATTGCGTCAATGTAAATATAAAATGAAATTTCATATACTGTCTTTGTTTACCTCATCTACCTAACCGAATTGGATGGAATGGGACGATTCTGAATATCGATATTGGACAGGGAACTGAAAAAAGTATTGTTTGTTTCAGATTCCCATCTTCATAGAAAGATAAAATGTTTGTTGTTTTGGTTTATTGTTTGATAAAATCAAATAATAAACCTTAGTGATCGACCAAAGAAAAAAAAATTTCAACCCCCTAAAATTTTCTCAGTTTACGTTTTAGAGTATGTAGATTTGAATGAACGTATAAAAAAAAATCCGTCCGTCCGCCGTTCGCCGTCCGCTGTCCGGGGCTTTTGTCTGGAAGTACTGAACGGAAATCCTTGAAACTTGGTGGAAAAATCGTGTGTCACTCGGGGTTGATCCTCCAAGCTTTTCAGCAGGTCAGTGTACCCTAAGGGGTCTAAATGGGGGGTTGGGGGGAAAAAAAATTATTTCTCGGAAACTTACCACCAAATTTTCATGAAACTCTGAACGTTGATTACTGTTGCATAATTAAACCTAAAAAATTTTACCCGGATGATTTCAGACCAGTGGTTCCTGAAATATAAAGAAAAACGATGCAAATTTCCGATAATATCGAAAATGAATCATCGCATTCGGTTCTAAGTTGTTTAAGATATCAACGGTATATTGGGTTACTTAACTAAGAAAATAATAAACCCTTGTGTAAAATTTGCAGTGTTTTTTCAATTGAATTCTGATCAACGAAATATTTCAACTACAATCTGAATTTTATTCCCTGGGTATTATATTGTAACTCTAAAAAAGAATAGGTTTTATATAAATCCTATACAAGGCACCAATGAGCTTTGGATTCGAATTAACTTAATCGAAATACAATGCAATACATACAACAAACTCACGAATTCAATATTCAAAAAAACAGCGATTGTTATTTTCATGTTTGAATGCACTTCAGCTTGCACATTTTGGACGGTAGGTTACACATTCCTGCTTAACAGAAAGTTTTTTCGTTTGATTTTCATTATGGTTATTGTATTTTCAGTTCATTACATTTTATGTTTTTAACATAAAAAGCCAAATTTTTTAACCAGTTTATGTCTTCCTTTTGTGTATTTTTAGCTGGCCTGATTATTGTATACTACCGAAATCGATGGCCAATAAATTATAATTACATGATAGTTTGTCCTTCTACTTTCCCTTATACATATAAAAGTTTGTTTTTTGATGGGATATAGACTGGTTTGTTCATTCATTCTCCACAAACCAGTCTATATCCCATCAAAAAACAAACTTTAATATACTGGGACTGTTAAAAAAAAATCAGATATATACATATATATTAAAATACTCGAATATTCATTGACGTAAGATTTATCATCAAGACTAAATATTCTGGATACGAGATCAATTATGTCAACAGTTCTTCAGCTTGTGAATAATTTTATACAAGTTGTATAATATAATGATTTAATATGGCCAATTCAATTAGTATCAACGTTTAAGAATGAAAGAGCCGAGGGAAAGACGAAGAAACAACCTTTTAGTTCTCTCATTACATTGGCCTCATAAACTATATAGACTGATTAGTTGTCAGTGGTATAATTTCGCCGATTGGCAAGTATTTTGAAGCTGAAAAATATTACTCATAAAAGATTTTCCGAGTCCTTAAAACCTAACATTCACGTATTTTCAATAGTAGGGGAGAGCAGGGTAATACCCAATGATCTTGAAGTTGGCCCAGCACTTTTCGATTTTCGAGAAAATTTGTCTGTCCTAAATTGCGCTAGGTTTGTGCTGCTTTGTGCCGTTGAATTTTTTTTATTCCCCAGTTATTGCACAAAATGTGTAGAGTAGGCCAGCCCAGCACATTTCGGAAAAGTGGATTTCGATTGCTGTTATAGATTGTGCTATACATATACTGAGTTGTGCTGTTCGAATTTTTCCGAAAGTTCCTCTTATTTTTCGAAAAATCAGAAACTAAGAAAAATTTTGCCCAGTCCTTTTTTTTTTCTTCTCGAAAGTGAGTGGAAAATTCAGTGAAACATTTGTGCTGACTTGTGCCGTAAATATTTTGCCGATATTCTGTCGGATCTTCCGACAAATCGCGAAATTGAGAAAAAAGTTTTCCCAGCACATTAGTTTTTTTTGGTGAAAATATATATGAAATCGTCTCTTATACGAGCTAACTTGTGCCGTTGAATTTTTTACGAATATCCTGCTAATTTTCCGAAAAAAAATTAAAAAAAAATTTTGTCCAATATTTTTCGATTTTCGATATTTTCTTCTTTGACTGAATTGTGCTAGGTTCGTAGTGCTTTGTGCCATTAGAATTTTTTTTCATTTCAGACGGTTCGTAAGATATTCCACAAAATGTACAAAATGGACCGCCCAGATAAAGAAGAAGTTGGCCCAGCACTTTGCAATTTTCGAAGAAAATTTTTTTTTCTGAATTCAGCTATGTTTGGGCTGCTTCGTTCTATAGAGATTTTTCTCTAATTCCATACGGTTCTAGAGATATTCCACATATTGTATGAAATATGACAGCTAAAACCTTTTGGAAACGTGGGTGTCAACGGCGGAAATAGATTGTGCTATCCACATACCGAGTTGTGCGGTTCGAATTTCTCCGAAAGTTTGCCCTATTTCCCAGAAATAAAAATTAAGAAAAAAATTTGTTCGGCAATTACGGTATTTCGTAATGATAGGAAACATATGAAGAAAATCGTGCTATTTTTTATTATATTTATCATTATACTGGGTTTAGATGATATTGTCATCGAAAATATGTATTGTATGAGGAAGTTTTCATTGATAATGAATTATTTTCGCTTTCCTTTTTTTTGTTATTTGTATATTCCGACTATCCTAGGATTCAACGAAACCCCTCAGAAGCTTAAAGCTTGTGCGAGTTAGGATACCGGGTGTGTTCTGTGTAGGCTTTGTTATTAATTCCTTGCGCCACGTTAGAAACAGCACTTGATCATTATTTGTCTCAATTAACAGAATATTACAATTTAACTTACCGCACTTTTTATTCGATTGTAAATTACGGCGATACAAATGCGAAAAAATATTCCTTGGGAATCAGATTACGTATTGAGGATGCTGCAGTAGCCAGTAAACCAGTTAAGGAGCTCCTTCTATTATTTGAGATTTAAAATTGTGTTAACCGTTTCAACTATATTTGAGTGATAAAATTATTTCATATGCATAACTATACGTCGAATAAAATGAATTGAGTATAGAAATTCTATGAAAGCACTGACGTGAAGTCAGCAGCTTTCGCGCGCTTGTTCACATTGCGAAATGGTAACTTGGAAATTTCAGTGAAATTTCAATGAAATATAAAAATTTTCAAAAAAATTTGAAAAAAAAATTTTTTTTTTATCTTTCCATGGATAATTCTTCTTATTAACACTGTTCATATTCCAACCTAGTCTCATTTTGATCAGATGAATATTTTTCGAGTTAACGAAAAATCAAAATTTCAAATGGCTGTAGCACAAAAACCATTCGACATATTTGGCCCATTAACGAACTCAACCGAGATATTCAGGATCTTAACCTAACCTGAAAATTTAAAGACTCTAGGTCCTTCCGTTCGAAAGTTACATCGCACACGGCCGGGCGGCCGGCTGGACGGACAGAATCAATTTTGACCACGGATTCCTCATCATTGAGTCCAAACTAGTCGTTTGAGACCAATTTTGGCTCAAAATTCGAAAATTACATCAGACATCGTGACGAAATGATAACGCGCTGTTCCCCAGAACAAGCGCGTAAAAATTGTCGTTTTATAAATAGTGGTAATGATGATAATCTATTTTCGATAAGTGTTACCTGAAAGGAACAAGAGTCGGTAAAGTTACGAAGGCTGCAGAAAATCAACGAAAAAGTGGTAGTATCCTTTCGAAGCAATTAATTAAAAAAAAAACTGAATAATATGTAAAGATTATATCATTAATTCAATTGTATTGCTCTCGTAATTAAGTAGATCAGATCTATGAATGTACGCCCAGATTGAATTTGCGCATGTGAATGAGCCTGTAGCAGTTTACATGATTTATTTATTAAGACATACCGAAAACAGCGTCATCTTATAATGAACTTTGTGAATGATAATTGAATGTTGTTTCTTTTATATTCACAGGTAAGAACAATATTCTTGTATATAATTGTATTATTGCTATAAAATAATGAACTCTTTGATATTTACAGAGATCCAAGTCTTGCATTATTCTTACCTACAAAAGAATATTGATGAATTTTAAATCAACCATATATAACATTATAAAACAACATTCACGTTTTAAATCACGATGGACAGACTTCAGTTCTAATTCAAGTTTCTAGAAATTTCAGAAGAAAAATTCAACCTATTTTGCGTAACCAGAGTCGCCGCTGGTTGGATTTTCGACTTAGATAGTATGTTAGACAAATAATTTCATTATATTATTTTCGAAGAGACTCCTCAGCGATTTCACAAAAGCTGTCCGACTTACATGTTCCTTTTAATCAACTTAAAGAGTATTCATTCGAAAGAAAAAAATTTTAACGTGAATTTTCGCGAAAACAGATGTATAAAAAACCAAGGTAAGCTAACCTGAAAAGTCCAGAGAACTGCGTGAAAATTTATCCGGGCCAAACTTTCCGTTCTAAATGGAGTTGTAATGGACTTAACTAATTGTGGGAGTTATATTCTGATTGCATTGTGGAGCTAAGTTGATGCCTAATTCCTCATTAGACCGAAGTTTTAAAATGAGAAACGTAAATAGCAGAGATGAGGGTTAAGAAGGTTGACTTCAGAAATTAATTGGAATTTTCTTGAGCGAGAGACCACTACTAGCTGACAGATTGTGATGTGAAATTGACATAGACTTTTTGTTTTTTCCTGTGAATTCGGATTGCCCACAGTGCTATATTCCAAATAATTTTTTCCCCGAATGGAAAGAAATAGTGCTTCACAAAATATATTTTGTTTATCTATAAACAAGGATAAGGATTTTTTATTCTTTAGTTTTTAGAGTATTCTTTTCAAGTATCGTGAAGAACTATGAAAAAATACAGCACATAGTATTTTTCGTATAATTAACTTAAGGAGGAGAATTACTGAATCTCCGGAAGTATTAGTTGGTTGGACTCTAATGTGAATAATTTACTTTGTGATAGAACAGGAAGTACGACAGTTGTCAATATTAAAAAACACAGGCAAACACGAATAATTGGATGAGTGGTGTAAGATGGGTAAGATGGGAAGAGAGTATATAGAGCTCAAGTTGTCTTTGTCAGATTTCTTGTTCATTACATTTGGGTATCGTTCAATTCTGACCAGCTCTAAAAACTTCCTTGATTGCTGTGGTTCACACACGTCCAGTATATCTGTGTTATGCCATCCCTAGTCCATATAATGGCCATTTTGAACAACATGCTGGCTAAGGGCACATTTAAGTTTTTGAAGGTTACAATCGCTTTTGTGTTATGTTATACGTCCCTTTGAATTTCTTGATCTCGGTCCCATGTACGAGCTTTGAGAATCTAGGCAGGTGATCTTATAAACGACTTCTTCTTACCTAACTGTTTCTTTTCCAAAATCTAATTTTCATTTCAAACTTCTCATTCGATTTCAACGAAATTTGTCACGGACCTTCGAGTCACTACAAAGAAATGTATGACACACCGATTATTATCAATTCCCCTATCTCCAAAGAACTTCGATTACGAATTGAATCTAATTAAACAAATAGCATCCAATAACGGTTATTCACCTTCAATGATCGATAACATAATCAATAAGAAACAATATATAAATGCTATCTCGGAAGCAACCAAAGTCGAAAATAAAAACAACATTCAAATCTTTAACCTTTTTCGGAAACCCATCACTAAAAATTAAGAACTTTCTGAGAAAATCTGACATCAACATAGCTTTCAAAACCACAAACTCTTTGGGTAGAATCTTCGAAAACTATAAACCTAAAATTCCGAAATTCAACCTATCAGGAGTTTATCAACTTTCCTGTGGCTCATGTCCTAAAACTTACATAGATCAAACGGGTAGATCATTCAACACCAGAATGAAAGAACACAGAAGATCTTTTTTGAAAAATAAATTAAACTCCACGTACGCTGAACCTTTAACAATAGAAAAACACGAATTCGACGAAAATTTCAAGATTCTACACATAGAGAATAAAGGGCGGAAGTTAAATTTATTGGAGGCTCTAGAGATAAACCGTTTAAGAAATTCTGGGAATTTATTAAACGACCAGACGGAACTGTCAAATCCACCATTGTTAAACCTATTCAGCTAGGAGCCCGGTTTGGTTTTTTCATGATTCACCCGTTGGAAATATCTCTGTACCTGTATTGGTTTATGTAAAACTGTAACACACTTTTTGAGACAGTTGCAACTCAGCATCTGATGAAACTACAATGTAGTGAAACGCGTCATGTATTTATAATAAAGTAGAAATCAACCACACTTGTGTCTTTTAATTGAATAAAGAAATGTTTTCAGAAATTCAGTTTGAATCCAGAATGAATTCGATGTGGTGATATTCGCGTTATTTATAAATATCCATAAACTGCGACAGAAATTGGCTTATCAACGCTTATCAAGTGACCCATAGCAATCCATCCGATATTATCAAATTTCACAGTCAACTACAATATCCATACCAGAATGTAAGATACACACTGAAACAGGACGAAGTCGAATTGAAGGGCACCCATGTGTCAACAGCCAGGCACAATAGACGAAATTGGTATTCACTGCAATTTGCAATGCAAATCGGGCCTTAGATCTCGACTAAATGCGGCACAAAGTGGACGAACCCTGACTAGCATGCAATCAACAGCGATTAAACAGAAATTTGGGATTGTTCTGCTGAGCTGTAATGAATAAATATGTGACCGATCTCCATCTACTCAATACAAGGGGGTTAGTTAACTTGAGTATTGGAATACTGCAAATTGAGAATAAATCTATTATGAATAATTGCCGTATACGCTTTATGTGATGAATATTGGCGGCTCTAAAATAGGTTTGACAGAAATGAGGAATGAGATAATAATCTGAATAAAACTAAGATGGAATGAATAATTCGTTGTTTACGAATCAAGGATATAGTAAAATTGCTTCGTTCCGATTACAGAATCGATTCCAAAAAATATTTTATCACTAACAAATACCGATTTTTATAGATTATCTCAACATATTATATTTCGATGTTGATATCTTCCTATGAACTCTATTGCCCCGAACGTACTACGCATTGAATGACAAAATCGAACTGCTTATGTATACAATAATATTGCCCTAAGTTCCACACCTTGTTCCTTTGCCTATCAGACACTGGCGTATTTAGGAGGGGGCAGAGGGGGCCAGGCCCCCCCCTGAAGTACCTCTGGCCCCCCCAAACTTCTACCAGCTTTTTAGAGCTGCAACTATTTTGCCTAATTCAAGTGCGACATACAAGAGGTCTTTTTCTGACATGAGCAGAATTTTAATTGGATGAAAACGACTATGAATCAAGACAGACATTCAGATTTGGCTTTATTGTTCATTGAAAAGGATGTTGATGCGGACTTGGAAAGTGTTGTAGATTGTTTCAGTCATCAGCGTAGAAAAATTTATTGTAGATAATTATAATTAGTGATTTCAATATGAATCGATGTGTTAATAGGTTCATCATATACCGGGTGCCCACGAATACCGTTAGTTAGAATATTTTTGGGAAGGAATTGAAATTCACGTTTGCAATTTCGGACTTGAGCTTCGACTGAAGAGATGACTACCTGTAAATTCTTGGGATTCCTGAGACTTCCGGTTTCACGGGAAATGATACCAACTTTGGTTTTTCAAATAGAAAGCCCCAAATTTTATAATGAAAATAGATTCCTTACTGAATTCTGACTCGTTTCAATGTTTCTTTTTTAACGTGAAATTGCGAAAAAAAAATTGAAAATGGCGCTCTGCTGAAACATGGATATCTTCAAGGCTTCTCATTGAAATAATGTTATTTTAAGAATTCCCCGAAAAGTAACAATAGTGCTTCTTTCACAATAGTCAGAATTGAAAATCATGATACAGGAGGTCACAAACGCGTTGTTGAAGTTGGAAATTTCGAAATGGTGAAAACTCAAGTTCTTCAAATGAGAACCCCATTTTTTTATAGCCATAAAGGAATCTACGTTGAAAAATAATATAGGTGTGGAAAAAACACCAATGCCCTAAAATTCATATTTTGTTAGATATGCATGCATGCAGTCGCGATTACATTTCTAATATCCATATTCCCAAATAATAATAATAATAATAATAATAATAATAATAATGTTTATTGAAGCAAAATAAAAACACTTTCTAAATTACAATCATATAAAGCACACTCCAATAAACAAATTTTAAACCCACAAAAGTATAAGACTTCGTGGAGAAACAAAACAGAAAATCTCAACATCCAAAACAACCGCCAATGTTCTCAGAAAATGAATATAATTCATTCACAACAAAAAAATTTCTCGCAGTTTGAATAAAATTGACTCTACTAAATATTCCACTCCAAAAATCCAAATCCCTCGACTTGATCTATTTCTTAATTTTTCTGGAGAAAAGTTCTGGAATTTTCAGCCCTTAGTTCAGAAGGCATGATGCCATATAATACTGGTGCCAAACAAACTGGAAATCAAGTATTTCTATGGGAACAATCTGAAATAAATGTTTAATATGTCCTCCAATCTCTTCGAGGCAGTATTTTTATTCTGAGAAGAATAAAAATCTCAGAAAATATGAATTTTGGGGCACTGGTTTTGTTTCCACACCTATATTATTTTCAACGTAGATTCCATTATGGCTATAAAAATATTAGGTTCTTATTTGAAAAAATTGAGTTTTTACTTTTTCGAAATTTCCAACTTCAACAACGCCCTTGTGACCTCCTGTTTCATGATTTTCAATTCTGACTATTGTTAAAGAAGCATTATTGTTACTTCCCACGGAATCCTAAAAACGACATTTTTTCAATGGAAAACCTTGAAGATATTTATGTGCCAGCAGAGCTTTATTTTCAATTTTTTTTTCGCAATTTCACGTTAAAAAAAAAATTTCTATCGAAAATTCAAAAATTTGACATTGTAACACGTCATAATTCAGTAAGGAATCTATTTTCATTATAAAATTTGGGCCTTTCTATTTGAAAAACGAAAGTCACTTACGGTCACTAATCCCAAAAAATTTACAGGGAGCCATCTCTCTTGTCAAAGCTCAAGTGCGAAATTGCAAACGTGAATTTCAATTCCTTCCCAAAAATATTCTAACGAGCAGTATTCGTGAGACACCCGGTATATTGTAATATTAAAATTTTTCAAGCACTATCATAGCGTATTTTTCTCGTTGCTCAGCATTAAAATATATATACATATATATATTGCCAATATATATCTATATAATACTAGGGGCCACGGCCCCCCTGAAAACTGAGATAACTAGATACGCCAGTGCTATCAGAAATATTTTTGTAACTTCCAAGGATTAAATGAGAGTTCATAATGACTCTACAGAAATTCTGTTTTATTTCGAATGATGAAATCAAACTGGTCTATTTGATGGAATCAATCAGAACAATTATCAATTAAGACATATTTATCTGAAATTATATCGATTAAAGGTTATTTCGATGGGATTTTACTGTATTTTGACCCGAAAAATTATACCGATTTTCTACATTACTTCTTAATAATATCTTTCAATATTGACATCCCATGATTCTAACGAATTAAATCGACGTGAAATAATTGTTGATTTTTCGACCGATATTCGTCCTTGTGTTATGTTAGTTCATAATATTCTGCTGGAACTCTCTTTTCTCCATAAACCGTTCCTCATTTTGATTGATGTAGGTCTTCCTTGGATAATACTTCTTCGGTAAATAGGCTTTGGTTGATTTGATGATAAGCTGAGGTCAATAGGTGTAGTATTTGTTGATTTAGTTATCGAAAAATATTCATCCTCGAGTTCATGTTAGTTTATTATTATCATTGAAGTGGAGCTCAATCTACCTCATGTACTATTCATTTGTATATTATCATTATCATTTCGCTCCCCAGCACAGCAGATACAATCACCCTTAGAAACTGCACCAGAATGATGAACTGATCTCCTGAACTATCCCCGCTAATATTTCCTTCGCAACATTTCAAGCCAAACTAACAGAGGTTCGTCACCTCACATGAACTAATTCTGCAACTAATCCTTTGTAAATATCAAACATTCAACATTAAAAGCACCCCGACAGTCCTAAATCAGCGTAATATCACATCCCCAACATATTTCAGCCACGTATTGAATTATGGCGATACTTTGGGTTAATACCACTTCCTACCAACGACGACGGACGTAGCCCGACACATAAATCATCTCGGTTTCATGACAGGCCTACGATAATTCGCTAAGAGACATATGGAAAGAGCACAATGCACATCCCGCTACAAATTACCGAAGAGAGAATTGACGTTGCATTATTCATCATGCTGGAGACTTGTACTTGAACATGCCTATTGCTAGAGGACTACATTACCGACTGTGTTGGTCTTCCTTGTTGCAAAATTGGATTAGAATTGATAGCCGATGAATTTCAATGTGCCGCTGTTATTCTGAATCATTTCCTCTGGGAATTGCGAACTATTTGTTGTAATATTATTGGAAGTGTATGGACTGCTTGAATTATGTATGAGTAATTTGGGTTGGGAATTGATGCTGATTGCTTGCAAGAGGTCGACTAAATTTCTTGAATGTGATACCCAAACCCAATACTAATTGCAGTTAGTCATCATTTCTTCGTAATTCTATAATGTTGCTGTAGATGAACTTGCTTGGACTAGACATCCTATTAAATGTGTTACCAATGTCGTTCACTGTTGTTGCATTCGAAGCTGTTGGTGGAGATAGTAGATTTTGTAACTCCGCTCTTCGAAAACTTATGTAATATAGCCACTTATTCCACGACTTTCTTCTCATCACCTAAATATGACATCATTTTTGTGAAGTTGAAATGTTGTCTAGCTTCAACTTCTTTCCATAAACTTGGAGTAATTATAAAATTTCTCAATTAAAAGACACAAGTGTTGTTGATTTCTACTTTATTATAAACACATGACGCGTTTCATTACATTCTAGTTTCATCAGATGCTGAGTTGCAACTGTCTCCAAAAGTGTCTTACAGTCTTACATAAACCAATACAGGTACAGAGATATTTCCAACGGGTCAATCATGGAAAAAACAAACCGGGCTCCTAGCTGAATAGGTTTAACAATGGTGAATTTGACAGTTCCGTCTGGTCGTTTAATAAATTCCCACAATTTCTTGAAACGGTTTATCTCTAGAGCCTCCACTAAATTTAACTTCTGCCCTTTGTTCTCTATGTGTAGAATCTTGAAATTTTCGTCGAATTCGTGTTTTTCTATTATTAAATGTTCGGCGTATGTGGAGTTTAATTTATTTTTCAAAAAAGAACTTCTGCGTTTTTTCATTCTGGTGTTGAATGATCTACCCGTTTGACCTACGTAAGTTTTAGGACATGAGCCACAGGAAAGTTGATAAACTCCTGATAGGTTGAATTTCAGAATTTTAGGTTTATAGTCTTTGAAGATTCTACCCAAAGAGTCTGTGGTTTTGAAAGCTATGTTGATGTCAGATTTTCTCAGAAATTTCTTAATTTTCAGTGATGGGTTTCCGAAAAAGGTTAAAGATTTGAATGTTGTTTTTATTTTCGACTTTGGGTATGCTTCCGAGATAGCATTTATATATTGTTTCTTATCGATTATGTTATCGATCATTGAAGGTGAATAACCGTTATTGGATGCTATTTGGTTAGTTAGATTCAATTCGTAATCGAAGTTCTTTAGAGATAGAGGAATTGATAATAATCGGTGTGTCGTACTAGTATATGCGGATAATTTGTGTTGAATTGGATGCAAAGAATCTTTTGGGATAGATATATATGTATGAGATAGTTTATCAAAAATGGAAAACTAAAACTTGTTTGTTTATTCTTGTTATTTTTTTTCCATTTCCATTTTTCATAAACCATCTCATACAGATATATCTATCCCAAAAGATTCTTTGCATCCAATTCAACACAAATTATCCGCATATCATAGTATAACACATCGATTATTATCAATTCCTCTATCTCTAAAGAACTTCGATTACGAATTGAATCTAACTAAACAAATAACATCCAATAACGGTTATTCACCTTCAATTTCAATTCCTCAGTACATTTCTTTTAACTTGTCAATGATAATGTCTGTACCTCGGTTTACTCGGATAGCCACCAGAGGGAGTAGCGCTTATCTTCATTCGCCAATTACCACAAATAGAAGATATTCTAAATAGAGCACTAGCAGCACTCTATGGTTCAGCAAGATGAGACGTCAAAATCAGCTGCTGGGGGGACAAACAAAGAGATTTCCCATAAGAGCTAATGTTAACGTTTGGTGTATTATCTGAGTGGAAAAACATTTTGAGACTGTTTTTTTCAGTTAATTTCGATCATTGAACCTTTCTGAATATCTTCAGGTAAGAGAATAGTTTGCAAGGGTGATTTGAATAAAGATTTTTCCAGTTTAAATATACGCACTCCTGTTTGTTACATACATTGTTATGTCTCCTTTTTCAGATTAAATTCAAATATGGAAGTTTTTACAGCTGTGAGCTGTAGTCATCGGTCCAATAATGATAACCACACCCATTTTTCTTAGGTTTTTGTCGTTGAAAACTAAATAGAAGCAGGTAGAACCTGCCAAGGTGGAAAGAGGAAGTACGCTTGCTTTTATCTCTACATGGGGATGACTTCCCCGATGCTAAAGTGAAAAATTCTTTTATTTTCTGCATTATCTTTAACAGGTAATGGACTAACAAAGTAACTTAACATATTTATGGATAAATATCTTTTCAGGACAACCTTTAAACAAACTTGGCATTGGAATGATATTCAAGATACAATAACAATTATAAATTTATATAGATACCATTAGCATGGCATTCTGAAATCATAAACAGAAGATAGATGATAACAGAAGTAAAACACACAACTGTGAACATTTTTGGCATTATTTTCTTGATGAGGATATGTCTTCTGACAGGAGGCTGACGTTGAATCTATAAATCCTAATATAATTCCAGTATTCTCTAGGAAAATCCTAGTCCTTAAAAGTTTGTGAAAATGCAGACCAATCATAGGATATTGCCACATATTGCAAGTTGATGCCAAAAGATTAATATCGGCAAAGTCTCAAACAATCAGTTAAGCCTCAAACAGACTTTATTGAATGAAAATATTGACTACAGTTCCTTTTATTGTATTACAAACATTGCGAAAATAAATACATATTCATCTCATGTTATTCAAATATAAAACTCTCAACGACAAATTGTGTTGAATCAAAATTCACTACTTGAAGATGTGAAATCATCTATTCTCCTGGATTATGTTAATCTCAAGCCTCCAAAGTTTGCCAACAACTTAAATTTCACAGGCAAACAACCCAAACTCATAAAATGGACAATAATCTGCAGCAGCATAACAAATGTCAGTTTACAATAACAATAACAAACTCTTTGTTTGTCCCCCCAGCGGCCATGTTGTGACGTCACCTGCTAGTACTCTATTGATATGTTCATGTGTTCGATGAATTCCCACATAACTTTGCTTTAGTGGTTCATCTAACACTTACAATAGTATTATGTATATTTATATCCTCTGTCTCTCTTGATAAACTCAGTCAAACTATCAACGGAGTGAACTGTAATGATGAAGTGTCTACATATGACTCTTTCATAACAGACAATACAGAGAAAATGTATTTCAAAATTTCTGTCGAAACGAGTTTTTTTGAAAGAGAATCGTCTGAATAGATATAGTTTCCACGAATGAACTTTGAACTGAAACAGAAATCACTGTGCAAATGGGTTTCAAGGTCTCGAAAGAGTCAGGGATGAAAGGGTCCATCAAATTTGAGTGAACCCAAAATTATCGATCTCTTAAGTGTTTATTTTAGTATTTTCATCAAAAGTTCACTTGTTGTGTTTGGCCTTTCTGATGAAATAAATACCTTGCGTGAACTTATTTACACCGCTACCACAGCGATATTTCAAAGAAATGACGAACGTGGTTCATGGCCGAAGTCACGTGGGTCTCCCGGTGATACATAGCCGTGTCGCTCCCCCCGTTGCGTGGTCCTGAGCTGACGTAAGTAAATCGCCCGGTTTATCAGCAGCAGGCTTTGACAGCCCTCACTTCGTCCGCCTTTTTGTTTACGACAGCGCGTGGCCCGCTCGTACAGGTTTACACAATTAGTTATTATACCTTCGAGTTAGGAATGAAATTGATAGCCCCGCCGATTTTCATTGTTCCTGTAATCATTTTGCGCGAGTCGCTCATTCATTGAACTGATGGGCCCCCCATGAACCGTGCCTTTCAGTTAAATACCTGCCGCCATGTTTTTTATGCACTCCGATTCCACACCGGGCATATAAAAATTTGATGATTCAGGTCCGTTTGGCATGGAAATCGGATAATAATCCGGTCATTCTTGATTTATGAACCTATAGGAATTCGATATGTTATAAAAGCGTGAATTATGTAAGGGAATCGACTAGCAATTTAACTCGATTTGGAGCATATCAGGCTTGCTCAGGGACAATTTGTTCCTTCGTGAGTTTTAGATGAAGGAAAAGTCAATTATGGTAATCTATAGAATATTCTCAGGTCACCAGGTTTTCATCGCATTTGGTATTCTAAAACAGTCTAGGTTCATCCAAAATTCGTTCTGACTTCATTTCATTCTCAAAAATGTTTGTTCGATACTGGCCTAATTGAACCTCACCTACATGGGACCTAAACAAAATAGAAGACGAAATTCGAGTACAATTGCCTGATTTAACTTCTTCTGATTGGGTCTGCCACAATCTTAGAATAAACTCACCTAACCTTATCTCCGACAGAATTATTATTACATGACTATTTGATATAAATAATATTCAACTGAGTACCAACCAAATCAAAGAAATCAAGATATCACCACTCAAGTCGAATATAAGGCTTCTGCACAATCTGGAAACCATATCCTGGAATGACATCAGACGCAGTTTCTTGATGGAAAAACTTTAAATTTTCATTTTTTGTTTCAATCACAGGGTTTTCACGAGAGATTACACAAACTGGCGCATCAGCGTTTGTCTACCAGTTACTGAGTTTCAACATGATCCAATCAGTATTTTCTGAGTTATGATGAAAAAAAAACCGATTCCAAGGAAAAAGATAATTGAGAATACTTTTCTTCTATATCTCCGGAAATGAAAACCGAATAAACATGAACAATAGTACACTGTCGTTGAATATTGACTAGAATTTCTCTTTCGAATTTTATGATGAACAGTTTCCGAAAATTTTTTTTCAACAAGGATTTGTGAAATTTCCGAAAACATTTTTTTGAAATTCACCCTCACCGAGCTGGCATGTTTGAATATGCAACCCACTTTAAATGCTTCGTTTCGCTAGCTTTTTCTGTTCTCGAATCATCCTAACTATGGAGGCTTCCGGATACATTGGATTTCGACATCGTATTTTTCATCATTGAGTCCAACGTAGTCTAACCATTTTCGAGAAATAATAATAGCACACCGTTCCCTAGAATTTGCGCACAAAAATTAAACACAATAGAAAATGAATACACCAAATAATGTATGGTAAAGCAAGAATCCAATAAAATCGAGAGTGATAATCATACAGTGGTAAAAAAACGGGTTTTCATCATTTTCTCCAGTGAAAATTTCAAAATATATTTATTTCATCCATGAATTCATTTCAATGTATAATCATTCTATAAATGGGGAGTTAAAAGCACTATACTGCGATAAGCCTAGCTAGTATCAAATGAACTGCTCCACATGAGTTAGGGATATTGACTTAAATTCCAAAAAAATATAGTTAAAATAAGATTTTTGTGATGAAAATTCATATTAATATGATTTCAAGTTGTAAATTAATTTTAGCATGTAGGTCTGCAGCGTATACAGGGTGGTTAAGAAAAATCGAGTAAAATAACGAAATTTTATTTCCAGAAAATTCAAGCATTTTAAGACTGTCAATACAATGTATGGCCTCCACTGGCATCAATAACAGCTTGACATCTTCTTTGCATACTACACACGAGGTTGTTGAACATTTCTTGAGGAATTTGGTTCCATAAACGGGGCAGAAGCTCTCTCAGATCATTTAAGGATTCTGGGGTAGGTTGATGATTATCTAATCTTCTTTGGAGCATATCTCATGCATGTTCTATGCAATTCAAATCTGGTGAGTGCGGAGGTATTGGTAAATGTGGAATACCAAGCTCCTCGCGCGCATTCTCAACTGCTCCCTATAGTGTAAGGTGGTCATATTCCCAGGACAAATGTGTAGATCTGTGCTCCCGTGGAAACATATCCCGGCCCATACAATAACACTACCCCCTCGGAATGAATGGACTTCTTGGACATAGCGACGATTACGGGGTATGCGTGGGATTGTCCATACCCTTATTCTTCGAGAATCTGAAAACCGTCCATATCTGGATTCATCAGTGAAAAGGACACTACGCCATTGATCGTTCCAATTGATATGTTGCCTTGTCCATTCCAGTCTTTGACGCTTATGGTCACGTGTGAATGGAACTCCTCTTAATGGACGTCTAGAACCTAAATTCACCTCTCTCAAATGCCGTCTGATGGTTTCGATGGAAACTTGGACCCCATCTGCATTTTGAAGAGTATTCCATAGCATTCTACACGTAGATGTAGGGTTTCTTCTCGCCGAAACGGTGATGAAACGATCCTGAGCAGGTGTTGTTTTTCGTCGCCCACCAAGCCTTTGTCTTTCCAACACGGAACCTGTCTCCCTGAACCTATTCCAAAGTCGAGATATCACACTTTGGCTGACTTGGAGCCTTTCCGCTACAGCAACCTGAGTTAGACGACACTGTGGCATTCCGATAGCCCTATTAGCCTCAGCTAATCGAAGCCGTTGATAAGTTTATTTTGGAGGAATATTTCTTTCCAAAATATTTGATTAATATATACACTAGTCGGCTATTTCGACTTTTTTGGCATGTGAGCGCGTAACCTCAAAATTTAAATGATTTTACAGCGATTTTCTCGAAGATTACATACTTTTAAAAACGATATCCCTAACTCTTGTGGAGCAGTTTATTTTGGAATATTTCTTTCCAAAATATTTGATTAATATATAGACTAGTCGGCTATTTCGACTTTTTTGGCATGTGAGCGCGTAACCTCAAAATTTAAATGATTTTACAGCGATTTTCTCGAAGATTACATACTTTTAAAAACGATTGAATACGATATTCCTAACTCCTGTGGAGCAGTTTAATTCACATCGTTCCTCTGTTGATTACTTCTGACTATATCGACTATATTAGCTTACACTGATTATGAACCTTTCTTCGGATTGATAATTACTTAATCGTTCGTGAGTTTTCATACTGATTTTGAACTCTTAAATCGAATTTTAACTAGATGTGGCTTCTTCACACATTGCGACCTCCTGTACTTACTGTAACAACTCAAAAAACAATCTTAATTTTTTTTGCTGCGCTTCAGTGAAACTCTGGTCAGAAAGAATGATCATGTTTGTTTCGGATTGGCCACCATTGAATGAATTTTACCACATACAGTCTAATATTACGCTCTGTGGAATGCTTGTAGTTAATGGTCAACTAAACCCTTATTTTTACGCGCTTATTTTATTATAATATCCAAACCATGTATTTCGAAGAATGCATCAAAAATTTTGAGCTCAAAATTTTCAGACAAAAGGGTATACCTTTGGAATCATATTCTCGTTCATCATCTACTATATCATATAATATCTCCTAAATTCAATGAACATTCAGGAGATGTTTATGAAATTTCCGAGTTATAAAATTACCTCAGCCAACAGGACGGAGATGCTTCGAGAGTTCGGCATCAAATTATACCGAATGAAATAAAAAATTTATGCACGAAATTTATTAGACATTCCATCCTACAGGAGATGTGGAGAGCAGAGTGGAATAAAAGGCATAAGTGGTCGTAGTGTCGAAAGATAAATTTTAAACACGTGCTACAAAATGCCTAATCTCAACCATCGGATATGGAAAGTATACCGCCTCTGCAGAATGACGTAATAAAATAGATATAGAGTTTTATTTCTAGTCCAATTTTGTTACACTGAATGGATAAAATTAAGTTCATTGTTTCCTAAGGTGGTGCCAGAAATCATTCTGGAATTAGTCTTGAAGATATAAGCAGAAGATATCGCGTTCTAATTCGTGAAATATCCTGCTGACTAAGACGAAAGGATACAGGCCCTGTCAGAATATAAGACCAATTTCGAAAACATCAGTCGCTAATATTTATCACAGAAAGCGATGTCGAGATTGATAGGTTATAACATTAATGGCTTGTGAAAAAATACACTAGAAATACCGTATATCTCCCGAAAAATGTCAAGTACAGAAAAAAAAATCCTGAAGACTGGGTGCGGGCTAAAAAATTTCACAACACAACACAAAAATACCAGATATTTGGGCGGAATGATGACTCGAATTTTCAGATCATGCGGGCAAAGAATGGTAATTGGCCGATGAAGCGATTGCAGTCTGACATATATATCTTGGT
Source organism: Myrrha octodecimguttata (assembly GCA_958510865.1). Taxonomy (NCBI): domain Eukaryota; kingdom Metazoa; phylum Arthropoda; class Insecta; order Coleoptera; family Coccinellidae; genus Myrrha; species Myrrha octodecimguttata. Next base: position 7,676,177 of record OY294063.1, read on the forward strand.
GGAATACGGTACCTTTCTTGATATTCGCCAAGAATTGGACTGTTTTCAGGTTTTTTCAAAGTTTTCACTCCCAGGCATCTGAATTTAAGATTGCAGCGCCACGGTGGCCAGTTTTAGAACCTTACATACAGACATAGATTTTGTTTTGATAGTCGATTTTGTACTGTTTGTTAGTGTTTGGTTTGATAATTTTTGATTTCACGATTTATTCAAAGACTTTTTAGACTTTTATAGTTGACGAGAGTATTACTAGGAGTACATATTCCATTCTTATAAAGAAGGTATGTATCATGCTTCAATCTTATTGAGTGTAGCAACTCTAAAATTACGGGGATATTTCAAATGTTAGACAGTATTTTAATATTATTTATTTTCAGATCCAAATAGCAAGATTGACTTTGGTGGATATCTTAGGCTGTCTTGAAAGTTGAAAAACAGATAGTATTGTAAAACAAACTTTTTGGAATAATAGATAAATACTCATAACTTTACTATTTTTATAGGTAAGGACTAAATACTCAATATATTGTGAATAAAATGAATACATTCACATAAAACTAATGCTACTTGTATCGTAAGTCTTATTCATTATGGATTGATAAATAAATTTTCCAACACTCAAATGAGTGGTCCTCAAGCTGTAATAAATAAGCCTTGTACAACTTTGCTTTCATCGGCAGAAGCACTTTGAGCGAACAGTATTCATCACCAGATATTTCCTTGTTGAGACTCTTTTTTTTCAACAGTCAGCTCTATCACTAGAACATTTACGTTGTTCCTTGATGATCAGTTCAACAGGCAGATTTCTGGAAGGCATAGTATTCCTCATAAGTAACTTTCTCTGCTTGGATTATGGGCCTGGAAAAATATTGTCTTCATGAATGTGATCTAATATTTCATGAGCAATTCGTGCTTATCTCTATAAAAATGAGCATCATCGGTAAAATGCAAGTAACAGACTTTCATGAATCTTGTTTGTTGGTTTTTATCGATTCTTCAACACTTTCAGGCCCGACTTGTTAAAGGAAGTTTCTTCCACCCTAACTCCAAATTTTTTACTGGGCTGAAGGAATCTATGGGAAGGGACTTCTTATAAAGTGTACTTTTATCGCTGTACTTGTCGCAAATAGTCCCTTTTCCGAAGCCTGTAATGGAAGTTTACATAAAAAAACACAACAAATGATACTTCTAGAACCATGGGATTCATGTTAAAAGTTCTGAGCATATTTTTTTTCGAAAATGATCTGTACTATCATCTCCTTAAATATTTCACATCAACTCCGTTCACCCGTATATTGCGACTGATTCTTATCTAGATACCAGAAGTAAGCCCATTAATGCTAAAATAAAAACGCTGCAAATTTTACCCAAGGGTCTATTATTTTCTCAGTTAAATAACCCAATATACCATTGATATCTTAAAAAACTTATATATATTATGCATAACTCATTGGTTTCTCACAACACAGAAACCAATTCCATGAAATAATTCATGTGAACATTGAAATCTCAATAAATACACTTGTATAATTGAATAACATTTCCACATACAGAACGCTAACTGAGTAGCAAAATTTAAAATATTTTGAATGAGGAGAGACGTTCCACAGTCGTTTCACCTCTTTGAAAATCTAACTATTTCCCACAATTATTAAATTTCGTGTCGGTATTCTGCAACTGAAAATGAACTTCAAATCAGATAGGATTTGTCCTTTTTGAGATATTAGGGAAATAACCCCAATATTCAAAATGGTCACGAAATTTTTTGCCAATATCTGCACAAATAAACATCGGTCAAAACAGAAATTTGAAACACTGTTTCTAAATGTTGACTCTGAAACCTGTACCAAATTTCATTGAACTTTGAAGAATATGCATCCGAAAAAAAAATGTTTAAAAAAATATTCGATTTTTCCAATACAATTCTCACAAAATTTTGCATTAAATCGAGTGTCTATATTTCACAATTAGTCATGATGTTTCAATCCGAACGCGTTCGTATTTCTTGACACTGAGGAAATAAACTCAATCTTTCAAACCAACACCTATACGTAAAATAAAATTCAAGACTTTCCGCTAATATCAAATGTGTAGATGTGATTTCAACTGGGATTCAACTTTGTTCTGAAAAATATTGATGAAATGAAAAAAAAAACTCAACCTTCCTGTGCAATTGATCAGAAAAAAATTTTTTCCACAGCAGATATCCGATTAATTTGATTCACAAAGTATCCACCGCACAAACTGAAAAACTAAAGTTATTTTCAATAACATTTCTGTAACAATTAAATATATAGTGAACCTCATCAGGTTGAATTCGAAAGAATAATTCTAGATTATGAATTTCGTTCGTTGTTATCGTTGTCAGATACATTCAACCAAGAGGGTATCAAATCCGAAAGTCTGTTTGATGTGAAGACGTGAAATTCAAACAAGTAGTTTGCCGACAACCAGATGATGATACATGCGGTATATTTTTGTCTACGCTATATCCCTTGTCTAAGGTCACGACCCGGCACAGACTCCATTCAGAACAGGTAGATAGATTATCGGCTTGACATCGACTGAGTTCTCACGGCGCTTGTGGGGGGTCAAAATTCGAATGAATAATGATGAAAACAGTGAAGTGCCTGATTTCAGTTTCATCCTTGTCGTATTGAACGGAATTCCTTGAAGATAGTAGCGCGTTCGTTTCCCATTTGGTATCTATTAGTCACTCAAAAATCGTTTTATTCCTGAAATTCAAACTATTCGATATAAATTCAGCGTTTGGACCATCGTCTGTGAGACTCAAGGATCATAAATCTTCACCCGAAAACACACCTACAATGTGTCGATAAAGTAAGGTCCTTCGTTATCCTGAATTGAAACTCTGCGCGATCAGAACAAAATGCAATATGAATAAGAATAGACCGCGGGAAAGAGAGAAAAAACTTTTCACTTCGCTACAATGTGATTCTCGAGTTTGGCTCTATCAAACTTTTGAGCTGCTGGAAACTCAATTTGTGCAATTCTGAAGTTTCCTGAAACACGTTAAGTTAGAATTATATTCAGAAGTACATGGCTGCCAAAAGAATTACTTTTATTGGTCAAATTGATTCGTTGCAACTTTTTTGAAAGAAATGGCTATGCTCTTTTAACTTGGGAGCAAATAATACCCCGAATAATAATAATAGTGTTATTTGGCTGAGCTTGTTTTCGCAAGACAGATATTCGTTAAAATGAAGTGTTAAATGGAACCGATTATAGCAATCGAAATTCCCACTAGCAAATCCAATGATTTTCCGAAAAAATTCGTGGAAAAAAACGAATCATAGGACCCAAATCCTTCACAATCACTTTTAGATTTTCCAACTAATCCATATATTTTCATACCTGAAAATAATGCTGGTTCATCAAAATTCGTAAAGGCTCAATTTTCCACTCGATTTCCGAAAGAATCGTGCTCAATAGACGACTTCGGCCCAAGTTGCCAACCCACAATTTACTTCACAAATTTACTATTACTGGGGAACGGGAATTTCAGGACAAATTCGACAGGATAAGGTTCGCGTTATTTATAAATATCCTTAAAAGATGCCTCGGCTCTTCAAACAAGATAATTCCTTCCAAATATAGGGTTTTGATGAGGTCATCTCTGATTGGCTGAAATTTAAGTTGGGATTCCTGATTTCATGTTTATAGTGTCAAATTTATATGGGATATGTTCCGCAAATCAACTTAGTTATTTCGGTTGGCAGTTTTCCATTCCGTAAAAATAAAATATTTGGTTGGTTCCTGAAAAAAGGATACTTACGGAATTTGAAAAAACGTTCTTTCTGTCACCAGAACGACAGTCAATGTTCTATGGTAACATATCCATAGCATAGAAAAATCTTTATTTGCTTTATGATCCATAAAACATAGAAGAGACAACAATCAACAATGGAAAAATAACTAGGTATGGTCTATGGATCATAAGGTAAATAAAGATTGTTCTATGCTATGGATATGTTACCATAAAAATTGATTCTAGTTCTGGTGCATAGACTTAAGATGTCTATGTTCTGGTGACAGAAAGATTGCTCTTTCATCAATCAAATTCCGTAATTACCCTTTTTTTGCAGGAACCAACCGAATATTTCATATTTACAGAAAGGAAAAACGGCAACCGAAATAACAAAGTTGATTTGCGGAACATATCCTTCATAAACTTGACACTATTGATATAAAATCAGGAATCCCAACTTAAATTCCAGCCTAAAAAACCTTTATTTGGAAGGAATTATCTTGTTTGAGGAGCCGAGGCATCTTTTACGGATATTTATAAATAACGCTAACCATATTATGTTGAATTTGTCCTGAAATTCCCGTTTCCCAGTAATAGTGAATTTGTGAAGAAAATTGTGGGTTGGCAACTTGGCCGAAGTCGTCTATTCATTAATAATAGTTAACTGGATGATGCGTAAGTGTTTGTTCTTGAGAATGACGAGTAATTGGTTTTAGTGAAATTGGTGAATTTATTCAAGAATCATTAAATTTTAGGACACGAGTACGTATGGGATTAAGAGAATAATTTTAGATTTTTTTTCTGCGAATGAAATGATTTGCTAGAAGAAATGGATGTTTAAGCTTTTCCTCCCTTCATATACTTGTTCATGGAAAAGGGCTCTCCAGAGGGATTTGAAATTGCTAGAATCAGTCCAGAGATGGTGTACGAGGATTCCTTTCGCCGTTCAAGGTCGACCCGACTACAAGACACGGCTGCGAGTTTTCGGTCTGTCATCTTTCGAGGATCGTCGTACTTGAGGCGACTTGATCGTTGCTTTCCGAGCTATTAATGACTGTTTTGGTGTCATAGAACTCTATATTACTACCTAGAAAGGACCCGACCCTTCTTCAACTAAGCTTAAAGCGTAACAAGGGGCAACGAAACAAAGATAGCGCTAATTACGGTAACCTATCCCTGTCACACCCATTGAAGTAAATGGTGTTGAACGGTTGAATTTGGTTTTACTTGGAAATTCAGGTAGTTTGGGTATTACATCGTTTAGAAAGTGCAATATTTTTGAAAATGAATATCTATTTTTCTCTGATATGCCATTACTTTCTCTGCCTTCACCGCGTATGGTTCAAAAAGTGAAGAATTATGTTGATGTGAGCTGTGCATTGACGATTGACGATAGTTTTATCATTATTACAATAAATTTAAATAATAGGAACATAGGAAAATACTTCTCGAAAAGCACTGACTTGAAGTCAGGAAAATTTAAGCGCTGGTTAAAATTCATTGCCAATGCGAAATTTCACATACTTTTTTCCGATATTTTTGGAAATGTGTGTCGAATCGAGCTGAAATTTCGAACATTGGTGTTCAGATTCGACTTCAAGGTCTGCGCCAAGTTTCATTGAAATCTCATTGGTAGTTTCCGAAAAAAATATTTTTTCAACGATTCTTCATGCAATCAGTTAGCAAGTTTCAATCTGATCGCATCAGTACTTCTTGGGATATAGAGTAAATAAAATAATATATTTGAAATGGATATAACTTCGAAATTGTAAGGTAAATTTTGCCCATTAACGAACTTATTTTGAATTTTTTAAGTCGCTATAGCTTTTCTCGGTAGTAAGTTATCGTGGCAACGGGCGGCTGAATAGAATTCAATTTGACATTGAACTCTTCATCAAGAATCCAACCTGGTCGCTTGGAACCATTTTCGACAAAAAAACGCAAATTTACGGAGGATGATAACGCGCTGTTCCCCAGAAAAACCGCTCACTAAGTTGAAATTTCACTTGAACATGTTCGATCTTCTTCAATCCTACCTTATTCACGAATTAGTCAGAAAAAAATTCAGTTTCTCCTAATTTGAAACGAAAAATTAAAAATATTTAGAACAAATGCGACAGAGTTCCCTTTACTGCAATGAGAAAGAAAGAGATAGATACCCGTCCACTTCGCGGGTTGCATAAGCAACGAATTGGCTTCACTTGTCGCTCAAAACGGGTCCCTTCCAGGTATATAATATAGAGTTCATTGTTTGGTGTGGATCTGCGTCACCTCTTCGAATTGAATAGGAACCATCTCCGTGGACATACCTACAAGCTTGCTGAGGAACCATTCCGTACAAATACACGTGAAAATTTCTTGTCAAATAGGATATTTGATCGATGGTATGGTTCGCCGGGATCTGTGGTTGAATCTGCCAGTGTCAATGCGTTCAAGAACAGTTACAATAGGTGGAGAATTCGCCAAGGTGCTCTGTGAAGTGTTACCCATTTTTATTATTTTTTGCTGACATTCTCTACATGTTCTTTTTATATGCGTTGTTCTTTCTCTAGTTTTTGCGCGCATGTTCTAAAGGAACAGCGTGATATCGTTTTGTCCAAATGTCTGTAATTTTGGATGATTGAGCCGAAAATGGTCTCAATCGACTAGGTTGGACTCGCTGATGACGAATCCGGTGTCAAAGTCGATACTGTCCGATAACTGTCGATAGAAGCAAGCTAGCAACTTGAAACTTTCAGGATAGGTTGCGCATCAGAATGCCGCAGTTAGGTTCGTTAATGGACCAAATCGGTCGAATAGTTTCGGAGTTATAGGCACTTGAAGTTTTGAAGTTATTTATTTTTTATTTCAGAAACTACTTGAGCGATTGGATTCAAACTTGGCAGTAAGATGGAGTATAACGACGCGCAACTTTGAGCCAAATTTCGCCAGGATCATATCGTCAGTAAATTGGAAAAAAAAATTTTTTCGAAATTTTTTTACAAAAAATATTTTTTTCAGGAAACCATTCATCATATCCAAAAAACAATCCATTCACACTTTGAGCTTCATATTTCACAGCAGTGTACCAAATTTCAGTTCGATAAGATCATAAGTTCTGGAGTTATTGGGAAAAAATATGTCAAATTTCGAGGTTTTTTCTCGATATAGTTGATTTTTTCGGTATAACTCGAGAAATGCTGATTCAGTCCTGATAAAACTTCACAGCTAGTTTTGAGATGCTAAAAGACAACTTTATGTGAAATTTCGTGATAATCGTGTCATTAGAACAATTTGAAAAAAAAAATTTCTATGATTTTCTCATCATATCATCCTCATTAAATTCTGTATGAAACTTCGAACTGTTATTTTTCGATGAAGTACTGGATTTCAATTCGATCTGATCTGTATTTTTGGAAATATTGGAAAAATAAAATTTTGATTGGGTATATCTACGGAATCATTGAGTGGATTTTTCCCATTCACGAATTCGGCCTTCGTAATTAAGGTCCAAACCTTCTCTACAAATATCGAGTTTCTAAGTTGTCTCTTTCGGAAGTTATTGTGTTTACGCAGTCAGCCGTTAGGCTGACCGTAAACACAATAACTTCCGGAACTTCAGGAAAAATTTTTAATTTCAGGGTAGATTTGTGGAAAAATGAGTAGAATAAATGATCCTGCGCGGAAAAGCTGCTGACTTCATGCCAGTGCTCAAAATTTTCATGAACCGAACAAAATTGGAATTGTTTGAACAAAACAGCATTTTGCTCTGAAACTAATTCTGACTCGAAATAATATCTGAAATGTTCTATTTGAAGTGAGCTATCCTACTATAAAGTCAGGCATAACGATGAGCTTCCAAGACGCCGTACAAAAACATTAAAAGACAAATAAAGCAGAAATATAACTGCAAATTGAATTCAATTGAATGAGCTTCTTCATCGTTTCCCCATATCACTAGAGCGAAAAAACATCAAACATAAATGAACACTAAAATGAAAGGAATGGCCTCTGAACTTCTATGAGAATTTTCATGGAGATAGTAGCAGCGAAACCAAAGTGCTAAGGACAGAATTGAAGCAGGAAAAGTGTTCTTATTTCATTGCTGAAGTTTTATTACATCGTTTATTCGAGTCGATATAAATTTGAAAGTAACAACTCGTACTGCTGCTAACATTCAGTTTCCTGCATTCGTTGGAGTTTTGTTGGCATTCCATTCTTATGATTTGTAGTGGTACGGACTTGAATATGAATTGTTCGATAATGAATTTTGTAAATTGGATGAAGTATTCGACGATTCAACTTGTTTTACATATTTACGATCTATTTGAAGAAGTTATTTCAGGTTGTAAAATTCGACAATAGATCATATTTCAGAATTATATTCATACAAAACAGAATTTTTAAATTCATAGTAGCCACTATTCAACTAAAGGGTTTTCCAATAAGAGGTGTTATTTTGAATAGCCCGCTATTTCGGTAGATGTCACTTTTGAAGCTGTCATTTTTTGACATTTGACAAGTAGAAACTACGCCATTAATAAAAATGGAACGATACACGCTTCAACAACGCATTGAAATTAATAAAACTCACTATAAAAATGGTGAAAATTTTGCAGAGACGGTTCGTAAAACTCGAACATTTTTTGGTCGTCGTGAAGCACCTTGTCGGACCGCAATGAAGAAATTGGTGGAAAAACTCGTGCTGTTGGGACAAGTTAGTGATGTGAAGAATAAAACCCATGCACGTCGCTCAAGAACAGCCGAGAATATTGCTGCTGTAGCCGAAAGTGTTGACGAAAACCCAGGTTTGTCCATTCCTCGTCGTTCTTTGCAATTAGGCATACCACAAACGTCATTACACCGTATTTTGCATAAAGATTTAGGTCTTAAGGCTTATAAAGTTTAGTTAACACAAGAACTCAAGCCGGCCGATCATCAACAACGTCGTGTCTTTGCTGATTGGGTCGTTGAAATGCATGAAAATGATCCGGATGCAATCGAAAAATCATCTTGAGGGATGAGGCCCATTTCTACCTCGGTGGCTTCGTCAACAAGCAAAATTTCGCATTTGGGGCTCGGAAAACCCGAGAGTTATCGTTGAAAAGCCTCTCTATTCTCAACGTGTGATTGTTTGGTGCCGTTTATGGTCCGGCGGAGTCATTGGACCTTACTTTTTCGAAAATGAGGCTGGAGCAACAGTTACTGTGAATGGATTACGCTATCGAGAGATGATTAATGATTTTTTACGGCCGGAATTGGATGGTATTGATCTGGACAACGTTTACTGTGAACAAGACGGCGCTACGTGCCACACAAGCAACGAAACCATTGTTTCTTTGCGGGAAAAGTTTCCGGACCGTGTTATCTCTCGAAGAGGTGATCACAATTGGCCACCGAGATCTTGTGATTTAACACCTTGCGACTTATTCCTTTGGGGCCACGTGAAAGAGAAGGTCTACGCCAATAGCCCAGCGTCGGTTCATGATCTCAAAGATGGAATTCGTGAGGCTATCGAGGACATAGGGCAGTCACTTTGCGATTTGGTTATGGAAAATTTCATTAAAAGGATATGGTCCTGTAAGCGTGGTTGTGGTGGTCATTTACCTGATGTTATTTTTCACTTTTAACGGCCATAGCTTCTTCTTTATAATGAAATAAACATCCGATCATTTATATTGGAAAATGGCATTTTTCTTTGAATATCAAAATAACACCTCTTATTGGAAAACCTTTCATATACTCAGTGACAGTAGTGTTGTGAAGTACGCTAAAAAATCAAGTATAAAGCACTGTCATATGAATCTATATTCCTGTGTAGTTTTCTGTGTGTGAGTTAGTTCAATACTGAAAAATGTTGTATTCTATGGTATACAATATACACATACAGACATAATAAATGGTCAAAAATAGAAATGGAGAATAAGTCTTCTATATTATCCACAAATAACGAAAGGTTATGAGGTCAGGGAATCGAATAAACTTTGTGCTCAAATTCAAACGAATATGATCAGTGAGTAATATCCTTGTGTAATGCGTTCGTTCGTATTGCGTCAATTATTATATTCAGCTATTGGCAAATGAAGATAAGCGCTACTCCCTCTGGTGGCTATCCGACTAACCCGAGGTACAGACATTATCATTGACAAGTTGAAAGAAATACTAAGAAAATGAGGAAGTTTATGCATTTTTCTTGGCATTTGTGTGATTTTACAAGTGTTTCTACTGAGAAAAAGAAACACAGATATCCCTTCTCATAGATTTCTACAGCCCGGTGAAAAATTTCGACCTTGTATGAAAGAAACTTCCTTTAGCAAGTCGGGCCTGAAAGTGTTGAAGAATCGATAAAAACCAACAAACGAGATTTATGAGAGTCTGTTACCTGCATTTTACCGATGATGATCATTTTTATAGAGGTAAGCACGAATTGCTCATGAAATATTAGATCACATTCATGAAAACAATATTTTTCCAGGCCCCTTATCCAAGCAGAGAAATTTATTTAAGAGCAATGCTCTGCCTTTCAGAAATCTGCCTGTTGAACTGATCATTAAGGAACAAAGTAAATGTTTTAGTGATAGAACTGACCATTGTTAAAAAAGACTCTCAACAAGGAAATATCTGATGATGAATACTGTTCGCTCAAAGTGATTCTGCCGATGAAAGCAAAGTTGTACAAGGCTTATTTATTACAGCTTTTTCAAGGCCAATCATATGAGTGTTGGAAAATTTATTTGTCAATTCATAATGAATAAGACTTACGATACAAGTAGCATTAGTTTTATGTGAATGTATGCATTTTATTCACAATATATTGAGTATTTAGTCCTTCGCTATGAAAATAGTGAAGTTATGAGTATTGGTCTATTATTCCGAAAAGTATGTTTCACAATACTATCTGTTTTTCAACTTTCAAGACAGCCTAAGAAATCCACCAAAGTCAATCTTGCTATTTGGATCTGAAAATAAATAATATTAAAATACTGTCTAACTTTGAAGATATCCCCGTAATATTAGAGTTGCTACACTCAATAATATTGAAGAATGATACATACCTACTTTATAAGAACGGAATATGTACTTCCAGTAATACTCTCGTCAACTATAAAAGTCTAAAAAAAAAAGTATAAATCGTGAAATCAAAAATTATCAAACCAGCACTACCAAACAGTACAAAATCGACTATCAACACAAAACCTATGTCTGTATCTAAGGTTCTAAAACTGGCCACCGTGGCGCTGCAATCTTAAATTCAGACGCCAATATCGATTGATGATATATCTTTGTCGACGTATGCTGAAACCACCACGCATTTAAGCAAATATCATAATGAACTGAAATTACAGTTCTCGATTGATTAAATCGGAGAATTATCAAACGCACGAACATATGCCATAATATTACTGTAATCGACGAGCCAATCTTGGGATCCATCTATTAGGATTAGGAATTCGCCTAGTCTCTCATATTCCTGAGATAAACACACTGGACTGTAAATAGAATATTGTTCTCTATGTGACGAACATTGATTATGACAAAAAAGATAAAAAGGGGTTGCCTGAGTGTCCAAATTTAACGGATTTTCGCCAGGAGTTGAGGATATTTCCCCAATATCTCAGAAAATACAGATGCGATCAGACTGGTAGTCAGTTGAGTGTATCAACACGCAACTGCTCACAAGATTTTGTTGGGATGGTATCATTAGTGAATTGAAAAACATTCAACAAATATCCAAAGTTCCTTGAATTTTATTTGGGAATTAATATTCGGATATCGATGAAAGTTCGCACAGAATGTGGAATAGATATTTCAATGTAGTGCATCGTTTTAGATTTTCAGAAATATTAGGAAAAAATGAAATTTTCCTCTTTTTTCCCCGATATCGTTGTTTCTGGAGTAAGTAAAAAAGCTGATTCCATCATGATGAGTATTGGATTTCCATTCGATCTGATATATATTTTCGGAAAAAATGGGGAATTAAAATTTTACCTACCTATATCTACGGAATTATTGAGTGGATTTTACCCATTCATAAATTCGACTTGCTTAATTGAGCCCCAAACCTTCTCTACAAATATCGAGTTCTTGAATATTTCCTTCAAAATAAGATCGAATTGAAATCCATCACTTCATCGAAAACGGACAGTTCGAAGATTCATACAGATGATATGATCAGAAGATCACAGAATATTGAATATTTGAAAAAAAAATTCCAAAGTTTTTTCAAATTGTTCAAATAACAAGATCATCACGAAATTTCACACATAATTGTTCATCAGCATTTTCAAACTAGGTGCAAAGTCACATCATGATTGAATCAGTATTTGTTGGGTTATTCCGTAAAAACAACGATATCGAGAAAAAATAACGAAATTTTATATATTTTTTCCCAATATCTCCAGGAATAATAACCATATCGAATTCAAATTTGGTACACTGTTGTAAAATAAGGATCTCAAGGTTTGAGCAAATTGTTTTTCGGATATGATGAAATGGTTCGAGAAAAAAAAATTCCTAAATTATTTTCTGTTAATTCACTGACTGCTCGGTCGCGAACAATTTCGCGAAAGGTTTCGTGTTGCTTTGCTTCAACTGCCTGCCAAGTTTCAATTCAATCGCTCCAGTTGTTCCTGAAAAATCAGGAAATAACCTCAAAATTTGAACTGGCTTCAACTCTGAAACCATTCGACAGATTTTACCCGTTAACAAACATTGCCGTCGTATTTTAGCTCAAAGTTCGAATATTACAGAAGTTCGGAAGAAACATGCCCCTAGAACACGCGGGCGAGAACAATATCAATCGCTGTGAAGCTCGAAATACTGTACCATAAGTTATGCAAAAATTGGAGTAGTTATGTTATTTTCGTAGATAGAGGAAAGAGAAGATGCCGCATTCCCCTTTTTCCTTCACTCAATGTTTGCAGCCAACATCTCCTGTATTTGTTTACATTTCTCCACAGCGATCATTGGCGTACCCATCATAAGGTAGAAAGGGATCGGACTAGTTAACGAAATGTTTATATAATTGTATAGATTTATACAATGATAATATTGAGCAGTTCTTTGCAGAGACAGATGGTTGTTTGGTGGTATTCAACCCAAAAACTTGCTTTTCTCACGCAAATTACACAAAAAATGCTTCAAGTAAGCTTCAGAATCTGATTAAGGTTAATATTTCAGACGAAACTAAGAGTCTAACGAGTTTATCTCCTGAAACAGAAATATTTTCATTGCTATGAATAAAATTCAGGAAGTGAAGCGAATTTTTGAAAAGAGATAATTGTATGGTTTTTTGTATTAATATAGGTATATTGAATATGGAAAATCTTCTGAGCTGATATCCAAAAAATTAAGAATACCTTTAAATATTGAACTCCGCGCTCGGACAATACAATATTTAATAGATAGATAGATAGATCATTTTCTTTATTTCAGATAAATTACATAAACATTATGTACAACACAATTTAAATGAAATGACGTCAGGTTTGCAACTTCTAACCAGATTTTTCAAAATACTCGGCTAGACTATAGAGCTCTAATCTTATTAGCAGGTTTCTAATTTTGCACTTAAATATTCTGTATTCTGACAAACATTTAATTTCATTTAGTAATCTATTGAAAGCTTTTATGCTCATGTATGCGGGACTTTTCTCTGTTAATGTTAACCTGTGTAAAGGATATGTTATATCTAAAGATCTTGTGTTGTGTGCATTTTGATTTTCTCTTGTATACTTTTGCCTATTCTTATGCAAGAATAACAAACATTCGAACAAATATATACCGTAAACAGTGAATATGTTTTTGCTTCTAAATTTTCCCCTACATGATTCTCTAAAACTTAACTTAAACATCATTCGTATTGCCCTCTTCTGAATCAAAAATATTTTATTCAAATTTTCATTATTTCCCCAAAATATCACTCCATACTTGAAAGTTGCTTCAAAATTCCCAAAATAAACAATTCTTAAAGTTCTCTCATTCATATAATAAAAACCAAGTGTCCAATTCACCGAAGAAGAGACTATGTTAACTATTTACTTTCAGTCTACAGATTCGGAATAGATCCATAATACTGAACAAATGATCCAAGAACCTATTGAATAACTCATTAATAGCTCCACATCTTACGTATTAATATCATACCTTGTTGGGAAAACTTCCTAAACAACCTTATATCCAAAATAAAGGAAAATAATATGCTGTTTAAGGATCATAAATAAATCTTTGAATAAATAAGTATTGGTATCATTTTGTATTGGATAACATTGTATATTTCAGGAGCAGGTTCTTAAATAATGTCAACAATGTTCTCTCATTTATACAGTCATAGCAGATATAATTGTTTATTGGAAACGAATCGTACATATAAATATAACAAATATAATGCAAAAAAAACATACATTAGAGATGGTTTAAGAATAAATAGTTATATTATTGATGTCTGAATAATATCTGCATACAAAATATTGACGACGTACGCCAATGGCGAGGAAAGCAAAATACTAACCTATGCACGGAACGATCATTTTCCTTTTCAGCATATTCACCACACACTAGACACTTTAGTCGCATGCTTAATACTATATAATTGTATTACACTTGAAAATATTCAACTACTTTGATCGAAATATCACAAATAACTGAAAAAAAACAATTTAGACGTTTTGGAGAAATGTAAATATAAACACAGAGATGTTTGCCACGCTTTTCTGTGTTGTTTACTTCATCTTCTCTTTCCTCTATCTACGGTTATTTTATATTATCTATCACTCTCACGATTTCATCATTTCGTGTTCTGATATTGATTCATATGAACAGTTCTTGAAAAATAAGATTTTCATCCATGGATTCAATTTCACTATACCATAATCAAACAATCAGCAGCCAGTTCCATGCAATATCTTGCTTGCATTCGTGATTTTATGCTGAGTTATACAAAAAACTGATTGGCTGCTGACACGTTTTCCCTTCAAAAATGTTCCTGCAATGAAAGTCAGGTATAATTCAGTATTGAGCGTGTTCTTAAAACTTTGTTTTATGAAATGAACGTGCCGTTATATCCAACATCAATGTGAACAAGCTCACGTTGCTTCCACGTGCCCTCTTAGCCGAGTCCTTTGAAACTAGTTGCGTAAATTGTTGCACATGTTGCCGTCCATTTTATGGCGACTGTTGTATAAGAGTTTCCAGTTCGTACGAAAGTTTGATCTTTTTGCGCGCATGTTCTAGGGGAACAGCGTGCTATCGTTTTGTCCAAATGTCTGTATCTTGGATGATTGAGCCGAAAATGGTCTCAATCGACTAGGTTCGACTCACTGATGACGAATCCGGTGTCAAAATCGATTCTGTCCGGCCGACCGTCCGTCCGGCCGTAGACACGATAACTGTCGACAGAAGCAAGCTAGCAACTTGAAACTTTCAGGATAGGTTGCGCATCGGAATGCCGCGGTTAGGTTCGTTAATGGGCCAAATCGGTCGAATAGTTTCAGAGTTATAGGCACTTGAAGTTATTTATTTTTTATTTCAGAAACTACTAGAGCGATTGGATTCAAACTTGGCAGTTAGGTGAAGTCTAACGACGCGCAACTTTGAGCCACATTTCGTCAGGATCATATTGTCAGTAAATTAAAAAAAAAATTTTTTCGAAATTTTTTTCCAATAATTTTTTTTTTCCGGAAACCATTCATCATATCAAAAAAAAATTCCACTCATACTTTGAGCTTCATGTTTCACAGCAGTGTACCAAATTTTAGTTCGATATGATTATAAGTTTTGGAGATATCGGGAAAAAATATGTCAAATTTCGAGGTTTTCTTCTCGATATCGTTGATTTTTTCGGTATAACTCGAGAAATACTGATTCAGTCCTGATAAAACTTCACAGCTAGTTTTGAGATGCTGACAGACAACTTTATGCGAAATTTCGTGATAATCGTGTCATTAGAACAATTTCAAAAAAAAAATTTCTATGATTTTCTTATCATATCATCCTCATTAAATTCTGTATGAAACTACGAACTGTTTTTTTTCGATGAAGTACTGAATTTCAATTCGATCTGATCTGTTTTTTTGGAAATATTGGAAAAATAAAATTTTGATTGGGTATATCTACGGAATCATTGGGTGGATTTTACCCATTAACGAATTCGGCCTTCGTAATTGAGGTCCAAACCTTCTCTTCAAATATCGAGTTTCTAAGTTGTTGCTTTCGGAAGTTATTGTGTTTACGCAGTCGTCCGTCAGGCTGACCGTAAACACAATAACTTCCGGAAGAAACTACTTAGAAACTCGATATTTGTAGAGTAGGTTTGGGGCTCAATTACGAAGGTCGAATTCGTGAATGGGTAAAATTCGCCCAATGATTCCGTAGATATACCCATTCAAAATTTTATTTTTCCAATATTTTCAAAAAAATAGATTAGATCGAATTGAAATCCAGTAATTTATCGAAAAAAAAATCTAGAAAAGCACTGCCGTGAAGGCAGCAGCTTTCGCGCGCCAGTTCAAATTCGTTGCCGATGCGGTCATCTACATTGAACATGCGCGCAAAAGCTGCTGCCTTCACGGCAGTGCTCTTCTAGATTTTTCTTAAGTTACTCTATTTACAGAAAAAAAAGTTATTTATAATATGCTCCTTCCGAGCGATGCTTGGTCGCTTAATTATACTTCAGACAATATAGGACAACTGGATTTCAGTTGATACCCCAGAGTATATAAGAGAATAATTATTAGCACTAATATCTTTGTGATGGGTATAGTATTTCGTGATACATGAAGAAAATTGCCCGACACAAAGACGGAACTACATACCGTGAAATTATAATGCGATATTTTTAAAACTGGCTTTTTTTGAAGAGTTCAAGCTGTGAGCATAATGCGATATGACTGTTCCTCCTAATTCTTGGTCTATAACTACCAGCAACATGTTTCAGATCAGAGTACTGGTCATATCGATGAGTGATACGAAGCTAATTACTTATTGTTAAAAATAAATCGAATGATTTGAAAATTATTGTCGAAAATACCTTCAAAATGCAAAAAAAAATTTAATTGTGAAGTGAATACTCTGTTTAACGCTTTTCTCTTTTACAGGAGAAAGGCCGTTCCCTTGTAGTTGGGATGGTTGTGGTAAAAGATTCGCCAGGTCAGATGAATTAGCAAGGCATACGAGGACGCATACAGGAGAAAAAAATTTTGCATGTCCAGTATGCAGTAAAAAATTTATGAGGAGTGATCATTTAAGGTAAGAATCGTAAATTCATCGGAATAGTCGAAAATCAGGTGTAAAATAAACAGACATAATACAAATTTCAGCCCAGACGTGGATGTTCCAGGTTTCAAAATCCTAAATGAAATATAATTTCCTATTCGAAATTCAAATTTGTATTCAATAGAAAAAAACTGTATTCAAAATGAATAACCAGGGTCCCGCAATAGTGGCACTGTGTTTCATATCTCTAATATTTGTCACAGTCACCGATTTTTAGTATCATTATTGGCGTGCGCGAACCAAGCTTCGTGACAGTTGGGTGGATTTTTGGCAATGTGATTTGTCACTGACAGGTGAGATTTCGGTGGCAGGTTGTCACTAAAGTTACGTTCGAAAATTTCTGCTCATAGTTGTTATATTGACATGATGGACTCTGATTCAGAAAATCAATTCACACTCAACAGTAATCGTTTGAGAAGATTCATGTGATTTTTTCTTTGTAAGATATTTGTGCACTGCCAAGTGTGGAGTTTTCCTACTTTTTCAGCAAAGGAAAGCACTAGAATATATATCAATAAAAGGGTTACCACTTTCATCCTGATGAACTATGTACCGGTTATATGTTGGAGAATTATTTTATCATCATTTGAGATATTTCACGAATGAATACGCTCCCAGGATTTCTTGATTTTATTGTACGAAAATTCTCATGATTATTGCAACAAGGTATTTAAGTAGTTTTCATGAGTGAGTGGAAACTTATTTATTTCAAACCATACAGGACGTCATAGAATTTTGATTTTGAACAAGCAAATGGAAGTACTAGGTACAAAATTCACATCAGTACCTTCAGTTCATAAACAGGTTTCTTCGTAGGGGAAAGATGGAATTATTAGAGTATCATTTTATTTAACAATTGATTCCAATAAATGTTTGAAAATCTTAAATTGTGATGCTTATTCTGAAAAAAACGATTTAGTTTCTGGGGGCGACCTCTTAGTCTTGAATGCATGTTGCGAAGTAGGCCATTTATGCCTAATTTTCCAAAATGTATTAAGCCAAGCTTTCCATTTTCTCACGATACGAATATTCGAGTTGTGTATTTTCTCATTTCTTTTCTCCTTGTAATGAGTGCAGAGACAACTGCCTCCTTAATGCTCGAATTCACGAATAATAACTCTGAAGCACAGATTACAAAGTGACCAAGTTTGTAATCTGTGTTCCGAAGTGCAACTAGGGTGGAAAAAATTCACTCGGCAATGCGCGGGGTCAGAAATTTTGGGAGACGTGACAGTAACAGTGATTATTGATCAAGGTAACAAAATTTCACCGGCGCATGGCCGCCTCTGAAGTCAAGTTTTGCAATATTCCAGAATGAGTCGCAAATTGCCATTTGCTCAAGTTCTTGTCGATTCCGCTTTATTCACTGGTTAGTGTATGCGAGGACAGTTTCCGAAGAAGACTAAAGATTCATAAGAGCGAAAGTTTCCATGAAAAAAGGCTCAATCGGCAATTGTCTTTTATTTCTTTTATTTGCATGTTGTTTTATATATAAACAATGTGTCATTTTAATCTTGGCTTCTGCTATTGTTATAAAGAATGAAAAAAGAGTGAGAATCTCTTACTGGTTGAGTTGGCATACAAAGATTGGTGATGAAATAGCGTCGGTATGCCAACTCAACCTGTCTCTATGACCTTTCCTTGCAGAAGTAACAGACGAAAAAATAGCTTTAAAAATATGTGAAAAGTGAGTTCCTTGTCATCTACTAGCAGCTCGAAAAATATACCAGAACGGCTGTATTAACCATATATAGATAAACGGGCATTAAAATACCTGTAATACCGGTAAAAAATTAGAAATGGCCGCCTGATGTCTCAAAACCTAAAAGTTCACTGTTTCAGAAATTCTGAGATGTTGATGATGCCAGACTCTAATGAATATAATCACGAAAAATCGAATGGCGTGTTTTTATTGAATTTGATGAGACATTTTAGTGTAAGCGGTGATGAAAATGGAGAAGTAGCCTGAATCTACTGAACCACATGGTCAAGATACAAAAGATGTGGTCAGTGGTGCCATGCAGAATGTACAGTAGTCTATAAAATGATGAGAGAATTTGTATGAGATTCTATATGTCATACTTTATTTTGTATGCCAGCTTCTCCTTAGTGTCGTAGGTGAGACGGCATATGCAGAACACTTTCCATATTCGTTTTATTCTCTGAGAATATCAGAATATCCAAATGTGAATGAATCCTCGCAAAAACTATACCTCGCATTAGTTTTCTCCTGGTCCTAACCACTTCTAAATAAGTATGTGGAAAGATATAGCGCCATTTCAAAAAGTATGCGATCTCAGACACGATTCCTCTGAACATGCTCAAACTAGCATTTGCTGTATTCACGTCATACGAATGTGACAGTTATCAGCCATTGCATGTTTTCATCGGAAATTAGTTTAACAAACTGTTTGGGAACACAGCCAAGTATTAAAATTTGCTGGGAATGCCCCGATTACAAAATTGTACTTCTTCTCAGGATATTCTATCACATAAAAACTTCCAGTTATAGATTCACTTAGAAACAACTTCTGTTTTCAAATGAGAGTCTCTCTTTCGATTGCATGTAGACTTCATCGAAATGAATTATGTATATAAAACAAATAGCAACATATTCCCGAATCACCAAGAAAACTCCAATGAAGTAAACGAACTGAGCGTCTTGGACTACTCGAAAGTTAATGCGTTAAAGTGTATTTGGCCAATTACACCCTAGAGATCTGAGACATTTGGAATAAAAGTATGAATATTGAATAGTCCCAACAGGCAGTTCATTGATAGCACTTTTTCATGAAACTTCATTATAAATATCAAGGAGCCAAGACTTGAAAATGACATGAGCTCATCTCGATAGCACAGAAACCTTCGTAAAGCTTCAAATCAGCCAAAATGAACCATAATAGTATCCCTCATTTTCATCATTCGAAGCCTTGGTCAGAGACGACATCGCCCCAATCAATAGAAGCGGCTGAAACGAGAACTATTTTTCACCATAATGGATGCATCATTCAGGCACGACAGAACAAAAGGAGAATGTCGTCAAGAAATTCAGTTATTCAGAAGCGATCGTTTAAAATTCAACTTGTAACAAACACCCACCAGAAAACAAAAGGGGCGAGCCGTAGGAATGGCAGTGTTACCGAATTTATTCGAGGTGCTGGCATCTACGCTTATTAAATCTGCTAACATAATGACTGTCGTTGAGGCTGATAAAATGGCTATGATAAAATCCTGATATTTCGAACCATTTGTTTCATTCTGCCCTTGAGTACCGGAAATGTTTTCAAGAAGGTCTACCCTAGATAAGTAATCTGCAACCGGAGAGGTTTCCGCGGTTAGAAATATTTGAACTATACGTGTTCCGGATTGATTTCATCAACGTGAGTGTTGTCGGAGGTGTGGATGTCTTCACCCATAGATAAACTAATCTCTCTAGATGTCCGATTTACCTACTAAAGACCTGTCGCGCATTTAGCAGCGCCTCTGGTGTTTGTATGCTGTATCATTAGAGGTTTGGCGGGAGTTCAAATAATTCCATAATGATCTTATCGACAGCAAGTTTATAACTCGAATGTGAGATATTGGCGTCTGAATTTAAGATTGCAACGCCACGGTGGCCAGTTTTAGAACCTTACAAACAGACATAGATTGTGTTCGATAGTCGATTTTGTACTGTTTGGTTTGATAATTTCTGTTTTCACGATTTATTCAAAGACTGTTTAGATTTTTATGGTTGACGAAAGTATTACTGGGAGTACATATTCCATTCTTATAAAGTAGGTATGTATCATCCTTCAATCTTTTTGAGTGTAGCAACTCTAAAATTACGGGGATATCTCCGAGGTTAGACAGTATTTTAATATTATTTATTTTCAGATCCAAATGGCAGGATTGACTTTGGTGGATTTCTTAGTCTGTCTTGAAAAACAGATAGTATTGTAAAACATACTCTTTGGAATAATAGACAAATACACATAACTTTACTATTTCTATAGGGAAAGACTATATACTCAATAAATTGTGAATAAAATGAATACATTCACATGAATCTAATACCACTTGTACGTAAGCCTTATTCATTCTGGATTGACAAATAAATTTTCCAACTCTCATATGATTGGTCTTGAAAAAGCTGTACTAAATAAGCCTTGTACAACTTTGCTTTCATCGGCAGAAGCACTTTGAGCAAAGAGTATTCATCACCAGATATTTCCTTCTTGAGACACTTTTTTTTTCAATAGTCAGTTCTATCACCAGAACATTTACGTTGTTCCTTAATGATCAGTTCAACAGGCAGATTTCTAGAAGGCATAGCATTCCTCTTCAATAAATTTCTTTGCTTGGATTATGGGCCTGGAAAAAATTTGTCTTCATAAATGTGATCTAATATTTCATCAGCAATTCGTGCTTACCTCTATGAAAATGATCTTCATCGCTAAAATGCAGGTAACAGACTCTCATAAATCTTGTTTGTTGGTTTTTATCGATTCTTCAACACTTTCAGGCCCGACTTGTTAATGGAAGTTTCTTTCACCTAACTCCAACTTTTTTACCTGGCTGTAGAAATCTATGGAAAGGGACATTTGAGTTTTCTTTTCCTCAGTAGAAGCACTTGTAAAATCACACAAACGCCAAGAAAAATGCATAAAATTTCTCATTTTCTCAACATTCCTTTCAACTTGTCAGTGATAATGTCTGTACCTCGGGTTACTCGGGTAGCCACCAGAGGGAGTAGCGCTTATCTTCATTCGCCAATACTCTCAATTTTTAAACCTACTCGAATTCACATCATATACTACGGGGTATTATGGTGAGGAAAATAGAGGTGAAAAGAAATACTTTTTAAAGATACTTCAGTACAATAAAATTAATGGAAAAGATCTGTGTATACAAATGAATAAGTATGAATATGAGGCAAATCTATAGCTAACAATATTCAATTTTTTAGTCTGTGACTTTTCATTTCTGGATCGAAATGCCACCCTATGTAGGAATGTTGATGTAGATTGCCCTTATCTAGTTTTCAAATTAAGGGGATAGGGGAGTTATTAATAGAGGTAATCTTTTCCTTCTGAAACCTCGTTCAATGTTATTATACATTCTAATTGTTGTTCGAATCATTCGAAATGTTCACCGTAAAAAGGCTGTATTGTTCCATATAATTGATTCATCATTCCGAAAACTGATTCCTGATGCCCTTTCGTAAATGTTAGATTCCCACTTTTAAACAATTCTCTCAATGTGTTTCGTAATTCATCCAATGTAAATGCTTCATGTGGTAACTGTAGTTCTCTTATAATTACTATTAGGTCACTTTCACTGAGATCTTGTATCCAACCGGTACTTTGCCTATCAATTAGTGATAGGAAATTCTTCAACAATATTGAAACGTGGTCGCTGAAATTGCCTGCAGAAGTTCTTTCTGACTCGTCGCCCTTTGTTGTATTTTGTTAATTAGAATCAAACAAAGTTTCTACATTGTTATATTTTCTGGAGGGGTCAAGTTCAAAATAGGTTTCATATTTCCCTCAATAATACTTATATTATACTTTTTTACTTCATAACTAAAAATTTCAATACTTTTCCTGAAAAATTCACACCTGCAGAATGGTACGGAAAAGAAATGAGTGTGATAGTTCTATCAATATACAGGCCATCTGGTGGAAATTTGCAATTATTCTACTCAAAAATGGAGAACATTCTAGATAAAATACACTCAGAGAATAAGCTGATCATTGGGTCTGGTGATTTCAATATATAAACGTTAAAAGAGTACAAAGAAAGATCTGAGTTAATTAGCCCCATGAACTCATTCAACCTTGTTCGAATTATTTACCAAATTACCAGAATTAAAGAAAGTCCAGGTTCTTCCATTGATTACATTTTCACAAGCATTCACAATGAGTAGGTTTTGTTCTTGAACTACATATATCTTATCACAAAGCCCAAAAATTAACCTTCCAACAGAAGATTAGGAAAAGTGATACCATCTACTTTAAGAAAATGTTTGGGGAGAAAGAAACAGAGGCATTTCTGGAAATATATTGGCTCAAAATTGGAGTCTTGTTGAATATTAAGGAAGATGAGAATCAGCAGTGAAACGTTTTCATTTCCAGTAAAACACCTGAAATCGACAAATTGAAAAAGAATTTGGAATTTCCATTAATACTGAATAATAACAATAATAACTCTTCAAAGAAGACTATAGAAATACAAAAAAGGAATATGATGATGCATCAAGAGAGAAAAAAAAAGTTCATGAAAATAGAGTATCCATATCAGACCACAGGAGTAAGACAACGTAGCAAGTATGCAAGGAAATCATGAGCAGGGCGAAATAAAATGAAGATTATCTAGTGGAGGGAACCTCAGGCGAGATCGCTGATAAATTCAATGAACAATTTCAATACAGCAGTAACCACACTCCTGAATGACTTAACCACAGCAACTATAAATTTTTCTCATAAGGACGCAATTAACAAATCTATGATTCTAAATCTTATATTACCTGAAGAAATAGAAAATCTTAGTAAATCGATTAAACACAAATTCAGCAGCGGAGTAGACGAAATTCTTATTGTTACATCTCTTGCATTTTTACAGAGACAATTTTGTGGAATGAAATAACTTATTGGTTTTCAGGTTTATTTCGGATATGCCAACTATACAGCTAATCAATAATAACTGTCTAAAAATTCTATTCTTCACCGCACATGTTCTTATCTACATATGTAAAAAACATTCGTCACTCATTTCGAGAGGATAATAATTTCTATACGGGTGTTCGAATATTTGAACACAATTTATTTCCTAGATACTATAACAACTATGATAACAATTAAGATATCACTACCAGTACTAAGTAGCATATATCCTCAACAATTCTTTCAAATATGGTATTTTTCCGGACTTACTAAAGCTTACCACCATCAAACCTATTTTCAAAGATGTAAAAAATCCTGGAATATTCCTGTGTAGTGTGGTCACCTTTTTATAGAGTTCATATTCAAGCCCTTGAGATGGTTCAAAATAAATTTTCAAAGTGGATAGCATATAAATGGGGTCACTCTCGCGAGCCCATTGATTATTAAATTATTCGGGATAATTTGTCTCTCACTCTTCTCGAAACGAGGCGTCGCAATTTTGGTATTATGTTGATTTATAAAATTATACATAATGTCATTGATTGTCCTTATCTCCTGAATAATGTTGGAATTAATGTTCCTCGGAGGAACTCGAGTGCCTGGGATTTGTTCAGAATTAAGTTCAGCAGAGCAAATTATTTAATGAACAAACCTCTTGATAGAGCTTCAAGTGCTGCTGGGTCGGTGGATATACAGGGTCTTTCACGAGGAACCTCACCCATATTTATACGGGAAACTACTAAACGTACTTTCATGAAATTCAGCACTTATAAGTATTTCACGATGCTGATGAAATCTAAAATATTTTCAAGGCATGAACACCTCCGGTTTTTCCGGAAATGACGTCAACTTCCGTTTTTCAAATTAGAACACCATTTTTTTATTGCAGAAATAGATTCCTTAGAAAATTTCAATTTATTTTGATGTAACATTTTTCAGTTTTGGTTGGAAAATTTTCTCTGAGCGGGAAAATTCGAAAAAAAAATCGAAAATAGAGCTCCGCTGAAACAAGAATAACTTCGAGGTTTTTGGATGGAAAATTTTCATTTTTGGGATTTTTCAAGATGTAAGATTGATGTATCCACTTTAGAAATCGAAATCGCGATTCATGATACAGGGCGTGAAAAAATCGCTTTCAAAGTTAGGGATGACAAAATTGTGAAAAATCAATTTTTTCAAATTAGCACCCCATTTTTGTATGGCAGATATTGAATCTACGTTAAAAAATAATGTGATTGTATGCATCACACCCTTGCCCTAAAGTGGATATTTTCTGAGTTATTCACAAAAAACTGTTTTTCGTCTTGAATTTTCAGCTATTTCTTTTCCCTTCGCGCCAAAAAGATGACATTTTCAGGAACTGTTACTTAAACCATGTTTTAGATTTTACTACCCTAATATGCAAGAGAAAAAAGTTACAGGTTGCTCCTAAATAGATGGCGAATTTGGATTCGAATTTGTATCGGAAACCTCTTTATTTCAACTAATCGGCCATCGGTTTTCTCTCCAGTGATAAATAAATAATTCCTTATGAACCATATGCAAAAACTTACCATGTTTTACATTATTTTTTTTTAATGATAGATATCATTAATTACATCTGCCAAATTCCTCTTTATTCAGTAGCATTTTGTGTTTACTATTAATTTGGTGATAATTCGTATTAAGTTATAAAATCGATCACTATGCCTAATTTTACCAATGAAGATTATTTAAATCTCATTCTACTTCATGGAGATTGTAATAAAGTTGTAGATAGAACGATTCGACTGTTCATTGAGAGGTTTCCTGACCGACCCAGACCAACGAGAGATACCATTAACAGAACCATGAGAAACTTGAGAAATGTCGGATCTTTCGTTAAGAAAACTACACACAGAGAAAAAAGTGTAGTAGAAGATGAGAACAACGAAATTACAGTTCTTGCATATTTTCGTGTGCATCCTCAAAATTCTCTCAAAGATGCCGAGATTGATCTGGGATTATCTCAATCGAGTGTTTGGAGAATATTAAAAAAACATAAAATGCACCCATATAAATTCAATAGGGTACAGCATTTGAAGGAAACTGATTTCGTCAGGAGAACAGAGTTTTGCGAAGCTATGATGATTCGATTTCAAGAGAATGAAAACTTTTTGGACTGTATAATTTGGACAGATGAATCTAAATTCACAAAGAATGGTTCTTTCAATAGGCATAACAGTCATTATTGGGATGAAGAGAACAACCACCACTTCAGACAATGGAACTTTCAAGAGACCTGGAGTTTCAATGTTTTTTGCGCCATCAAAAATAATGCAATTCTCGATGTTCACATTTATGATGGGACTTTAACTGGTAAGATAGAACACTACACATGTTTGCATTGTTTAAAGAATGTTCTCCCTTAGGAGATAGATATTCTGACATATTGACTCAAATAATTGAGCCGCTAGTACAGAACCATAATGACTTATGGTATCAACAAGATGGCGCGCCTCCACACAA
This sequence comes from Myrrha octodecimguttata, assembly GCA_958510865.1. Classification (NCBI taxonomy): domain Eukaryota; kingdom Metazoa; phylum Arthropoda; class Insecta; order Coleoptera; family Coccinellidae; genus Myrrha; species Myrrha octodecimguttata. The sequence continues at coordinate 7,702,328 of OY294063.1, forward strand.
TTCACTCAATGTGTCAAATATCCTCTACAGGCTATTTGAAGATCGATGGTTGGCGAACAATGGTCCACATCTTTGGCCACCACGTTCTCCCGATTTAACTCCTTTAGACTATTATGTTTGGGGTAGGATAAAAAATATTGTCTACTCAATGATAAAGAGGACTGCATAGAACGAGTCAGAAATGCGTTCAGGTTTGTTTAGATTTTTAGATTCATAGTTTTGAAACTCAATTTGGTTTTTAAACACTTTTGCAGATCTCTTCCTCCCGATGAAATAAGAAGAGCAACGCACGAAGCATTCCTGAGACGTATAAATAAATGTCTAGAAATTAACGGTCAAAACTTTGAGCATCTTCTCTAGTTATAACTGCGAGAGTTTGCCATGGTTCTCCTAATAGTAACTTGAAGTCGGTTTCAAGAAGGGGTGAAAAATCTACAGCATGGTTCAAATAACAGTTCCTGAAAATTTCATCTTTTTGGCGTGAAGGGAAAAGAAATAGCTGAAAATTCAAGACGAAAAACAGATTTTTGTGAATAACTCAGAAAATATCCATTTTAGGGCAAGGGTGTGATGCATACACTCACATTATTTTTTAACGTAGATTCAATATCTGCCATAAAAAAATGGGGTTCTAATTTGAAAAAATTGATTTTTCACGATTTTGTCATCCCTAACTTTGAAGGCGATTTTTTCACCCCCTGTATCATGAATCGCGATTTCGATTTTCAAAGTGGATACATCAATCTTACATCTTGAAAAATCCCAAAAATGAAAATTTTCCATCCAAAAACCTCGAAGTTATTCTTGTTTCAGCGGAGCTCTATTTTCGATTTTTTTTTCGAATTTTCCCGCTCAGAGAGAATTTTCCAACCAAAACTGAAAAATGTTACATCAAAATAAATTGAAATTTTCTAAGGAATCTATTTCTGCAATAAAAAAATGGTGTTCTAATTTGAAAAACGGAAGTTGACGTCATTTCCGGAAAAACCGGAGGTGCTCATGCCTTGAAAATATTTTAGATTTCATCAGCATCGTGAAATACTTATAAGTGCTGAATTTCATGAAAGTACGTTCAGTAGTTTCCCGTATAAATATGGGTGAGGTTCCTCGTGAAAGACCCTGTAGATTTGTTTCACGTAAAAACCTTTCAACTGAAGCGTTTTCTTGAACTGTTGCATTAGTTTGTGGGCATTTTAGGTTTTTGAGGCTGTATTCTTGCTTGTTTAATATTTCACAAAATTTCTGTTGATTTCAAATTATATTATATTTTATGATATTCGTAAAATGGCAAGTCCGTTTATGGTTGAATAAATAAATGAATGAATGAACGTTAAACCAGATGAAATAAACAACTGTAAACCGATGAGTTTATTACCATTTTTTTGGAGAATTTTTGAAATGGTTATGTCTTCGAGATTAATGAAATATTTTACAGGAAATGAACTTCTCACTCAAGCGCAACATGCATATCTAGAGGGACGTTCAACTCGAACTGCAATTTTCTGGTTTGTTCAGAACATGCATCAAATGCTCGAAGAAAACAAAATGATTTAGGCAAATTTATAGTTCGAAATTCAGGTAAATGTTACCAATTATGTCGACGATACCAATCTATTGGTAGGTAATACGGACTTTGGAGATTTGACAATAAAAACAAGTCACTTGTTTCTGGAGCCAAATCAAAAGGAAAGTAAAAATCCGCCCAATGATTACGTAGATATACCCATTCAAAATTTATTTTCCCAATATTTCCAAAAATACAGATTAGATCGAATTCAAATCCACTACACTATCGAAAAAAACATAAAGAAGCACTGCCGTGAAGGCAGCAGCTTTTGCGCGCTTGTTCTCTATTCTCTATTGAACATGCGCGCAAAAGCTGCTGCCTTCACGGCAGTGCTTTTCTAGGTTTTTTATATGTCTTCCAGGCGTTTTCTTCTGAACCAGTGGGTTGAAATAAGGTGATTCAATTGAGCATTTTAAAGACGTCGGAAAATGACGTGAACTAGCTGTAAAAATGGCGATACAGTTTCTCCAAAAGAATTTCTTTTTTACGTCAAAACATAACTATATTCACTGGTCCTTAAGACGTTCTCTTTTGAACTGGTGGTTGAAATATGTTCACTCAATAGACGACTTCGGCCCAAGTTGCCTACCCACAATTTTCTTCACAAATTTACTTTCACTGGGAAACGGGAATTTCAGGACAAATTTGACATGATAAGGTTCGCGTTATTTATAAATATCCGTAACAGAAGCCTCAGCTCCTCAAACAAGATACTTCCTTCCAAATATAGGGTTTTGTTAAGATCATCTTTGATTGGCTGAAATTTAAGTTGGGATTCCTGATTTCATGTAAATAGTGTGGTAATTTATATAGGATATGTTCCGCAAATCAACTTCGGTTGCCGGTTTTCCATTCCGTAAATATGAAGTATTCGGTTGGTTCCTGAGAAGAAGGTTAATTACGGAATTTGATTGATGAAAAAACGTTCTTTCTGTCACCAGAACGACAATCAATATTCTATGGTAACATATCCATAGCATAAAACAATCTTTATTTACTTTATTATCCATAGAACAAAGACGAGAGAACAATCAACAATGGAAAAATTACAAGGTATGGTTTATGGATCTCAAGGTAAATAAAGATTTTTCTATGCTATGGATATGTTACCATACAACATTGATTGTCGTTGTGGTGCATAGACTTAATATGTTTATGTTCTGGTGACAGAAAGATTGCTTTTTCATCAATCAAATTCCGTAATTAACTTTTTTTTCAGGAACCAAGCGAATATTTCATATTTACAGAACTGAAAACCGGCAACCGAAATAACCAAGTTGATTTGCGGAACATATCCTTTGTAAACTTGACACTATTAACATGAAATCAGGAATCCCAATTTGAATTTCAGCCCAACAAAAACTTATATTCGGAAGGAATTATCTTGTTTGAGGAGCCGAGGCATCTTTTACGGATATTTCTAAATAACGCGAACCTCATCATGTTGAATTTGTCCCGAAATTCCTATTCCCAGTGATAGTAAATTTGTGAAGAAGTCGTCTACTGAGCATTTTTAGACGTCAGAAAAATGACATGAATTTGCAGTAAAAATGACGTTATCAATTCAACTTTAAATTGATTGAATTTTTATGCCAAGGAAAAGACATCTTCGTGACGTTTTTTTTATGAACTAGTCGGGTGAAATTTGGTCATTCAATCAAGAATTTGAAGACGTCAGAAAAATTACCTGAATTGGCTGTGAAATTAGTTATTCACCCTGAAAAATTCGTCCTAGACATCAATAAAATGACGTCATTTATTGGTTTTCCGGACGTTGTTTCATGTACCAGTTGGTTGAAATTTCGTCATTTCACTAGTGCGTCATGAAAATCACCCATTAATGACGACTTTTCAACCTACTCTGTTTACTGGGTTGTTGGGGAAACAATGAAAATTGTATTTCATGTAGGGAAAAATTTAGAACCAAAAACCTATTCACAGTATATTTGTCCGAATGTTTTTTATTCTAGCATAAGAATAGACAGTTGAAGTTCACAGGGGAAAATGAAAAAACACAAAACACAAGATCTTTAGATATAACATATCCTATATACACTGGTTAACTTTAACATGGGATAAATCAGCATACATAAGCATAAAAGCTTCCAATATATTGCCAAATGAAATTAAATATATATCAGAATATTCAAAGGCGAAATTAGAAACCTGCTAATGAGATTAGAATCATATAGTCTAGCAGAGTATTTTAAAAGGTTGTAAACCTGACGTCATTTCATTTGAATTGTGTGTATGCTTTTTAGGTCATGTTTATGTAATTCATCGGAAATGAAGAAATCTATCCCTCTGTCTATTGGTTACTGTTTGGAGGTGCTATAGGTACCTGAAATGAAAAATATTTTCTCAAAACAAAATATACCATTCGTATGTTGTGTGGACTGGGTGGCACTGAAAGCTGTAGGAGTTAATTTCAAGAAGAAAATATACAAACTACCACCTGTCTGAATAATTGAATATACTCACCTGTATTTCATATGTCTACTACAATAAGAAAAAACTGACGCGGAATGCAGAGTACCACAATTATTCCACAAAGAATATGAGTAAATTTTTAACCCCATATCACTCAGCTGGGCATAAGCCATACGAGTGGCAATAAGATACCTGGAGCTCTCAAAGTTATAAACAAATACAAGTTAAAACACCAAGTACAAAATATTTTTGCAGATAAGTCTTCTACTATATGGATGAATTTTGGATTAGCGATTCTGCGTGATTTGTCATGAGTCTTATGTTTGTCTTATTCTTGGCAATTGAACGTAGATGTTCAAATTTCAACTTTTTTCACACTAATTTGATTTTGAAGTTCAACTTGTTGAATTGACGACTCATTATAGATGTAGGTGTTTCTTGTTTTAACTGTTGTTTTAATCGAACTCATTAAATGTATTGACGCCCCATGAGAATATTGAATGGATTCAATTGTTCACTGGTATTTCTTCATAATGAATGAAAAATGATCGAATATTGTTGAATATTTTAAAATTGACTATCCAATGGAGATTGTTTCCGTGAAGAATTCGAGATTTTTTGAGTTGGCATTGTTCAACCTTAAAGTAATTACGGATCGAATCACATCAATAGTTCTCGAGATACCGAGGAATTGAGAATGGTTCTAACTTTAAAACCTGCTGCCCAATTCTGACAATTGTAGAACATAATGTTATGAATCGAACTGTTGTTTGATTTTAAATAATTTTGAATTTTTAACAGGATCCAATAATAAAAAATATGAATTTTGAATTTGATTTAAATTTTGCGCGGCTTTCTGTCTCTTTCTCAGGTGGATTCTATGACGTGAAATAATAGTTTATATAATTAACTCAAATAATTAATTTAAAAATTTATAATAATGTCCTTTTTCGCTCACCCACGGTGTTTTTAGTCTATGTCACTTTATTACTTGATGTCCCTCTGTGGTTCGGGTTTTCTGTATAACCTCCAAAGTTTGTCGTATTTATCTACTGCAAGTTACAAGTTCCAAGGGTTGCCTTTGAAATTATGTTTATATTTCTGGAGTTCACTTGTGTGGATTAGATCACTACTGGATTTTCTTTTCTGGTAAGTTTATCTTTGATTTTCTTTAATATTCCATGTATTTTATTCTGATATGCTTCCAGGATGCCAGTCACTTTGATTCAATTTTGGTTTACTTTTGGTTTCTGACTGGAATATTACGATGTTTCGAGAATTTTTACGAGGAGCTGCTACAGTCTTTACGATGGTTAAAAATGGACTAAATATTCCTTTTCGGAATTTTCTTCAACATCTTATTAGCCTTGCTTTTAAAGATGTCTTCCAAAAATGATGCTTTCGCAGTTTTCTCTTCAGAGGTAAGTTTTCCTGCTTCGAACCTGGTCTAGAAAATTCGGCCGTATTTTTCTCCGTATTTTGATGTGCCTCTTGCCTATATTCTAAATCTCTAATATATAAAATTTTTCAAATTTTTATGCCCAAAAGTACAATTTTCTAAGTTAACAATTTCATTTGCCTAGTATTCTTGAATTTCTACTTACAATCGCTAAAAAATGCTTTCATTATATTAAATAAACCCTATTTCTAAAATATAGCTGCAATTTTGTTCCTTCGGAAACCTGATAATTACATTATGTGCAACTTATGGGTCGAGACATAACTTCTATCCTAAATTTACATTTTCTTTGAAATTCTACATCTAATTTCTACTTGTGATTGCTAGTTCTGTTCAATTCAAACCTATAATAATAATTTTCAACAAAATATCACTTAAGTTCCTCAGAATTTCCTACTTTTTGACTAGATAAGGCAATTCTATAATATTCAAGGTATTGATACAAATTCTTATACTTTCAGATCATGAGAAGCCTGTTGAGAAAGATAATTTGGAAGGATTATGTGCCCTGAATAAACTATCGAAATGTTGGAATGAATTCTCTGGATTTGTTACTGGATCGTGATTGATTTGGACATTTCTTATATCTTATGATAGAATTTACTATGTTTGAGGCCTGTAATTAACTTAATTATATAATATGATAATAAATGATTGAATATATGCATTTGTGTTCATTGGTAAGTTATTTTTCCCTGTTTCTTAAATACCGATTTAGAAAAAACCATAACAATAACTGACATTTCTACACCCAAGATACGCTGAAACTCTGAAATCGCTAGCTCGTTCCTTTCAGAAAATATTCAGGCGAAATGATAACTTCCTGCTTCTCATAACAAGCACTTAGAGATATACTGGAATGAACAACAAGAATATTCAAAAACTTTTTTAACCCCTTTATATCTCCCAAAACTCATAAAAAGAAAACAACTCCAGAGCCAAATCTAATAAAATCCTTCGCCACCCCTTCCATACCATCAATCTACGTCCCCGAATAACTTTCTCAAATATTTTTTGAGGTATTGTACTGTCAAACCTCCGACTACTAAAGTTCATATACCTAACGCTCCATTTCTTTACAGCAAACACGCGAGGAGACATCCGAACTTTGACCCATCGGTGCTCAGGCAACGCAGGGCCCCCAACAGAGCCTTCTCCATCAACTCGAGCGACGGCACCCCCTCAGACGCACTCTCCGACTCAGCGCCCAGTCCATGAATAGCCGACTTCGCTATACTTGGACGTTCTACACTTCCTCTTTGTTTTGGTTAATTGTTCCATGAATTTACACGAGGTTTTTCTGTTGACAACTCATTTAGCGATTTTTTCAACGTGTTTTACGAAGAGGAAGTTATATTGATTAGTCGTTTTCCACGCTTGAAAGCTTCAGGATCGCAGATCTTGAATAAAAATGCATCAGGAATGGAAAGAGAACCAAAGAATTTTTCGAAATTTTTCAGATATCACGGGGTTGTTCTTTAGGGAGAAAAATTTCTTGTATTATTAATTTCTCAGATATCTGAGATGGAAAAGAAACTATTACAAAAAAAGGATGAATAAATGATCTTAATTAGGGACGATTGTTGCCAGGTTGCAAAATAAATCTAGAATTTTAATTCTATTGTAAGATTTGGCTGACACTGTCCCCAATCCAACCACCCTAAGAGCTCAACAAATCGGGAGACTAAATCAAATGCAGTATCTCAAATTCAAGTAGCACTGTTCGACATAATTCATTCTATTATTCATATCTGAGACAGTGTGTCAATTCGAAAAAGTACCACAGTCATACCTCAGCTCTGATGCAAAAATTTGTAAACTTTGGTTCGAAATTTCATCTGGTTGATTCCGATCAATTTGTATCTATCCTATGAGCCTGATGATAACAACTCCTAAACTGTTTAATGGGAGGGAGAGTGACCCCTCTTGATTCGATTGCCGTTACAAAAATGTCATACAGTTGCCCTTATCGTAAGTATATCCTAAAAATAAAAAAGAGTGAAATAGTTACGATAGCAGGAGTTGCAATGAAACTGGCAAATGGCGAAACATATTTCATTTATAAGTGCAATACCAGCAAAACCCACGTGTAGAAAAACATAAAATTTCCGGATGCCTTGATATACAATTTTTCCACAATGACACTGAATTAATTTGTTACATTCTTCAGATATTTTCTTTGCTTATACAGAATAGTGAATTGAAGAAATAATAACAGGAATAACATAATCACAAGGACGAATATCCGTCGATAAATCAACAAATATTCCCCCTTGATCAGAGCTGATCATCCAATCAACCAAAACACCTACACCGAAGAAGCGGATCCAAGTAAAATGACTACAGCTGTTTCCCAATTGTTATTGATCGTCAGGTCAACTTAACTTGGATAAACCGCAGAGAGTTCTCTCGATACTTGTTACCTTTCAGAAGGACCGCTGGAGTATACAACATACAGCGCGCCATCTGCCAAAAGCATCTTGCGAGTCTCACCTTCGAGTACAGAATACTTTGATCGATGTGTATGACGTTCATCCTTTTGTCGCATCAGGTCGCTGTAACTGCGATATTGCAGCTTTACAAACAACTGACACGACATTGGAAACGCTCGGTTCATGTGGATTCCCACAAGACGAAAACGTCCAACATCTAACAAAGATAAGAATTGGTTTCACGGAGAAGAAAGAGCTCCAGTAATAATAAACAACATAATCACAAGGACGAATATCCATCGATAAATCAACAAATATTCCCCCTTGATCAGAGCTAATCATCCAATCAACCAAAACACCTACACCGAAGAAGCGGATCCAAGTAGAATGACTACAGCTGTTTCACAATTGTAATTGATCGTCATGTCCACTTAACTTGGATTATGTTATTTATTATTACTGGAGCTGTTTCTTCTCCGTGAAACCAATTCCTATCTTTGTTAGATGTTGGACGTTTTCGTCTTGTGGGAATCCACATGAAACGAGCGTTTCCAATGTCGTGTCGGTTGTTTGTAAAGCTGAAATATCGCAGTTACAGCGACCTGATGCGACAAAAGGATGAACGTCATACACATCGATCAAAGTATTCGGCACTCGAAGGTGAGACTCGCAAGATGCTCCTGGCAGATGGCGCGCTGTATGTTGTATACTGCAGCGGTCCTTCTGAAAGCTAACAAGTATCGAGAGAACTCTCTGCGGTTTATCCAAGTTAAGCTGACCTGACGATCACGAACAATTGTGAAACAGCTGTAGTCATTCAACTTGGATCCGCTTCTTCGGTGTAGGTGTTTTGGTTGATTGGATGATTAGCTCTGATCAAGGGGGAATATTTGTTGATTTATCGACGGATATTCGTCCTTGTGATTATGTTATTTATTATTACTGGAGCTCTTTCTTCTCCGTGAAACCAATTCCTAATAACAAGAATCGTCTTGTTTATGGCATTATTAGCCATCGAATCATCTTCAAAACTGAGACCAAACATTCCGAATGTTCATAATTGGCAATTTTGATGGAAGTTGAGTTTTCAATTATGAGAATTTTGAAGATGGTCTACATGCAACCGAACGGCCATATTGAGTCGTTCCAAAGGAAATCCCAACTTCACAGTTGCATGTAATGATCGATCAGTTGAGGAAGGATAATTTCAACCATTTTCCACTTTGTGCAGAATTGCATTTTCATAATTCCTACTATCAATTATTAAGGCCATCGTGTAACTTCATAGTCAAGTTATTATTCTAGCGACCTGAATATGATGTGTAGAAATCAACAGAGTCGGCCTTCGATTGCTTAATGGAGTTGACAAATTCCTTTAAATCATTTCATGCGAAAATCTCAGCTAGGACACTACCCATATCTAAGAATTATACGATAACAATGAATCTGATTAAATTATAAGAATCTCCTGTTCAGAGCTCTGAACACCGATTTCATATGTGAGGGGATGCTAAAATCATGCTCTCCGGGTTGTTTTTGCATTTTTTTTAAATTTTTTACTTCATTTTGGTATCGTTGTGCAAAAAATATATATTTTTTTCATCAGTATCGACGAACTCGACTGTATCAAAATACCGTTTTTCCATAACAAGACCTTTCAATAAAGACCTTTATTAAAAGCTCAAGATGATCAAGTACGAGCGACGCATGCGCGATTGTATGTCTGGATTCACGATAAGGCTTCCGCACAAGCTGGAAACAATAACCGCTAAATGACATTTTAAGTGCATGCGCACGTCTTGCAATGAAAACGACTTGTGGCTCCTACTCCTTTGCCCAATGATGATCTAATGATGTGGTGGAATTATCGAAAAAACTTTCAAAAACCGAAATCTCTAGCGAAAAATCAATAAACATTTTAATTTATAATAGAATTGGTTCATGGAGAATAAAGAGCTGCGGTAACTAAACTACCATGAACACATGGACGAAAATCTGTCGGTAAGTCAACAAACTTTCCACCTTGATTTGAGCAAATTATCCAATCGATCGAAGCCTATGCACCGAAGGAGTGATGTCCAAGGAATTCTGTTACTGCAGCTTCACGTTCATGATCGATCATCATACTGACTCATCTGGAAACCGCAGGAAGGATTCTAGATACCTTATACCTGTTCGATGACATCCTGCAGTATCAATAATATACAGTGCCACCTCAGGAGTATCCTACGAACCCCAATCCTCTAGTGCAGAATACTTTGAATAATGTGCATGACGTTTATCCTATTGTCGTTACAGGGAGCTGTTTCTGCGATTTTGCAGTTGTCACAGCAACCACACAACGAGAAGAGGGTAGCGTCTAACCTCAACAATCAAGGTGGAATTTGTTGACTCATAGACAGATGTTCGTCCTAGTTTTTATGTTTGTTTTGATTTATCTTTTTTATAATGACAGACATTTCGACAGTGGTATCTTTTCCAATTGAAACACTAGGATACAGGGTATCCAAACAGGGAATCAGAATTTAGTTATTCGGTTTTCATTGTAGACCCAGAAACGTTTCAGTTCACTCCGTTGAATTTTCACAGTATTTCGTTATTGTTCATTAGGCCAAATATTTCTTAGAAACTGCCTTTGACAAATAGTTTGAATCCCGCAATCCGCAAGGGTGATTTTTATGAATCATAATTTTCATTTTCAGATATTGGGAGCTTGAACCAAGTAAAAAAACTTATGAGTAATGCAAAATCCCCCAAAATACCCCTTAAACGATATAGGAAAAAATGGCTGCCTGCAAATGATGTGGTAGTCAGTAAAGACAAGTTGTGATTATTCACAATAACCTTATCGTGATATCGAGATATTCTTCTTAATTAATATCTAAATTGACTGATTTAGTTCTTGGTGGTTTTGATGTGGTAAGACATGAATCGGAATTCTGAAGCTTTCAAAGGGTATGTTTCAATCACAAAAACAATGAATGAAATTGAAAGAAAGACTGAAGATCTTGAAACGTAAGAGCAAGTTCATGTATTCCATTTATACCAAATCCATTTCATAATGGAAATGGAGAATAATCTTAAGTAGAGAGAAAATACCTCTTCCTTAGGAGTCTGTGAACTCAATTTTCATGATCACTTATCATATTCACGTGCAATTCTTGTTTATTTGAATAGTTTCGATACATATCCCTGAACTATCAGAAGCTTGTGTGATCCTACTGAAGAAATTTTTATATTGACTATTTATTTTCAATTTATTTCCTGTTATGTGCATGAAAAATAGAATTCTTTTCTTCCATAGAAGAATTCGAAAAAGCTATGTTTCGAAATCAATCATCCTTTCCTTACCATGGACGATAGTCGCAAAAATTTGAAAGATACAAAACTAAATCGATACATACAGATTTTCACACAAAGGTTGATCACTCCAAATAATGACACTAATTTTTCCTCAGACGTTTCGATCTTTATAGCGTGAAGAACATTCAGTGATTCACTAATAGAGGACATCTTCCCCTATCAGATCAGTTCAGGATCTTTTCTATATCCCTAATTTCAGCCTTGTATTTCTAAAAGCAGTGTCATCAATACACTATGATACTAAGACTCAATATTGTAAAGTCCGAAGTTACTGAATTTACTGATGGCAGTAACCAATAGTGGAACTAAGTAGGGCTCTGATATTATGAATACAAAAAATAATTTAACGGGTATCAGTAAATTCGCAGATGTCAAGAAAGAAGTTGAATAGCGGTAAGTTGACAACCAACCATTTTGCTGACATACTGGTGCTCAAACGACCTTCAACCGGCAGTTAGCGACAGTAAATTTTTAGTCTCGCGCAGGGTATTGTGAAAGATCGCGGAAAAATTATACCAGTAGGAATAAGATATTTGGAAACATTTCGGAAAACTTGTTTTAAATTTGATAATTTCAAATTCAAACGGGTCTACTTGCTAAAGCTAATTAACAAATAATACATATTTTTTTGTTTCGCTTCTACATAATACCTTCGAATATTGATAGCTTACGACGTACTTCATTGTTCTCGTATACGTTATACGTCTATTGAAATCAAAACTGAATAATTAAACGATCAATAAAATATCCTAACAATTACACAGTTAATTTAATAGGAATATAAGATTATGACTCAAATTCTTCAGTAATATCTAATTCCTACTATAAATACAGAATCATCAGGTCGTTTTCAAAATTAAACTACAGTCTATAGGGTCAATATCCACGGTCTTCTAATCATTGAGGTTATGAAGACTTCCGAAAGTAGTTTTATATAACATTCTGTCTTTCGAAGAAGGAGAATATGATTTTATGATATGGATTGCTCTATGTTCAAGTACATCACAAGCTTGTTCCTATTTTATCCCAATATATTTTGTTCGAACTAAGTGTATGTATATTACATTACTGAACAATCTGAGCCATGAAAATGAAACAAGGTGTCCTAGTTAAGGATATTTTCGGATTGAATCTATTGTTTCCCTTTTCTTAAGTTTTTGAGTTTAATAAGTAAAGGGTTTTTCAACAAGAATTGCTATTTACAATATGGTCACACCGAAACTTCACGACAGTTCGTATTTAGAATATCTATAGTGGAAGCTTGGGCAAATCTTACGATGAATTCAATTTCACTCAAAAATCGTTGCAAAATAATAAAATTCACTATGAAATTAGTGGGTCTGTAAAAGTGAGTGAAGCTTTTGAAGGTTTGCGAGGTAGCTTCAACCTCTTTGGGGAAGTGTCACGTTTCGTCCCGGCTTAGTTTGGGGGAACTCGTCAGGGCATGCACCAAACTAAGCCGTTTCATGCCTACGTGAGTGGACACCCCTTGTGAGGACCACAAGGGAGTGTACCAGACCGTTGGGGATGAGCGTACTTCGGAGATCTTGAGAGGATCTTACAGGGACAACGTGCGCGCTAGCGCCCCCTGTACGTTGACCGATGATGTTGGCCGAGCGTTACAGGCAGCTAACGTAGGGTACTTGAGACGCAAGATAATACTGCGCGCGCGACTTAAGAAAGAGCTGAGAGAGAGCGCTCGCTACAGGACTCCCCTTCCAGTGAAAGCGATACCAGAAAGATGCGTCTGGAGGAACGTGACCGAGACCGAAATGGTGTTCTCCTCTAAAACGCGGCTGTGAGCGAGCCGTTGTGCCATTGCTGCGCTGTTGAGCACGAGTGTGCGGCGTTTGATGCACGGTTGACCAAACCGTTTGTGTGGAGCCGTGTAGACTGTGTGCTAGAGCGCTCTGCCTCGTCGTTCGAGGAGTGTGACCGACTTAGAGGAGGTCAGCTTTTGACGGAATGTAGTCATGGCCGTATTGGCCAGAAGATTTCCCACAAGTGCGGCCGTGATGCGGAGCAGTTGTGTGCCTTTGAAATGTGAGAAACCCGGATTGAGAAACGCTGCGCCACTTGTGAGTTCCTTATACCACTCGATATCGTGCAGTGAGATGGGTGCATTAGTGAGCACATCTTTAAGCAGCGAGTTGAAGCACGAGAGCGAAGTGGCGGTGTGGAACCTCCTCGGGATGGTTGCTGAACCATCGCCGAGAGAGGAACGGATAGGATCACACAGTGGCAAGCGAAGTTCTCACTGGAAGCGAAGATGAAGATGATCGCGAAAGGACAGAAACCGTGACACCGTCGTTGAAATAAATCACGTCGGGGTCACCACTGAAGCTTTTGAAGGTTTGCGCGGTAGCTTCAACCTCTTTGGGGAAGTGTCACGTTTCGTCCCGGCTTAGTTTCGGGGAACTCGTTAGGGCATGCACCAAACTAAGCCGTTTCATGCCTACGTGAGTGAACTCCCCTTGTGAGGACCACAAGGGAGTGTACCAGACCGTTGGGGATGAGCGTACTTCCGAGATCTTGAGAGGATCTAACAGGGACAGCGTGCGCGCTAGCGCCCCCTGTACGTTGACCGATGATGTGGCCAAGCGTTACAGCCAGGTAACGTAGGGTTCTTAAGACGCAAGGGTTCTGCGCGCGCGACTTAAGTAAGAGCTGAGAGAGGGCGCTCGCTACATAAGATTCCGTGAATTCCAGTATATTTTCGGTTAACATCTTCGTCCTTCTGATACTGCTTTTTATAATTCGGTCAATGAATTTGAGTCGATATGCTCGGTACATAATGTGCAAACACGCAACGCATGTTCGATCGGGTCGTTCAAGTGAAAACATCGCAGCTGTGAGGCACAATGCTGAAAAATATTCGTATTCGTCAATTCCTCGATGTTCTCAAAAATTGAGGCTATCCTCAACAACCACATGGCCTATCGTACAAGATATGGATATCACTAGCATGTGGTTTCAACGAGACCACAAGTCACACAGCCACCGAAACAATGAATTCATTGCGTACGAAGCTTCCTGATCACATAATTCCAAGAAACTCAGCCTATAAATGGCCAGCTCGATCATGCGACTACCACTACTGGATTGTTTTTTGTGGAGTTAATTTAAAAAACAAACAAACAGAGCCAATCTAATCTATTGCTGCCTTGAGCCTCAGAATTCGTGAATTGATCAACGAAATGGACCCAACGTTTTATAAAAAAGTGAAGAATCGACATCTGTCATAGTAAACATTTTTCAGATATCACTTTCCATTCGCAATGGCCCAACCTAACTTTTCTGAATATAATAAAAATTTTGAACATTGCCATCTAAATTTGATTTGCGATCAGTTCTTGTTGAATAACTTCATATGCTATTCGATAGCTCATTTCCATTTTTTCATTCAAGACGTAGAATGTTCGTGGATAATAGAATATGTCGGATCTACAGTGTGTCCACGGATTGGGTGCCGGTAAGGTGTAAATGACGAAAAATTTTCGAGTCGGACTCTGATATTTTGGGAATCGCTCCTGCTTGGTCTCAAACTAAGATGTTGAGAAAATGAGCCAAATCAATTAATATACAGGGTGGTTTAGAACTGATTTAAGGGAAATTGTTTAGAATAAAGCACCTTCGTTTTAAAAGATATCGAGAAAGTTTATTGAGAAAAGTTATTTAGACACGGCTAAATCCTGATCCTCATATAAATCGATCAACTTTGATTTTGTCAGAAGGTTATGAAAATATTTGATAATATCCATAGTAACAAATGCCAGACGTGACTCGAAACGTGAATTTTATTCGTCATAAACGAAAATTTTCCAGTTAGAAACATGCTGACCATAGAACAATGAGTGTTTATTGTGCAGTGCTACGGCTTAGGTGCAGACATTTCGTATCAGGGAGTAATAGGACAATTCCATGAACGCTGACCAAATGTTGCGGTATCACGTAAACCTGTTAAAAAATAGTTTCAAAATTAAAATTTTGATCATGAAAAAAACGTCACGTATACAAAATGTTCATGACCAACTTATGAAGTCATGGTAGGCTGATTCATCTGAAATTTGGGTTCCTGCAGCAACTCGTTATTCCAAACAACTTTTCTCCATAAACTTCCTCAATATCTTTTAAAACAAAGGTACTTTATCCTTAACAATTTTCATTAAGTCAGTTCGAAAACACCCTGTATATAAATTAATTTGGCTCATTTTCTCAACATATTAGTTCGAGACCAAGCAGGAGCGATTCCCAGAATATCAGAGTCTAACTCGAAAATCTCGAAAATTTTTCGTCATTTGCACCTTACCGGCACCCAATCCGTGGACACACTGTATATCGGAGTTTATCATGTGAAGATATTAACGATTGATTCAAAATTCATTTTTCTAATCTCAAATTGGTACAGTCTGAGTTATAAAATGGTACAGTATAGTGAATGAATATGTGCTTAAGTTTCATGAAAATAAATCCTCTAGTTTCGAAACGAAGCTAAGGATCTCAGTGACAGAAATACCATTTCTGTACTTGGTACGCCATGGTGGAATTAATATCAAGACAGGCTAGGCTTCTAGGAAGGATAAGATTTCTATTTGTACTCCTCTTCAATTATTTTATGGCCTCAGTGAAATTTGGAGATTTTCGACATAATTGTTCTGTCCCGAAATTGAACTGAACCATTTTAGATATAGGGTTGTCGAAAGTGAATAAAATTGACATCATCAACTTACGCACAAATTTATGTAAAATACCCGTGCTTTCTATCCGACCTTACAAAATTCAATGTGAGCTTATTCGTTACAAAATGGAGAAGAACAATCAAATGACTACGATAACTCCTAATGTAAAATCTTCAAAGAAACAATAATTTATTTTTCATGACTAATTCAATCTTTATCTGATCTTCTTCCTGCTTAATAGGTTTTCAACAGTTTTTGGGGATTCATTATGCTACAGAAGAATGTCCAGAAAAATTTCAATGACTAGATGTGTTGATTCAAAGAATTGATATTATACTCACAAGGGATTTTCAGGGCTTCCATCTTATAAAAATACGCTGATGCAGTGGTGGCTCGAGCGTAGGGGACACACATTAATCATTACTCACATCAGTTCAACAATACAGAGTTCAGTTATGTTACCTCAATCTGTTTCAACAATGGAAAAACTAATAACTCATAATACTAATAGGAAGACGATTTCTCGTGGAACTCTCATTCAAAGAGGAGAAAGGGCTACACTGGGCAACTCTAACCCGGTTTTGCTATCCTCACAGCTCGTTAGTAAGATATAGCCCTGAATGACATGAAGGAGTTATGGAATACTTAAACACCATGCCTGTAGATGCTGTGGTAAAATGTCGGTGACAATACATGGTGATTCCGGAGGAGACCGTCAGATTAAAGGATAAGTTCACACTAGTCAAGACAGTCTTGAAACAATGTTTGGTTTATAGTTGGGGGTCTATATTGAGAATACACAGGGTGATTTGTCCGATTCGACCGATTTTACTTTTATTGATAACTTATGACTGATTCGATTTTATTGAAATTTTCAGTGAAGTATAATATTGATGAGAACATTCATTATTTCCAAAATGTTTTTCAAAATGAGCGGTTGATATTTTGATAATACCAGATTAATTGTGCAGGTTGAAAAAACACCCTGTACATCGCGTTTCCAAAACCTCGCTATCTGTTTGCGATTCTACTATAATAAGTCATTATCTGAGAGTTTCTAATTTTCTTGGCACACTTCTAGTTTTCCGAGAATTTTTTGTCAAAAAAAGACAAACTTTGACAACTTTGGTATGGCTCATCCAATTTTGATTAAATTTACAGTGTAGAACAATCTGATTGAGCACATTCAATAATTTCAATAATCTCTCAAAATGCAGGGTTGTAAGTGTGATAATTTCAAAATTTCAAATTAATTGTGCAGTTGAAAGAAAAATACCCTGTACATTGCTTTTCCAAAACTTTCTGATTCGTTTCAGATTCTACAATAATATGTCGTTATTCAGAGGTTTTTAATTTTTTTGGCACACCTCCGGTTTTCCGAGAAAAAATATTTGAAGAAGAGCACAATCGAAGTTTGGCGCAAAGGCAGGGAGAATTTTCTACACTAGGTCGTAGAGCTGTATATTCCAAGGATGCAAAGCAGTTCTTAAGTTCTGAACTATTCTTTTCAAATTCCAAATTCATATTTAATTGCTTATATTCTGTATGAAATCATTCAATTCATAATAGTACTTCATATGTGCATGTGTTTATGTGCATAAACCAAACAAATCTACACACATGGAAACAAATTTCGAACAAACATACGAAACAAATAATGACAAATGGAATTTTCTAAATGGTTTCTTTTTTTTCGAATTCATATTTTTCTTGAATTTCCAATCGACAGTATTGAACGAAATCACATAACGTCACTGATTCATAGAAATAACCCTTTTATTGAAAAGCGGAGGTTTACAAAAAAATTAAATTAAGGAATTTTCTGAATGGAATGATTTTATAAAGAAAATGAGCAATTGAAAATAAATTTCGAATTTGAATAGAATATTTAGAAGTGACGAAGAACTTTGCATCCCTGGATAATACAGCTTTCCTACCTAGTGCGGGATACTCTCACCGCTAGTGAGCCAAATTCAGATTATGCTCTTCTTCAAAAATGTTTTCTAGGTAAACCGGAGGTGTGCCAAAGAAATTGAAAACCTCTTAATAATGACATATTATGGTAGAATCTGAAACGAATGAAAAAATTGGGAAAAGGGTGTTTTTTCTTCCAACTGCAAAATTAAACTGATATTCTGAAATTATCGCAAATACAACCCTGTATTTTGAGAGGTTGTTGCAATTATTGAATGTACTTAATCAGATTGTTCTACACTGCAAATTTCATCAAAATTGAATGAGCCATACCAAAGTTATTAATAAAAGTAGAATCGATTGGAGCGAAATTTCGACATTTTCTTTTTTTGATAAGAATTTCTCGAAAAACTAGAAATGTGCCAAAAAAATTAGAAACTCTCAATTAATGACTTATTATAGTAGAATCGTAAACAGATGGCGAAGTTTTGGAAACGCGATGTACAGGGTGTTTTTTCAAACTGCACAATTAATCTGGAATTATCAAAATATCAACCGCTCATTAAGGAAAAATGAATGTTCTTATCAATATTGTACTTCGCTGGAAATTTCATTCAAATCGAATAAGGCATACCAAAGTTATCACTAAAAGTAAAATAGGTCAAATCGGACAAATCACCCTGTATATTCTGAATAGAGACCCCCAACCATAAACCAAACATTGTTTCGAGACTGTCTTGACTAGTGTAAACTTATCCCAAAATCTGACGGTCTCTTCCGGAATCACCCTGTATAAATCCGAGGATCGATCAAAGCTTATATTTGATTTCGCATCATTTTTTACGTTTTTTCTGGGTTTTCACTCCAAATATCTAGAACAAAATCATTAAAAAGTATATGAAAACGCTCTTGCAGACTGCAGGATAACAATACAAATGAGTACAAATCTGACTCTTTCACCATACAAAGGATACAATTTTAGAAGTTTTTTTTTTGATTGTTTTTTTACGAGTTGAGACTTTTTTTCAATTAATCATTAGTTTTTGATAATTTGACAAAAGTCTCAATAATTCTGAAAATGTTCTCCTTCGTTTGATGAAAACTTCAGATTTGTACTCTGAAATGTCACAGTTTGCTTCGTTTATCGTTTTTGTTGTTCTTATATTGTTCATTAGGCAATCACTTCTCCAAGAAAGTGCTTTTGACAAATAGTTCGATCCTGCAACATCTAGAAAGATACGCTCGACCTTCAACTCTTCAAGGTACTCAAGGTCAATCTTGCTAAAGAGCTTTGGTGGTGGCAACATAAGTGGTCCAATATTGCCCTGAAGGAAAATTTTGTCTCGTGTGTGCTTTTTAATTTGCCTTTCTCTTACCGCCAACATAATAAAATTCCAGCAAAATCCCTGCTCAAATGTGAATGAATCGTAAAGAATCCACTCATACTTGAGTTCTCACCTTATATGCCCGCATAATTACCTCCACTGCATTGATGATCAGCATAAATATTTCTTCCAGAGAAGAGTAACCCCAAATTTAAAGGGTTGGTTTCGGAAATTCCATTGCATCAATGCATTTTCAACTTAGGAAACTTACAGAGGTTTTTACTTTGTATCTAGCCATTATTCTTAATATTTTCAGATATCATAACACAAACATATTTCTGCAGAAACCATAATTTCGGAAAGATCATTTCTGAAACTAACTCAATAAGCATGGAACCTTAGAGAACCAACCAATGCATATTCTTGACCAATTTAGCTGCACTGAAGAGATTCATTACCTATTTTTCCAATCAAAAATGTAATCAAATGTCTCGCTTTTAATGAAGTATATATTTACGTTCGTAGCGAAATGAAGACTATAAATATTGTTTCGTGTATTTAAATAGAAGAAATTGTAAATATTGTAAATAAAATGATATATCAATGTTTCTGTTGATTTTTGTGCCAGCAGATAATTACCAATGTTGAATTGTATAAGAAAAATAGAATAGTTTAAATGAAGTATTTTGAATCATTTAAAACATGACCCCCTAGATCACCCTATTTCATCCTTCCATTTCATCTCACGAATTATTTTAAATTGGGTGGATCACTCGGGTTTATCGGCAATACTTTAATGAAATTGTTTTCATCGAAGGTATATTGTTTTCTGTATGTTTCGTTTGCATTGTTAGCTTGATTAACATAGCTTCGCACTTGCTATACCAGCTAGGAAGGATATTGAGTTGTCTATGAGGTGAACAACCATTGTTTATATCGAGTAACAGTACGATTAGCTCGGATGATGAAAAGTGTTGTAACAAATGAGAATGATGCAACACGGAACGTCACTCAAAGGGTCATTAAAATAGCAGATATATCCACCGATAAATATGTTCCTAGATTCAGAATCGAAGTTTATATTTCGGTGAAGATATTACATTCCACTGCGACCTCAAGGTCTATCGTACAGCTCGTCCCTCAACTTCAGAGCTCCGATGAACTTCAGTATTTGTGAGGGCTTCGAGGAGGCCAAGTCCTTATTCCTCGTGTAGTTTTCCTATCCAAGACATTCTTTGCGCAGGCTTGTAATGGGAAGGTATTCTGTAAAGAAGTTTCCTCCTTTTCCCCACAGAATCTGCACTCGTCAATTTCAGATAAGCCATTTCAATTATATGCCTCCTTAGGTGACAATGTCCCGTGAGGAAGCCAGTGAAGAGGTGTAACTCGTTCTTATTGAGATCCAAATAATTATTCTTAGTCCTAGCAATTTTAAAGTTCATTGAAAGATCCATGCTTAGAAATTTCCGCCAAAGTGCTTCTCTTTCAGATTTTTTCTTCTCCAAGATCTCTTTTTATAGGAGCATTTGCCTAAACCACAAAAAGGTTCAGGGCCAGTTAGTAGCCTTTGTCCTCCCGTTCTGGTTATTTTCCTAGCTTCTTTGTTTCCTTTGATTTATGAGTAACCAGGAACCCAGACTAACGAGACCTCCCTCGTGGTTCTAGAGCCATCTGTATACCATCTAATGGCATTTACTTCGAGATTTTGGGTAATGCATTCCTTTTCATTCCTTTTCCTATTCTTCTTTTTCACATAGCAATGAGTTAAAGTTTTTTTCGACACTTGCTTTTTCAATCATAACACCACTAGTTACGTTCGCTGATAAGATGTACTCATTCAGAGAGGTACAGGCTCTATGATTTTTAATTCTTTTATTTTCTTTACCTTCCCTTGGTATTCTGAGTATAGCTTCATTTGCTACCTTATTGATCACTAGTTGTAGAGGACGGAGCTCTGTGATGACCTCAAGTTCTCTAGTAGTGCACGTTCTCATAGCCCCGGTTATACAAACACGGGCAAGCCTTTGTACCTTGTCGAGTATTTTCCTTGTGCTTGTATGCCCTGCCATGGCAAACCAGACTACAGACTCGTATGTTGTATTGGTGTCACAATCTTGACGTATATCTTCTGAGTCTTCTGCACGCTATTGAAGCTCTTATCGCTTTACTAGCAGTAATTTCAACATGCTCATTCCACAAAAGCTTACTGTCTAGGGTGATTCCTAGAAATTCATCTTCAGACTCCCATTCTACGTTATTTCAATTTACCGGAATAGACTGCATGCCGGAATGTTTTTTTCAAGTGAAAGGAACTACTCTGGTCTTGTATGGGTCAAGGTAGATTCCCACTGGCAAGCACCACTGCTCATTAATTCTGAGGTCTCAGCAACAACTCACCTTCTTCTATTAGAACTGACATCGGCGAAGCCTATAACTTCGATGCCGAACTCTGTTAGCGTCTGCAGGAATTCATCTACTACCGGGCTTCAAAGGAGGTGAGATAAAACTTCTTCTTGAGGTGTTTTGCGAGTGATTTTGACAGGGATGATTTGATTGCCCACCTATGTCTCAGCCGTCCTCGTAGACAACACCTCATACATCCATTTTAAAATGTTATCATTCACTTACTCGCCTTACAAGTGTCTTTCTGACAGACACATGTATTGTCAAAATGTCTCAGATATGACTGAGAAAGCGTACAATACGATTTCTTCATTGTTCAGAGTATTTTGGATGCCTTCAGTCAGCTCAGCCAGAGTAGTACGTTTCTCTCTACACGCATGCTGACATTCGTGAATGGTGTTTCCTTCATATTTTCCGTTGATATCTAGTTATCTGCTACCTTCTGCATCGTTTCGATCAAAATTGAAGTAAAGCAAATAGGTATGAAACAACGGGTTTTAATCCCGTATTTTTCCCCTGTTTTTGAGATGAAGTTTACTTTTGACCTTTTTCAATTATCGGGAAATTAGCCCTATGCTAAGCAGCTTCTTGTGATCTCCAGCAGATTAGGAAGAATTTCTTTCGCTTCCTTCTGCAGGAGTACAGGAAACACCATACCTTCTCCCGGTGATTTATGCAGCTGGAAAACTACTGATTGCTCAATCGAGACGTTGTAAATATTTTCCTTGCAATATCCTAGTCTTCCTTGCAGGGTTTAATGGTGTATTCTATCGCTGTTCCAGTACTACTTATGGGTTAACCACCTGGAAAATGTGTTTTGAGAAGAAGAATCGATCGTTTCTCTTCTCTCTCCGTGTTTGACCCGTCTGGCCTTGCAAGAGACATTATGAAGTTGGTACCTCCTTTTGCCATGGCTTTCTGAAGTTTGGCTGCAACGGGAGTGGATGTGATATTTGCACAAAGAGCTTGAAAACTAAGCCTTTTGGCGTTTCCAATTTATTCATCATACTCAGCACCCCTGCAAATCATTGTGATGGTGTTTCCAAGTGAAGGTGACGCCTTCTGGTCCTGACCACTAATTAAGGAGGAACATTACTCGGGCGCCAGTAACAGTAGGTTCCACAAGGTTGTAACGCCTTGCGGTCCCTGCACAGTCACCAGGATAGCTTTTACACAGTGAAGCAGGATATAGATGCTATCTGAGATGTCAGTGAAAGCCAGGAACTACACGCGGGTGAAAGCAGCCATATTCACCGTTTTCGAGATAATGGGTATTTTAAAAATTGGTGAAGAATCTCTACCTTTCCTCGATGTCTTGGACACAATGTCTCTAAATTGGTACTGACTCGAAATATTTTTTTCACTGAACGTTGCTGATGACTGCTGCTTTTCGGATGTATGAAAAAATTTTCAAAAATTGATATAATTCTGCGAAAAATGGGGATGAAATGACATATTCAAATTATTTCTATTATTATTCATGTAATTCTCACCAGATTTTTTGAAAAAACTTATTACCACATAAATGTGAACATTCACTACAAAAAAAAGCGCACTTTGTCCATTCTCCAAAATTTTATAAAACATACTCTGATTATTTCTGAAAGGGGTTATATTTCCGTTGCAAGAGAATGTCTCCGGAAATAAAATAATGGAGAATAATAAATGATAACAATGAATTCATTGCTTGAGAGTTTTCAGAAAAATAATAAACTATTCCTAATCAATATCTGTTCAAATCAGAGTTTTGAGCAATAAATTTTACGTCTGAGTATTCAGAGGAAAATATTGAATTGTTTTGTATACTTTTTGACGCAGATATGACAATCTTTCAAGAAGGACTTTTCAAATGTTGTTATGCCCCTGTTACGAAGATTTTCTGGTATGATGTTGATTCACCGTCCCAGTTGTTCAATGTCAGTTGCAGTTGTTGCTCAAACTAGTTCTACCATGATGCCCAAGTGAAGTTCATCGAAAGATTTTAGTTCATTGATCTGGGGGCCCTAGGGTTGCTCTGAAATGTCTCATCCATTGTATAAGGTACTCACGGGTCAGTAATGATAATAATAATAATTTATGTTCATCCTTTCAGACATTTGAAAAAAAGTATAGGATACGTACACATTTTATATAACTTAATAGATCAAAATGAAACAAGAGCAAATTAAATTAATTAATCAAAATTTACAAGAAAGGTATGCTATAGAAACATTCTTAAAGCAGTAATAACTAATTCTTTAATTGCCTATCGTTCATAGTTTCGTAGGCGTTGGGCAATTTATTATAGAGTTTTCTGCCTGTGAATGATGGTGACATTTCATACTTGGCAGTATTATGTTTTGGTATACACAGTATTTCATTATGTATTGTCTAGTATTCATGTAAATCAGAACACTTATTAGGGGAATTTGAGTTTGAAAGGATATATAAAAGACACTGTAAGATATAAATACGGGGTAATGTCAGAATCTTATGTTCCTTGAAAACTGATCTACATGAATCCTGAGGTCTTAGGTTAAAAATGAGTCGGATGGTTTTTATGCTCGAATGCTAGTTGATGAGTTACCCCATAAAACAACATTATACTCAAATTGCAGTAAACCATACTGTAATAAATACCGAACATACCATCAGCTGAGAGTGCACTCTCCAAACGTAATATTGCATAGTATGAACTATTAATTTTTTTACAAATATGGTCTATGTGACAATGTCATCTCAAATGAGCGTCCAAAAAGAAGCCCAGAACTTTCACACATTCCGTTAACTGCAAATTACCACTTCGATTTTGAACAATGAGAGGTTCAGAAGGTTATTCACGAATTCGAAATTTGATTATTTCGGTCTTTTAGAAGTTCACTATTAGTGAATTTTTGTGACACCAATCAATAAAACTTTGAATTACAAATTCACAGAGTGATTGTTACATCAAACTTATTGCTCTGATTTCTACAGAAGTATTGTCAGCAAAAAGAATTATGATAGAAGCAATAATATAATATGGTAACTCATTGTTGAATAGTATTAAGAGCAACGGTCCTAGGACCGATCCTTGAGGTATGCCTAGATCAGACTCTTATTCTTGAGACTCATAGTTGTTGAGTCGAACAAAATGTTTTCTCTTAGTAAGATGACTTCTGATCCAGTTCAGAAATATACCCCGGAAACCTACTTGGTACAACTTATCTAGGATGAAAAGGTGATTAAGGCAGTCAAAGGCCCGCGAAAGGTCAAAGAATAAGCATGCGACATATAGGAACCACTTTCTGAGCTCTTATAAATGTACTCCACAAATTCACAGCTCGCAGTCTGGGTGGATCGATCAGTTCTGAATCCATGCTGTCTACTAGTTAGAATGGAAAACTGCGATAAGTAACCATGCATTCGATTGTATACAATTTTTCAAACACTTTGGAAAGCTGACTCTGCCTACCTTCCGGTAAAGATGGGTCAGTTCCTATTTCAAAATCAGAAGTTAGTATTGAGCCACAAGTTCGATAATATTTCGGTCTAACCCACTCAATATTATAATGGATCGGATACTCTAAGCTAATCATGCAATTATGTGATTTATTTCACTTAGGTTTTTTGATAGTGTAACGGTTCAGTCGAATACAACTAACGTGGAACATTAATTGAGTTGGTGTATACATATGGACACTCAGAGTATCGTTGGTGCGGTGTCAAAGCATGCTCGGAAAATTCATTCTTGAAAGTTGAAAATTTCAATTTGAAAAAGACTGGGAATTGTTTTTTTTATTCTTCTAAAAACTCTCAAGCGATGAATTCTTTAATATTGATCATCATTTTATTCCGAAAAATTCCCAACAAAATATTTTTTTCCTCGAAATTGGGAAAGTTGAGGGTGGACCAGAATATCTCCCCATTCTGTCGCAACGGAAATACCACCCCTGCCAGGAATAATCAGAGAATATTTCATACAATTTTTGGGTGTGGACAAAATGCGCATCTTTTGTAGTGAATGTTCACATTAATGTGGTAAAAGTTTTTTCAGAAAACCGGGTTCGGTAAACCCGCAAGATTTTCCGTCGCCGAGATATTAAAAAGATATTCACATCATTATGCGCAGTGTGTTTTTCTGAATAAAAAATGTGAAATCGAACATAGGCGGTCTCCCTTGATTTGGAAGACATGGGTCCCCAAATTTCCAAAATGATTCGTTTTCAGATCCCTTTTTCCACCATAAAAACGATCTCTCACTTCATCTTTATAGTTCACAAGCCACCTTTGAACCTTCAACCAACAATAAGCAACACTTTTTTTCAAGAATAATCAATATTTAATGAAAAAACAATGGAATTACTGGATAACCACTTAACCTCTATTCCTTCTGATTTCGACTCAGTCTAAATGTGAAGTTTGGCAATGGCGCGAATTCCATCGGTCGGAATCGTGCCATCGTGCGTATTCGTGAATGAGATTATTGCTGGCGAGAAAAATGAAATATGTTCTTAGTTCTCACTGTGTTTACTGCTATACTCTAAATCTTCCAATAGGAGAATTCGTTTCTAATGAAATCCACAAGGTTGAAACACATAGTAATAGAATGAGAATACACCCTGATATATATTTCAACGTACATTTTTTTCATATGTGATAGGTCGCGCCCTTCCCAGATTTCCAATGAAATCGAGGTTATTATATTTATAACCCATTTCATTGGAATACCCTGAATCTCATTCTAAACTGGGACCATCTCGAAGACAACAAAAAACGAAGTAGATAAAAACCTTCCTATTTTGAAGGGGAAAGAAAGTTCAAACGAAAATATTGAGAGTGAAACCTTAAACAAATATTCTCAATTATTTTGTTTTGATTTTAGAATAACCACCTCTTCTTCAGTGACAGAAGCATTTTCCTTACAATCATATCCTTCAACTGCCCATCATTTCATTTTTCCCGCCAGCAATTACTCTTCGGTCATAATACGTTGGTCAGCGATGAAAAGACGCTGTTGCCAAGCTACGCTTTAACATTGAGAAGGATTTCGTAGAAATATAGGTTAGGTGGTTGTCTAATATTTTCACTTTTCTTCCTTTAAATGATGAATATTCTTGAAAGAAAGTGTCGCTTTTCGTTGGTTGAAGGTTCAAAGATGATTTTCTGAACTAGATTTGAGATGTGAGAGATCCTTTTTATGGTGGAAAAAAGGATCTGAAAGTGCAACAATTTGGAACTTTGAGCGCCCATATCTTCCAAACAAAGAGAGACCGCCTATGTTGGCCTTAATATTTTTTGTTCAGGAACTCACACTGCTTACAATGGTGTGAATATCTTAATTATAGCTTCGCGACGGAAAATCTTGCGGGTTTACCCCGGGTTCAAGTTAAGAGAATAATAATAGGTAGAATTCAAATATGTCATTTCATCCCCATTTTCCTCAGAATTATATCAATTCTTGAAAATTATTTCATACATCCGAAAAGCAGCAGCCATAAGCAATGTTCAGTAAAATAAATATTTCGAATCAGATAACGAGACATGGTGTCCAAAACATCGTTGAGAGGTAGCGATTATATTTATATCTTCAATAATATATTTTTGGTTGTCCACTTGTCAGTCCTTTCAAACTCCAGGCTTTGCTGTTGAGCATTCGCAAAAAAATATCGAAAATATCAGACCTTATTCAGAAATGAATTCATGCAACACATCATGAAACATATTTATTTCAAGATAACAAAATTTACGGATGACAGGACGTCTAAAATGAAGTTGATATCGAATAGAGGCGCGCACATCAAATATGCAAATATTTCCATTGTCCAATTCACCACTCGGTGCTGCACAAAGCCTCGGTGATCGGCGTCGAGAACGCTGAATTCCTCTTGAACGGATTCTTCGGATCAGTGACTGCGCTGAATTTGCCTGGCTGGATCTCCACCCTCCGATGCTCGAATTTGTGTTGCCAAAACGACATCGCTGACGATCCGTATAATGGATATTTTTGATAAAGCTGCAAAAAAGAGGTTTGCATAAGAGTCGGCAAAGACATATTCATGTTTGTCTGTAAATTTCCCTTCATTTCAAAGGAGAAGGCATAGCTTTACTGCTGATAGTGGAATTCATCCCTTTACAGATGAATGAACTATGACATTCTTGAAAGAGATGGATATTTTTCTGGGGCAAATAGAAAGGATCAAATTAAGTATGATAACATGACCTTCATTTTACATTTATAGGATGAAAAGGGATGAACTCGTTGTGAATATTAGATACTTAAAGTCGGGTCCAGAGGAGTGTAATGCGAACAGCGAATGCCATAAATCACAGGGAGTTTTATGGTTCGAGGCAACGTTCTTTCTGCTCCGTCAGGACTCGGTTGCAATAGATGATCGAATAAAAAAGTATTTTCTGAGTTTTTTCGTGAATAATTTACAATGATATCGATGAAATCAGCACGAAATTGAACAAATTTTTCCCCAATATCTCCCAAGATGAATATACGATCAAATTCCGAAATTTGATATAAGTACTGTTGTTAAATAGTGACCTCCAGGTCTGTGCCAAACTAAGCGGTGAGGTTATGAATGGTTTTTGAAAAAACAATTTTTTAAACAGAAATCTCGAAAGTTGTACGTTGGCATCACTATTGAAAAAATGTTTAATTTGAACAACCTTACTTCTTCAGGAGTAATTGAGGAAATGATCTCAAAATTGGAGCAGTATTTTCATATTTTGACTTCAAAGTCTGAGCCAATTCCCATTGACTGAAATTTTTTTTTTTAATCGGTAAAGACTATTTTTGGCTCGAAACTTGAAAATCATAGACACTAAATAAAACCATAACGCTTTTGCTCCCTAGACCAAGTGCGTAATGCAAAAAAATAACTTTTTGCTGAATATATTCTATGGAATGAAATGAATATCTGATCGAGTTGAAATGTTGTTAAGTGTTGACTTCAAGGTATGTGCCAAATTTTATTCGGTCCCTCGAAAAAAAGTTTCCGAAAAACATTTGTCTGAAATTAAGTCAGATCATCTCAAAATTGTCAACAGGTTACGCCTTGAAATTTTTCAGCTCCGGACGGAGACAATCAATTTTGACTACGGATTCTTCATCAGTGAGTCCAAGCTAGTCGTTTGGGACCAATTTGGGCTCAAAATTCGAAAATTACAGACATCGTGATGAAATGATAACGCGCTGTTTTCCAGAATTATCATTTTCAGATTCCTAAAAACTTTCAATGTCAACACAATTCATTTCAATTCGTTTCATTGAAAAAATCTCAATATCTTCAGTAGATGTTTTATTATTCATTTTCAACATTTAGTGCCAACTTCACACCCAGCTGGAAAACATTCTGGTCTCAAAAACTTTCAAGGCCAATATTCAGTACCCAATTTGTTTTGTTCAGATACGAGAAAATTTGAAGAATTATTTTCTTTCGAATAATTACCATTTTTGAAACTGACATTCTGACAAAATTCGAAAATTACAGACATCGTGACGAAATGATA
Source organism: Myrrha octodecimguttata (assembly GCA_958510865.1). Lineage (NCBI taxonomy): Eukaryota > Metazoa > Arthropoda > Insecta > Coleoptera > Coccinellidae > Myrrha > Myrrha octodecimguttata. The sequence continues at coordinate 7,731,379 of OY294063.1, forward strand.
ACGCGCTGTTCCCCAGAACAAGCGCGTAAAAAAGTTTGAGATGTGAAATTTCTTGAATAATTTCGCGCTTTTTCAAAAACAATATTGAATCACTCGAAAGCCAAAAATGATATTGAAGTACTATAACAGAACGACTCTAAACCGGTAAGTTCTGCTGCTGAGTGTGAAATTGAATCTGAATGATATCGAAAAAACTTCTCATAATATAGATATTTTTTCAACAGAACAAATTGGAACAAAATGGGCAACTTGTAACTGGCAATAAAATTTTTAGGAATCAGAAAATTGGAAAAATACTATTTTGAATGGCTAGGTATATCTATGGAATCATTGCCGAATTCTCGAAGGGGTAAAGTAAACTCAATGATTCCGTAGAAATAGCCATTCAAATTATCATTTTCCCAACTATTTCAGAAATTCAGATATGATCGAATTGAGATCCAGTACTTGATTGAAAAAAAATAACAACCTGGAGGTTCCTTAAGAATTTCGTGAGAATAATATAATCAGGAGATCGCAGAATATTGAATATTTCGGAAAAAAATTGAAATTTGTTTTTCGAATTTTTATAATGCCACGATCATCACGAAATTTTGCACAGAGTTGGTCATCAGCATTTTCTTAGTAGCTACAGTTTCATCATGATTGGCTGACATTTAATATTATAAAATTTAAAGATTTTATTGAAGTTTAATCTGGTCCTCATCTTTTATTGTTCGGCTATAAGTGAGGCGAGCACCATCTTTCAACCCGTACTTGAGTCACGCGCGCTCTACTCCATAATTTGCATCTTAAGTTCGCCACGTTACCTGCCTGTAATGCCTGGCTGCATCAAACAACGTGTAAGGGGCGTTAGAGCTCAGCCTGCACCTAGAAGATCCTCTCAAGTTCTTCTTACCCTAGTCAGTTCCAACGTTGACTTTCAATATTGACAAAAGTCTCAGAAGACAAAAATAATCGAAAGAAAATAATTCTGCAAGTTTTGCCGTTTGCTTTATGAAGGAGTAAGATTTACACTCTGAAACCTTACAGTTCACTTTGTTGATCGATTGCACTATTATATTATTCATTAGGCAACGTTTTTCCTAGAAAGTGCCCTTGACAGATATTTTAGTACTGCAATACGAAAGGGCATTTTCGATAAATGTAAAATCCATTTGAGATAAGCTCAAGTCGGTATCTCAAGATTTTCAGCAGAAGTAGAAATGATATTGCTGATATATCTTGTAAGTATTCATTATTAATATTTGTAAGTATTATTATTAATATTGTCATTTACCCAATATAGAAAAATTAATTTTTACAGAATGCGTTCACTTCAGTAATGAATATCTTTCATCGAATCAATGAATCAAAATTATTCAATCCTCAAATACGTACATTTATTAACCTGCAAGAACTTGATTTTACTATGGTAATGAATGAGTACATCATTTCAATGAAGTCGTTCAATTGCGGCTGATGTATTTTCACACGCTGAGGCTATTAATACATTTGTTGTCGCGGTACGTCGTATCAGTAATATTTACACTTTATCGGTACTTTCTCGTAATGTACGATAATTCATTGGGCCAATGAAGACGTTCATTTGACCAATTCCGATGAGTGGTACACTCTCCCAATGTATGATAATTCATTGGACCAATGGAGGCGTTCATTAGACCAATAGAGGCATTCATTGGACCAGTGAAGGCATTCATTGGACCAGTGAAGGCATTCATTGGACCAGTGAAGGCATTCATTGGACAAGTGAAGGCATTCATTGGACCAATAGAGGCAAGTAAAAAACCGCAAATTCCTGCACTGTAATTTTAATCATCTATATATCTACCGCACAATTATCAATTGTTCTCGTATGTTCAGCGAATACAATAGATCAAATAGCTGTTGCATCACGATTGTGGTTGGCCGCGATACGCCATGCGTGTGCGATTTCGCAAAACTGGATTTCGCGGCAACTCCATCAGACACTGGAAGGCCAGAGGAAACGTTTGCGGGGAGGCGGCAGGGTGCTCTGGAATTCTATATTCAGCGTTTCAATTTCCTTTAATGTCAGCGTTCTGACCGCCTCCCTAATAAGGTGGAACCACAAAGTTGCATTAATCTCAATTAGGCCGTGTGATGGAATTCTACTGCTCTCAGATAACTCGCGATTGTCGATTGATTCCGCCGACGCCGTGATCCAATTGGCCCAGATGAAAAAGGGTAATTTTCACGCCGTGTCGGGATAAATGGTCGTTCACGAAGCGTCGGGTCGGGAAGCGTATTACGAAAGTATAAGGTGTTGGAGGGAGGAGCTGCATGTTAATGGCAAGCGAAACGTTCATGCAAATCAGAAGAAGGTTGGTGATTCCTTCAAAATGTCTAAGTTTGCAGAATATGATTTCAGCGTCGAATCATCCTATAGTATGGCTATGTTTGAGATATTATGATCCAAAAGTAATGTGACCATGACCGGTTCTAAGTCGATTCAAAATGCACCAAATTTTTCTAGGAAGATTGAAACCATGAACTTTTTCTGAAGGATCGCTGATCAAACCTTTGTTGAAAACATTACACGAATTCCATTCCGAACGCCAAACTTCTTTGTCACTTTTATTGATGTAAAGAAAATCGTTGATACATAAAGGTTTACGAGATTTCAATCTAGCAATTTTAGAATCCGGAATATAAGACATGATTGGGAATAAATTCGGAAAGGAATGATATTTATCCCAAGACTTTATCACTGCAACCTTTCTACGAATATGGGGCCGTACAATATTTGAGAGAAGTGGTAACCACTGTAAAGGTGTAGATCTTATGGTCCCACTAATGATTCTCATAGCAACATTAAGCTGTACATCTATTTTACTAACATGAGCGCTATTAAACCAAACCGAACAACAATATTCAGCAGCAGAAAAAACCAAAGCCAAAGCTTCGGTACGAAGAGTTGTAGGGTCAGCCCCCCATGAAGAACCAGCTAGTTTTTGAAGAATATTATTCCAAGATTTCAACTTCATGCGTAAGTTTTCCAAATGGGCCTTGAAATTTAAAGAAGTATCTAATTTCACTTCAAGATATTTAGGAGTGAAATTATGTTTCAGAACGGCATTATTAAAAGTAACATTCAAAGTTTTAAACTTCTGTTGATTATTCAAATGAAAAGAAGAGACTTCTGTTTTATTAGAATTTGGACATAAACGCCACTCAACAAAATAATTCTTCAAAATTTCTAAATCAGTATTTAGAGTGTTTTCAATGACTTTGAAATCAGAGTGAGGAAAACCCAGAGCAATATCATCTGCATAGATGAATTTCTCTGAAGATGTTGCTGGAATATCACATAAATATAAATTAAATAGAAGGGGAGCTAAAACTGATCCTTGTGGGAGTCCATTATTCAAGGTTTTGAACCTACTACTAACATCATCAACAAAAACACTCAACTGATAACCAATGACAGCTGGCTGAGAAACGACCGCATGGTTTTGGAATGACGGTAGTTAACTGTGCACCAGGACACACAAGACACCCAAAGAACGTTGACCGAATTATCTTTCCAATGGGCGTTGGAATAAAATCAGATCAACCTTTTCTGGGGGACTGGCCACTCTGAAGTACATGGTAGGAAACTGCCGTTGCGGAGAAATACACTCTGTTTCGAAGAACGAACCATCAGGTTCAAAGAAACCACCAAAAACATTTTCTGTTGAATAATTTGAAAAATCATATCCGTAAGTATTTTATGGCAAGTATATAATTCGATTCAGCTCCACCAACTTCATCAACAAAACAACGCAGCCAAGATGAAATGGTTGTTCCTTTTCATTTCACGGTTTGGATAGGTTTCGCTCCCGACTTCAAAACGTTATTTCCAGAGATTACTATTACGGATGATGTATTCGTCTAATATATTATAATGGGCCTGCAGGGAACTGTTTCATATTTTCCGCTTTACAACGGAAATTTTGATACGGTATGAACAGATACGGTGTTGGACGAAAAGGAACGAGATTACGATATTTCTGTTACATTATCTTCATTATTAGGAGGCTAGTTCTCTGATATGCCGCAAGGAGATTTATGATAGGGGATATTACGGAAATTAAAATATATGCCTAGGGAGTCACGAGGAAATGTACATGCACGAAGAAGTCGATAAGTATTTTGCATTTTGCTTGTTGTGATGAAGCATTATGTTATATGGTGTATAACACCATATAATAACATATCCCAAATCTAAGTTATTATATCAACTATTTTTTTAAATGGCCATCCAACTTTTCATGACTCAAAAGGTATATCAAAGTACATATTCGTACCAAATATCAAATTTTTATCTGGTTACAAAGAAAAAATCTGATTTCATAAACTAATTGAATAGGGAGCTCCTTCGCCAATTTCCAACGCGACACAATTTTACTATTGGGTCTAGGCTCAATTGTTGAAGAAGGTGAATCCTCACTTCATAATATTCAATGACTAGCACTGGTAAACTGCTCTTTTTTATATCAACTCGAATACAATAAATGCCCAAAATATTATCCACCAAGTCACTGACAATATCCTAAAAGATGATTAGGATTTATTATTTTTCGAATCAAATAAAATTTTACAGTCGGTATGCATATATAACTTGATGTACCGTTCAAGAATAGACATATAAATAGAACTGCCACTAAAAAAAAATCTCAAAATTTGGGATATCCTGTATAATTTATTCCAGATACAAGCACCATATGTATATAGCTCAATAGATATAACAATCTATTAACAGAATGATTGATCTAACTTCGTTAGTTACATATAAAACGAATCATCTAATTGAGCCAAAATCATGTTGATCATGACTTTGAATGGCCCGCTTCGATTTGCCCTTTTATTTGTTATATAATCTGTTATGTTATTATTATGAATCTCTATTTTTATAATCTGCTCTACATGTTTCGCCTTGTTAAGGCATTTCAGGAGCTTCGTCCAAACTTACAGGGTAAATGCAACATACACTCTCTGGTTTTATAAAATTGAATTAACTCGAGTCAAAGCTTTGACCCAAGTAATAAAATTGAATTTACTTGAGTCAAAGCTTTGAAATATGTTTGGACCAAGAGAAGTCCCCCGTGACAGTTATACCAAGATCACTGTTAATTGGGGTATTTTCTCTTCTTGGAAAAGATGTAGAAATTGATTTTTACCATAACCATAAACATCTAACATGTAACATAAATACAATTCGGAATTATAACTAACAATCACAATGATGGAAAACCGATGACAGAGCTTTACCATTTATCTTATAATCCACCTTCCAATATAGAGCACATAATATTTATCGATGTTTAAGGATAGCAGCCAATCGATATAATCTGTACCTATATAATTGTCGATCACTGCTTGAAGAAATAGTCACTGGTAAGAATAGAAGATTATTCGGCATTTTTCTTTCGCTCCCATTTTCCGAAAAAAATGCTGAAATTTCAGAACTTCATTACATAGACAGAAAATTGATATCGACTTAACCCTATATTTTTTTAGATTTTGATACAAGTTTCAACGGTGACTAAATGTTGGGATTTTGAATTCAGTCGAAATATTCACCATGAATTTCATTTTGGAAGGTTCAAAATTGGTCATAGGAATAAGTGAAAATTATTATATCTTTGCTCCATTTTTGCGTTCTTGTTCAGCAAACTAAAGAGTTCTAACGATTCCGAATGTCTGTTATTTCCTTATCTCCAGCAAAATATACTCCCAAATAATTATTTTGGGCGCACTGTTGAAAATTCTGTAGTCAAATACATTTTTGCTTGTACATCCAGTCTACCGTAAACAACATATCACTCAGAAGTTTCAGGATATGTTATTTTACTATTTTACGCGCTAATTATGGGAAACAGCCTGCTATCGTTTTTTCCAAATATTTGTTATTTTCTGATTTAAGTCGAAAATTTTCAGTGATCAGATTGGATATACTGAGGAAGAATCCGTGATTAAACTCAATTAGGTTTGGCCGGCCATCCATATTTCTGTATGTGCTCTAACTTTCGAAGAAACATGTTACAGTATTGAAATGTTCAGTAGGTTCGACCCCAAAATTTCACGGTTAAGTTCGTTTATGGTCTGAATCCACTCGGCGGTTTCAGTGTTATAGCCATCTGAAATTTCGTTTTGGTTCGTAGATCTGCATTCTCAACAGGTTTTATGTGAAATTTCATGAGTAACATGAACTTTCAAATGTCCGTTCCACTCAAACCTTACCGCTATTTAATAACCGAGGACCAGATTCAAGCGCTTTAAGATCTTTACATGGTGAATTGACATACTGCAAATTTTACACAAGGGTTTATTATTTTCTTAGTTAAATAATCCAATATACCGTTGATATCTAAAACAATTTAGAACCGAATGCAATGATTCATTTCCGATATCATTGGAAATTTGCAGCGTTTTCCTTTATATTTCAAGAACCACCAGTCGGAAATCATCCGGGTAAAATCTTTCAGGTTGAATTATGCAACAGCAATCAACGTTCAGAGTTTCATGAAAATTCGGTGGTAAGTTTTCGAGAAATATTTTTTTTCACCCTCAACCCCCTATTTAGAGCCCTTAGGGTACACCGATCCTGCTGAAAAATTAGGAGGATCAATCCCGAGTGACACACGATTTTTCTACCAAATTTCAAAGATTTCCGTTCAGTACTTCCAGAGAAAAGCCCCGGACAACGGACGGCGGACGGATGGATTTTTTTTTATTCGTTCATTCAAATCTACATACTCCAAAACTTAAACTGTGAAATTTTCAGGGGGGGTTGAAAATTTTTTTTCGTTGGTCGATCACTAATTATTTTATCAAATAATAAACCAAAATCAATTTCAACTGAAATATGAAATCAGGGATTTTAAATCTGACTTTGGACAACCTTCCTGCTCAACGTAATTTGTGTTTCGTTTTGTTTATTTTCATTGCTACCCCAGATGTGCCGATCGTTAATATTGACGCCTACAAGTCCAAGTTTTTTTTTCAGCTGAAAGTTCGGGCAGCACGAATATCCCAAATACGGAACGTACACTATTTGACCATAAGTAATTGGCCTCTGTTCCACATTATTCTCCACTTTTCATGTGTTCTCAACAGATCTCCTTGTTGATACCCGTATAATTATGAACGAACAAATGGAAAACTATGATCACCAAGTCTATGTATCGTATACTGTTTATTTCATGCGCGACATAGTAAGTTCTATTGAAATCACTCCATAACTTTCCAAAGAGCATGTAATATATATCACCTGAAACCCCGACCAAACATGGAACGAAACTTCCTTTGTACTAATACTATCATTGCTTATTGTGCTTGAGTAAACTTCGCACGCCTCCAAACTCGGATTTGCTCTTTCGTGTCATCAAGAAGATTGGAGAAATTTCAAAGGCGGTTAGACGAAACAGTTCGCAAGTTCTAAATTGCACAGCAAACATTCAAGGAGAGTTACCACTACGTTTGACATGCCTCATGGTATTTATAATGTAAGTTGCCAAATATTCCGTCGGAGGGCTTGATTGATTCGTTTCAAAGCAACTCGCTATCTATCAATTTTCCCTGGTAGAGTTACAAGGGGTCGAAATAAATCTAAAGATCGAAATTATTTTCGGGCAAGCAGTCTCAAACTTCAAATTTCTGAAGTAATAAAATTCGATTCAGTTTCAGAGTGATGTGCTCCAAAATAACTTATTCTCGTGAGAAATTACGCCTCTCAACTTTTTACCCGATATGGGAGATGAATGTTCTGCCAATAAGAATGTCCCATCGTTGCTTCAAAAAAGATCGTTGGGCTCTCCATCCTGTGGCTTCGATTTTTTACTTCGTGAGATAATTTCCGTTCAGCACCAGAATTAAACTGACCAAGAAGCAACAACAATAACTATTATTTTACTTTACAAACCTTTTTACGAGGAGCTGTTTGGGACCGAAGTGCGTTGTAAATAAATTTGACAAATATTTACAAACTTGTCAGTTGATATATCTATGGTTACCATGCCATTATATTCTGCATTATTCAACAACGTTCGTTTGATTTGGTTTTCATATTTTATTAGTATGAAACTAGTTGAGATGTGGATATACCTTGAGCTCAGATCTACCTTTCGTTCAGGTTCGCCTTTTATGTGGTTAAATTCATTACAATGATATGACGTCATCGAAAAAATTTTGTGGACACTCGCAAAAAATGCTTTATACCCTCGCAAAAAAACGCTCTGTGACCTCTATAGAAATTTCAAGGTTACTTCAGGATTATCAATTTTCAGATACATTTTCTAGAGGAACGGAAATAAATATCGTCGAAAGGGGATCGAAAACGAATAAAAGGATATTTAATCTTCAAAAACTTACCAGAAAAAGTAACCTAGCTCGTACACAACGGTAGGATTCCAGTAAGAAAGATCGTTCTGAACCGGCACAAATTATGCTGGAATTTTGGAAAAAACTCAAAGTTGGTGGTAAAATACTTGAAAGGAATCAGTACCAACCTCTAATCGATCCATTTCAGTATAATATTTCCCATATTTCTGTCGATTTCGTCGGATTCCATGTTAAAACTCCATATAAGGAGCTGTCGGTCATCGGAAAGATTCATGGAATTTCCTTTGAAAATATCACCAATCGCTTCATTCTTCTGCTTGAAATTTAAGCCCCGTGCTTAGTTTTTGCCATTTCATATAATACAATATTTGCCAGTATTTCGGCGTTTTTCGGTCAATTTTATTCAATTTCTACCTGACAGCACTGAGCCAGGCTGTCAGACCCGAATGTAAACACAGATCGGACTCGATGGTCTGTCAGAATTTTTCCTAGAAATAAGAAATGTCACGAAATTACCAACCTTCTTACGTATTTTTCGTGCATTTCCGTTAGTTTGAGAGGAAAAAGAATGCAACAATTAAATACAGATTTTTCTGTATTACCTTTACATAATAATATCTTTCGATATTGATTTGATATCTTACGATATACTTTTATGTCTTCGACGTACTACATATTCAATGAAAAAATTATTATATCAACTGGCATATAATGATCAAAGTAAAAAACCTTAGAAAAGGGTAAAAAAATGAAATATAACCTAAAAACAATACTAAACACAGTGTTTCATCTTCTATCTTTCGATTTAGAATCATCAGTAGCATTTATTTTATATTATATATCAAAAACTCACCACGTGTTTCCTACGTACACTTCACTTCAACAGAAATAACCAGATTTAAGTCCATACGCATGCTTGTTAGAATTGTGCATAGAAACAATAATGCCACAGATTTTACTTAAAACTTCTTCTTTCCTTGACAAATGAAATGCGGTAAAAAAAATTTTCCAAAATCTTTATAACCTCAAAAATTAAATGACAGTTGATATTGACTTTTGAAAACTATAAGTTTTCATTCAAATTCAAAAAAGTCTACTTGTTAAAGGCTATTGATACAACAATTAAATACAGATTTTTCTATATTACCTTTACATAATAAAATCTTTCGATATTGATTTGATATCTTACGATATACTTTTATGTCTTCGACGTACTATGTCTTCAATGACAAAATTATTATATCAACTGGCATATAATGATCAGAGTAAAAAACCTTAGAAATGGGTAAAAAAATGAAATACAACCTAAAAACAATACTAAACACAGTGTTTCATCTGCTGTCAAGAATCATCAGTAGCATTTATTTTATATTATATATCAAAAACTCACCACGTGTTTCCTACGTACACTTCACTTCAACGGAAATAACCACCAACATGAAATTCAACGAAATCGAGGGAAATATGGGATATATTATATTGAAATGGATCGATTAGAGGTTGGTACTGATTCTTTTCAACTATTTTACCATCAACTTTGAGTTTTTTCCAAAATTTCAGCATAATTTGTACCGTTTCTCTTGAAAACGTATCTGGAAAATACATAATTGTGAAGTAACCTAGAAATTTCTGTAGAGGTTTTCAGAGCGTTTTTTTGCGAGGTTACAGAGCATTTTTTTGCGATTGTCCAAAAATTTTTTTGATGACGTCATATCATTACAAAAAATTTAACCACATAAAAGGCGAATCTACGCGAAAGGTAGATCTGGGAGCAAGGTAGATCCATATCTCAACTATGGAAGTTTTGTTTCGTACGAGATGGAAAATTCGTGTTTTCTCCTCCAACTTGCAACAAACAAAACAATAACACAAGATAATATCTTCAAATTTGTTCCATTAGAAAAAAAATCATGAACTGAGTACACAAGTGACATAAAAATCAATAATTATTATCAGTAATACCAATCTGATGAAATCCTGACATGAAGATATAATTATAGTTAAGAACAAACGGAAATTAAAAAATTTTTCGAGATTAAGCTTCGAGAAAAAAAAAATTTCTCTGTAAGCTTGAATACTCATAATTTATACGAAATCAAATCTCGGTCAAGGAACAACTTTTAGAAGGAAACTATTCTTTCAGCAACGTTTCGGCCCTTTATTGGGCCTTCTTCAGGCTAAAATGATACAAAAGTAAACAACAAAATGAATATAAGTTAACAATTTGAGTTATACAGACTACATAATTTATATTCTATAAACTAAAGTATTCTGGCTTGAAGTATTATTAAATTTACAGATTCTCAAATCAGCTATTTTTTTTCCTTTTTCATCAATGATCATTTGCTGTGGAGCGTCGAAATCACATGAACTCTCTTTCAGGGACCTGTCCCGTTTCAGGGAACTCTAGAGGTCGAGAGAATCCTCAATTTCTTTTGAAGATGAGATTCCAAATTTCTCTCTGAAGGCGTGTAGTATTTGACGGATTTATCTCAAGCCAGAAATTCGCATTCTTTCAAGGAGCACTTATGGCCGCTTGGTCAACAGACCGAACTCTTTTTTCCGAGAGTTGTGTAAGTGAGATTCAAGTGGCATTAGCATTTTTGCCTTTGGTCTGTTTTTGGGTGGAATATTGTAGTGAGTACACATGAAGTAATTATAATGAATCTTATCAATGAGGCGGTATAGTCTTTTCACTTTTTGGTTCATATAAAATTTGTTGGAAAAAAATCATTATGAATTCGTGTTATCAATCCACAGTTGATAGATGAAAATATAAAATATTTGATCTTCACTAATTAATTTCCATGTGAAATGCTATCGCAATTAGGTATTCAGTTATTTTTTTTCGGAAAAAACTACTTAGAAACTCGATATTTGTAGAGTAGGTTTGGGACTTAATTATGAAGATCGAATTCGTGAATGGTTGAAATCCGCCCAATGATTTCGTAAATATATCCATTCAAAATGATATTTTCTCAATATTTCCAAAAATACAGATTAGATCGAATTGAAATCCAGTGGAGATTTATCGAAAAAAAAACCTAGAAAAGCACTGCCGTGAAGGCAGCACCTTTTACGCGCATGTGCAAGTTCGTTGCCAAAGCCGTCATCTCCATTGAACGTGCGCGCAAAAGCTGCTACCTTCCCGGCGGTGCTTTTTTAGGTTAACCGTTATGGGTTCGGTTACAAATTTTTGGTGTGAATTTCACATAGTGAATGTGTCAAACTTCCATGGTTCACAGACAGACTTTATAAAAAAGAATGGAATACATCTTAAATATTCTCTCGCACTCCTATGCTATGTTTCAAGGATCCTTGATGTGCAACCATCGTTATGTTATGATATTAAAATTTACAGCTTTAATGAGCCCTAACCATGATGTAAATAAAACATGGTGAGCTCATCTGTGACCATATTCACCAATGATGACGTCCCTTTTTTAATTCAAATTCAAAGCACAGAATATATATTTCCAGTTCTCTAGAAAATTTATTCTTGTTAGCATGAAAAATGAGTGCAGGAAGGAGAAACATTATTTCCGAGAGAATGTTTAATCGATACTCCGACTTCGCAGTATAACATCCCATTTCACTTATACGAGTAGGCTCTCGTATTTCAAGCTTTGCGGAAATTTAAATTAATTCCGTGATATTTCATGATGATGCGAAACACGTGAAAATTCCATCAGGTATAATATAGCGAGGAAAAAAAATCCAATGGAAGATTCAGTATAATGAGGCGCTTTCTTGATGTTAATGAAGAAGGTGTTCAGTGCTACCAAACGCACTAATAAATATAAAATATCATTTTAATCACTCATTTCATACTGATACACAATTCGGATGATCATTCAAATGTATTGTAAAAGCGAAGGATCCTATCTACAATGTTGCATTCGTCGTTGAATTTAAAAGCTCTGTAATCGTGTTCAACAAGAACGCAATATTTGAATTTTGGTCATTTTGCCCAAATAACTTGCTCTTTTTGCGCGCATGTTCTAGGGGAACAGCGTGCTATCGTTTTGTCCAAATGTCTGTTATTTTGGATGATTGAGCCGAAAATGGTCTCAATCGACTAGGTTGGACTCACCGATGACGAATCCGGTGTCCAAATCGATTCTGTCCTGCCGGCCGTCCGGCCGTAGACACGGTAACTGTCTACAGATGCAAGCTGGCAACTTGAAACTTTCCGGGTAGGTCGCGCATCATAATGCCGCGGCCAAGTTCGTTAATGGGCCAAATCGGTCGAATTGTTTCGGAGTTATAGGCATTTGAAGTTATTTATTTTTTATTTCAGAAACTACTTGAGCGATTGGATTCAAATTTGGCAGTTGGGTGGAGTATAACGACGCGCAACTTTGAGCCAAATTTCGTCAGGATCATATTGTCAGTAAATTTTAAAAAAATTTCAGTCCGATACGATCATAAGTTTTGGAGATATCGGGAAAAAATATGTCAAATTTCGAGGTTTTCATCTCGATATCGTTGATTTTTTCGGTATAACTTGAGAAATACTGATTCTGTCCTGATAAAACTTCACAGCTAGTTTTGAGATGCTGAAAGACAACTTTATGCGAAATTTCGTGATAATCGTGTCATTAGAACAATTTGAAAAAAAAAATTCTATGATTTTCTTATCATATCATCCTCATTAAATTCTGTATAAAACTTCGAACTGTTATTTTTCGACGAAGTAGTGGATTTCAATTCGATCTGATCTGTATTTTTGGAAATATTGGGAAAATAAAATTTTGAATGGGTATATCTGCGGAATCATTGGATGGATTTCACCCATCCACGAATTCGACCTTCGTAATTAAGCCCCAAACCTACTCTACAAATATTGAGTTTCTAAGTTGTTTTTTTCGGAAGTTATTGTGTTTACGCAATCGGCCGTTAGGCTGACCGTAAACACAATTACTTCCGGAAGAAACGACTTAGAAACTCGATATTTGTAGAGTAGGTTTGGGGCTTAATTACGAAGGTCGAATTCGTGAATGGGTAAAATCCGCCCAATGATTCCGTAGATGAACCCATTCAAAATTTTATTTTTCCAATATTTCCAAAAATACAGATTTGATCGAATTGAAATCCAGTAAATTATCAGTAAAAAAAATTCAAAATGCACTGCCGTAAAGGCAGCAGCTTTTGCGTGCATGTTCAAATTCGTTGCTGAAGCGGTCATCTACATTGAACATGCGCACAAAAGTTGCTGCCTTCACGGCAGTGCTTTTTGAAATTTTTTTGTTATTTTTTCCTGAAAATGCTCTTGCCGATTAGGTTAGACTCACTGATGAAGAATTCGATGTCAAAATCGATTCTGTCAAGGCGGCTGTTCATTTCCCCAAAAATTTAAGAACGGAATGCGCCAGCGATTTGAAATTTTCAAAGAAGGATGCGTATCAAAATGTGATGGTTTAGTTTATTGATGGACCAAATCAGCCAAACGGTTTTGGCATTACACTGATTTGAATTTTTGGGGTTATTTATTGGATGAATTTGGAATTACTCAATCGATCGAATTGAAACTTGATAGTTACAGAATTTCCACGCGCATCTGCTGACCAAATTTCATTGGTATCGTATCGTAAGTGAGAACAAATTTTCTGGAATTCATCAGGTTTCTATCGGATTTGGCACATACCTTAAAATCGATATTCAGCAACAGTGAAAAATTCTTTTATATGTGTTTCCCGAAAACAGCGCATAATGGTTTTGTCCAAATGAGTGTCATTTTTAATATTGAATAAAAACGGTCTTAAATTATTAATATCGATAAGAGCTTATTTAATACCTTTTTTCAAAGTGATGGATGAAATATTGATATCAGAATCTGATAATTTAAAAAAAATTCAAAAAGCACTGCCGTGAAGGCAGCAACTTCTGCGCGCATGTTCAATGTAGATGACCGCTCCAGCAACCAATTTGAACATGCCCGCAAAAGCTGCTGCCTTCACGGCAGTGCTTTTTGAAATTTTTTTCTGATAAATTACTGGAGTTCAATTCGATCAAATCTGTATTTTTGGAAATATTGGAAAAATAAAATTTTGATTGGGTATATCTACGGAATCATTGGGTGGACTTTACCCATTCACGAATTCGGCCTTCGTAATTAAGGTCCAAACCTTCACTACAAATATCGAGTTTCTAAGTCGTTTCTTTCGGAAGTTATTGTGTTTACGCAGTCGGCCGTTAGGCAGACCGCGGCATTCTGATGCGCAGCCTATCCTGAAAGTTTCAAGTTGCTAGCTTGCTTCTGTCGACAGTTATCGTGTCTACGGCCGGACAGAATCGATTTTGACACAGGATTCGTCATCAGTGAGTCCAACCTAGTCGATTGAGACCATTTTCGGCTCAATCATCCAAAATTACAGACATTTGGACAAAACGATAGCACGCTGTTCCCCTAGAACATGCGCGCAAAAAGCTTTTTACTCCTCAGCATATCAAGGTGAGAAAAATATAGTTTTAAAGAGTTTACATACATTCATACAGTTCAACCGATTGAGATTGAATAAACATTACTCACCTCATCATGCTGAGTATGGAGAACTTTCTCAGGAACAGGCTCGAAGCCAGGAAGATGATAATTTCCGTCATATTCGGTGCAATATTCCACAACAGGAGGGGGCTTTTCCCGATTCTGAATCGCTTCCTCGTAGGATTTCTCGAAACACTCCTTGATTAATAAAGCTCTTCTTTTACCTGAAAACAATAGACCTTTGAGAAATCTAAAGAAGTACTGTCTCTGAAATGAGACCTTTTGCGTATTTTTTCGCACATGGATCCTCCAATGAGATATACTAACCACCTCTCAACCTTACTCGACTTCCAAATATAGAAACTTAAAACATGGCGTGAGACAGGGCTGGGCAGTATTTCAATTACTTGTAATTGAAATACGTATTTGAAATACAAATACGTATTTTGTATTTGTATTTCAATTACTTCTTGAAAATGTATTTTGTAATTGGTATTTCAAATACCTGACGCTGAAGTATTTTGTATTTCGATACTTTTGTCTTCGAAATACTTTCGAACAAATACATTCAGCGCTGAGCGCTCTACAGAAAATAGTCCCTGAATCTCCCTTCAGATGGCGACGTTCATCTGTTTCATCTAGTTCTTTTGCTAGCAATCATATTTTCGGCAAATGGAAAGGTATAAAAGGTCCTGCGCAATGGTCATTTCATCATGGAGTTAGAGTTAGTCAACTTCTAAAAACGATAAGAGCAAAGAACTTGCCATCCTTGAACACTTTCCTAACATAAAAAATGTGTTCATACAATATAACACAAGTTTCTGCCCATCAGGACCTGTAGAAAGATTGTTTTCTTTAGCAGGTTTTATTCATTCCCCAACGAGAGGCTGTTTGTCTGATACTACATTTAAAATTCTTGTGTTTCTGAAAGGAAATTCTTTATTTAGCGATAAAATAGCTGAGCTGAATTAGTTGTACTTTTTTCAAATTTTTCGTAACACCTGAATGTATTTTGTAATTTGTATTTCAAATACAAATAGTTAAAATACTGTATTTTGTATTTTATATTTCAAATACCCGACTTGAAAGTATTTTGTATTTTGTATGTCAAATACCAGCGGGAAAGTATTTTCTAATTTGTATTTCAATTAAGCCAAGCATGTATTTTGCCCAGCCCTGGCGTGAGATATGATAAAATTGTATGCTCACTATTCAGGTAAACTTCTTTCATGAACATAAGACCATAATCAAAGTATAAATAATGCCGTCCATAGATCCGTTCGAAAAAGCACTCTTGGTATTTCCTAAGTATTCTGAATTATTTTTCCTGGCAAACATTAATCTAATTCTAGTCTGTATTATTCAGTCTCTGCTCCTTCGATAACAATGGTTGGAAGGTAGCATTCTGACTGACATTTCTTAAGATCGCGTAAGATCAAGGTGGATTTGAAAACATCAAGAGGGAGTCCACCATTTTAATTGCGTGAACGTTTGTCCATGAGAAAGCTTTTCTAGAAATGGGTGCTGGGCTTACTCATCGCTGTCCAAAAGCAATTGGCGAATGAAGATAAGCGCTACTCCCTCTGGTGGCTATCCGATTAGACGGAGGTACAGACATTATCATTGACAACTTAAAAGAAATGTTAAGAAAATGAGAAAGTTTATGCATTTTTCTTGGCGTTTGTGTGATTTTACAAATGCTTCTACTGAGGAAAAGCAAACTCAAATGTCCCTTCCTTTTCCATAGATTTCCAAAGCCTGGTAAGAAATTTCGAATTAGGGTGAAAGAAACTTCCTATAACAAGTCGAGCCTGAAAGTGTTGAAGAATTGATAAAAACCAACGAACAAGATTTATGAGAGTCTGTTACCTTGATATTACCGATGATGATCGGTGATAGAGTGACTATTGAAGAAAAGAGTCTCAACAAGGAAATATCTGGTGATGAATATTGTTCGCTCGAAGTGCTTCTGCCGATGAAAGCAGAGTTGTACAAGGCTTATTTATTACAGCTTTTTCGAGACCAATCATATAAGTGTTGGGAAATTTAATTGTCAATCCATAATGAATAAGACTTACGATACAAGTAGCATTAGTTTTATGTGAATGTATTCATTTTATTCACAATATATTGAGTATTTAGTCCTTTGCTATAAAAATGGTATAGTTATAAGTTTTTGTCTATTATTCCAAAAAGTATGTTCTACAATACTATCTGTTTTTCTTCAACTTTCTAGACAGCCTAAGAAATTCACCAAAGTCAATCTTGCCATTTGGATCTGAAAATAAATAATATTAAAATACAGTCTAACTTTGGAGATATCCACGTAATTTTAAAGTTGCTACACTCAATAAGATTGAAGAATGATACATACCTACTTTATAAGAATGGAACATGTACTCCCAGTAATACTCTCTTCAACTATGAAAGTTATTTTATTTATTTAAAGACTTTTTAGTCTTTAAATAAATCGTGAAATCAAAAATTATCAAACCAAACACCAACAAACAGTACAAAATCGACGATGTACGACGCTCTACCCTTAAAAACTTTCGGAGCTACCCCTTCACTTTTTCAATTTCTTTGAACACGATATTTCAATGAGAATTAGGTTTTTTCAAAATAAAAATAACATTTATCGATAAAATATAAGGTATATCGATTCAGATACAACGAATAAATTGAAAACAATACGAATATGAACAACTCCACAGAAGTATGTCAGGTAGAAAATACAAATCAATATTGCAATATTACTATAGACGACTTCGGCCCAAGTTGCCAACCCACAATTTCCTTCACAAATATACTATTACTGGGGAACGGGAATTTCAGGACAAATTCGACATGATGAGGTTCGCGTTATTTATAAACATCCGTAAAAGATGCCTCGG
Source organism: Myrrha octodecimguttata (assembly GCA_958510865.1). NCBI lineage: Eukaryota > Metazoa > Arthropoda > Insecta > Coleoptera > Coccinellidae > Myrrha > Myrrha octodecimguttata. Next base: position 7,749,100 of record OY294063.1, read on the forward strand.
TTCCTCAAACAAGATAATTCCTTCCAAATATAGGTTTTTGTTAGGCTGAAATTTAAGTTGGGATTCCTGATTTCATGTTAATATAGTGTCAAGTTTAAAAAAGATATGTTCCGCAAATCAACTTGGTTAGTTCGGTTGTCGGTTTTCCGTTCTGTAAATATGAAATATTCGGTTAGTTCCTGAAAAAAGGCTAATTACGGAATTTGATTGATGAAAAGGTAATCTTTCTGTCACCAGAACATAGATATGTTAAGTCTATGCACCAGAACGACAATCAATGTTTTAAGGTAACATATCTATAGCATAGAACAATCTTTATTAATCTTATGATCCATAGACCATACCTAGTAATTTTTCCATTGTTGATTGTTGTCTCTTCTATGTTCTATGGATCATAAAGTAAATAAAGATAGTTCTATGCTATGGATATAGTACCATAGAACATTGACTATTGTTTTGGTGACAGAAAGAACGTTTTTTCATCAATCAAATTCCGTAATTAACCTTTTTTCAGGAACCAACCGAATATTTCATATTTACGGAATGGAAAACCGGCAACTGAAATAACCAAGTTGATAAGCGGAACATATCCTATATAAATTTGACACTATTAACATGAAATCAGGAATCCCAACTTAAATTTCAACCAATCAGAGATGATCTCAACAAAACCCTATATTTGGAAGGAATTATTTTGTTTGGGGAGCCGTGGCATCTTTAACGGATATTTATATAATAAATAACGTGAACCTTATCATGTCGAATTTGTCCTGAAATTCCCGTTCCCCAGTGATAGTAAATTTGTGAAGAAAATTGTGGGTTGGCAACTTGGACAGAAGTCGTCTATTGTACCTGCATGAACTACACTAACTACACCAACTTCACTGACTTCCAATTCTCAGTGCAGCTCAGTGTAGTCACAGATAACTGAATAAATGGACTTAGTTGCTGCGTTCGTTTATTGCATCCGAGAGGCGACAGATTTTTTTGTCACGTGACCACAGATCTTATGGATTTATCAGATTTTATCTGAAGTAAACGAACGACTCAGACGAAATGAGAATCACAGACCATTAATATTTGATATCCTCTCATCTGTTTATCAAATCTGATGTCAAATCAAAATTGTTAATCATACATTTTATTTTCTGTAGTGTTTATTCCTCAGATCGTTGGAAGAAATTCGTATAAATGTAGCTTCATTAGAGCTGATTAGAGAAAAATATTAAATATTGTTTGATGATGATAAAAAGGACAACGAACGAACAGTTCTAAAAAAAATTCAGGGGCAAATCAACAGTTCAAAGATCCCTCAGAATGATTCACAGTTATATGAATTCACCAATAATTGTTTGAATCATTATTTATTTATATACAAGTGGACAAAATTCAATTATAAGTGATATCCACCTTGCCATCGATGAAAATTTGGTTCTTAGAATCTTGCCTGAGTATTATAAAGGTACCTGGCCTCTGTAAATTAGGCGTCCTCTGTGGAGAGAATTGTTGATTCATCATTAAGACCCTTTGCCTAGGTGTAGTAACGGAATTCTGAACATAATTATACTCTCCGGTTGGCATTTCTGATGTATACTGTATCTCAAAATTAACCAAGAATGGACAAACGCCAATTAAGCTAATATTATATATTTCCACTCAAAAAATTACCTTTGTCCGCATTTTGCTTACGAAAAAAACTAACACGAAATGAAAATTGAACAGAAATTATTATACTCCATTAAGAAACTCCGATCTTGTCTATGATACCGACGAAAAAGATCGTCATCGACTCGCTCTGACTTTGTTTGACGATCGGTTGACATCTGTGGTCTCCTCCATCTGGATGTAATAAACGAACGACTCAGTAGCAATCTGAGCCGTCTGATGTAAAAAACGAACGCCCCTAATGTTGCTCAATCTGGTCTATGATTTTCACAGAATACAAATATATACTCCATTCACTTTTATAATGTAGCCCGGTTGGCCATGACATCCTGACAGATTTCACCGTGTATATTTTGAAATTGTTAGGTTATGGTCATTTTCCTGTCAGATAACTATGCAACGTTGTCCTCTCTACATAGAGGTCGTAGTAATTACTTATTTTTCAAATGTCAATCTACATTGATAAAGTAATGAATTTGAGAAAATATTATTTGAATTCGATAATTCCAAAGACCTGGCGAATGTTGAAGAAACTTTTGTCTCTGTTAATACTGGAAATATTTCACGTATATAAACATGGTTGAAAGATTTAGTTATGCTATTTTCTTGTAAAGAAATCAAGAATCGGGTTTTTCAAAATAAAGTCTTCAGTTCAGTCTTTTTGGGTGCACCAATAGAAGGATATTCTTTGTCGTCTCTTTCACTTAAAATCTTCCTTATTGTGTTGATGTGCAGCTAAAAAATAAATATCTATTCATATAAAATATAATTCCTTGGTTTTCACTTACATACGTCGAAAATGTTGCATAGCTTGTGTTGAATTATTGATTCCGAATTATCAGGGTTACTATCAGAAAAAGCCGATTTCAATTCTACATAGCACTTCCTGATACTTTGCCTCTGCTTCTTCAAAACTACCTTCGGCATTTTTATTAGTTTGCAAGCGTTATTATGCTGAGATTTAGAAATCTAGAATCGATTGATATTGATAATAGTAGAAATTGAAATTTGGCAACGTCTTTTGACATTGCAGATATTTCATGAGTGCCAACCTGCGTCAGTTTTAAGGGAAAAAACTTGATAAACCTAAATCATGGCCAACCGGGCTACATTATAAAAGTGAATGGAGTATATGATAGATGATTTTACGCAAATCCAAGATGACAGAATTCTATGCTTCTTTTGTTTTCGCTACCACTTCGAGGTGATGTAGATTTGTCGTAAAGTTTTTTGAAAGTCGTCACGGACAAAAATTCTATTTCAAATAACGATATGATGAAAATTAATTTCGTCCAAAAATAACCACACATACAGAACAAAACACGTCCACCCAGCAACCAGAGGCAAGAGACAACCACAGATGTCTATGATTATGAATTATACAATGAACTCTATACTATCATTGTATAAAGACTACAATGATACTATATACCTGGAAGGGACCCGTTTTGAGCGACAAGTGAAGCCAATTCGTTGCTTATGCAACCCGCGAAGTGGACGGGTATCTATCTCTTTCTTCCTCATTGCAGTAAAGGGAACTCTGTCGCATTTATTCTACATCTTCTTAATTTTTCATTTCAAATTAGGAGAACCTGAATTTTTTTCTGACTAATTCGTGAGGAAGGCAGGATTGTAGAAGATCGCACATGTTCAAGTGAAATTTCAACTTAGTGAGCGGTTTTTCTGGGGAACAGCGTCATCCTTCGTAAATTTGCGTTTTTTTGCCGAAAATGGTTCCAAGCGACCAGGTTGGACTCACTGATGAAAAGTTCAATGTCAAATTGAATTATATTCAGCCGCCAGTTGCCACGATAACTTACTACCGAGAAAAGCTATAGCGACTTAAAAACTTCAAAATAAGTTCGTTAAATGGGCAAAATTTACCTAACAATTTCGAAGATATATCCATTTCATGGATGGATCATATATCCAATAATGAAGTACTTGTGAGGCTGGGTAAGGACAAGGAAGTGGTGGAATCGGTGAAAGTTCGGAAGCTCCAATATCTCGGACACATAATGAGATACGAAAGCAGATTCCAGCTGCTGCAGACCATATTGCAGGGAAAAGTGATGGGAAAACGAGGTGTTGGAAGACGGCGGATTTCATGGCTGAAAAATTTGAGAACATGGTATAATGTGGACACCACAGAGCTTTTTCGAGCAGCAACCAACAAAGTCAAAATAGCATGTATGATAGCCAACATCCGGAACGGATAGTAACCAGAAGAAGAAGAAGATCCATTTCAAATATATTATTTTATTTCCTCTATATCTCAAGCAGTACTGATGCGATCAGATTAAAACTTGCCAACTGATTGCATGAAGAATTTTTTTCGGAAACTATGAATGAGATTTCAATGAAACTTGGCGCAGACCTTGAAGTCGAATCTGAACAGCAATGTTCTAAATTTCAGCTCGATTTGACACACATTTCCAAAAATATCGGAAAAAAGTATGGCAAATTTCGCATCGGCAATGAATTTTAACCAGCACTTAAATTTTCCTGACTTCAAGTCAGTGCTTTTCGAAAAGTATTTTCCTATGTTCCTATTATTTAAATTTATTGTAATAATGATGAAACTATCGTCAATCGTCAATGCACAGCTCACACCAACATAATTCTTCACATTTTTAACCACATGCGGTGAAGGCAGAGAAAGTAACGGCATATCAGAGAAAAATAGATAGTCATTTTCAAAAATATTGCACTTTCTAAACGATGTAATATCCAAACTACCTCAATTTCCAAGTAAAACCAAATTTAAGCCGTTAAACACCATTTACTTCAATGGGTGTGACAGGAAGAGGTTACCGTAATTAGCGCTATCTTTGTTTCGTTGCCCCTTGTTACGCTTTAAGCTTAGTTGAAGAAGGGTCGGGTCCTTTCCAGGTAGTAATATAGAGTTCTATGGAATTATATTTACGCATAACCATCACAGAAGATAATCTCACTCTATGCATTGCACGCGTAATCTGTGACTACACTAACTGCCAATATTTCCTCAACGAACAGAGTGCAAGTTTACAACAAAACACACCGAACAGAATCAGTGAAGTAAGTCTAATTAGTTAAGTTCATGTAGATATAACGAACAAACGTTATACTACAAAAGTTCTCCGTCCATGAAATAATAAAAATTCTTCTTTTGCACAAAGAATTTATAACTCACCAATATCCTGAAAGTGTGCCATTTCAGGTGGAGAATAGGATGCTTTCATAGTGGAATATACCCGATGGGGTAAAATTTCCCCTTGTCCGTCCATCATGAGCCATTTCCTGCTGTCCCCACGATGGTTTTCTCGCCAGCAACGTTCAGAAATGGCGCTTTTGTCGTCCTTCACCTCTCTACATCCGAAATCTTCGTCTAATTTCTCCATAATGAGTCCGGAGATTAATGAAGGAAACTGAATGTCATCGACGAAATGGCATACTATTTGCCAGTTTTGATAGATCAATTCAGAATAGTCTGACACGTAGAGTGTGGAAAGGAATGATATTCATTAGTAAACCAGGCATGAGTCTGTATGGGGGAGTTTAACTTGAGTAACGATCAAATAGTTCCTAGTTTCTGTTTGAGTTTCTAGGCGACATCGACGATAACAAGTTTTAGATTATATGATGTTGATGATCTCTGAGGGATAAAGATAAAATAATTATGCAATAACGTATAGTGTGTTACATGACATTACGCCATATTCTATTCTATTAATCCAGGTCTTTCAGAAAATTTGCTTGGTTGGTACGCCCTGAGACTATTAGTTTGGAAATGAGCAAATGATTTTGAAAATAATTTGTTAGTGAATAATTGGTGACTTGGAAGTTTCAGTGGAAATTCAATGAAATATAAAAATTAAAAAAAAAAAAAATTTTTTTTTCGAATTTTTTCATGAATAATCCTTCTTATCGACACTGTTCATATTCCAACCAAGTTTCATTTCGATCAGATAAATATGTTTCGAGTTATTGAAAAATCAATATTTCAAATGGCTGTAGCACAAAAACCATTTGGCAGATTTGGCCCATTAACGAACTCAACCGAGATATTCAGGATCTTAACCTTACCTGAAAATTTCAAGACTCTAGGTCCTTCCTTTCGAAAGTTACAACGCACACGGCCGGACGGACAGAATCAATTTTGACCACGGATTCTTCATCGGTGAGTCGTTTGAGGCCAATTTCGGCCCAAAATTCGAAAATTACAGACATCGTGACGAAATGATAACGCGCTGTCCCCCAGAACAAGCGCGTAAAGAGCGCTGGCGTCAAGTCTGTATGTAGCTTTATGGCGCATGTTCAAACTTGTTGCTTGAGCGGTCATCATTGCAATTATTGGCTCGGCCGAACGCAGCTTTACTTCCCGATGGAAAGATCCTCACAAAGTTCTGCATGAACCTTTGAGACATCATTTTTCAATTAAGTACTGGATTACAATTCCATCCAAGCTATATTTTTGAAAATATTCAGAAAATACCTTATTGGAAATTTTAAGTTCTAATGAAAAGTTTATTACATTTATTAATTCAACTGTGTTGTTTCGAAAATATCTGCCATTTTGATTATTTTGAGATAATGAACTTTCATGAAATTGGAAATAAGTGATATATGTAAATAAATCAACTCTTTAATGTATATTGAATGGCAGGTAATATTTGAATATTCAGCAGGTGTTGCTTGACAGGAATCTTGAAATGTCCCGGATTTTTTCCAGAAAAGTAGTTTTCACAATATACAGGGTTCAAAAATTAACTTTTTAATGATTCTATATGTATAAAGTATCTTGGATTGGGTTTGATATGTAAAATTGGAGTTTCTGTTTTTGGCAGACATATTTTGACCTAGCAGTTAATTTTTTCATATGAACCATGGATTTGATATTTGAATGACAGGTAATTGTTTTCCTCTATCCACACTGTGAATTTCCACCTGATCTGGTCTGTATTTTTGTGAATACTGCGATGACAAAATTTCTCACGCCTCCGGGCGACTGTAAACATGAAAACTTCAAAAAAATAACTTACTACCGGTTTCACACAACTTTGGTTGCCAGATCAAAAGCTTGATTGCCAATCCAGTGAATTCCATGCTGGATTCAACTTCATTCTCAACCAAACCATCGAATTCGAACTGTAATCAACGTGTCCATAACACTCAATAGATATAAAATCACTTTGGCAACAAATTTAAAAACAAGAGCAACAGCTGAAGACTTCACATCAGCGCTTTTCTACAATTTTTTTTGGCATCTTTCCAGGGGGCCGATTCTTGAATCTCGATCAAGAATTGAAGAGAATGACAATTGCCATTTGTCCACGTCGATTTTCTAGGTTAAATATAAACAACAAGTAGACATGACCTGCGCATGAAACCTAATGTCACTCGACAATCGAATGTTATATCTCCCCTATACTCCGTACCACTCGTTGCTTAGTCGAAGGAAATGGTGGTACAGTTTATATTCCGATTTGAAATTTCTTGATATCTTACATTCAGTTTATTTCTTGAATATTTGCTTGAAAACATAGTCGAAATGGCAAATAGAACTCTCACAAATTTTTGCAAATGCTCGAGAGAACTTAGAAAATCCACATAAACATATGACAATAGGTCTCTTGCATGAATTTTTTTTATCATTGGAATCAAATATTCTATCAGTAAGACCACTGAAAAACTTTAACCGCAATCAAATAGTTAAATTTTTAACGAGAAAATGCTCCTTTAAATTTGCCTCCGCATGTCGGTTGTTTAAACGGACGAAACTTCGCGGTTTCCGTGACGTATGGTGATATATCCACTATCTCCCTCTTCTCGTATACTTTTCTGTCTAGCGAGCCAATAGACAGCGTCGGGCTGTATCGATCGTTGAATCTTGCAATAACGAGTGACGTAGAAGGCGATCTGACGCGTTTCTCCCGCTTAGACCTTGAGTCCCGGTTTGGACATTTTTAATAGCTAATTATTCAAAATTCGCGAATTGTTGAAGGGTGTGATAGCACACATTATGATTTTGTATCGATATAGAATGAGAAAAACATGCAAATATGATCATTCGTGTTACATGCAAGAGACCTTTTGTCACACTCTTCAATTCTTGATCGAGATTCAAGAATCAGCCCCCTGTTTGCCTCTGAAGAATTCAGATGAAAGTATACTACCATTGAAATTTATGTTCAACCACCATCTATTTAGATTAGATTAGAGGAGGGGCGATAAGGCTATGCTTAACCTTGCTGACACCTTGACCTAAAGATCTATTGTGCCACCCCGCGCTGTTTACCAGTCAGGTAGCAAGCCCTCAGTAAACTTTACTACCTTACTGGGTGCTACACCCATTACTTGTTCTGGTTTTAAGAAACATGAGCCAAGATGCCGCACTACCGAACTACCATCTATAGAAATCACTCAATTAAGGAACACTTTTCTATTTTATGGGACCCACTTGAATCTTTGAGCTGTGCGCTACTTCATACGAATTGAGTTCTAGATGTCAAATTAGATGAAAACTAAAGCATATTAGATCAACTAATCTACAGGCGATTGACATTTCACTTTTGCGATTCATCAAAAACAATAATACCTACTGATGATGAACATGGTTCTACAAATCGGCTACAATGAAATAAAGCTAGAATGATGATAATCTGCATTCCAAAGCAAGCAATAATATTGCTGAAATTTATTTTACCGTTTGTTGTGGGCCTGATGGGTTCAATGTGTGGAGGAATAACATTGACTGTTTCAGTAGTAGAACCTGGCATGATCAACTCACTTTGTTTGCTAGAAAGTCCCCTATTGGGTACACCCATGCCAGGAGCTAATCCACTGGACATGGCCTCCATTCCCATACCTCCGAATGCTCCGCCATATTGTGTCATGGATGGTACAGACATATGTCCCACCACTGGGTGTCCACCAAACTGTTGATGGCCTAACGATGGGGGCACTGAAAGCTGCATTATGGCAGGATCATTGAGAGCTTGAGGAGGTACATTGTTGAGCACCCTTATGTCTTTGATGTCAGAACCCCGGAACAATATGTAATCGTACACTTGATTCTGGGCTGGAATAGGACATTTCGTCTCTCTCTCTTCTGTACCAAAAGACCTCACTGAAAAAAAATTTACAGACACAATAACAAACATTAAATAATAATAAAATAACTTCTCCGTTAACCAATCCCTATCGTATTAAATAATATTTTGAGGGGTATACACCTGATAAAATAAAGTAATTCAATATATTTTCTTTAAAAAATTTAAATCTACATTTGGGATTAGCTCAATCAATACCTGTCAAACTCAAAATAAAAGGAAAGCAGCTATATAAACGAAGATGATATTTTTTCTATTAGTATTTTTTATGATTTCTTCACTGTTGATACACTTCTACCACAGAATAGAGAAGTATTAACTATTAATAATAATTAATTAATACTTCTCTATTCTGTGCTTCTACAATCCACCACTTTTATAAAAATAATATGTATTTTACACCAAATTTTGCATGAAACGCCAAAACAAAAATCAAGTGAGAAAATTTTAACAATTCTTGCAGCAATAAAAAGTGACAGTTTAAAGAAGCAAACCTTTTTCTGAATTTCAGAATTATCACTTCTAAGGAAAGAAAATTGAACATAAAGATACCTAGAGGATTAAAATATCCTCTGGTACTCATCATTGAATAAGGAATGAATATTTTTTTATAATTAACTTGCCATTCAAGCTTAGTAAGTTGAAGACAATAAAAGTATAACGTAAGATATCAATATCAAGAGATATTATGTCGAGGTGTTACAGAAATATCTGTGTCTTTTTAATGATTGAAGTAATAAATGTGGCAAATTTAATTGATGTTCATGTAGCATAACCCTGAAAATGCAAAACAAAGTGTATGAAAAACTACAATGAGACCTCGGTCTTTATATATAACTTGTGTAATACTTATGGAAGCTCTAAGAACTAGGATGAACTGAAAGCATCTCAAGAGTTCTCAATGGAACCCGTAACATAACAATGAAGAAATATGCAAACTGAGTTCAATTCTACATTTCAATGAGATATCATGATACATTTTTACCAATTCCTATGATATTCAAGAAGAAGTTTCTCTTTGAAAATGTCTGAAAAAATCCAACCTACAAACAATTTCAGTGAATCTGTTTGACAGGTATATTGAGCCTATTTCATTACTGTAAACACAGTATTAATCGAATTTGATAATTCCTTACATGTAAAAACAGTTCATAAACATTCCTTCAATCCATTGACAATTCAAAAAAACTTCATTATCTTATATCATATGTTTGATGAGTTCAGATTTTTTCATAACAAAGTAACATTTTGCTACCGATAGGAATACGAAAATGAAGCATACTGAAAATTCTAGCCACAAAATCTTCAATTTTATCAGGAATTCTTCAGTATTGAGTACAAATGGTGGACCAGAATCAAAGTATTATAAAATGAAAAAATTAGTGATAGCTATCAAGAAATATTTGCAAAATAGTACGGAGGAAATAGGTTGTTTAGTTAACAGATATTTACAAGTAAGTGAAATATTCTAATTGAACTCGTAAAATGTTATTATTGAAACATTTTTCAGGCACTAAGTGTTACTATAGACTTGAGCATCTTTGATCCCCACACAAATATTGCTTCAGAGTTTTTCGTCAGTTTGTATGAACTTATGAGCAAAATAGAACCAAGATCTCAGTTTACATGGCACTGTGTTGATGTTTTAAGCAATGCTGGCAGAAATTCTGCAGCTAGGATGGCTCTGATAAATACTTACCAGTTTCTACCTTCCCTATCAAGAATATTAGGGGACCAAATAACTTCAGACAAGAAATTGAGGTTATTGAAACTGATGCAGGTACTTCAATCGTCAACACTTTATATTCACTGTCACAATTGAAACATTCTTTCAGGATCTATCATGCGGTATCAAAATATCTTGGCAGATTCCGCATCTACCACATCTTATGATAACTTTGGCCAAATGGGTTGAGAATCAGGATGAAGACATTGTAGCTCTGTCACTTGGTGTTCTTGTGAATTTGTGTCATAAAAATTTACCAGCAAATTCACAAGAACACCAAGTGACAGTTACCAGCAATTTACACACTTACTTCGAATGTCGATATGAAGAAATTGATCAGGACCTGTTTAACAATGAAGGTGAGATGTTTGTGAAATCCGAAATATATTTTTTTTTAAATACATGAGTTTTTGTCGCTAAGCTCATGTAAGATCTTGTTGAATTGGTTATAGATAAGGATAATTTCACTTTTAGGGTCCAATCGTTGAAGCCCATGCTTGCAAACTTTTGATAATCTGTGATCACATGAACGAAATGGGACCAGCTGAAAATTTGCTCAAATTAGTCGGCATAACTTTCACATCTATGAAAAAAGCTTTTGAAGCTCGGGACCATATACTACATCTATATAAAACTCCAGAAATTGCCAAGTAGTATTACTTTGGCAACTTGTTGAGTTTTATATAGATGTTAAAAAGCAGAATCCTGACGAACACAGTCAAGAAATAACTGAAATATATGAAAGAGAAGTGCAGGATCTTCTTGGAGTATGTTCAAACTATCCTAATTCTTTTTCTAATATTTATTACGTTATGTCAACAGGTCTTAGAAAGAACAGTCACAGCATCTAATTCGGAAGAAGGACAAGGTGATATATACAATTTGGGAGAATGCATAGCGCTACTATTTCAGTTCATCCATCATCTAGTTGAAGCAAATATGCAATGTCTCAAACAGTTTTATCCTAAATTCATACAAATGAGTCTGGACTGGATTCAGAGTGACATTGTTTCACCCCAGTCTATAGCGATATTGAAAACGATAGCAATTAGAACTCCCCTGAATGAAGCTGATATTTTAAAACCGATAGGGATGAGTCTACCAGTATTTTTAATGTCTCTAGAGTGTGGAAGTCAAGAAGACGTACCCACACATTCTGAACACAATAGGAAAATTGGCGCCCTCTTGGAGCTACTGAGGGTTCTTATGAAAGTAGAGCATTTGAAACCAAAGTAAGTGATTTTTTCATATTTCTAGTATATCAGTAGTTTACAATGTCCTTGCATGTTTTGGTGTTCATTATACTCCATTCACTTTTATAGACTTTCTCGGTTGGCCATGACATTCTGACACATTTCACTGTGTATACTTCAAGAATGTTAGGTAATAGTCATTTTCCTGTCAGATAACATACAACGTTATCCTCTCTACATAGAGGTTGTAGTAAATCCGTATTTTTCAAAATTGGAATTTACTTTGGGAAAAAAATGAATTTGAGAAAATATTATGTGAATTGAATAATTCCTAAGACCTGGTGAATGTTGAAGAAACTTTTTTCTTTGTTAACATTGGAAATATTTCACTGTATACTGTATATTATCACTCAGCATTGCTTTTATTAATTTTGTGAATATTCTAATTTGATATATGCAGAATCCTGATCGAAATGAAAGAAGAGACAATTTGGAAAGTGTTTTATCCACTTCTGGGAGATGATTCACCCCGTCTCAGGGCTAATGATTTGAACACTTGCTCGGAAGAGGCAGTCAATTTGTACACTCATGCTGTCGCTTTAGTGGACGAGCTTGCCAAAAATAGCGTCAACTGGGTATCGATACGGGAGAATTTGTTGCAGCAAAGGTTGGTTTTGAAAAAATTGATAAAGAATATGTTTTAACTCGCAATTTCTCGCAGGCAAATCCATTACGTGATTTCTCAAGCCCTGTATAGCGGTTCGAAGGAAGTTAAGGCTTTAATCTTGGAAATGGCAAGTCTGCCGAGTTTTCCCAAAGACTCAGTAGCCGAAGCAATGAGCTCTATGCAGAACCTTGTATCTTTAACCTCGCCACCTCCAGCTAGAAACAATCACGTCATAAACGAGATATCCACTCCAGTTTTGTCGGTTACCCAGGTAGAGAAATTGGACAGTCTTATGACCAAACTCAAGGTGAGTCCCTGACTAGGGGTCCACAATGGCCCACCAAATTACAGGATCAACCAAGCACCGTACAGCGAAAACCCAATACATCGTCAAACATCTAACAAAGATAGGAATTGGTCTAATGAAGAAGAAAGAGCTTCAGTAATAATAAATTAACATAATCACAAGGATAAATATCCGTCGTTAAATCAACAAACATTCCCCCTTGATCAGAGTTAATCATCCAATCAACCAAAACATCTACACCGGTTTTGTCCAAGGTAAGTTGACCTGAAGATCAGTAACAACTGTGAAACAGCTGTAGTCATTCTCCTTGGATCCACTTCTTCGGTGTAGGTGTTTTGGTTGATTGGATGATTAGCTCTGATCCAGGGGGAATATTTGTTGATTAACCTACGGATATTTTTCCTTGTGATTATGTTAATTTATTATTACTGGAGCTCTTTCTTCTCCATTAGACCAATTCCTATTATTAATTAATTTCTGATAATCAATATTCGATTTGCATCTTGGAAATTGGTCAATATGGCTTTTATTTGTTTTTTTGTTTTGCAACATTTTGAATTTGTAATATTGATCGATTTCTACATGAATTACTAAAACTGTAGATAGAGGTTATGTACCTGAAATCATAGAAAACTGGACAAAATGTTTATGAAGTAGGATTATTTTCTTCTTCCTTGTTGCTCTTAAGTGTAGATAGAGGAAGGAGAAGATGCCGCATTCCCCTTCTTCCTTCACTCAATGTTGGCAGCCAACATCTCTTGTGTTTGTTGTCAAATATTTTTTTACATTTCTCCACAGCGATCATTGGCGTACCCATCAGAAGGTAGAAAGGGATCGGACTAGTTAACGAAATGATAATATAATTTTATAAAGAGAATTATACAATGATAATATTGAACAGTTCTTTGGTGGTATTCAACGCAAAAACTTGCTTTTCTCAAGTAAATTACAAAAAAATTTTCAAGTAAGCTTCAGAATCTGATTTAGGTTAATATTTCAGACGAAACTAAGAGTCTAATGAGTTTATCCCCTGAAACCAAAATATTTTCATTGCTATGAATGAAATTCAGGAAGTGAATCGAATAAGCAACTATATTCAGATTGCTGGATAACGTCTTATATCAATGCACCCAAATAATTGAATGGTTTCTAGATAAATTTCATGGTCGTTTATTGTTTATTTTTGAAAAGAGATAATTGTATGGTTTCTTATATTAATATAGGTATATTGAATATGGAAAATCCTGAGCTGATATCCAAGTAAAAAAAATACCTTTAAATATTGAACTCCTAGCTCGGACAAAACAATATTTATTAGAAACCAAGTGTCAATTCACCGAGGAAGAGACTATGCTAACTATTTACTTTCAGTCTACAGATTCGGAAGAGATTCATAATATTATTGAAAAATTGTAAGAAAACTCCTCTCCTGGTGAAGATCAAGTCACAAGAATAGTTCATTATAGTGGTGCTATGATAAGATTTGCTGTATTTTTGAACAAAAGATCCAAGGACCTTTTGAATAACTTATTAATAGCGCCACATCTTACGTATATCATACCTTGTTGGGGAAACTTCCTAAACGATCTTTGGATCCAAAACAAAGGAAAATAATATGCTGTTTAGGGATCATAAATAAATCTTTAAATAAATAAATATTGGTATCATTTTGTATATTTCAGGAGCAGGTTCGGAAATGATGTCAACAATTTCTCTCATTTATACAGTCATAGTAGATATAATTGTTTATTGGAAACGAATCGAGCATATAAATATAACAAATATAATGCAATAAAAACATACAGAAGAGATGGTTTAAGAATAAATAGTTACATTATTGATGTCCGAATAATATCTGCATCCAAAATATTGACGACGTACGCCAATGGCGAGGAAAGCAAAATACTAACCTATGCACGGAACGATTATTTTCCTTTTCAGCATATTTACCACTCACTACACACTTTACTGGCAAACTTAATACTATACAGGGTGAGTCTTTGACCTTGCAGAATATTTTAACAGAAGATTCCTGAAGCCAAAAGGAACACTTTTTTCCCTTACCATTTTTTCCGATTCGTCTTGGTTCGTAAGATACAGATTGTTGAAAATCCATAAAAAAAAATAATTTTCGATTATATCTCACGAACGATCTCATCGAATGAGATGATTTTTGGAATATAGTTTTTTATTGATACGATGAATGTTCCTGGATTACAAAATTTTATCCACACCCTCCAGTTTCTTTAATATGACCATAACATTTCATAAAAATACCAGAAATTCAAAGAATCCAACTTTTAAAAATAATTTGAATGCTATTCAACGAATTTTTGACCATTTCGGAAAGTAAAAGTATCCTTAATTTTTTTTCGTATGATGCGCCGTTTTCGAGTAATCAGAAATTCAAAAATAAAAAATATCTGTGAAATTCCGAGAATTGGGTACTACGGCTGAATGCAACTCTGTTCAAAAAATTCACAGAATTCAATTTTTCCGCGTTGCCACGTCTGAAAGTTGGGAATGGAATCCTAGCATTTCTTATTTGGAATGATTTGTAAGCGAAGTAGCCGACTTTGCCCAATTCACAATGGACGTAACCGTAAAAATCCCGCAACTCGTACGTGAAAATCAAAGAGGAAACTACAAAATTCATAAGTACCAAAATCTTCACAATAGGTTCAACTTTGCTTTTGACTTCCATAAGTCGAATGCAGTTCCATTCTTATTCCTTATGATTTCTGTTGTTTGATTCTTACATTTTATGTGTAAGTAAATTTACGGTTATGTCCATTGTAAATTGACTATGAGTTCGAAAGTGGAGTAATATGAATAAGCTCACCTCAACTTCTACAATTTAAATACTCCTAATGTTCAAGCAAATTGTCACACCACTATCGAAGTATTGCTTTAAGCGCGTTAAATTTATTTTGTCCTAGAGGATTGTTCGCCAGGAGCCCTACTTTCCCACATTCAACTACTAATACTAATAGTAATTGCTCGAATTAAATAACTAAATAAACCATTCAATTGAAAATCATGTTACCATGAAATGTGAATTTCGAATTTCAATTGTTTTCTAATCATTCTATGCGCATGACCGACCAACATAGAAGACTCGCGAACAATCAGTTGTTATAAACTTCAAATTTATAATTATTTGTAGGATTTTCATTTTATTATGCATTATAATATATTAAACATAATAATAAGTATCATCTGAAATGTAGAGTTTCGGATAACAAATCATTAACCGAAATATTGACGAAGATGTAAAATTTTGAACTTCAATATTCTGTGACTGAACCAGTAGTTGCACTGCACTCGTGTATACATAGAATTAGCAGATTGTGTGTTTGATTTCGAAGATTACTTTCTTTCTGTTCGTCAATTTGGCAACGTTTGTACGTTCATAGATAAATTAGATACATCTGTTTTATTTATTTATGAAAATGAACGTTTGAATGGGTTATGTCTGAATCTAATAATTCTTGGAGAAAATGAAATAAACAAAGAAAATTAATAATTACAAATTGAAGATTAATCTCAAAACTAATATGAGTGATAGCTAGATGAATTCCTCATGATCGAAAATGAAATCAAAAGAATAATATTCAACTTTTATCGCCCACGAAATTTGGAATATCTAACTTGTTTATTGTACTATAAATACAACTTTTTTCACCAACTGGTATGTAAAAAGTAAGTAGACGCTTGTTTTCATAACAGAATTGCTTATTTCGAAGATTTGAATGGTATATCTTAGGCTTGGAAAAACTTCAGTGTTCAGGTTTCCAGGGGCGGCTAGCCTATTATGAAAATTTATAATGCCTATATCTTTTTATCTAGGCCGAATCGGAAAAAATGGTACAGGACAAATGTGTTTCTTTCAGCTTCAAGAATCTTCTGTTAAAATATTCTGCAAGGTCAAAGACTCACCCTGTATAATTGTATTACACTTGAAAATATTCAACTACTTCCATCGAAATATCACAAATAACTGAATAAACAATTTTGACGTTTTGGAGAAATGTGAATATAAACACAGAGATTTTTGCCACGCTTTTCTGTGTTGTTTACTTCATCTTCTCTTTCCTCTATCTTTTTAGTGATAAAATACAGTGTTGTCAGCTCTGAAATCACCAATCATGGAAGTCCATGACAACAATTTTGCTATGACAAAGTTCATAACAATCACTGCTATAACACTAACCGTCGGTTTCACAAATCTTTTGACGTCCGATCAATTCCTTGATTAAGGTTTGCATTCGATGGTTGGGTTGAAAATGAACTGAAATCGAACACAGAATTCACTATTGACTAACAATCAAGCCCTTGATCGGAGAATCAAAGTTTTGTGAAACCGACCGTTAGAATAGAAAACACAATATCATGGCCATATTGCTATAAATTAGAACGATAGCAATATGACTTGGTTAGCAAGGTTCATATCAATATGCAAACAGAATCGACCTGATTGTATAGGTTGATTTTGTGATAGTCGGTGCTTGGTACTCCGTTGTGGACTCTCACTAAGTGTTCTATTCGGCGCCTTTTGCCAAATTGTACATTTCCAGGACGTGATAGCCAACAGGAATTTTGTGGATATTTCGACATCAGACGTGATGGAACTTTACGAGTACAAACTGGCCTCGATGGGACACGCAGAGCGTGCTGCTATGGCCAGTGTTGAGGCTGCTTCGGAAAGATGCACGCATTTGCAACATAGAACAGCTCAGCTTTCGGCGGAGATGAACAGGTTGCACCAGCTGCTGTTTCACACGCAGCAGAGACATGAGGAATTGACTAAGGTGAAGAAGCAACTGGAGGAAGCCGTCCAGGTTAGTAGCAGTTGTTTGTCGTCTCAGTTTTCGTTTGTATCTACAAAATATTGATTTGGAATGAATGCATTCATGAAAAATAAGATAAAAGACCTAGAACTCCTAAAAAGATGAAGCTCAACTATTTCAGCAAACAACAAATTCGTTTGAAGCACAAAAAGGAAGATGCAGAATGTTATACTTTGAACCATTCTATATTTTCCTCTTTGTTCTTCGAACGAATTTGTTAAAAAAAAAGGAAGATGCAGAATGTTTCAAAGTAGACATAGTAATCCATTCTGATAGTCAGGCTGCTATTAAAGCACTGAACTCCCATGTCATCGACTCAAAGCTGATATGGGAGTGCCGAAGGAAACTCAATGAAGTAGGCAAGAATAACAAGGTCTCCTTAGTCTGGGTTCCTGGGCACTCAGGAATCAAAGGAAATGAAGAGGCCAACACTCTATCCAGAAAGGGAGCACAAACGCTACCTACTGGCCCAGAACCTTTCTGTGGTATAGGCAAATGTACCTATAAGAAAGAGTTTTTGGAGACAGAAGGAAATGAAAGAGGGGCACTGTGGAGGAATTCTCCAGGAATGGAACACTCTAAAAAGTTCCTTCGGAACTTTGAAATTGCTAGTTACGCCTCCTCACTGGTTTCCTCACAGGACACTGTCGCCTAAGGAAGCACATGATGAGAATGGGCTTATCAGAAACTGACGAGTGCAGATTTTGTGGGGAGGAGGAGGAAACCCCTGTTCACCTGATCACAGAATGCCTCGCCATTGTGAGCCTGCGCAAAAGATACCTTGGACAGGAGCATTATAGGAGGAATGAGAACTTAGCCTCCTTGAAGCCCTCACAGATATTAGAATTCATCAGAGCTCTTGAGCTGGAGGGCGAGCTGTAGGTTGCGAAAACAGCTCTGACAAGGGGACACAATAGACCTTAAGGTCGCAGTGGAACGTAACGCCTTACCAACTATCAACTATGGTTCAAAGTAAACTTACAAATGAAGAAAAAAACTCCGCGAAACTTCAAGTTTCTGTAAGTTCTTTTGTTGTTATATTTATTATATTTAATTAAATAGTACAACAAAAAAACTTACAGAAGTAGTAGATCAATTAGAAGAGCAACAGGCGAAATTAAAGATTCTTGTATCTAAGTTGGAAGAAAATTGGTCGAGGTTAGAGAAGAATCTCCTCAAAAAAGAAGAAGCTCTGAAGAAATCCGCTTCTCAGAATGTAGATTTGAGACTGGTACAAGAAGTCCTTCTTTGATGGTGTACATTTTAATAATATTTTTTTGTTTTTTCAGTAAATAAGAGACATGGAACAACAGTTGATGCAGAAGAATGAAGAACTACATGAAGCTTTAGAAGAACTCAAAGTTAAAAAATTTCGAAAAGCACTGCCGTGAAGGCAGCAACTTTTGCGCGCATGTTCAATGTAGATGACCGCTTCAACAACGAATTTGAACGTGCGCGCAAAAGCTGCTGTTTTCACGGCAGTGCCTTTTGAAATTTTTTTCTGATAAATTACTGGATTTCAATTCGATCATATCTGTATTTTTGGACATATTGTAAAAATAAAATTTTGAATGGGTATATCTACGGAATCATTGGGCGGATTTTACCCATTCACGAAACGGCCGACTGCGTAAACACAATAACTTCCGAAAGAAACAACTTAGAAACTCGATATTTGTAGAGAAGGTTTGGACCTTAATTACGAAGGCCGAATTCGTGAATGGGTAAAATCCACCCAATGATTCCGTAGATATACCCAATCAAAATTTTATTTTTCCAATATTTCCAAAAATACAGATCAGATCGAATTGAAATCCAGTACTTCATCGAAAAATAACAGTTAAATAAAAATACAGAATTTAATGAGGAGGATATGATGAGAAAATCATAGAAATTTTTTTTTTCAAATTGTTCTAATAACACGATTATCACGAAATTTTGCATAAAGTTGTCTTTCAGCATCTTAAAACTAGCTGTGAAGTTTAATCAGGACTGAATCAGTATTTCTCGAGTAATACCGAAAAAATCAACGATATCGAGAAGAAAACCTCGAAATTTGACATATTTTTTCCCGATATCTCCAAAACCTATGATCGGACTGAAATTAAGTACACTGCTGTGAAATTAGAAGGTCAAAGTGTGAGTATAATTTTTTTTGGATATGATGAATGGTTTCCGAAAAAATAAAATTTTTGTAAGAAAATTTCGAAAAAATTTTTTTTTTTTGAATTTACTGACAATATGATCTTGACGAAATTTGGCTCAAAGTTGCGCGTCGTTATACTCCACCAAACTGCCAAGTTTGAATCCAATCGCTTGAGTAGTTTCTGAAATAAAAAATAAATAACTTCAAAACTTCAAGTGCCTATAACTCCGAAACTATTCGACCGATTTGGCCCATTAACGAACTTAACCGCGGCATTCTGATGAGCGACCTGCCTTGAAAGTTTCAAGTTGCTAGAGCCTGCTTCTGTCGATAGTAATCGTGTCCTCGGACGGCCGGCCGGCCGGACAGAATCGATTTTGACACCGGATTCGTCATCAGTCAGTCCAATCTAGTCGATTTAGACCATTTTCGGCTCAATCATCCAAAATAACAGACATTTGGACAAAACGATAGCACGCTGTTTCCCTAGAACATGCGCGCAAAAAGTAAAATGCAGCTTTACCTAGGGATCATTCTGATCATCCTTAGGGTATTATTTTGCACAACCTATTAGGGTAAAACGATCCTTTTGTGAATATGTACATTACTAGCCTTAAAAACTTGCTTCTACATCATATCGAAAAATTGGTGAAGTTACATTTAGGTACAATCCTCCAGCTTTGCAAACAAAATTATTTGAGCTCCATCTGTTGTATACTTTTATTTTTACAGTTATTTGTAGCTTAGGGAGATCATTTTGGGCCGCTTTCCCCTAAAATGTTCTGAAATCAAATATCTTCCTTTATCGATATGTATATAATATATTCGGAGAAAAAAAATTTCGTGAAAAGTTATATTTTGTTACCTGTCAACAGAGATAAAATGTCAAATTTATTTCCCGTCACAGAAAAAATATATATTTCAAAGTTCGAAATTGAAAGAACTCTCAAAATGTTCAGTACTACGGTGTAAATATTACATTACCTTGTTTTTATGGAGGGTTGTTAAAAGTGAGGAAACCCACAATTAATATATTATCAGAATAGGTCCGCTGATGGCTAAATTCTGGATATTGGAAAATTAGGTCATAATGTATAAATCTGCCTGTATTTCCGTAAACAGCAGCCTTGGGATACAAAAAACCTAGAAAGCACTGACGTGAAATAAGAAGTCTTTGCAGGCATGTTTTGAGGAGATCACCAGAAGCATTGTATAAAGAGGGAAAATTTGGCACACTTACTAATTCGAGGGCGTAGAACAAGAATATAAGGTCAGATATTTTTTAAAAAAATCGTCCTGGACGTGAGAGGTCCTTGAAGTTCCAAAATTTTGGACCTTTTTTCAAAAAATCATTATTACCGGCTCGATGAGAGTAGGACGATGAAATCTGTCTTAATTCATATGTTTTCACTATTTCCGCCATAATTTCTAAACGGTTGTCACTGGACGATTTCTAATGACATATTCGTGATCTAAGACCTCGATTTAATAGGAAACGATAACAAGGTCGACGATTTTCGAAGAAAAAAATTTATTTGGGACTTAAAAAATTTTTCATAAAGAACCGCGAATAAACATCAAAGCGCAGAGGGGTGGGGGGTAAGATTTAGCGATTCCGTGCGAAATTTTATTTTTGAAGCTATGACAATATGCACATCATATATTATGGATTCGAACACGTAGATTACGAATCTGTAATTAGATTTTGCGTAACTGATTCGGTTTGGAAAATATTCCGGATTTGGTGAGAAATTTTCGAAATTTGGGGCAACTTTGGGCCGTCGTACAGATCAAACGCGTAAGGCTGGACAATATCGAACTTTTTTGGTTATATCTGGGTCCTTTGTGAGTACGTAGCCAATTATTTTATAGACGAAGGTCCTCTAGTTGAAAAATTATGATTTTTTTAAAAAAGGTCCAATTTTTTAGATTTTCTTCTGGCCATAAAAAACGACGGCCCAAAGTTGACCCAAATTTCGAAAATTTCTCACCAAATCCGGAATATTTTCCAAACCGAATCAGTTACGCAAAATCTAATTACAGATTCGTAATCTACGTGTTCGAATCCATAATATATGATGTGCATATTGTCATAGCTCCAAAAATAAAATTTCGCACGGAATCGCTAAATCTTACCCCCCACCCCTCTGCGCTTTGATGTTTATTCGCGGTTCTTTATGAAAAATTTTTTAAGTCCCAAATAAATTTTTTTCTTCGAAAATCGTCGACCTTGTTATCGTTTCCTATTAAATCGAGGTCGTAGATCACGAATATGTCATTAGAAATCGTCCAGTTACAACCGTTTAGAAATTATGGCGGAAATAGTGAAAAAATTTCGAAATTTTGGTCAACTTTGAGACGTCGTGCCGACCAAAATAATGAAGCTGGGTGATGTCGAATTTTTTCACGTGCAGTTCGATCCTTCATCTATGCAATGAAACAGATTTCATTGTCCTACTTCCATCGAGTCGGTAATAATGATTTTTTGAAAAAAGGTCCAAAATTTTGGAACTTCAAGGACCTCTCACGTCCAGGACGATTTTTTTAAAAAATATCTGACCTTATATTCTTGTTCTACGCCCTCGAATTAGTAAGTGTGCCAAATTTCACGGCGATAGGAGTCGGAAAATTATTTTTCGAAAATTGAGATTTTCTTAAGGGTAACCCCTTAAAATTTTACCAAAAATCGAAAGTTCTCCGATCGACCTGAAATTTGAAACATATACTAATTCGAGGGCGTAGATAAAGAAAATCCAATCAGAATTTTAGTGGAGAGTCTGGTTCGTTTTTTATGGCCAGAAGAAAATCGAAAAAATTGGACCTTTTTTAAAAAAATCATAATTTTTCAACTAGAGGACCTTTGTCTATAAAATAATTGGCTTCGTACTCACAAAGGACCCAGATATAACCAAAAAATTCGATATTGTCCAGCCTCACGCGTTTGATCTGTACGACGGCCCAAAGTTGACCCAAATTTCGAAAATTTCTCACCAAATCCGGAATATTTTCCAAACCGAATCAGTTACGCAAAATCTAATTACAGATTCGTAATCTACGTGTTCGAATCCATAATATATGATGTGCATATTGTCATAGCTTCAAAAATAAAATTTCGCACGGAATCGCTAAATCTTACCCCCCACCCCTCTGCGCTTTGATGTTTATTCGCGGTTCTTTATGAAAAATTTTCTAAGTCCCAAATACATTTTTTTTCTTTATACAATGCCAGAAGTAAGTTTTGTGGGGTCAATACGTGATAAGATGACCGCTTTGGCAACGAATTTGAACATGCGCGGGAAAGCTCCTGACTCAGTGCTCTTCTAGGTTTTTTCCCAATATCTGCGCCAATCGAACCGAAATTTTGTACACTGCTGTGAAATATGGAGCTCTAGGTCTAAGCAAAATTTTTTTTAAATATAGGTAGTCGATAATTTCCAAAAAAAAAAATTCTAAAGAAATTATTTTATTTACTGACAGTGAGATCTCCACAAAATTTTGCTCAAAGTTGCGCGTCATTATGCTTTATGCATTATGCAGGAAAATTACCCCAAAATTTCAAATGGATATAACTCCGAAACCGTTGGGCAAACTCCGCACATTACGAACATAACCGCGGCATTCTGATGCGCGATCTAGCCTAGAAGTTTCAAGTCACTAACCCGCTTCGTTCAACAATTATCGTGTCCTCGGCCGGCAGGCAGTACAGAATCTATTTTGACAACGGATTCGTCATCAGTGAGTCCAACCTAGTCGTTTGAGACCATTTTCGAAAATTACATACTCGGACAAAACGACAGCTCAGTTTTGCAAAGTTTAATTTCGATTGAGTAAGTCTTTTTCGAACTATCGGTAAAGTTTTCTTCATGGTCCTTTGATCCATATCCAACATAGTTCAACATTTCTCCGATCACATTGTTCCTTAGAACAAGCGCGTAAAAACAAGGACCTACTTTCATGTTGCTAATTTTCCAATATACATACTATTACATAAATATCCTGTATTTCATCTAAAATAGAGAAATACACAGTCTTGGTTCCATCAAAATCAGTTAAGAGTATACCAGTTCGAGATAAAATACTGTATGGAACCAAAGACACACCATATTAGAATTCACTTTCACTTTGCGAAGTTCAAAATTACCGCCATACCGTGTTCTCTCTGATTGGCCGATTCCAGCCTTCATGTCCCTGTCTCTAGTCGCATGTTGAGCACACCATGTTTTTTACATCATGATAATTCATAGAGAAAGAGAGGCAAATATCTAACATCTCTCTCTAAATGCTGTGGTCACCTGTAAGATTAGCAAAGAAGTTTCCTACCCGTAAATTTCAAATTTGCTGGAAGTTACGAAATGTGACGAATTCTTGAAGAAATTTTCTTTTTAGAGGTTGGCTACACTGGATGTTGGAGACATCTGATTCTATGATTAACATAACCTCAGAAAATGTCTGACATCTAAAATTCACAACACAGGACACAATCAGTTCTTGAATATATATAGATATATACAAACAAAATTGAAAAATTCAGTTCTTTTAATTATGGCTGCTGTATCTGGAAAACAAGATATGCCCCCGGTTGGGGGCTACAAAGCTATTCCCTATAAGAGAATTCCTGCTAAGCAATATTTTTCAGGTGAGATGTGTTGTTGAATTATGTAATACCAGGGGTAATATCATTACATTCCACAATTTTGTGTGGCATTAATTTAATTGCTCAGTAATTTTTAGGAACTGCACTAATTGCTGGATACCTGGGTGTAACAGCTGGAGCAGCTTATCTGTATTACCTCAATCGTATCCAGGTACAAAGGGATGAACTTGAAAGAAGATCAGGTAGACTTGCCATACATCCGATTTTGTTAGCCGAAAGAGACCGTGAGTATCTGAAGCAACTCCGTCGGAACAGAGATGCAGAAAGAGAACTAATGAAGAATGTAGAGGGATGGAAAGTGGGAACTTATTATGGGGAACCTATTTATGAAACACAACCTGATGCTTTCGTTCAACCAAAATTCCATGAATTTCATATGCATTCAGATATTTGGGTACAGATGAAGAGAATCTATTTCCTCTTCTTTTCATAGGGAATATTAAAGTGATATTGTATGTAATGTACTGAGTTAAAAATATCACAATAAAATGTGTAGAGTTATGTATAAAATGTTTTGAAATTTCCAAGGAGTTTTCAGTTCGTATAATGAAAAAAGTGCTTTCTTCAGGTAATTTATAAATAAATTGCATCCTGACTATCTATTAGGTTCTTGATTGGTGTATATGAAGAAATTGAGTATATCCGGAAATATTCTTATTCAGGTATCAACAGACCTTATGTATTTGTGAGAGAATTTTGACAACACAATAATCATTAATGTATTTTTTTAGCACACGGACCTTAATGTTCTCAATGATAATTCCACAAATTACTTCAGGCAACAAGAATACACTTATAAGGTGATACAAACTGAATACATTTTGTATCAATTTTTTCTTTAAGGAAAATTTTTATTAGAGAGTTATTGAAACCCGAATACAGGCCCGACTTTATTGAAGGATCCTGTAATAAGAGATCCCTTATCGTTGGTTCGACAACCAACTATCGAAGGGAAGATTATATTTCTTACGTGGTTATTGTCATAGACAAATAATAGAGATGCTCCTCTGTAGAAAGGTATCAGATGAGAGAATAAAATTCAACACTAATATCGCTTATGTTTATTGAAGCTTTGTAACTGGTTGGATCAATCGACTATTTGTCAGATCACAATGAAATGTGGCCCAGACTTTGAAGTCAATAATGCTTTAAATTCAACAAATTCTTGTTGAAATTTAATTTTCCTTGATGACTATTCATCAGATTAGTATGAAATTTCGCACAGACCTTGAAATGAATAATCGACAACAGTGTTCCAAATTTCAATTTTACCCGATATTTACTTTTGATGTGAAAAAAATTTATGAAATTTTGTTGTTATGCTAAATACGTGAATAGATGGATGAATTTAAATGAGCGCGTGCAAGCTCCTGACCTCACGTAACTGTTTCCCTAGAATTTTTTAATTTATGCCATTGTTAATTAAAGAATGTTTATACTATCACAAATATTGAATACCACAACATTAAACCGCACTCAAAATTCATAAATTGGACAAAATTGAAAAAAAGGAAAATGTCGTGGGTATATTTGTCGACCTGAGGAAGGCCTTTGATCTGATAAGTGTTGATATATTATTGAAAAAAATGAAAAAATTGGGTATTACAGGAACATCACTTAAGCTTTTCAGATCTTTCCTCGCCAGCAAATATCAGTATGTGGTATTGAATGGTACTAAGAGCAAACACCAAAGAGTCAAATCTGGGGTACCGCAGGGCACTGTACTTGGACCATTGCTGTATCTGATTTATGTTGAAAATATAGCTGAGATCGGTATTTTAGGAAAATGCTTCATGTTCGCATATGACACAATCCTTATCAAAGACAAAAATCTCCAGAGAGCAATTAATTCGGACTTACTAAAGTTTGCGAATGGTCGAGTTCGAACAAACTAATAATGAATGAAGACAAAACAGTCTTCATGCACTTCAAAAAACAAAGAAAATCTACAAGTAGCCCACTACAATTGGTCGTTAATGGAAAGAATATCAAACAGGTAGTACTTCCCACCCCAATACCCAAAAAGGAGGGGATGGGTTTTACAGAGTGATACAAGTCAGCACTAAAACATACACAAAAGATGAGTACTCACTCATTTTGAAATGTTAGACATATTAAACAATAATATAAATCTGATTATTTTTGGTAAATACAAAAAATTCACAGTAAAAAGTAGTTGTACGCTTTCATGTGCTTTTAAGTGATACTAAGAAGTATACAGTAAAATTCATATTTGTCATAGGGTGTAAGAGACTTAATTCTACTACTGGGGATTCTTAATCTCATTTTCACTAGATACCTAGAACAGAACTATAAATATTTGAGAAAAACGGATAATGTATTCAAGATGCATAGAATATGTCAGGTGTCGGCACTTCCTACTATTACCCTCTCATGATGTAAAAAACATGTTTTTTACATCATGTACCCACTGAAATTTTTGGTCCAAATAAATGCGGTCCTAGAATTGTCAAATATTGTCTTATACTTGGCTCTGTAAACGATGGTGGAGCTAATAAGGTCGCTTTGTCAAGTCCTTATATAATTAATTCCGCTGAATAATAATGAATCGATCTGATGAAACTATTTCCCAAAAAATAAATCAGATATTTGAAATTATGGATTCTTACTAATATATAAGAGGAGTTTAACAAATGTGGAACATCCACTCATTAATAATGAAATATGTATAATTGTATAAAGGGAATAAGTATGAGCATTATGAGGTTTATTGTATAAGAATACTTTCATGTATATGTATACAAGAGGTCATTTGGAAGCCAAAACAACTGTGAAAACGGAACGGGAGATTGATATTTACTCATGGTTTTTATTAGATAGTTTGGATCTCCCTTTCAAAAAAATATGCTTTATAAATTTTGTATTGTATTGTTGCTGTTTCTCCTAGGTTCCGATGTGGAACCCTTCGGAAGCTAATGCTCGTGCGAGTTAGGAGACCAGGTATGTTCTGTGTAGGCTTTGTTACTAATTCCTTGTGCCACGTTAGGAATAGCAGTGTTAATTGTTTACCCAACAGAGAATGGTTGGACGGTATGTAGGTACCTATTAATGAATACCTATTCAATTCAAAAGTTATGAATTTTGTAACATACTTATGAAAATATTTCGAGGAAATGTTCATGTTTGAATTTCCAGTTAGCGGTTCATGTTCAGACGAATTTCAAACCAGACAATTTAATTGTAGCATCTATCGTTTCAAATGATTTCTTGAGGTATTTTTGAAAACGCATCTCTGTAAGACTTGCTTTCCATGAACTAAATATTGAGCAACATTTATATAGCACTACAGCAGATTTTCCTATGCCGGCACCTATCAACGAAAATTGAAGTAGGACAGGACAACACAGAACATCAAAATATACAAGGACAACAAAGCCGTGTTTGGATTGTTTGGACCACAGAACATCAAATCAGGTTTGGACCTCATTTCTCATTTCGGACCATAGACAAGATATATTATTATCACACACATAGAAACTAGTAGTTTCTATACTGTGTTATTATTATATATTTATTATATTTGTTTCGGACTCAAAATATGTCAAATAGTGGCAGCATCATATGTATTCTATGCATCTTCATGCAGTTCTATGATGCAAGATTGTATTTCTATGCACCCATGTCCGCTGATAACAAATTGTTTATGATTTGTGATGGTGTCAAAATACGCAAACGGAATTTGTAATGTATCGAAAATGACTTATATCCCCATATGGTATCTTAAAACATTAATTTTGAAAAATAATTTATTTAATTCTTGACCGGGATAATGAAACAATGAGTTGAAATGAAGAAAAGATTCAGCTCCGCAGATATCAATCAAAAACATGGCAATGAGCTATCAAAAAAGTTATATAGGTTAGTATTCTTCAACCGTGCTGCACTTTTTATCTTATCATATATGAATATCATTACATCTGAAATTTCAGAACTATAACTGATCAAACTAAACGTTTGGATGATGCTAAAAGCTGTGCCCGAAGTATATGTGATTTATTCACGCCAAATCTGTTGATACAACGACGGAAGCTATGTGATTATTGTGAAAGGTTAATATTTTCCGATCCAGCATTATATGGCCGTAAAGGCGAAGAGCTACTTTGGCGAAAAGTGTTTTATGATACAGTTTCAGCTGCAAAAAAGCTCAAGAAAAATGTTTATACGCAAGATGAAATATCCAACCTCCAAAATCATATTTATGCTGGCATCGGATTTTATCATCACTTGATTTCGAAACTCCAAACAACTTTCAGTTTGAATCTCCCAAATTTAAT
Organism: Myrrha octodecimguttata; assembly: GCA_958510865.1. Taxonomy (NCBI): domain Eukaryota; kingdom Metazoa; phylum Arthropoda; class Insecta; order Coleoptera; family Coccinellidae; genus Myrrha; species Myrrha octodecimguttata. Next base: position 7,777,694 of record OY294063.1, read on the forward strand.
AGATTTTCCAATCTGTGACAACGATACCAATATAAATGCAGAACTTAAGGAGTATAATCAAGAATGGGCCGAGTTGGCTGTACATCAATGTTTGATTTATTTAGGAGATTTGAACAGATATAAGCTGGAGATTTTGCCAAGTTCTGGAACATCCTTACCTATTCGTTTTTATATGCAAGCAATATCTTATAAACCTGACTATGGAATGCCTCATAACCAGATGGGAACTCTTGCTTTAAGTCAAGAAAACTACTTGGATGCTGTATATCACTATATGAGATGCTTAGCTTGCAAATATTCATTTGATGGAACATCCAATAACTTGATATCATTATTTGAAAAGAATTCACATTATATAGAGCAGCTACCACAACAAAATAATGATCCAGATTGTACAGTCCTTCTATCTAGAAGTGATCATGTAAAAAGGTTCATTGCTAGATTTCTCTTGTTAATCGATATTTGGTATTTCAATAAGAATGTACCTAAGGTATTCAATTTATGTCACTTAACTTTTAAGGATTTGGATGACTGTTTATCATATTCCAAACCTAGCAGTGAAAGTGGTGAAATACATACTGAAGTAGACTCTTCAGAGTCTGATTATGCTAACCTACAAACATATTTAGACAGTGGTATACTTTTTAAAATCACAGTAATTTGTCTTTTATGTATTTCTAAATTGCAATCAAGTAATTCACAACAAGTATCTACTGTTACTGCTTTTGCTCTAGCAGTTTATTCACAGTTAATACAGAAAATAACTAATCACATTCAAGTGAGTGTTCTCAACTATCCACTTGCTGAGGTAGATGTTGATAAGAAGCATAAGAAGAAACATCTTGGCAAGAAAATGAGACGTAGAAAACTGAAAAAAGGCGTTCATGAAGATTCAGAATCGAGTGATGATGATATGTCCGTATGTTCTTCAGATGGATCTTTTATATCTGATCACGAGGATGTTCTTGCCCACTCTTCGGAGGATGAAGCTGATGTAACTGATGAGATTCAGACCGCGAATGAAACTGCCAGTCGAACTACAGATGTTGTGGAAACTGACAAATCTCTGATAGATTCAAAACAAAAAGAAGAAGTATCTAAAAAAGTACAAAAAATGCATGTGAATGACATGATTGAAATTATTTCCGAAGAAAACTTACTTCAAAGTATAAAAATATTGAATGATTGGTTGATCATGGATTCTTCTATTTTAAAATCTTGTTGCACTAATACTCGTTCTCTGATTCGACAGATCACTTATTTGTTAAACTTGGTCAATGTGAATATCACTGAAAAACAGTTCTCAGAGATTGCTCTAGATTTAACAGATTCAAATAAAATAAATGAGGAAATTCCACTGCCTGAAGATGTTGTTCTGAAGGGTTGGGATTTTTTTTCTAATTCCCAGAAAAAACTTGATTGGAAAAGACTGTCGAAGAAAACTCTCACAATAAAAGAAGAAGCAATAATTAGAATAACAAAACTGAAAGCATTCGGAAAACATTTAATGTCCCTACCAGAAGCAACCATAACATTTGATGACTTGGAGAAAATATATGTTTGTAAAGCTGACGAAAAAGATAAGCAATTAACAGGTGCATCAGAAATGGTGAGTTTCTTCATTTCCAAACTGTAATTTGTATTTACAATAGCGTCACTACAAATATATCCTAAATGAAATTTTGGTAAACCCGCAAGATTTCCCGTCGCCGAGATATTGAAAAGATATTTACATCATTGTACGCAGTGAGTTTTTCTGAATAAAAAATGTGAAATCGGACATAGGCGGTCTCCCTTAATTTGGAAGAAATGAGCCCCCAAAGTTGCAAAATGCATCGTTTTCAGGTCCCTTTTTCCACCATAAAAACGATATCTCACTTCATCTGTATAGTTCACAAACCACCTTTGAATCTTCAATCAACAATAAGCAACACTTTGTTTAAAAAAAATCAATATTTAATGAAAAAACAATGAAATTACTGGACATCCACTTAACCTCAATTCCTTCTGATTTCGACTCAGTCTAAAAGTGAAGTTTGGCAATGGCGCGAATTTAATCGGTCGGAATCGTGCCATCGTGCGTATTCGTGAATGACAGATTATTGCTAGCGAGAAAAATGAAATATGTTCTTAGTTCTTACTGTTTACTGCGATACTCTGAATCTTCCAATAGGAGAATTCGTTTCTAATGAAATCTACAAGGTTGAAACACATAGTAATGGAATGAGAATACACCCCGATATATATTTCAACGTACATTTTTTTCATATGTGATAGGTCGCGCCCTTCCCAGATTTCCAATGAAATCGAGGTTATTATATAACCCATTTTATTGGAATACCCTGAATCTCATTCTAAACTGGGACTATCTCGAAGAGACAAAAAAAAACGAAGTAGATAACAACCTCCCTGTTTTGAAGGGGATAGAAAGAAAGTTCAAATGAAAATATTGAGAGTGAAACTTTAAACAAATATTCTCAATGATTTTGTTTTGATGTTAGAATATCCACCTCTTCTCAGTGACAGAAGCATTTTCCTTACAATCATATCCTTCAACTGTTCATAATTCCATATTTCCCGCCAGCCACCACTCTTCGGTCATAAAACGTTGGCCAGCGATGAAAAGACGCTGTTGCCAAGCTCCGCTTTAACATTGAGAAGTATTTCGTAGAAATATAGGTTAAGTGGTTGTCTAATATTTTCACTTTTCTTCCTTTAAATAAAAAATATTCTTGAAAGAAAGTGTCGCTATTCGTTGGTTGAAGGTTCAAAGATGATTTATGAACTAGATTTGAGAAGTGAGAGATCATTTTTATGGCGGAAAAAAGGATCTGAAAATGCAACAATTTGGAACTTTGGGAACCCATATCTTCCAAACAAGGAGAGACCGCCTATGTTGGCCTTCATAATTTTTGTTCAGGAACTCACACTGCTTACAATGATGTGAATATCTTACTTATAGATTCGCGACGGGAAATCTTGCGGGTTTACCGAAATTTTGTTTTTCAACAGAAAATTAATTCTATAATAATCTTCAAAACTATACTAATGGCTTAAGGTCAAACAAGAATGACTGTATTTTTGCCTAAAAGGCAGTTTGTCTGTTAGATATTTTCTTGATATTTGTGTTAGTGATGATTCTCCTAGGTTTTTCTAGGAAAACCCTTCAGAAGCTATATGCTTGTGCAAGTTAGTCCATCTGGAAGTGGTTAGAGAGTGCCCTGATAACCGTATAATTTCTTTGCTGGCTTATTTTTTACCACTTTGCTACCACTACTGTAAATATTATTATTGCAAATATGGTGTCATTCAATTTTCAAAATTCTTCCTAAAATTTGAGTCCCTGAAACTACTCAGGGGGTCGATTCATGAATCTCCATCAAGAATTGAAGAGTATGACAATTGCCATATGTTTGCGTCGATTTTCCAAGTTAAATATAAACAACAAGTAGACATGACCTACGCATGGAACTGAATGTCACTCGACAATCGAATGCTATATGTCCTATACTCCACACCACTCGTTGCTAAGTCAAAGGAAACGGTGATAAGGTTATGTTTATACTCCGATTTGTGATTTCTCGATATCTTGCATTCAGTTTATTTCTTGAATATTCGCTTGAAAACATTGTCAAAATGGCGAATAGAACTCTCACAAATTTTGCAGATGCTCGAGAAAACTTAGAAAATTGACATAAATATATGACAATTGTCATACCCTTCAAGTCTTGATCGAGATTCAAGAATTGGCCACTGGAGTTTATTTTCTTAGCAGACAGAGAAAATTTTTTTTATTAACTGACAATCAGGCAAGAGCCATCGACCTTGAGTCCTTCAGCTCAGTACACAATATTGAATTTCGAAAAAAATCAGGAGTAATGTTTGTTTAAATTATGAACTGTTCTGATGATGAAAAACAATCAGGTGGAAGTGTTGTAAGTTTCTCTCTCATTTTTGCGCGCATGTTCTAGGGGAACAGCGTGCTATCGTTTTGTCCAAATTTCTGTAATTTTGGATGATTGAGCCGAAAATGGTCTCAATCGACTAGGTTGGACTCACTGATGACGAATCCGGTGTCAAAATCGATTCTGTCCGGCCGGCCGTCTGGCCGTAGACACGACAACTGTCGACAGAAGCAAGCTAGCAACTTGAAACTTTCAGGATAGGTTGCGCATCAAAATGCCGCGGCCAAATCGGTCGAATAGTTTCGGAGTTATGGGCACTTGAAGTTTTGAAGTTATTTATTTTTTATTTCGGAAACTACCTGAGCGATTGGATTCAAACTTGGCAGTTAGGTGGAGTATAATTACGCGCAACTTTGAGCCAAATTTCGTCAGGATCATAGTCAGTAATTAAAAAAAAAAAAAATTTTCGAAATTTTTCTTTCGGAAATCATTCATCATATCCAAAAAAAATTATACCCACACTTTGACCTTCCAATTTCACAGCAGTGTACCAAATTTCAGTTTGATACGATCATAAGTTTTGGAGATATCGGGAAAAAATATGTCAAATTTCGAGGTTTTCTTCTCGATATCGTTGATTTTTTCGGTATAACTCGGGAAATACTGATTGAGTCCTGATTAAACTTCACAGCTAGTTTTGAGATGCTGTAAGACAACTTTATGCAAAATTTCGTGATAATCGTGGTATCAGAATAATTTGAAAAAAAAAATTTCTATGATTTTCTCATCATATCATCCTCATTAAATTCTGAATGAAACTTCGAACTGTTATTTTTCGATGAAGTACTGGATTTCAATTCGATCTGATCTGAAATAAAATTTTGATTGGGTATATCTACGGAATCATTGGGTGGATTTTACCCATTCACGAATTCGGCCTTCGTAATTAAGGTCCAAACCTTCTCTACAAATATCGAGTTTCTAAGTTGTTTCTTTCGGAAGTTATTGTGTTTACGCAGTCGGCCGTTAGAGAAGGTTTGGACCTTAATTACGAAGGTCGAATTCGTGAATGGGTAAAATCCGCCCAATGATTCTGTAGATATACCCATTCAAAATTTTATTTTTCCAATATGTTCAAAAATACAGATATGATCGAATTGAAATCCAGTAATTTATTAGTAAAAAATTTCAAAAAGCACTGCCGTGAAGGCAGCAGCTTTTGCGCGCACGTTCAAATTCGTTGCTGAAGTGGTCATCTACATTGAACATGCGCGCAAAAGTTGCTGCCTTCACGGCAGTGCTTTTTGAAATTTTTTGTAATAGATTACCTTCAGGAAATATCTTAGGGGTATTGATGTGGTGCTCATCATGGTAGGGGTTCAATATGTTTCCCAGGTCTAGAAGTTCCTTGAAAAATGTTAAATTCAATTTGTGTGATTGGGTGGGTTATGCAATCTGTTGTTGGGGTATCTTATTTGACTAATAGTTCTTATTACTGTTCTATCTACTATTTCCAAATTTTTGATAGCTTATGTTCCATAGTTCAGAAGAATGGACGTGCAAATTGTTGTGTATATCTTCCTATTATTATTTTTGATGAGATCTTGGTTTCTTATTATTAATTTGGTGAAGCACTTTGCTCGAATGAAGGCCTTCCTCTTCATCAGTTTGTGGTCTATGAGTACAACTAGGTATTTTATTGATTGTTGTGTCATCTGATGTTCGTGTGAGATACTTCAATTGTTATGGGAAATAACTGGGGTTCTATGGTTGAATATGTGACTGACTTTTTTTTTTTTTTTTATTTCAATACTTCCAATGATACACTCAACAGAAAATAAAAATCGATTAGTTACATAATATACACCTAGGTTCAAGAACCTGTATGTGCACAAATCATTACACTATTTCTATCAACCAAAAAATTCTCAGTGCCCATAATATATACAAAAAAAAAATCACATTATTTGACCTTGACTCATAGAATAAACAATTAACAATTTGTTGGACATCTACATCTACACAGAAATTTACAGCAACGATTGAACATTCAATTGATTTTGGTGTACTGCTATATACTGTCTGGATTTTATTTTGAAGGTTTTGAGATCAGTTAGCTTACTTATTTCCAGTGGTAGAAAATTCACTATTTTAGGAGCTATTGACATGATGAACCTTTGGCTAGCATCTCTTTGGCAGAAAGGGCCTACCAGTCTGTTTCTCAACTTTGATCGAGTGTCGCGATTATGTGCTGGACTAGTTTTCAACTCGGGATGTTTGTAGATGAATATGCAGCAAGTGTGATAATATAGCGAGCGTAAATTCAGAAACTCCTCATCATATAGTAGTCTTGTAGGGTAGAGTCTTTCCTTTCGACGTATTAGTTTAACAACATTCAAGGATTGGTTTTTAGCATGATGTAAAAAGGTATCCTCATCTGCAAAAAAGGGGCGTCAGCAAGATTAAAATACAAGGAAATATATATTCTGTGCTTTGAATTTGCATGTAGTTTTATGTCATCATTTGTACTTACGATCACAGATGAGCACACCATGTTTAACTTACATCAACTACTTTAAGTAGTTTTTTCATGTGGAATCAGGAAGGTAACATGATTAAACTGGAGGATGTATTGCTGAGGATTCTGGTTTGTTCCAATTTCAAAACTGTCTGCACAGTATAAGTTACAATAACATATCTAGAACTGGGTATTCTCGGTATACAGAAGGGTGCAAAGTTCAACAATTGAGTACTAAATTAGTGTTTAATTATTTCTAAATGATTGTCAAAAAAAATTCCGAAAAATTGAAGGTGGTTCTGCTACCGAGGTCAGAAATCCCAGTGCGAACTTTCATATCGTCTTTTAAAACCAGCATTGTCAGAAATTTTATGAGACCTCCTAAGAGTGGGAATGAATGAGTTCGGTTTACAATTTTCTTTTACACCAATAGTTAATTTATTTGAAATTTATATGCAGAGTCCCTTAATACATGTTAATTATATTGGATATGAAAAGTTTCGATTTGTTTCGAAAACAAAATATGGGGGCATCCATATACTATGAAAAAATCTTATAATCCATCACATTATGGAAAACCCAAATTGTGAGAGTTTCACGTTAAATTTATCTTTAAATTGTTGTTCATAATAGTGGTATTTATTATGTTATAATTTCTTCGAATACAATTTCTGACCATTTCTACTGATTTATACAGGGGTTTTCAATAAGAACTTTGTTTTTCAATGTGGTAACACCGGCACCACATGACAGTTTTGACATTTAGTTTTTTGACGTATTCGCATTATATGCTTTGGCAATTGTTACAATGAATTCAATTTCGCTCGAAAATCGCATTAAAATAATTCAAATCCACTATGAAAATGGTCGTTCTGTTAAAGTTACATTTCGTAAAATTCGTGATATTTTCGGACAACATAAACGTCCTTCTGAGACCGCTATCAAGAATTTGGTCGCGAAATTTGAGTCGACAGGCTCGGTACAAAATGTGCCAACACCAACACGTGTTCGACCGGGTCGTTCAACAGAAAACATCGCTGCCGTGAGCCACAGTGTTGAAGAAGATCAAAAGTTATCAATTTCACGACGTTCTCAACAATTGGGGTTATCCAAAAGCACAACATGGCGAATTTTGCGAAAGGATTTGGCTTTGAAACCAAACAAGATTCAACTGGTGCAGGAATTGAAGCTGACCGACCATTTTTTGTGGGGCTATGTTAAAGACAGAGTTTATACGGAGCCAATCGAATCGATTGCAGCCTTAAAACTCAAAACCCGTGATGTCATTAACAAAATAGACCCTCTATCTTGCCAAAAAGTGATTAAAAATTTTGATGAAAGAATCAACGTCTGTCAGCGTGGTCGTGGTGGACATTTGTCAGATATCATTTTTCATTCATAATTGCCGAACTTTTCTCCTTGTAATACAATAAAAATTTTATTCATTTTCCACTAAATTCTTTGTTTTATTTTGTTTTAAAGAACAAAGTTCTTGTTGAAAAACCCTTTATATTTCAAAATATAAAAATTGTTTGATTGTGAGTATTGTATTGCAGAACAATCAGGATTTCATTGAAAATGCTGAATCATCACTAGTGCTCAATGGGAAAACAAGGGAAGAATCTACCCCCTCCCCAAATAATTCAAGAGGAGGCCAATTGATCAAGATGAAGCATATGGGTCAATTATGGCTTGCATCGGAAGTTAGTGCTCTGGAGAATAGAGTTAGAGGAAAAACATCTTTATCTCCATATCTAGTGATAGATGCAGATGCCCTTACAAAATATAATTACATGGTTAAATATTTGGTGCAATCTAGGAAGTTCATAGTTCTTGTTCCAACTGCAGGTAAGTTCCGAGTCAACAATCTTTTAATTCAACACTTGAATCAGCTAGATATTTTGTGCAACTCTACTTGAAGGGGCCAAGGAGACACTTAGGAGTATCATAAAAATACATGTACAAAACGTAATTTCTCTAAATTTTGATTTGAAACATACCTTTAATATCTTTCAGGATAGGTACAACTTTCAACCAGATTTTTTCGACTATATGCCTGGTGAAGCTGGTTTTTGAATAAATCCTGCCTGCTTATTAAAAACTAACGATTTCTCAAAAATTTCATACCCAGAATCATTCGGCTTGCCCTACCTAAACATTGTACATAATTTTACAGGCTAAAATTTTGATTTCATTGCATAACTGAATGTCAATGTAATGAATCCATCCTATCTAATTCAAGTTTTATTGATTGTGGAGTCTAATCTCCACCCTTTGTTCTTAACCGAGGTAACTGACAAGTTAGAAAGTAATATTTATTCTGTAGATTATTCGAGCTTGAATATCTAAATTTACTTAAAAAAAGTTAGGTTTTAAATTGTATTTTCTGCCCCACTGAACCCTGCAACATGCAAAACCGGCATTAACTAGCGAGAATGGGGGTTTTTCCTGAATTTGGGTTATTATTGCAAATGCAAATTTGAACATAATTATTAAGGGATTGACTCATCATTTTCCCAAATTACCTTCAGAAAGTATTCAAAATCAGATTTCAAAATTGGGGTTTGGGATTTGCCAGGCATGCACGAAGTGACAACGGTGTTTAGTAGAATAGCTTTTTCTGCTATAGAATAATGAAATATTTATTCCTATTCTGTGGTACACACGTGTTCTTTGTAAATATAACCAAACAATTTCTGTTTGCGATTTGTCAGTAATATGACAGTATGTTTACCTAAGCAAAGTAACACATTTGACGTCCTTTTCTTACGAGAGGATAGTCAGCCCAAGGAAATCCAATGTTGCCAAATGTACGCATAGAGATGAATACTTAACTCATATTTGAAAACCGATCAAAAATCGAACACCGTCCATAAAATAGCGTATGGTTAAGTTTAATTTTGTTGTTTTAAGTTTGTCTGGTTAGGTTAGGTTAGTTTAATTTAAGACAGTGCCAGTTTGAATCAGAAACGGAAATTTGGCGCGTTAACTGACCTGACCAAATTTCCGTTTCTGATTCAAACTGGCACTGTCCTAAATTAAACTCACCTAACCTAACCAGACAAACTTTAAACAACAAAATTAAACTTAACCATACTCTATTTTATGGACGGTGTTCAATTCTTGATCGGTTTTCAAATATGAGTTAAGTATTCTTCTTTATGCGTAAATTTGGCAACGTTGGATTTCCTTGGGCTGACTATCCTCTCGTCCTTTTCTTTCGAAGAAAGCTGAATTCGACGTTGCCATATCGTGGACTCAGTACAAATCCTTTTAAATTTTAAATCCCCATTTTTATTTTTCAGTTTTAGGTGATCAAACATTTTTTTAAAAATATAATATTGAAATTATATGTTTGAAATGTGATGTCCTAAAGGTTTTTCATGGAAATTACTGCATTTTCGTTTAAAGGAAAAACCCCCATTATATCTATTTGGAAAATTCCATATATTCAGTAAAGCTGGTACTGTAACATATTAAATAGTTGTATTAGTTGTATTGTTGCTGATTCTACTAGGTTCCGCTGCGGAACCCCTCAGAAGCTAATGCTTGTGCGAGTTAGGAGACCAGGTGTGTTCTGTGTAGGCTTTGTTACTAATTCCTTGCGCCACGTTAGGAATAGCACTGTTAATTGTTTACCCAACAGCGAATGGTTAGACGGTCCCCTGAAAACCGGAAAAATTCTTTCCCGGCCAAGGGCTTGAACCCCAGACCTTTCGATCATGAGGCTAGCGCTCTGACCACTGAGCTACCGTCACAATTTAGATATAGTTCCTAGATAATGCAATAGTAAATATTTCTTTCCAGTTAATACAAAATCACAAGCCAAATCGGTTTTTTTCCATAGTAATCAATGCATTTTAGGTTATTGTTGGTCCCCCAGTCTCTATTAACTACCAAAACTGCTCGTGACCTATTCCTTCGAGCAAAAAAGAAAATGAAACCATGAATCAGTGAGTCTTCTGCCATATAATTTCATTAATGAATTTGTCATTTCTTTATCATGGGCGAAACTGAATTCATTTTATATACCAAATGTAAATTTCCTTTGGCTTCACTTTTTAATATAGAAAACCAAATATATCACTGTGGCAGCGCGAACGCGAATACGTCACTCAGGTGAAGAGTCACAATGCTCTAGCCTGCCATTCTCGTTAATCCCGGGGATTCAGAAGTTCTCTATAACTGGATGGATTTGAATACATCTGAAACTGAATTATTAAAAATAAAAAAATACTGGTAATAGAACTGAAATTTGAAAAACTGTAATTGGGAGAGAAGAACCATAAGACTTTCCCTGAAAAGTCGAGCTACATCCATAGAATCCTTTAATTTATATTTTTTTATTCATGCATCAGTTCAATTTTGATGTTTCAATTATGATTTTACTTGAAACTCCCAGCTAGATACCTCCCTCAGAGCTCTCATATGAACTGTCCGAGGTACAGGGTTTTTCAACAAGAACTTTGTTTTTCAATGTGGTAACACCGGCACCACATGATAGTTTTGACATTTAGTTTTTTGACGTATTCGCAGTATATGCTTTGGCAATTGTTACAATGAATTCAATTTCGCTCGAAAATCGCATTAAAATAATTCAAATCCACTATGAAAATGGTCGTTCTGTTAAAGTTACATTTCGTAAAATTCGTGATATTTTCGGGCATCATAAACGCGAGATGTTAACAACTGAATTTTGGCCTATTATTGATGACATGGATGTCACTGAAATGTGGTTTCAACAAGACGGTGCCACATGTCACACAGCCAATGAAACGATCAATTTATTGCAAACCAAATTTCCCGATCGCATAATTTCGCGAAATTCAGCTGTTAAGTGGCCGGCCAGATCGTGTGATTTAACACCACTGGATTATTTTTTTTTGGGCTATGTTAAAGACAGAGTTTATACGGAGCCAATCGAATCGATTGCAGCCTTAAAACTCAAAATCCGTGATGTCATTAACGAAATAGACCCTCCATCTTGCCAAAAAGTGATTAAAAATTTTGATGAAAGAATCAACGTCTGTCAGCGTGGTCGTGGTGGACATTTGTCAGATATCATTTTTCATTCATAATTGCCGAACTTTTCTCTTTGTAATACAATAAAAATTTTATTCATTTTCCACTAAATTCTTTGTTTTATTTTGTTTTAAAAACAAAGTTCTTGTTGAAAAACCCTTTAGTAGAAACAGTATAGTTGAACATAGTTTTGTGATTAGATTTAATTTTGGACAAGCAAATAATTGATTTGAAGAATGGTTATCTCACATATGCATAAATGAAATCAACTGGCAAGTCATATAAACACCATCCATAATTTCAAAGCATGTTCTTATGGGTTTTATCATTAATGGAGAGGTAAATTTCTATTCGGAAAAATAATTTTTGTTGGAAATAGGTTTGTTTTTTGTTATTCATAAGTTTCATGATATAATTCAATCCAGATCTACCCACAACCCACTTCCTAGAGATAGTGCATAACCTTTATTTCCGGTCTGACAAATAAGTATTTTGAAAAGAGAAGATATTTATTTTTTTTTCTACAGGTTCTTCTCAGACTATACTGTTCGACCTGCTAGTAATATACAAATTCATTAATTTTTTTTTCAGTTGTTTCTGCACTGGACGACTTGAAGAGAGAAAAACCTGAAGCAAGAGATGCTATCCGTTGGCTTGAGACCCAGTTTCAGCGGGGAAATAGATTTTTCAGATCTCAACGACCCCAGGAAAGAGCATCAATACCTTTCATCAAGTACCCCAAGAAGAAAGATAAAGAAATGTTCAACTACATTCAAATCATTGAATGTTGTTATTATCTTTCTGAACAACAAAAAGGTGCAACAAACGTTGTTACCTTACTGATTGGAAATCAAAATCTGTTGGCAAACGGTGAAAATAAAGAATTCAGTTATGTTGGTCTGGCAAAGACAGCTGGAATAACAATCGAATCAATCACACAATTCTATACGAAGTGGAAGAAGACGAGCAGAGATAATAGGTGAACTCTGGAATCCAGAACACGGAATTTGGTTAATTTCTGACAGGTCCAGAAGCTTTCAAGAGACCAGCAAGCTAACTCAAGAGCCAAGTTGAAAGTGAATTGTTTATTACATATGAAATATTAATTTTCATATCAATATTATTTGACAGGAAGTACTTCTGATAAAGTTTTTGGGCAGACTTCATTCTATGTATTTTAGTTTTGTTGAGATGTAATAAATTCTTTCATTTTTTTTATGTTTCCAATTTCATATTTGATGATTTTTCAAAAGAGTGCGTGTATATGTTTTCATATTCATAGATAATACAAAGGTTGCTTTACCTGAAATAGACGACTTCGGCCCAAGTTGCCAACCCACAATTTACATAGCAAGTTTACTTTCACTGGGGAACGGGAATTTCAGGACAAATTCGACATGATAAGGTTCGCATTATTTATAAATAATCGTAAAACATGCTTCGGCTCTTTAAACCAGATAATTCCTTCCAAATATTGGTTTTTGTTAAGATCGTCCCCGATTGGCTGAAATTTAGGTTGGGATTCCTGATTTCATGCAAACAGTGTCAATTTTCATAGGATACGTTCCGAAAATCAACTCTGTTGTTTCATTTGCCGATTTTCTGCTCCGTAAAATATGAAATATTCGGATGGTTCCTGGAACAAGCGCGTGAAAAAGGTTATTTACGGAATCTGGTTGATGAAAATGCGGTCGATTTACTGTCACCAGAACGATTTTCTATGGTAAATATCCATAGCATAGAACAATCTATGTTTACTTTAGGTTTGTTTTGGTTCCGAGTCCAGAACCACAGACTATTGGTCTATGCTAGAACCGTCCCGAACAGATCTGAACTCGGAACCAAAACAAACCTAAAGTAAACATAGATTGTTCTATGCTATGGATATTTACCATAGAAAATCGTTCTGGTGACAGTAAATCGACCGCATTTTCATCAACCAGATTCCGTAAATAACCTTTTTCACGCGCTTGTTCCAGGAACCATCCGAATATTTCATATTTACGGAGCGGAAAATCGACAACCGAAACAACAGAGTTGATTTTCGGAACGTATCCTATGAAAATTGCCACTGTTTGCATGAAATCAGGAATCCCAACTTAAATTTCAGCCAATCGGGAACGATCTTAACAAAAACCTATATTTGGAAGGAATTATCTGGTTTGAAGAGCCGAGGTATGTTTTACGGTTATTTATAAATAATGCGAACCTTATCATGTCGAATTTGTCCTGAAATTCCCGTTCCCCAGTAAAAGTAAACTTGCTAAGTAAATTGTGGGTTGGCAACTTGGGCCGAAGTCGTCTATTGCAAATGAGCATAACTTGTTCTAGTAATGTCCAATTTCACAAAATGACTGCTGATAAATTTTCAACTGTTCAATATTATTTTCATTGTTGATATACTTGTACCAGAACAACACTTGCAAGTATGCTTCAAAAATAATAGTATAATCACAGATCAACCAGATAAACCACTCGCGTCATTTACTTAGGAAATCTATGTCAACGCAGATATGACCCTGAATCGAGCTAATCAGAATTTTAGCAGGCGTTCGGGGTGCTTTGGGGTGCCAATCAGATTGCAGGAATAGGATTACGTCACTCTCGCCGCTTTCGGGCTCGCTTGAAGAGGTTATAAACATGTAAACAAACTGAAATGAATTTTTCATCCTATTTATTGATGAATAATTTCGTATCTGTTCCATTTAAGAATATAATCCAAACAGTTGTTTAGTCATCTTTGAGGTTCTATTTTATGATGACAGTCCTCATTATATGTTTTAATTATACAACAAGAATTGGAATCGAACTTAGGTGGACTCATTCATAATGTTCATTTTATATAATATAAAGGAATCCCAACTGAAGTAAAAGCATTACAACCTCCATTATTCAATTAAAACGATGGGATGTCTAATAAAATTGTATATGATTGCACACTAGGATTGGAATCGAACAAAGTTGGTCTATTCATAGTTTGATTTTATATTGAAATGAATCTCATTTGATGTGAAACTACAAAGATTCTCTGATTAAGGTAAACGGGTTTTCCATAACATTTTTCCAAAATTTTCATTTACTCCAACCGAGTTCTTCTATAGGAGTTTAAGATGTGACAAAACACTCGCTTTGGTATTGGAAATTTGCTTTTCAAGTGGTTTCATCGAAAAATCTTAGTCTGAATTTGATTTTGTGATTCTTGAATCCCGACAAATCCGTTTTTACATTTCGATTTTAGATATTCCAAAATCAAGTATTCAATTTGACAGCTGTTTCGAGGACAATGAACTCTATATTATATACCTGAAAGGGACCCGTTTTGAGCGATAAATGAAGCCAATTCTTTGCTTATGCAACCCGCGAAGTGGACGGGTATCTATCTCTTTCTTCCTCATTGCAGTAAAGGGAACTCTGTCGCATTTATTCTAAATCTTTTTAATTTTTCGTTTCAAATTAGGAGAACCTGAATTTTTTTCTGACTAATTCGTGAAGAAGGCAGGATTGTATAGAAGATCGCACATGTTCAAGTGAAATTTCAACTTAGTGATCGGTTTTTCTGGGGAACAGTGCGTTATCATCCTCCGTAAATTTGCGTTTTTTTTGCCGAAAATGGTTCCAAGGGACCAGGTTGGACTCACTGATGAAGGGTTCAATGTCAAATTGAATTCTATTCAGCCGCCAGTTGCCACGATAACTTACTACCGAGAAAAGCTATAGCGACTTAAAAAAATTCAAAATAAGTTCGTTAATGGGCAAAACTTACCTAACAATTCCGAAGTTATATCCATTTCAAATATATTATTTTATTTCCTCTATATCTCAAGAAGTACTGATGCGATCAGATGCAGACTTGCTAACTGATTGCATGAAGAATCGTTAAAAAATATCTTTCTCGGAAACTATCAATGAGATTTCGATGAAACTTGGCGCAGACCTTGGAGTCGAATCTGAACAGCAATGTTCGAAATTTCAGCTCCATTCGACACACATTTCCAAAAATATCGGAAAAAAGTATGTCAAATTTCGCATTGGCAATTAATTTTAACCAGCGCTTAAATTTTCCTGACTTCAAGTCAGGACTTTTCGAGAAGTATTTTCCTATGTTCCTATTATTTAAATTTATTTTTATGATGATGAAACTATCGTCAATAGTCAATGCACAGCTCACACCAACATAATTCTTCACTTTTCGAACCACACGCGGCGAAGGCAGAGAAAGTAATGGCATATCAGAGAAAAATTGATATTCATTTTCCAAAATATTGCACTTTCTAAATGATGTAATACCCAAACTACCTGAATTTCCAAGTAAAACCAAATTTGAGCCGTTAAACACCATTTACTTCAATGGGTGTGACAGGGAGAGATTACCGTAATTAGCGCTATCTTTGTTTCGTTGCCCCTTGTTACGCTTTAAGCTTAGTTGTAGAAGGGTCGGGTCCTTTCCAGGTAGTAATATAGAGTTCTATGTTCGAGAAAGAAGAAAGTGTGGTTATGTCTGTTATATTTCTCAAGGTCGGAGAGACGCGATTCCCGCAAACGATGAAGTGATTTGTCTTGTTGGTCTGTGGTATAATATTACTGTTTGAAAAACTGAATATGGTTTTTCTCCATTTTACACTTGGCATAATTATTCATATTTGCAACTGAGGGTAAAAGCCAGAAATTAATTGTCCTTGCACTACAAACATTGATATTGCGCATCTACAGAAAGTTTTGAGGCAAATCCACCATCCTATTGAAAGAAATGAACGCCTATAAATGTCAGGAACAAATAGGAATTTACTATTGTAGATTTTACAGATGGTTTGAATCTCAGAACACATACCAATTTAAGATGGTTTCTATGAATAAGACTTTTTCTGCGGTCCTGACACAAACATGGGAAATATGATTCTTAGAAAAAATATGAGATTTGTCAACGTGAATTATAACATACTAACTAAAGAAAGATATTCTCGATTGTACTGCAGAAAGACCCTTCTGAATCCAAATGACGAAACAGTTCAAATATTTTGAATATAGGAGAATTGGCTGCTAAGATGAGCACAGTATGGAAGTGGGTATTAATGAGTTCAACATTGAGAAAAAATAGGTATTAATAGCCATTTCAAGAAATCAGTGGAACATGTTGCAGAAATACCAACACAAATTTGAATGTTGAACTAATACTTCATTGGTCCAATCACTTTTATTAAGTCAGACGGTAGGCTTTGCAATACGTGTTAAAGTTTTTGTAACTAAAATTTATCCAGATGGGCACTAGTGAAATATATTTGAGATCAAAATTATTCGTCGGGACGTTGTCAATTTCTATATATTTTTATCAGTCTATGGTTTGATTTAGTTACGTACCTAACTACTACTACTTTTATAGAACGTACAACTTAAGCTACCCTTTGTGCGAGGGAGATTCGGGTTGTTGGGTAATCGGAGATTTTTTCCTATAAGCCGACGACGATCACGTGACCGTCGTCATCCAATAGGGTGAATCTCCGATTCCCCAAATACCCGAATCTCCCTAGCACAAAAGGCCCCTTTAAGGGGCCTTTTGTGCGAGGGAGATACAGGGAGTATTTGGGTAATCGGGGATTCATCCTATTGGTCGAGAGATTCACCCTATTGGCTGACAACGATCACGTGCTCGTCGCCGGCCAATAGGAAAGAATCTCCGATTACCCAAATATCCGAATCTCCCTTGCACAAAAGGTAGGATTACCCAAATACCCGAATCTCCCTTGCACAAAAGGTAGCTTTAAGCTAGCTTTTGTGCTAGGGAGATTCGGATATTTGGGTAATCGGAGATTCTTTCCTATTGGCCGACGAAGATCACGTGATCGTCGTCAGCCAATAGGGTGAATATCTCGACCAATAGGATGAATCCCCGATTACCCAAATACCCGAATCTCCCTAGCACAAAAGGTAGCTTTAGGGTGGATTTACTCTATGAAAATAAATGAGCTATCTGTGATATCACATGTCTGGATTATTTTTTATGAAAGTGTTAACTTTGATAGATCACAGAGTCCATTTTGCGATAATATTCTGATTGAGAGGTTTCGAAATTTGAATGGAAACACCCTTCTCAATTTAAATTTTTCATGAGGAAGAGTTTGACTATCTGTGATCAGTTGAATAGGTCTGTGGCATGTAATTTTTTTTATTCAAGTATTCCCATGAGCGTTTCACTTCTTTAATGGGATATACATGAAGGTTGTCTTAAAAAAAAAAACTAATTCCTCATTTGTCCTTGGCTGTTCATAAAGGAGGTTAAGGGGGAGGCAGGCAAGATGGCATAATCTTCCATGTTTATGAAAACAGATCACCATGTATTGGGTCTTGAAACAATAAGGTTTTCTTTTTTTTTTTCTTTTTTTTGCTTTTCTTGCAAAGATTGATTGATTCTATTTATTTTACCCAACAGAATATTCCAGAAGTTAAGATATATTATGAATTCATAATTTGAAATCAAATTCACCAGGGACGTTTCTTTCAGCTCGAGAAGAATTTTAATGATTTTATCTAAATGTGTTTATCTGAATGTGAGCCAATTTATAGGGAGAAATAAATTTAAAGAATTATAAACAACTAAATAATTGTAAAAATCTAAAAATCCAACTGCTCGCCTGTGTCGGGCAAAAGGACATACCTTTGAATATGACCTTTGTTATAGTATATAATCAAATATCCCTAAATTAAACCAAAATATTTGGTAGATATTGAACTTTTCATCAAAACGGACACATCATTTTAACACGCTTAGACAATGACATTAGCACAAATGCCAACAAAAAGGCCCATTCCATTTATTCGTTCTCATTATTTACGAGGCTTTTATGATGTTATTTTCATCCCACCTTCCTCTATCAGTTTTCCTGTGATAAGGGTTAGAACTTAGAACAGAACAGTTGTTGGAGGTAGCGATCGATGCTAGTTAAGTCGCGGTCGACGTCGACAGCACATAACAAAGGGGTTACTGGCGACGCTCTGTGGAGATAGCCTCCGTAATCTATAAGGCCAGAAGGATGCCCGAAAATGCGACGTTGAAGTTCTAAGGACGGTATCACCAATATCCATAATGAACATGTATGGGCACTGCAGAATCCATATGCCATTAGACAAAGACGATTTCAGCAACGTTTCAGTGTAAACGTTTGGGGTGGGATTTTCAACAATGTTTTGATGCCACTACATGTTATAAATGACCGTTTAAATGCATATTTGTATGAAAATTTTTTGCAGCACAACCTTTTTGACTTCATTGATGACTTAGAGCTAAACATTGTGGGAAATATGTGGTATCAGCACGATGGTGCACCACCACATAAAGGGAGACAAGTAGTCAGTTGGCTGAATGAACTTTCCCGATTAAATGGATAGGTCAAGAAGGACCAATACAATGGCCACCTCGTTCGCCTGATCTAAATTCCTTAGATTTTTATTTATGAGGATATGTGAAGCAGCCATTTATAATTATGATTTGAACATGAAAATATAATTTTTCAAATGCTTGTATCTTCTTAACAAAAACGAATCGGATATATGTTAATAGGAAAAAAAAAATGTTCAGAATAAGCACAGCTACCATCTGTCAAAGTTTGTCATAGAGCTTGTAGAACACCCTGTATATGAAGGAGAACGAAAATCATATTCAGAATCTTTACAGTGGTCATTCTCAATGATTCTCATAATACAAGAAGCGAGGAAGCAATATCCTTTCCCAAACATAAAACTCCTTTTTTTATTATCATCGGTTATTAGCAATCAAAAAATACCTACATTCCTATAGGCTAATATCTGCTATCTATAAGTACATTGTGCACTTAAATGACTTTATGAGATCCTCTCCATTGAGAGTACCCCTTTTACCCCCCTTTCAGGTCTATTGGCCAGTGGTTCTCACGGAAGTCAACCATTGACCTTGAAGCTATCAATTCATAATCTATAGTATTAAATTGGAATTGGACAAAACTACAAATAAGAGTTTTGTAAATATTGGGAAAATAAAATTTTTAATGGGTAACCTGCGGAATCATTGTGCTGATTTTACAGATTCACGAATTTGTCCTAAGTTATTACGATTTATGCCTACTTTACAAATATCGAGTCTCTAAATTGTTCTGTTGGAAAAGTTTGTGTTAAACATTGGTCACTAACGTTCGAAGATATACAAATTCGAATTTTTTTTGCAATATTTCCAGAAATAAGAATTTAATCAAATTGATCTGGTACTTGGTTGAGAACTACCTCGAAGTTCACGTAGAATTTTGTGGAATTTGTATGATAGTTCTCCAAATGCAGCTTTATAAAGGATGATTCCAAATTAGACCTGGACCTTTAAGGAGGTGTAGGTATGATTCATTCGCCGTCGTTTGAGACAGATTTATTGGCCTCGCAGAAAATCAACGGTTTTCGAGATATTTGAGTTTTTGTGATTTTCAATAGCTGCCTGAAACTTTCGAATTCCACAATTTATGTATGTCAAAATTATTTTAAAAACTTGCCATCTTCCTAGACCAAAATGAACTTTGGTAATGAACCGTTTGAAAATCACAAGGACCCAGCAAACACTAAAACGCAGCAAGAGTACAAAAACTGTACAGCGTTGCTGCACTTGAAGTGCAGCGATGGTGGTGTAGTAACTGTATCGAAACGGACAGTATATGTCCCGCGGAATTGCATCGAAACTGTACAGCTCAAACTGCGTTCGAAGGACAGCCACTATACAGCAGTTGTGGAGGAGCTATGCCTCGTTGTAATGCAGTTTGTACGTAGTAATAATGCACCAACTGTGCTACTTCGATATGAAGTTTCTAAGCAGCAACAATGCAGCAGAAGCTCGGCTGTATAACGAGACTCACAGGAATAAGACTCGCAGCCGAAAAAATAATTATTTTTCAAGAGATTGAATTGAAACTTTGCACATTGATATTTAATTATTTACCATCGACAGATGTGAAAAAAGAGGGTCTACGACTTCCAGTTTATTCGGAAATTGCCGAATAATTTTGATTTTCTTATATGATGTTATGTATATATTTTTGCATATTCGACATCTATGCTTTACGGTAGAAAAAATTCTGCAATTTTTTCTGTATCTAAATATTGATTACTTCACAAAAAAAATATTCAAATTATTTAATTTTTCACGACATTTCACCAAAAACTCAGCATGGAATTCAAATATATAAAAATATACACAACATTCTTTGAAAAAATCGTTCGACCATTTCCGGTTGAAGCGAAAAAGAATAAAATTTTCTATTCACCCTCAGTCTATGAAAGACAGTCTGTAGTATTCATGTTTACAATTTCAATGCGATTACTTGAAAAATATAGGTTTTTCGGAGGTGAGCCTGATTCCTGAAACATACTGGCTCTCTTAGGAGTCGGGTTAACCTAGTTCATGTTGAGCATATTACGGAATGTGATTCATAGCAAATTCAACTAAATAAAAGAAATATTGTACTAGGAACATGACTTTAATTGAAAAAACTAGAATTTACAGAAATACCGGCGATATCAAACATTATAAATATAATATATTATTGGATGACTCTCTCTCGTTCCTTTCTAATTCCTCTAAAATGAGTACATATTTCTCAATCATACCGTGATGGTTGTTTCAATATCGGTTGGTGAATAATTTTTGCTCCCTTTGTTTTTGCGTACAGCAACTTAAAGTGAAGAAAAATGAGTTAATAAACAAAAAAGTTTTACCTTGTGTGAATAAAATACCTAAAACTCCTTCATTGATGTTAGTTCTTCGAAATTCTGTTTCTTAGTTGGCCCTATCCAGTTCAGGTAGGGACCCAGGAGTTTTCTACTATTGTCTATTTATTCCAGTTCCGAAAGAAACGGCATCATCTGAACTGACTTAGCCACACACCTAATTTGCCTGATTTCGTTTTTTCGGGAGTTTATCATGTCGATACACTTGTTTTTCGCACTTGCAACACAGTCAACTTGAAACAAACAGTCAGTTCAAATAGCTTGAATCAAAAACGACACAAAGAACAAATTTCCGTTACAAAACAGCATGGCCGACGACGACGATTGACAACGGCTCAACCGGCATAGTAGGTCTGTGGTATAGCATCAAAGACAGAGACAGCGTTGTCTCATACAGCATTTCGATTTTGTTGTACAAAAGCTGTACAGCAGCTGTATTTAAAAGACTGCATTTTTAGGGAAGCAGTATCACCAATGCAGAGACTGTGCTGTTTTAATACAACATTTTATGTACTGCATTCCGGTGGCACTTGTAATGCAGTAACTGCCCAATTGCTGTATTTTGTGTTTGTTGGGGACTCAAATATCTCGAAAACTGATGATTTTCGGTTACCAATACATGTGGCTCAAATGACAGAAAATGGGCCATACCAACAACTACTCCAAGGTTCAAGTCGAATCTGAAGTCACCTCGTATATAAAATTAGTTGAAAAAAATCAATCAATGATATTCGAGATGTCTAAGAAACCAGTTCATTGGGAATGAACATTGAGCAATCATAGACCTTAGGGCCAATTGCACCGTTTTGGTCTTAAGCTTCAGTTAGTTAAGCGACGATAAACTTATTAAGCTCTGGTTTAAAAAATTCGGCTTGCACCGAGGCTGAATGTAACTAGATTAAAGTTAATCTACAAATCTGGTTACTTTCTCATGAATTGGTACTTGTGACTAGCTTCATGTTGTTTATTTTAACCCTAATTGATGAAATATTTTGATTCAAAAGATGAAACTCAATTTATGGGTTCTATGATATTTCCATAAGATATGAAAAATCAAGATGCATCTATTGAAAAACCCACCGAAAAAATATATCTGACAGACTTTATAGCTTCCATAAAAATGTTGCATGTAACTTTCCCAACTTGTTTATTATCATTAAGACTAGGGATCTCTTACTACAGACCTGTGCTCTTACTTCTGCATCAGGCTTTAAACATTATTCAAATTTATAATTATATACTCAAGTAAACTTATATTTTGTAATATCATAAGATTTGAGCTTCTGCATGGAATTACAATCCTGGCGTTTGTAAAATGAATAAATGAATAGTATTGATTTATCCAAAACAACTTTCGGATAAGGAACGGCTTACCCAAGGGTAGACTTTCTATTCAATTATTTTGTTTGTAATAAGTATATTATCAATTTAGTTAATTTTGGGTCGAATATAATGAAAACTCTAAAGTGAGATCCGCAGAATAAAAAGTATTCTATATAAATATTGAAGTATCATGTATGGATGGATTGACCAAGGTGTACGTTTGAAGATCGACTAACACGAGGATGCAATTTCTTTTACATTAATTCGTTTGTAGTTAAATTTTGAGTCCAGTTAATATATAATCGAGGAGAATGATAGCACAGAGACAGTAGCTGTACATTAATAAAGTAGTATATGATAGCTTTCCACGTAGTACATCACTTAATGAAATAGTACTGAAGAATCTTCATGAAACTATGCTTTTGCATTCCAAATATGTCTTAGATTTCATTCTGCTATTCGCTCTTGGAAATAAATAAGCATATCATTATAACTTTATCAATTCAAGTAGTTGAAGGCTTATAAGAAATACCATTGAGTTTTCGAACTCAATGGAAATACTGATGTTAATTCTTCATGCTTTAAAAGTTACGAATCAATGCCTACTGATGTCATTATCTCTCTATATCATTTTTCATGAATATCATCTGAAATTCAATAACTTTTAATCAAAATTTGATTATCAAATCCATTAACTCGTACGAGTTCTTCATGAATGTCCAATGTAAAAAAAAAAAAATGTAAACAAACTGGAGGTTACGTCCAGAAAAATGTCAAACTTGTACGAAATCGCTCGAAAGTAGGGTTAGATTTCGAAGCTTACGATTAATCCTTCTTTTAAGACCCCAAATTCCAGGGTTTAAATTTAATAGTCAGTTAATGCCATTAAACGTGGATTACGTGACGGTGCAAGATAATTTTTTACCTAAACCTTTGTTATGGTCTTAATCTATGGTTTTGTAATACGGTGCAAGTGGCCCTAAGAAACCAGTTCATTGGGACTGAACATTGAGCAATCATAGACCTTATTCGAATTCGCCCTGTGAAATAACTAATTCATGAAGTGAGGATTTGGGGTTAATTGCGTTCTTTAGCTCCTACAAATCGAATTGAAACTCGACATGTACCGGCACAGCGTGCAGCGCACGGAACACGTTACATATTAAAACGAAACGGGGCAAAGTGGTCGCTGATCTCGAATAAAAATGGTGGCATGCTGAGTAATCGATAAATCCAGACTAATTCTGAGAGTATTGCTGCTCTACTCCACCCCCCTCTTCAGATTCTGCTGTTTTACCGCGACTGGCGGTCTGTGCAGGATTGGGAACAGGGGCGGTGTCGGCTAAGTGACCAAAAAGAGGATATATCATTTCGATTATTCATCTGGACGATTCGGAATTTACCATATTCGCGAATGAAGATGAGTGCTATTCCCTCTTGCTGACTTTCTGAGAAACCCTAAACAATGTGTTACTTAAATATATGCCGATATTTAGGGAAAAATTCTGGGAGCTATTAAAAATTCTAAAAAAGCACTGACGTAAGGTCAGGAGCTTTTACGCGCTTGTTGCCAAAGCGGCCACCATCTTCTTTTTATGTGGTCCTCACATTTTAAATGTGTATCGTTTTCTACGGAATTATTGGGCGAATTTTACGGATTCATCGAAAACCTACTCTATCGAGTCGTTTCTTTCGAAAGTTATTGCGATAATGACCGGCCTCATCGCCAATAGTGAACAAAAAACCCTGCAAATTTTACACAAGGGTTTATTATTTTCTCATTTAAATAACCCAATATGCCATTGATATCTCAAAAAACTTATATTATATTATGCATAACTAACTAGTTTCTCACTATACAGAAACCAATTCCATGAAATAATTCATGTGAACATTGAAATCTCAATAAATACACTTGTATAATTGAATAACATTTCCACATGTAGAACGCTAACTGAGTAGCAAAATTAATATTTTGAATGAGAAGAGACGTTCCACAGTCGTTTCGCCTCTTCGAAAATCTTACTGTTTTCCACAATTATTAAATTTCGTGTAGGTATTCTACAACTGAAAATGAACTTCAAATCAGATAGGGTTTGCCCTTTTTGAGATATTAGGGAAATAACCTCAATATTCAAAATGGTCACGAAATTTTTTGCCAATATCTGCACAAATAAATATCGGTCAAACTGAAATTTGAAACACTGCTTCTAAATGTGGACTTTGAAACCTGTACCAAATTTCATTGAACTTTGATGAATATGTATCCGAAAAAAAAATGTTTAAAAAAAAAATTCGATTTTTTCCAACACAATTCTCACGAAATTTCGCATTAAATCGAGTGTCTATATCTCACAACTAGTCATGATGTTTCAATACGAACGCGTTCGTATTTCTTGATACTGAGGAAATAAACTCAATCTTTCAAACTCACACCAATTCGTAAAACAAAATTCTAGACTTTCCGCTAATATCAAATGTGTAGATGTGATTTCTACTAGGATTCAACTTTGTTCTGAAAAGTATTGATGAAATGAAAAAAAAATTAACCTTCCTGTGCAATTGATCTGAAAGTAATTTTTTCCACAGTGCAGATATCCGATTCACTTGATTCACAAAGTATCCACCACACAACCTGAAAAACTTAAGTTATTTTCAATAACATTTCTGTAACAATCAAATATATCGTGAACCTCATCAGGTTGAATTCGAAAGAAAAATTCTAGATTATAAATTTAGTTCGTTGTTATCGTTGTCAGATACACTCAACCAAGAGGGTGTCAAATCCGAAAGTCTGTTTGATGTAAAGACGTAAAATTCAAACAAGTAGTTTGCCGAGAACCAGATGATGTTACATGCGGAATATTTTTGTCTACGCTATATCCCTTGTCTTAGGTCACGACCCGGCACAGCCCCCATTCAGAACAGGTAGATAGATCATCGGCTCCTAACTTTAGTCTAAGGCTCCAACCCTCAGTATTAGATTCTCGACAAACGACAATTGATGAGATTTGCGGTTTGTTATTGATTTTTTGCATATTATATCCTCCAATTTGATTTATCATATAAATACTCATTATTTTTTATATTCACGCTTATTTTAAACTGTCAGTACGAAAGATATTGGATTTCGATTGAAACCAGTAACGGATATCCACATGTTGACGATAATTGTACTACGCAAAACCAAAACTGGTGGAAACTTCCGATCAATCGAATTTTTTGGAAATCTGCATTATTTTGAATTACTCTACTTAATTCGAAGAAATTCAATCTTAAATCCCGTAATCCGCAGGGTGATTTCTATAAATAATAATTTGATCCGATTTTCAGTAGTTATGTTTAAGATATTGGGAGAGAAAACCCAAAAATATTTAATCTGAACTACTTACGATTATGAAATTGTCAAGAACATCGATGGGGCATTTGCAAATTGTGTTTATAAAATAATAACGCATCCATTAAAAATTCCTCGATATGTGTTGAAGATTTGGTAATCAATATTTTCATCGTCTTTTAGATGTATGATT
Source organism: Myrrha octodecimguttata (assembly GCA_958510865.1). Lineage (NCBI taxonomy): Eukaryota > Metazoa > Arthropoda > Insecta > Coleoptera > Coccinellidae > Myrrha > Myrrha octodecimguttata. Next base: position 7,803,724 of record OY294063.1, read on the forward strand.
CTGGATGAAAAGTTAACCGATTATTCCAGGGAATTCCAATCTTAGAACCGAATGCGATGATGTCATTTTCGACATTATTGGAAATTTGCAGTGTTTTTCTTTATAACTCAGGAACCACTGGTCGGAAATCATCCGGGTGAAATTTTTTTGGTTTAGTTTTGCAACAGTAATCAACGTTCAGAGTTTTACAAGAATTCATTGTTAAGTTTTAGAGAAATATTTTTCTTTTCCCCCCAACCCCCCATTTTGAGCCCTTAGGGTACACTGAACCTGCTGAAAAGCTTGGAGGATCAATTCGGAGCGACACACGATTTTTCTACCATGTTTTACTGATTTTGGTTCAATACTTTCTGAGAAAAGCCCCGGACAACGGACAGCGGACGGACGGATTTATTTTATTAGTTTATTCAAATCTATATACTCCAAAACATAAACTGTGAAATTTTCAGGGGGGGTTAATTTTTTTTTTGTTGGTCGATCACTAAGGTTTATTATTTGATTTTATCAAATAATAAACCAATAGACTCGTAGGTCGAATTTGGGAATTGGTAAACTCGACTCAATTATTCTTCAGATTCAGATTTCGAAAAATTAAGATCGCCTTCACGGCAGTGCTTTTCTAGATTTTTTGTTTCAAATGTTATTGTGTCGGCCTTCAAAACGAAATATTGTGTATCTATCATTTTGGGTGAGCTGAGCTGTCGTACGATGAACGATGCTATGATCGAAGCTAAAGAGTCAGCACTCCGTTGTGTTCGTACACATTGGAAGTTCGATCTGGCTCTAATGTTTTGAGTACTATCCATGGATAACACATGATTTTTCTTTGATGTTTCATGGCACAACTCAGTTATTTCAGAGAAAAGTCTAGGAAAGCATATGGCCAGATATTCTCATTCCCTCATCAGAATCTACATTGGTACTCCAAAAGGTGAACTTTGACATTTTTGGCGTTGAAGATCTATTTTCTGTAGCAACTGCTGTTGATGGAGTAATTAATTAACCAAATGGCGAAATATCGCAATGGTAATTTATTTATTCTACAATAAATTACGGTTAAAGTAATGCTAAATGTAGTGGACTCATGAGTACAATCTTATATGTTCAATGTATGGCCAAGTAAGGGCCAAAGTTCAGAGGGTGATTCGGAAATGAAGATATATGTCATATAAAATGGGTCTCAATAATTCTTCGTTATGCAAATTATCGATAGCAATGAAAGGCTAATTTTTTATCAAAAGATGGATTCTCATCCTTGACAATGCTTTCACGGAAAATTTAAAACTCACTCTGTTTTTGCCCCTCAATATTGGAGGAGAAAGCACCTCTGAGTTTTTTTTGTTCTATGTATAGTTTTTGACACAGATGGTCAAAATTATACAGGAAATTGAATTCAAAATTTTATTTTTCCCTCAAACTCAGTAGCGTAAGATTTTCCCCCGAAAATATCTAAAAGGCTGCTATGCGCTAAACTGAACAAAAGCTCGTTGATCTCTGAATGCGTCTTTTGCAGTTGCCGCTAATCAAAATGTCAAAAAAATATCTCGAGACGTCTCGGAAATATTCATAATTTCTATTTTTTCAAGTCAAATTCGAAGCCTTAATTTTCTGTAACGAAGAATTTTCGAATGTCTTAATACAGCAGAGTTTTATTTACATTTGATGAATAATATATCCTGAAAACTTATGCACTCATAAATTTGTATATTTTTGAGATCTTGAATGAGTTTTTGTACCATTATCTTTTTACTTATCCATGTCTGACAAATTGTTGTTGCTTCATATTTTTTTTGCATTATCTGAAATAAAACCTTGATTGACATATTTGTTACTTTCTTCGTCAGCACCATTGCTGGAATCAAGGGAAACTTTGTTGTTCATCTTCATTCCATTAACAAATTTTTCCACTTCGCTATTAATTCCTCTCATTGAATTACTGTCTTGCGTTTTCGTACTATCCCTGGAGTCCACTATGATCTCGACATTTTCAATCTTTATTCCTTTATTATCTAATATAGGTGGTAAATTATTGGTTGGATGTTTTCTCTGGATGTCATTATCAGTCTTCTTCATTTCTACTTTATGCATATAGTATAACCACCTGTAAAATGAATGAATATGAAAATATGTATATTCTTATGGGATTTCATGATTAACTTAGTAGGCTTGCCCTGGCTTCGCAGTGACGAACAAATCATAATATATTGCTCCACTCAAACCAATCAAATAGCGGCGGTAGCTCAGTGGTTAGAGCGCAAGCCCCATGATCGTAAGGTCTGGGGTTCAAGCCCATGGCCGGGAAATAACTTTTCCGATTTTTAGGGGACCGTCCAAACATTCGCTGTTGGGTAAACAATTAACAGTGCTGTTGCTAACGTGGCGCTAAGGAATTAGTAACAAAGCCTACAAAGAACACACCCGGTATCCTAACTCGCACAAGCTTTAAGCTTCTGAGGGGTTTCTTTGAAGCGTAGGATATTCGGAAAAAATACAAATAAAAATCACATTTTAGATCAGGAATTTTGGAATCCTATACAGGGTGTTCCCAAGTTAGACGTGAACCTTGAAGGAGGTGTTAGTTTGACTCATTTGTTGTTGTTTGGAAAATATTCATAAGTAACCGAAAATTAACATTCTCCGAGATATTTGAGTTCTTGTGATCAGTACACACTCCTCATCTGAGTTCTTTTCTGGTTTTAATTAGAATTTTGGGATATTTTCATCAGACAAGGTTAGGGTATGAATGAAAAAGTAAAATTATGCTGTATTAGATGTTAATGAAGAATTAGTGTGATAACACTTAGGATCCCGAATCTTTTTGATTGCACTACATTATTTGTTATGCCTGACTATCAAAAGGTCGCTAGTGAAAAAAACTGCTGAGACGAAACTGTGAACGCATTCTAACAAAACATTTTTCGAAATGAAGAAAGAAGATGGCAAGTTTTCGAACTAATCTCGGAAAACATAAAAAGTGCAATGCGAAAATTGCAATCGACTGTTGAAAATCACAAGAATCCAAATATCTCGGAAACTATGGTTTTCGATTACCAATAAATATGGCTCAAACGACAGCAAATGAGTCATGCTAACACCTTCTCCAAGGTTCACGTAAAATTTGGAATCACCCTGTATTCATTATGTGTATTCAATGAAAAAAAATGTCATGCAATCGCAATTTGGAACCCATTTTACCACAAATGCATCAGCAGAATTGAAAGAATTCAGAAGAACTTCACAAGGACTCTGTACTACAGATTCGGCAACGGGCTGGTCAGTTGTCCATATAAAGCAAGAAGAAGAATCTACAAAACTATTATCCTAGAGCAAAATTTACCAATTTGATGGATAAATAGCTATTCTTGAATATACTTACAGAAATATGAAGAATGCAACTACGTGAAAAATTCCGCTCACTAGGAAGAATGCCCCTGGAAACAACGCGATGGTGCGATTGTAAACGAAACTATATAAGGGTCCACAAATTAAGGGCGTTAGGGCTTCGCACATTCCAAACAAGGAGTTAGTCTGGCCTAGTTCTTGAACAGAAACTAACTTCGACATGATTGACCTCAATGCTATATGTGAGCTGCCGTTGAAAATTTCTGTGATGGCAGCTGAAATATATTACAGATGCTAGAATCATTATGAAAACTGAAACAGTTGGATTTCGATAACATAAGTTCTGAATACTTAACCCCATGAAATTAAATAAATGTGAATATGAACATTTAAAATTGTCAAACATAATCATTTGTATGGAACCTCAATATCCTTCTATACAACACTCATTGTGGTGAGCTAAGGCTCGACGACATTTCTACTTTCCTAGGCAAAGGTTGAACAATGGAGCCGGCAAAAAAACCAAAAATGGACACAATCAGCAAACAAAACGGATCCTGCGCCATTTTGCAACTATACAAATTGTTCTGCCTTATTTTATGGTCCTCACTAGTTCTATAGTATACTAATCTAAGAATATGTGAATTGTGGATAGCTTGAACTCGAAATACTATAATTCGGACGATGTTTCGACCTGTTTGGAAAAAACTTACTTTTGTGAGGGGCTTTAAACAGACTAATATGCTTGAAATATTTTTGCAATGAAAACATACACAGATAAAAATAGAGAGCATCAGGAGCGAAACCATAAGCAACAGATCCAATAACTTTACTCGCCATAGCAATCATTCCGAGTGTGGCATCATCTACTTTCATCCAATTCACGAAGACGGTCAAACATACAGCAGCACCTGAAAAGATATTATTGGAGACCTCGATAAAAGGGCTTCGAAAAACGTACCTGCCATTTGTGTTATACAGTGGTATGTATTGAACGCACTATAGCTCAACTCGTCCCAAGCGAATTTTCTTCTTGTGAACATATACATTACACTCAATTCTCCTGAAAAATTTGAATGAATATATTTGTACTTGAGACGAATCATTTTAAGAAATGTGCTAAAATTGGTCGGGTTCCATTAGCGTATCAATTCAGAATAGCAACTCGTTCTGGAGTCGAAATACTTATTTCTTGCCGTTGTTTGAAAGTAGAAAAATGTTTGCTAATCTTGAACTGAAGGAAAAGTCTGTAACGTTACAAAATGCTCCACTGGCGGCTTCAGTTTCAGTCGCGAAAAAACGCTGCACTAACAATTTCATTTTCAATCGCAAGAAAACGCCTTACTGCGATTCTAAGCCTGGCCGTCCACTGGAAGCGATTTGGGGCTTTTATGAGCTACGCGTTTTACGAGCGCCGAGGAGCTTTTACGACCCAAGCGGTCTCAGGCTTCGCGGTCGTCCACTGGCAGATAGTTCGCGAGGTTTCGGTTCGTTCTTGTTCTTGCGTAGCAGAGGATTTTTACTTCAGATTTCCGTGTTTATTGAAGAAATTGTGATACGGAATGGATTTAGAATTAATAATTCATTTCAAGGATAAATCTCACTTGATCAGGCATATGTTAGCTACGGAATGGGGAAAATTTTTGAGCTAAGGTAGATTCGAATTTAGAAAAAATGAAATTATCGGAAATTCACCATCTTGATAATGAATGATTATTATCGTTTACTCATTTATAATACTGGAATGGAAGTTGAAGTGTGAATGTTGATGACCTGGGTACTTCGAAAACAAAGGATGTGGAACTTCGAAATTATGGCTGATTTGAATTTTATCTGTGAAAAGTCAGCTTTAGAAGGTAAATATGTTATTAATGTATCTAGAACGTGACTTCAAAACTTTAAAAACTGCAAACATCGAAAGAAATGATGGTACATATTCAGAAATTCTTAAAATTTTGCAGAAGTGCATGCGTATTTTAGAGAACAGGTCACTAGTAAAAATCCGTAGCGTTTCATAAAGAAAAAAACCATGTTTATTTTGCGATCGAAAAGATCGTTCTGCATATGATATTGATTGAAACATAGTTAAATCATTAAAGTACGTATGGGCCAAAAACACTTGAGCATATAGAAAAATGTTCTAAATAAAATTGGTCGGAGACTAATAAAACAAATTGATAATAGATATTGAGATAATAAGAGCTATAAAACCCGAGATAATGGCGAAACACGCTGGATTAATTATATTTGGAATGCTATACAGCCAATTATTGCCAAAGCGTCCAACTTCAGGTAGGCTACTATACACCTACAGAACTTCTGGATGTGAGTTTAATGTAAGAAAAAAGACAACATTCATCAACCTTTCAATCTGATCCATCTAAAATTCACCGAGAATAAACACCGATATTCCGTTCACAAACCATACATTCCACTTGCCGACGGATAGCTCCTCTTTTCGAGCGTAGAGACGCGGCAGATCCAAACTGATTGGGATACGATTGCGCCGCTCGAATTCTCTCGAGAACGCCCGTATGAACTCGCTGCCAGTCGACGAGGGTACCTAGAATTCCATTCGTTTGGATCTGTCGCGCAAGTTCGTTCGTTTACGCTCCTATCGCGTCTCTCGAAATCGCGTGCAGTGGACGACCAGCCTAATGAACGCTCTCCGCGTTGACGGTTGAGTTTGTGTTTCGCATGCGCGACCGTTCGAAATCGGTCCGGATGATGGAGGAATCTTTCTTTTTGGTACGGAGAAGCTCAAGCTTCAACACCTTGCTAGAGTTGAGCGAATCAACGTACCGCGTAATCCATAAAAATCGTAGAATTTTGAAGTTTGTTTCGTTTCTTATAAGACGTCTATTCAAAAGGCGGTAAGTACTACGTATATCCCGACCAATATTTTTTGCTTTTGTGAATGCCAATTCTTATTTCTGATTTATTTCATTCTCTGCAGGTTACACAGGTTAACATGTTCCTTTATAGTATATTGTGCACATGATCGAATAACGTGCTCTTATTCCTGAGTTCTTGATATTTCATCTCATATTTATTACCTTGTAAATTATTTCAATAATGTCTAGAGTCACTGGGAATGAGATCACTTGTTACAAGCACTATCTTATAGATTTGAAATTTGCAGAAATCCTCAACTCAAAATTGAATTATTCAAACACACCTGATTGAAATTTTTAAACTTTTTCCAGCACGAATAATTTCCCGGCCCGCTTGCACGATCACGTTATTTGCGGTATTGCACATAATATAAAATATAATGATAAGTTTCTGATTCCTATTTTTCTAATTGATGCCATCCATCAACTGCGCCGCTGCATGGAAGTACCCCACATGCGAGAAAAAAAGTAGTATTAATAAGACTGGGGTGATTTCATCAAGCCTATCGGTCGTAAACGTCTTCGAAATACATTACCCTTATCAAAGCGGGTGTGATGAACGATTCGGCGAATAATGTGGACGGTCTGAATCTCTTTGTCATGCCGTCACGAAACCGATCCTAGACGGAGCGCTACCGCCGCTAGTTGGAACCATTAAACTCCCTCTGAACTTGCCGCTAATTGAGGTCTTCAGTGTTCGTATAAAAACATCTGGACGTGATCGGGAATCGTAGGGCGACCGACAAGTGTAAATTTATCATCTGTTAATTTATTGGTAACTACTTGTCGCCGCATATTGTACAACAAGTGCAAGCACTATAGCACCGCTCTAAAATATCAATGAAGTTTGAAGTGAAAAAACATCATTTCAAGAAAAAAAATCATAATGTTGCGCCCCTAGTTGGTTGGCGCCTGTGGCAAGTGCCTCCCTCGCCACGCCCTAGATCCGGCTCTGGTTAGATCATATCATATATTTTTCGAGAAAAGATGCTTGCCTCTTCGACGTTGGGTTAACAAAATATCGAATGGTTTCGAAATAAGAGCGGAAAGTACTCATTTCTCACAACTTATTGACAGCAAACGGTACTTCTCTTTCCAGTCATTCGAAGGAGCTCTTCTGCTTACTTCAAACTCATATATTTTCGAAACGATACTTACCCCTTTGTGGTCCAACAACGACCAACACCAAAACCATAATTCCACAAATTTTCTGTTTCCGATTGTTCGGTCCTTCATTGAAGCAAATAGAAAAAGTATTTCTAATATGCTGTAGGTCAAATAAATCAACAAGAAATGGTTTCTTTTTTCCTCCCTCTGATTCCTTCACAGTTTTCACATCTCCAGGAATATCATCCTTGATTATTAGGAATCCATATACGATTGCTGTCGTAAAAAATATAAGAGATAAAATATAGACACCGTAAAAACCAACCATTCTGAATGTTACACCACTAAGAGCAATTCCAAAAGTAACCGCTACATGGGTCATCATGGCAGCTGTACCAACCCTCATGGTCTTAGTTTCCAAGCTACTTTTGCCCCCTACGTAACTGTACACTCCAACGAAAAAGCAGAACCATCCTCCTGTTACAGCTGGTGGTACAGATTCAAAGAAAATGGCGTACTCCACTGATAACTGGAGGAAGAAGTAAGTACATAGGATGAAGCCTAAAGTGCTCACAACTTCACCAAATATTGGTATAAGAATGAAGGGTTTTCTTTTACCGTGCCTGTCACTCCAGGAGCCTAAGAAAATCATAAGAAGGAACGGTATAATGCCCTGTATTGCTGTTCTAATGGCAAGCATGGTTGAAACCAACTTCTGCACTTCTATTTCTTGGTCGGCAGTGTAACCGGAGGTGTTTCTCACAACCATGGCGTCACATATTTCATTTTCAAATCCAATGTTTACTCGACATGCTTTTTCTAAATTGAGGTTTTCTGTGGCCAAACTTCCCATCACTGCAGGTCCTATGAAGAGAAGTAGCAGAGGTTCCACGGATATGTTGGAAAGTGCAGATTGAATCTTTGAGCTTGGAGAACATTTTTTATATTTTGGATCTTCTTTAGCAGAGGCCGGAGAGTCCAGGAAATTCCCAGGAAGTTCTTTTGATTCTTTCATTTGTGGCATTTTCTTGATATTGAAACAAAACGAAAGTCACATTTGCTTATGCCATTCATTAGTTTTCTAGCATTCAACCAAAGATAATGTCATTCTTCATACCTGGAATTGAACATTTTAAACTGTTTCCCGTAAATTCAACATGGGATAGAAATATGTGTTCAGTTGGGGATTTTATGTGAATTTTCTATACAGGGTGATTCTTTAGGGTTGGCCACCGGCCGTATCTCGGAAACCGTTTATCCTATGACTTCCGGAAAAAAAATCTAATGACAAACTCGGCCCCTAGAAAATGATTAAAAATATTTTCAAGTTCGTAGTTCCCCACTAGAGGGCGCAATCTATCACTTGTAAAATATAATCTCATTTTTTACGAAATATTCTCCAGCTAACTGTGGTAAAGAATAATAAAATAAGAATCTGCTCTTTCTATTCAACAACTTTTGTTTCAGTAATTTTTCTATATTTCCTATTTTTTAGTGATGGGATGGATAAACTCTTCTTCACGAAAAAAACATTCTTACTCCTGTATGGGTGAACCGATTTTCACGTAATTAGATTTCATTCGAAGGCCATCGAAAGCAGATCATAGAAACATATGACAACAATATACCGGGTGATCCAATTGAAAACTACAGACTGTTTTATGTCACTTCGCCCTATTTGTGCGTTTTACTGGAAAATTTCAAATGCAATGCTATGATTCTAACCGAGTGAGAATAAGCCAAGCATTATCACCTACTGACTTTTTAAAATCGCAGACAGATATCATTGGTCGTTTCAGAGTTATTGACATTTTTGTAAATTTTGATCAATGTTGATCCTTTCTGTGTGCTTGAATAAACAAGGAAGTGACTTTATGCGTCATGACAACGCAGCAAAATACTCAACACACTTGAAATAACAATGATGCGATAAAATAAAACAAAAATAAGCAACAACGAAAATATTTGAACCGAAAAACAACACTTACACCTAATGAATTCAAATATTTAAAATGTCTACCATTATTTTCTACACATAAATTTAGTCTTTCTTTTGTCGAGTTGACACTGGCCACAATTTCTAAACGGTTGTCACTGGACGATTTCTAATGACATATTCCTACGACCTCGATTTAATAGGAAACGATAACAAGGTCGACGATTTTCGAAAAAAAAAATTTATTTGGGACTTAGAAAATTTTTCATAAAGAACCGCGAATAAACATCAAAGCGCAGAGGGGTGGGGGTAAGATTTAGCGATTCCGTGCGAAATTTTATTTTTGAAGCTATGACAATATGCACATCATATATTATGGATTCGAACACGTAGATTACGAATCTGTAATTAGATTTTGCGTAACTGATTCGGTTTGGAAAATATTCCGGATTTGGTGAGAAATTTTCGAAATTTGGGTCAACTTTGGGCCGTCGTACAGATCAAACGCGTAAGGCTGGACAATATCGAATTTTTTTGGTTATATCTGGGTCCTTTGTGAGTACGTAGCCAATTATTTTATAGACGAAGGTTCTCTAGTTGAAAAATTATGATTTTTTTAAAAAAGGTCCAATTTTTTCGATTTTCTTCTGGCCATAAAAAACGAACCAGACTCTCCACTAACATTCTGATTGGATTTTCTTTATCTACGCCCTCGAATTAGTATATGTTTCAAATTTCAGGTCGATCGGAGAACTTTCGATTTTTGGTAAAATTTTAAGGGGTTACCCTTAAGAAAATCTCAATTTTCGAAAAATAATTTTCCGACTCCTATCGCCGTGAAATTTGGCACACTTACTAATTCGAGGGCGTAGAACAAGAATATAAGGTCAGATATTTTTTTAAAAAATCGTCCTGGACGTGAGAGGTCCTTGAAGTTCCAAAATTTTGGACCTTTTTTCAAAAAATCATTATTACCGACTTGATGAAAGTAGGACGATGAAATGTGTTTTATTGCATGGATAAAGGATCGAACTGCACGTGAAAAAATTCGACATCACCCAGCTTCATTATTTTGGTCGGCACGACGTCTCAAAGTTGACCAAAATTTCGAAATTTTTTCACTATTTCCGCCATGATTTCTAAACGGTTGTCACTGGACGATTTCTAATGACATATTCGTGATCTACGACCTCGATTTAATAGGAAACGATAACAAGGTCGACGATTTCCGAAAAAAAAAATTTATTTGGGACTTAAAAAATTTTTCATAAAGAACCGCGAATAAACATCAAAGCGCAGAGGGGTGGGGGTAAGACTTAGCGATTCCGTGCGAAATTTTATTTTTGAAGCTATGACAATATGCACATCATATATTATGGATTCGAACACGTAGATTACGAATCTGTAATTAGATTTTTCTTCTTTATATGGCTGTATAAAAATTCTTGTTTGAATGTTTGAATATATATTTTTCAATAACATAATCATATTTTTCAATGTAACTCATCTTTTCTGGTCCTTTCCACCTTTTCTTTAAGATACCACACCAGAAGAATCAGAAACTTATTTTTGGGTGATCTTTTTAGTCTACTAAACAGGCTAACTAAGGATCGCCCAAAAATAAGATTCTGATTCTGCAACTCGCCCAATTCAACGTAAACAATATATTTAAACAGCGCGCCAAATCTTGCCAGCTCTAGTTCCCGATTTCACCGCTTCGCTGGTGGCGACATTCTGGGCTGGATTCCTCAAATATTTGTCTCGTCGAATTAGTGAGGGATTGACTACTCTCTTCCCTCTCTTTCTCTATGATATAAACTAATATAGCAGGTACTAAGAAGTTTTTCACAGGTCCATTGGGTAAAAAGCCACAAGACCCCTAACCGAATAAGTTCAACAATGTTGAATTTGACGGCTCAGTCAGCTCTTTCAATAAATTTCCAGAATTTCTGAAACTGTTTTTTTTTTGTGAAGCCTCTAATAAATTTAACTTCAGCCCTTTGTTTTTGTTGTCTAGAAATTCGTGTTGTTCTCTTATTGAATGTTCTGTTTTTCATGGAAAACGCCTTTGTGGATTGCAGGATTGAACTATTTGTAAAGGGCAGTTTCTTAGAAAACATATTTCCTAATGAAGAAAAGCGAAACAATACAAACGATAGAAATAGCGAACTCGGACGTTTCAGAGTACTCTTTCATCAGACAAACGAGAAAATGCGTACGTAGAATTATGCAAATTTTCTATCACAGAGAGAAAAGTTCTACAAATTCTATCCAAACATTCTAAAAATCTGACATATGCTCGGAAAAAACTTCGCACAACCTCTTATGGTTAACCTCCACAATTACTCAACATTTTCTCGATAAATTACGAAATTCGAATAGGAACCAAAATTACTTTTAAGTAAGTTTTGATGTTGCTAATCTATTTCCATACGTTCATGTTGATGAGTCCCTTCAAATAAACTGCTCCACATGAGTTAGAGATATCGTATTCAATCGTTTTTAAAAGTATGTAATATTCGAGAAAATCGCTGTAAAATCATTTAAAACTCAATAACAACTTGAATCGATCCAATAAATTCAGTATGAGACATTTCGTCAATCTGGTCGCCTTTTTTCTGAAGTTTGGTTCTTTGCATATACTTTATGAATGTTCTCATTTTGAAATGAAGTCAGTTTATCAAGGGCTTCGATTTGAAACGAGTTTTCTGAAAATGCTAAGACGTAAATTAACAAACGGTGAGGCTAATAGGGCTATCGGAATGCTACAAGGTGGCCTAACTCAGGTTGTTGTAGCGGAAAGGCTCCAAGTCAGCCAAAGTGTGATATCTCGACTTTGGAATACGTTCAGGGAGACAGGTTCCGTGTTGGAAAGACCAAGGCTTGGTGGGCAATGAAAAAGAACACCTGCTCAGGATCGTTTCATCACCGTTTCGGCGAGAAGAAACCCTACATCTACGTGTAGAATGCTACGGAATACTCTTCAAAATGCAGATGGGGTCCAAGTTTCCATCGAAATCAACAGACGACGTTTTAAAGAGGTGAATCTAGGTTCTAGACGCCCATTGAGAGGAGTTCCATTAACACGTGACCATAAGCGTCAAAGACTGGAATGGCAAGGCAACATATGAATTGGAACGATCAATGGCGTAGTGTCCTTTTCACTGATGAATCCAGATATGGACGATTTTCAGATTCTCGAAGAATAAGGGTATGGACAATCCCACGCATACCCCGTAATCGTCGCTATGTCCAAGAAGTCCATCCATTCCGAGGATGTAGTGTTATGGTATGGGCCGGGATATGTTTCAACGGGCGCACAGATCTACACATTTGTCCTGGGAATATGACCGCCTCACACTATAGGGAGCATGTCATTGACAATGTTGTGCCAAATTTTCACGCTGCTATTGGTGAAACTTTTCAATTTCTAGACGATAGCGCTAGACCGCACCGGGCAGCCATAGTTGAGAATGCGCGCGAGGAGCTTGGTATTCCACATTTACCAATACCTCCGCACTCACCAGATTTGAATTGCATAGAACATGCATGGGATATGCTCCAAAGAAGATTAGATAACCATCAACCTACCCCAGAATCCTTAAATGATCTGAGAGAGCTTCTGCCCCGTTTATGGAACCAAATTCCTCAAGAAATGTTCAACAACCACGTGTGTAGTATGCAAAGAAGATGTCAAGCTGTTATTGATGCCCGTGGAGGACAAACATTGTATTGATAGTCTTAAAATGCTTGAATTCTCTGGAAATAAAATTTCGTTATTTTACTCGATTTTTCTTAACCACCCTGTATACGCTGCAGACCTACAGGCTAAAATTAATTTGCAACTTGAAATCGTATTAATATGGATTTTAATCACAAAAATGTTATTTCAACTATATTTTTTTGGAATTTAAGTCAATATCCCTAACTCATGTGGAGCAGTTTAGTTCGAACAAAATTGGAAGTCAATGACAATAATCAACGATTCAGAATTTAATATCGATGATATCATGGAGATGTTAGACATTGATGAAACTACTATTAATTTATCTTCAAGAAATTCTAATGAAAACGAGAAAAAAGTGCTATCCAAAGGACTTAATTACGCTGTTACCACGAAAAATGTCCTAATATATAGAATAATTTCAGCTATTGAGAACAGTTCAACCTGGAAAATCCAACGAATACAGAGTCCTGAATGAAATTTTACCTGAGGGACCTGTCAAAACCTTTTCAATAATATTGAAAAACGATCTATATAAGTTCATTAAAAACCTAGAAAAGCACCGACGTGAAGTCACTGTGGGTTTTTTTGATAAAATAGTGGATTTCAATTCGAACTGATCTGTTTATTTGAAAATATTGGGAAAATCAAATTTTAAATGGGTATATCTACGGAACCATTGGGCGGATTTTACCCATTCACTAATTTGACCTTCTTAATTACGCCCCAAACCTACTCTACAAATATCGAGTTTCTAAGTCCTTTCTTCCGGAAGTTATTGGGTCTACGGTCGGCTGTTAACACAATAACTTCCGAAAGAAACAACTTAGAAATTCGATATTTGTAGATTAGGTTTGGACCTCAATTACGAGGGCCGAATTCGTGAATGGGTAAAATGCACCCAACGATTTCGCAGATACACCCATACGAAATTTTATTTTTTCAATATTTCCAAGAATACAGATTAGATCTAATTAAAATCCAGTATTTACACGAAAAATTACAGTTCAAAGGTTCATACAGGGTATTATGAGGATAGTATGGTCAGAAGATCACAGAATATTGAATATTTAAAAAAATCATTTGAAACTTTTTCAAATTATTCCAATAACACGATCATCACGAAACTTTTCATAAAGTTGCCCATCAGCTTTTCCAAACTAGCTGCTAAGTTTAATTTTGATTGAATAAGTTATTTTTGAGTTACTCCGGAAAGAACAACGACATCGAGAAGAAAACCCCGAGCTTTTTAATATTTTTCCCAATATCTCCAGAAATTATCATCGCAACAGAATGAACATGATACACTGGTGCAAACTATGATGTTCGAGGTATAAGCAGAAGTTTTTCCTGGAACAGTTCCTGAACAGTTCCCAGAAAAAAATTTGTCGAAATTTCCTGACAGTGTAATCTCAACGAAATTTCGTGAAAAGTTGTGCGTTCTTATGCTCCGACTAACTGTAAAGTTTCAATTCAATCGCATGAGAAGTTCCTGAAATATCAGGAAATTTATCTCAAAATTTCAAATGATCATAACTCCGAAACCATTCCACCGATTTGTCCCATTAACGAACCTAACCGACGCATTCCAAAGCCTGACCTATCCTGAAAGTTTCAAGTCGCTAACTTGCTTCCTTCGACAGTTATCGTGTCGTCGGCCGGCCGGCCGGACAGAATCGATTTTGACACCGGACTCGTCATCAGTGAGTTCAACCTAGTCGTTTAAGACCATTTTCGGGAAAGAAATCGAAAATTACGGACATTTGGACAAAACGATAGCACGCTATTCTCCAGAACATGCGCAAAAATTATGTTAATTCCAAAGTTTTAACCAGTTGATAACGGAAATGCTACTGTCATATGAATTCATCTGAATATCATACTTAACTTTCAGATATCGTTGATGACGTTAACAAATATTCCAAAATGGATAAAGAACTGAACTGAACTGAAAACTGCGTGTCAATTTAGAACACAATATAAAAAGTTATAGAACATGATTTCTTAACGACGGAAATTAATAATGAAAAAATCTACTATCGGAATAGTAACACTCACCATCATTCTGTTCTTTCTGCATATGTCCCATAGAAACTTTGAAGATAATTTGTGGTATTCATTCAAATATTGCCATTCGAAACTAAGCAATTCTACTATTTCTGCAAATACAAAAGTGTGAAATCGCAGGATGAGTCTGCTGTGAGCGATTTTTAATGATGTCGCATTACCATCATTATTTCAACAACTCTACTATAATTTGTGGGAATTCTCCCAACTTTATTTATTTATTTATTTTTTCACGTATTAATTCCCAAACACTCTTGGTACAGGAAATATTCATGCGCTATTATTTCTCAATTTATGTGTCGTGTTATAATAATAAATAACCTAGAGGTTTCCTCTCTTTCTCGGAAACGTAAATATGACTTTTGGTAAATCATCCAGTATTATCCAGTAATGAATTTATTCTGCAACAATGGAAAATACATGAGTCACTAGACAGAATGATTATAAGTATCCTTACTCGTATTCACAAACCATTTTTGCCCAGTGAAGAAACAACGGTATGAAATAACACAGTTTTAATAGAATTCGTTATAATCAGTATAGTATAAATCTGCAAATGGTCCATTGGCTGTAAACTTCTGTCTATGAATCCTGATTTCGACCAACTGCGTTCTATGAGTTTTCATAGTCTTTGTGAATCTGTCTATAGTTTTGAGGCTCAATAGTTGCGTGATGATATGAATGAAAAAATATTAGCTCACGATCCAGATCTTCCTGTTCTTCTGTTTTATACTTATTTGCGAAGTGCTATTTGGAATATTCGATGTGAATAGTTTGTTGTGAAATTGTTCATTCATGAGTTTCACCTTCTGCTCAAAATATACACGATGTTCTACAAGCTCTATGACAAACTTTGACAGGAGGTAGCTGTGCTTCTTTTGACAATTTTTTTTTCTATGAACATAGGTCTGATTCGTTCTCGTTTCGAAGTTACAAGCATTTGAAAAAAAATTATTTCCATGTTTTGATTGAGTAGACCAACAGAAAATATCGGTTGATATGGTAATTGACATTAATTTAATTATTCATTTGACACTTGGTGTACGCATTGAACGACAATGCATTCTTTCACGACTCAGGAATATGCAGATATTGTATTTGAATATGGGTATTCCAATGGTAACTCCAGAAGAGCATCCCGAGAATACCGAAGAAAATATCCTAATAGACACCAACCCGCTCACACAGTATTTTGTGCATCATTCCGAAGACTTCGAGCAAAAAAAAGAATGCCATTCGGCCAACTGAAGTGAATGTAGAAAATGAGGAAAATGTAAAAGATGCTGTCCTTGGCAACCCTTCGATTAGTGTTCGACGTATAGCTACTAATCTTCATTATTCACCAAATTTCGTATGGCGTGTTTTGAAACGAGAAATGTTGCATCCATTCATGGACAAAATGTATCAGCTTTACATGCTGACGATGGGTTACGAAGGTTAGAATTTTGTAGATGATTACTTCAACAACATGCCCAAAATAATAGATTTATTTCGCTTGTCCGGTGGTCTGACTTGGCTTGTTTCACGGTATCAACAATAACCATAATGAACATGTATGGGCACTGCAGAATCCATATGCCATTAGACAAAGGCGATTTCAGCAACGTTTCAGTGTAAACGTTTGGGGTGGGATTTTCAACAATGATTTGATGCCAGTATATATTATAAATGATCGTTCAAATGCAGACTTGTATGAAAATTTTTTGGAGCACAACCTTTTTGACTTTTTCACGATGGTGCCCCAACACATAGAGGGAGGCAAGTAGTCATTTGGCTGAATGAACATTTCCCGAATAAATGGATAGGTCAAGGCAGACCAATACCATGACCACCTCGTTCGCCTGATGTGAATCCCTTAGATATATGAAGCACCTTGTTTATCATGTTGAAATCCAATCTCATCAACAATTACTTGATATAATACAAGATGCAGCAAACCAAATACGAAACGACCCAAATCTGATCCGCTGAGTAACGGCATTTTTAGTTCGTCGATGTGAAGCTTGCATTCAAGCCGAAGGTGGATATTTTGAACAATTTCATTGTCTCAAAATTTCCATTTATAATTTTGATTTGAACATGAAAATATAATTTTTCAAATGCTTGTATCTTCTTAACAAAAACGAATCGGATATATGTTCATAAGAAAAAAATTTTTCAGAATAAGCTCAGCTACCATCTGTCAAAGTTTGTCATAGAGCTTGTAGAACACCCTGCATAGCTTTGAAACTACCCTGTCTCTACGACTCTTCAACTAGTTTTAAAAATGTGATACTTCCGACACATGTATGTATGTGATTTTTATATAAAACCGGATTTTTCTGAAAGCTGTTCATCAATTTTCATGATTTTATACACCATGTATTCTGTTGAGAGTGTGCGGCAGTACATTTTGGATAACAATTAATAGTTGGTATTACAGTATTAGCAGAGGAAACGTTAACGGGAAATCATATATTTTACGCATGCTACAAGAGCACAAATAAAATCCACTGGAATAACTCTGTCTCCCAGTATAAGTGTTGTGAAATTGGATTCAGCTTGAAGAATAGGCTGACTTATTCATATTGAAATGCATCCGTCCCATTAGAACCATATTTCTTCTTTTGAATTCAGAAAACAAGCAGAAATCAGTTAATAATATTACCTACATTTTCCCTCTGACAGATAGGAGCTTTCGACCGGTTTGGTCCTCCAAGCTAAGTTTTCTGAAATCCTCAGGTGTACGAAAAACGCTACAGGCCCCTTAACATGAGGAATCATCTACCATAGATACATAATCTGGTATTGCACTGTGAAGCTGAAAAAAAATGGGAACGAACTGAAAAACTAGTTACACTAGTATATTTGTCATCACCCTAAGAAAGAATTAAGAGCAGAAACTCAAAAACGCATGCTTAATGTTCCGTTAATGAGCCATGTTTTTTCAACATTTGATAAACTGTTGTTGCGTTTTCTAGACTGAAAATAATTAGTGCCGATGTTGGTGTGGTGAATTGGTCGGACGGTAAAGTGATGACTCTATTAATGGTAGCTCTACTTCCCATACTTGAGTCTATTGAGTCAATTAGAGTAACCTGGTCTGGAGTACTTCGAGAAGTTATGGCTTTTTCTTCATAGGCTCTGGATTTTTCTGCTTGGTAGCTTTTAAATTCTATTCCATGACTGAGAATGAGCCATTGATTGTGAAATGGGGTTGAAGATAGATCTTAAAGTTGAATTTGTTTCTCTGGGGCTAAATATTTTTTTTGTCGGCAAGGGACATTCCGTTTCAAAGATGTGAATAGTTGAACTTAGTGGCTCTTTCCCTTTTTCGGCGATGCGATTCATCTTCATGGTTTCGGAATTGGTCGTGTATTTGGACTCGACTGAAGTGTCCCTACTTAATCTCTATCAGGCTCCAAGGACCTAAAACTACCGTCTTCAAGAGGGGAAACAACTTACTACATACAGAGTGTTACTTAATTGGAGGTACAAACGAAGAGATTCCTTGCGTGATTTTGGAGAAAAAAATCCCACAGAATATTAATGAACTGTAGCGAGCGCCCTCTCTCAGCTCTTACTTAAGTCGCGCGCGCAGTACCATCCCTTGCGTCTTAAGTACCCTACGTTACCTGCTTGTAACGCTTGGCCATATCATCGGTCAACGTACAGGGGGCGCTAGCGCGCACGCTGTCCCTGTTGGATCCTCTCAATATCTCGTAAGTACACTCATCCCCAACGGTTTCTGTTCTACAACTACTCCATTGGATCGGCTTCCCATCAAGCCACCAAGCAAGGGCGGTTGAAGAATGGGAACAAAAGAGGAAGGCCAGATCCTGGCGAAGGATTGAAGGACAGAGACAAGCTAAGTCATTCCTCTCATACTCAACGAGCTGGACTAAGAAAGCCCTCTCACTTAGCAAATTGGAACTGAGAAAACTGACAGGCATACTCACGGGACACTGTCCTGTGAATTATCATCTTCGAAACATTGCGAAGGTTCCTGATGATACCTGTCGCTTCTGCCAAGAAGCCACTGAGACAGCGGAACACCTGCCATGCAAATGTGAAGCTGTCCTCTGGAGAAGGCTGCAACATCTTGGATCCTGTTTCTTAAAACCGGAACAAATAATGGGTATAGCACCCAGTAAGGTAGTAAAGTTTATCGAGGCCTTGGTACCTGACTGGTAAACAGCGCGGGGATGCACAATAGATCTCAAGGTCAAGGTGTCAGCGAGGTTGAGCATAGCCTCATCGCCCCTCCTCTAATCTAATCTAATCTACTCCACTGAAAATCTTGTAGATTAACGCCTGCATTAATATTTATTTTCTTATCTTTTTCACTGTCTTTTCCAGACCTGTAAACAAGAAAGACCAATGGGCCCAGCATACCTTGTATGACGTATCTAACCCTGACAACTTCTCGTTTGATATTTAGATTCCTTTCTATGTTGGTATTACTACCTTTTTCCTATGTCTATGCAGATATGGGATTCAATTGCCCTGATGCCATTCAAGCTTTTTCATCAGTTGTTTAGGATTGACAGAATCGAAGTCCTTTGATAGATCCAAAAAAATGCCCACAGGCTCTACAGTCTTAACCAACTACCAATTGGTTAGTTGGAAAATTGCACCCTCTCTATTCCTGTTCTTCATGAAACCTTGTTGGTGTTCAGTAAAGATTTCACATTTTCTGAACAAAGTGAAGAACTTTTGGGATAGAATTTTTTTGAAAATGAAATGAAATTTTTAACATGCTGATTGAGCTCATTGAAGAAAATTCCTTTAGTGAATGCATGACTCACTATGTGGGTGAGAGTTTGCTATCAGATAGACCTCTTGACGTTGTTGTCATGAGCGCAGGATGATGGATCCTTCATTTATTTGACAGTATTAAGAATTTCAGTGCCTGTTTTTTAAAACATGATTAAACTTTTCTCTTTTTAGTGAATATCCTCCTGCGAAAAGATTCAGAGCTGAAAAATCCTTAAGCCTGGTCCAGATGAGTGTAATACGAACAGCGAATGCAATTAAATTTGATAAACAATTTGGCGAATAGTGAGGACGGCACTCGAGCTCAGCCTCGAATAATAAATTCGAATGCAGCGTTCGAGTTGAAAACCGAGTCCAGAAGGAGCACAGAGAGCGCTGCCTCGAACCATAAAACTCCCTGTGTTTTATTGCATAAGCTGTTGGGATAACATCTGGGCCTGGCTTTAGACGACAAGACCAGTTTTTTGTTGCGTATTTCGAAAGTGAGTATGCCTGAGAGATAAGTTTTTAAGTCAACAAAAAGGGTTATATCAACGTCATAAAGAGCTGAAATCAACATCTTGTAGTTCCAAAGTAATATATTATGATCATCCCTTTCTGGTTCTGAAAATGGAACCGAAAATAAGTATTAGCATATTATTGGGAACTTCTGCGAAGATGCCAGCGCCCTAACGGATAAATTTGGAACCTGTCCAAGCTAGTAGTTTTATGTAAACAAACCTTAGAAAAGTGGTGGAGAACGAATATTTATTAAACAGAGCTTGAATATTTAAAAAAATTATTATAGTTTTGTGAAAGATTTCTTGAGAAGGAACTTTTCGTTCGGATCACGATATAAAATTGTACTTTAAATCGTTCCTGGAGGATAATTTCGGTTCGGTGTTATTTTAGTGTATGTTGGCTTGGTGGATCAAAATGAACCCATATCTAAGTTTACTTGAATTTCTGGAAAATAGGCACCTCAATAAGTAATTTAAGGACTCTTATTTATGTGAAGAAGTACTGAATGCAGGCTATATTATGTGGTAAATCTAGAATCAGTCCAAATGATATGACATGTTCTTTGTTTACAAACAAGTGAATCAATAAAATGAAAACAGATTTTCTGCTTTAGTTCTTTCGCATCGTATTTCTAAAGAAAAGGAAACAGATAGACATATAATTGATTTCATTTTCATATTACAGCAGCTCAAGATACACATACAAAATGAAAAATGTCAGAGCTGGTTCAACCCACCTATATATAGAAATGAAAAAGTATTAATGTATTTATAGGAATAACTTCAGCTATTGTCAACTCTAACAGTATATCTAGTTTTTGGCAGGTTTTCAACCAGATCACTCTTTTAGAATATGATTTTGTGTATTATGTGAATTAGGTAGCTGCAGAAGTGCTCGGTAGTTTCTCTGCAGCATTTTTCTTCAAAATTCTCTTATTTTCATTTACACCTGAAAACATCATGACATGAAGTTGTTTCGAAATGAATACATTTGTAGGTAATTTACCTTTATAAAAATAAACATCTTCAGAAAAATGCAGAGAATATACTTTCATGTATTTCGTGACCTGTTTTCCAATCTTCAATTTCTAAAGCTAGGCCTTTCTTCTATCATTGAGTTCCCTGCCAAATGAAGTTTCCAAATTAACTTTACTTTCATTTGGCTTTGGAAAAAATTAAAACTAGTAGCACTAGATGATCCTTTCTTCTTTGACCATGAATAACATTGAGTTGAGGCACACAACAATAGTCATTTCGGGAGGATGCCATTTCGAATTAATACAATCGAAAATTTCAATCGGAAAGAAAGGAATCGATTGATGAATATTACAAACACTTTCGGTATACCAAAATTTCAACTCGGAGAACAACACAAAAGCTCGAAAATGAACTCCAAAAGTAAGCAAATTACGTTAGAATAACAGGCACGACGAAAAACTACTAGCTTGGAAGTGTTCGAATTTCTATCGCCAGATGGCGTATCGCTTAGCAGTAGTTGCGAATAATTCCACTGAATAGTCAATATTGCGTGGAACTGAAAGATTCTCAAAAAATTGATTTTCACTCAATAATTATTTCAAAACAGACTCAATCGAAAGAAAACAACAACAGATTGCTTCAACGTAGCAACGTAGCGATCAATAGCAATAAATTCCTTGCGACGTTACGCCACTGGAATGGAAGTTACGTACAATCTCTTGTATAAATTAAACAACCAAAGCCGTTAGCTAAACGGAGTGTACATTCACACATGCTTAGTACATGAATGTTGACACTGTATCTTACACATGCTGGTGTGTGTAAGTAGTGAGGTAAGGTTAGGACTCCGGCACTGTATATACCTACCTACGTACACATAGAACCGGTGCTATTATAGTAGCTACTCGTCGATCCGCCGACAAGGACGCTATTATGCCCACATCGTCGGCGAAAGGGATTTTTTCTCTCGCTCGCTTAACAGGTCTTCGTTCAGTTAAAGGGGGGCATACACTCAACGGATTGAAGACAGACCGAATTATAAAATGAGGATTTTCATCTGCCATGCTCCATGACTGAACATCGGTAATATCTTGTTCATCAATCAAGAAATGTTTTTAAACTTATCTTTCTGTGTCCGAATTTTAGTTTACAATTCTTTTTCATACGCTTCTAAAGGGTTTTCCAATAAGAGGTGTTATTTTGATATTCAAAGAGAAATGCCATTTTTCAATATGAATGATAGGATGTTTATTTCATTATAAAGAAGAAACTATGCCTTTAATAGTGGAAAATAACATCAGGCAAATGACCACCACGACCACGCTTACAGGACCATATCCTTTTAATGAAATTTTCCATAACCAAATCGCAAAGTGGCTGCCCTATGTCCTCGATAGCCTCACGAATTCCATCTTTGAGGTCTTGAATCGACGCTGGGCTGACGTAGACCTTCTCTTTCACGTGGCCCCAAAGGAAGGAATCGCAAGATCTCGTTGGCCAATTGTGATCACCTCTTCGAGAGATAACACGGTCCGGAAACTTTTCCCGCAAAAGATCAACGGTTTCGTTGTTGATGATCGGCCGGCTTGAGTTCTTGTGTTAGCTGAACTTTATAAGCCTTAAGACCCAAATCTTTATGCAAAATACGGTGTAATGGCGTTTGTGGAATATTCTTGGCTGTTCTTGAGCGACGTGCACGGGTTTTATTCTTCACATCACTAACTTGTCCCAACAGCTCGAAATTTTCCACCAATTTCTTTATTGCAGTCCGACAAGGTGCTTCACGACGACCCAAAAATGTTCGAGTTTTACAAACCGTCTCTGCCAAATTTTCCCCATTTTTATAGTGAATTTTAGTAATTTCAATGCGTTGTTGAAGCGTGTATCATTCCATTTTTATTAATGGCGTAGTTTCTACTTGTCAAATGTCAAAAAATGACAGCTTCAAAAGTGACATCTACCGAAATAGCGGGCTATTCAAAATAACACCTCTTATTGGAAAACCCTTAATGTATAAACGGTTATTGTACAGCTTATCGATTTATGTTTGTTTTGTTAGGATTTGAGTTGAGTCTGTAGTGAGCATTTCATCAGTCAAAAGCTGTTCGCAGCTCATCGTCACATCGACACCTTCCTCTTTTGTTGCGTAAAAGCTATATTGAACTAGCATGTACATGTGTCATTTGTCATTTGAATGATATTTTGGGAGGATCTTGCAATATTTCAAAGTTTATTTCTTGGTTTTCGCTCCCAATATCTGAAGAAGAACTTGTAATAAAATTATCATTCAATGGAATGGTCCATACGTTATTGTTATGTGTTTACGGTCAGCCTAATGGCCGACTGCGTAAACACAATAACATCCGAAAGAAACAACTTAGAAACTCGATATTTGTAGAGAAGGTTTGGACCTTAATTACGAAGGCCGAATTCGTGAATGGGTAAAATCCACCCAATGATTCCGTAGATATACCCAATCAAAGTTTTATTTTTCCAATATTTCCAAAAATACAGATCAGATCGAATTGAGATCCAGTACTTCATCGAAAAATAACAGTTCGAAGTTTCATACAGAATTTAATGAGGATGATATGATAAGAAAATCATAGAAATTTTTTTTTTCAAATTGTTCTAATGACACGATTATCACGAAATTTCGACTAAAGTTGTCTTTCAGCATTTCAAAACTAGCTGTGAAGTTTTATCAGGACTGAATCAGTATTTCTCGAGTTATACCGAAAAAATCAACGATATCGAGAAGAAAACCTCGAAATTTGACATATTTTTTCCCGATATCTCCGAAACTTATGATCGTATCGGACTGAAATTTGGTACACTGCGATGAAATATGAAGCTCAAAGTGTGAGTGAAATTTTATTTGGATATGATGAATGATTTTCCGAAAAAAAAATTTTCTTGGGAAAAAATTTCGAAACAAATTTTTTTTTGAATTCACTGACGATATGATCCTGACGAAATTTGGCTCAAAGTTGCGCGTAGTTATACTACACCTAACTGCCAAGTTTGAATTCAATCGCTTAAGTAGTTTCTGAAATAAAAATAAATAACTTCAAAACTTCAAATGCCTTTAACTCCGAAACTGTTCGACCGATTTGGCCCATTGACGAACTTAACCGCGGCATTCTGATGCGCAACCTATCCTGAAAGTTTCAAGTTGGTAGCTTGCTTCTGTCGACAGTTATTGTGTCTACGGCCGGCCGAACAGAATCGATTTTGACACCGGATTCGTCATCAGTGAGTCCAACCTAGTCGATTGAGACCATTTTCTGCTTAATCATCCAAAATGACAGACATTTGGACAAAACGATAGCACGCTGTTCCAATAGAACATGCGCGCAAAAACCCTGAAGAATAATGCCTTTGTGCATGGGATGAAAAAAGACCAAGAGCTTGAACCCCAGTCAAGCTCTTGGTCGGAAAATAATTTTTCCGGTTTTCAGGAGACCATTACCTGTTGGGTGCTGTTCCAAAGTTACAGTTACAAAGCCAATAGACAACACACCAGGCCTCCTAACTTGCAGAAGCATTCTGGGTGGTTCATAACGGAACCTAGGAGAATTGCCAACAATATAAATATCAACATACCTCGGGGGCGGTTAGATAGGTTGAATTAATTGCACTGTTTCAGTTACATATGGTAGCTTTGTTTTAGTTCCGACTTCAGAACCAATTCAGGACTGTTCGGGACGGTTCGAGTATGCGCGATTTCGATTTTTCAGACCCAAAATCGCAATTGCGCATGCTCTAACCGTCCCTAACAGTTCTGAATTCAGAACCAAAACAAACCCATCGTTAGCAAAAATTGTGGTATTAATTGCTAGGGATTCTTTATCTGTTCCGCCATTCAGCCCATATTCGGGTAGCACTATGATTTCAGTCTGAAATGGTCATTCAAATGTTAATAGAACGAACCTATAGTATATGTTCAGCCTTATCTAAAGTGTTCCTCTTTATCCAATAAGTAAATGGGCGTTTTCGGTTCTCCCTATTCGTTCTGAATCACGACAGGCAACCATCGACTCCACGTGGAACAGCAACTTTCTGTTTCACTCAGACTCATTCCAATCGCATTAGTCTACCCTTTTCTGCAAGAAACTCTCCCGAATGAAGAACGCGAAGTAGGTGCAACGAGTCAGAAAAAGACGGGAACATAATCTTAAGAAACTGGAATTCGCAGTACGATTCTCATCTTTTCAAGACAGTCCAAGCGTATACTTATACAGGGGGCGTCGAGGGGGTAGGGGAATTTATATGTTTCCTAGGGGTACACTCCGCTTCACAAACCGAGATGTCTCGCTCCAGTGAAGCTCACCGATTAAATACGCTTGGGATAATGACAAGTTTTTAATTAATTACTTACCGAGGAGCAAGTATTCGTTTTAATTCAATAAGACTTTAGTCGCAGGTGAAGTATTATGTAACGAACTGATATTTTAATTGTTTCTGCTTGGTCTTTCGATCTTGAACGGAATATCACATCTGATCGATGCTTGGGGCGTAATCCTCTCAAGGTGCTCGGTTGGTATTTTTGTCTTGTTATGGTAATTGAATGTTTTGTGGTTTGAAATTGAATCAATAATTTATAAGTATTCCTTTTCTTATGAGGAGTTATTGGAAGCAAAGATTAATCTTTGATTGGAAGGTATTTATTTCGTTTTGTCCGCTTGTTCGAAGAAACAACAGCAGGACTATTTCGTCAAAAAGTCGGTAATGTTCGAATTTGGAGCCACATGTCGTGAGGCAGATGTATTAACCAGTGATTCAGATTTCTGAAGTGCATGTTATTGGCGTCTGAATTTAAGATTGCAGCGCCACGGTGGCCAGTTTTAGAACCTTAGATACAGACATAGATTTTGTTTTGGTAGTCGATTTTGTACTGTTTGTTAGTGTTTGGTTTGATAATTTTTGATTTCACGATTTATTCAAATACTTTTTAGACTCTTATAGTTGACGAGAGTATTATTGAAAGTAAATATTCCATTCTTATAAAGTAGGTATGTATCATCCTTCAATCTAATTGAGTGTAGCAACTCTAAAATTACGGGGATATCTCCAAGGTTAGGCAGTATTTTGATATTATTTATTTTCAGATCCAAATGGCAAGATTGACATGGTGGATTTCTTAGGCTGTCTTGAAAGTTGAAAGTAGTAGATAGTATTGTAAAACATACTTTTTGGAATAATAGAAAATTCATAACTAAACTAAATACTCAATATATTGTGAATAAAATGAATACGTTCACTTGAAACTAGTGCTTCTTGTACCGTAAGCCTTATTGATTATGGATTGTCACATAAATTTTCCAACACTCCAACATATATGATTGGTCTTGAAAAACCTGTAATAAATAAGCCTTGTTCAACTTTGCTTTCATCGACAGAAGCACTTTGAGCGAAGAGTATTCATCACCAGATATTTCCTTTTTGAGACTCTTTTTTTCAATAGTCAGTTCTATCACTAGAACATTTACGTTGTTCCTTAATGATCAGTTCAACAGGCAGATTTCTGGAAGGCATAGCATTCCTCTTAAGTAAATTTCTCTGCTTGGATTATGGGCCTGGAAAAAAATTTTCTACATGAATGTGATCTAATATTTCATGAGCAATTTGTGCTTACCTCTATAAAATTGATTATCATCGGTAAAATGCAGGTAACAGACTCTCATAAATCTTGTTTGTTGGTTTTTATCGATTCTTCAACACTTTCAGGCCCGACTTCTTAAAGGAAGTTTCTTTCACCCTAAATCCAAATTTTTTACCGGGCTGTAGAAATCTATGGCAAGGGACATTTGAGTTTGCTTGTCCTCAGTAAAAGCACTTGTAAAATCACACAAACGCCAAGAAAAACCAATTTTTACGAAAATACAGATTGGGTCGAATGGAAATACAGAGCTTGATTGAAGAATAACAGGTTCATGTAGAATTTCGTGAGGAAAATATGATCAGAAGATCACCACATCTTTTCATCAAGTAAAGATGCGGTTGGCGGGGCAAAAGTGAAAAGATGATTGATTTGGCAATGAATTCCATAGCTTCACTGCAGTGCTTTCCTAGAATTTTGTCGTCGAAAGGACTAACTTCTTTGGGTAGGAAATTAATTTTTATGATCCCTGAAAAAATATTTCACTAACTGAAAGCATGTCAATTTATCTATTGGGAACGCACTGCAACTTCAATATGCAGTTTTCAAAACTCACCGACATCACTTTAGATAATTTCCAAAATCGGAGAAATTTGGTGTATAGGTATATTTCGACCACACAAGTCATTGTTTTCCACTCGAGTTCAATAGGAATAATGTAGTAGATAATTTTTTATATATCGGATATATTAGTCCTTAATGAATTCATCAATTCTGAGTGGTCATAAATAAAACTCATTCGCGTTGTAACAAATGAACATAGGGTTCAGCATGAGCAGACTTTTAAATCATCGAATCAATATTCATTTCACTTCAGAAAGCCAATTCACTAATGTGTTCGTCAGAATATAATATATAATAGATAATAGGTATCTTGCCTGTTGCACCATTTATCATGTTTTCATGTTTTTTGCGCGCATGTTCTAGGGGAACAGCGTGCTATCGTTTTGTCCAAATGTCTGTAATTTTGGATGATTGAGCCGAAAATGGTCTCAATCGACTAGGTTGGACTCACTGATGACGAATCCGGTGTCAAAATCGATTCTGTCCGGCCGTAGACACAATAACTGTCGACAGAAGCAAGCTAGCAAGTTGAAACTTTCAGGATACGTTGCGCATCAGAATGCCGCGGTTAGGTTCGTTAATGGGCCAAATCCTTCGAATGGTTTCGGAGTTATAGGCACTTGAAGTTTTGAAGTTTTTTATTTTTTATTTCAGAAACTACTTGAGCGATTGGATTCAAACTTGGCAGTTAGGTGGAGTATAACGACGCGCAACTTTGAGCCAAATTTCGTCAGGATCATATTGTCAGTGAATTTTCAAAAAAAATTTTTTTCCAAATTCATCATATTAGAAAAAAATTTCACTTACACTTTGAGCTTCATATTTCATCGACACCTTCCTCTTTTGTTGCGTAAAAGCTATATTGAACTAGCATGTACATGTGTCAATTGTCATTTTAATGATATTTTGGGAGGGTCTTGAAATATTTTAAAGTTTATTTCTAGGTTTTCGATCTCAATATCTGAAGAAGAATTTGTAATAAAATTATCATTCAATGGAATGGTCCATACGGATTGCAGGATTCAAAAAATTTGACAAGGCAAGTTTCTTCGGAAACAGTTGTCTAATAAACAATATCGGAATAATGTGAACGATTAACGAAGTGAACTCTTACGTTTCAGCGTCCATATCTCACTCCTCCGTCGCGTCATCGAACAATAAAGCGAAAAGTTGCAGAATTAATATTCTGAAATACCTATTTCAAAAACGTTTGTTCTCATTGAGACAGACATATGATCTAGAACAAAACCGTTCGCTTCGTTGATCGTCCACATTGTTCCGATATTGACGAATGGGAAACATTTTTTCGAAAAACTGCCCTTGACAAATAGTTTGGATACCGGATTCCGCAAATGCGATTTCTATGAATAATAATTTTCATTGAATTCTCAAAGGTTCTTTTTTCGATATTGGGAGTGAAAACTCAGAAAAAATTTCAAAAAGCACTGCCGTGAAGGCAGCAACTTTTGCGCGCATGTTCAATGTAGATGACTGCTTCAGCGACGAATTTGAACATGCCCGCAAAAGCTGCTGCCTTCACGGCAGTGCTTTTTGAAGTTTTTACTGATAAATGACTGGATTTCAATTCGATCAAATCTGTATTTTTGGAAATATTGGAAAAATAAAATTTTGAATGGGTATATCTACGGACTCATTGGGTGGATTTTACCCATTCACGAATTCGACCTTCGTAATTAAGCCCCAAACCTACTCTACAAATATCGAGTTTCTAAGTCGTTTCTTCCGGAAGTAATTGTGTTTACGGTCAGCCTAATGGCCGACTGCGTAAACGAATCCGGTGTCAAAATCGATTCTGTCCGGCCGTAGACACAATAACTGTCGACAGAAGCAAGCTAGCAAGTTGAAACTTTCAGGATACGTTGCGCATCAGAATGCCGCGGTTAAGTTCGTTAATGGGCCAAATCGTTCGAATGGTTTCGGAGTTATAGGCACTTGAAGTTTTGAAATTTTTTATTTTTTATTTCAGAAACTACTTGAGCGATTGGATTCAAACTTGGCAGTTAGGTGGAGTATAACGACGCGCAACTTTGAGCCAAATTTCGTCAGGATCATATTGTCAGTGAATTTTCAAAAAAATTTTTTCGAAATTTTTTTCCAAAAAATTTCTTTTTCTAAAAACCATTCATCATATTAGAAAAAAATTTCACTTACACTTTGAGCTTCATATTTCACAGCAGTGTACCAAATTTCAGTTCGATACGATCATAAATTTTGGAGATATCGGGAAAAAATATGTCAAATTTCGAGGTTTTTTTCTCGATATGGTTGATTTTTTCGGTATAACTCGGGGAATACTGATTCAGTCCTGATAAAACTTCACAGTTAGTTTTGAGATGCTGAAAGACAACTTTATGCGAAATTTCGTGATAATCGTGTCATTACAACAATTTGAAAAGAAAATTTCTATGATTTTTCTTATCATATCATCCTCATTAAATTCTGTATGAAACTTCGAACTGTTATTTTTCGATGAAGTACTGGATTTCAATTCGATCTGATCTGTATTTTTGGAAATATTGGAAAAATAAAGTTTTGATTGGGTATATCTACGGAATCATTGGCTGGATTTCACCCATTCACGAATTCGGCCTTCGTAATTAAGGTCCAAACCTTCTCTACAAATAACGAGTTTCTAAGTTGTTTCTTTTGGAAGTTATTGTGTTTACGCAGTCGGCCGTTAGGCTGACCCCCTCAAAACTTTTGACATGCGTGCAAGAGCTGATGAATTCACGTCAGTGCATCGCTAGAAATATCAGTCCAGAAATGAACAAAAAAAATTACAGACAAAATAATTTTATCGAGCACATACTTCCATTTACTCCCAAACAAGATACACTAAATTCAAGAATGCGTTGTGAGCCAATCCGCCCAAATTCATTGCATATTTGCAGAAAGGATTAGGTGCTTAGTTACGAATCAAGTAGAATCCGTCCAATGATTCCACAAGAAATTTTATTCAACCATCAAAAAGAAACCGATCTACTGAAATTGAAATCTCATTCTTGGTCTAATAATAATACCGAGGTTTCTTGTAGAATTTCCTGAAGATCATACACCCTTGGATTAGTGATAACACTGCTTAAAGTATTTGAATTTCGAGGAGTATCTCCGGGTCTCGAATTCGTTGGTTCGATTTGAAGCATTCGAATTAACGACTCAGGAAACGCGCAGAAGCACCTAAAGTCACATCGGCATCTCGAATATTTAACATTTTCATGTGATTTGAGTTGTCATTCTCTTTATTTACAGCCCCATATTTCTGATGATAGTTCCACTTTCCTCAGTCAATTTGGAAGATTGTTCATATTTGTTGTCGAAAGATTGGTAGAATACTATATTTGAATTTTGACTTCTGATAATTCCTTGAAATTTTTCGCACCTCGCAGACATAAAGTGTTCACTATGATGTTGTGTTGAATTTTGAACTCCAAAATATCTCAACTTTCATTTTACACAAAATCCAATATTTTTGCAGGATACAGAAGGGAAGAATGCAACCAATTACGAAATGGCGAATGCGTCGGTAAATATTAATCAATGTTCATAATCTCCCAGTGCGTGACTGATCTTGAATTTTGTTACGAGACGAGATTCTCGTGAAGTCTCTTCTTGTTTTTGAAATTCATTTCTAGTCTCGAACCTGGTCTCACAGTCCTCAGTCTCGTCTCGAGTTTTCTGCGAAAGTCTCGCGAAGGTTTCATAGTCATGAGCCATTTCATTATTTCATTTCAGTAAAGAGTCCTTAGTGGGTTGAATTGTTGTGATATTTCATCAATCGTTTAATAAATAATTGATAAAACTTTGCTGGGGCGATTTTTCATTTGTTTCAAATTTTTTTCTCAATTTGATATCGAATTATTGATATTACTATTAATTCCCCAAAACAGAAACTTATTTCAAATTCATAAATATTTCCGAATGAATGTTATGGACCTGAAATTGTCCGCTACAAAAAGGAACAAGCTTGAAGACATCATCTACATCGTTATCAAGTACAGCCATGATATCAAGCTGAAGTTTGGTATAGAAAAATGCAGGAAATGTCAATACAAGGAAAGGAGGCTAATGATCGCATGCAATTAAATTATATATCCAAACTGAATAGCAAGAACTTGATGAGAGCTGTAATTACGTTCACTATCCTTATTCTAACAAACAATATGGAAAAGTTGAGTTGAATAGAATAATTCAAACTTTGGAAGATCATAACGTTCATCACCAAAAATCGTAGAAAAGGCGGCAGAGGATTAATCGATATCGAACTATTACACGGTAGGCAGATTGAATGCCACATATACCTTATCCCATTAGCTTTGCAGTATTTCAACCTTCGAGTTATACTAATCAGCAAGAAAAAAGACAGATAGGTTCTGAGCCTTCACGGTAGATATACTGTCACTCCCTTCACGATGTCAATGTTGACCAATAATCATTGTCAAAGGATTGGTTGATGAATATTATCCCAAAACAGAGACCATCGTTGTAGGAAATGAGGGCTACTAGTATGACCGACTCTTGAATAAGACGGCTGCTTCAAACAACATAACAACGTTGATACCAATACCAACTAGCAGCAAGTCAAGACTATTATATTCGTACACTCTCGGACCTGTCACTAAAACGAACACATGAAGATATATTAAAAAAGGACTATCCACACAGGTCATTTTCGAAAACGTATTAGATCAGACATAACTGTTATCGACAAAAAAACGAAGTCCACCACATTAACTGAAATTGCCATTCGGCTCAGTCGCAACCTAAGCAACGTACGTATAGCCCCTTTGGTGATATGAAATATTGGTTCCATACCTGACACCCGACTTAACTACACCTGAAACCAGGAATACTGAAAATAATTCAGGAGGCATTGATCATAGACACCTGCCACACGGTCCACAAATTCCTTCCGTAGAGTTGTGATATCAGCAGGATCACAATATAAATACTACAAAACAGTGCACAACTGAGAATAATAATGATAATATCAGTGCAATAGAAAAATGGGAAATAAAACAGCTGCTATATTTATGGACATACAAAAAGCCTTCGATAGTGTCTGGCACGCTGGTCTGATCTCCAAGCTTTTCCATCTAAAATGCCCCATCTATTTGACAAAAATGATAAGCAATTTCCTTCTAAACAGAAAATTACAGGTACGAGTCAAAAATGAAGTATCGGAAGAATTTACACCAGCACAAGGTCTACCACAAGGCTCGTCGCTCTCTCCGCTGCTTTACAATTTGTTCTGCTGTGACATGTACAGACAACACAAGGACAGTAACAAGAACATCAACAAGCACGCATACATTCTTCAATTTGCTGATGACACAACATTAATATCTCACCACAAAACATTGAAAGAATGTATGAAAGCACTACAGAACTTGTCAGATGTCACGGTGGCATGGATGAGACGTTGGAGGATACAACCCAACCCAGCAAAATCCAAACTCATCATCTTCAACCACAACGCCAACTCTCCCAATATAAAACTTGGAAATGACAGAATTACTCCAACAGATTCATGCAAGTACCAGGGCATACAGATTAACAGCAAGTTGAACTTCAGAGCACATATAAATATTCAAAAGAAAACAGCTATCACACGAGCGGGACATTTTAGGTCTCTTACTCATAAAAACAAAGGAATCAGCAGTAAAACAGCAAGTATGTTTTACAAAATGATATGCAGACCTTCATTGGACTATGGACATACAGTATTCACAAATACAACAAAAACAGCTCTAAATATAATTGAGGTGGCGGAAAGAACTTGCTTACGAAAAATCACAAAACTGAGACATCCCAACAATCCACTCTATAACCCATCCAATCATATTTTATACCAGATAACGGAAATCGAACCAATACTGGAAAGAATGCAAAAACTCAGCAAGAAATTCATCACAAACCAAAATAACATCAACCTAATCGAGCCGTTGTTTCACCACTACAATAGAGAATCTACACCAAAGGCAAAGTTGCCAGCTTTGCCACTTTTCGAACACCTGAAATCCCTAGAATAACAGTCGTTATTGTTCAATAATATGTAATAATTCCTAACTGAATTGTAATATAAGAGTGTATATAACTGGCTGGAAGACTGCGGTCGATGGCCATTTGATTGCAAGATCAATAAATTTAGTTTCTCTCTCTCTCTCATAATGATAATAATCATTATAATAATTATGGAACAAATTAATTAATTATAATGAAAATTTTATGATACTTAATTTATCTACTCCAGGGATACCCAAATTCCAATTTCGTGCAACAAAAGATAATCTTAATGATAATAATAATGCTCAGTTAACCTAACACCCTGAAAAAATTTCAGTCATGTTTGAAAATTCCGATCGTCTTCCTGTAGTCCAACGGTCCATCTTGTTATCACTTTAAACTCGGACTTCCTTCTCCAAAATCTAACAAAAGGAGGTGCTTCTTCGAATATTCAGATCGCCTATTCTAAACATCGTTATATGAAAAGCCCGCCGATCCATTTTAGACGCCAACTCAATCATGGGTATACAGTTTGATAGGCTAATAAAACGAACGATTAAAATCGCTTTTAAGACCCATCAAAACGAATATAACTGAGGACCGTTTCAATTAATAATTTCACAACATTAGCATTCGTGAGACGACCATAAAAAACTCCAAGTTAATCTATCTTCCGGGCAGTAAATTTCGTTTTATTCTCGAATAATTTTTGAAACAATATGCTCCCCAGGCGAATGAAAAACAATTTTGAGGGCGTATTTAATACCATCACCATGAGCGAACTGGATCTCAAATGGAGTGGAAAATCTATATTGGTCGATATAACCCCTCGCAAAATAATATACAGGGTGTCAATTTGAAAACTTCCCACCCCTATCATCTCGAAACGGGTTAGGTTTTTATAAAATCGCTAGGACACGTCAATTTTATTATCGAGGGAGAACAATTTTAATATAGAAATAATTTTTCCTCTTTCAACCCCCCGACCCCCCCTCTGGAAAATCTCAATTGGCAATTGGGGTTGAGTGATACGTCATTCGAAAGAACTTTTTATTTTTATATTTTGGCACCAAGTTTTTCAAATTTGAGGGCTGCGTTGCCAAGTTAGGGTTATTTGAAGATTGTAAATTATACATTATTAGACATTATTCCTGTGAGTGTTTTAATCACGTTGAAGCTAAGATTTGTATTTGAACATGTTTTTTTAGGTAAGTAGTTTGTTTTAATAAACCAATAAATCATTTTACTAACCTTTTGACTTACTGTTTTTTGATATGACCATAAAGAGAACAGGTGCATTCATCACTGAAAGTGTTTATCAATCCGATAAATTTTTTTGGTCATGAAAGATGGAGATTAATTTTTTTTTCTTTTCCTTTTATTTTCATTTGCAATTGGATTCGTCCCAATACAGTTGAGATGATGATGATATGATCCGAAATTTGAAATATTATTTAGTGAACTTTCCTACCAGTCAATATCTTCTTGTATAATAATAAATTCTTCTTGCGCATCTTCCTTGCTCACCATAAATAAAAATCATTTCAATTTCTTTGCCTAAGCGTGTATACCATAGTTACTAACAATAACACATAAATTATCGCAGTAAATTTCAACTGATTTAAATACCTTGTGAGATTGACTAGTAGGAAAGTTCACTAAATAATATTTTAAATTTCGGATCATATTATCAAATTGTATTAGAACGAATTTCATTACAAACGAAAATAAAAAAAGAAGAAAAAAATTAAATGTTTATCTTATCTTTATCGGATCGATAAACACTTTCAGTGATGAATGCACCTGTTCTCTTTATGGTCATGTCAAAACACAGTAAGTCAATAGGTAAGTAAAATGATCTATTGGTTCATTAAAACAATTAACTAACCTAAAAAAACATGTTCCAATACAAATCTTAGCTTTAACGTAACTAAAACACCCACATGAATAATGTCTAATAATGAGTAATTTACAATCTTTAAATAACCCTAACTTGGCAACGAGGCACTCAAATTTGAAAAAATTGGTGCCAGAATGTAGAGAATAAAAAATTCTTTCAACTGACGTATCACTCAACCCCTTTTGCCATTTAAGATTTTCGAGAGTGAGGTTCTGGGGGTAGGGGGTTGAAAAAGGCAAAGTGATTTCTACATAAAAATTTTTCCTCCTCGAAAATAAAATTGACGTGTCCTAGCGATTTTATAAAAACCTAACCCGTCTCGAGATAATAGGGGTGGGAAGTTTTCAAATTGACACCCTGTATGGTGCACCTCAGTTGGAGGTACAAACAATAAAGAGGGGGATTCCTTGCATAATTTTAAGGAAAAAACACTGCAGATTTTACACAAGGGGTTTTATTTTCTCAGTTTAATAACCCAATACCATTTATATCTTCAATAAAACTTATATATTATTCATAACAAAAGGATGAACACACATCGATCAAAGTATTCTGCACTCGAAGGTGAGACTCGCAAGATGCTCCTGGCAGATGGCGCGCTGTAGTTGTTATACTGCAGCGGTCCTTCTGAAAGGTAACAAGTATCGAGAGAACTCTCTGCGGTTTATCCAAGTTAAGTTGACCTGACGATCAATAATAATTGTGAAACAGCTGTAGTCATTCTACTTGGATCCGCTTCTTCGGTGTAGGTGTTTTGGTTGATTGGATGATTAGCTCTGATCAGGGGGGAATATTTGATTTATCGACGGATATTCGTCCTTGTGATTATGTTATTTATTATTCATAACTATTTGGTTTACAGATATAAACAAGGGTGCGCCATCAAAAAGTTACATGGCTTGTCATTACTCAATATAACATAAACAAAGATTTGATAAAGGACGAATGCACAATATTACAAAAAAATACAAAACAGTCCACTCAATACAGGAATTCTTGTACGCTATACAACGTCATCACCAATAGTATCTCCTTGATTTCTCTGCTGAAAGCTTTTTGGGATAGTTTTTTCAGTCTATCTGGAAGTTTGTTATAAAGCTTCAAACATAAACTATCAAACAAATAACTATCAAGAGTTCAAAGATCTAAAACTTCAACATCATTATGATACAAGGAGGAAAATTTATCTACAAGAGGATAAACCAAACTACAGCTATTTACAAAAAAATGTAACTTACAGCTTAATAACTGTGTGGAATAAGTTGCCAAAAAATTTTAAATCAATTCCTAGTAGATTACAAAAACATAAACTCAAACATTTTCTTATAAATAAAAGTTATTATGAAATAGGTGAATTCCTTCAGGAAAATTATTTTGAGGGATTAATTTGAGATATGTTAATTTTATAGATCTCTTATTGTGACTGGATCAACACCTGTATGGTTTTTTGATTTAATAAATACATTACATATGTAATTGGGCCCTTGTTGAGCTTTCTTTATTCGAAAATGCGGCAGAGACAACTAGTCTTTTGCTCGGGTATCATATGAGTGGTAGGATGAATTTTTCTGGAACTTACATTGTTGTCAATGGACAAAGTGAAGTGAAGTGCCACGACGAATACTGTCAGTAAATGAAGAAAAAATTTTTTTTAAACTATGCTTTATATTCGGAAAAAAGTTTTGCGCAGACTTTGAGTTTCATATTTCACAGTAGTGTATCAAATTCCAGTTTGATGCGATTATCATTTTGGGAGATATTGGAATGAAATAAGTCAAATTTCTTGTATTTTTCCTCGGTATCGTTGTTTTTTCCGAAATCACTCGAAAAACCTGGAAAACACTGACGTGACGCCGGCAGTTTTTGCGCGCATGTAAAAATCTCTTGCCAAAGCAAACACCTCTTTTGAACATGTGCCCAAAAGCTGCTGACTTCACGTCAGTACTTTTCTAGGTTTTATTGTTCTGGTTTTATTCATTAGGAACCTGTTTTCCAAGAAACTGCCCTTGACAAGTAGTTCAATCCTGCAATCCACAACGGCGCTTTCC
This sequence comes from Myrrha octodecimguttata, assembly GCA_958510865.1. Taxonomy (NCBI): domain Eukaryota; kingdom Metazoa; phylum Arthropoda; class Insecta; order Coleoptera; family Coccinellidae; genus Myrrha; species Myrrha octodecimguttata. The sequence continues at coordinate 7,841,225 of OY294063.1, forward strand.
ATAAAAAATAGTTGTTATTCATTTTTTACGTGCTTGTTCTGGGGTACAACGCATTATCGTTTCGTCACAATGGCTGTAATTTTCGAATTTTGAGCTGAAATTGGTCTCCAACGACTAGGTTGGACTCACTGATGAAGAATCCGTGTTCAAATTTGATTCTGTCTGGCCGGTCGTGTGTGCTCTAACTTTCGGAAGAAAGGAGCTAGAGTCTTGAAATTCACAGGTTAGTTTTCGACCCTGAATATCTCGGTTGAGTTCCTTTGTATTGAAAACTGCTTCGTGTTGCCACATGCGTGCACTGAATGCTGCTTGTGTGCCATATTGACGACTTGAAATAAAAGATCGATTTAATGAAAACTATTGTAGCGAGCGCCCCCTTTCAGTTCTTGCTTTGGTCGCGCGCGCAGTACCATCTCTTGCGTCTTAAGTACCTACGTTACCTGTCTGTAACGCTTGGCCACATCATCGGTCAACGTACAGGGGGCGCTAGCGCGCACGCTGTCCCTGGTAGATCCTCTCAAGATCTCGGAAATACACTCATCCCCAACGGTCTGGTACACTCCCTTGTGATCCGCATAAGGGGTGTCCGCTCACGTAGGCATGTAAACGGCCTACTTTGTTGCATGCCCTGACGAGTTCCCCCAAACTAAGCCGGGACGAAACGTGACACTTCCCCAAAGAGGTTGAAGCTACCTCGCAAACCTTCAAAAGCTTCAGCGGTGACCCCGACGTGATCGGACACCCCTTATGCGGATCACAAGGGAGTGTACCAGGTAACGTAGGTACTTAAGACGCAAGGGATGGTACTGCGCGCGCGACTTAAGCAAGAGCTGAGAGAGGGCGCTCGCTACACTATTATTTAATTGATGATGAATCTATTGTGCTTTATAGAAAATAATTATGAATCGGAACAGCAACGAATATAGAAGAACACAAAATGTGAAGATACAATACATCTATCGATTAAAGGCAAATAAACCATTGACAAATAGTTTGATCCTGCAATTCGCGAGGGCTTTTTCTATGAATAAGGATTTTGGTTCAATTTTAATTGTTCTGTTCTGAAATGAATATATGCAAATGTGCAAATCAAACACACTCCTGTTCCAAGCGACGCTTCAAAGGTTGTTGAAATGTTGGATGATCGAATAAGTACACTATTTCATGCGTAAATGACTCCAAAAAATATCCAGAATATTGGCAATCAATTTCTCGAAGAACAAACCCTGGACTTAGCCAAGAGGAGTTATGTCCTTCTACAAATCCACTTGCAGAGATGAGATCGTAAAAGTTTGGCAGAATTGGCCAAGAGCCATCTCATAATAAATGTGTGGGGTCTTACGGTGCAACTGATCTGAACAAAAAAAAACACGGCACCAATATAAATCCTATCTGAACCGAATTCAATTTTACTTTCGTTATTGTTCGCGGAAACAGTAAAAAGCCCATTAAAATTTAACGGCGGGATTTAATGACCATCAAGTAACACGAATTTATGCTCGCGCAAATGATCCATCAAATTAAAAACAAACAGGTTAGGTTTAATTGGGAACAGATGTTCGAAACAATCCCTGAGATCTGGCACAATCATAGCCTTCAGTTATATGAAATGAAAGAAATTTTAATAACTCAATTGCAGTATATTATTCGATTACCATCTTTAATTTTTGGATAATGTATATTATACTCTATATCCAATCATCCGAGTTTTCAAAATGAATCTTACGGCGAAAAGGTGAAACTATTTCATTGCTTTATTCATTCCCAAAACTCTTCATTGAGCATTGAGACAGGACCGGCGTTAGAGGTGAGGCAGCGAGGCAGTCGTTTCAGGCTGGTCGTCCACTGCAAGCGATTTCGAGAGGCGCGATAGGAGCGTAAACGAACGAATTTGCGCGACAGATCCAAATGAATGGAATTCTTGGTACCCTCGTCGACTGGCAGCGAGTTCATACGGGTGATTTCGAGAGGATTCGAGCGGCGCCATCGTATCCCGATCACTTTGGATCTGCCGCGTCAATACGCTTGAAAGGAGGAGCTATCCGTCGGCAAGTGGAATGTATGGTTTGTGAACGGAATATTTGTTGAAGCTCGTTGTTTATTGTTGGTGAATTTTAGATGGATCAGATTGAAAGGTTGATGAATGTTGTCGTTTTTCTTACATTAAACTCACATCCAGAAGTTCTGTAGGTGTATAGTAGCCTATCTGAAGTTGGACTCTTTGGCAATAATCGGCTGTATAGCATTCCAAATATAATCAATCCAGCGTGTTTCGCCATTATCTCGGGTTTTATAGCTCTTATTATCTCAATATCTATTATCACTTTGTTTTTTTAGTCTCCGATCAATTTTATTCCGAACATTTTTCTATATGCTCAAGTGTTTTTGGCCCAAACGTACTGTAATAATTCAACTACGTTTCAATCAATCTCATATGCAGAACTATCTTTTCGATCACAAAATAAACATAGTTTTTTCTTCATAAAACGCTACGGATTTTTACTAGGGACCTGTTTTCTAAAATGCGCATGCACTTCTTCAAAATCTTAAGAATTTCTGAATATCTGTGTCACCATCATTTCTTTCGATGTTTGCAGTTTTTAAAGTTTTGAAGTCACGTTCTAGATACATTAATAACATATTTCTCTTCTGAAGGTGACTTTCACAGACAAAATTCAAATCAGCCATAATTTCGAAGTTTCACATCGTTTGTTTTCGAAGTACCCAGGTCATCAACATTCACACTTCAACTTCCATTCCAGTATTATAAATGAGTATACGATAATAATCATTCATTATCAAGATGGTGAATTTTTTCCGATAATTTCATTTAATTTTCAGTAAATTTGAATCTACCTTAGCTCAAAAATTTTCCCCATTCCGTAGCTAACATATGCCTGATCAAGTGAGATTTATCCTTGAAATGAATTATTAATTCTAAATCCATTCCGTATCACAATTTCTTCAATAAACAAGGAAATCTGAAGTAAAAATCCTCTGCTACGCAAGAACAAGAACGAACCGAAACCTCGCGAACTATCTGCCAGTGGACGACCCCGAAGCCTGAGACCGCTTCGGTCGTAAAAGCTCCTCGGCGCTCGTAAAACGCGTAGCTCATAAAAGCCCCAAATCGCTTCCAGTGGACGGCCAGGCTCAGGCGTCACTCTGCTAGGGGCGGCATTTCGGGCAAAATCGGAGGGCCACCTTTTCATATTTTATTCAAATCCCAGATTATAGTCTCGGGTCTGCTAATGCTGCAGTTTGAAAATGTGTAAACATTAACCGTAATAAAAGTCTATCTAATCATCCTTTTAATTAGGTTCGATGAAATATGCCGAAGCCACACGTGTCACTGTTAGTTTTATTACCGCACTTTATCACGCCGACAAAGGCGTACTGTCTTCGTCGGCAGGTTGCTAGGCACCCCTCGACGGGACCGACTCCCTACTGGTATTCTCCAAGATTTCAGTTTTTTTTTTGCCGCTGATTTTATGATATTTTGGTTTGTCTGTATTCGCCTGGTAACGGCACTCAACTGCGAGCTTTGCAACCCTATCGATGCCCTATGATAGTTCCATTATCGTTCATTCATTGTGTGTTGTGAGAAGTGAATATAACACCTATCCTATATGCAGTAAACATCGGCGTAGCAGCAACTGGGGACTTACAAAGAGGAAAATGTAAGTTAAGTTTGCAGTTTTTGCGCGCCTATTCAATAGGGAATAGCTTGCAATATCGTTTTGTCCAAATGTCTGTAATTTTCGAATTTTGAGCCGAAAATTGTCCCAAAACACTAGGTGTGGGTCGGACTTTCTGTGAAAAATCCGTGATCAAAAGTAATTCTATCCGGCCATCCGTGTACATAATAACTTCGGAACTGATGAAGTTAGGGCTTTGAAATTTATAGGTTGGGTTCGGATCCGAAATTCTATGCGGTTAAGTTCGTTAAGGGGCAAAATCCATCCAGTATTGTTATTGACATTTCAAGTTTTCACTATTTTCTCAGTTACAGAGTTCTACTATGATACTTGTGTGTGTTAGCGAGCTGAAAAAAATTCAGATCATTTGGCCAACTACAGACTTGATGGTTTCGAGCGAATGCTTTGCTTTGCTAGAGAAATGGCAGAGAATATGGAGGTCAAACTTGAATTCGAGTCTGAGCGAGAAGTTCTTATTCGTAAAAAAACCAGACTATTTCAATATGAAGGTAGAGGAGATACGCCGATAAAAGATCGACAAAAACAATTTCAGATTAATTTTTTCAACTATTTACTCGACATTAGCGTAAATATAGCGAATATATAATATATGTCACAAGTTTTTTCAATTCATTCCCGAAAACTTATTAGATTTATAGTGTAAAATAACCAATTATGTATATATGGGAGATTATTCCCCAATATAAGAGACCTGTAGCGGTCTCCGTTCATCTGAGGATTGAAATATCATCACTTGGAAGACCGGACCTGGTCGAAAGATCCTCCTGGTCAGAGATGAAATCTAGGTAATATTATTTACTGCTTTTTGCTGTTTTTCTGTCCTCCTTTTTGTTTCAGATAGTATGTCGAGATACTTTGTCAAAATCAATTCGAGATGACGTAAAAATTTTCCGACGAAAAAGTTGCCATCCATTCCTACACTTATACGGGGAGGCAGAGTTTTTGCTGAGGTTTTTATCTGTGCTTTTGTATCATACGTAAAAATGTATGGTACCCCGTTTACATTTCCTCTGCTAATACTGTGATATACCACAAAATGTAATGCTTGTTTTCAAAAGAATATATATACTCGATCGAACAACGTTTAAAAATAGTCAAATCTTTATGTCGAATTAATGAATCAATAGTTTCAACTTCAAAATCGCTACGGCCGATGTTGGGTCGTCAAAATTGTCCTGATTCAACAACAATTCGTAGAGTGGTTCGTGAATTTAAGTCCACATTTTCTCTTAGTGCTGTTCTTGTCAAGGGTAATTGGCGCCCTTGGGACAAGAAAAATATTTGGAATAAAACAATATACAGGGTGATTCCGGAGGAGACCGTCAGATTTTGGGATAAGTTTACACTAGCCAAGACAGTCTCGGAACACTGTTTGGTTTATGGTTGGGGGTCTCTGTTGAGAATATACAGGGTGATTTGTCAGATTCGACCGATTTTACTTTTATTGATAACTTTGCTATGGCTTATTCGATTTCAATGAAATTTTCAGCGTAGTACAAAAGTGTTGAACACATTCATTGATTTCAATATTTTTTTCAAAATAAGCGGTTGTTATTGTGATAAATCCAGATTAATTGTGCAGGTTGAAAAAACACCCTGTGCATAGCGTTTCCTAAACTACGCTATCTGTTTACGATTATACTATAATAAGTCATTATTTGAGAGTTTCTAATTTTTTGGCACACTACTAGTTTTCCGAGAAAATTTTTCCAAAAAATGATAATGTCGAAACTTCGCTCCAATCGATTCTACTTTTATTGATAACTTTGGTATGGCTCATCCAATTTTGATGAAATCCGCAGTGTAGAACAATCTGAATGAGTACATTAAATAATCGCAACAATCTCTCAAAATACAGAGTTGTAATTGTGATTATTTCATAGTTTCAGATTAATTGTGCAGTTGAAAAAAAAACACCCTGCACATTGCTTTTCCAAAACTTTCTTATTCGTTGCAGATTCTACAATAATATGTCATCACCCGGAAGTTTTTGATTTTTTTGGCACACCTCCGGTTTTCCTAGAAAACATCTTTGAAGAAGAGCATTATCGAAATTTGGCTCACAAGCAGTGAGAGTATTCCGAACTAGGTAGGAAAGCTGTATATTTCAAGGATGCAAAGTTGTTCGTCACTTCTAAAGTATTCTTTTCAAATTCTAATTATATTCTGAATTGAATGATTTCATACAAAATATTAGCAATAAAATATGAATTTGGAATTTGAAAAGAATATTTTAGAACTTAAGAACTGCTTTGCATCTTTGGACAATACAGCTTTCCTACCTAATGCGGAATACTCTCACTACTTGTGAGCCAAATTTCGATCATGCTCTTCTTCAAAAATGTTTTCTAGGAAAACCGGAGGTGTGCCAAAAAAATTAAAAACCTCTGAATGATGACATATTATTGTAGAATCTAAAACGAATAAAAAACTTTTAGAAAAGCAATGTACAGGATGATTTTTTTTTCAACTGCAAGATTAATCTGAAATTCTAAAATTATCACAATTACAACACTGTATTTTAAGAGACTTTTGCGATTATTGAATGCACCCGTTCAGATTGTTCTATAGTGCAAATTTCATCAAAATTGAATGAGCCATACCAAAGTTATCAATGAAAGTAGTATTGAATGTGCCAAAAAAATTAGAAACTCTCAAATAATGTCTTATTATAGTAGAATCGTAAACAGATAGCGTAGTTTTGGAAATGCGATGTACCGGGTGTTTTTTCAACCTGCTCAATTAACCTGGAATTATCACAATAACAACTCGTTATTTTGAAAGAAACTTTGAAATTAAATAATGTCCTCATCAATATTGTACTTCGCTGAAAATTTCTCTTAAATCGAATAAGCCATACCAAAGTTATCAATAAAAGTAAAATCAGTCGAATCGGACAAATCACCCTGTATATTCTCAATAGAGACCCCTAACCATAAACCAAACATTGTTTCGGGACTGTCTTGACTTGTGTAAACTTATCCCAAAATCTGACGGTCTTCTCCGGAATCATCCGGTATAAATTCTTTTCACGCAAAAACTACCACATGAAGTTGAACCAGGTTATTATCACAAGAATTCGGTAATTAAATAATTTTCATATCATGCACCTTTTGCCAACATCGTGATCAATCCACAATATCTTCTCAACAATCAGAACCAATCCTTCCTATTAGCATAATTTCGGTGCAAGAATAATTCTAACCTTTCAGTTCAAACATTTGAGTACCAGAGACGATAATAAATTCATCAGATATCGACTGCGCATTAAGAGGAACGTTTTGTACTTCTAGAAGCTGTAATTATAGTGTTCCGGGCAGCTCCGGAGGCCTGGAGAGGTTGTTAAACCGGCAAGAGTCATTCTTTATGCGGCATCAATATTAATTAAGTTACTAATTGGATATAGAAGAGGCAACCCGGTCTTGCGGTCGCAGGGAAATGCGGTGGTGGCGCTGGCCTTTCCACAGAGCGCGCCCTTATTTAATAGCCAAACCACAGAATTCCAGCGAGCGGTCGCGTTAGCAATGTGGTCAGCTCGGCCAACTTGGATGTCCGTAAGCCTGCCGAAGCCTGTTGGTTGAAACTCTTTATAATAGTAATTACAATGCGGTTTTGTACCAAACTGGGCAGATGTGAGATGAGTAGGGTAATGAACATATTTTTCTATGGGGATTACGAAGCTGATACAGGTGTGGGGTCGTGTGTCCTGTGAAATCAAACACACAATAAAGAAAAGGGATTATCCTATTTATTTTACTCTCGAGGATTACAACAAAAGTGAATTCGAAAGGCAATAAAATTCTTTTTGTTGAAAAGGCACAGGCTAACAATTCTTGTTGTAAATCTCCTTGAGAGGTGACAGGTAGTTCTTCGCTGACGCCGGGCTGGGGTCGGTAATGACGGGAGCGCTTCCGTCTTCGAGAGTGGTAAAAAGCCAGATGTTGAGTCAGGAATGCAGCGTATAGAATTTCTTCTTAGCGGTGACGTGAATGCAGCTGGAGTGGAGTGAAGTGATTTTTGAGAGCGGAGCGAAATATATTTATACGATTTTTCGGAGATTTGAATTTCGTGTTTCGACTCCGCCCTTTGTTCCGTTTTTCTTGAAGTGGATGAATTCGCTACACAGGAAAAAAAGTTTGGTTACCGCGGAACGTGAACGACGGGAAATCTGGAGGATTCATTTTAAACTTTAAAGTAATTCCTTACGCAATATCTACTCTATTCCGTGTTATTATAGTGAAAAATATGAAATATGAATTGCTCGAAAATGTCTTTGAGTGGAGTGAAGTGATTTTCGAGAGCGGAGCGAAATATCTTTATACGATTTTTCGGAGATTTGAATTTCGTGTTTCGACTCCGCCCTTTTTTCCGTTTTTCTTGAAGTGGATGAATTCGCTACACAGGAAAAAAAGTTTGGTTACCGCGGAACGTGAATGACGGGAAATCTGGAGGATTCATTTTAAACTTTAAAGTAATTCCTTACGTAATATCTACTCTATTCCGTGTTATAATAGTGAAAAATATGAATTATGAATTGCTCGAAAAAGTTTTTGAAGAAGAAACATTCCTGTTCCCCGAATGTGATGAATTTTGAACAGTAAGAAGCGGAGAGCTCGAGGGACATATCTGAGCTCTCTGCTGAATTTTTGCATAGGTCTGTTATCCCGTAGAAGGTTGAAATAGTTCAACCTTTGAACGCATTCAAAATCTTTGTGGAAGTCTTATTTGCAAGGTATTGTTTTCAATTTGGATGAGTTCGTAGCTTCATTCGGATCCTCATTTTGTTCTGGAATTGCTCAACCAAACCTCCCTAATATTATTGACAAGACGTGCACAAATGTTACAAGCTGCTCGAAGCAGAAACAAGCATTATGGTCTTATGGTACCGCGAACTTCTACTCAAAATATAATCCTGAAAAAGCCTCAGGATGGTGAAATAATTGTGTAATCAAGTGAAACTATATGTGTAAATTGAAGTTCATTATACATAAAATTCAAAAAGCACTGCCGTGAAGGCAGCAACTTTTGCGCGCATGTTCAATGTAGATGACCGCTTCAGCAACGAATTTGAACATGCACGCTAAAGCTGCTGCCTTCACGGCAGTGCTTTTTGAAATTTTTACTGATAAATTACTGGATTTCAATTCGATCAAATCTGTATTTTTGGAAATATTGGAAAAATAAAATTTTGAATGGGTATATCTACAGAATCATTGGGCGGATTTTACCCATTCACGAATTCGACCTTCGTAAATAAGCCCCAAACCTACTCTACAAATATTGAGTTTCTAAGTCGTTTCTTCAAGAAGTTATTGTGTTAACGGTCAGCCTAACGGCCGACTTCGTAAACACAATAACTTCCGAAAGAAACAACTTAAAAACTCGATATTTGTAGAGAAGGTTTGGACCTTAATTACGAAGGCCGAATTCGTGAATGGGTAAAATCCACCCAATGATTACGTAGATATACCCAATCAAAATTTTATTTTTCCAATATTTCCAGAAATACAGATCAGATCGAATTGAAATCCAGTACTTCATCGAAAAATAACAGTTCGAAGTTTCATACAGAATTTAATGAGGATGATATGATAAGAAAATCATAGAAATTTTTTTTTTCAAATTGTTCTTATGACACGATTATCACGAAATTTCGCATAAAGTTGTCTTTCATCATCTCAAAACTAGCTGTGGAGTTTTATCAGGACTGAATCATTATTTCTCGAGTTATACTGAAGAAAACAACGATATCGAGAAGAAAACCTCGAAATTTGACATATTTTTCCCGATATCTCCAAAACTTATGATCGTATCGAACTGAAATTTGGTACACTGCTGTGAAATATGGAGCTCAAAGTGTGAGTGGAACTTTTTTTGCGGATATCATGAATGGTTTTCGGAACAAAAAATTTTTGGGAAAAAAATTTCGAAAAAAATTTTTTTTTTAATTTACTGACAATATGATCCTGACGAAATTCGGCTCAAAGTTGGCGCGTTATTATACTTTACCTAACAGCCAAGTTTGAATCTAATCGCTCAAGTAGTTTCCGATAAAAAATAAATAACTTCAAAATTTCAAGTGCCTATAACTCGGAAACTATTCGACCGATTTGGCCCATTAACAAACCCAACCGGGGCATTCCGAAGCGCAACCTATGCTGAAAGTTTTAAGTTGCTAGCTTGCTTCTGTCGACAGTTATTGTGTCTAAGGCCGGACGGACTGCCGGCCGGCCGGTTGGTCGGACAGAATCGATTTTGACACCGGATTCGTCATCAGTAAGTCCAACCTAGTCGATTGAGACCATTTTCGGCTCAATCATCCAAAATTACAGACATTTGGACAAAACGATAGCACGCTGTTCCCCTAGAACATGCGCGCAAAAATAGCTCTTTATTCCCTCGAAAGGTCATCGACCTTATTCTTCCAGCGTTATTTCTATTTGAAATGAATTACCACCAAGTAGAGATTGAACCTATCAAATATTCACTTTTACTTGTATGTATCCTGGATATACGATGCAAGCAACTTGTTTGCATATTTTCTGCACCTTCGTACCACAGATCATCTTAACAGGAAAAAACTGGTTCAATTGAATTTATAACTCATTCGAACACGTTTGAAGTGAAACCTGTTAACATCAGAGGGCTAATAGGTTCCTGAGAAAGGCAAACTTCAATTTGCAAATTCATGAGTATAACATTTTTCGCCAAAATCGATTCCCTGTAACTTTATGGTACATAAAAAAAAAATGGAAAAGTAATTCAATTGATCGAAAATATGTTATCTGACAGAAGACTCCGTGTTTTTGTTGATGATGTTAGTAGTAGGTTCAAAACTTTGAATAATGGACTCCCACAAGGATCAGTTTTAGCTCCCCTTCTATTTAATTTATATTTATGTGATATTCCAGCAACTTCTTCAGAGAAATTCATCTATGCAGATGATATTGCTCTGGCTTTTCCTTACTCTGATTTCAAAGTCATTGAAAACACTCTAAATACTGATTTAGAAATTCTGAAGAATTATTTTGTTGAGTGGCGTTTATGTCCAAATTCTAGTAAAACAGAAGTTTCTTGTTTTCATTTGAATAATCAACAGAAGTTTAAAACTTTGAATGTTACTTTCAATAATGCCGTTCTGAAACATAATTTCACTCCTAAATATCTTGGAGTGAAATTGGATACCTCTTTAAATTTCAAGGCCCATTTGGAAAACTTACGCATGAAGTTGAAATCTAGGAATAATATTCTTCAAAAACTAGCTGGTTCTTCATGGGGGGCTGACCCTACAACTCTCCGTACCGCAGCTTTAGCTTTGGTTTTTTCTGCTGCTGAATATTGTTGTTCGGTTTGGTTTAATAGCGCTCATGTGAGTAAAATAGATGTACAGCTTAATGTTGCTATGAGAATTATTAGTGGGACCATAAGATCTACTCCTTTACAGTGGTTACCAGTTCTCTCAAATATTGTACCGCCCCATATTCGTAGACAGGTTGCAGTGATAAAGTCTTGGGATAAATATCGTTCCTTTCCGAATTTATTCCCAATCATGTCTTATATTCCGGATTCTAAAATTGCTAGATTGAAATCTCGTAAACCTTTATGGATCAACGATTTTCTTTACACCAATAAAAGTGACAAAGAAATTTGGCGTTCGGAATGGAATTCGTGTAATGATTTTAACAATGGTTTGATCAGCGATCCTTCAGAAAAAGTTCATGGTTTCAATCTTCCTAGGAAAATTTGGTGCATTTTGAATCGACTTAGAACCGGTCATGGTCGCTGTAATAGTTTCCTCTTCAAATGGAATTCGGTCGAAAGTCCAAGGTGCGAGTGCGGAGAAGAAGAGGAAACAATAGAACATTTAGTAAATACTTGTCCAATATATAAATTTGACGATGGTTTCGAGGCAATTCATTCGGTGTCTGATTCTTTTTTGAGATGGATTGCGAACTTCAAATTAATTTAATGAGTACTAAATCATTTACTAGTTCATATTAGTTCTTTCGTCTCCTTTTTTGTTTTCAGGTATGTTTTCAAGATTTCGATCTGCATCGCATAGGAAGGAGGAAATTTTGTCAATGAAAAAGAAGCCCTTCAATAAAAAACAACAATTTCATTAGACTAATACGGGGAGACAGAGTTTTTCCTGAGGTTTTTATCTGTGCTCTTGTATCATACGTAAAAATGTATGGTACCCCGTTGACATTTCCTCAGCTAATACTGTTATGACACAAATTGTTTGATATAAAAAAATGTAAATGCTCATCTCAAAAGAATATATATATATATATATATGGTACATTGTTCGTGTGGAAATCATCTGAAATCCATTAAGTAAATAATTCACGACGTACCGAAAGTCAAGACTATTTATCAGTGTGTTACGAAATTACCGGCGCATTCGCCATTGTGTAACGAGAGGAAGTTTTTCTTAGCTGGCTTCGAAATTCGTTGTATACAGTTTCGACGTGGCAAGAAGACCAATTTCGCTAATTAAAACCGTCGACTAGTGGTAAATACTTCATACATCCGAAATTTTTAATTTCTCCATATATCACATCTTGAACACAATTTCGATCAATTAAATTTAGGAATAATTATTGAAATTATATTGAAGTCAATTTTCATTAGAATGAATAATAAAAGAAGTGTATGATGCAGATTGATCTCCGTTTGAATCCATCTTCTAAATACGTCCCTAAATTTATTGTCTGTTTAGTTGTGGCAAAAAATACTATTGTATTTCAACATCAATTCATTTCATTTACAACAAATTTTTTCGGTATTCGAACATTTTCCTGAAATATAATAAGAAAACGAAAGAATATTGCTCGTTAAAATCATGGGCCATTGTAAATTCAGTGAATCTCAATCGGTGAAATGCTGAATTTGCGGAAAAATGTCGTGTGGCGTTCAATTTTCCGACTGTAACAATGGATGACGTGAAACAGAGCGATTCCTTCACGTCTCCAACCTTATCATATATGAAAACGTTTATGTTATACCTTCGTGCTCATTAAGTCATATCAACTTAAAATCACCACCAACCAGTCTGATAAATAAATGTCACCTACACTGGAAAACTGTGGATTCAAAACAGTAGAGTGGTCAGTTTGTTTTATTATATCACAATTAAAACTGTAAATATCGAAAATGAAAAATTTCAAAAAGCACTGCCGTGAAGGCAGCAACTTTTGCGCGCATGTTCAATCTAGATGACCGCTTCAGCAACGAATTTGAACATGCACGCAAAAGCTGCTGCCTTCACGGCAGTGCTTTTTGGAATTTTTTCTGATAAATTACTGGATTTCAATTCGATCAAATCTGTATTTTTGGAAATACTGGAAAAATAAAATTTTGATTGGGTATATCTACGGAATCATTGGGCGGATTTTACCCATTCACGAATTCGACCTTCGATATTAAGCCCCAAACCTACTCTACAAATATCGAGTTTCTAAGTCGTTTCTTCCTGAAGCTATTGTGTTTACGTTCAGCCTAACGGCCAACTGCGTTAACACAATAACTTCCGAAAGAAACAACTTAGAAACTCGATATTTGTAGAGAAGGTTTGGACAGAATTCGTGAATAGGTAAAATCCACCCAATGATTCCGTAGATATACCCAATCAAAATTTTATTTTTCCAATATTTCCAAAAATACAGATCAGATTGAATTGAAATCCAGTACTTCATCGATAAATAACAGTTCGAAGTTTCATACAGAATTTAATGAGGATGATATGATAAGAAAATCATAGAAATTTTTTTTTCAAATTGATCTAATGACACGATTATCACGAAATCGCATAAAGTTGTCTTTCAGCATCTCAAAACTAGCTGTGAAGTTTTATCAGGACTGAATCAGTATTTCTCGAGTTATACCGAAAAAATCAACGATATCGAGAACAAAACCTCGAAATGTGACATATTTTTTCGCGATATCTCCAGAACTTATGATCGTATCGAACTGAAATTTGGTACACTGCTGTGAAATATGAAGCTCAAAGTGCGATTGTAATTTTTTTTGGATATGATGAATGGTTTCCGAAAAAAAAAAATTTTTGGAAAAAAATTTCGAAAAAATTTTTTTTTAATTTACTGACTATATGATCCTAACGAAATTTGGCTCAAAGTTGCGTGTCATTATACTCCACCTAACTGCCAAGTTTGAATCCAATCGCTCAAGCAGTTTTTGAAATAAAAAATAAATAACTTCAAGTGCCGCTAACTCCGAAACTATTCGACCGATTTGGCCCATTTACGAACTTAACCGCGGCATTCTGATGCGCAAGCTTTCCTGAAAGTTTCAAGTTGCTAGCTCCTGTCGACAGTTATCGTGTCTACGGCCGGACTGCCGGCCGGCCGGACAGAATCGATTTTGACACCGGATTCGTCATCAGTGAGTCCAACCTAGTCGATTGAAACCATTTTCGGCTCAATAATCCAAAATTACAGACATTTGGACAAAACGATAGCACGCTGTTCCCCTAGAACATGCGCGCAAAAACTATTACTACTTCTCGAACCCCTGGGATTTAATTGGTTGTGTGTTTTACAGAAGTGACTTGCATTCCTACTGATGGAGTTTCCCTGAAGGCGATCGTTTGTTTCTTTCCTCTGGCGCTAGATATTCCTCATTGTATTAACTAATAAAATCTATTGTTACACATTCATGGACTCATCTCTTGTTGCTAACATTAGTGAGATGGCGGTTTTGAGTACCCTGTAACTGGGTGGTATTTTATGTCTCTGCATCGAATAAACTGTGGATATTTCTTAGCTGTCGTTTTTTCTTCTCTAATATTGGACTTTTCTTCTTCGAGTCGTCGTTGGATCTTGTGTATTACAAATGTTTACTGAGCCACTAACTCTTGATGGTTTCATGAGGGCGTTCGTCTCGTTGATCAGGATAACCCCAGGCTCCAAAATACAAGATCCAGATGTGGTGGTCCTCTTTCGCACTGTCCAGTCTTCTGGTTGTTCGGAGTAACCTGGCTTGGGATGGCTCGAAAAAGTAGTAGTTTCTCCTTCATTGGCATGGATATTTCTTCAATATCGATTCTGCCGGAGAACCAACAAATGATGCTTCTTATTTTCGAACAATACCTTAAGTTCTGGTTGTAATATTCAAGCAAACAGCCAAACTCGGCTCTTTTGAAGGAGGCAATTTGCCAGTGCAGGTGAGGTTTATTGATCAGACCTTGGTGGAGAAATCATTTATTCACCACAATCTAAAGGTCATCTAACAAAAAGGACGAACAGGTTGCATAAACAATTTCATACAACGAATTGCTCGATTTTACCTCACGCCGAATGACACTCCTGCGCAAACTAAGCATTTCACCGATGTAGACATACTACACTGAATACACGATAACACAGAACTGTGTTACCTAAGCAATTTTGTAATTCATATGTCAAATTGTGATTTTCATGCTATTTATGAAAATGTCTATGTTGATGCGTGTTTTGAAACCTTTATTTCTGCAATACGGAACACTTTTGAATTTTGTTGTCCATTAATGAAGTTTATCACTCGTAACAATCAAATCAAAGGGTGGCTAACACAGGAGATTATTCTTGCTAAACGCGAACTCATGAATCTGTACTGGCTGCGTTCAAATTTTTGGAGTTCAAATACCGACAATCTCTACAAAAGAGCAAAGTCAACTTATATTTCAATGCTTAGAAAGAGCAAATTGACGTATCATAGCGAGCTCATCAATGGATTAGACAATAAGAACAGGACAGTATGGTCCATGGTGAATACCTATACTGGAAGAGGTAGAAGAGATGAATCTATTGAATTGAATATTGATGGTGTCCTCCATGATGATGCTGCTGAGTTGGCGGATATTTTTGCTGGATATTTTTCAACAGTGACTGAGTCCACACTTCATCAGTACTATCAGAATTCTTTGTCTTCTTCATGCACCACCTCATGTTTGTTAAATACAACATAAAAGTACAGGGGCGGATGCAATCTCCGCAAGAATTTTGAAGTCAATCAGTTCGGAGATTTGTCATCACTTTGCTGATTGCATTAATTTATCCATCAGTTGTGGCGTGTTTCCTGCTATTCTTAAAAAGGCCATAGTTATTCCGATTTCTAAAAAAAAAAGATATTCACAGTATCACAAATTACAGACCAATTTCTCTTTTGAGCACATTTTCTTAGGTCTTCGAGAGATTAGTATTAAACCGAATGATTAAGTACCTTGACAAATTCGATATACTGTCTGCTTCTCAGTATGGCTTTCGATCTGGACGCTCAACTCAGACTGCGGCAATTCAATTTGTTGATTATGTTTATGGGTGTCTCGATAACGGTTTTCACGTGGCAGGGCTTTTCTTTGACCTTTCTCGAGCGTTCGATAGTTTGTCCTTTCAGTTCATGATGGACAAGTGTTACAACCTGGGTTTTCGGGTTGTGTTCTTGGACTGGCTTCGAAGCTATCTCGAGGCTAGATCTATGATCGTAAAAGTTAAAGATTCATTGTATGCAGAGTACGATGTTGGCTTGGGAGTACCACAGGGGTCTGTTCTCGGTCCACTCTTATTTCTGCTTTATATTGACGATCTTCCCGTGAATTTGCGGATGTTATTTTCCAATTTGTTAACCCATCGGAATATCTCATTGCTTGTAAGACAAATTTTATTGAGTCTGTTCGCTGATGATGCTTCAGTGGCAGTAGCAGCCCAATCTTTAGAGGAACTTCTTTTGGAAGCTTTCGTATGCTGGTGTCATAAGAACAACCTGATGATAAACATAGGAAGATCAATTTCTCATTAGGTGGCAATAATCGTAAGCTACTCATTCGCCATTTAGATGATTTTAGATCCCAAACGACTAGGTTGGACTCACTGATGGCGAAACCGGTGTCAAAATCGATTGATCGATCGATTGAGCCGAAAATGGTCTGAATCGACTAGGTTGGTAACTGTCGACAGAAGCAAGCTAGCAACTTCAAACTTTCAGGATAGGTTGCGCATCAGAATGCCGCGGTTGAGTTCGTTAATGGGTGAAATCGGTCAAATAGTTTCGGAGTTATAGGCACTTGAAGTTTTGAAGTTATTTATTTTTTATTTCAGAAACTACTCGTGCGATTGGATTCAAACTTGGCAGTTAGGTGAAGTATAGGGTCTTTCAATAAGGACGGGTCGATTTTGACATGAAATAAATCAAATGTCTGTAATTTTGGATGATTGAGCCGAAAATGGTCTCAATCGACTAGGTTGGACTCACTGATGACGAATCCGGTGTCAAAATCGATTCTGTCCGGCCGGCCGGCCCGCCGGCCGTAGACACGATAACTGTCGAACGAAGTGAGCTAGCAACTTGAAACTTTCAGGGTAGGTCGCGCATTGGAATGCCGCGGTTAAGTTCGTTAATGGGCCAAATCGATCAAATAGTTTCGGAGTTATAGGCATTTGAAGTTTTGAAGTTATTTATTTTTTATTTCAGAAACTACCTGAGCGATTGGATTCAAACTTGGCGGTTAGGTGATTGCCATGGTGATTTGGCATTACTAACTGAATAAAAAAATATAGGTTAGAAAGACGACGTTAAAACAACATGGCCGCCACAGGCTGCCAACATCGACCCGTCCCTATTGAAAGACCCTATATAACGACGCGCAACTTTGAGCCAAACTTCGTCAGGATCATAGAGTCAGTTAATTTAAAAAAAAATTTTTTTCGAAATTTTTTTCCAAAACTTTTTTTTTCCGGAAACCATTCATCATATCCTAAAAAAAATTCCACTCACACTTTGAGCTTTATATTTCACAGCAGTTTTCCAAATTTCAGTTCGATATGATCATAAGTTTTGGAGATATCGGGAAAAAATATGTCAAATTTCGAGGTTTTCTTCTCGATATCGTTGATTTTTTCGGTATAACTCGAGAAATACTGATTCAGTCCTGATAAAACTTCACAGCTAGTTTTGAGATGCTGAAAGACAACTCTTTGCGAAATTTCGTGATAATCGTGTCATTAGAACAATTTGAAAAAAAAAATCTATGATTTTCTTATCATATCATCCTCATTAAATTCTGTAAGAAACTTCGAACTGTTATTTTTCGATGAAGTACTGGATTTCAATTCGATCTGATCTGTATTTTTGGAAATATTGGAAAAATAAAATTTTAATTGGGTATATCTACGGAATAATTGGGTGGATTTTACCCATTCACGAATTCGGCCCTCGTAATTAAGGTCCAAACCTTCTCTACAAATATCGAGTTTCTGAGTTGTTTCTTTCAGAAGTTATTGTGTTTACGCAGTTGGCCGTTAGGCTGACCGTGAATGGGTAAAATCCGCCCAATGATTCCGTAGATATACCCATTCAAAATTTTATTTTTCCAATATTTGCAAAAATACAGATTTGATCGAATTGTAATCCAGTAATTTATCAGTGAAAAATTTAAAAAAGCACTGCCGTGAAGGCAGCAGCTTTTGCGTGCATGTTCAAATTCATTGCTGAAGCGGTCATCTACATTGAAAATGCGCGCAAAAGTTGCTGCCTTCACGGCGTGCTTTTTGAAATTTTTTGTCATTTGATTGGTGATGAAAACTTTTCATAAAACCTGTATAGTAAAGTTTTTTTAGTTATTGGCTGCCATTCGACTTGTGTTGCGTAACAAAATGCCTCTAGTTCGAAGATGTCGAAATTATCACCAGGTTAGCGATGTTTTCAGCGATGTCGTAGCCGTCGTGGTAATTAATTGTACTGCAATGACAATAATTTACTTCACGATAGATTAGTGGTGTAAGGATCAAAAGTGCAGGAAAACGATACTCTGTCAGTTCGCCGACGTTTCGGAAAAATTTATTTCCATCCTCAGGGCTCTACAAAATTCACGGAAAACATGATTCGTAACAGTGATGAAGTTGTTCAAAATAATAGAGGAAAAACGAGCAATACTATAAGTTATTGACTAGAAAAATATCTCAGAAAAAGTGGTTTTCGAATAATTTTGACATACAAAAAAAGTTACACAATTCGGAAGACAGCTTAGGATTAAAGAAAAGTTAACATACATATAAATATACAGATATACATATACATAGATAGGTACCACACGGACGGTCAGAAAGTTTCTTCTTAGCTCCTGAGAGTAACCTTGGCTGATGAAAGGCCCGGTTCTCTTATGGACCAACCCAAAAAAAAAAAAAAAATAAGTACTTACAGATTGAACAAGTGTATCTTCCCAAAATCATTTCGTTAAGAACCAAATCAATTCTCCAGTATTTCTCGTAAAAAGAAATCATAACCGATTAAAAAGCGGGGACAAACAATGCCTATGTATATGTTTATCTGTATATTTATATGTATGTTAACTTTTCTTTAATCCTAAGCTGTCTTTTGAATTGTGTTACTTTTTTTGTATGTCAAAATTATTCGAAAACCACTTTATCTGAGATATTTTTCTAGTCAATAACTTATAGTATTGCTCGTTTTTCCTCTATTATTGTGAACAACTTCATCACTGTTACGAATCATGTTTTCCGTAAATTTTGTAGAGCCCTGACAGAGTATCGTTTTCCTGCACTTTTGATCCTTACACCACTAATCTATCGTGAAGTAAAATTCTTTGGATCACCACTTCAGATTTTGTGAAATGACAATAATGTTTGATTGTCGTATATGGACAAATGAAAGTAAGGGAATCTGAGGAAGACCAACTGGTAAACTAAGGCGTACCATAGAACGTCAAGAGAGGCTTCTCAGGCAACTGGCTCTTGTTGACCGTTTTACTACTACGCGTAAAACCGCTGAGCGTTGGTTCAGAGAAGAAGGTGAACCTGTTACTATAGCGTATCGAATATCACAGTATTCGAGCATTTGATTTGGACTTTTCACACATCGTCCCCAAAAAGCAGCAGTGGGGCATTATGTGTTCGGCGACGAATCCCGGCTCTATGTAGGTAAGCACGACGTTATATTGAGTTTCCTGTTGAGAGCTATTGGCGTCTGAATTTAAGATTGCAGCGCCACGGTGGCCAGTTTTAGAACCTTAGATACAGACATAGATTTTGTTTTGATAGTCGATTTTGTACTGTTTGTTAGTGTTTGGTTTGATAATTTTTGATTTCACGATTTATTCAAAGACTTTTATAGTTGACGAGAGTTTTACTGGGAGTACATATTCCATTCTTATAAAGTAGGTATGTATCATTCTTCATTCTTATTGCGTGTAGAAACTCTAAAATTACGGGCATATCTCCAAGGTTAGACAGAATTTTAATATTATTTTTTTTCAGGTCCAAATGGCAAGATTGACTTTGATGGATTTCTTAGGCTGTCTTGAAAGTTGAAAACAGATAGTATTGTAAAACATACTCTTTGGAATAATAGACAAATACTCATAACTTTACTATTTTATAGCGAAGGACTAAATACTCAGTATATTGTGAATAAAATGAATACATTCACATAAAACTAATGCTACTTGTATCGTAAGTCTTATTCATTATGGATTGACAATTAAATTTCCCAACACTTATATGATTGGTCTCGAAATAGCTGTAATAAATAAGCCTTGTACAACTTTGCTTTCATCGGCAGAAGCATTTTGAACGAACAGTATTCATCACCAAATATTTCCTTGTTGAGACTCTTTTTTTTCTATAGTCAGTTCTATCACTAAAACATTTAAGTTGTTCCCTAATGATCAGTTCAACAGGCAGATTGTTGGAAGGCAGAGCATTCCTCTTAAGTAAATTTCTCTGCTTGGATTAGGGGTCTGGAAAAAAATCGTCTTTATGAATGTGATCTAATATTTCATGAGCAATTCGTGCTTACCTCTATAAAAATGATCATCATCGGTGAAATGTAGGTAACAGAATCTCATAAATCTTGTTTGTTGGTTTGATCGATTCTTCAACACTTTCAGGCCCGACTTGTTAAAGGAAGTTTCTTGCACCCTAACTCGAAATTTTTCACCGGGTTTGGAAATCTATGGGAAGGGACATTTGAGTTTGCTTTTCCTCGGTAGAAGCACTTGTGAAATCACACAAACGCCAAGAAAAATGCATAGACTTTCTCATTTTCTTAACCTTTCTTTTAACTTGTCAATGATTATGTCTGTACCTCAGGTCACCAGAGGGAGTAGCGCTCATCTTCATTCGCCAATTGCTTATTGTACCCAGTCACCACTTATGTTCATTCGAGGCAGTATGACAACTGTTCGTTATATCGACGATGTCCTACTATACAAACCACTCCAAAACCACCCAGACTTCCTTCATTAAGTTGAAGTTAACGATTCACCGTAGCCACCCTGTTCACTGGATTTATATCCCATCGAACCAACCTCAACAGACTCTGTATCAGTTGATTAGCGAATGTCCAATGGTCTGGAACGAGAATTAACGAGACGACATCGACCCTCTCATTTCGTCGATGCCAAAACTTCTACAAAAATGTATTCAGCTACGGGTTCGCGAAACACATTATTTACCTCTTTGCTTAAATATTAATGGAATTTTCTGAAAATGTTAAAGTTCCATTCTTGATGAAACCACATTACCAAAAAATCAAGTTCATGAAGCTATTCTTTAGGGGGTACCACTTATAACTTCACCGAGTATATTATCACAGGTGCACGTTTATCGATATAAATTATTTTCGATAAATTAACTTCAATATTAAATATCATAGACCTGGAAATGTTATTGTCACTTTGACATCGATAAAAAAGGTGCATCCTTTTTTATCGGATAACAACTTCTCTTCCTCAATATGTCAATTAGTCTGTCAGATTTTTGAATTTTGAACATATAGTGCTTTCATTGTTGTTCATCCATATATTCTGTCGTTAATTTATCTTGCCAAAAAACACTCGAGCTTTTCTTTTATCAGATAAATTTCTCTTCAACTCAAAGTTTCACCAATCACTAAATTTGCTCGAAAAACTGACATTAGATAAAATCGCTCCACCTTCGGTGTCGCGATTTTATCATGTCAGTTTTTCTCGTAAAATTAGTGATTGGCAAAACTGTTTCGTTGCAAACAGAAATTTATCCGATAAAAAAAAAGCTCTTGTGTTTTTACTGTTGATAAATTTTTCAAAACAAAACATTGTAACTCGTTACTCCCTAATTGTATATTCATTATAGATGTTATCGTTACTTCATACAATAAAATAACGAGTCCTGGAAAATAACGTTTCCCAAATATGTGATTTATGCAAATTATTATTTTTCCAGTAAACACACAAAGATTAAAATAAAGCAAACATAATTCCTTCAACCTACCGACTACTTTCGGTGTTGCTGCTTTCGGTCGCGTGTTAAGATCGAAATCTTACTTGGAATGCGGGATATTTATTCGAAGACGTTATCTTGATCAATAACCGTAGAAGTACACCGAAGAACAGGACCGGATTTCTTATGTTAGACTTCAAAATTGTTTCAGAAATGGCAAGCTATCTGAGAATAGGCACATACACTGAATAAACTTTCATTTACACCTGCCCAATCAAAAAGATAATTCCAATATTGTGGTTGTGAGTCCGTCGACTGGAATTAAATAATTGCGATCTTTCCATATTTAATTCTGGTTAGGCACATTACCAATTTGTTCGTCAGAAGACTTCGAGCTTACAATGCTGGTAAAAATCAATATTGAAATGCCAGATTATATGATGTTGCCTCAAAATTTTCTCAAAAACTGAAATCATGGGTTTTCATTAGTAATTCTAGAAAACACTGGCGTGATATCAGGTGCGTATGCGCACTTACCTATTTTCCCAGTTACATTTGATACACAGTGGTCACTATCCAGATAATGACCCCGTACATACTCAAAGTCGTCGAAAAATCACAATAGTCATCATTTTGTAGGTTTTTTTCTGGGTTTTCACTCCCATTTTCTGAAACAGAACTATCAAAATTAAATAAGAGATTTTTCATGGAAAACGCCCTGCGGATTGCAGGATTGAAGTATTTGTCAAGTACGTTTTTCATGAAAAGAACAGTTTTTATTTAATTTTTGATTGTTATGTTCCAGATATTCGGTGGGAAAACCCAGAAAAAATCTACAAAATGATTCCCCCCAAGAGAAGTTTACTTATTAGCTCTATCCCTCTACCTTCACCCAGAAGAACTGGAATTCCATCAAAATTTTCTATATCGAGTTTAAAGGCCTATTACACTATCCAATCTCCAGGGCCCGGCAGGCAGGGACCGGGTAGTGTAATAAGGAACCGGCAGCTAGGTTCCTGATCTAGGGCGATTGGGTAGACCCAATCTGCCGGATCCGGCATACCGTGCAGTGTAATAAGCGCTAGGGAGTTAGGGAGCTCAGTCGCATAGCAACGCAGAGAGCGTACAATACAGATAAACGTGTCATAAGCCTGAATGCGTTATTCTGTGAGATGTCGTGCGCAAGAGAAAAAGCAATCTTACTTAATATAATAGAAATATACAGAGAAATGCCGTATCTGTGGAAGAAAGACCACAAAGACTATGTCAATAAAGACTTGAGGAATGATGGCTATAAGGTGCTCTTAGAAATCTAAGCAAATATATAAAAACTTCGATGAAACGGCAACAGTCAAGGTTATAATGTTTGATATGAGAGGTTGAGATATCAAAGAACTGAATCTCGAATCTTGATAAGGGTCTCCAGTGGCTAGAAATCTCAATGTGACAACCTGTCTTTGTTGTGGACTTAAGCTTTCTCTTAAAATGGTTTCATCTTTTTGCGCGCATGTTCTAGGGAAACAGGATGCTATCGTTTTGTCCAAATGTCTGTAATTTTGGATGATTGAGCCGAAAATGGTCTCAATCGACTAGGTTGGACTCACTGATGACGAATCCGGTGTCAAAATTGATTCTGTCCGGCCGGCCGTAGACACGATAACTGTCGACAGAAGCAAGCTAGCTACTTGAAACTTTCAGGATAGGTTGCGCATCAGAATGCCGCAGTTGAGTTCGTTAATGGGCCAAATCGGTCGAATAGTTTCGGAGTTATAGGCACTTGAAGTTTTGAAGTTATTTATTTTTTATTTCAGAAACTACTGGAACGATTGAATTCAAACTTGGCAGTTTGGTGGAGTATAACGACACGCAACTTTGGGCCAAATTTCGTCAAGATCATATTGTCAGTAAATTTACAAAAAAATTTTTTTCGAAATTTTTTTACAAAAAAATTTTTTTTTCGGAAACCATTCATCATATCCAAAAAAAGTTATACTGACACTTTGACCTCCTGATTTCACAGCAGTGTACTAAATTTCAGTTCGATACTATCATAAGTTTTTGAGATATCGGGAAAAAATATGTCCAATTTCGAGGTTTTCTTCTCGATATCGTTGATTTTTTCGGTATTACTCGAGAAATACTGATTCAGTCCTGATCAAACTTCACAGCTAGTTTTGAGATGCTGGAAGACAACTTTATGCAAATTTCGTGATAATCGTGTTATCAGAACAATTTGAAAAAAAATTTCTATGATTTTCTCATCATATCATCCTCATTAAATTCTGTATGAAACTTCGAACTGTTATTTTCGATGAAGTACTGGATTTCAATTCGATCTGATCTGTATTTTTGGAAATATTGGAAAAATAAAATTTTGATTGGGTATATCTACGGAATCATTGGGTGGATTTTACCCATTCACGAATTCGGCCTTCGTAATTAAGGTCCAAACCTTCTCTACAAATATCGAGTTTCTAAGTTGTTTCTTTCGGAAGTTATTGTGTTTACGCAGTCGGCCGTTAGGCTGACCGTAAACACAATAACTTCCGGAAGAAACGACTTAGAAACTGGATATTTGTAGAGTAGGTTTGGGGCTTAATTACGAAGGTCGAATTCGTGAATGGGTAAAATCCGCCCAATGATTCCGTAGATATACCCATTCAAAATTTTATTTTTACAATATGTCCAAAAATACAGATATGATCGAATTGAAATCCAGTAATATATCAGAAAAAAATTCCAAAAAGCACTGCCGTGAAGGCAGCAGCTTTTGCGTGCATGTTCAAATTCGTTGCTGGAGCGGTCATCTACATTGAACATGCGCGCAAAAGTTGCTGCCTTCACGGCAGTGCTTTTTGAAATTTTTTATTAACGAAGCTACTAAGTAAGGTAGCTCTCCAAATTAGTCTGTTTCTAGTCTCAAGTAGTTCCGTGAATCTGCTTGGTCTAAACAACGAAGTATTTGCATATTTGAGAGTTTTCCTCTGAGGAGCAAATATTTTTTCACCCATATTTCCCTCTCCTTCAGTTTGGTGGATTTCGAGGTACTGACCGCCAAACTCACCACTAATGCAACTTTTTGTCTTCTCGATAATTTCGGGGACATAACGATTGGATATTCGTGAATGTCGCCACGTTGACGTTCATATGACAGAAGTCAGACCGGTATCTAGGGTAGTGTAATAAGCGACACCCTACCCGGCAAACCGGCACCCGGCATACCGGGCCCTAGAGATTGGATAGTGTAATAGGCCTTTTAAGCTTGTGTCGATGCACACCTCACTCAATTATTATAGTATTGAATTAGTTCGCGATTTCTCTTATACGATGCAAAATATTCAGGAATAGTCAAATGCCACATAATAACTTTGCACTTACCAGCACGGCTTTATTCCGAGATTTTAATATGTTAAATTGAATCTCCAGTTTAATCACTGTCTGCTAATTATGACACAATGTTCCGCAGAGAATTCAGGAACTCTTCGTGCCTTCTCGGCGGCTTAAAACAATGTTATTAGTTTAATCACATGTTTGCTGCTATTATTATTTCTGCACGTGAATTCGCAATAATTATCCGTGTGCGGTATTATTATATTCTATTACGCTCATTGGACGCATCATTGAAATTACAGGTTATCGTAACTTAGATCTTGCTCTGGGAAAGTACGCGGGAACAACTGAAGGAACTAGTGGTTGATGGAATTTCACACCTTTTTCAAGTGGTTCAATATGATCTCGTAGTGTGAAATGGTTATCTATTTTTGATTGAGTTGTTAATATTCCAGAGGAGTTCAAAATCATCATGATTTTTGAGATTGTACTGATTAATGCAACAAATTATAGAGTAGCGTACATAAACACGAACTTGGTTTTAGAGCTTCAAACGTGCTCTACTCATTTTGATAATGTACTGTTATGGTTTTTTCTAAATCGGTATTTAAGAAATAGAAAAAAATAACTTACCAATGAACACAAATGCATATATTCAATCACATATTATCATAATATACAATTAAGTTAATTCCAGGCCTCAAACATAGTAAATTCTATCATAAGATATAAGAAATGTCCAAATCAATCACGATCCAGTAACAAATCCAGAGAATTCATTCCAACATTTCAATAGTTTATTAAGGGCACATAATCCTTCCAAATTATCTTTCTCAATAGGCTTCTCATGATCTGAAAGTATAAGAATTTGTATCAATACCTTGAATATTATAAAATTGCCTTATCTAGTCAAAAAGTAGGAAATTATGAGGAACTTAAGTGATATTTTGTTGAAAATTATTATTATAGGTTTGAATTGAACAGAACTAGCAATCATAAGTAGCATTAGATGCAGAATTTCAAAGAAAATGTAAATTTAGGATAGAAGTTATGTCTCGACCCATAAATTGCACATAATGTAATTATCAGATTTTCGAAGGAACAAAATTGCAGCTATATTTTAGAAATAGGGTTTATTTAATATAATGAAAGCATTTTTTGGCGATTGTAAGAAGAAATTCAAGAATATTAGGCAATGAAATTGTTAACTTAGAAAATTGTACATTTAGGCATAAAAATTTGAAAAATGTTATATATTGGAGATTTAGAATATAGGCAAGAGGCACATCAAAATACGGAGAAAAATACGGCCGAATTTTCTAGACCAGGTTCGAAGAAGGAAAACTTACCTCTGAAGAGAAAACTGCGAAAGCATCATTTTTGGAAGACATATTTAAAAGCAAAGCAAACTAGATGTTGAAGAAAATTCCGAAAAGGTATAAATACCGAAGCTCGAACACAGAGAATTTAGTCCATTTTTAACCATCGTCAAGACTGTAGCTGCTCCTCGTAAAAATTTATCGAAACATCGTAATATTCCAGTCAGAAACCCAAAGTAAACCAAAATTGAATCAAAGTGACTGGCATCCTGGAAGAATAACAGAATAAAATACATGGAATATTGAAGCAAAACCAAAATAAACTCACCAAAAGGAAAAAACCAGCAGTTATCAAATACAAACAAGTAAAATTCGAGCCAGATGAATTTAATTTCAAGAGTCAACCCTTGGAACTTGCACATTGCGCAGTAAATAAAAAAGACAAACTTTGGAGGTTATACAGAAAACCCGAACCACAGAAGAATATAAAGCAACAACGTGACAGAATAGAAACACCGTGGGTGAGAGCAAAAAGGACATTATTATAAGTTTTTTAAATTTAATTTGATTATTTGAATTAGGTAGTTAGTAAGTTTGGCATTTAAATCAATTTCCTTAAATTTATTTCATTAAATATTATTATTCGAAATTATATTAACTATTATTTCACGTCATAGAATCCACCTGAGAAAGAGACAGAAAGCCGCGCAAAATTCAAATCAAATTCAAAATTCATATTTTTGTTATTGGATCCTGTTGAAAATTCAAAATAATCAAAATCAAACAACAGTTAGATTCATAACAGTACTCACAATCAGAGCGCTCGATTGACTGTAAACATGATAATTTTGTTAAAGAAAACTTTCATAGAATCTTGATTACCATAGTAAAATTCATCAATGGGCCAAATCCATTCGATGTTTCGGTAGATATGGTTTCCACGGATTTTGGCGGTACTCACGTCGTCGGTTTTCGCACAAGTACCAACTAGATTTCAATTTCTTTCTTCTTCTAATTCCTATACGTTTCGGATGTTGGCTATCATACATGCTTTTTTGACTCTGTTGGCTGCTGCTCGAAAAAGCTCCGTGGTATCAACATTATATCATGACATAATACATGTCACAAGTTTTTCACTTTATTCCCGATATTTCATTAGATTTCTAGTTCGAAATGAACAATTACGGATCTATGGGAGATGATTCCCCAATAAAGGGGCCTGTAGCGTTCTTCGTTTATCTGAGGATCTGAAAATCATCGCTTGGAGGACTGCACCTGGTCGAAAGACCCTCTCGGTCATGAGCAAATGTAGGTAATATTATTTACTGCTTCCTTCTGGTTTTCTGTCCCTCTTTCTGTTTCAGATATTATGTCAAGATATTTTGTCGAAATGAATTCAAGATGACGAAAAAATTATTTTCCAATGAAAAAGATGCCATCCATCTTCTATAAACAAATGACTACACTTATACGGGGAGACAGAATTTTTCCTGAGGTTTTTATCTGTGCTCTTGTATCATACGCAAATAAGTATGGTACCCCGTTTACATTTCCTCTGCTAACACTGTGATATATCTTAGAATGAAATGCTCGTTCTCAAAAGTATATATATATCATGTTTTTAAATTTTTCAACCATGCAATCTGCCGTCTTCCAATACATCTTCTTCCCATCGCTTTTCCCTGCAATATGGTCTGCAACAGCTGGAATCTGCTTTCGTTTCTCATTATGTGTCCGAGGTATTGGAGTTTCCGAACTTTCACCGTTTCCACCACTTTTTTGTCCTTACCCAGCCTTCAAAGAACTTCATTATTGGATATATGTTCTATCCATGATATCTTCAAAATTCTTCTATGCAACCACATCTCTTCGAGCTTTTTGGTTGTGGCTTGAGTAAGTGTCCACGGTTCTACGCCGTAGAACAACACGTAGAAGACATCACAACTCAGGAGTGTTATTTTGGTGTTTAGTGTTATGTGGTGGCTTTTGAACGAAGTTTTAGCCCTATTGAACGCAGACCTGGCCTTCTCAATTCTACTGCGTATTCCTCGTGAATGGTCCGATTGTTCATTCATATTAGTTCCGAGGTGAGTGAAGCTGCTTATTCATATTCTATGGGTTTTTGGTTGATGTGAAGCTGACATGCAATTATGTTTCCTAACTGATGACCCGTTAGTTTTAACTTATTGATGTTTACGTCTAGGCCAAATAATTGGCTGAAAGCTGTTAATTTATCGATAAGTAGTTGTGGTGCCTTCAAACTGTCTGCAAAAATGACCTAACTGTCAGCGCAACGGATATTGTTTATTCTCTATCCATAAAAAAGGTGCCAAACTCTGGGTCGTCCGAAACCTCTCTGAAGATGTATTCTGAATATATATTGGATAACAGTGGAGAAAGAATGCAACGCTACCTTACATCTCTGAGTATATTCGCCTCATCAGTTTTCTGAGTACCAACTCTGACTGAAGCAGATTGATTCCAATATAGGTCCGCTACCACATGAATATCCCTTCCATCCAGACCCACATCCTTCAGTATCTGCATCATCTTTTGGTATGGCACACGATCGAAGGCCTTCCTGTAGTCTACGAAACATGTATACACTGTACAGTTCATATTTGTATTTGTATTTTGTATTTTTTCCGAATATCCTTGGCTTCAACGAAACCCCTCAGAAGCTTAAAGGTTGTGCGAGTTAGGATACCGGGTGTGTTCTGTGTAGGATTCGTTACTAATTCCTTGCGCCACGTTAGGAACAGCACTGTTAATTGTTCACCCAACAGCGAATGGTTGGACGGTCCCCTAAAAACCGGAAAATTATTTCCCGGCCAAGGGCTTGAACCCCAGACGTCACGATCATGGGGCTTGCGCTCTAACCACTGAGATACCACCGCTGCATCGTTGTAATAAAACTTGTATGCTGAATATGGCCTCTCTTTTTCCTACGGCATTGCGGAATCCAATTTCAATTATATCGGAATTATATTTTCTTGAACATTGGAAAAATACATATCCAATGGATATGGGATATCTTCAGAATCAAATTTTCACCATTCAAGTACAAAACCTACTCTACGAAAATTGGATCCCAAAGTTGTTTCTATCAAAAGCTTTATTGTTTATCATGGACCGTTAGGATAGCGGTAAACTCAATACCTTCAGGAAGAAACGCCTTAAAGACTCGATAGTTGTGAATCAGGTTGAGTAATTCATGAATAGGTGAAATCTCCCCAATAATTCTGTTGGAATGTGCAATAGAAATTTTGTTTTCCCAATATAACCGATAGGACTCATGCAGAAGAATTGAAATTTATTGCTTGGTTGTGAAATAACAGTGAGTGGTAAATAGCTTCTCATTTGAAGAAGTGTGTGAGAGCTCCGGTCTTCACGTCAGTGCTCTTCTAGATTTTAAAATATTGAATGTTTTTTCTATATTATTGGTGTGAATTTCGCTTTCTTTGAGTATAATGTTATCTACTATTGATTTTTCTACATTGGAACATTTGACCTAAATTAATCAGGAGTTTTAGTGGTTGAATTATAAGAAGTTTACTCTTACCGGGGAAAAATGCTACTACGATGAACATTACATTACATTAAATTGCTAATAACATGTTGATTTCAAAATAAAATAAGGGAGTTTTCGTCTCGAAAAGAAAGCAGTTTCTTTCACGAAATCAACGCATCTGATACAATCTAGCCTCTCATTTTATAAGGAAAGTGCAACATAAGAATTTTTCGCATGAAAAACTGCACAATTATTGCTCCAAAGTTTCAAAATTTCATTCCTGAGTTTCGACAAGCTTCCCGCTGGAAGTTAAGTATCTATCAATGCCAGATATAGAGTAATTATTAAAGTAACCTTAGAGTCTAAAACGTCTAGGTTGGACTCACCGATGGAGAATTCGATGCTAGAATCGATTCTCTCGTGCTGTGCTTCTAGAAAAGACACTCCAAATGTTCCATAGTAAGAAGAAATTGTAAAATAAATAATAATCAGTAGTAGAATCTTGGCAATATTGGACTTATTTTTGGGGAAGATGAATCAAACCCAATTGAATTTCGTCGACGTTTCAGACATTTATTGTTCAATATTCACCTGCTATATTTATTTTTAGTCATGATTAAGGGCAACGCCGTTGTTTTATATGTGAATATTGAACAATGAATGTCCGAAAGGTCGACGAAATTCAATTGGGTTTGATTCATCTTCCCCAAAAATAAGTCCAATATTGCCAAGATTCTACTACTGATTATTAGAAACGGACATGAACAATCCTACTAGTTATAAATAATAATGAGGAAATTCATGGAATTTTGTTGCACAAACTACAACAACTGTTGAAATATCGAACGAAACTTTCTCACCATACCACTGTCATGAAAAATCCAACTCTGTCTACACTTCTACACAAGTTTTTCACTTTATTCCCGATATTTTATTAGATTTCTAGTTCGAAATGAACAATTATGGATCTGTGGGAGATGATTCCCCAATAAAGGGGCCTGTAGCGTTCTTCGTTTATCTGAGGATCTGAAAATCATCGCTTGGAGGACTGAACCTGGTCGAAAGACCCTCTCGGTCATGAGCAAATGTAGGTAATATTATTTACTGCTTCCTTCTGGTTTTCTGTCCCTCCTTCTGTTTCAGATATTATGTCAAGATATTTTGTCGAAATGAATTCAAGATGACGAAAAAATTATTTTCAAATGAAAAAGATGCCATCCATCTTCTATAAACAAATTACTACACTTATGCGGGGAGACAGAATTTTTCCTGAGGTTTTTATCTGTGCTCTTGTATCATACGCAAATATGTATGGTACCCCGTTTACATTTCCTCTGCTAACACTGTGATATATCTTAGAATTGTAATGCTCGTTCTCAAAAGAATATATATATATATACACCGATACTAGCTTCATTAGTGCAATAAGGCTGAGTTTGTGATTTTATGTACATTTCGTGCCACTAGCAATGAAGAAAGGAATAATAAAGATAGGTATACCGTTATTCAATAGAGTCGATTATGAGGAAATGCGATATATCAATTTAATTCAGAAATTGCATTCATCTTCAATTATGAATGTCTTATATGGACTCGACTCCATAATTGTGATCCATTAGTAAAAAAATTCTTAAATTTACCAAGTATCTTTCCACTTATTGTTTAGCGCTTTTCAATTGTTCTCATTATACAGTGCATCCGGAAGTACCTTATGAATTAGATAAAATAAAAATTCTAGAAAAAATCTGACGTGAAGTCAGCAGCTTTTGCGCATTAAGTGATTATATATTTGTTAAGTATTATGGCTTCATCTTCTAAACCTTTAGGCGGATCATGTCTATTCTGAACACGTATATAAGCTTTAAAATCATCACTGCAAATACGAAAACTTTGGAGAGGAATGAATCCAAACTTTCAGGGCAGATTTAAAAATTACGATGTGCTCCCAATCAGATACCACAATTCCATGGCTTATTTGAGAACACCAACTATACTTAAGCGTTATTTGATATACACAAGTTGAAATATGAAGTAGTGGATCAATCAGAAGCATATTGAAGCTCTGTAGTTAGTTTAAAAGTATCAATCGCAACTTCGTTCCAAATTTCTTGGTTGGCAGCCTTGGAAGAAGATAAACTAATGTTCCCATTACGAGAAGTGTGAATCAAGGCGGCAAAATGCCCTTCGGAACCGTCCAGAGGTAGAGCTCGATGGATCAAGCTGTGGTGCGAGCGGACCAGCCCCCCAAGTTGGTATCTTGAGTCCAAACTCGGATCCCTCAATCGGAAAAAGGAACTCAAGTTTGGATGGAACACATTTCCGTCCCACCGGGACTCCAAGAAGAAGATATGGAAGAGTTCGCTGGACCGACTAGGAGAATATCCTCATTATGCGAACTCATTTTATCGCTCGAGAACTGCAACATACGACCGACAGAACATACAGAACAGTGAAATCCTAATTACCTTCTGGAACCAGATCAATCCACAACGGCCATCATATCCTAACCTTCTTTCAAACAGGGTCAGACGAAAGCTTGAGAAAGAAAAGTTCTCAATTGTTGAATTGGATAACATCCAAAGGAACACAAGGCCATATGCTTCAGTTGCTGCAGATGAGGACGTAAACACTGAACAAATTCCATCAGAAACAGTACCATCTCATGTAACAAGCTCAAACAATGATAGAAGCCAAACACGTAACAAAACCGAAAATATCTTCGAGAAAAGTCTGCAGATGTTCGAGTACATATGTGTAAATATATCCTCAAGAAAGACCTGAAATACCAAGGTTGCCGGACTCACACAAAATCATGGAAAGTGTATGTCCACGCCAGAGCAATCACAGTATGTGAATAGAATAGAATTCAGCTTAGAGATAGAAAATCAACGCAGAGAAAAGATTAAACACCACCATGGAAAAACGTCTGGAAACAAAGCACAAGTGTCGGTATTAATCATATATGTTGCTAAAATTGCATTTGAGGTCTGAGCACCAGGGAATGTGAGTTGATAAGGAATCAAAAAACATATGGATTTTTGCATATTCGTTGCAACCTGCTTTCATGCAGCATAAATGTCGGTATTTTAAAACAGACATGTTACTATAGTTTCATTTGGGGTCCGAGCACCAAAGAGTTGGAGCTATCATGAAACAGAAGTATCGGTATTTTGAACCCAATATGTTGCTAAAATTATAGTTCAGTTTATAGTTGGAGTTTGAAGGGAAAAAAAGAATATGTCAACTTTTGCATGTTCGTTGCAACCCGTTATCATGTAGCACATGTGTCGGTATTTGAACCGTATATGTTGCTAAAATTTCTTTCAAGGCCCGAGCACCAGATAGTTGGCGTTTGTAGGAAAGAAAAAAACCTGTGAATTTTTTTGTATTCGTTGCAACTCGCTATCAGGTAGCACAAGTGTCGCTATTTTGAACCCAATATGTTGCTAAAGTTGCTTTTGGGGCCCGAGCAGTAAAGCGTTGCAGTTTGAAGGGAAGAAAAGAACAACTTTTGCATGTTGTTTGCAACCCGCCCTCATGCAGCACGTATGCCGGTATTGTGAAACAAATATGTGGCTAGAATTGCATTTGGGTTTCCAGCAACAGAGATTTGGAGTTTAAAGGGAAGAAAAGTACATGTTACCCTTTGAATGTTCATTCCAACTCGCTATCAGGTAGCACAAGTATCGGTATTTTGAAACAAATATGTTGCTAAAATTGCTTTTGTGGTCCGCATTCATTTCCGAGGTAATATATCTGATAGTTGCAGCGATATATTTTTTATGTGACGATACATTTATTCATCGTTTCGTATATTCGTTTTCTGATAAATACAATGCAAAAGTTGACTGACTCTACTCTTCCCAACAGACTGCAACTCTTTGCCGTTCGGCCCCCAAAAGCAATTCTAGCAACATATTTGGTTGAAAATACCGACAGTTGTTCCACATAATAGCGGATGGCAACGAACGTACAAAAATTCACATGTTCTATCCTTCCTTACAAACTTCGACTATCTGGTGCTCGGGCATGAAAAGCAATTTTAGCAACATACGTGGTTCAAAATACCTACACTTATGCTACATGATATCTGCATGCATGGTACATGCGAAAGTTGACATGTTTTTTCCTTCCTAAACAGATTTTTTCCAAATGAATAAATAAAAACTCGACGACTAGCAACGAAAAAAATCCCAGCCATCAGAACTCCATCACAGTACTTTTATGTGAATTAATCAAAGTCGACTTTAACGTAATTGTTATAAAGCCTAATGAATCTTGTACCCAGAAAGTTCGCATGGACGAAGGCGAACAAGTTCCGAAAGCTGAAATTTTAATAACGTCTAATAAAATATTTAACGTGTCTGAACACAAACGCGGGCTGGTCGGAGTCATTTGAGGATGATAAATAATACGAAACAGCGCTTACGCCGCGCTTTCGCCGCCATATCTTGGGGCGAACTTTTAAATTACAAAATAAGAAGACGAGGAAAGGATAAGCAGCGCCGGCCTGGTTCGCTAAATATTTAACGTTTACTTTCTGAGGGATACTTTTCCTTCCTGGGGGTGATTCGCGGAGAATCAGGGCTACGGTATCCGTTACGCTTCTACGGGTCTTCGGTTTTACTTATTTCTGGGGAAATGGACTTTGCACAAAGCAGGGCCGGCTTTGATAATTTTGTCGGTCAAGCAAAGGATTTCGATCATTGTAGTAAAGAACAAAGGTGTTACCCCCACTCTTATTGCTCTTCACTGGCGTATTTAGGGGTGGGGGGGTGGGTTTGCAGGGGGGGCCAGGGCCAGGGGCCAACTACAAAATAAAACATTACATTTGTTGACGATATTGGCGAATGAAGATGAGCGCTACTCCCTCTGGTGGCCATCCGAGTAACCCGAGGTACAGACATTATCATTGACAAGACAAGTTAAAAGAAATGTTAAGAAAATGAGAAAGTTTGTGCATTTTTCTTGGCGTTTTTATGATTTAACAAGTGCTTCTACTGAGGAAAGCAAACTCAAATGTCCCTTCCCATAGATATCCAAACCCGGTGAAAAATTTCGAGTTAGGGTGCAAGAAACTTCATTTAACAAGTCGGGCCTGAAAGTGTTGAAGAATCGATAAAACCAACAAACAAGATTTATGAGAGTCTGTTACCTACATTTCACCGATGATGATCATTTTTATAGAGGTAAGCACGAATTGCTCATGAAATATTAGATCACATTCATGAAGACGATTTTTTTCCAGGCCCCTAATCCAAGCAGAGAAATTTACTTAAGAGGAATGCTCTGCCTTCCAGAAATCTGCCTGTTGAACTTATCATTAGGGAACAACTTAAATGTTTTAGTGATAGAACTGACTATAGAAAAAAAAGAGTCTCAACAAGGAAATATTTGGTGATGAATACTGTTCGTTCAAAGTGCTTCTGCCGATGAAAGCAAAGTTGTACAAGGCTTATTTATTACAGCCTTTTCAAGACCAATCATATGAGTGTTAAAAAATGTATTTGTCAATCCATAATGAATAAGACTTACGATACAAGTAGCATTAGTTTTACGTGAATGTATTATTAATTTTATTCACAATATATTGAGTATTTAGTCCTTGGCTATAAAAATAGTAAAGTTATGAGTATTTGTCTATTATTCCAAAAGGTTTGATTTACAATACTATCTGTTTTTCAACTTTCAAGACAGCCTAAAAAATCCACCAAAGTCAATCTTGCCGTTTGGATCTGAAAATAATTAATATTGAAATACTGTCTAACCTTGTAGATATCCTCGTAATTTTAGAGTTGCTACACAAGATTGAAGAATGATACATACCTACTTTATAAGAATGGAATATATACTCTCAGTAATACTCTCGTCAACTATGAAAGTCTAAAAAGTCTTTGAATAAATCGTGAAATCAAAATTTATCAAACCAAACAGTACAAAATCGACTATCAAAACAAAATCTATGTCTGTATTTAAGGTTATAAAACTGGCCACCGTGGCGCTGTAATGTTAAATTCAGACGCCAATTACTACAGATGGTGTTTTTGACAGGACTTACGAATCTATGACTTAAATCTACTGACCAAAGAGAGATCTAATTGTGGTAGTATAGTGAGATTCACCTCATAGACTTAAAATAAAAACAAACAGTATTCGAAAATAACACTCAGAGAAGTTAGTTGACAAACCGTCAACGACAAGATGACACAAATAGTTATGACAGATCATCTTATTATTCTCCTCAGGAGACTATGGTAAAATCTATTACGTGAGACAGCAGGAACTAATTTACAAGTTACTTGTAGAGGCAAAACAATTCATACAAAAATCAACAAAATTGTCACGCGTGAAAAAATTATACATTATGAGACATGAGATGCCGCAGCAGCAGCTGCAGTCCTGGATTTTATCACAAATGAGTAGAAAACTGCTGCTGCGGAGGCACATCCTGTCTTATAATATAAAATTTGATATTATATATAAATTTTTTTGGGGAGGAACCTAATTCTTGTGACACCCCGTAGGACAAAATTGAAGAAATATTCAGCTTCTGGATTGATCTAGGAAATTGATGGTACTAACAGTGGCCTGCTTAAGAGTAATTGGACCTCAAAGTTGGAATTCATGTAATTGAAAAATGTGTCCAGTTCTGAACTACTACCAGACCAAATGCAAAAGATGCCATCGACGTATCTTTTCCATAGTATGATGTGATCACTTAGGTTTTGTTCCATTTTCGTTTTCACAAACGTATATTAATATTACTACTCTCAGATTGAAACACACTTATAAGGAGAGATTCATCGAATAAATAGGGTTTTGCTTTTTCAATGTTTCGTTCTCATTCTAATTAGCCTTGGATTGATCTGATAATCAAATAGAAAATCAAGTACTTACTGACTGGTAAGTTACACGATCTACTCTGGTGCACAATATTGTAGTTCAACGAACATACCTGAATTTAACGTTTCGTTTCAATTCCTGAGATCATCAATATTCATACATGAATACCCATGTAGCATCATCCTGCACATAATCCAAGATATATCCAAATCCCTACAGGTGAACCGATGTTTCACAAACATCGTCTGAAAATTAGTCAGCTATCCGTCGGAATATCCCTGTGGCGATATCAATTTGCTGTTGCGTGTCCACAAACGGGAATGTAGGTGGGTGTGTGCCTTTAGGAGAATCGTCTTCACAAAGCCCAAGAATTAATTTCAGATGTACGGCGGGTAATTGATTCAAAGACTGGTGTTTTCGATTACGTTTACAATCTACCCATAAGATTTTATGAATATTTACTAGTATTATGTCAGCCTAGAAACCCGTGTAATACAATCTGGAAACACAGACAAACATTCAGTGACATTCACTTCAAGGTTGAGGTCTATAAATGTTAGTTCCGACCAAATCGAATGATTAATTGTTTCTAATTATGTTGGGTATATTTGGTCAATGTCTGATAATGAATTGTAGTTTATAGTGTAACAACGTTTCTAATTCATTTGAATAATCGATCAAGATATAAGACACAAAAACGCTGGAGTTCAACTCTACCGAAAGCTGTAAAAATTTTTCCTGACTTTGCCGATCAGTTCAAACAACTGCATCTGGTAAACAAATAATTTGTGTTAATTTTGATGCCAAGTATAATTTCAGGTGTCTTGATTCGAGCATACTATTCGACTTGAATACCTTCTAAAATAACACGATAGATAGATATTTTTTATTCACTAGAAAATTAATACACACTGCGTATTATTCCATAATACACACTGCGTATTATTCCAACATTATAGGATTTGAGCCTGTCAAAAATGAAAAATTATACCAAATAACACCGAAAATAACTGATAAGATGAACAAAAAACCATAAAAATTAGAATGACCACATTCCGAAAATTCTACAAACGTACATCATCATTTAAATACACCGATACATCATAATACCCTTTTTTTAATAAAGAACACCTTCAATTTTTGCCACAGTTTTTAACCACCACTGAGCATTCTGATTTCTCCAGATACCTATATATTGAAATGATTTGGTATTCAACATTTTTTTGGATATAAGAAAATTTGAGTTTTGGTGGCTTGAAATTATCCTTCTTATTGTGATGTATTCATAATCCCTTTTATATTGGTGAAATAAACCAAGTACGAAAGAAACTGCTTCATATATATAGATAAATGGCAATGTGAGAATACCATATGTTATGAAAATGGGCCTACATGACTCTATCCTGTCCAAGTGGAAATTATATCTGAGGTATTTTTTCTCAAGATTAAATATTCGAACTGCATCTGTATAGAATAGCCCCAGAAAAACAAACAGTATCTCATTTTGGATAATCCGTGACCATAGTACATCATGATAGCTGCTTGCTGATTCAGATAATTGGTTAAACCTCCCACAGAATAACTACATCTTGCCAGTGATTTTGCTACCCTATCAACATGACCCTTCCAGTCCAGTCGTGAATCGATATCCACTCCCAGGAGACCAACTACAGATCTGGGCTGTAATGTAACATTGTTGCAGTTAATTCTATCGGATTCCCCCAGTACTTCATCTCTGTATGAAAATCTCAACATCTGGACCTTCTCTAAATTCATTAGTAAGTTGTTATCCTCGAACCATTTCTCCAGTGTTATCTGTCATTGTATTATATTTTCTTTTAATTCTTCTGAGTCGCTTTCTGTGATCACCAAGAACGTGTCATCTGCATACAATGCTAGGAAACTTTTGATAACCTCAGGTAATTCATTTGTGTATACAATGAACAAGAAAGCTCCCAGGATAGACCCTTGGGGTACTCCTTTCTTCACATCACGCTTTTCAGATTTCAGTGTTTCTCCGTTTTCATCAGTTTCAATGACGCACTGTTCTCGGCTAGTCAAATATGGCCTGACCAAATCCAGTGCTACTTCTCGAATTCCATATCTTTCCACCTTTCCTAATAAAGTATCATGGTCTACCCTATCGAACACCTTTGACAAATCTAGGAATAAGGCTATTGTATTATTTCCATTAATAAGTTGAAGCTTTTGAAGGTTTGCGAGGTAGCTTCAACCTCTTTGGGGAAATGTCACGTTTCGTCCCGGCTTAGTTTGGGGGAACTCGTCAGGGCATGCACCAAACTAAGCCGTTTACATGCCTACGTGAGTGGACACCCCTTGTGAGGACCACAAGGGAGTGTACCAGAACGTTGGGGATGAGCGTATATTCGAGATCTTGAGAGGATCTAACCGGGACAGCGTGCGCGCTAGCGCCCCCTGTTCGCTGACCGATGATGTTGGCCAAGCGTTACAGGCAGATAACGCAGGATACTTAAGACGCAAGATGGTACTGCGCGCGCGACTTAAGTAAGAGCTGAGAGAGGGCGCTCGCTACAAAGTGAATCCATTATTCTACAAAGGAGTGTATGTATGGCATTCGTTGTAGTTCGCTGTTTTCTGAAACCATTCTGATTATCTGTTAAAATCATTTTCTTCTCAAAAGAGTCCAACATTCTTCTGAGCAAAGTCTTCTCGAATACATTTCCAATATTCGACAGTAAAGTAACAGGTCCATAATTATTCATAATTGATTTATCGCCTTTTTTGAACACTGCTTTAAGCAGTGCAATGTTAAGCTTTTCAGGATATATTCCCTCAATCATCATACTCTTCATGATGTGACAAAGGGGACTCTCAATTGAAGGAGATACCTTCTTCACAAGACAGTCTGGTACTTCATCTTTTGCTCCTGATTTTACGTTTTTTAGTTCTCTAATACTTGTCCTTATTTCATATTCGTTACAAGGATACAAGAATAAAGAGGAGTCGATATTTTTTGAAAGTTTCATATCAGTATTTCTATTGATGTTCGCAAACTGGCAACTATCAGTGAAAAAACTGTTGAAATAATTCCACGGGCTGCTGCGCCATCACAAACAACTCTGATATCATTTAAAATACTAGAATTTATTGTTTTATGATTTTGAGTAAGTTGTTCAATAACATTCCAGCTTGCTTTCGACCTATTTTGCGATTTATCAATAAAATTAATACCTATAGCTTAGTTTTTCGGCTGCTTTTATAACCTTTTTCAGTATTTTGTTATATTTTCTGTAGTAACTGTCCGATGCGATACCCTGAAGTTTTTGCCTCCACAGAATCCTTTTATTCTTACAAGATGCCTTTGTTATCCAACTGATTTTTTTTGATGTTTTGAGTTGCACTGTTTTGCTTCTGACTAAACTATTCACCAAATTTGTTAATCTGTTGATGAAAAAATCTAGAAAAGCACTGCCGTGAAGGCAGCAGCTTTTGCGCGCATGTTCAATGTAGATGACCGCTTCGGCAACGAATTTACACAGCCCAACTAAAGCTGCTGCCTTCACGGCAGTGGTTTTCCAGATTTTTTTTCGATATATTACTAGATTTCAATCCGATCTAATCTGTATTTTTGGAAATATTGGACAAATAAAATTTTGAATGGGTATATCCACGGAATCATTGGGCGAATTTTACCCATTCACGAATTCGACGTTCGTAATCAAGCCCCAAACCTACTCTACAAATATCGAGTTTCTGAGTTGTTTCTTTCGGAAGTTATTGTGTTTACGCAGTCGGCCGTTAGGCTGACGATCCAGTAACAAATCCAGAGAATTCATTCCAATATTTCAATAGTTTATTCAGGGCATATAATCCTTCCAAATTATCTTTCTCAACAGGCTTCTCATGATCTGAAAGTATAAGAAATTGTATCAATACATTGAATTTTATAAAATTGCCTTATCTAGTCAAAAAGTAGGAAATTATGAGGAAAATAAGTGATATTTAGTTGAAAATTATTATTATAGGTTTGAATTGAACAGAACTAGCAATCATAAGTAGAATTAGATGTAGAATTTCAAAGAAAATGTAAATTTAGGATAGAAGTTATGTCTCGACCCCTAAGTTGCACATAATGTAATTATCAGGTTTCCGAAGGAACAAAATTGCAGCTATATTTTAGAAATAGGGTTTATTTAATATAATGAAAGCATTTTTTGGCGTTTGTAAGTAAAAATTCAAGAATACTAGGCAAATGAAATAGTGAACTTTAGAATATAGGCAAGAGGCACATCAAAATACGGAGAATGATACGGCCGAATTTTCTAGACCAGGTTCGAAGAAGGAAAACTTACCTCTGAAGGGAAAACTGCGAAAGCATCATTTTTGGAAGACATCTTTA
Source organism: Myrrha octodecimguttata (assembly GCA_958510865.1). NCBI lineage: Eukaryota > Metazoa > Arthropoda > Insecta > Coleoptera > Coccinellidae > Myrrha > Myrrha octodecimguttata. Next base: position 7,882,543 of record OY294063.1, read on the forward strand.
AAAGCAAGGCTAATAAGATGTTGAAGAAAATTCCGAAAAGGTATTAATACCGAAGCTCGAACACAGAGAATGGACTCCATTTTTAACCATCGTCAAGACTTTAGCAGCTCCTCGAAAAAATTCTCGAAACATCGTAATATTCCAGTCAGAAACGAAAGTAAACCAAAATTGAACCAAAGTGACTGGCATCCTGGAAGCCGATCAGAATAAAATACATGGAATATTGAAGAAAATCAAAGATAAACTTACCAGAAAAGAAAATCCAGTAGTGATCCAATCCACACAAGTGAACTCCAGAAATATAAACCTCATTTCAAAGGCAACCCTTGGAACTTGGAACTCGCAGTAAATAAACAAGACGAACTTTGGAGGTTAACCAGAAATTCCGAACCACAGAAGAACATCCATTAACAAAGTGACATAGACTAAAAACACCGTGGGTGAGACTAAAAGGACATTATTATAAGTTTTTAAATTTAATTTAGTTATTTGAGTTAGGTTATTAATTAGTTTAGCATTTGAATCGATTTCCTTAAATTTGTTTCATTAAATATTATTATTCGAAATTATATAAAATATTATTTCACGCCATAGAATCCACCTGAGAAAGAGGTAGAAAGCCGCGCAAAAATTTATATCAAATTCAAAATTCATATTTTTTGTTATTGGATCCTGTTAAAAATTCAAACTTCAAAATTATTCAAAATCAAACAACAGTCAGATTCATAACAATATGTTGTTTGGCCAAAATTCTGTCTTACATGGTTCATCTTTTCTGTCGAGCGATACTATAACAAGAAAGCTCTTGAACTCACCTGTTGAACTGTAGATACATGAATTCCACTCCCTGGTTTTCGAATCCTTCTTTCATTTTTCTATATTCCTCAATTAACTCCTCTGTTACGTGTGGTGATACTCTGACATGAAAAACCATGCTTTCTTCTCGGGTCCATTGAAACCGCCCTTATCATCAGATTTGCCAGTTCCAATACGTAAAAATCTTTTTTTTTGTTTTTATTATTTATTGATTGGTTGGAACCAATGAATTCGGTTCTTGATACTGCAGTGACATATACCATTCGATTTAATTCCGTCCAATCCCCCTTCGGTATTTTATTCATCAATTGTTTTCCTTTCGAGATTTCAGGTTTCCGCTTCTGCAATTCATTCATCTGTCCCCTGTTGTTACATTCTTCGATGATATCAGTTGCATAAATTGTATTTTGTCGATATGTCGGTATTTCCGATGAAACATCTCTGCTTGAGATTGATGGTACTTGTAATCTCTTCGTATTTGTTGTTTGTTTATCTTTTTTTTCATTCGAATTATTTTTATGTTCTAATTCTTGAATTCGGTTCATCAAGAATGGATTTTAAGATTGAAGTAGATCATTTTGGCGCGCATGTTCTAGGGGAACAGCGTGCTATCGTTTGGTCCAAATGTCTATAATTTTCAATGATCGAGCCGAAAATAGTCTTAAATGACTAGGTTGGACTCACTTATGACGAATCCGGTGTCAAAATGGATTCTGTCCGGCCAGCCGGCCGTCACCACGATAACGGGCGTACGGAGGATTCTATCAAATCGAAAATATCAGGAAGGGTTGCATTTCGAAATACAAAGGTTACGTTCGTTAATGAACCGAGTAGGCCAGATAGTTTCGGAGCTATAGCCATTTGAAATTTTGAGGTTAATTTCCCCATATTTCAGAAACTACTGGAGCGATTATATTGAAACTTGGCGGTTAGTTTGAGCATAATGACGCGCAACTTTGAGCGAAATTTCGTTGAAATCGTATGGTTACTCAATCGAAAAAAAAATTTTTTAAAATTGTTTTCGAAAAAAAAAATTTTTTCTGAAACTATTTTTCATATTCGAGAAAAATTTCAGTTTCACCTTGAACTTCATATTTCATAGCAGTGTGTCAAATTTCAATTCGATACGGCTATTAGTTTTGGAGATATTGGGAAAAAATATATAGAATTTCGTGGTTTTTTCGGTTTAACTCAAGAAATACTGATTCAATAGTGATGAAACTTCGCAGCTAGTTCGAAGATGTTGAGGAACAACATTGTGCATAGTTTCGTGATGATCGTGTCACCCGAACAGGGCTTGCTAGAACAGGGAACTCGGAACCAGAACAAAGCTATTGAAATAAGCTCTCACGTCGATGGAAGCTTTTAGCTCGCCGTCAGCTCAGACAATTGGCAATGGCGAAAGTCAGACTACGCCAGATGACCGGTGTATTTGGTCACTCGACGCGGATTTCTTGCCAAGTCATGAGCACGGTTCATTTACGACCGTCCGTTTATGTGTAGTTCTCCCGCTGATTTTTCGCCTTTAATCACGGGTAAAGCGTATAACGCATTCTTCATAGGATGCGCTAATTATATTTATTTTAGCAATATCCTATCTGAGCCGACCGTGAACGTTTTGTTGCAATTACACACTGTGACTGATTCTTTGATCTCGGTCTTGCAATAGGAATTGTTAAATTGGAATTCCAATAAGAGGCTATAGCTTCCATTTAGCGATATCACGCACTAGTTCTTTATACTGGATTCATTTTACTGGGTGTTCGTTGAACGTGTCCATCTTCTGTGACGTATTCAACAATTACATTGACCATGAGAAGCGAACTAAGAAACTAAGAGAATGGTATCTAGAAGAGTATATTTTGGCTTTTCGTCGAACTCCGGTCGATTTTAAATTCAATAACTTTGCAAAGGAATAACCTGGAGACTCATGTTTTTCAGGACTTGTTTGAAGCATCTTGGTTCAGTTTCAAGGTTCCATGTATTAAACTTTCTAATTTGCTTCCAGGATGCTAGTCACTTTGGTTCAATTTTGATTTACTTGTGTTTCTGACTGGAATATTATGGTGTTTCGAAAAATTTTTACGAGGAGCAGCTACAGTCTTGACGATGGTTGAAAATGGACTAAATTATCTGTGCACGAGCTTCGGTATTTGGGTTGAAATTGCATACCAAGATCTGTATACATGTCTTCTGAAAGACTACTTCAAGCATGCCTCACTCAACCCGCCAATTCAGTTGAACCACAACCGAGCCTGAGCACAGGTTGCTTATGCAACCCGCGAAGTGGACAGGTATCTATCTCTTTCTTCCTCATTGCAGTAAAGGGAACTCTGTCGCATTTATTCTAAATCTTTTTAATTTTTCATTTCAAATAAGGAGAACCTGAATTTTTTCTGACTAATTCGTGAAGAAGGCAGGATTGTAGAAGATCGCACATGTTCAAGTGAAGTTTCAACTTAGTGAGCGGTTTTTCTGGGGAACAGCGCGTCATCATCCTCCGTAAATTTACGTTTTTTTTTCTGAAAATGGTTCCAAGCGACCAGGTTGGACTCACTGATGAAGAGTTCAATGTCAAATTGAATTCTGTTCAGCCGCCAGTTGCCACGATATCTTACTACCGAGAAAAGCTATAGCGACTTAAAAAATTCAAAATAAGTTCGTTAATGGGGAAAATTTACCTTATTATTTCGAAGTTATATCCATTTCAAATAAATTATGTTATTTCCTCTATATCTCAAGAATTACTGATGCGATCAGATTGAAACTTACTAACTGATAGCATGAAGAATCGTTGAAATAATATTTTTTTCGGAAACTATCAATGAGATTTCGATGAAACTTGGCGCAGACCTTGAAGTCGAATCTGAACAGAAATGTTCGAAATTTCAGCTCGATTCGACACACATTTCCAAAAATATCGGAAAAAAGTATGTCAAATTTCGCATTGGCCATGAATTTTAACCAGCGCTTAAATTTTCCTGACTTCAAGTCAGTGCTTTTCGAGAAGTATTTTCCTATGTTCCTATTATTTAAATTTATTGTAATAATGATGAAACTACCGTCAATCGTCAATGCACAGCTCACACCAACATAATTCTTCACTTTTTGAACCACACGCGGTGCAGGCAGAGAAAGTAATGACATATCAGAGAAAAATAGATATTCATTTTCCGAAATATTGCACTTTCTGAACGATGTAATACCCAAACTACCTGAATTTCCAAGTAAAACCAAATTTGAGCCGTTAAACACCATTTACTTCATTGGGTGTGACAAGGAGAGGTTACCGTAATTAGCGCTATCTTTGTTTCGTTGCCCCTTGTTACGCTTTAAGCTTAGTTGAAGAAGGGTCGGGTCCTTTCCAGGTAGTAATATAGAGTTCTATGTTCAAGTCATGCAGCGCTGTCCATAAATTTTGGTAGGTTGGCTTCTGATAGAAGTACTGCTTGGCGACTATGTAATAAATGAACAGACCCTCTAACTTCAATCTCAGTCATTTCCCGATTCTGGACTGCTGTCTTATCAGTTCCTTTCGATGTCCAAATGTATTTCTCAATACTCTTGCTATTCCCCTACTCATCCTTAGATCGGCTGCTACACAATGAGCAAGATAAGATATCTCGGGAATTGTAAGAAGGTCTTGATGAACTTCCTGTGTGCAGCCAAACCATATAACTTGTGATCCCCAAGGGCTTTTCATATTTTCGTGTAAATCACTATTTTCCTTCGCCGGAACCTCTAATGACCTTCGTCACTCTTTGTTGACACGTAAGAAGCCAATCGGTTGAAATGAACGACCTTTGGTTTTCCTCTGGAGAGCTTCCGTATCCGGTAGACAACATCATTTATCTTTTTCACAATTTTATACGGTCCTTACCACTGTCCTTCCAGTTTCAGTGAAAATCCTTTTCTTATTTGCGGGTTATACAACCACATCAGATCTCCTGCGGTGAACCCTCCTTCAATGGCCTTGGAGTCATAGCGCATTTTGATCCGATCACTTGCTTGCTGCATTTTATTGCGCACCATGTCATGAATGTTATCTAGCTAGCTTCTCAATTTGCTGACGTAGTCCCCTCCGGCTACATCTAATCCAGGCTTACAACCAAACTTAAGGTCACAAGGCAGTCTAATTTCTCGGCCGAACTTTATATTGGATGGGGTTGCCTTTGTAGATTCTTGAAAAGAAGTTCTATATGCCACAGTGAATAGATGCAAATATTCATCCCAGTCCCACTGGGGATCGGAGACTACTTTGGATAGATGTTTTCCCATGGTCCTATTCATTCGTTCGACCATGCCATCTGATTCGGGATGCAGAGGAGTAGTTCCTGTCTTTCCACAAACTTCTTGAAATAACGTCGACTCCAAATTTCGGCCTTAATCACAATGCAGCTCTAGACGTATTCCAAATCTACAGAAGAATTCTTTCACCAATTTATCAGCAACTGTACTTGCCTCTTGATTAGGAATAGCGTACGTTTCCACCCATTTGGTAAAATGGTCCATCGCTACTAAAATGTACTTATTTCCATGGTCTGTTTTGGGAAAAAGTCCTGCGATGTCGATAGCCTCTCGTTCCATGGGAGATCCAACATTAGAGTGCTACATTGGAACCTTTCCTTTGCCATAAAGACCATTAGCTGCAGCACAAGAATGACATGTTCTACACCAGTCCTTGACGTCTTTCCTAGAGTTAATCTAATAGAACTGCTGCTTTACTTTCTCCAGCGTCTTAGTAATCCCAAAATAGCCAACCGAATTTCCATTATGTGGTCAGGTCAAAACGTCTGTCACGCGACTTTTCGGCACAATTAACTGAAGCCTCTGCTCAGATACATCTTCATTTTTCCAACAACGTTTCAGAAGACCTTTATCGATCTTCAACGTTTCCCATTGTGCCCAATACGACTTTACGTTTTGGCTCAGTCTGGATACTTCTTCCCTAGTAGGTCGTCTACCACTTTTCTTCCAGCTCAGGATTACTTTCAAGTCTGGATCTTCTTCTTGTGCTCGTTGAATTTCTTGGGGTTACCAGTCATCTTCAATTACTGTGGTCCGTCTCAAATCGGTCTTATCTTCCACACGAAAATGATGGCTGCAATTCTCAAGGCAAGGTCTTCTCGATGAAACACCTGCATCCTCCTTGATAAATTTGTGGACATGATTCCTCAGGTTATCACTTCAGGGGAGTTTTTCGCTTGAGTTGATTTATGCCCCTTATCACCAACCCTTTTAAGTTTCCCTGGTGTGGCTCTTTTTCTACTTTTCGTGCAATTTCGCTTTATATGCCCACTATTAATACAGTTCCAGCACAAAGCATCCTCTTTCAGAGTACGCAATAATCTGCTGATTTCTTCTCTGATGATTTCTTCAACAGGTCGATCTATTTCTTGGACTTGTCTCACACGAGAGTGTCCTCTATGCGTCGACTGCTTCGCTGCCTCGAATTCTAAAGCCCGAGCTAAGGCATCATATATGGTTTTTGGGCGTGCAAGTCTCAGGGCTGGTTGTATTTCACTGTCCTTGATTCCATTTACAAAGGTTTGGATTGAAAGCTGTTCAAAGAAGCTGTCTGGAGCAGTTGGGTAAGCCAGCCTGGCTTGTCTAGCCACATCGGCTTCAAACTCCTGGAAATTTTCTCCTGTTTTCTGCACCCGGTTCTTTATTTGGGCATGGTAAACTTGTAGATTAACATCTCCATATCTCATCTGAAGTTTCGATATTAGAACTTCGTAACAGACTTGCTGACTTTCCGGAATCGGTGAGGAGAGTGTTGAGTGCCTCTGCTTGTTGAGCTTTTATTATTGTTGTGGCTTTTTTATTGTCGCTCCAACTGTTTGCTAGCCCAGCGGCTTCAAACTGTTTTTGATGTCGACCATGACACTTTTCCATCGAATTATGGAGGCTTGATTCTCATTTTAATACTTTCGCTGTTATTTTCCGTTTTCGAGATGCTATAGGGTGGTAAAGCCGGATAATCTGTTCCAATTGATATTGATTTCAGGGACTCTATTAACTTAGAATGCTGTTCAATCATTCCTGTTATTTCTTCAAATCGACCGTTGACTTCTTCATAAACTTCGTCAAATTTTTTGTCAACTTCAACGAATTTTTCATTCACTTCATCCAAGTCTTTCTTCATTTCTTCTTTTATGGTTTCCATTTTCTGATCTAATTTACTTGCACATTGACGCACCAATTCATTGCTATTGCCATTTTTTCATTTACTTTCTGAGAATTTTCCGAGAATTTTTTCCTACCCTGTTTTCTATATTTTATCCATTTTCTCATTGATTTTCTGAGGATTTTCTTTCATTTTCTGAGAATTTTTTTCTGCCTTATTTTCCAGTTTATCCATCTCTTCATTTATTTCACTCAAAAATTTCATAATAGCATGCGTCTCCATTGCGTTCTGTAGTCTTGTAGTCACTGGCATAAATTTCAATCAATAGAGTTTATTCATTCAATTCGAGCGAACCGCACACCTGACACCAATGTAACGTATTCTTGATCTGTCAAAACGTGCAGAATAATTTAACTATTATTCATTTACACTTATTTACACTGGTAACGAATAACTCCACAACGAATTCTATCAAAGTCTGAGCATAATTTCACTGATCAATTTCCGCTGATTTCGAATATCTCCGCTGAATGTCTCCCTGTCCTTCGCCACGCCTGACGTTATATACTTCGTTGAACTTTTAGCAATTGCTAGAATTTATCCAAGTTCACCTGGTGGAGGCCGCACAGATGTACTGAAATTTCTAAAACAGACAGGGCCGTAATCGTCACAATATATTATCTTACCTTGTTATCGTTTCCTATTAAATCGAGGTCGTAGATCACGAATATGTCATTAGAAATCGTCCAGTGACAACCGTTTAGAAATTATGGCGGAAATAGTGAAAAAATTTCGAAATTTTGGTCAACTTTGAGACGTCGTGCCGACCAAAATAATGAAGCTGGGTGATGTCGAATTTTTTACGTGCAGTTCGATCTTTTATCTATGAATTAAAACAGATTTCATCGTCCTACTCTCATCGAGTCGGTAATAATGATTTTTTGAAAAAAGGTCCAAAATTTTGGAACTTCAAGGACCTCTCACGTCCAGGACGATTTTTTAAAAAAATATCTGACCTTATATTCTTGTTCTACGCCCTCGAATTAGTGAGTGTGCCAAATTTCACGGCGATAGGAGTCGGAAAATTATTTTTCGAAAATTGAGATTTTCTTAAGGGTAACCCCTTAAAATTTTACCAAAAATCGAAAGTTCTCCGATCGACCTGAAATTTGAAACATATACTAATTCGAGGGCGTAGATTAAGAAAATCCAATCAGAATGTTAGTGGAGAGTCTGGTTCGTTTTTTATGGCCCGAGGAAAATCGAAAAAATTGGACCTTTTTTAAAAAAATCATAATTTTTCAACCAGAAAACTTACGTCTATAAAATAAGTGGCTACGTACTCACAAAAGATCCAGATATAACCAAAAGAATTCGATATTGTCCAGCCTCACGCGTTTGATCTGTACAACGACCCAAAGTTGACCCAAATTTCGAAATTTTGGTCAACTTTGAGACGTCGTGCCGACCAAAATAATGAAGCTGGGTGATGTCGAATTTTTTCACGTGCAGTTCGATCCTTTATCTATGCAATAAAACAGATTTCATCGTCCTACTTTCTTCGAGTCGGTAATAATGATTTTTTGAAAAAAGGTCCAAAATTTTGGAACTTCAAGGACCTCTCACGTCCAGGACGATTTTTTAAAAAAATATCTGACCTTATATTCTTGTTTTACGCCCTCGAATTAGTAAGTGTGCCAAATTTCACGGCGATAGGAGTCGGAAAATTATTTTTCGAAAATCGATATTTTCTTAAGGGTAACCCCTTAAAATTTTACCAAAAATCGAAAGTTCTCTGATCGACCTGAAATTTGAAACATATACTAATTCGAGGGCGTAGATAAAGAAAATCCAATCAGAATGTTAGTGGAGAGTCTGGTTCGTTTTTTATGGCCAGAAGAAAATCGAAAAAATTGGACCTTTTTTAAAAAAATCATAATTTTTCAACTAGAGAACCTTCGTCTATAAAATAATTGGCTACGTACTCACAAAGGACCCAGATATAACCAAAAAAATTCGATATTGTCCAGCCTTACGCGTTTGATCTGTACGACGGCCCAAAGTTGACCCAAATTTCGAAAATTTCTCACCAAATCCGGAATATTTTCCAAATCGAATCAGTTACGCAAAATCTAATTACAGATTCGTAATCTACGTGTTCGAATCCATAATATATGATATGCATATTGTCATAGCTTCAAAAATAAAATTTCGCACGGAATCTCTAAATCTTAGCCCCCCCCCCCCTCTGCGCGATGTTTATTCTCGGTTCTTTATGAAAAATTTTTTAAGTCCCAAATAAATTTTTTTTTTCGAAAATCGTCGACCTTGTTATCGTTTCCTATTAAATCGAGGTCGTAGATCACGAATATGTCATTAGAAATCGTCCAGTGACAAAGTTCGGAACGGTTCGAACATGCGCGATTTCGATTTTTGTTTTGTTTTATTTCAGAACTGGTTCCTGATTCGAGTAATCCTGTTTTGCCATTTTAGAACCGATTTCAAACTATTCTAGAATTGTGAATCGAGTTCGGACGTAAGAGTCCGAACCGATGTGCTGTTGAAGCCCGATTCTGAACTATCCGAGAACAGTTCTGGGAAAAAAATCCAAAGAGAAATTATGTTCAGGTTCTCATCGGGATCATTGAGTAACAGAAAAGAGTAATGCAACTCATACCTTGTCGATAGAAAAATTCAAAAATTCACACTTGCGTTCATTTGAATTTTGTTTGTGAACAATTATTTTTCTATATGCGCGAACAAACCATGGTTTGGTCGCGCATGCGTAGCCTGTCCATATTTGTGCGATTTAAATGGTTAATCTGACTATGTTGACGTACAAATATTTCGGAAGAATTTTCCTCTGAAGCGTACATACCTGAAATAAGTTAATCATTGAATTCAGTATTATATCAATGAACCTTATTTGAAATACGTTTTTAATTAAATTCACCAGTACAGCAATCTAATTTGTAATACCTGATCTCAGATGTTCGATTCATTCTGAAATAAAATTGATGTGATAAGGAAAAATTTAGAAAAATAATTGTTCACAAACAAAATTAAAATGAACGCAAGTGTACATTCTTGAATTATTCTATAGACAAGGTAAGACTTGCATTACTCTTTTCTGTCATTGAACACATACTGAGGTGCTTCATCCTTCATGAACCTGAACATAATTTCTGTTTGGGTTTCCTTTTTCGGTGTTCTTCCGAACTGCTCTCACAGTTCTAGAACAGTTCGAAATCGGTTCGGAAGAAAACCAAAACAGAAAAACCCAGATCCTGAACCGGTTCCGACAGGAACTAGAACACTAATTTGAAATCAGAACAGTTCTGATTTCGAAACCAAAAAAAAATTATTGTAAATTGATCAATTTTGAGAACCACTGCCGTGAAGATACCTTCTTTAATCTCCTAAGATAAACGCTCCTTTGAATAGGTCGAGACGCCGATTTCACATCAGATATGGGATATTTAGTGCTAATCAATCAGTCGATCAACTCGAGAATTTGGGTCGCATCTGTGGATGAAAAATCTTAGCACCGTAGATAGATAGCCTCAATTACTTCATAAAGTGCAATTTCATTCAGGATGAATATCTCGGCTCTCCTCTCGAAAATCGTTTAGAACGCCTTGCCGCCTTGATTAACGTAGATTGAGTGCCACCTGAGTGGCTTTTGACCGTAGTAGATCCGTTGTCCGACTTGAGGTAAATGTTTCCTCATTCGTGCTGTAAAATAACACTGTCTTACCAGTTTAACATTCAATTGCTTGATGAATAATTTCACAGGTGACCAAAGATAGGGTGTAATGAATGTGAACCGAGTGTATAACGAAAAATTTCAAAAAGCAAAACTTTCGTAATTAAGCCCCAAACCTACTCTACAAATATCGATTTTCTAAGTCGTTTCTTCCGGAAGTTATTGTATTTACGGTCAGCCTAACGGCCGACTGCGTAAACACAATAACTTCCGAAAGAAACAACTTAGAAACTCGATATTTGTAGAGAAGGTTTGGACCTTAATTACGAAGGCCGAATTCGTGAATGGGTAAAATCCACCCAATGATTCCGTAGATATACCCAATCAAAATTTTATTTTTCCAATATTTCCATGATGATGATATGATAAGAAAATCATAAAAATTTTTTTTTCAAATTGTTCTAATGACACGATTATCACGAAATTTCGCATAAAGTTGTCTTTCAGCATCTCAAAACTAGCTGTGAAGTTTTATCAGGACTGAATCAGTATTTCTTGAGATATACCGAAAAAATCAACGATATCGAGAAGAAAAACTCGAAATTTGACATATTTTTGCACGATATCTCCAAAACTTATGATCGTATCGAACTGAAGTTTGGTACACTGCTGTGAAATATGAAGCTCAAAGAGTGAGTGGAATTTTTTTTTAAATATGATGAATGGTTTCCGGAAAAAAAATTTTTTGGAAAAAAATTTCGAAAAAAAAATTTTTTTCGATTTACTGACAATATGATCCTGACGAAATTTGGCTCAAAGTTGCGCGTCGTTATACTCCACCTAACTGCCAAGATTGAATTCAATCGTTCTAGTAGTTTCTGAAATAAAAAATAAATAACTTCAAAACTCCAAGTGCCTATAACTCCGAAACTATTCGACCGATTTGGCCCATTAACGAACTTAACCGCGGCATTCTGATGAGCAACCTATCCTGAAAGTTTGAAGTTACTAGTTTGCTTCTGTCGACAGTTATCGTGTCTACGGCTGGACGGACGGCCGGCCAGACAGAATCGATTTTGACACCGAATTCGTCATCAGTGAGTCCAACCTAGTCGATTGAGACCATTTTCGGCTCAATCATCCAAAATTACAGACATTTGGACAAAACGATAGCACGCTGTTCCCCTATAACATGCGCGCAAATAGTTTTTGAACAAATGTTCTGGAAACATCATGCTATCGTTTTTTTCTAATGTCTGTAATAATCGAAGTTTGAGCCGAAAATGGTCTCAAACAACTAAATTGGACTCACTGATGACGAATTCTGAGGCAAAATCGATTCTGTCGATAACTGTTGAACGGAGCAAGCTAGCATCCGAAGTTAAGTTCATCAGTGGGCCAAATCGACCAAACGCTTTCGGAGTTATAGCTATTCGAAATTTTGAGATTATTTTCCTGATATTTCAAGAACCACAGTTGAGCTATTGAATTGAAACTTGGCAGTTAGTTGAATCAAAACAACCTGCAACTTATCGCAAAATTTTGTTGAGATCGTAATGTCAGTTAATCAAAAAAAAAACAATATTTCTTCCCGGAATCTATTTATAATATTCGAAATAAATTTTGCTCATACTTTGAGCTGTATCTTTCACAGCAGTGTACCGATTTTCATTTCGATATTGATATATTTTTCGAACATATTGGAAAGAAATTGGTAAAATTTCCTAGGTATCTTTGTGAGTCGTTTGAAAATGCAAATGAACAACCTGTTGTTCGTCATCACGAAAACTCTAACAGCGGGTTTCACAAAGCTCTGATTAACTTGATTGTTCTGATTAAGACAATTCTATGTTCAATTTCAGTTCAGTTTTAGCAATACCACAGAATATCAAGGCGTTGATCAGAGGATTAAGCTTTGTGAAACCCACGGTAAAACTATTATCCTAACGAAATTCTGCATGAACCTCCACTGCCATTTCTCATACAAGTACTGGAATTCAATTCGATCTCATCTGAATTTTTTTCGGAGATACTTAGTAGGAAAATAGAATTTAGAATGCGGAATCATTGGATGGATTTTACCCATGATTCCGTAAATTTCGATCATATCGAATTGAAATCCAGTAGTTTATCGAAAAAACCTAGAGAAGCACTGCCGTGAAGGCAGCAGCTTTTACGCGCATGTTCAAATTTGTTGCCTAAGCGGTCATCTCCATTGAACATGTGCGCAAAAGCTGCTGCCTTCACGGCAGTGCTTTTCTAGGTTTTGATTTCAATTAATGTATCTACATCGCTCTAAGTTCCGTAATGTATATGAACCATTCCTTTGATATATTGAATAATCCCACGAAGAATGAATCATATATCATCACATGCTTCAAGATTTGATTATATTCATACATTTGGTCCTGAATCAATTTCGTATTGATATGAAATTTTTTAGCAACTACTGTAACGAGTTGTTTCAATGAAAATTATTAACATTGCTGTTCCCATGAAACGATATCACAAATCACTGAAATTGATTGACTATTTTATTTCTTCCTGTTAATTACCTTGATTGCTTTCCACCATAATTATTGCAATAATTTCGTATGGGGAAATATAACAAGAAAAAGTATTCAACATTGAAATAACTATTTGAGATAAAAACTTCGATGTTATTAGACAATGTGTTAAATTTACTATTTGGATTTCACTTTCCTAGGATTGTTTCGCATCAGTTTTTTTGATCAGAAAATCTTAAGAACTTCATTAATCTCGTTTCTATCAACCTCACTGGCCCGAGTAGTAACGTCAATAATTTTTTTTTAGATGTGTCCAAAAATATTCCATGTATATCATTCGATTTTTTGTAGATTTCGAGTTATAGTTTTTTTGTGTTTTTCTGATTTATTATGCCAGCGAGGTTTCAAGAATTCATATCTTTTTAGGTGATAGGTATTTTGCAGATTTTTATCTGTATCATGATCTCCCTGAATGTTATTTCAATAACAAAAATAACTCAGCTTCTTGATATCACTCAAAGGTACTCAAAAGAAGCCGACTGCGTAAACACAATAACTTCCGAAAGAAACAACTTATAAACTCGATATTTGTAGAGAAGGTTTGGACCTTAATTACGAAGGCCGAATTCGTGAATGGGTGAAATCCACCCAATGATTCCGTAGATATACCCAATCAAAATTTAATTTTTCCAATATTTCCAAAAATACAGATCAGATTGAATTGAAATCCAGTACTTCATCGAAAAATATCAGTTCGAAGTTTCATACAGAATTTAATGAGGATGATATGATAAGAAAATCATAGAAATTTTTTTTTCTATTGTTCTGATGACACGATTATCACGAAATTTCGCATAAAGTTGTCTTTCAGCATCTCAAAACTAGCTGTGAAGTTTTATCAAGACTGAATCAGTATTTTTCGAATAAAAATCAACGATATCGAGAAGAAAACCTCGAAATTTGACATATTTTTTTCCGATATCTCCAGAACTTATGATCGTATCGAACTGAAATTTGGTACACTGCTGTGAAATATGAAGTTCAAAATGTGAGTAGAATTTTTTTTTGGATATGATGAACGGTTTCCGGAAAAAAATTTCGAAAAAAATTTTTTTTTTTAATCTACTGACAATATGATCTTGACGAAATTTGGCTCAAAGTTGCGCGCCGTTATATTGAACCTAACTGTTAAGTTTGAATCCAATCGCTCGAGTAGTTTCTGAAATAAACAATAAATAACTTCAAAACTTCAAGTGCCTATAACTCCGAAACTATTCGACCGATTTGGCCCATTAAGGAACTTAACGGCGGCATTCTGATGCGCAACCTATCCTGAAAGTTTCAAGTTGCTAGCTTGCTTCTGTCGACAGTTATCGTGTCGTCGGCCGGACGGACGGCCGGCCGGACAGAATCGATTTTGTGAATCGTGAACCATTTTTTGCTATAATCGGCCGCTGAAGGTGGATAGGCTAAAAATCATCACGATTGAAGTAATTTTTGCACAATTTATCATTTTTGTGGTGAATTAAACTCAATAATATGTTTCTGAAGTAATTTCGATTAAAATTCCCGTAAAGTAACTGCAGCTTGTGTAATTTTACAATAATTTTGGTCTCACCACTGACTGAAAATGTGAGCAAATTTCAAAATTGGTAGTTGTGAAATTACTTGCTTTTGGATAAGGAATAAAAGCACAAATTACTAAAAAATTATTTCCTCCATTCTGAATACATAATCGTCAACGTATTTCGTTTTATTTTCCTTCCGCTTCTAAAAGTTTTCAATCTTAATTCTGCTTTGTTGTTGCTTTCCGTCGCTCACAGCAGCTTTTTGTAAAATCCCTACATAAACAAATCGATGGGGTTCAGTTCGGGTGGACGCGCAGGCCATTCGATCGGCCCTGCACGACCAATCCATCTTAATGTAGAAATAACACGAGCCACAATTATTTTACAGATATTTCAATTAGAATTACTCTAAAGTCACATTTTCAAGGTTTATTTGCCATAAGAATGATAAAAAGTAGAAAAATAACTTTACTCGTGTTTCATTGATTTTGAGCCCATCCGCCTTCGATGGCTCGATTACAGTAAAAAATTACCAATAAATTTTTGAATTTTTTTCTTATGATTTTGGTAGTTTAGGACCCTGCAAAGTTTTTGAACACAGCAAGAAACTACTCAAACTCCTTTGTGTATTTTTAAATTGATCTTGAATGTTTGGACGAATCCTACTGAAAACTGAAGTTCTAACTTTCCAGCTTTTTTTGAAAAGCTTCGAGTGATTTCAGGGAGCTGAGTTATTTTTTTCATTGGAACAACATTCAGGGAGATCATGTTACAGAAAATAAATCTTCATAATACCTTCTACATAAAAAGATATGAATTTTGGAATCATCGCTAGCATAATAAATTGGAAAAACACAAAAAAATTATATCTCGAAAACTAAAAAAATCGCGTAACATACATGGGGTATTTTTGGATTTGGATACCCCAGGTATGAGGAATCTAAAAAAAATTAATTGACGTCACTACTTGAACCACCCTGTATACAGGGTGAGTCTTTGACCTTGCAGAATATTTTAACAGAAGATTCTTGAAGCTGAAAGAAACGCATTTGTCCTCTACCATTTTTTCCGATTCGGCCTAGATAAAAAGATATAGGCATTATAAATTTTCATAATAGGCTAGCCGCCCCTGGAAACCTGAACACTGAAGTTTTTCCAAGCCTAAGATATACCATTCAAATCTTTGAAATAAGCGACTCTGTTATGAAAACAAGCGTCAACTTACTTTTTACATTCCAGTTGGTGAAAAAAGTTGTATTTATAGTACAATAAACAAGTTAGGTATTCCAAATTTCGTGGGCGATAAAAGTTGAATATTCTTCTCTTGGTTTCATTTTCGATAATGAGGAATTCATCTAGCTATCACTCATATTAGCTTCGAGATTCATCTTCAATTTGTAATTATTAATTTTCTTTGTTTATTTCATTTTCTCCGAGAATTATCTGATTCAGACATAACCCATTCAAACTTTCATTTTCATAAATAAATAAAACAGATGTACCTAATTTATCTATGAACGTACAAACGTTGCCAAATTGACGAACAGAAAGAAAGAACTCTTCGAAATCAAACAACACACAATATGCTAATTCTATGTATACACTTGTATAGTCTATGATTCTGAACTGAACTATAAATCTGTGGCTCCGTGGATTTAAGGTTATGTCATGGTGGTTTTCTTCCACCATGGGTTGTTAGTTGTTATATTATGAAAGCGCATTTGAAGAATACCTCAAAATAAATACTAATAAAGTACATATTTTCAAGAAATTTGGGTCAGCAGAAAGATTGCATTCAAACCAGTAAGAATCCCCATTATCATGGAAAAGTGAGAAGTTAATCAATTATACTACACATATTAGCTCGAAATTGAAAAGAAAGCTTCATGAATGGATTCAGGACCGAATCACCACTGTATAACACAGATATAGTTTTGGGATAGAAGCCTATTTTGGAGAAACTTCTTATTTCATCTTCTGATAATAATCGTAGTATGGAAAACCTGATGAATATACACTGGAATTGTATGGAAATCAAATCATTCCAAATAAAAAATGCTAGGATTCCATTCTCAACTTTTAGACGTGGCAACGCGGAAAAATTGAATTCTGTGAATTTTTTGAACAGAGTTGCATTCAGTCAAAGTATCCAATTCTCGGAATTTCACAGATATTTTTTATTTTTGAATTTCAGATTACTCAAAAACGGCGCATCATACGAAAAAAAATACAGAATACTTTTACCTTCCAAAATGGTCAAAAATTCGTTGAATAGCATTCAAATTATTTTTAAAAGTTGGATTCTTTGAATTTCTGGTATTCTTATATGAAATGGTCATATTAAAGAAACTGGAGGATGTGGATGAAATTTTGTAATCCAGGAACATTCATCGTATCAATAAAAAACTATATTCCAAAAATCATCTCATTCGATGAGATCGTTCGCGAGATATAATCGAAAATTAAATTTTTTATGGATTTTCAACAGTCTGTATCTTACGAACCAAGCCGAATCGGAAAAAATGTTAAGGGAAAAAAGTGTTTCTTTTGGCTTCAGGAATCTTCTGTTAAAATATTCTGCAAGGTCAAAGACTCACCCTGTATAATGACACATGACATTATCGCTAAATAAAACATGATACACTACTACGAATAATTCTTTAGTTTTATGATAATCATTATTCTAGAGTCTCGATATCACAGATTTTCCATATTTTTCTAACAAAACCCATAAACCTCTAGATATGCCTAGTCATCGACATCACTGCGGAACTACATTTCATCAACTGATCTAGCAAACTACTGCCGTGCCAAATATTTTGATCGGGATGAATTGGATGATGACATGTCAATCGTTGCGTTGTAAATCTGCAACGGTGTCCAATTTCAACAGTTTCAACTTAATAGGTTAGAAAATTTAATCTAACAGATATGCAACAGGATGCATTCAAGGGTTTTCGACACAGGATTATTAACTTCTCGTCCTTGTTTTACCAGAAGCGACCTCCGATTTCCATTTTAAGCTGGAATTCTTCGCGGGGCTATACGCCTGTCACTCGATTCACGAATGTTCTTGGGTATGGCGTGCGATAGCAAAAACGACACCCAACTAGCAATTTCATATTTTACAACTGTTGCAGAAACGTTTTCAGCCAAATGCTTATATAATATTTGTCTTCTCGGAAATGTTTCTAATGCGTTTGAAAAATTACTATAAATACATAATTGGCACATTTTATAAAACAATTATGCGACCCTCGAGATTTTATAAAGCCTCTCGTGAAAGTTACAAGAAAAATTTAAAGCAGCTTTAAAACTGTTTTATAGGAACTTCATAAGGTTTTTCACATGCCTGTTCTGAAATGAAAGAGTAATCTGGAATGTTATTTAAAAAATCGAAATACTTTTTAATTATTTCTTTCAGTTGCAAGAAACAATTCGGATTATGACAGTCGATGGGAAAATATTGAACGTCGCCTATGTTTACTCTTTAGCAGAATTCATTTTATTTGTACGTTAATGCACTAAGAGTCATAGTTCCCGAAATGGGGAACGAAAATATTGATGCGAATTAAATTTCATTGTGAAATAAAGCATAATATTAGTATATCATAAACGCGCTTCCTATTTTCGAACTTTTTCCATAAATAAATGAACAAAACATTAAAATGCTTCCTGGGTCTTATAATTTTTTTTTATCGAAATATGAACCAATGTTTGCGAAACATCATTATCAAGACAATTTTTTTCTTAGGTGATTCAAATATCAACACGGATGCAAATTTCAGTACTTTCAGAATTCGTCATTTTTCATCATCATAAATACTGCCATTTTTAATGGCGTAATCTTATAAAATAGTTTTGAATCTTTATAGAGCTTTCTGTAATGATTTAGCTAGTATACAACTGCTATGAAACATATCTAACACTATCGCCTTGGTGAATAATGGAAACATACACAGGGTCCCCAAATCGCAGCTATAACCTCTGTGACATATTTCTCAATTTCACTTTGGCGAAAAACGCAGCGTATTTGATATAGAAAAAGTATGGTTAGAATCAGAAGCACATTTTCATATATTTCCCAAACTCCAGTGAATGGATATGTCTTACAAAATCAAGATTGAGTTCCAATTCCATCAATAGATATTCACGAAAACTTTAAACATGTTGATTCTTTAGTCGTAACCTCACTCAAAATTCGTTACAGATAATATTTTATTATCGTCACGGCATTAATATAAATTAATGATGACGAACCCAACTGTTGTAGGAGAAGTGTGGTTAGATTGATTGGTAGAGTATCACCCCACATATTTTTTTCTCAACACTAGTTAGTCGAAATGCTCGACGAAATCAAATACCTATAACTTTCAATTTCAAATATATATTTTCATGAAATCTTTTAAGATGTTCATTATTTCGATAAAACCTTACTCAAAATGCGATTCAGATAATATTTCATTATCGTCATGGAAAATAAAATAATAATAACAACCGCAGCTGTTACAGGAAAAGTGGGGTTAGAATTTTTTTTCTCCATTAAGTAAGTGGACATGTCCAACGAAATCGGGAATAATTTTCAGTTTTATTTTAATAGATTCTAAAGATATCGAATATATAATCAAAATTCATTTCATATTCGATTATCGTTATGGAATACAATACTATAAAATATGCGATCAGGAAAAAACAAATTTTCTTATAAAAGCATACTGTTGGTGAAAGTTATTTTATAAAACTATAATGTAACTTCATAGAAAGTAAATTTGAAAAATTTTTTCAATGAATTTATACTGAAGGCAGGAATATCGTAGGAAAATGTTATAAACCCACTAAAAAACAATTTAATTGTATAAATTTTTATGTTTTATAAGTTAGTTTAGATCCTTTAAGAAATTGTTTAGAAACAGTTTTATAAGATATTTCATAATTCGGCCATATAAACATTTTCGTGATAAATTTATAAAATACTTGAGATGTCCACAACAGATTGAAATTTATTTAGCATCAATATAATGAATTGACATTCTAGAGAGTTCAATATAATACTTATAAAATGAAAAAGTCGAGGATCATCAGAATTATACGACAACTTCGCTGGTTGGGCAGTTTCGTTAAAAAGTCTGTGATTTTCGAATTTCGAGCCGAAACTGGTCTCAAACGACTAATTTGGTCTCACAGATGAGGAATCCGTTGTCGAAGTCGATTCTGTTCAGTCGGCCGGCCGTAGGAACGATTACGGAGAATCCTATCGACTTGAAACTTTTATAGGCAGGTTGACTTCCAAAATGCGACGATTAAGTTCGTTAATGCGCCAAATATCGTATATGATTGATGGATTCTGTCGAATTTTATTCGGAAGGATATTCTTTTTCGGAAATTCTTCAAATTGGAAAAAAATTTTCAAACCTGAAATATTTCATAAAGGTGTATCGAGTTTCATTTCCATCCGATTTCAATTGAGAAGAAATAAATGTAAAATTTGGTAAGATTATTCATATGTATCGTTATTGTTATTTTCAGATAGACTCAATCAAAAATTTCAGAAAAGCATTGAGGTTAAGTCAGGAGCTTTTTCACACTTGTTCAAGTTCGAACCCTTTTTATACCGAAATTTTGCAAAAACCTTCACGCCGCCATTTTTCAACCTAGTTTACTAATTTTCGACTCTTTCACATAAGTATTTTTGAAAATATTGGAAGAATGAATTTTCGAATGGATATATGTATCTACGTTATCATTGGAAGGATTTTACACATTCACGAATTTGACCTTCGTAATAGAACTCCATGCAGACCTGATCAAAAATTATCAAACCTTTAAGTCGTTTTTTCCGGACCTAACGGCCAATCGTAAACAGAATGAAAATACTTTCAGGAATATATATATTTTGTAGTGCAAGTTCAATTAAAAAGATTCTAATTCGTGAATCAGTTAATCTACCTAATTAATCCCATTCGAAGTTGTATTTTGACAACAATTCCGAATGAAAACACTCCAGGAAAGTTATTGTGTTAACGGTCGGCTTAACAACCAACCGTAAACACAATTACTTCCGAAAGAAACAACTTAAAACTCGATATTTGTAGAGAAGGTTTGAAACTTAATTACGAAGGCTGAATTCGTGAATGGGTAAAATCCACCCAATGATTCCGCAGATATACCCATTCAAAATTTTATTTTCCCAATATTTCCAAAAATACAGATAAGATCGAATAGAAATCAGCTCTTTATCGAAAAATGAAAGTTAGAACATTCATACAGAATTAAATGAGGATAATATGATAAGATCAGATCAGAAGTTTTTTTTTCGAACTGTTCTAATGGCACGATCATCACGGAATTTTGCGCAAAGTTGTCTTTCAGCATCTTCAAACTACCTGCGGAGTTTCATCTTGATTGAATCAGTATTTCTTGAATTATACCGAAAAAATCAACGATATTGAGAAGAAAACCACGAAATTTCACATTTATTTTTCCCAATATCTCCAAAACTACTTGGAATATCAAATTGAAATGTGGTACACTGCTGTGAAATATGGAGCTCAAAGTATGAGCTAATTTTTTTTCCGAATGTAATGAACAGTTGGCGAAAAACAAACTTTTTTCGCAAAAAGTTTAAAAAAAAATTTGTTTTAAATTTACTGATGGTATGATCTCGACATAATCTCGCGAAAAGTTGGGCGTTGCTATACTTCAACTAACTACCAAGTTCGATCCAATCGTTTCAGTAGTTCCCGAATTATCGCTTAAATAACTTCAAAACTTCAAAAGGCTGTACTCTAACTCTGAAACCGTTTAGCCGATTTAGCCCAATAACGAACTTAACCGTCGCAATCTGAAATGCAACCTACCCTGAATGTTTCAGGCCGAAAAGATTCTCCGTACGACCGTAATCGTGCCTACAGACGGACGGCCGGCCAGACAGAATGCATGCACCTATTGTATAATATGCGGCGACAAGTATACTTACCAATAAATTAACAGATGATAAATTTACACTTGTCGGTCGCCCTACGATTCCCGATCACGTCCAGATGTTTGTTATTCGAACACTGAAGACCTCAATTAGCGGCAAGTTCAGAGGGAGTTTAATGGTTCGAGCTAGCGGCGGTAGCGCTCCGTCTAAGGTCTGTTTCTTGACGGCATGACAAAGAGATTCAGACCGTCCACATAAGATTCGCCGAATCGTTCATTACACCGGCTTTGATAAGGGTAATGTATTTCGAAGACGTTTACGACCGATAGGCTTGATAAAATCACCCCAGTCTTATTAATACTACTTTTTTTCTCGCATGTGGGGTACTTCCAAGCAGCGGCGTAGTTTAAAAATTTCAATCAGGAATGTTTGAATAATTCAATTTTGAGTTGAGGGTTTTTGCGCGCTCGGTCAAATTATATTCTGTCCGTGCACACGAGAGTCACTCATTTTCGAAATATATAACTTAGAGATTGCAAAATTTATAAGGTTATGTTTGGTTAGGAATATGTCGGCAATATTATCGTTCGAATTTTATTTGCGAGATCCCAAATTATACCGATTCAATTAAAATTGCGTTGTACCATAATCACACGAGTTTTCATATGTATAAGAAGAAGTTAAAAAAAAAATCAAAATGTTGAGAAGAATACGATAAATTAATCGTATCCCTAGTATTTTATTAATCAGCTTCTTAGCTATGGGTACTACAGAAAGAGGATCGAATGTCGATCAAATGAATAGTATGATTCTTGAGTTTCACTTAAACATGAACCCTTTTTCTGTCCTCCTGACATTTGTCGAGCATTGAGACAATTTAGATATGAATATAAAGGAGCGCGCAAAACATTCCGATTCGACGTCCAAGCATTTTCAGAATCTTATATAATTTTAGGTTGATATAACCAACTGAAATCGTTTTTCTGTTACAATTATTCTCTTATGACTTTTGTTGGCATGTGTGTTCTCTAATGTATTTCAGTTTTTCATTTACACTTTCACTCATTGTTTTTTTGAAGCTTTGAATGCTTATATATTATTTTGAGAATAAATTATTCTATTCGCCTTTTTGTTTTCTTCAAACCCTCCTTATCGTATATTAATACGTTTGTGAGTTCTCTTCACTTCCTTATAAGATACATGGGAGATTATAGTAATTTCTATACACATATTGTTTGATATACCTAAGAATGTAATGCTCGGTCTCACAAGAATATAATAATAGTAAAATATCTTAGGAATAGAATAAATTCATGAAAAGTATGTAGATATTGAAAAAAAAATTGAAAAGGGCTCATTTCGATAATTTGCCACGGGCGCTGAAACCCTAGATCCGGCTCTGGCTCAATCATCGAAAATTATAGACATTTGGACAAAAAGATAGCACGTTGTTCCCCTAGAACATCCGCGCAAAAAAGAACGGTATTGTTATGGTTTTTTCTAAATCGATATTTAAAGAAACAGGAAAAAAATAACTTACCAATGAACACAAATGCATATATTCAATCATTTATTTTCATAATATATAATTAAGTTAATTCCAGGCCTCAAACATAGTAAATTCTATCATAAGATATAAGAAATGTTCCATCATTTCAATAGTTTATTCAGGGCACATAATCCTTCCAAATTATCTTTCTCAGCAGGCTTCTCATGATCTGAAAGTATAAGAATTTGTATCAATACGTTGAATTTTATAAAATTGCCTTATCTAGTCAAAAAGTAGGAAATTATGAGGAACTTAAGTGATATTTTGTTGAAAATTATTATTATAGGTTTGAATTGAACAGAACTAGCAATCATAGGTAGAATTAGATGTACAATTTCAAAGAAAATGTAAATTTAGGATAGAAGTTATGTCTCAACCCATAAGTTGCATATAATGTAGTTATCAGGTTTCCGAAGGAACAAAATTGCAGCTATTTTTTAGAAATAGGGTTTATTTAATATAATGAAAGCATTTTTTGGCTATTGTAAGTAGAAATTTATGAATACTAGGCAAATGAAATTGTTAACTTAGAAAATTGTACATTTAAGCATAAAAATTTGAAAAATTTTATATATTAGAGATTTAGAATATAGGCAAGAGGCACATCAAAATATGGAGAAAAATACGGCCGAATTTTCTAGACCAGGTTCAAAGAAGGAAAACTTACCTCTGAAGAGAAAACTGCGAAAGCATCATTTTTGGAAGACATCTTTAAAACACAGCATACTAAGATGTGAAGAAAAATTGCGAAAAGGTATAAATACCGAAGCTCGAACACAGAGAAGTTAGTCCAATTTTAACCATCGTCAAGACTGTAGCAGCTCCTCGTAAAAAGTTATCGAAACATCGTAATATTCCAGTCAGAAACCCAAAGTTAACCAAAATTGAATCAAGTGACTGGCATCCTGCAAGAAAAACAGAATATATTACATGGAATATTGAAGAAAATCGTATTAACTTACCAGAAAAGGAAATCCAGCAGTTAGAAAATTCAAACAAGAAAAATTCGAGCCAAATAAATATAATTTCAAGAGTCAACCCTGGGAACTTGCACATTGCGCAATAAACAAACAAGAGGAACTTTAGAGGTTATCCCGAAAATCCTTACCACAGAAGTATATAAAACAACAAAGTGACAGAATAGAAACACCGTGGGTGAGAGAAATAAAGGACATCATTATAAGTTTTTAGATTTAAATTTAATTATTTGAGTTTAGGTTTAGTAATAAGTTTGGCATTTAAATCAATTTCTTAAAATTCATTTCATTAAATATTGTTATAAGAAATTATATAAATTATTATTTCATAGAATAGAACCCTCCTGAGAAAGAGACGGAAAGCCGCGCAAAATTCAAATCAAAATTTTAAATTTTTGTTATTGGATCCTGTTGAAATTTCAAAAATCAAAATTAATCAAAATAGAACAACAGTCTGATTCATAACAGTATGTATGCTTTTCTGTGCCCGAAATCCCTCATCAGTTTTTCCGTCAGTGTTTTTCAACGACAGCGGAACGAGAATGTGTCCAGCTTCGTGTGTCACTCCCCTAACCATGTTTCGTCGCATTGAGCACCATCCGGTTACGAGTTGTTTCGTCCCATACGTGTTTCGAATACCGATTTCGGCCATGATTTCGAATTTGGACAACTACGTCGACATTCGCCTACTTACTATACGGACCCTCCGTGTCCCTCTTTATAATCAATTTCTATTTATAAGCTCCTCTTGAATATTCATTCTGTGGATAGCAGAGGTATCTCTTTATTCAATAAACGGGCCATTATTCATATGGACCAGAAGGAAATGATGGGATACATGTTTACCGGTTTCGTTTATCGATTTTGGCGGTCGATTCGTTTTCGGTTATGCGAATAGTTCACTAGGAATTACCGAACTTCTTGCAGGTAATATGAAATGTCTTGAAATGGGGGTTTTTCCTGAATTTGGGTTATTACTACAAAAAAAAATTTGAACATAATTATTATGGGTTTGATTCATCATTTTCCCAAATTACCTTCAGGAAGTATTGAAAATTAGGTTTCAAAATTGGGGTTTTAGGATTTGTCATGCATGCACGAAGTGACAACGTTGTTTAGTAGAATCGCTTTTTCTGCTATAGAATAACGAAATATTTATTCCTATTCTGTGGTACACACGTGTTCTTTGTCAATATAACCAAACAATTTTCGTTTGCGATTTGTCAGTGATATGACAGTATGAACGTCTGTGCTCTTCTTTTTCTATTCCTTGGTCGTTGTCTTCTACTCTAACCAGATCGAAGTATAGCTATCTCTGTTTTCCCAAGCAAAGTAACACATTTGACGTCTTTTTCTTTCCGAGAAAGCTGAATTCGACGTTGCCATATCGTGCACTCATGACAAATCCCTTTAAATGCAAATCCCCATTTTTATTTTTCAGTTTTAGGTGATCAAACATTTTTTAAAAAATATAATGTCGAAATTCTATATTTGAAATGTGATGTTCTGGAGGTTTTTCATGAAAATAACTGCATTTTCGTTTAAAGGAAAAACCCCCATTGTCGATTGAAGGATATTTTGGGAGGAATTTGCATTGTTCTCAGATGTTGCCTAGGTTCGCACTGCCTCTGTATCTGTAAAAGATTAAATGTAACTTTCATTTATAGAAAACTGATTGTATTATCGCAACTTTTTGTCAAGGGTAGTTTCCATGGAAGATGTTGCCTGATGAGCAATATCGACACAATGCAAACGGTCCAGCCAAGCGAACTGTAACGTTTCAGTGTCTAAATCTGACTCCTTCATCAGAAAATATCCAGAAAATTATTTTTTGTGACAAAAGTCCCAAAAATCACAATTTCTGGTTATTGTTCGTTGAAGGTGTCAGATTTCGATTTAAAATTCCAAAAAATTCAAAACCAGATAGATATTGAAACAAAAATTAGTTCAACACCGTATCTCAAACATAAAACTCAATTAAAAGACAGAAGTGTGGTTGATTTCTACTTTATTATAAACACATGACGCGTTTCACTACATTGTAGTTTCATCAGATGCTGAGTTGCAACTGTCTCAAAAAGTGTGTTGCAGTTTTACATAAACCAATACAGGTATAAAGATATTTCCAACAGGTCAATCATGGAAAAACCAAACCGAGCTCCTAGCTGAATAGGTTTAACAATGGTGAATTTGACAGTTCCGTCTGGTCGTTTAATAAATCACAATTTCTGGTTATTTTTCGTTGAAGGAGCCAGATTTATATTTAAAATTCAAAACCAGATAGATATTGAAACAAAATTAGTTCAACACCGTATCTCAAACATAAAACTCAATTAAAAGACACAAGTGTGGTTGATTTCTACTTTATTTTAAACACTTGATGCGTTTCACTACATTGTAGTTTCATCAGATGCTGAGTTGCAACTGTCTCAAAAAGTGTGTTACAGTTTTACATAAACCAATACAGGTACAGAGATATTTCCAACGGGTCAATCATGGAAAAACCAAACCGGACTCCTAGCTGAATAGATTTAACAATGGTGAATTTAACAGTTCTGTCTGGTCGTTTAATAAATTCCCAGAATTTCTTAAACGGTTTATCTCTAGAGCCTTCAATAAATTTAACTTCCGCCCTTTGTTCTCTATGTGTAGAATCTTGAAATTTTCGTCGAATTCGTGTTTTTCTATTATTAAATGTTCGGCGTACGTGGAGTTCAATTTATGAAATTTATGAAAGAACACAGAAGTTCTTTTTTGAAATATAAATTAAACTCCACGTACGCCGAACATTTAATAGTAGAAAAACACGAATTCGACGAAAATTTCAAGATTCTTCACATAGAGAACAAAGGGCGGAAGTTAAATTTATTGGAGGCTCTAGAGATAAACCGTTTAAGAAATTCTGGGAATTTATTAAACGACCAGAGGAAACTGTCAAATTCATCATTGTTAAACCTATTCAGCTAGGAGCCCGGTTTGGTTTTTCCATGATTGACCCGTTGGAAATATCTCTGTACCTGTATTGGTTTATGTAAAACTGTAACACACTTTTTGAGACAGTTGCAACTCAGCATCTGATGAAACTACAATGTAGTGAAACGCGTCATGTGTTTATAATAAAGTAGGAATCAACCACACTTGTGTCTTTTAATTGAGTTTACAATGGATTTCTATCATGTAAAGGCCACCACAATACGAAGTTCAAACATAAAAGCCTGAAGAGCAAAGTGGAAAACGAAAAAACTGATCTTTTTTCATGAGGAATATGAAATGAAAGTTATTCGTTGCGACAATTATCAAGGAACATCCTGTATATCAAATTGTCAACATTTCGTTTCCAGTATTTCCATTTGAAGAGGATTCAGCATAAGTCTCAAGGAACAATGTGAAACGATTTTATTTTTTTCTATTATCGACGTTTCGACCAATTTGTGGCCTTCAAGCTAAAATTACAAAAAAATTGACATCCTCACTCATTTTAAAAAAATAATATACCAACACAAAATATACAGAGCGTGTCAAAATTATGGAACAAATTCATTTTCTCAGAAGATGGGATATATTTGGCAACAAAATCCTGAAACAGGTCAATTTTTGTTTCACTTTTACCAAATTTTTATGCATTTTTGAAGGATTTTAGTTGCACCCTGTGCCATCCCCATCGACCCTCTAAATTTTTTGAATAGGGAAAGTGGGTCATGTGGTACTTTTTGGCAAGATCTTTGTATCTTCTTTACAGCAATTTTCAAGAAAAAAATTTTTTTTTTTGAAAAATTAGTTGTTCTAAAGAGATGTTCAGTATGTGCACTTTA
The DNA here is from genome assembly GCA_958510865.1 of Myrrha octodecimguttata. NCBI lineage: Eukaryota > Metazoa > Arthropoda > Insecta > Coleoptera > Coccinellidae > Myrrha > Myrrha octodecimguttata. The sequence goes on from OY294063.1 coordinate 7,910,530, forward strand.
TCATGGCTCATTTACTTTGAGACGATGGTACTTGATGAAATTTGTCACCGAATGAAAGGCGACCATTACAGTTTTGTTCATGCACAACTTTCAACCCCCTCACGTGAAACATTTTTTTTCTACATTAAAGGGTTCGTAGGGGTTGAAAGTTGTGCATGAAAACGGTCGACTTCCATTCAGTGACAAATTTCATCAGGTGCCATCGTCTCAAAGTAAATGAGCCATGATAAAGTGCACATACTGAACACCTCTTTAGAACAACTAATTTTTCAAAAAAAAAATTTTTTTTCTTGGAAATTGCTGTGAAGAAGATACAAAGATCTTGCCAAAAAAGTACCACATGACCCACTTTCCCTATTCAAAAAATTTAGAGGGTTGATGGGGATGGCACAGGGTGCAACTAAAATCCTTCAAAAATGCATACAAATTTGGTAATGTCAAACGAAAATTGACCTGTTTTAGGATTTCGTTGCCAAATATTTTTCTTCCTGTGAAAATGAATTAGTTCCATAATTTTGACGTATATCGAAGCCGCCCATGAATAAACACATATTATATGCAGATATGATTAACAAACAATAATATTTTGAGACGGGCAAGCATTAAAATTCAACGAAGCGGTGATACTTTGAAACTTCTTCTTTGATTCATTTTTGGGATTCTTATTTCTTAATTTACTCTTGTGAATTTCGGATACATTTTTCAAACTCAATGTTTTCTAAAATTTTTCAAAGTAATCCTTCGAAATTACATGAAATACCATTTTTCAATTAGTAGGACACATCATCGGTCAACGTACAGGGGGCGCTAGCGCGCACGCTGTCCCTGGTAGATCCTCTCAAGATCTCGGAAATACACTCATCCCCAACGGTCTGGTACACTCCCTTGTGATCCACACAAGGGGGAGTCCGCTCACGTAGGCATGTAAACGGCTTAGTTTGGTGCATGCCCTGACGAGTTCCCCCAGACTAAGCCGGGACGAAACGTGACACTTTCCCAAAGAGGTTGAAGCTACCTCGCAAACCTTCAAAAGCTTCAATATTCATTATTAATTCCACTCTTTATTCGATCTACATTAAGTTTCATCAGGAGCTTCACCTATTGCAATACTTCCAAATGAAACTTTCAAAACATCCTGTATATGAGGCAGAGCTGCTCCTGGCTAAAAAATTGTACGAATTGCTATACAATTCGATATTTTGCCGTACATGCATACCACATTGACAAAAAGCATACATTTTGACTTTACTCACTTTCCATTGAAAAATTCTCAGTATTCTATGCTGGGCCTGCCTAATCTATTGTTATTCTATGCTAATCTACGACAGATTCGTTCGGTCTATGATTCAATCACAGATAATGTCATGTCTGATCATGCGCAAACTGCTATATTCTGTGTTCAAATCAGAAATGGGGCTGTCATTTGTCATTTATTCTGATGCTATACAAATCCTAGCAAAAAGCATACATTTTCATCTGTCATATTCGTACAAACAAAAACCGCCTTGGAGCAGCACTGATATGAGGAACACATCAGGCAATTTTATATTGTCCTTGCCGATTGTACAGGTCGTATTTACATCAAAATGATAAAACGAAGATATAGATACCTGCATGGTGAACCAATTTAGTTGATGTATATGAAAAAAAAAAGATAATTAGAAATAAGTCGATAAAAACAAATACATTCCACATGAATTAAACAAGGAAGATAATATTTATTACGGGAATTAATATGCAGAGCGAGCACATAGATACAGTTCAGCGGAAGATTAACGATATTTCCATTTCCCGTGTAAAGTGAGAGGTTCAGTTTTTCAGACGATGATCATTAACACTAATCAGCATCTCTGTCTCGATTCTGTTCAATTCTCCTTAAGGAAAGTCAGCGACACGAAGTGAAAGCTGTAAAAATTAACTCTATTGTAATTTGGCTATAATGTTCGACCTTTGTAAACTCGCCTTGGTCTCTAATAACTGGTAGGCCGGGCAAGGCTTTTGTTCTGCTAGGATGGAACCCGCACCCCAGCCCACTAGATTTTATCTCTACTCATATATATTTTTTTTGGTCCGCTCTTATTTTTGCTGGTTCGCCCGCTGCGTACAGATCCAGCAAGCCATGTACTGGCACCTCGGTAGTCCACGTGGACTCGAAGCTCGCCGTCAGCGATCTCGAACACACCGAGCAGAAACGGTCGTTTCTATTGGCCGCCGAGCGAAATCCATCCAAGTTACCGCAGGAAAGTGTATGAAACTCGTTTAGTCTGGGCGTGTAGACGATTTCGGTCGCTCCTATTGGATGGAGGTGAACATTCGGTCGTTTCTATTGGACAGTTTCACGGTATGAGTTTACACGGAGCGTGGACTCTCAAGCAGCTTGGTATACTGGCAATCAGGGCGCCATATTTATAAGGGTGAAAGGGACCAAAGTGAAATTGCGCGGGTGGAAGAAGGACGGATTCGATCCCCGTTTCAGCTAAAATGAGATGCTTTCTGCCAGGCAGCCATTTTGAGGGTAGTTTTTTTCTGTTTTTATTTTTATACTTTTCTGTTGCGAATAGGTATGTACCCATCGTTTCGGGGTGAGAGTATAAGCAAATGTAAAAGTGGCGCAGTCAGGTGATCGGTTTGAGGGTGGGATTAGCAGCGGACTGACTGAAGTTTAATAAGTATTATCAAGTTGGCAATGATGTCATTAATATTTTTCTCTAATCAGAGCATCTGCGTCTTTAGATGCTAATTAAAAATCGAATAAATTGAATTCAATTCAGGGGTGTTCATATCAATTCAATTTTTTTCAGATTATTGGAATGATGCATTCATAGTTTTGATCTTACTATTAGTTTTTTCCCCAATAGTATAAAACAGAAGTGATGAGAACCGAGAATTGTACCTTTTATTTTTCAGGAGCAAATTTTGAGATACAAATTTTTTTCATTTATATCAATACCAAATTTAAAAAAAATTTCAAAAAGCACTGCCGTGAAGGCAGCAACTTTTGCGCGCATGTTCAATGTAGATGACCGCTTCAGCAACGAATTTGAACATGCACGCAAAAGATGCTGCCTTCACGGCAGTGCTTTTTGAAATTTTTACTGATAAATTACTGGATTTCAATTCGATCAAATCTGTATTTTTGGAAATATTGGAAAAATAAAATTTTGATTGGGTATATCTACGGAATCATTGGGCGGATTTTACCCATTCACGAATTCGACCTTCGTAATTAAGCCCCAAACCTACTCTACAAATATCGAGTTTCTAAGTCGTTTCTTCCGGAAGTTAATGTGTTTACGGTCAGCCTAACGGCCGACTGTGTAAACAAAATAACTTCCGAAAGAAACAACTTAGGAACTCGATATTTGTAGAGAAGGTTTGGACCTTAATTACGAAGGCCGAATTCGTGAATGGGTAAAATCCACCCAATGATTCCGTAGATATACCCAATCAAAATTTTATTTTTTCAATATTTCCAAAAATACAGATCAGATCGAATTGAAATCCAGTACTTCATCGAAAAATAACAGTTCGAAGTTTCATACAGAATTTAATGAGGATGATATGATAAGAAAATCATAGAAATTTTTTTTTTCAAATTGTTCTAATGACACGATTATCACGAAATTTCTCATGAAGTTGTCCTTCAGAATCTCAAAACTAGCTGTCAAGTTTCATCAGGTCTGAATCATTAATTCTCGAGTTATACCGAAGAAATAAACGATGTCGAGAAGAAATCCTCGAAATTTGACATATTTTTCCCGATATCTCCGAAACTTATGATCGTATCGAACTGAAATTTGATACACTGCTGTGAAATAAGAAGCTCAAAGTGTGAGTGGACTTTTTTTCGGATATGATGAATGGTTTCCGGAAGAAAAAATTTTTTGGAAAAAAATTTCAAAAAAAATTTTTTTTTAAATTCACTGACAATGATCCTGACGAAATTTGTCTCAAAATTGCGCGTCGTTATACTCCACCCAACTGCCAATATAACATAAAGCATAAAAAGATGCAAGTTTAGGAAGTAGATGAACATATAGTGGATATTAAAACAAAAAACTTAAAAACCGATTAAAATATGAGGAATGCATAAAGTCGATTTAAAATAGCTGTATGTCCAGTGACATTGTCAGGTCAGAATTGTTAAATATTTAACAACCCATTAAAACGAATTCAAATAGCGATCGGCGTATAAATATTGCACTCAACAGTTTCTGAAATGGAGCCAATTTGAGTAATCTATTATGTATTAATTTAGGAACGATGACGTAATGCGTGGGCGCGTTAATATAGTTTTGTCCTGGGTGGTATGGAAACGGTTAAATTGAAGCAAATGTTTCTGATGTCGTGTGCACTAACTGCCGGCATTTTCGGGGTGTAGCTTTTTGTAGTAAGAGAGAATTGGGGTTCTACGTGTATGTTTGCGGTTTGGCGGGGAGCGCGCGGCGAGGGGAACGGAGAGAGCGATGGAGTGGGGGCAGCCGATCAGTCAGTCGTTTGTGTGGCCTGGTGCTGTAAGGTCGCTGCCGAGTGCGTATCGTTGTTACACCAAGTCTGTGCTGTGCTTTGATTCGTAGGATCTAAACATTGTGATTTTTTTGACCGGAAATTTTTCCACATTCTCGTTTCGTTTTGTGAGTGTAGAGTGTAGTGATTATAAGTGCTCCTTTGGATATAATTATATATAATCGAGTTGGAAAACATTGACTACGGATTCTTGTATTCTGGTCAGTTACGACTTTCAACGTGATATTGTTTCGTGTTTCAGTGAATTTGGGAAAATGTTTTGTTGACGGAAAATGTACCCGAGTGCTGGAATGAATGCGGCTGCAGCAGCAGCGGCCGTGGCCGCCCGTCATCCGGTAAGCTATTTCCGGTCTTTCATCGTACTTTCAATAACTATATTACCGTTATTCCCTTTTTTGTGTTCTTGTTGATGAAGAGATTCAATTTTTCTTGTTATTACAGCGTTCTGTTTAGCCGTCGGATGTTTGTTTACCATTCAAATCTCTTCCGTCGGCTAACATATTGGTCATATTCGTATTATATCGAAATCCACTTGCTTGGCACGATATTCCCCACTATTTCATGCATTCCTAAGCCTCTAATATTTTATTTTTGGGTAAACCCGCAAGATTTCCCGTCGCGAAGCTATAAGTAAGATATTCACATCATGGTAAGCAGTGTGAGTTCCTGAACAAAAAATATCGAGGCCAACATAGGCGGTCTCTCTTTGTTTGGAAGATATGGGCCCCCAAAGTTCCAAATTGTTGCATTTTCAGATCCTTTTTTCCGTCATAAAAATGATCTCTCACTTCTCAAATCTAGTTCATAAATCATCTTTGAACCTTCAACCAACGAATAGCGACACTTTCTTTCAAAAATATTCATCATTTAAAGGAAGAAAAGTGAAAATATTAGACAACCACTTAACCTATATTTCTACGAAATACTTCTCAATGTTAAAGCGGAGCTTGGCAACAGCGTCTTTTCATCGCTGGCCAACGTATTATGACCGAAGAATAGTTGCTGGCGGGAAATATGAAATGAAGGACAGTTGAAGGATATGATTGTGAGGAGAATGCTTCTGTCACTGAAGAAGAGGTGGTTATTCTGACATCAAAACAAAATCATTGAGAATATTTGTTTTTGGTTTCACTCTCAATATTTTCGTTTGAACTTTCTTTCTACCCCTTCAAAATAGGGAGGTTGTTATCTACTTCGTTTTTTGTTGTCTTCGAGATGGTCCCAGTTTAGAATGAGATTCAGGATATTCCAATAAAATGGGTTATATAAAAACCTCGATTTCATTGGAAACCTGGGAAGGGCGCGACCTATCACAAATGAAAAAAATGTACGTTGAAATATGTGTCAGGGTGTATTCTCATTCTATTACTATGTGTTTCAACCTTGTAGATTTCATTAGAAACGGATTCTCCTATTGGAAGATTTAGAGTATCGCAGTAAACAGTAAGAACTAAGAACATATTTCATTTTTCTCGCCAGCATTCACGAATACGCACGATGGCCCGATTGCCAAACTTCACTTTCAGACTGAGTCGTAATCAGAAGGAATAGAAGTTAAGTGGATGTCCAGTAATTCCAATGTTTTTTCCTTAAATATTGATTATTCTTGAACAACAGTATAGCTTATTGTTGGTTGAAGGTTCAAAGGTGGTTTGTGAACCTTACAGATGAAGTGAGAGATCGTTTTTATGGTGGAAAAGGGAGACAGCCTATGTTCGATTTTACATTTTTTATTCAGAAAAACACATTGCGTACAATGATGTAAATATCTTTTTAATATCTCGGTGACAGGAAATCTTGCGGGTTTACCGATTTTTGATGCTACATTCCAAAATACGTACTGAAATCATCACAAGAATTCACTTAAACGTTCAATGATGTAAACCTCCTTCAACTCGACCACGCAATGTATATACAAGTCTTTACAGAATCAAAAATGCTAGAATACTCCAGGTGTTCTCATTACTAAGGGTTTTCCCCGGAAATTGATTATGTTTTGACTGGTACGGCATAATATATAACCTAACTTCTTTTTGGTAGCACGCCAACAGTCAACGTTTGATGTGAAAACATTCATAAATCCAAAATATCTACAAGAACAAACATTCATTTTATGTTGAATGGATATATCCGTTTTTCGTTTCATGCGAATTTGGTTTATCCGTCGGTTGGAGTGAGAAAAAAGCATGGGTTTGAATTCATTGTTTGCATGAGGAATGGTATTCTCGCATGATGAGTTCTTGGCGTGGGTTATTATTTTGTTGTAGATGTATTATGAAAATGTGATCCTGGGTATGCATTATTTGATAATAAACAAACCCTTCAGCTGACTGTGAACAACATTGCGCTTGTACTGGTTGGCATTTAAGTCAATTCCCACCACATTATGAAAATACCTGCTTACCAGATTCATTAATCTTTGTTGATTATGTTTAACCTCCCAATCTTTCGGTTTTGCTCGCATGTTTTCTCTGTTCTAATTAATTCGGTGCACATTTCGATAACCATGTGGTTGTATACAGTGCGCGCCAAAATTATGGAACAAATTCATTTCCTCAGAAGAAAAATATTTGGCAACAAAATCCTGAAACAGGTCAATTTTTGTTTCACTTTTACCAAATTTTATGCATTTTTGAAGGATTTTAGTTGCACCCTGTGCCATCCCCATCGACCCTCTAAATTTTTTGAATAGGGAAAGTGGGTCATGTGGTACTTTTTGGCAAGATCTTTGTATCTTCTTTACAGCAATTTTCAAGAAAAAATTTTTTTTTTTTGAAAAATTAGTTAGTCCAAAGATGTGTTCAGTATGTGCACTTTGTCATGGCTCATTTACTTTGAGACGATGGTACCTGATGTAATTTGTCACCGAATGAAAGTCGACCATTACAGTTTTGTTCATGCACAACTTTCAACCCCCTCACGTTAAACAATTTTTTTTCTCCATTAAAAGGTTCGTAGGGGTTGAAAGTTGTGCATGAATAAAATGGTCGACTTTCATTCAGTGAGAAATTTTATCAGGTACCATCGTCTCAAAGTAAATGAGCCATGACAAAGTGCACATTCTGAAAACCTCTTTGATGCAACAAATTTAAAAAAAAAAAAATTTTACTCGAAAATTTCTTCACGTCTGTGAAGAAGATACAGAGACCTTGCCAAAAAAGTACCACATGACCCACTTTCCCTATTCAAAAAATTTAGAGGGTTGATAAAGATGGCACAGACTGCAACAAAAATCCTTCAAAAATGCAAACAAATTTGGTAAAGTCAAACGAAAATTAACCTGTTTTAGGATTTCGTTGCCAAATATTTTTTTTCACTTTTACCAGATTTTAGGCATTTTTGAAGGATTTTTGTTGCACCCTGTGCCATCTCCATCAACAAACTAAATTTTTTGAATGGGGAAAGTCTGTCATGTGGTACTTTTTTGACAAGGACTTTGTATCTTCTTCACAAGAGTGCAGAAAAATTTTTTTTTTAAAAAAAGAGCTTTTCAGCATGTGCACTTTTTCATGGCTCATTTACTTTGAGACGATGCTACCTGATGAAATTTGTCGCCGAATGAAAGTCGACCATTACAGTTTTGTTCATGCTCAACTTTACGAACCATTTAATGGAAAAAAAAATGGATTGACATTGCAAATTTATTTCGGCATTGAAGTACCTCCCGGTTAAGATTACTAAGATAAGTTAAATTAAATGTTCAAAATGACCACCATAGTTCTGGATGCAACAATCAAAGTGCTTGACACATTCATAACATTGATGACATTGCGTTGTCAGAAATCTTTCTTTGAATTGAAACATTTCATTGAAAAGTTTCAACTTCAGTAGAAACGTACTAATAACATACATACTTAAGATCATAACCGAAGCGCAGTGTTTCACACATTCTAATTTTTCACGTGAGGGGGTTGAAAGTTGTGCATGAGCAAAACTGTAATAGTCGACTTTCATTCGGTGACGAGTTTCATGAGGTACCATCGTCTCAAATAAATGAGCCATGACAAAATGCACATACTGAAAACCTCTTTGAACTGACTAATTTTTAAAAAAAAAAAATTTTTCCTGAAAATTTCTGCACGCCTTTAAAGAAGATGCAATGACCTTGCCAAAAAAGTACCACATGACCTACTTTCCCTATTCAGAAAATTTAGGGGGTCGATGGGTATGGCACAGGGTGCAACAAAAATCCTTCAAAAATGCATAAAAATTTGGTAAAAGTGAAACAAAAATTGACCTGTTTCAGGATTTTGTGGCCAAATATTTTTCTTCTTTTAAAATTAATTTGTTCCATAATTTTGACGCGCACTGTATAATAAAACAGTGATGTACCTAGTTGAAAAAATACCTTCTCGGATCACTAACAATTATAGAATGGAATTCATAGAAAACTTTCGGGTAAAACTGAATAAAATAATTCAGGAATATCCCAAAAACGAATTGATATACAGCCTGTTTCATTCGGAAAAGACAAAATTATATTATTTGAATTGAAGAAAAGAAGAGTACGGTATAGTATACCCAGAGATCGAGGGGGAAACCACGGAGGAGATTTTATGTCGCAGTGGAAGGAGATCCGAGGAGATCCCGGGGAGATCCAAGGAGATCCGAGGAGATCCAAGGAGATCCGGGGAGATCCAAGGAGATCTGGAGGAGATCCAAGGAGATTCGAGGAAATCCGGAGGAGATCCGAGGAGATCCGGAGGAGATCCGAGGAAATCTCGAGGAGATCCAAGATTTGTGTGTCGTTTGCGCATGCGCAAATGTTCTGATCATCGTCCCTCTCACTCTTTCCACGTCTGCATCGGAAATATTGGTGGTAGGGAATGTCTATATTTCAGTAGGTCGATTGCGACATTTTAAGGTTATATTTTCGACCGTTGGTTGAAAACTCGGGGCGAAAATTCATACGACCGGTGTTGAGTGACCGGCCAAAGGTGCAGACTTCAGGAACATCCGAAACCAGAGGCGTCCATATCGATTCAGTTTTATCATACAAAATCGATGTTTGATGAGAGGAAAGGGGATCAATCAGTGCGAAATGAAGATTTTATATATTCGATAGATTTATAAACTATCGAAGAAAATTTTCACTTCGAATGGGATTTAGGGATTGAACTTTCAACCGTCAACTTTTGGGTTCGTTTTTCGATAGGAAAACATAATACCTGCATCACGAAAATCGAAAAAAATATTCTTAAGCATATCATGCATTATCGAAAAAAATTTTTGGACTTTACATAAGGGTTCGAGGGCTGAACTTTGAACCATTAACTTCTTGATTTTAAATTAATGCTTATTTTGGCCTTTTGGATTGGAGGTTTGCCAAATTAACAATACAGGAACCATGCAAATGATCTACAAGGAGAACTGTAACGTTTCAGAGTACAAATCCGACTCCTTCATCAGACAAAAGAGAATATTATCAGGAATATTTTCTTTTGATTTTTCGTTTTTTGAAACTTTCGTGAAATTTATATTTTAAAAAAATCACAGCAACACAGATTCACCTGGTATGAAAGTGTTTTGATTCTACCTCTTTTTTAGTGAATTCAGCCAAATATGGTCCATTTCTTAAAAACGATGAGTTAAAATACTCCCTCCATTTAAAAAAACGCAGAAGAATTATTCAATTTTTTTTCAGATTATCTGGTTTCGACATCAGTATTTTTGTATTGTCCCGATCTATCATGTGATTTCAAATGATCGAACTTTCATGCTTCCCTATTGAGGATCTTTGTAGGTCTCTCTTCCTTGTGTTGTTTTTATGTTCTCGCTTTCCTATATCTAACGGCCGAGATGATGATGTTATTTATATCTTTCCACAAATACAGGGAATACTAAAAACACAATTTTTTCATTTCTGTTTTTTGCGCGCATCGTTTCATCCAAATGTTTGCAATTTTCGAATTTTTTCCCGGAAACGGCCTCAAACGACTGGGTTGGATTCACTGATAACGAATCCGTTGACAAAATCGATTCTGGCCGACGACACGATAACTGTAGAACGGATCAAGCTAGCGACATGAAACTTTCAAGGTGGGTCGCTCATCGTAATGCGGCTGTTGAGTTTATTAAATAAGCCAAATCGGGCAAATGGTTTCGGTGTTATAGTCAGATAGTTGGAATAGAACGACGCGCAAATTTAAACGAAATTTTGTTGAGATCGTACAGTCAGTAAATTTTGGAAGAAATGCTTTTGGAGAAAAAAATTTTTTGCTCCATATTTTACAGCAGTGCCGAATTTCAGTTTGATACGATTATAATTTTTGAAGATACCTATTGGGAAAAAAATATGTCGAATTCCTCGATATCATTGTTCTTTCCGGAATTACTCAAAAATATTTATTGAATCATAATGAAACTTGGTACTCAGTTTGAAAATGCTGATATTCCACTTTTTGCGAAATTTTTTGGTTAGAACATTTTCAAGAAAAAATTCAATTTTTTTCATACAAAGAGTCAATATTTTGAGATTTTCTGATCATTTTATCCTCATGAAATTCTGTATAAACCTTTAGGATGTCATTTTTCGATGAATAACGGAATTTCAGTTCGATCCAATCAATGTATGTATTTCTGGAATTATTGGGAAAATAGAATTTTGAACGGGTATATCTGCGGAATTATTAGGTGGCTAATCCCATTCACGAATTAGGCATTCGTAATTAAAGTCCAAACATACTCTACAAATTTTGAGTTTCAAATTGGTTTCTTTCATAAGATATTGTGTTTAAGATCAACCGTTAGGCGAGACCGGGAAAGAGAATCGTCTTCACACCAGATTTTTTCAATTCAGGTCCGCAAATAAATACCGGGTCTAGCTTGAATTCCTCAGAATATTCTAGACGAACTGAAATATAGCACTTCGTGTGAATGGATCCGAAGAAATCCGAGTAAATCCATAGGAGATACGAGGAGATCCGTGGAAATAAGGAGGAGATCCCAGGGAGATCCACAGAGATCCGAGGAGATCCCGGGGAGATCCGAGGAGATCCCAGGGAGATCCAAGTAGATCCGAGGAGATCCCGAGGAGATCCGAGGAGATCCGGGGAGATCCCGGGGAGATCCGAGGAGATCTTGAGGAGATCCTGAGGGGAGGCAATCTTTTGCCACGAAATATCTCTAGTGGTTTCCCCCTCGCCAGAGATATAGTGCGCTTTCCAACTTGGTTTCTTATGGAGGCATTTTATAAGGGATCCTAATAAAACCATAAAATTGTTGAATAGTTCATTAAAGTTTTTGAAGTGATTTTATATTTGTGCGCGTTCTAACTATCGAATTGCTTATAACGAATCATGCTTAAACCGAGGCTTAAACCAACCGCGTGCATTGCGTGAGTTGGCGTTTACAAGATCGTTCTCTACGATTTTGAGTCACTGAACAGCAAAATTTCGTTTCAACGTTCAACGTCAGCTCGAAACAGAATATTTCTATACATTCTCAGTCTCTGAATAACTTTCAGGCTGATTTGTAACAACCCGTTTTGGCGTAGCAGGTAGTCGTGTGACAGGTGGTCGCAAAATGTAATGGTTGTGAAGGTATTTTATTTGGTAGACGAAAAAGATAAAACTGCATCGGAAGCCTCTGAAATTTTTTTCTTCGAAATCTTCTAATGAACACACAGTTCAAATTTGACGATTTCGTGGAATTTTGAGAATGACTAATATTTTCAGGTACTGCGTGCATATTCTAGGGAACGGAGTACTACCGTTTTGTCTAAATGTCTGTAGTTTTCGAATTTTGAGCAGAAATTTATGTTGAACGGCTAGGTTGGACTCACTGATGACGAATCCGGTGTCAAAATCGATTCCGACCGGCCGTTTGCCTTCGAAGGCACGATTATGCGAGAACGAAAATCCCTATGAATTTGAAACCAAATCAGACCGGAGTCATTTGAGCTTCTGAGGTTATTTCCTTGAAATTTCAGGAACTACTGAGGCAATTGGATAGAAGTTCGGCAGTAAGTTGGAGCTTAACGACGACCAACTTTTCATGAAATTTTTGAATTTTTTTTCTCGCAAACTAGCCATCATATTTAGGTTTATTACTGACCTTGAACTGTATATTTCGCAACAGTCTACCTAATGTCAGTTCCATCCGATTATTATTTTCCGAGATCTTAGGAAAAAAGATGTAAAATTTCGTCGTTTTGCCCCGATATCGTTGTTTTTTCTGGAATTACTCGAAAAATACTATGTAGTTAAAAAATGCTGGTGTACAACTTTATATTGAATTTCATGATGACTGCTCGGATGATTATCTCATTAGAACAATTTGAAACAAACTTAAAATTTTTTTGTTGTGGATTTTTCAACTTTCCCAACAAAAACTGAATTTTCCTTCGAAGTTTTCAAATCAAAACGACTGCACGTAAATACTGTCAATCTTTCGAACGAAAGGTCATTCTAATTATATTTTTGTAACACATATTTGTTATTCCTTTTTTGTTTGAAGTTTAATGTATAATTTTCAATCATTACTCACATTTGCAAGAAAATTAATGAAACCAATTCCGATAATTGTCGAAGATTGGTCGCGGGCAAAAACCGAGACAAAAATAGATATAGTTCAAGTATGAAAATTTGTTCCACAATTTCCTGGTTTCTGTGGGAACTTCGTATTTTCGGCAAAAGCGCAATTGTCATCATTGTAGTTATTTTGACGTGAGACTTTTCGATCGAAAATTGGTTTTCGATATTCAGTCAAAATAGGACACGAAAATAAACATTTTGACTCGAAAAAAAAAATTTTTTTATGAAAGAAAAATAAGGAAAAAACCAAAACTTGGTTATTTGAATTTTACAAATAAATTTTGAGGTTAGTGAAAAAAAGTTAAAACAGAAATGTAGGTCTTTTTATTACCTACAACTTTGCTTTTTAACTCTCGGTTTAACTTTTTCCATAGGACTTGTAGTTTTGCCGGAAATGAAATAACAATAACCTTGACATTTTATGCCAATTTTTGAAATTTCGGAATTATTTGAAGACAATTTGAGTGACAATTGTGAAAGGTTATTTGCTCCTTACTCATGTATGTACTTGAAATAATCACTGAACAAGTAAATTAATGAGGGGTTTCACTCGGGGCTTCATTAAAATCTAGGATAATTTTCAAAATCGGCATAAACTATCTTTCCAAACTTGTGTCTATTTCAGACAGAATATCAGAACAAAAACTGTCTACTTCTTGGTACCTGTTTCCTGTTTTCAGGTCTTCTTATCGGTCATCATTTTTCTAAGTTTAACACTGACAGTTATCTTGTTCATGATCATTCTTACATATTACTTGGAATGTAATTTTCAAAAACGGCATAAACTATCTTTCCAAACTTGTGTCTATTTCAGACAGAATATCAGAACAAAAACTGTCTACTTCTTGGTACCTGTTTCCTGTTTTCAGGTCTTCTTATCGGTCATCATTTTTCTAAGTTTAACACTGACAGTTACCTTGTTCATCATCATTCTTACATATTACTTGGAATGTTCTTTGATTGCTTCGTTCAAGTTTTTGAAATCTCGGTATACAATCCAGCATTTCCGGTCTTTTGGTGGACTAAGCACTTCTAGAATTCCCAGAAGTGACATGATGGATCTATTGTTTATATTTCTGGAAGAAATGATAGTTTCGTGTTCACAGACTTCCGTGAAGGCCATTTGATATCAAAGTGCATAATTTCGAGTTCATTGTTCGGTGTGAAACATTATATGCCGGATAATTTGTCATTTATATAGTTTTCAGACAAATAATAATAATAAAATATGATGGTGTGTGTGAAGAATCAATTCTCCTTGTGTTAGTTTTTAAGTTATGAGTCTCTGGAATTCCATGATACCTCGATGAATACATCTTTCGGTCATATTCAGGTCATACAAAATTTAACATTGCTTTCTCTTCGTGATATCTCCGATAATCAAAATCGGATCCAACTGAAATTTTTGGACATTGCTTGACTTTGGAGTCCGCGTGCAAAATTTCAATGAAATATGATAATATAATTCATAAGACAAAATATCTCGAATCTCGTCCTTGCTGTTAAATTAAAGTGGAGTGGATATATCTGCGGGTGGATTTTACCCATTCACGAATTCGGCCTTCGTAATTAAGGTCCAAACTTTCTCTACAAATATCGAGTTTCTATCTCGATATTTGACGAGGAGGTTTGGACCTTAATTACGAAGGCCGAATTCGTGAATGGGTAAAATCCACCCGCAGATATATCCACTCCACTTTAATTTTCCCAATATTTCCAAATATACAGATTAGATCGAATTGAACTCCAGTCATCTATCAAAAAAAATCCAGAAAAGCACTGCCGTGAAGACAGCAGTTTTTGCGCGCACGTTCAATGTATAGATGAGCGATTCGGCAACGAATTTGAAATTGCGCGCAAAAGCTGCTGCCTTCACGACAGTGTTTTTCCAGATTTTTCTATTCAACTATTTAGCGCCTTTGTTCAAATTGATTGTTTTCTCTGTGATTTTCTGGTCCTGAAAAAACTAAAAAATTCAGTGTCAGTGCTATTCAATTTTCCGAGAATCTAACGGAATGAACTTATAGAATCATCACCTTAATATGTTTGTGAATTATTTGAAATTTTTTATCCATAACATGTGGATGTCATTTTTTTTTCAGGAACAATTTCAGAACATTCATTCAAGCATCTGTCCTCGAAGTTCCAATTTCCTGATTCAAGTTTCATATTCATGATACTAATGTATTGTGTTGTTTTTTGAGATCTCTTCTCAAGAGTGAACAGTAGCTCGTCAACAATTTCAGTAAAAATGATGATTTGAGAGTAATGCGTTCAGTCATCTAGTCGTTAATTATAGACTTTAGCAATCTAGTATTGTTTTGGGAATTCACATGTTTGAATTAAATGAAAATTCTAGCGAAAACGCAACGAAATAGAGTGTAATTTGTAGGTAATGGATTGATTTTTTTGCTTTTTCTTGAATGATCTATTTGGTGAGAAGAATACGGATTGTTGGTTTTTGTTCAATTTCCAATCTATATGAGTTTTTTCGTCTTGAAAATCATCTAAGTATAAAAATGGTCAATGTAGTGCATTCTTACTGAAAACCTATACTTACGGAACCCCGTTCTATTCTTTTATATGCTCTGAAATAATTGGCCGGTCTATGAACTCAAAGTGAACCTCTACTCATAGTTTATTCCTTTCAGTTGATCGAAAGCTGATATTTACACGATTTATATATTATGCAAATTACCAAACGGCTACTTATCTTTGGAATTTCGAAATCTTTCGCCAAAAAGCTCATTCCGCATCGAGTAATTTGTTAATTGGAAGTCATAACTTTGTCACTTGAATTCGAAAAAAACATAAAGTTACGACTTAATTCTTCCATAAAACCTAAATACCCGCAACCGGTTGCAGATCTGGAATGGAAATATTTTTTTAAGTTACGTTATGCATTTTAATCGTTCTTGTTAATTCGTGTAGGTAGCTTCGGTACCCGGATCAATAAATTAGTTTGTTATTCAGCGAATTGACTCCATTCTCCCATTATGTTCTGTTTTTCATTCACGATAAAAAAATAAAGTCCAATTGTGTGATGATTATTGCGGTTGCGGGTGTAAGTGCATATTATTTTAATCGGATGGTTCGTAGTTGCAACAGTCGTGTACATTTATTGTTAAGTTCTCGGGTATTATAATACATCATAATTACGCTATAGGTAGGGGAGTCAATGAACCCACTTTTCCAAGTATCGATTGTTACATTGAAGTGGAATAAAAGCCAAAGGATTACTAGAAGCCTAACATTACAATGTGTCATGCCAACCATTGTGTATTCAATAAGAAATTGATTTTATAATGTTTCTTCGTTTGTAAGGGTCGTTTATTTGGTACAACGTCAATGAGTCGTATAATCGGCTTGCGAATGTTTTTAAATCTAGGTGTTTTCGTTGCATTACTTATTTTATAACAATTCTGCAGTTTTAAGTTATGGTCATCCACAATATTCGAATTCGACTCAATTTTTGAGACCATTTCTGGACAAAAAACTGAAAATTGCAGATGAAAATCATATCTTGCATTGTCAATAAATGGGGGTAGTTTGACCGATGTTGAATTTAAAATTTTCGATGATATGTGAATGTACAGCAGGCCTTTATAATCTAGGTTACTCACTTTTATCTCTTATCAGCGTTATTATTGCCTACGAAAAAAAGATTACAGGTGAATGTTCTTAAGCGATGATTTTAATTTTACTTTCCATAAAGTACATTTTTTTTCAAATGAGAATCGCTCTTGGTTATTCTGTATATTATTGAATGTTCGAAATTATCTCCTTCCTCTTTTAAAAAATAAAACATATGTCCCCCCTTTTTTTTTACCCTGTAGGCCTATAGTTGTTTTTAGATATACCTGACGTTGAAAGTAACCAGTTTCCGGGAAAACTGTGAAATTACAGCTCTATCATGATAATAAACGTTAACTTACTGGAAAATAGAATGAAATAGATGAAAAACTATATTTTAAAAATCATAAGATCATTCGAAAAATATACCCACAATGGTATCACATTCTAAAATTTATTTCATTTTCAGAAATATGCACGCCACAATTTTTTTTGACATTTTTTTCCAACTCACCCATAACGGACATAACATTCACATGAAAGTTTATTTTCTATAGCCAATCATATCGATAATATTGTAAATAGACAGGAAATACCACTTTTCTATTTAATGTATGGGAAAAAACTTTTTACACCTGGTTCCTATATAAAAATGACTGTTGGTAGAACAAGTTCCATCAGTACAGGATTCCGATCAAATATATTGAAATAATGATAATAATAACAATAATGATGCTGAAGAATGCGCACGCGCTGTCCATTCTATTCCATATCGAATCAGTTCAGCCTTTCGTTGAAATTTATTTCCAAGTTCATCATCTGTCGAATTTCAAATCCTCCAGACATCCTGTGAGCTACTTACTTACCCTCCTTTGGTATCGGCACCACCTCAATGCATAAGGCATTCGATTGAGTTGGACATCAATTAGAACATGTATCCATCTAACTGAAGGTGGTTGTTGTATCGGTGTTCAGTAGAATATCCAGTTAGCCATGACTTCGTCTTCATTGTCGGCCGCAATTAGCATGTACAAGCTCGTATGTTGAGAGCAGGCGATGCTAGAACAGGTGCAAGGGAATGGGACGTCCTTTTTTATGTGTTGGTCGCTCAAGACTATAATTGAATTCAATTACGAATGAAATATCTGTCTGCAAATTTAATACAATGGTTCATTATATCAACGTTAGTTAGTTAGTTTTTCACGGTTCTTCATTGTCTCTCTACATTGTTCTTGAGTCTGGACGAATAGCCATTTTTTGGTGTGGATTGTATAAGACGGTTTAATGTTTCAAACAGTAGCATCGATGGCGGATGTATTCTGAATGTTTTAAAAGAATATTATATAATCCTTCGCGTGTTCTTGAAATGAAAATTAGGTTATCGATTCTTTTTATCTCAGAACACGTTTGATTACCTGAATTTTTGCATTCGATACTTGATTATCGCTTGAAAAAATAAAAGGAAATTCGAATAAACGTCAAATTTCAACAATATAAGCGAAAATTAAAGGTAGTTATCCACTAATAATTTAATCGTGCAAAAAATTGTTTTCATTATTTTTTTTTGATAAGGGCTCGGAAAATACATAAAAGTAGTTCAAAATATCGAATCCACATCCTTCACAGTGATCACCGAAAATTTGACATGCTGTAGCTCAAAACTTGGGAGGTTTAGGACATTGATCTATTTGAACCTCCCGCCTCAAAATGCAGTACAGATTTAGATCCTCAAATAACCTGTTAAGTGTATTATTCGAAAAATATTTTTCTATGGAGATCTACCAATATAGGAAATAGAAAATAGGAAAGTCTGCTAGATCTGTTGAATTTTTTATGAAATATTAGTTGAAATATTTTTTCAAAAACAATACCTAGCCAATGAAATACTAAAAGCGAAAACTTTGAAACTCCTCTTGTCACACCAGCGCAAAATATAAAGATTTTTCTTTCGTGTCAGGCAAAACAAACTATCAGAAAGAAGGGGGACTATGCTTTCAAAGATTTCACTAATCCTATTGACCGTGGAATACGAGAGTTGCAATCACATAATGGATTTTTAAAAATCCAATATTTACATTCACGACAATGTACTACATTCCAGTTTTTGTTAAGTCGGGGTGTCTAATTGTTAAGGTCGCAGCCACGTTTATAACGATCCTACAATAAAAGCTAAATACCCACCCATAGCAGGCTTAGGGGAGCGACTGAAGTTACAAAAAGACCCCTGCAATAAATAGCGACAGCTGATATGAATACTCTATTCAAGAAGATTCAAATACTGTAGAAGTACCCTTCTGGTGCAGGTATCTAGGGTTGAGTCTTAAATTTTTCAGAATTTATGGATTTGCCCATGATACAAATACTTGTATTTGTATCATGGATTTGCCCCCTTGAAACATGGACTTTTCTCTGGGAATTTACGGCGCTTGCATGTTATAATGTTTTCGAGTTTTTTTACACTACTGTCATTCTTGGACAGAACAAAATTGCCTCTTTTAATGAAACAATGTGAAAATTCCTGTTGGATCAACAACTTTCTTCATTTGTTCAGATTCAGGTATTCAAAATTTAAGTATACTTTGTTTATACTGATTGCGAGACCGACTGCAATAAAATATGCCTAAAGAATTGAATGAATAATATTTGCTTCATCATTTAATTCGAATTAATCTTAAGATTTAAAAGTTTCACGAAACATTGACGTTAATCAATTCCTAGTATGATCGAAAATAATGGTACTAATTATTTCTGACATTATCATTCCATATTTGACCGTGTTTGTTGTTGGGTATTTCCCTAGGCTATAGAATTTTTTGAACGAAAATATTGTCTTAGCATTCAGATAATTTTTTATTCCTATTTATTGCTTTATTCTGTAAAGTTAATGATCAAAACTAAATCTTTTTTTTAAATGTTATTACATTCTTTTACTATCAGTATTTTTTATATCAATAAATTCGCTATTCTGAATTTGACCAGTTTAATACTTTAATGTAGTTTATGCCGAGGTTTATGCTAATAAATTAGAATTTTTTTGCCCAACATCATATTATCTGCTTTTGGCGTTTGCTCATTACTCAGATGTTTTATGGTACGAGTCCGAAATTGATTTAGTTTCTACTGCTATTCGAGTAATAACTACCTGAATAAAAGTCTTATTTTTTTTTTAATATTCACAGTAAATTAGAAGTCAGAATATTCTACTTGGGTTTGTCAATAGGCAAAATCCGCCTAAAAGTGTTTCGGATCGAGTTGAAACATAAACGGTCAGCCTAACGGCCGACTGCGTAAACACAATAACTTCCGAAAACAAATATCGAGTTTCTATCTCGATATTTGACGAGGAGGTTTGGACCTTAATTACGAAGGCCGAATTCGTGAATGGCTAAAATCCACCCAATGATTCCGTAGATATACCCAATCAAAATTTTATTTTTCCAATATTTCCAAAAATACAGATCAGATCGGATTGAAATCCAGTACTTCATCGAGAAATAACAGTTCGAAGTTTCCTACAGAATTTAATGAGGATGATATGATAAGAAAATCATAGAAGTTTTTTTTTTCAAATTGTTCTTATGACACGATTATCACGAAATTTCGCATAAAGTTGTCTTTCAGCATCTCAAAATTAGCTGTGAAGTTTTATCAGGACTGAATCAGTATTTCTCGAGTTATACCGAAAAAATCAACGATATTGAGAAGAAAACCTCGAAATTTGACATATTTTTTCCCGATATCTCCAAAAATTATGATCGTATCGAACTGAAATTTGGTACACTGCGGTGAAATATGAACCACAAAGTGTGAGTGGAATTTTTTTTTTGGATATGATGAATGGCTTCCGAAAAAAATTTTTTTTTTTAAATCTACTGACAATATGATCCTGACGAAATTTGGCTCAAAGTTGCGCGTCGTTATACTCCTCCTAACTGCCAAGTTTGAATCTAATCGCTCAAGTAGTTTCTGAAATAAAAAATAAATAACTTCAAAATTTCAAGTGCGTATAACTCGGAAACTATTCGACCGATTTGGCTCATTAACGAACTTAACCGCGGCATTCTGATGCGCAACCCATCCTGAAAGTTTCAAGTTGCTAGCTTGCTTCTGTCGACAGTGATTGTATCTACGGCCGGACGGACGGCCGGCCGGCCGGACAGAATCGATTTTTACACCGGATTCGTCATCAGTGAGTCTAACCTAGTCGATTGAGACCATTTTCGGCTCAATCATCCAAAACATGCGCGCAAAAACAGATTTACCGAAAAAGTGTCTGACACAATGCTTCTGTAGTGATTTACATGAGGCTGACTCCAACAAGACATAAAAAAAATCTTATCAATCTATCTCGCATCGTTTTACGGCCCAGGAGACTCGGGCAGGAAACGTTCTCTAATTTACAGGGTCATTACAGTCTTAATAATATCATCACGGGTTTATAACACTTGGTGGTTGGAATTTTCGTTTAATGATTATAATCACTCGTGAAATAAGGCAATAACGCCATATGTTGTTGCCTCGCTCCGGGGTGGATGTAGGAGAGAAATACAATATAAGCAACTAAAAGCTCAACCCCTACAAATGAGGGTCGAACACCCCGAAACTGCCGACTATATTGCATTACAAAAGGGGCAACAGGAAATTTGAAGGGCCCTTCGCCATGCTATACGAGTTGTGAAGGTCGGCGGTGTTTCCTAGCGAGGGGACCGATGTTCTCGGCGAATTTATTTCGGTCTTGGAGTGTTTTTTATAGAGAGGGCATTTTTCGGAACGTTGCATTCATCGTGGAATTGGCTCTTCTTCCGTTTTGTTGTTGATGTCTGAAGTGGCTTTTGAGTGTCTCGTTTCAAATAGAGATGTGATATGAACGCTACAAATTTTGAAGAATGGAAATGTTACACTCAGTTTAGGCACAGCCGTGCATTAAAGACGGCTGTGGTTTAGGATTCTACTTTGGTGTAAAAGAACCAAGAAGAGCACCGATGTGAAATCAGTAGTTTTTCTATACCCTTTGCCGGAACGGTCACCCATTCCAGAGATCCGCCTAACGGTTTTGCGATCTTTTTATCGCATTATCCTGACGAAATTCCGCATGGATCACCCAGTCATTTCTATATCGATTGAGGAATATTTCGGAAGGATTTTTGAAATATTTTCGGGGTATCTTTTTTGGTTTTCACTTCCAATATCTGGAAAATAATCATCGAATGTTGAATTGAAATAACCTACCTAAAGAAATAGCCCTCGCGAATTTCGAAATTTGTACTATTTGTGTAGGGCAGGTTCTTGAAAATATGTTTCGGAACTGTCTCCAATCCCTTCACGAGATTTTTAGATTTTTAGTGTAGAATAACCAATTAATGATATATTGGAGATGATTCCCCAATATAAGGGGCCTGTAGCGTTCTTCGTTTATCTGAGGATCCAAATATCATCGCATGGAGGACCGGACCTGGTCGAAAGACCCTCCCGGTCAGAGAGCAAATGTGGGTAATACTTAATTGCTCCACAAGAGTTAGGGATATCGTATTCAATCGTTTTTAAAAGTATGTAATCTTCGAGAAAATCGCTGTAAAATCATTTAAAACTCAATAACAACTTGAATCGATCCAATAAAAATCAGTATGAGACATTTCGTCAATCTGGTCGCCTTTTTTCTGAAGTTTGGTTCTTTGCATATGCTTCATGAATGTTCTTATTTTGAAATGAAGTCAGTTTATTAACGGCTTCGATTTTGCCGAGTTTTCTGAAAATGCCAAGATGTAAATTAACAAACGCTGAGGCTAATAGGGCTATCGGAATGCTACAGGGTGGCCTAACTCAGGTTGTTGTAGCGGAAAGGCTCCAAGTCAACCAGAGTGTGATATCTCGACTTTGGAATAGGTTCAGGGAGACAGGTTCCGCGTTGGAAAGACCAAGGCTTGGTGGGCGACGAAAAACAACACCTGCTCAGGATCGTTTCATCACCGTTTCGGCGAGAAGAACCCCTACATCTACGTGTAGAATGCTACGGAATACTCTTCAAAATGCAGATGGGGTCCGAGTTTCCATCGAAACCATCAGACGACGTTTGAGAGAGGCGAATCCAGGTTCTAGACGTCCATTAAGAGGAGTTCCATTAACACGTGACCATAAGCGTCAAAGACTGGAATAGGCAAGGCAACATATCAATTGAAACGATCAATGGCGTAGTGTCCTTTTCACTGATGAATCCAGATATGGACGATTTTCAGATTCTCGAAGAATAAGGGTATGGACAATCCCACGCATACCCCGTGATCGTCGCTATGTCCAAGAAGTCCATCCATTCCGAGGGGGTAGTGTTATGGTATTGGCCGGGATATGTTTCAACGGGCGCACAGATCTACACATTTGTCCTGGGAATATGACCAACTTACACTATAGGGAGCATGTCATTGACAATGTTGTGCCAAATTTTCACGTGCCCGTGGAGGCCATACATAGAATTGATAGTCTTAAAAAATGCTTGAATTCTCTGGAAATAAAATTTCGTTATTTTACTCGATTTTTCTTAACCACCCTGTATACGCTGCAGACCTACAGGCTTAAATTAATTTGCAACTTGAAATCATCTATATATGAATTTTCTTCACAAAAATCTTATTTTAACTATATTTTTTTGGAATTTGAGTCAATATCCCCAACTCATGTGGATCAGTTTATTTACTTCTTCCTGCTGGTTGTCTGTCCCTGTTTCTGTTTCAGATATTATGTCAAGATATTTTGTCAAAATAAATTCAAGATGCCGAAAAAATTATTTTCCAATGAAATAGATGCCATCTATGTTCTTCAAACAAATGACTACACTCATACGGGGAGACAGAGTTTTGCCGAGGTTTTTATGCTGCTAACACTGCGATATACCGAAGAATATAATGCTTGTTCTCAAAATAGCAGACAATCAGAATTTTTCAAGAACTGATATTCTCGAGATTCAAAGCAACGCAAATTCACTTGATACGAACAATTTTTAATTCCTGCTCTTTTTGGTGCATGTTCTGTGGAACGGCATGTTATCGTTACGTCCAAATGTTTCTAATTTTTTTTCCGAAAATGGTCTACAATGACTATACCATTGATAACGAATCCGATGTCAAAATCAATTCGGCCGGCCTAGGAAACGATAACTGTCGAGAGAAACAAGAAAGTGACTTGAAACTTTCAGGGTAGTTCGCGATACAGAATGCATCGCTTGAATTCATTAATGGGCCGAAAGGGAAAAATGTTTTTGGAGTTTCAGTAAATTGAACTTTTGAGCTGATTTCATCAATATCTTAAGGACTATTTGAGGTATTAATTTGAAACTTGGTAGTGGAAATTTGTTGGAATCGTATGGCTAATTAAATTCCTAAGAACAAGTTTGAAAAAAAGTTTTTTCGTGAACTATTCATCAGATTTCGAAGAGGATTTGAAATGACTTCGAACCCTACATTTTATGTATGTCTATCGAATTTAAGCACTATACGTTTTCAGTTTTGAAGATATTGTTATATTAATAATCGTGGTTATTTTCGTGCTTTTTCAAAGAAGTTGAATTGAATTATGTCCCTTATTTTCAACAGTGAGTTGACAGTTCTGGCTGCAAATTTTGTTGGATTATTCTCGGGTAACACTTTTTTATTGATAAATAACTGCAATGCGAGGAATTTTGCCATTTCAGAATATCGGTGCCGTTAATTTTTTTTTTGGTAGACCTATATATATATATATATATATATATATGTCTTAAGCTATTTATGCTCCTGATGAAGTCAACATTGTTTGACGAAATATAGAGCTGTTAATAGAATTGACCTTCTTCATAATTGCCCGATAGTCGAATTACCCTTAATACTTAATAAAATATATATATATATATATATATATATCAAAGTTTTATATATATATATATATAATATATATATATATATATAATATATATATATAATAAATTTAGTTAGACTGATCTCACTTGACGTTGTAAACTTATTTGGAAATTATTGCACATTCCAAGGAGAATTTTACATACAGATTTTTGGATGCGCAATGGGATCTAAGTTAACCCCCATCCTGGCACAGTATGTTATGGACCACCACTTGGACTCAAGCTTACCCAAGTTACTGTACACCGTTATATTCATAAAGAA
Organism: Myrrha octodecimguttata; assembly: GCA_958510865.1. NCBI lineage: Eukaryota > Metazoa > Arthropoda > Insecta > Coleoptera > Coccinellidae > Myrrha > Myrrha octodecimguttata. Next base: position 7,935,311 of record OY294063.1, read on the forward strand.
GTTTGTTGATGATCTGATCATGATAGTTCCAGAAACACAGGTTCAACATACACTTGACTGTTTCAATTCTCTTTGTACGGATATACAATTCACACTGGAAACAGAAGATGCAGAACAATCAGTACCCTTCCTAGACACCAGAGCGTACAGACAAGATGGAAAAGTGAAATTACAATGGTACAGAAAGAGCACACATTCAGATAAGATCATTCATTTCCGTTCAGACCACAACATCAATATCAAAATAAACACAATAAATCAGATGAAAAAAAGGATATCAAAAATATGCCACGAGTCCTTCAAAGCAGCAGGAATAAAAAAATTACATGGGATACTGAGGGAAAATGCATATTCAAATAGCATGCTGAAAAAACTACTTTATGCTGACAATGAAAGGCGAATCCGTCAAACAGAAGTCCAAAATATAACATCAAACATGACACATTATGCATCGTACCCTAACATTGCCAACTTGACGCGGAAATTGAAGAATGTGTTCAGAGAGGAAAACGTTAAAATTGCAGTATATAATCAAAAAACGATAAGGACCTTATACAGCAAAATAAAAGACCCCATACCGATTCCATTGAAAAGTAATGTAGTGTATAAGATAAACTGTAGAAGCTGCGAAAAATGTTACATTGGACACACCTCACAATGGGTAAAAAGTAGAATGGCACTACACAAATCTGATATAAGAAAACACCCAGAAAGATGTGCTTTAGCTACCCATGCACACAATCTAGATCATCATGTAAATTTTGAAGATGTTGAGATATTAAAAACTGAAAAGAACTACCAAAAGAGATTGATACATGAAATGATAAATATAAACAAAGAGTGTGAAACTGTGAACAAAAAGACAGATACAAATGGATTGAGTTGCATTTACAGCTATTTGTTGGAAAAGACAAGATCAAGATACTTTTTCGATGGTCCTGTAGATGAATGAAGAAAACAAGGAACATAGAGGAGTGGGAACAAACCTAACCAACAAAAACGAAGCAGACAGCTGAAGGTTCGGAAGAAAATAGAAATCAAATAAATTTTATCACGTGTCTTTTGAAAGTTTCATGTAGGGAAAAAATGTATATCGAAGGTTTATGAATGATGTAAATAACGAGAAACCTCACATTCAGTAAGTTGAATGTCATTTTAATTTGTCGTGATGTTAATTATACATATATATATATATCTTTATAGAAACCCTGAAGAAGCATTAAATTAATGCGAAAGCTTGGTGTAGAATAAAGAGTACCTCATTTACTCCCAAACCAGAGTCGATAGACCCTTATCATTGAATCTTGTATATATATATATATATATTCCATCTGCACGAGGTTGCATGAGGCGACTCACAATGAAAAACGAAAATCCATGAGCATTGTGAATTCATTTTCTCTTCTTTATCGAAAAAACTCCCGTTGGCTGACTCATTGTGTTGAAGCCCGTTTTTGCCCGGTATGGCGGACCGCCACTGATACTAGTAATTTACAATTCTCAAATAAGTGGGTACTCAAAGAATTATGGCATTGTTTGTAACGCAAGTGGTTTCTTTTGTTTATTTATTCAGAAAGTTTATCTTGAATCCTGTGTATGAACTCAAAACCAACAGTCTCACCGAGGAATTTACTTACATATTGAAGTGGTCTCTCAATATTTGTTCATTAGAGCCGAGGGGAAATGTTTAACTTTTCACAGAAAAGTAAACTTCAGTTTAAGGTACTTAATAACCGCCTATGAATAATCTGTTGATAATACAATTTACACATTCTGTACGAGATAGGTGTTCTATGTGTTTTCAGTACTTATTTTAACCGCAGGTATAATTTGATGTCGAAGATACACATACAATAGTCGAATCTATTCACTATTCGAGTTATTGTTTGTTGAAGTGAGATTGTGCGGAGTACACAGACAATTTTGCTTGATACGAGTTGAGTCATTTGCCGTGTTTTTGTCATGAGATAAAATAATCCATGTCTATACATTTGCACAATCTTATCTCAAATCTGTGTTCACTTGAACCCATTTCATTGCACTTTCGAGTGGATGGTTCCATGAATTTTGATAATACATAATTCAAGTACCTACAGAGCTCATGGATTTGTAAATAATAAATATCGAGCGACTCATCCTTAATCAGCGGAAAAATGTAAACATTTTACCACATCTTATCGTCATTTGCAACATTTTGTAATTCAGAAATGGATTATGGTCCACACGGGCCCAATTACTCTCGAAAGAAACAAACTTATAGAATTGATATTTGTCAAGTTATAAAGGGTTTTTCAACAAGAACTTTGTTTTTTAAAACAAAATAAAACAAAGAATTTAGTGGAAAATGAATAAAATTTTTATTGTATTACAAAGAGAAAAGTTCGGCAATTATGAATGAAAAATGATATCTGACAAATGTCCACCACGACCACGCTGACAGACGTTGATTCTTTCATCAAAATTTTTAATCACTTTTTGGCAAGATGGAGGGTCTATTTCGTTAATGACATCACGGATTTTGAGTTTTAAGGCTGCAATCGATTCGATTGGCTCCGTATAAACTCTGTCTTTAACATAGCCCCACAAAAAATAATCCAGTGGTGTTAAATCACACGATCTGGCCGGCCACTTAACAGCTGAATTTCGCGAAATTATGCGATCGGGAAATTTGGTTTGCAATAAATCGATCGTTTCATTGGCTGTGTGACATGTGGCACCGTCTTGTTGAAACCACATTTCAGTGACATCCATGTCATCAATAATAGGCCAAAATTCAGTTGTTAACATCTCGCGATAGCGTGATCCATTGACTGTTACCGCATTTCCAGCCTCATCTTCGAAAAAAACCGGCCCAATCACACCTCCAGACCACATAGCACACCACATAATGACACGTTGAGCATGCAAAGGCTTCTCAATAATTGCTTTAGGATTTTCAGAAGCCCAAATGCGGCAATTTTGCTTGTTGACGTACCCTGACAAATGAAAATGTGCCTCGTCTGAAAAAATGATGTTTTGAGAAAAACCAGTAGGTTGTTCCTGAATGAACTGAGCGAATCTACGGCGATTTGAATGGTCGGTCAGCTTCAATTCCTGCACCAGTTGAATCTTGCAAGGCTTCAAAGCCAAATCCTTTCGCAAAATTCGCCATGTTGTGCTTTTGGATAACCCCAATTGTTGAGAACGTCGTGAAATTGATAACTTTTGATCTTCTTCAACACTGTGGCTCACGGCAGCGATGTTTTCTGTTGAACGACCCGGTCGAACACGTGTTGGTGTTGGCACATTTTGTACCGAGCCTGTCGACTCAAATTTCGCGACCAAATTCTTGATAGCGGTCTCAGGAGGACGTTTATGTTGTCCGAAAATATCACGAATTTTACGAAATGTAACTTTAACAGAACGACCATTTTCATAGTGGATTTGAATTATTTTAATGCGATTTTCGAGCGAAATTGAATTTATTGTAACAATTGCCAAAGCATATACTGCAAACACGTCAAAAAACTAAATGTCAAAACTGTCATGTGGTGCCGGTGTTACCACATTGAAAAACAAAGTTCTTGTTGAAAAACCCTGTAGAATGGGATTTCTTGTATATTTATTTATACGAACAATTTGTTTTTTTCTAAAAATTCGTGACCCTGTAAATTTATATTGTTCTTGGAGGGACTATTTCGACGAAATATTCATTTCTAAAAGCTGTTTGAAACTGAATCGATACCATCGAATTGTGGGTGATAATTGATAGAATGTGTTCTAGACACGAATAGTATGTAATTATGAAGATTATCTTTCATCTTATCTTCTAATCTGGATTCAACCATTCGATAAACACCTGAGGTCCTTAAGATTTACTTTGGACATATAGCTTGACTTTATCGGTGGTGAATATAAAAACAAATGACTCAGGAGAGTATTTCCCAGTTGATAAGTTGATGAGGAATTTTGTGTCATATTCAACCCTTTCTAGCCGGCTGTCCTTCTGACCGTTGCAACGATAACTTTCAACCTGAATGAAGCTATAACGAGAGCTATAAAGCTTAGTTCTGTTAACAGAATTCAGAACTGTCCTAGGATAATTCTAGAACTGCGCAGTTCGATTCTGAATTATCCTAGAACAGTTCTAAGACCGACAAAACCAAAACACGAATTAAGTTCAAATTCTCATAGGGATCGTAGAGGAAGAAGAGCTTCCATTTATGTTCAGTGGTAAATAAGAGGAATGTTTATCATGTCTTGTGCATGGTGAAATTCAGAAGTATATGAAAGCCCTTGTTTACATGTAATATATATATTTTTGGGGATAATACGTGCGTCCATTTCAATTTATTTCTGTTCTTAACAATCATTTATCTCAATTTCTCCTTATTGCTTTTATTATATTTCTCAATGAACCAACAATACGAAGGTGAGTGGTACGTACTACAAATAACATGATTGATTGATATAAGGATTTAATGACGAAAATATTTCAGATATTAGCGCTTCAAAGGAAAATTGTTTCGAAACATTATTATACACTGCGCGTCAAACTTATGGAACGAATTCATTTTCTCAGAAGAAAAATATTTGGCAACAAAATCCTGAAGCAGGTCAATTTCTGTTTCACTTTTACCAAATTTTTATGCATTTTTGAAGGATTTTGTTGCACCCTGTGCCATTCCCATCAACCGTCTAAATTTTTTGTATAGGGAAAGTAGTTCACGTGGTACTTTTTGACAAAGTCTTTGTATCTTCTTTGCAGGCGTTCAGAAATGAAAAAAAAATTTTTTGAAAAAAAAAAAACACCGTTTTATACATAAATACAACGATCGAAAACCAAAACAACACGACTTCTAAAAAGTCAGATTAACCGTTCAAATCGTTGACAGACAGCCATTCTATAATCTTGTGCGAACAACCCAATTCTGAGACAGTTCGTACTCTGGTCCGAATCCCTTCCACTTAGTTCTAGAATAGTTCCGAATCGGTTCTGAAAACAATTAAAACAGAAATACACAAATCTTGAAATGGTTCTGAAATCAAGCAAAACACTAAATCGCAGTCGCTTAACTCGAACCGTTCCGAATAGTTATAAAGAGTTCAGAACTAGTAACCAAAACAGAGCTAATACTTGAGAGATTCAAAGTAGGCTGCCCACCCGAGTTTTAATTTCTTCAGTAACTGAACTTATAGAATGGACATTTCGTTAGTCGTGAACCACTGACGTGTCAATTCCTGCGAAATTTTGTTGAAATTAAAATATTAGAAATTCATTAAAATAATGGATTCTTTATATTCCAGAAAATATTTACAATTTGCAATGAAATTATTCATGTACCTGCAAGCCGTAATTTGAATCCCATTACTTAATATAAGCACCATTGAACATGTTGATTTGAAATATATTGGGAAAATTAGGTATCCCGATGTTCACGCATGCGCGTGAATTTTCTTCATGCTGTATTCATGCTAACCGACCATAATGGCTATGCACTGATATTTATACGAAGCTTAATCCAATGATCTAGGATAAATCTCAAAACAACAGTCGAAATTCGGCCGATTAGTCGCGGTGTGGACCACAACACTGACCCAGTATTGTATCATTAGCACTTTATCGTATCCCAATCTAATCTAAGCAAGTCATGTGCGTATCAGTGTGAAACGAGGTGTATTTCCTCGCTCCACCAAACCGTGACTAATTTGGTGCCCATTTTTCCTCACCGTGGTGGTATCGTTTACATGTTTTCTGCAAATCGCACTCTTACGGGCTCAGCACCGTGACTTCAACCGGACCTTGTATCCACTGTTCCGTGGCCATTATCTTTTTCATTGTTTAACATATTTTATGCATTCAATGTTGCATGGGTGTGCGCACGGTATTTTGTTCCATCTTTTATTTGCTCTTTGGTATGTAAAAACGTTTCCAGTTTTTTTGGTTTTTTTTCGAACGTCGATATGTGGAATAATGTTACTAATTTTATTTTTCAACATTGTGGGGTTCAATTGGTACTTATGAGGTTCAGAATACAAACTTGAATTTATGGCGTTTAACTTATGATGACAATGTTGAAATTATTTGCTATGTTGGTTTTCAAAAACAGCGAACCCGAAGTTGGAACTATAGCCTATGTTACTGGATTCATCATGATGTTATGAAGAGCTGGGAGCTTTAAAAATCGGCGAATATTTGGAATCACTCCGAATTTGACAAATTATCTGATTCAGATATGTATCATCAATTGTGTATACAAACAAAAACCGAATAAAATAACACTATCCACCTCAGATCCAAAAACGATAACGATATTTTCAGAATTTCCGATATGGTTTCTTAAATATAATATTGGGTACAAGGGTCTAGAGACTCATGTATCATTTGAGTATAAAGTGAACTCTTTTTTCTTTACCGAGCTTTCGCAAATTATTTATTGCTTCATCAGGGTTTCTAAAATAACAGATATAATTTAGTAAATTTGACAATAAAACATAATACAATAATTTTGTCATTACCGAAGTTGAGGTTATATAAAACTGGTTATTACTGGAAACATTTCTCGATACCTTCACAATAAAACAGATTTACATCAATGAGACGCTGGACAAACAACGAGGGACAGTGTGAACATTCAATTTCTTTCAGTTAATAATTTAATTTGCGTCTCAAGTGATGTTTTCATGTTCGACGTTGATATGACAGATTGACGTGTTTCGTTTGTTATTCTTTATATTCTTTCTCACTCATCTAATGGACCCTCATAATATTTATTCACTTTGATCTTCTCCAGTAGGTAGCTATATATATATTGCTCAGTTTTTGTGTGTCAGATTTCTTATTTATTGTATTATCCTGTTCATTTATCTGGATCATTTCATGTATGAGTCGTGATAGTTGTTTTCTGTTTTCTTAAATATATATTTTCTTATAAAAACAATGGCTGTTAATTGATACACTGTGTTCATTGACACGAATAGAATGCACGGTATGTACTCATGATAATTTCCTTTCATCTTATCGCTTAGAATCTAGAATAATCCATTTCATAGATACAATAAGCTCTTCAGATTAATTTTGAACGTATAGCCTGATTTTATCGTTATTGAATGGGATTGAAAGAATGTTTTCGATATTTTCAGAATTATTAGGTACAGCAAAATCAATCAACTAACAAAAACGAAATGAAAACAGTGATCGATTTAATGTCATCCAACCTATTCTGAACTGGATCTGATTTCGGATGGAAATACTGAAATAAAACTACAAATAATCATACTCTATAAAATCATACATGTTGGAATGGGGTGACCAAACTTAATGTAATATGAATGAAACGCCCCTATTCTGATGAATAAATTCTTATTCACGGACTAAAGAGAGACTCTATCTATTTTCAAGACCAAGTAAGGGCGCAGCTGAAACTAAATAGAGAATAGGGCAAAACTCACGAGCAAAACTGAAATATTATTACGATATTGTTGTTTAAATATATCATCTAACGAATATTATTTTTTTTTTTCGACAAAACTCTGATATGTTATCCAAATTCAAAATATTTTTTTCTCATCGAAGGCAATAAATCTAAAATTGGTGAATAAGAAAAATTCGAATAAATATCCTAAATGATTTGAATACTCAAAAATTTGAATTTCGAATGAGAATTTGAATATCAGTCAAAGCTCATAGAGAATAAGAAAAGACAAAAGAGCATAGAACCATTGAGGATGGTACTAATCATAAATTAGATAATTTGTGGGCAATTTTCAAAAGCAGTAGATCGTAACTATTGGATCGTTATCTTCTAAAAAAAGCATACCGCCGATGTCGCAGCTGATATATGAAATATAATTGCGGACTGAAAATGAGATACCGGGTGATTCAGAAATGAAGGGCTAAATCTCAGGAGCAGACTATTCGGTCAAAAATAGGAAAAACTTTATTCTATAGAATCTGTTCCCATTTTCAAACGCTGCAAAGATACACCCTGCCAAATGACGGGACATCTTGATTGATTTCTTTTTTTTGCTCAATTACCAATGATCGAACCAGAACGACATTGCGGACAGAAATAGTACTTTTAAAGATAGTTTTTAACGGATGTTTCAACTCTCACCTGCACCTGGAAGGGGATCAAACTTTCACCCCTTTCTTATCTTTTGCATACATTTTAGGGGGTGAAAATAGCACATTAATATTTGAATCATTTGTAACGGTATTTCCTTCGGAAACTTATATAGACTATTGGAGCGCAAAATTGAATGGTACACAGGGGTGAAGAATTGAAAAAAATTATAGAGTGAAATTGCCCCAGTTTTGGCCGAACAATTTGCTTTTCGAATTTGGCTGCATATTTCGAGGCTTATTTATGCATCACCCTCTGTAAAGTAATGAATCAATTTATCTGAATGAATATTCAAGGACACATTGCATTTGATGCCCTCAATACTGAACAGTTTAAATACTTTTTTTCAAGATAATTTGAACGAGCTGAAAACATAAATTCTTAATTAGGTACCACCTCAAATTTAAACCTATTTGTTCATCGTTTGAATAATATTCAGAAAACAACCTTATTTAACTATAATAAGACTCATATTTCTCCCACCAAAATATGATTGAACATTTTCTCGATTTAATAACGATAGACGCCATAGATTGTTTTTCTCGCATGCAACCTATTAAGGAAAATTATGGCAATCCATGCCTTCCATAATTTGCGGTGAAAAAACCAACATAATTCCTAAATTCAAAAATGGATTGCTCTCACGCACAAAGCAACACCGTCACGTGAAAGTGCGTGCTACGAGAACCTATCCTCCCCTCAATTTACTATAAATAAATTGACATTTCATTATGAACATAGACCGCTAGGTTGCAAAGGTCAACATTGCAATAAAGAGCATAGAAAAATGTAATGAGTCAATTTGTGTTTGTTCTATTAGTGTTGTTGTTACATCTAATAAAACATGTAGAGAGTTAAATTCCCGTATACAAGAATACGGGCAAATAATGATTCAATTCTTCGTCATAATTTTTTGTTGTTTGAAACTGATGCAACAGAAGTTCTAAGCGGCATAAATAAAAGTATAATTCAAGGCATGTTTTCGTTGAATTCTTTATATTTTCCCTTCAACTTTTTCTCTTGAGGAATAATATAACGAGGATAATGCAGGGACTTTCACGAGGAACCTCACCCATATTTATACGGGAAACTACTGAACGTATTTCCATGAAATTCAGCACTTATAAGTATTTCACGATGCTGATGAAATCTAAAATATTTTCAAGGCATCAGCACCTCCGGTTTTTCCGGAAATGACGTCAACTTCCGTTTTTCAAATTAGAACACCATTTTTTTATTGCAGAAATAGATTCCTTAGAAAATTTCAATTTATTTTGATGTAACATTTTTCAGTTTTGGTTGGAAAATTCTCTCTGAGCGGAAAATTCGAAAAAAAAATCGAAAATAGAGCTCCGCTGAAACAAGAATAACTTCGAGGTTTTTGGATGGAAAATTTTCATTTTTGGGATTTTTCAAGATGTAAGATTGATGTATCCACTTTAAAAATCGAAATCGCGATTCATGATACAGGGGGTGAAAAAATCGCTTTCAAAGTTAGGGATGACAAAATCGTGAAAAATCAATTTTTTCAAATTAGAACCCCATTTTTTTTATGGCAGATATTGAATCTACGTTAAAAAATAATGTGAGTGTATGCATCACACCCTTGCCCTAAAGTGGATATTTTCTGAGTTATTCACAAAAAACTGTTTTTCGTCTTGAATTTTCAGCTATTTCTTTTCCCTTCACGCCAAAAAGATGACATTTTCAGGAACTGTTACTTAAACCATGTTTTAGATTTTACTACCCTAATATGCAAGAGAAAAAAGTTACAGGTTGTTCCTAAATAGATGGCGAATTTGGATTCGAATTTGTATCGGAAACCTCTTTATTTCAACTAATCGGCCATGGGTTTTCTCTCCAGTGATAAATAAATAATTCCTTATGAACCATATGCAAAAACTTACCATGTTTTACATTATTTTTTTTTAATGATAGATATCATTAATTACATCTGCCAAATTCCTCTTTATTCAGTAGCATTTTGTGTTTACTATTAATTTGGTGATAATTCGTATTAAGTTATAAAATCGATCACTATGCCTAATTTTACCAATGAAGATTATTTAAATCTCATTCTACTTCATGGAGAATGTAATAAAGTTGTAGATAGAACGATTCGACTGTTCATTGAGAGGTTTCCTGACCGACCCAGACCAACGAGAGATACCATTAACAGAACCATGACAAACTTGAGAAATGTCGGATCTTTCGTTAAGAAAACTACACACAGAGAAAAAAGTGTAGGGGAAGATGAGAACAACGAAATTACAGTTCTTGCATATTTTCGTGTGAATCCTCAAAATTCTCTCAAAGATGCCGAGATTGATCTGGGATTATCTCAATCGAGTGTTTGGAGAATATTAAAAAAACATAAAATGCACCCATATAAATTCAATAGGGTACAGCATTTGAAGGAAACTGATTTCGTCAGGAGAACAGAGTTTTGCGAAGCTATGATGATTCGATATGAACGTATCAATAATGAACTAATGCGACTTGATTTCTTAACATTCAACAGGGTCTTGAAAGACAACAATAATTTAATTAATCATAGAAGAATGAAGCCGATTCAAGACAGAAGTACATAAAACAAAACGTTAAACCTCTATAAAAATAACTTTTAACTCTTCGATAAGCAACGCTCAATAGATCATGTCCTTGAGAGTTGAACCAATTGGAATCGATAGCACTAAAAATCCAAATGGATAGAATTAAACATGAACATCACATTGCATTTCCTTCTATTTCATTATCCATTCTCTACTCAATATTCCGCCATACAATCGGGCTCTTGAAAGTCCCGATTTGGAAGACTCATCGAAACTGACCCAATTCTACACGGTGTGGTCCATAGGAGATAAGATTACCAACCGAAACAAGAAGGTAATTCAATACATCTCATCCGGATGGATAACAGACGTTGGACAAACTCGGCGAACGGCTCTTGATAATGGTATGTTTGGATAGAAACAAGAGGGATGTCGGTCTCGAAATTGTCTACTTAAAACTTTTGTCCTGTTTTTGTTGATTGATCTGGTATCTGTTAAGGCGATATCAGCACATATTTGGTTCAAGCATTCTATCTTATGTCATAGTTTTATCATGTTCCAGCTATAAGTGTGATGGATTCGTAGAATTGGATAAATAAATATTAATTCTGACGGTTTCAAAATTTTCAAGCAGACATTTAGAAATTACAGTGTGGTAGCAGTTGAGACATCATTCAAACATTAAACGAATACGCTATAAGATTGAAATTCTCAATCTTTAGATTTTCGCATCAAATATACCAATCAGTATACTACATTTCAAAAGTCCAAGAATAGAACTGACGTGAAGTCTCCAGCTTTTGCGCACATGTTTCGTATCAAAGCGTTCACCTACTCACGTATTAACTCGGCCAAAGGCAGCTTCACTTTTTCATCAGTGAGCTCAACACAGTCGTTTAAGACCATTTTCGCGAAAAAAAAACGAAAATTAAACATCTTTGAGCAAAGTTAGAGCACGCCGTTTACTAGAACATGTTATTGTATTATGAAAGGAGTGAGTGAATAAGAACAATGAAGCGGAGAGTTCATTGATGTGTCGCCGTAGTAATCACCCATAGTAATTAAACCCTCTAACGAGTTCTTCGAGTGTTATTTCCAACCCTCTCCTGTACAAACCAACTGGACGAACCAACCCCCAACCAGGGTACACCACATGGCGATCCTGCCAGTTAACTAAAACACCACAAATTCTTCGTCTCTTATCACTTTTTGTTTTAGGAAAAGGCGTGTTATCATTATGACCTAATGTCTCTAATTCTCGAAACTTTGGCCGAAAATGATCTTGAACGATTATCGGTTGAACTCGCTCACTGATGAACAACCAACCAGTTGTCAAGATCGGTTCTGTCCGGCCCTTTAGTCTTCCGTACCATTGGGGTGGCTGGCCTTCGAGGGGTCCTCAATCAAAATTTGTTGGGATACCCAAAGGATGGGTAAGTTTTCTTGCCTACAAACTCTTGGGACCCCTGTGACCTGGGGGCCCCGTATCAATTATACAGCTGATCCAGCGTTAGCTACGCCCCTGCTCAGTCCGTTGCTACGTTAACTCCCGAACTGAACCAGTCGATTTGAAACTTTCCGAGTACAGATTTGTAATTTCGAAGTTATTTACATAAAATGAATTCATGTTTTTTAGTACGAAATTATTCCGTTAAAAACTGGTTGCATAGTAAGTATACCAAATATGAACGAATATAGTATTATTTTGGTAAACCCGCAAGATTTTCCGTCGCCGAGATATTAAAAAGATATTGACATCATTGTACGCAGTGTGTTTTTCTGAATAAAAAATGTGAAATCGAACATAGACGGTCTCCCTTAATTTGGAAGATATGGGCCTCCAAAGTTCCAAAATGAGTCGTTTTTCAGGCCTCTTTTTCCACCATAAAAACGATCTCTCACTTCATCTGTATAGTTCACAAACCACCTTCGAACCTTCAACCAACAATAAGCAACATTTTTTCAAGAATAACCAATATTTAATGAAAAAACAATGAAATTACTGGACAACCACTCAACCTCTATTCCTTCTGATTTCGACTCAGTCTAAAAGTGAAGTTTGGCAATGGCGCTAATTTCATCGGTCGGAATCGTGCCATCGTGCCCATTCGTGAATGAGATTATTGCTGGCGAGAAAAATGAAATATGTTCTTAGTCTTAGTTCTTACTGTTTACTGCGATACTCTAAACCTTCCAATAGGAGAATTCATTTCTAATGAAATCTGCAAGGTTGAAACACATAGTAATGGAATGAGAATACACTCTGATATATATATATCAACGTACATTTTTTTCATATGTCATAGGTCGTGCCCTTCCCAGATTTCCAATGAAAACGAGGTTATTATATAACCCATTTTATTGGAATACCCTGAATCTCATTCTAAACTAAAGTTGTTGTCTAATATTTTCACTTTTCTTCCTTTAAATAATGAATATTCAAGAAAGATAGTGTCGCTATTCGTTGGTTGAAGGTTCAAAGATGATTTATGAACTAGATTTGAGAAGTGAGAGATCATTTTTACGGCGGAAAAGATTTGAAAGTGCAACAATTTGGAACTTTGGGGGCCCATATCTTCCAAACAAAGAGAGACCGCCTATGTTGGCCTGCATATTTTTTGTTCAGGAACTCACACTGCTTACAATGATGTGAATATCTTACTTATAGCTTCGCGACGGGAAATCTTGCGGGTTTACCATTATTTTTATTAAATACCTCCATCTAAGCAAAATTGTTTAATTTCGAAAGAAACCCAAAACTGCAATTTTTCGAAACTGATGATTTCACTCTTTCTGTAGTGTATAATTAACGATCTATTCCAAGAAAGCAAGAAATGCAGACAAAAATGTTCACATTAACTCTGTATCTCCAAGGCAGAAAACCATGTTTCACAGACACAGGTACGTCTAACAGTCATCATTAAAAAGTGCCCTTGCCGGGTTTCTGAGAATGACCCGCATTATTGTTCAGGTATTCGAATACCGACTAAAATCCGTATCGTGTTCTCGAAATAACATCTGTACAGGACAGGTATATTTACATAAAAAAAGAAGAACAGGTGAGACAGGAATAACAATGTCGAAAAATTACCTCAAACAGCAAAAATTTCTAGAATAGCTTTGACATGAGGTCAGTAGCTTTCACACGCTTGTTCAAAATCGTGGCCCAAGCAGTCACCGGCCAAACGAAGCTTTACTTCCTAAGAAAAAAAAAATTCTAGAAAAATGTGCAAAATTTTCTTTTATTTTCTGAAGACTAGATCAACACGAAATTTTGCAGTTGATTGTTGATTACGAGGTTTCAGTATGGGTGCATTTGTACTTCTTGAGATATTGACGAGATAACATCAAATTTCCAAATAACAACGAAATATGACATATTTTCCTCCTTATATCTCCGAAAGTGAATATCTGATCGAATTGAAATTTGAAACATCGTTGTTGAATAGTTATACTGGGGCGAGTATCGGGGTATATGAAAAATTTGGTTGGAATCTGATCAACATTTTCCGAACAGAAATTGGAAAAATTTTCGAATGAACATTACAGACGAAACTCGAAACTATAAGAATTGATATTTTATGACATCTATTTAATTTTCGTTGTGATAGGTGTCCTATAACAACCATCATCGAAAGTAAAATAACAATTTGTTCTGAAAGGCGGAGTAATAGATAATAAATATCGGATACTGACCCCCATTTAAATTCGAAACGCGTCTGTCTCTAAACACTGCTATTTCCACTGAAAGTAACGCATTCTCGACAACTATTAGGTATCGCCAGATGGAATCACTGTGATATTCGATGATGACTGATATAAAGTTAGAGTTGCGTTAATGATGATAATGATATCTCATTGACTCGTGAGTGTCTTATATCCACATCATTTCTTTAAAAACTTTGTGCTTCGTAGTGGAAAAATAAAATTTTTGGGACGAATATCATAAAATTCATGTTGTGTTGTTACTTTATAGTTTGTTCATAATTCAGTTGATCTTCAGTTGTAAGGAGATATAGTTTATCCAATCAAAATGAATTAAGTTCATTTCAAACTTGAAATTATTCGAGTTCAAGCCAGAAATTTAAATTGAGAGGCAGTTTCTACTACCAAGGCAGAATTTTTTTATTATATTAGGAATAGTCAGAATTTACTTACCCATGGAAAAGTTTATTTCACAAATTTTCTTTCAAAAAATTTTCGCCCTGAGGGCTCTGAAGGACTTCGACAGAAGTAATCATAATCAAATGTAGTTCTTGTCACAAATATGGAATTATTCATGATTTCTATGGCGGAATGATATGCAGTTCTATGTTCAAACTCCGGATTATCGATAACTTCGACTGAAAAATGGCAACCATTTTTGATTCCTACTTCACTCCGAATTATGTAGGTTCGAATGAAAAATTCCAAATTTTGAGTCGTAATTTGGATGATTTTCTGTTTGTAGTCAAAATAAAGCAAGATTTCCATTTTGGTGTCGAAAAATTCAAAATAAATAAAAAATTCGAAAAGCACTGCCGTGAACTTTTGTGCTCATGTTCAATGTAGATGACGGCTTCAGCAACGAATTTGAACATGCACGCAAAAGCTGCTGCCTTCACGGCAGTGCTTTTTGAAATTTTCTACTGATAAATCACTGGGTTTCAATTCGATCAAATCTGTATTTTTGGAAATATTGGAAAAATAAAATTTTGAATGGGTAAATCTACGGAATCATTGGGCGGATTTTACCCATTCACGAATTCGACCTTCGTAATTAAGGTCCAAACCTACTCTACAAATATCGAGTTAGCTAAGTCGTTTAAGTTATTGTGTTTACGGTCAGCCTAACGGCCGATTGCGTAAATCCAATAACTTCCGAAAGAAACAACTTGGAAACTCGATATTTGTAGAGAAGGTTACGAAGGCCGAATTCGTGAATGGGCAAAATCCACCCAATGATTCCGTAGATATACCCAATCAAAATTTTATTTTTCCAATATTTCCAAAAATACAGATCAGATCGAATTGAAATCTAATACTTCATCGAAAAATAACAGTTCGTAGTTTCATACAGCATTTAATGAGGATGATATGATAAGAAAATCATAGAAATTTTTTTTTTCAAATTGTTCTAATGAAACGATTATCACGAAATTTTGCATGAAGTTGTCTTTCAGCATCTCAAAACTAGCTGTGAAGTTTTATCAGGACTGAATAAGTATTTCTCGAGCTATACCGAAAAAATGAACGATATCGAGAGGAAAACCTCGAAATTTGACATATTTTTTCTCGATATCTCCAAAACTTATGATGGTATCGAACTGAAATTTAGTACACTGCTGTTAAATATGAAGCTCAAAGTGCTAGTGGATTTTTTTTGATATGATGAATGTTTTCCGAAAAAAAAAATTTTTTGGAAAAAATTTTTTTTTTTAATTTACTGACAATATGATCCTGAAGAAATTTGGCTCAAAGTTGCGCGTTGTTATACTCCACCTAACTGCCAAGTTTGAATCCAATCGCTCAAGTAGTTTCTGAAATAAAAAATGAATAACTTCAAAATTTCAAGTGCCTATAACTCCGAAACTATTCGACCGATTCGGCCCATTAACGAACTTAACCGCGGCATTCTGATGCGCGACCTACCCTGAAAGTTTAAAGTTGCTAGCTCGCTTCTGTCGCCAGTTATCGTGTCCTCAGCCGGACAGAATCGATTTTGACACCGGATTCGTCATCAGTGAGTCCAACCTAGTCGATTGAGACCATCTTCGGCTCAATCATCCAAAATCATCTGTTCCCCTTGAACATGCGCGCAATAATGATCTTTTTATTGTGACCTTTCTACGTCTTTAACGCGATATTCCAAAAATCCAAAGAGTGAAATATTGAAAATGGCATTATAATATGCGCAACTGATATAAGTGTATTATCATTTCTACTCTTCCTTCAGATCAGTTGCCGCCTTCATTATGTTGAAATCCTTTATATTTTTTCCGATGACTAATCTTTCCAATTCAAAAGATATTCTAAGGAGGGCACATACATTCAGCAAGATGCCGCATCTCGATTGTTTCAATATAGCTGAACAATCCGATAAATTTCTTGGTTTACTAGATTTGCGGTCGTTACCAGCAGCAATCTCGATTCCATTGTATTCTTATTCTGAAAATCTATAAGATAAAATCTCTGATCTAAAGGTCGGTATACAGGGTTGGAGAAAAATCTGAATAAATTCAAGTTTTACTAACCTTCTTTTGTCGATCTAGTGTAGGAGATTCCATTTTATTACAAAAGAGTCGTTGTATTTGGTCGCATCTGCCATATCAGAGGTGGAGACGCTGCACCAACTGAAACACAATATAAAATAACATAACATAATCACAAGGACGAATATCCGTCGATAAATCAACAAATATTCCCCCTTGATCAGAGCTAATCATCCAATCAACCAAAACACCTACACCGAAGAAGCGGATCCAAGTAGAATGACTACAGCTGTTTCACAATTGTTATTGATCGTCAGGTCAACTTAACTTGGATAAACCGCAGATAGTTCTCTCGATACTTGTTACCTTTCAGAGGGACCGCTGCAGTATACAACATACAGCGCGTCATCTGCCAGGAGCATCTTGCGAGTCTCACCTTCGAGTGCAGAATACTTTGATCGATGTGTATGACGTTCATCCTTTTGTCGCCTCAGGTCGCTGTAACTGCGATATTGCAGCTTTACAAACAACTGACACGACATTGGAAACGCTCGGTTCATGTGGATTCCCACAAGACGAAAACGTCCAACATCCAACAATAAAAAATGTTTTATTTGAAAGCCTTTCCATCCTTCGCAATTATTTGTGAGTTGTTTGTGAGGGGAGAAATTGTCGAACAAATATCTTTACTCAATAACATAAGAAGCGTTATTTTCAGTTATTGCCTGGCCATCGTCGAGCCAGGTCCAGATGAGTGTAAAGCAACGAAATTCTACTTATTTTGTACTAATATTTCCTAAAATTTCGGAATATGTAACTTATTAACCTCAATGTATATGAAATCTGATGGATAAGTACGGTCGGACGGCCTGCCGAACAGAATGCAGTTTGACATCGGATTTCTGATCAGGGAGTCCAACCTGGGGGTCGATTCTTGAATGTCGATCAAGAATTGAAGAGTATGACAATTGCCGTATGTTTGTGTAGATTTTCTAAGTTAAATAAAGGGTTTTCCAATAAGAGGTGTTATTTTGATATTCAAAGAAAAATGTCATTTTTCAATATAAATGATCTGATGTTCATTTCATTTTAAAGAAGAAGCTATGCCGTTAATAGTGGAAAATAACATCAGGCAAATGACCACCACGACCACGCTTACAGGACCATATCCTTTTAATGAAATTTTCCATAACCAAATCGCAAAGTGGCTGCCCTATGTCCTCGATAGCCTCACGAATTCCATCTTTCAGGTCTTGAATCGACGCTGGGCTATTGGCGTAGACCTTCCCTTTCACGTGGCTCCAAAGGAAGAAGTCGCAAGGTGTTAAATCACAAGATCTCGGTGGCCAATTGTGATCACCTCTTCGGGAGATAACACGGTCCGGAAACTTTTCCCGCAAAAGATCAATGGTTTCGTTGCTTGTGTGGCACGTAGCGCTGTCTTGTTGAAAGTAAACGTTGTCCAGATCAATACCATCCAATTCCGTCCATAAAAAATCATTAATCTCCTCTCGATAGCGCAATCCATTCACCGTAACTGTTTCTCCAGCACATTTTCGAAAAAGTAAGGTCCAATGACTCCGCCAGACCATAAACCGCACCAAACAGTCACACGTTGAGGATAGAGAGGCTTTTCAACAATAACTCTCGGGTTTTCCCAGCCCCAGATGCGACAATTTTGCTTGTTGACGGAGCCACCGAGGTGGAAATGGGCCTCATCACTGGTGATGATTTTTCGATGGAATTCCGGATCATTTTCATGCATTTCAACGACCCAATCAGCAAAGATCATTGTTGATGATCGGCCGGCTTAAGTTCTTGTGTTAACTGAACTTTATAAGCCTTAAGACCCAAATCTTTGTGCAAAATACGGTGTAATGACGTTTGTGGAATGCCTAATTTCAAAGAACGACGAGGAATGGACAAACCTGGGTTTTCTTCAACACTTTCGGCTAGAGCAGCAATATTCTCGGCTGTTCTTGAGCGACGTGCTCGGGTTTTATTCTTCACATCACTAGCATTTCCCAACAGCTCGAATTTTTCCACCAATTGCTTCATTGCGGTCCGACAAGGTGCTTCACGACGACCCAAAAATGTTCGAGTTTTACGAACCGTCTCTACCAAATTTTCATCATTTTTATAGTGAATTTTAATAATTTCAATGCGTTTTTTGAAGCGTGTATCGTTTCATTTTTATTAATTGCGTAGTTTCGCCTTATCAAATGTCAAAAAATGACAGCTTCAAAAGTGACATCTACCGAAATAGCGGGCTATTCAAAATAACACCTCGTATTGGAAAACCCTTTATAAACAACAAGTAGAAATGGCCTGCGCAAGGAACCAAATGTCACTCGACAATCGAATGTTATATCTCCTATACTCCGTACCGCAATTCTTGATCGAGATTCAAGAACCGGCCCCCAGAGCCGTCTTCAATAATCTCTCAAGACAGCTGTGGTCCAACCTAGTGGTTCAAGATTTGAATTGAAAATTACAGACACTCAGGCAAAACGATAGCATGTGGTCCTCTAGAACTGAAGCGAAGGTATTTCGCATCTTGAGAAATTATGACATAGATGTGTTTATACGCAGATACCAGAAGTGCGGATGAGTACTTCAGTGAAATGGGAATAAGCGGATAATTAACCGATTCTCCTGCTATTTCCTGGTAGGTGGCTTGTTGATCCCACAGGGACTTCTCCTACCGATGACAATGTCGACCATCATCTGTCCATCCCGCATTTCCCGCCAATTATCAGGTCGGATCTCCGCAGGAATGCCCGTGTCGTGTAGACCGCCCTCTGGAGTATCTGCCGGCCGCAATCTTTGATGTATGGATGCTGGCGAAGTGCCTCGATTTGATATAATTGGATGATAAAGTTCGGAATTCTCTCGGGACTGCTCCTTCTCTGTTGTCCGATCTGAATTATCTTTATCGGATGATCCGTCGTTTTCCTAACGTTTATCCATTATCTTTTCGAATATATCTTATAAATTGCATCACGGTTACCAGGAATTGAATGTAATGGTTTATTAAATGGTTTTTGATTGCACGTTCTCTCGATCCCTGTATTTTCTCAGGGCATTGTGTTCTGGAATGAGGAAGCGATATATCGTCACGAAATCTGGGTAGGATATCTGCATATCGATCCAGCGCCACAAGGCTCTTGATGTTTCTCTGAAATAAACTGCTCCACATGAGTCAGGGATATTGACTTAAATTCCAAAAAAATATAGTTAAAATAAGATTTTTGTGATGAAAATTCATATTAATATGATTTCAAGTTACAGTATACAGGGTGTTTAAGAAAAATCGGGTAAAATAACGAAATTTTATTTCCAGAGAAATCAAGCATTTTAAGACTATCAATACAATGTATGGCCTTCACGGGCATCAATAACAGCTTGACATCTTCTTTACATACTACACACGAGGTTGTTGAACATTTCTTGAGGAATTTGGTTCCATAAACGGGGCAGAAGCTCTCTCAGATCATTTAATGATTCTGGGGTATGTTGATGATTATCTAATCTTCTTTGGAGCATATATCATGCATGTTCTATGCAATTCAAATCTGGCTAGTGCGGAGGTATTGGTAAATGTGAAATACCAAGCTCCTCGCACGCATTCTCAACTATGGCTGCACGTTGCGGTCTAGCGTTATCGTCTGGAAATTGAAAAGTTTCACCAATAGCAGCGTGAAAATTTGGCGCAACATTTTCAATGACATGCTCCCTATAGTGTAAGGCGGTCATATTCCCAGGACAAATGTGTAGATCTGTGCGCCCGTTGAAACATATCCCGGCCCATACCATAACACTACCCCCTCGGAATGGATGGACTTCTAGGACATAGCGACGATTACGGGGTATACGTGGGATTGTCCATACCTTTATTCTTCGAGAATCTGAAAATCGTCCATATCAGGATTCCAGTCTTTGACGCTTATGGTCACTTGTTAATGGAACTCCTCTTGATGGACGTCTGGAACCTAGATTCACCTCTCTCAAACGTCGTCTGATGGTTTCTATGGAAACTTGGACCCCATCTGCATTTTGAAGAATATTCCGTAGCATTCTACACGTAGATGCAGGGTTTCTTCTCGCCGAAACGGTGATGAAACGATCCTGAGCAGGTGCTGTTTTTCGTCGCCCACCAAGCCTTGGTCTTTCCAACACGGAACATGTCTCCCTGAACCTATTCCAAAGTCGAGATATCACACTTTGGCTGACTTGGAGCCTTTCCGCTACAACAACCTGAGTTAGGCCACCCTGTAGCATTCCGATAGCCCTATTGCCTCAGCGTTTGTTAATTTACGTCTTGGCATTTTCAGAAAACTCGTTTCAAATCGAAGCCGTTGATAAGCTCAATTCATTTCAAATTTAAGAACATTCATGAAGCATATGCAAAGAACCAAACTTCAGAAAAAAGGCGACCAGATTGACGAAATGTCTCATACTGATTTTTATTGGATCGATTCAAGTTGTTTTTGAGTTTTAAATGAATTTTCGAAGTTTGAGCCAAAAATGGTTAAACGATTAGTTTCGACTGCCCGAAGAATAATCCGTGGAAGAATTCAATTCTGTCCGCCCGCCCGGCAGTCCGGCTGTCCGTCCGTCCGTATGTGCTCTAGCTTTCGAAGAGAAAGACCTAGTGACTCGAAATTCCTCGATATCTCATAAAGTACATAATCGATCGGATTGAAACTTCGTAGACAGTTTTGGAATACCAACATGCAACTGAGTGCAAAATTTTGCGTGGATCCAGTTGTTCGAAAATTAAAAAAAAAAGATTTGAAAATTTTAAAAATTTTCGATGGAAAAGTTTTTTTCAGAATATATTGATTGGATTGGAACAAAACTCGGTACAAACCTTAAAGTCAGTAATTAACAACAATGTTATAAACTTCAATTCAAAACGATATTTACTTTCGGAGAAATAGGCAAAAAATATGCAAAAATATTTTCAACGTTATTTAAGCAATATTACAAGAAGTAAAATGCAATCAGATTGAACTTCGTTATCAGGTGGAGATTGCCAACGCGCATTTGGTGCAAAATTTCGTGTTGATCTGAGAATTAGAATTTGAACAAGAGCGTAAAAGCTTCTGAGCTCAAGTCAGTGCTTTTCTAGTTTTTTGGTTTATTATTTGATGAAATCAAATCGATGGTTATCAATGGTTTATTGGATTATTTAACTAAGGGCCAATTGCACCGTATTACAAAACCATAGATTAAGACCATAACCAAGGGTTAGGTAAAAAATTATCTTGCACCGTCACGTAATCCACGTTCAATGGCCTTAACTGACTATTAAATTTAAACCCTGGAATTTGGGGGCTTAAAAGAAGGATTAATGGTAAGCTTCGGAATCTAACCCTACTTTCGAGCGATTTCGTAAAAGTTTGACATTTTTCTGGACGTAACCTCCAGTTTGTTAACGTTTTTTTTGTTTACATTGGACATTGATGGAGAACTCCTACGAGTTGATATTCAAATTTTGATTTAAAGTGGTTGAATTTCAGATGATATTTATGAAAAATGATATAGGGAGAAACTGGCATCAGTATGCATTGATTCGTATGTTTTAAAGCATGAAAAATTAACACCAGAGTATTTCCATTGAGTTCGTATACTTATGGTATTTCTATAAGCCTTCAACTATTTGAAATGAAAAAGTTACAATGATATGCTCATTTATTTCCAAGAGCAAATAGCAGAATGAAATCGAAGACATATTTGGAATGAAAAAACATAGTTTCATGAAGATTCTTCAGTACTATTTCATTCAGTGATGTATTACGTGGAAAGCTATCATATACTACTTCATTATTGTGCAGGTGCTGTCTCTGTGCTATCATTATCCTCTATTATATATTAACTGGACTCAAAATATAACTGCAAACGAATTAATGTGAAAGAAATAGCATTCTCGTGTTAGACAATCTTCAAACGTACACCTTTGTCAATCCATCCATGATACTTCAATATTGATATAGAATACTTTTTATTCTGCGGATCCACATCAGAGTTTTCATTATCTTCGACCAAAAATTAACTCAATTCATAATATACTTATTACAAACAAAATAATTTAATAGAAAGTTACTCTTAGGTGAGCCGTTCCTTATCGGAAAGTTGTTTCGGATAAATCAAGACTATTTATTTATTCATCTTACAAAAGCCACGATTGTAATTCCATGCAGCTTAAATCTTAAGATATTACAAAATATAAGTTTACTTGAGTATATGACTATAAATTTGAATAATATTTAAAGCCTGATGCAGAAGTAAGAGCACAGATCTGTGGTAAGAGATCCCTAGTCTTAATGATAATAAACAAGTCAGGAACATTACATGCAATATTTTTATGGAAGCTATAAAGTCTGTCATATATATTTTTTCGTTGGGATTTTCAATAGATGCATCTTGATTTTTCATAACTTATGGAAATATGGTAGTAGTAACCCATAATAATGGGTTTCATCTTTTGAATTAAAATATTTCTTCAATTAGGGTTAAAATAAACAACATGAAGCTAGTCACAAGTACCAATTCATGAGAAAGTAACCAGATTTGTAGATTAATTTTAATCTAGTTACATTCAGCCTCGGTGCAAGCCGAATATTTAAATCAGAGTTTAATAAGTTTATCGTCGCTTAACTAACTGTAGCTTAAGACGAAAACGGTGCAATTGGCCCTGAGAAAATAATAACCCTTTGTGTAAGATTTGCAGTGATTTTATGTTGCATATGCATGCATACCAGCCGAATAGAAACGATAGGGGTGTTGTATTTATACACAAGGGACTATCAGAAAGACTACAAGGGTGGGGATCGAACACGTGCAAAGCACCCGTGTTCAGAATGTCAGCGTATAACGCTGAGGTGGTTTAGTTCAGGGACGTAGGAGGTTTAATCGAAAGGGTTGGGGTTTTGTTGAAACCACAAACCGCGGTACTGACCCTTAACCTCGTACAGTAAAGGTATCGTATTTCTTCACATCGCAGTTCCGTCTTGGAAATACCAGCATGCGGTATGAGAAGGAGTGGTGGTTACTGGCTACATAGGCGGAAGAGCACGGGAAGAAATATATTAACGAAAATCGAATTCCTATGCTACTCGAAAACTCCAGTTGGTTTCGAAAACTATTCTTCATATTCTCTACATTTCGAATTGTACCTACAAGTTTATTCGTAAGAAATATCATAAGGGCATCTAATTTTTCCGAAAAAAATCAGAAAAACACGTTGCTAAGTATTATTTTATATAAATTTATTATTATATTCTTTCTTATGAATATTACTTTGCAATGTGTTTTTTCGATTTTTTTCACGAGAAAAATTAGATGCCCGAATGGTATTTGACAAGACTATTTCATGAGTAACAGATTATTCTGCATGAATTATGTATAGGTATTAATTTGAAAACTGAAAAACAGGTACCTTATTTATTATAATTACGTTTGTTTTCGAAGGTATGGCTATTTTTGGTGACAACTGTCAAGTTTTGCCGCGGGTAAACTCGAATAAACTGCTGACAGCTCCTGCCAAACAGTTTTTCCACCTAGAAACCATTTGTAATTCAAAATTGCGCGTTTCTGATTGGTGGAAATTATACGACGAGGGAAATAGTCACTATAAATATTCTCCATTCACTTTTATAATGTAGCCCGGTTGGCCATGACATCCTGACAGATTTCACCGTGTATATTTTGAAATTGTTAGGTTATGGTGATTTTCCTGTCAGATAACTATGCAACGTTGTCCTCTCTACATAGAGGTCGTAGTAATTACTTATTTTTCAAATGTCAATCTACATTGATAAAGTAATGAATTTGAGAAAATATTATTTGAATTCTATAATTCCAAAGACCCGGCGAATGTTGAAGAGACTTTTGTCTCTGTTATTACTGGAAATATTTCACGTATATAAACATGGTTGAAAGATTTAGTTATGCTATTTTCTTGTAAGGAAATCAAGAATCGGGTTTTTCAAAATAAAGTCTTCAGTTCAGTCTTTTTGGGTGCACCAATAGAAGGATATTCTTTGTCGTCTCTTTCACTTAAAATCTTCCTTATTGTGTTGATGTGCAGCTAAACAATAAATATCTATTCATATAAAATATAATTCCTTGGTTTTCACTTATATACGTCGAAAATGTTGCATAGCTTGTGTTGAATTTTATTGATTCCGAATTATCAGGGTTACTATCAGAAAAAGCCGATTTCAATTCTACATAGCACTTCCTGATACTTTGCTCTGCTTCTTCAAAACTACCTTCGGCATTTTTATTAGTTTGCAAGCGTTATTATGCTGAGATTTAGAAATCTAGAATCGATTGATATTGATAATAGTAGAAATTGAAATTTGGCAACGTCTTTTGACATTGCCGATATTTCATGAGTGCCAACCTGCGTCAGTTTTAAGGGAAAAAACTTGATAAACCTAAATCATGGCCAACCGGGCTACATTATAAAAGTGAATGGAGTATAATTATCTACTCGCCATCTGTGGTATAAGTATAAAGATGAGAAAAAATTCATGTTAAACTTATTCGCTTGTGTCTGAATTTTTGTGAAATTATTTTAAACATTCAGTAGCGTACAGATTTCAGGTGATACATGGATTTTTTCTTAATTGAATACTTTGTAGGTACATATATTATTGCATATTATGTAGGATTATTTTCTCGGTTTCTTTGATATAATTTGAGGAAAGTCCCACTGCATTTTCGATAAAATTTCTTTATTTTAAGATAATACAAGAGTGAAAAATATTGTCTGCTTCCCCATGCTAGACAACGTTTCGTTCGTTTTCGCTTCCGTTTCGCATTCCTTGCAACACAGTACATAGGTGATACATAATAATATCCGATAAATTCTTCCTAGAACCCTGTTATATATATTCTTTTGAGAACGAGCATTACAATTCTAAGATATATCACAGTGTTAGCAGAGGAAATGTAAACGGGGTACCATACATATTTGCGTATGATACAAGAGCACAGATAAAAACCTCAGGAAAAATTCTGTCTCCCCGCATAAGTGTAGTAATTTGTTTATAGAAGATGGATGGCATCTTTT
Source organism: Myrrha octodecimguttata (assembly GCA_958510865.1). NCBI lineage: Eukaryota > Metazoa > Arthropoda > Insecta > Coleoptera > Coccinellidae > Myrrha > Myrrha octodecimguttata. Next base: position 7,961,244 of record OY294063.1, read on the forward strand.
TCATTTGAAAATAATTTTTTCGTCATCTTGAATTCATTTCGACAAAATATCTTGACATAATATCTGAAACAGAAAGAGGGACAGAAAACCAGAAGGAAGCAGTACATAATATCACCTACGTTTGCTCATGACCGAGAGGGTCTTTCGACCAGGTTCAGTCCTCCAAGCGATGATTTTCAGATCCTCAGATAAACGAAGAACGCTACAGGCCCCTTTATTGGGGAATCATCTCCCATAGATCCATAATTGTTCATTTCGAACTAGAAATCTAATAAAATATCGGGAATAAAGTGAAAAACTTGTGACATGTATTATGTCAGGATGACATATATATATATGAACCCTGTTGAAATGTACGAACTAAACAAAAAAATCGAAAATGTTATTACTCCGTGAAAAATGAAGACGGTCTTCGAATCCCCTTGACTGACTTTCTGATGGGTCAGATCGAACGCTACCTCGAACATTTCAACAAGCTCCGATCTTGGCATCTGGGAACAATTGTTTGGATTATATACAGTGTGAGTCAAAATTATGGAACAAATTCATTTTCGCAGAAGAAAAATATTTGGCAACAAAATCCTGAAACAGGTCAATTTTTGTTTCACTTTTACCAAATTTATATGCATTTTTGAAGGATTTTGGTTGCACTCTGTGTCATCCTCATCAACCCTCGAAATTTTTTGAATAGGGAAAGTAGGTCATGTGGTACTGTTTTGGCAAGATATCTTCTTTACAAGCATGCAGAAATTTTCAAGAATAATTTTTTTTTTTTGAAAAATTAGTAAGTTCAAAGAGGTTTTCAGTATGTGCACTTTGTCATGGCTCATTTACTTTGAGACGATTGTACCTGATGAAATTTGTGACCGAATGAAAGTTGACCATTACAGTTTTGTTCATGTACAACTTTCAACCCTTACGAACCCTTTAATGGAGAAAAAAATGCAGTGAAATTTATTTCGGCATTGAAGTACCACCCGGAGAATCATTGTGTATTACAAAATAAGTTAAATTAAAAAAAAAAAAAAAATTCTTGTAAAATTTCTGCACGCCTGTGAAGAAGATACAAAGACCTTGCCAAAAAAGTACTACATGACCTACTTTCCCTATTCAAAAAATTCAGAGGGTTGATATGGATGGCACAGTGTGCAAGAAAAAACCTTCAAAAATGCATATAAATTCGGAAAAATGTGAAACAAAAATTGATCTGTTGCAGGATTTTGTTGCCAGATATTTTTCTTCTGAGAAAATGAATTCGTTCCATGATTTTGACAATAACTGTATATATCTTAATGCAATATTATGCCATTGACACACAACTTCGAAAAGAGAAATGAAAATATTAGTGAAACAGCGAATTAGGTGAATTTTTCAGCATTTTCGCGTTCAAAGTTCGCTCACACCTTAGACTTGGACTTAGCTGTCGCTTCCGTTTCGGTTTCGTAGCGATGTTCCCACCATACTACACGGTAGATGTACAAGAATATACATACTATGACTTCACTTCAACGCCAGCAGTGTACAAATACGAGAACGGAAATGAGCATACTGGCGTTCAGGACTATTTTATTATTAGTTTAACTTATTACAAGACAATAAAATAATTCATATATAATTTCGGGAAGCATTCCGTTGGGTTTCGGTTTCGCTTCGCATTCGCAGGCAAGTACTTCAGAGGAGATAATTTCCGACCGAAGAAAAATTTTTGGAGAGGAATTCCATTTTTATTAGCCAGTCTCCTCTGGGGACATAATTTTCCCGAAGACACGAACAAATCTGGTAATTCTACCTATTGACAAACAGTCTACGTCCATTTTCCACCGCAGCTATTGGCGAATGAAGATAAGCGGCTCTCCCTCTGGTGGCTATCCGAATAAGCCGAGGTACAGACATTATCATTGACGAGTCAAAAGAAATGTTAAGAAAATGAGAAAGTTCACTCATTTTTCTTGGCTTTTGTGTGATTTTACAAGTGCTTCTACTGAGGAAAAGCAAACTCAAATGTCCCTTCCAATAAATTTCCACAGCCCGATGGAAAATTTCGAGTTAGGGTGAAAAAAACTATCTTTAACAAGTCGGGCCTGAAAGTGTTGAAGAATCGATAAAACCAACAAACAAGATTTATGAGAGTCTGTTTCCTGCATTTTACCGATGATTGCTCATGAAATATTAGATTACATTCATGAAGACAATTTTTTCCAGGCCCCTAATCCAAGCAGAGAAATTTTACTTAAGAGGAATGCTCTGCCTTCTAGAAATCTGCCAGTTGAACTGATCATTAAGGAACAACGTAAATGTTTTATTGATAGAAATGACTATTGAAAAAAAAAAGAGTCTCAACAAGGAAATATCTAGTGATGAATACTGTTCGCTCAAAGTGCTTCTGATGATGAAAGCAAAGTTGTACAACGCTTATTTATTACAGCTTTTTCAAGACCAATCATATTAGTGTTGGAAAATTTATTTGACAATCCATAATGAGTAAGACTTACGATACAAGTAGCATTAGTTTTATGTGAATGTATTCATTTTATTCACAATATATTGAGTATTTATTCCTTCGCTATAAAAATAGTAAAGTTATGAGTATTTGTCTATTATTCCAAAAAGTATGTTTTACAATACTATCTGTTTTTCAACTTTTAAGACAGCCTAAGAAATCCACCCAAGTCAGTCTTGCCATTTGGATCTGAAAATAAATAATATTGAAAAACTGTCTAACCTTGGAGATATCCCCGTAATTTTAGAGTTGCTACACTCAATTAGATTGAAGGATGATACATACCTACTTCATTTGAAGCCTGGGGATCCAGATAACTATAAACTGAGACTCAAGCATTTTAAATTCAGCAGCCTAGAGAATAATAGAAAGATAAATGACATACTTTTCATACATAAACTCGTCACAAACAAATTGAGCTGTAATATTATCGAAAGTATTAACTTCTATGCTCCACATAGACACCTAAGGCATAAGGGTCTTTTTTTGATTCCTTTCAGGAGGACAAATAGTGGCATAAGTTCTCCGCTATATAGGGCTATGGCAACGGTGAATAATTGCCCAATTGATTTTGATTTGTTTGCCGATAGTTTGGTAGGGATTAAGAAAGCACCGAAGAGAGGGTTGTTGTTGTGAATTTCAATCGGTAGAGTTTTTTTTGTTATTATTTTGAGAATTCTATATTGTATTATGTTTTAGGTTAACACTTGTATACTTTATTTGTGAATACTTTATATGGGATTTATCCTGTATGTGTTCCTTTCACTTAATAAATAAATAAATAAATAAGAATGGAAAATGTACTCTCAGTAACACTCTCGTCAACTATAAAAGTCTAGAAAGTCTTTGAATAAATCGTGAAATCAAAAATTTATCAAACCAAACACCAGAAAACAGTACAAAATCGACTATCATAACAAAATCTTTGTCTGTATCTAAGGTTCTAAAACTGGCCACTGTGGCGCTGCAATCTTATATTCAGACGCCAATTCGCTTCGCTCGATGGCGGTTGAGAATCAGTCACATGTGTAAACCACCGTAAGCTATCGCGCACATTGATTAAACGACCGCATCCAAAACCACAGCAATTTCTAAATGACTTCCTGCTTTGTTGTGTGTTCAGAAATATTTGCCGCTGGTATTTCGACGTTTGGTTCATATCTTTGGCGGTTGAAAAGCGAGACCATTATATGAAATTAATCATGGTGAATCAGCAGAGAATTGATATCCATTAGTGTGGTACTATGATTTCAGATAATTATCGACCACAACATCCTTTCTCTATGATTATATTATTACGCCATAGCTGTGTATAACTTGGAAACGACGGCGACAAGGCAGAAACCTTCACCGATTTGATAAAATTGAATAGAATGCAAGTAATTGAAAATGATTTCCCATATTTAGAAGATATCACTTAATTGATTATAACTTGTTATAATAAGAATTCTCAACTGGAAATACCTTATAATACAGATTCGGATACTATACAAATAAAATATTTTTTTCTCTTTAAACAGTATAGAAAAATCATATACATATATCATCATGGTTACTACCGAATATGCAATCTTCATCATGACATGTCGGAGATCAGCAGAATCAACCCAAAATAGGACTATCAAACATATTTTTATTTATTATTAATTATTTATTTCTTTAAATTATATAACATAAATGATAGTGTTCTTGACGATGAAAATATATCATTTACAGTCGGCCTAACGGCCCCGGACCGTAAACGCAATAATTTCCGAAAGAAACAACTTAGAAACTCCCCATTTGTACGGAAGGTTTGGGGCTTAATTACGAAGGCCGAATTCGTGAATGGGTGAAATCCACCTAATGATTCCGCAGATATACCCATTCAAAATTTTATTTTCCCAATACATATACAAAAATACAGATTTTGGACCTTTTTTCAAAAAATCATTATTACCGACTCGATGAAAGTAGGACGATGAAATCTGTTTTATTGCATAGATAAAGGATTGAACTGCACGTGAAAAAATTCGACATCACCCAGCTTCATTATTTTGGTCGGCACGACGTCTCAAAGTTGACCAAAATTTCGAAATTTGGGTCAACTTTGGGTCGTCGTACAGATCAAACGCGTGAGGCTGGACAAAATCGAATTTTTTTGGTTATATCTGGATCCTTTGTGAGTACGTAGCCACTTATTTTATAGACGTAAGTCTTCTGGTTAAAAAATTATGATTTTTTTTAAAAAAGGTCCAATTTTTTCGATTTTCCTCGGGCCATAAAAAACGAACCAGACTCTCCACTAACATTCTGATTGGATTTTCTTAATCTACGCCCTCGAATTAGTATATGTTTCAAATTTCAGGTCGATCGGAGAACTTTCGATTTTTGGTAAAATTTTAAGGGGTTACCCTTAAGAAAATCTCAATTTTCGAAAAATAATTTTCCGACTCCTATCGCCGTGAAATTTGGCACACTTACTAATTCGAGGGCGTAGAACAAGAATATAAGGTCAGATATTTTTAAAAAAAATCGTCCTGGACGTGAGAGGTCCTTGAAGTTCAAAAATTTTGGACCTTTTTTCAAAAAATCATTATTACCGACTCGATGAAAGTAGGACGATGAAATCTGTTTTATTGCATAGATAAAGGATCGAACTGCACGTGAAAAAATTCGACATCACCCAGCTTCATTATTTTGGTCGGCACGACGTCTCAAAGTTGACCAAAATTTCGAAATTTGGGTCAACTTTGGGTCGTCGTACAGATCAAACGCGTGAGGCTGGACAATATCGAATTTTTGGTTATATCTGGATCCTTTGTGAGTACGTAGCCACTTATTTTATAGACGTAAGTCTTCTGGTTGAAAAATTATGATTTTTTTAAAAAAGGTCCAATTTTTTCGATTTTCCTCGGGCCATAAAAAACGAACCAGACTCTCCACTAACATTCTGATTGGATTTTCTTAATCTACGCCCTCGAATTAGTATATGTTTCAAATTTCAGGTCGATCGGAGAACTTTCGATTTTTGGTAAAATTTTAAGGGGTTTACCCTTAAGAAAATCTCAATTTTCGAAAAATAATTTTCCGACTCCTATCGCCGTGAAATTTGGCACACTTACTAATTCGAGGGCGTAGAACAAGAATATAAGGTCAGATATTTTTTAAAAAAATCGTCCTGGACGTGAGAGGTCCTTGAAGTTCCAAAATGTTGGACCTTTTTTCAAAAAATCATTATTACCGACTCGATGAGAGTAGGACGATGAAATCTGTTTTAATTCATAGATAAAGGATCGAACTGCACGTAAAAAAATTCGACATCACCCAGCTTCATTATTTTAGTCGGCACGACGTCTCAAAGTTGACCAAAATTTCGAAATTTTTTCACTATTTCCGCCATAATTTCTAAACGGTTGTCACTGGACGATTTCTAATGACATATTCGTGATCTACGACCTCGATTTAATAGGAAACGATAACAAGGTCGACGATTTTCGAAAAAAAAAATTTATTTGGGACTTAGAAAATTTTTCATAAAGAACCGCGAATAAACATCAAAGCGCAGAGGGGTGGGGGGTAAGATTTAGCGATTCCGTGTGAAATTTTATTTTTGAAGCTATGACAATATGCACATCATATATTATGGAAATCCAGTACTTAAAATGACAGTTTGAGGGTTCATACAGAATTTTAGCAGGAAAATATGATGAGAAAATCACAGAATATTAAATATTTGAAAAAAAAAAAATTGATTGATTATTTTTTCACATTTTTCTAATGACGCGATCATCACGAAATTTGGCACAATATTGTCCCTCAGCATCTGCGAACTCGCTGCGTAGTTTCATCACGATTGAATCAGTATTTTCTGAGTTATACCGAAAAAAACAACGATAGCGAGAAGAAAATCACGAAATTTTACATATTTTTTCCCATTATCTCCAAAACTAATAGCCGTATCGAATTGAGATTTGGTATACTGCTGTGAAATATGGAGTTCAAGGTATAACTGAAATATTTCCCGAATATGAACAAAAGTTTCAGAAAAAAAATTTTTTTTTCGAATATTTTTTTTTAAAATTGGGTAACCATACGATTTCAACCAAGTTTTGCTCAATTTAAATTTTGCGTCGTCATGCTCCAACTAACTGCCAAGTTCCATTCCAATCGCTCCAGTAGTTTCTGGAATGTGAGGAAATTAACCTCAAAATTTAAAATGGCTATAACTGCGAAACTATTTGGCCGATTCGGCCCATTAACGAACTTATCCATCGTATTTTGAAATGCAACTCTTTCTGAAATTTTCAAGTTTATAAGATCCTCCCCGTACGCCCGTTATCATGGTGACGGACGGCCGGACATAATCGATTTTGACACCGGATTCGTCATCCGGGAGTCCAACCTAGTCGTTTAAAACCATATAGATAGATAGATAGTCCTGATATTTTAGCCTTTGGAAGTCTGAGAGTTCCTCCATATGAAACAAGACCAGGAAATTTGTTCGAGATTTCGTTGTGTAAAACGGAATACTTGTGCCACTCTCCAATGTTTAGGATGTTGAGGTTGGCGATTTCTTATGACAGGCTTGATTTTTCTACTCCCCGTATCTCAAATTTCAAAAGATGTTTCTCTCAAGTTATGTAGAGTTGATTAGGGGATTATTTTGTAATGGAACTATTCTGTACCGTTTATGTATAAATGAATGAATAATTAAGCATTAACGATCGCAAAGAAAGGTTGTCTTTTTTCTGTAAATGTACCTACCGAGTTACTTAATGTCTTTTATACAAAGGAGCATATAATACCCCGAGTAGCACGGCTTTGCTTTGTAGATTTCAGTTTGATTCTTCGATTTTTTTTTGTTCAAATGATTAAAACTTTCAGTGAGAATGCGCATTGTGATTTTTTTTTTGCTTTGACGATTGTCAAGAAACAATAATTTATATGGATTGAAAAATTGAACAAAAATCAATATTGTTCATTCTTTCTAGCAAAATAGATCGTTCTAGAAAAACTTGCCAAAAAAATCAATCCATTGCCTCCAAATTACACCTTTTTCATTTGCGTTATCGCTCGAATTTCCATTTGAGTCCTACATTAGTTAGAAAACCTGAAATAATACAGGAGGCTGATTCTTGAATCTCGTTCCAGAATTGAAGAGTATGACAATTGTCATATTTTTATGTTGATTTTCTAAGTTTTCTCGAGCATCTGCAAACCTTGTGAGAGTTCTATTCGCCATTCCGACCATGTTTTCAAGCAAATATTCAAGGAATAAACTGAATGCAAGATATCGAGAAATCACAAATCGGAATATAAACATAACCTTATCACCGTTTCCTTCGACTTAGCAACGAGTGGTGAGGAGTATAATAGGAGATATATATATATATTCTTTTGAGAACGAGCATTACAATTCTAAGATATATCACAGTGTTAGCAGAGGAAATGTAAACGGGGTACCATACATATTTGCGTATGATACAAGAGCACAGATAAAAACCTCAGGAAAAATTCTGTCTCCCCGCATAAGTGTAGTAATTTGTTTATAGAAGATGGATGGCATCTTTTTCATTTGAAAATAATTTTTTCGTCATCTTGAATTCATTTCGACAAAATATCTTGACATAATATCTGAAACAGAAAGAGGGACAGAAAACCAGAAGGAAGCAGTAAATAATATTACCTACATTTGCTCATGACCGAGAGGGTCTTTCGACCAGGTTCAGTCCTCCAAGCGATGATTTTCAGATCCTCAGATAAACGAAGAACGCTACAGGCCCCTTTATTGGGGAATCATCTCCCATAGATCCATAATTGTTCATTTCGAACTAGAAATCTAATAAAATATCGGGAATAAAGTGAAAAACTTGTGACATGTATTATGTCAGGATGACATAATAGGAGATATAACATTCGATTGTCGAGTGACATTCGGTTCTATGCGCAGGTCATGCCTACTTGTTGTTAATAATTAACTCAGAAAATCGACGCGGACATATGGCAATTGTCATACTCTTCAATTCTTGATCGTGATTCAAGGATCGGCCCCCTGAATTGCTAAATCACCTATAAAAGACGCGTTCACTTCAAGTATACTTCATCATGTTGAAAAAATTTAAACAAGTACCTTGAGAGACTTTCGTTCAAACTGTTGTGCCTCATAGTAGATGATCTATAGATATTAAATCGAATCACTTATGTGGATATCATTGCAGGGATAACCGTTGTTATATCATTTCATAACAAAATTCTAAAACATCACCCAACACATCGATTCCTTTTATTAATGACACCAGTGGGGGAAACACGAAAGAACTAACAGACCAATTAATCGAATTACAAGCAGTAAACATTAGCAGCATTCCTGTTTCTCTCTCGTAATGGCTGCCGTTCCAACTAAGTACCTTCAGAATAAAGCTTTAATAGGGGTTATTTATAAAGCATTTTCGAAATTTCGCCTTAATTAATGACTTCACGTATGGATTGGAATGAGTCGCTGCTATTATACGGGAGTTTAACCGGTTGCTCAGTGGTTCTGTATAATCTTCATACCTACTTGCTATGCCTGTTCGTGATATAGTATATTTTTTCAAAAGATATACAAGTATGAAGCGCATTTTGGGACAAAAGTGGATTTTCAAATCAAGTTAATATATTTATTAGTTGCAGTAATACATTTATTTTGTGTGACGATATATTTATTTTTCGTTCCGTTATATTTGTTTGCTACCAAACGCAATAAATATATTAGAGAGTTGGGAGAACTTCAGATATTCGAGGAATAACATTAAAAATTCACGATTCATATCAATATCATTTCGAGCGCTCTTAAATATCTGGGATTGAGGAAAACGGCAACCGTGCTTCCGACGCGCCATCTCTTGACGTTTGTTAGATCGAATTAATAAATATATTAAATCTTACATTTTTGCGCGCATGTTGTAGGGGAACAGCGTGCTATCGTTTCGTCCAAATGTCTATAATTTTCGATGATTGAGCCGAAAATGGTTTCAATCGACTAGGTTGGACTCACTGATGACGAATCTGGTGTCAAAATCGTTTCTGTCCGGCCGGCCGTCCGGCCGTAGACACGATAACTGTCGACAGAAGCGAGCTAGCAACTTGAAACTTCCAGGATAGGTTGCGCATCAGAATGCCCCTGTTAAGTTCGTTAATGGGCCAAATCCGTCGAATAGTTTCGGAGTTATAGGCACTTGAAGTTTTGTAGTTATTTATTGTTTATTTCAGAAACTACTTGAGCGTTTGGATTCAAACTTGGCAGTTAGGTGGAGTATAACGACGCGCAACTTTGAGCCAAATTTTGTCAGGATCATATTGTCAGTAAATTTAAAAAAAAATTTTTTCGAAATTTTTTTCCAAAAGTGTACCAAATTTCAGTTCGATACGATCATAAGTTCTGGAGAAATCGGGAAAAAATATGTCAAATTTACAGGTTTTCTTCTCGATATCGTTGATTTTTTCGATATAGCTCGTGAAATACTTATTCAGTCCTGATAAAACTTCAGAGCTAGTTTTGAGATGCTTGAAGACAACTTTATGTGAAATTTCGTGATAATCGTGTCATTAAAACAATTTGAAAAAAAAAAATTCTATGATTTTTTTATCATATCATCCTCATTAGATTCTGTATGAACCTTCGAACTGTATTTTTTCGATGAAGTACTGGATTTTAATTCGATCTGATCTGTAATTTCGGAAATATTGGAAAAATAAAATTTTGAATGGGTATATCTGCGGAATCATTGGGTCGATTTTACCCATTCTTGAATTCGGTCTTCGTAATCAAGGTCCAAACCTTCTCTACAAATATCGAGTTTCTAAGTTGTTTCTTTCGGAAGATATTGTGTTTACGCAGTCGGCCGTTAGGAAAAATGCTACAATAATTGCTCTTCAATTTGGATGGCACCCATAAATTGTTCCGACCAAAAAAATTGGCACAGAAGAATTGGTAAGAAAGTTTTCATTTTCGACCGGACCACGTTAATGGTGGATGAAGGACTTCAAGGCGAGTCAAGATTTACGGAAACATTTTTTTTGTTCATTTGATACGAAGATACAGGGTGTTCCGAATGTTCGTTGTAAAACTTTGATCAGCGATATTTCTGAAACGCTTGAAGTAATTTTGTTGGAATTTGCTTGTAATATTCCTCTGTTGGAGCTTGTCGATATGCCATTCTGGGGTAATTTGAATCCAGGGACGGGCTCGAAAAATTGGGATATCCTTTTATTTGTTGAAAAAGTTCATTTTCCGACCGCTTTTTCTGAAAAAATATCATTTGATTCGAAAAGCCTGGAAAAATGCTACAATAATCGCTCTTCAATCTGGATGGCACACATAAATTGTTTCAACAAAAAACAAACGGACAAAACACCCTGTATCTTCGTATCGAATGAACAAAAAATTTTTTCCGTAGATCTCGATTCGCCTTGAATACTTTATACACGACTGACTAATGTCATCTGGTCGAAAATGCAAACTTTTTTACATGTTTTTCTTTGCCAATTTTTTTGTTGGAACAGTTTGGGCGTGTCATCCGAATTGAGGAGCGATTATTGTAGCATTTTCCTTGACTTTTCGCATCCAACATTATTTTTTCGAAAAAGCGTACAGAAAATAGACTTTCTCAAAGAATAACTGCAGATCACAATTTTTCAAGACCGGTTCTGGATTTGAATCAATCCAGAATTTCATATTGACAAGTTGCAACAGAGGAACATTACTAGCAAATTTCAACAAAATAACTTCAAGCTTTTCAGAAATATCGATAATCTAAATTTAATAGCAAACACATAAAACACCAATGAACAAAAAAAATTTTTCGGCGGATCTTGACTCGCCTTGAAGTCCTCAATCCGCCATTGACGTATGTTAGGTCATTCATGAATCATCCTGTATAGTTTTTAAAATAAATCAGAATACAGTGTCCCATCCATGCGACAGTGTTGGTGAACCGTCGAATTCCATCCTAGCAAAACGAAACCGCATAATTAAAATATCCAACATAATGACCATCGCGGTTACTTTCATACTCCGCACCACCGCAGACCGAAATGATCGCATGGTCCGCGCCTTTGATCACATCATCTCCAGACCGATCCGTCACACTTCGAAGATCGGCCTTCTCAACTCCTTCAGTCTTCGGCGTGCGAGGAGGCGAAGCGAAGAAGAAACTCACCAAATCATTCCGATTCCCCCAAGGCGTTCACGAAATTGTAGCTAATGAAACTCGCATCGGAGGTGAGTCATTACACGGTATGTTTGGATAGAATCCAGTTGATACCCGTAATCCGGTAGCTAAGTAGATTACGGTGTTTGCCGTGTTCCCACGATTACCGGAGCCGATGGAACGGTTAATCGTGCGAGGCTCTGACGAGTAGGCTACGGCGCGATGGATCACGAAATGATCAGATTGTATGGATCTTTTGTCGTATCAAAAAATATAATTTTGCGCTCATGCCCTTGGAAACGGCATGCTATCGTTTCTCCTGGTATGTGTAGTTATACGCGCTTGTTCTGGGGAACAGCGCGATATCGTTTCGTCACAATGTCTGTTATTTTCGAATTTCGAGCCGGAAATGGCCATAAACAATTAGTTTGGACTTGCTGAAATGGAATCGGTGGTCAAATTGGGTTTGGAATCCAAATATATCGGTTAATTTTGTTGATAGCTGAAATCGGCCGAACTGTATTGGAGTTATGCCCATTTGAAATTTTGAGGTTAGTTCAACACTATCTGAAAAATAATAAGAAGGATAATGTGAGGACTTGTTCGTTAGAGAATTAAAAAAAAGATTTTTCGAAAATTGTTCTGCTTTTTGTTGAAAAAATCAGTTTTTATCGAAGACTAATCAGCTAACAATTCAGTTTAGCAAAGACTAATCAATATTTAACAATAATGTTCAAATTCAAATTCGATGCGGTATTTATCTTCGTAGTTAGTGCGAAAATATATGTAAAATTTTGATAATGATTCGGAATATTTGAGGTCATATCCTCATTATCCCAAGAAGTACTGATACGCTCAGTTTGAAACTCCGAAACGACCCAAACCTACTCTACAAATATCGAGTTTCTAAGTCGTTTCTTCCGGAAGTTATTGTGTTTACGGTCAGCCTAACGGCCGACTGCGTAAACACAATAACTTCCGAAAGAAACAACTTAGAAACTCGATATTTGTAGAGAAGGTTTGGACCTTAATTACGAAGGCCGATTTCGTGAATGGGTAAAATCCACCCAATGATTCCGTAGATATACCCAATCAAAATTTTATTTTTCCAATATTTCCAAAAATACAGATCAGATCGAATTGAAATCCAGTACTTCATCGAAAAATAACAGATCGAAGTTTCATACAGAATTTAATGAGGATATGATAAGAAAATCATAGAAATTTTTTTTTTCAAATTATTCTAATGACACGATTATCACGAAATTTCGCATAACGCTGTCTTACAGCATCTCAAAACTAGCTGTGAAGTTTCATCAGGATTGAATAAGTATTTCTCGAGTTATACCGAAAAAATCAACGATATCGAGAAGAAAACCTCGAAATTTGACATATTTTTTCCCGATATCTCCAAAACTTATGATCGTATCGAACTGAAATTTGGTACACTGCTGTGAAATATGAAGCTCAAAGTGGAAAAGAATTTTTTTTTGGATATGATAAATGGTTTCCGGAAAAAAAAATTTTTTGGAAAAAAACTTCGAAAAAAATTTCTTTTAAAATTTACTGACAATACGATCCTGACGAAATTCAGCACAAAGTTACGCGTCGTTATACTCCATCTAACTGCCAAGTTTGAATCTAATCGCTGAAGTTGTTTCTGAAATAAAAAATAAATAACTTCAAAACTTCAAGTGCATATAACTCCGAAACTATTCGACCGATTTGGCCCACTAACGAACTTAACCGCGGCAGTCTGATGCGCAACCTATCCTGCTAGCTTGCTTCTGTCGACAGTTATCGTGTCTAAGGCCGGACGGACAGAATTGATTTTGACACGGATTCGTCATCAGTGAGTCCAACCTAGTCGATTGAGACCATTTTCGGCTCAATCATACAAAATTACAGACATTTGGACAAAACGATAGCACGACTTCGTGCGATACTTTGTGATAATCATGTCTTAAGGACAATTTGAAAAAAAAAATTATTATTTTTCCACTATTTTATTCTGCTGATCTTGTGTTCCTCATGATATTCCGCATGAACCTTTATCCTGACATTTTTCTATGAGCAATTTTAACCATGCCGATGGGTAAGTAATTCAGACCAAAATATATTATCCCTTATAATCCTACTACTTAAATCTTATCCCGATCCATAGCCCATACGAAAAACCTTTGTGAGTCTGTTGGATTCGAAAGTTCTCATCAATTCACAATAATTCTTGGTACCTTTCAGTCTCAACATCGCCGAGTCACCATGAAAGAACTTCCCACAAAAAAACATGTGTGTCTTCGGACGTATGAAAGAATTCTCCACCTTCAAACGACATCCCCATTCATCCGAACATATTCTAGTCCCCCATCCATTTCAATCCAATCTCTCGTCTACCCCGGCATACGAAGCCGATCTAGAAACTAATAAATTCATCCACGTGAGCCAATTTGCTTTCTAGACTTCGAGTTATCGTGCGAAAGGAAATAAGGGTGTCGTCACCCCTAGCCGTGGAGGAACGAGGGGTCGGAAACAGGTAATATCGAGGAAAAGGCGACATTTGGCAGATACGGGGCCATAAATAAGGCAACGCCGCAGAACGGCCGGGCCGGTCCGAATTGGATTGCTCTTCAGGCGAGCGAGATCGCGAACAAGCCATTTCCTCGAGTAATTTAGGGTCGGGGCCAGGTGGCTGCCGGTCCCGATGAGGAGCTCCCGCAGGGGATCGCGTCCGTTTCAGGTGCATTCACCGATAATGTCGTCGTCGACAGTGGCGACTCAAGCTGGGAGGAGAATTGGGCTTTGCCCCCTGTGATAAATTCATTGTAACAGACAGATTTTTTTTCAACACCTGATATGAAACATTCCTGATATATTCAGAAACATACTGGAAACATTTAGTGACAATCAAACGGCAATAGTTCGTGAATGTCAACGCCTAATGCAAGTTTTGGTTCCTACCTACTTCTGCTCAAGTCGCATAACAGTTTTATATAATTTTCACAGATATAATCTTCATGGATTATACTTGACATGAAGCTTTATCGATATTTTCAGAAACATATCATTCTCACAGATATACTTATTATAACATCTAAAATGAAACTCTCCTGACTTGTTCAGCAACAGCAATACTTTGTTAATATCAACACCAAGTTGTGGTTGATCTCTAGTTATGCTCCTGTTCACCGTCTAGTAAGGGATTTCAGATATTGTTCTTCCAGGCTTAAATAATTTTCACAAATATACTCATTATTACACCTGGCATGAACCTGTTCGGATTGGTCCAGAAACATTTAGAAATGATAATCAAATAGTCAACGTTGATACCAATAAGTTGAGTTTGATATCTAGTTCTGCTACTGTGCACTACCCAGTAAGGCATTGCAGATATCGTTATCCCAAAATAACATTACTCTCATATAAATAGGCATCATAACATCTGCCCTGAAACTTTCCTGATAACTAGTGAAGACCATCAATTAATCCTAGTGATGGCTTAACCTTTTAAGACCGATCAATGGAGATGTAAGTGCAAAAATCTCAGTAAAAGACAGAAATGCCATTTTCTAGAAATGCAAAATGGAGAAGAATCCGAGATCGATTCCATTTTGTGCCGATTTTTGGATGTTTTTGCGCGCATGTTCTAGGGGAAAAGCGTGCTATCATTTTGTCCAAATGTCTGTAATTTTGGATGATTGAGCCGAAAATGGTCTCAATCGACTAGGTTGGACTCATTGATGACGAATCCGGTGTCAAAATCGATTCTGTCCGGCCTGCCGAGGACATGATAACTGTCGAACGAAGCAAGCTAGCAACTTGAAACTTTCAGGGTATGTCGCGCAGTGGAATGCCGCGACTAAGTTCGTTAATGGGCCAAATCGGTCGAACAGTTTCGGAGTTATAGACACTTGAAATTTTGAAGTTATTTATTTTTTATTTCAGAAACTACTGGAGCGATTGGATTCAAACTTGGCAGTTAGTAGGAGTATATCGACGCGCAACTTTGAGCCAAATTTCGTTAGGATCATGTTGTCAGTAAATTAAAAAAAAAAATTTTTTCGAAATTTTTTTCAAAAAAATTTTTTTTTCGGAAACCATTTAAAAATTTATTTGGGACTTAGAAAATTTTTCATAAAGAACCGCGAATAAACATCAAAGCGCAGAGGGGTGGGGGGTAAGATTTAGCGATTCCGTGCGAAATTTTATTTTTGAAGTTATGACAATATGCACATCATATATTATGGATTCGAACACGTAGATTACGAATCTGTAATTAGATTTTGCGTAACTGATTCGGTTTGGAAAATATTCCGGATTTGGTGAGAAATTTTCGAAATTTGGGTCAACTTTGGGCCGTCGTACAGATCAAACGCGTAAGGCTGGACAATATCGAATTTTTTTGGTTATATCTGGGTCCTTTGTGAGTACGTAGCCAATTATTTTATAGACGAAGGTCCTCTAGTTGAAAATTTATGATTTTTTTAAAAAAGGTCCAATTTTTTCGATTTTCTTCTGGCCATAAAAAACGAACCAGACTCTCCACTAACATTCTGATTGGATTTTCTTTATCTACGCCCTCGAATTAGTATATGTTTCAAATTTCAGGTCGATCGGAGAACTTTCGATTTTTGGTAAAATTTTAAGGGGTTACCCTTAAGAAAATATCGATTTTCGAAAAATAATTTTCCGACTCCTATCGCCGTGAAATTTGGCACACTTACTAATTCGAGGGCGTAGAACAAGAATATAAGGTCAGATATTTTTTAAAAAAATCGTCCTGGACGTGAGAGGTCCTTGAAGTTCCAAAATTTTGGACCTTTTTTCAACCTATAGGTTATATAAAGGTTTGTAGAGTAGGTTTGGGGCTTAATTACGAAGGTCGAATTCGTGAATGGGTGAAATCCGCCCTATTATTCCGTAGATATACCCATTCAAAATTTTATTTTTCCAATATGTCCAAAAATACAGATATGATCGAATTGAAATCCAGTAATTTATCAGAAAAAAATTTCCAAAAGCATTGCCGTGAAGGCAGCAGCTTTTGCGCGCACGTTCAAGTTCGTTGCTGAAGCGGTCATCTACATTGAACATGCGCGCAAAAGTTGCTACCTTCACTTTTTGAATTTTTTTAAATTATCTGGATCGTTGTGGAATCACGTTCTTAAGTTTAATTGTCACCTCAGCCTAACAACTTTCTTCGAAAGAATTCGAAATGTCGCCTCAATTTTTCTATTTCGAGTTCAAGGTCGCCCAGATTCATATCTCATTCAATAAGTACAGTATAGAATTAATATTCCTCAAATTATGTTGGGGAGTTTCTATTTGGTCGCCTGTTGTCCATGCGAAGTGAAGAGGTTCATACCTCTTCACTTTGCCCGCCACTGGCCGCTGGGAAGTTGGGCACATTCCTCCACGGCTGAATTTATCGTAAACATCTTTTTGCCGCACACATTCGCGCGGTTAAATTCGGGTTGATTATGTGAAAGAGGTTTGTGGGTAATTTCCGAGGAATTTATGGCGGAGATTACGGTCTGTGAACTGGTCGAACTGCAATGTTAACTTTTAGTTCGACACTTCCTGGTTACAAACACAATTTCCAGATTTATATGCTGGCCTAATGAGAATACCTATACTCCATTCGCTTTTATAAAGTATCCCGGTTTGCCATGACATCCTGACAGATTTCACCGTGTATATTCTGAAAATGTTAGGTTATAGTAATTTTCCTGTCAGATAACTACACAACGTTGTCCTCTCTACAAAGAGGTCGTAGTAATTACTTATTTTTCAAAATGTCAATCTATATTTGGAAAGTAATGAATTTGAGAAAATATTATGTGAATTCAATAATTCCAAAGAACTGGCGAATGTTGAAAAAACTTTTTTCTCTGTTAATATTGGAAACATTTCACGTCTGTAAACATGGTTGGAGGATTCAGTAATGCTTTTTTCTTGTACGAAAATCAAGAATAGAGTGTTTGGAATTTTACTGAAAAATGATGAATAGAGTAGTCCGTTACTTCGAATTCCCTACTTTTCTAAATTCTCAAGAAATAAGCCTACATAAGTCATTTAAATACCTTGTTGCACAACTTGAAATATTCCAGTATGAAAATGTAGTAGTACTTCGAAACCTGTGACACAGTTAACCTCAAAAGAACTAACTCCATTCACAAAGGTCTTTGGAATCTACGTGAATGATACATACACCGGATTGGGATCAACATATTTCTAAACTGGGATGCAGCTTAGCTTCAGTCTGTTATCTTTGGGTGTAATGACAAGATATCTGGATAAATTCTCCATGAAAACTACCTATCATGCAGTACTCGAGTCAAAAGCAAGATATGGAATTATGTTTTATGGACATACTTTGAAGTCAACTCAAATATTCAATTCCCAGAAAAAAGCAATTCCTAAAATATTAGAAAAAATAGCATTGAATGAGATATTGTATAATTCATGTTATTCTCGTGCATAAAAATTCAATGTTCTGCCAACATAGGATATACCAAGTTCATTTTCAATGTACTACTTCCTATCGAAACAATTCCACGAAATATATAACTTATGAAATTATTGGTTAAGGAATTTGTTGAATTCAAACATGACTACCTAAAAAACGCTCAATACAATACAATCAAAGCGAAATGTTAATTTATTATGGCTGAAGCTGAATTGTTATTGAGAGAGAGTAGAAATTGGCAACCTCGCATCGAATTATTTTGACATTATCGATATTTCAGGAGTGCCAACCTGCCTTGGTTTTAGTTACAAAAACATGATAGACTTAAATCATGGCCAACCGGGCTACTTTATAAAAGTGAATGGAGTATAGGTATCTAGTGGAAATTTGGCAGTAATTGAACGTTGGTTGATGCAAAACTCAAAAACATACAACACAAGTTTTTTGCGAAAGGTACTCAATGACCTTTTTCAACATTATTCCCATTGCTGGATACTTTCAGCCGATTCAGATAAATAACATAATGTAGAGAAGCGCATGTTGAAACTCGTGGACGAAAAAAAATTCCATCATGACGAGAAGGGTTCCAAAAGAACATTGGAAAAAACGTTCACATTTATACAGGACTGCGAGTCCTAAGTGAACTGCAAGATTAGGTGGCCCCCATTGAGGTTGTTTTCACCAACGGCAGTCGATGTACGCGTGAAGTTTATTGATGTTCTCATAACTTTATTCCAGCCGATAAAAAATGAGCAGGTTCTTAGAGATTCTTCTTGATAAAGACGACGACAGAAGAATAACTTAACATCAGAAACAAACCCCTACCTTCGTCATCTTTATTGTGTGACATTATAAAAGGGATAATCCTCACCTAGAATACGGTCCACGGGATATTCTAGGAATATTCTGCTAATTGAATATCTTTCAATCATCAACAAAAGGTTATGCTTCAGTGTAGTAGTCACTTCAGATACACATCACTTCTATTTCTTCTCAGTAATGCGCCAGATAAAGATGCACGAAATTCCTCCTTCTCATAAACTGCCTTCGAAACATCCCCTCTAACCCCTTCTGCTCATCTAATTGAAATTTACACCAAGTATCCAAATTCCTGTTTATCCCATGCTCACCACAATCAAGTGACTTCCTTCACTAACAGTTTTCCTCCTCCGTTCCTTCGCCTGAAGCTTCTATGCCGTATCTATTAATTGCACCACTCCGCCACTCTAATTGCCTCTTAAATAATCAATCCGAAACTATCTTAACACTGTTGTAGTTCTCGAGGTGGATTTGCGCTTAATGTATTTGCGAGAAGTCTGACTCGAAAACACATTACCCACTAATTGATTCGTAGTCTTTTCTTAGATGTAGATTGGATACGAACACGGGCTTTGTTCTGAGATGGCATAAAAGTTCCACCATAAGGTTGATTGTGTTATCTCATTACGTGTGAGGTTTCAGAAGTCCTTCCTCAAAGGAAACGAATTATACTGATTATCAGGATCAAGTATACATCATCCTTGTTATTCTCTGCGGATAACTTGGGTTGCTGGCGAACGCCAAACTCACAGAAGTCTCAAGCTCAAGTGCTCAAACTTAGTGTGAAGTATAGTTCTGTAGCAGTATCTTAAGTGACCATTCAATCGAATAGTTTTTTTTGCTGCAAATTGTGAACGACAAACTCACAGAACATGGGACGACTTGAGTAGCAGGTCTATTCAGGCTTAAAGTTTAGTTCTATTTCTGTCCGAGGAGTTAAGTATTCAATTGGAGAGTATTTCGTTGCGATTTGCAAACGCCAAACTTACAAAGCGTGTGGCGGAATCACTAGCAGGTCTATTTAAGCTCAGTGCAAGTATAGAAAGTAAGTAAATATAGTTTTTTATTTGCCTTCTGCACGCGACCATGAGCGTCAAAGACTGGAACGGGCAAGGCAACATATCAATTGGAAGGATCAATGGCGTAGTGTCCTTTTCACTGATGAATCCAGATATGGACGATTTTCAGATTCTCGAAGAATAAGGGTATGGACAATCCCACGCATACCCCGTAATCGTCGCTATGTCCAAGAAGTCCATCCATTCCGAGGGGGTAGTGTTATGGTATGTTCCGGGATATGTTTCAACGGGCGCACAGATCTACACATTTGTCCTGGGAATATGACCGCCTTACACTATAGGGAGCATGTCATTGACAATGTTGTGCCAAATTTTCACGCTGCTATTGGTGAAACTTTTCAATTTCTAGACGATAACGCTAGACCGCACCGTGCAGCCATAGTTGAGAATGCGCGCGAGGAGCTTGTTATTCCACATTTACCAATACCTCCGCACTCACCAGATTTGAATTGCATAGAACATGCATGGGATATGTTCCAAAGAAGATTAGATAATCATCAACCTACCCCAGAATCCTTAAATGATCTGAGAGAGCTTCTGTCCCGTTTATGGAACCAAATTCCTCAAGAAATGTTCAACAACCTCGTGTGTAGTATGCAAAGAAGATGTCGAGCTGTTATTGATGCCCGTGGAGGTCATACATTGTATCGATAGTCTTAAAATGCTTGAATTCTCTGGAAATAAAATTTCGTTATTTCACTCGATTTTTCTTAACCACCCTGTATACGCTGCAGACCTACAGGCTAAAATTAATTTGCAACTTCAAATCATATTAATATGAATTTTCATCACAAGAATCTTATTTTAACCTAATTTTTTTGGAATTTAAGTCAATATCCCTAACTCATGTGGAGCAGTTTATTTCAAGAATGAGCCATGAATAACCCGTTTATCGTGTCACGTCTCGTAATTCTTCAACATATTCAGGGGGATTATTTCAACAAAAATCTTTTCAACATCAGTTGGATGATATGATGAACAAAGAAATGCTTCTATAAATTCCCCAGTATGTAATTCAGTTAATGTATAATAAAAATTACCGGCCTGAAATACCTCATATTTTATGGTTTGTCGATATACAACCAGTCTCCGCGACTTTTCACAAGTAAATTAATCTCGAAGACAGATTGTTGTTACATTCGGAATTTTGGCAAATAGCCGCTTATGAGCGCTTGTTATGTGTCATAAATTGTCATAATTGTCCAGTACGTATTGAAGTCAGCGTTGGCAGCTGTAAACATACGGGCGTAGAGTGGAGCCGGCCTTCTTCGAATTCAATTATTTATGCATCTCTGACGACGCCATTTACTAAATTGGTTGGAACTCGGTCTTTCGAATAATAACCATAATGAAAACGGGACTCGGTGATAATAATTTAATGGTCAAAGCCGCCACATCAGTGAGTAATTTTGTCCAGTATGTTCGATCCAAGATCTAAATCCCACTGTTCAACCGTTGCTGGGGTTTCTGTGTAGGATCACAGATCAACCAGATAAACCACTCGCCTCATTTACTTAGGAAATCTATGTCAACGCAGATGTGACCCTGAATCGAGCTAATCAGTATTTTAGCAGGCGTTTGGGGTGCTTTGGGGTGCCAATCAGATTGCAGGAATAAGATTACGTCACTCTCGCCGCTTTTGGACTCGCTTGAAGAGGTTATAAACATGTAAACAAACTGAAATGAATTTTTTGTCCTATTTATTTGATGAATAATTTCGTATCTGTTCCATTTTAGAATATAATCCAAACAGTTTTTACAACAAAATCAATTGTTTAGTCATCTTTGAGGTTCTATTTTATGATGACAGTCCTCATTATATGTTTTAATTATACAACAAGAATTGGAATCGAACTTAGGTGGACTCATTCATAATGTTTATTTTATATAATATAAAGGAATCGCAACTGAAGTAAAAGCATTACAACCTCCATTATTCAATTAAAACGATGGGATGTCTAATGAAATTGTATAAGATTGCACAACCACAAGGATTGGAATCGAACAAAGTTGGTCTATTCATAGTTTGATTTTATATTGAAATGAATCTCATTTGATGTGAAAGGGTCGCAACCCATACATTTTCCATGTAATACAATCGTCTGTTTCTGTTTGCTTGATAAATTGATTTCAAAGAAAAAGTTCTCGCCAAAAAAACGCCTCTTTGAATAAATGACTTATATATATTCTTTATTGATAAAATAGTGAAGCAATTATACTCAACTTGCTGAATTTAATTGTGTAAAAAACAGTGTCTGAAACAGTGTGGTAGACTTCACATAAACATGGTATATTTACTGCAATATAGTTACTGAAAACTTAACGAATAACATATTTA
Organism: Myrrha octodecimguttata; assembly: GCA_958510865.1. NCBI lineage: Eukaryota > Metazoa > Arthropoda > Insecta > Coleoptera > Coccinellidae > Myrrha > Myrrha octodecimguttata. Next base: position 7,983,619 of record OY294063.1, read on the forward strand.
TATGAGTAATAACTGAAAGTGTTGTGGAAAAGATAAGACCATATAGTTTTTAAAGACAATCTATTTCTTGTTTATAAGTTTTTAAGGTTTCTTCATTTCTTACACATTAATTCGATTGTATCCACACATATTAGGAAAAGGTTTGCAATGAAATAGAACACTCCCAAACTGCCACAAGATTCTGGGAGGTTTCCTAGAGACCTATAAGTGTCGCTACAAAGATTGTCTGATTAAGGTAAACGGGTTTTCCATAACATTTTTCCAAAATTTCCATTTACTCCAATCGAGTTCTTCTACTGGAGTTTAAGATGTGACGAAACACTCGCTTTGGTATTGGAAATTTGCATTTCAAATGGTTTCATCGAAAAATCTTAGTCTGATTTTAATTTTGTGATTCCTGAATCCCGACAAATCCGTTTTTTCATTTCGATTTTAGATATTCCAGTCAAGTATTTAATTATTTGACAGCTGTTTTGAGGAAGGAGAAAGTGTGGTTATGTCTGTTATATTTCTCAAGGTCGGAGAGACGCGTTTCCCGCAAACGATGAAGTGATTTGTCCTCAGCGTGAACAATTCTGGTAGAAATCTACTTTTTTGGTAGTTTTTCGTTATAATTTCATCATTGTTAGTAGACAGAAATTGGGCAGTAGATTTTGGGAGTATTTCGAACTATCTTAGTAGAATTCCACTTTCAACTGTTGAAGCAGTAGAACGCTTTTGTCTGAGTTGGGAAGTGGCAAAACCTAACCTAACCTTACTATAATCGCATGAATTATGTGAAAAAATAGCACAACTTGTATAGATGGCTCTGACTGACATTGGGGTATTTCTTTAATCCCGTCACACTCAATAAGTAGGTCTCAACAAGGAGGTCCCATCATAGGTGCGTGTGTCTGCTACATTTTCCCGCATTTTCATCGTTTCCAACCAAAAAGGAAGAGCCTTTCATTTAGGTGAATATATAAGAATATCTGCGGAATCATTGGGTGGATTTTACCCATTCACGAATTCGGCCTTCCTAATTAAGGTCCAAATCTTCTCTACAAATATCGAATTTCTGAGTTGTTTCTTTCGGAAGTTATTGTGTTTACGGTCGGCCGTTAACTTCTGGAAGAAACGACTTAGAAACTCGATATTTGTAGAAAAGATTTAGGGATTAATTACGAAGGTCGAATTCGTGAATGGGTAAAATCCGGCTAATGATTCCGTAGATATACCCATTGAAAATTTTATTTTCTCAATATTTTCAAATATATAGATTAGATCGAAATGAAATCCAATACTTTATTGAAAAAAACCTAGAAAAGCACTGCCGTGAATTAAGGCAGCAGCTTTTGCGCGCATGTTCAAATTCGTTGCCGAAGCGGTCATCTCTCTGAATAAAAAAAAGTTCTTTATTCAAAGGCAGTGTTTTTGTAGCTTTTCTGCTTACCGAATGTTAATTACTGCGATACTTTTTCAAATTACACGGAACATTAAAGTTTTCTACTTTCCTTCCAACATAAAGTGCTAAAGACTGCTCTTAGGTAGCAGTAGATTTTTAGTGGATTTCTGTAATTGACTTTGGTAGAAAAAAACAGATTTCTACAGAAGGTTTGGTAGAATCTGAAAAAACTAATTGGTCACGCTGTTTGTCCTGTTGGTCTGTGGTAGGATTTCCACTAAATGCCGAAGTAACGCAGTTCAGTATTAACAACAGAGCGCGAACAGTACAACTTTAATACTATTTATATTCTGCCGAAGAAAAATCTATTGTATATTAGACTTGAGCCAGTAGTCGATTTTTATCTGTAGAGTACGACGAAATTCAGTAAGTCCAATGACCATTTTCGGGGAAAATCCAAAAATTATTGATATTAGGGCAAAACGATAGCACGCATGCATCCTGCGTGCAAAAATGTCTGACACGATAAAAACTTGTGAATTATTAATAATACAATCGCATAAGACAACAAGTAGAGAAAATCGGCGAAAAAAATAATTTTCAATCGCGACAGAATATTTTTCTTCTATTACCTATTATCTGCTATTCAAAAACATACAGAGTGTAACAGCCAAATGGAATAAATTCGATAACGAATAAATGAGGGGGTGTTAGGAAAAACGCTCGGTCAGGTCGATTTGTAATTTTAAATGCGCATAGTTTTCAAGAAAATAAAATTATATAGGGTGTTCCATGCGACCGTGGCCGATACCAACTTTCTTATTTCAAATCTTACCCCCTGTATATTATTTATTTTTTGGATTCTTCAGAAAATTCTAGACATAATTCATGTACAATGTCCTATACCTATCTTCAACTTTTTCGGAAATATTAAGTGTTTTCAGAAATGTTGAGTAACGTAAGAAGACAATTCTACACCAGATTAGCATGTTGCCAAGACGTCCGCGGCGAGCATTTTGAACATTTCCTACATTGACATTAATGTTTTTTTTTTTTTTTTTAATTGTTATGAACTAATCAGTATTACTGATAAGGTTTTAAGTGTGATGTACCGAATTTGTGAAATGAAATAATTTTTATTTAAAACGTTGACTTTTGCACTAAATCTGAAAACACTTAATATTTCCGAAATAGTTAAAGATAGGTATAGGACATTGTGCATGAATTGTGTCTAGAATTCTCTGAAGAATCCAAAAAATAAATAATATACAGGGGGTTGCATTTGAAATAAGGAAGTTGGTTTTGGCCACGGTCACATGGAACACCCTATATAATATTATTTTCTTGAAAAATATGCGCATTTAAAATTACAAATCGACGTGTCCGAGCGTTTTTCCCAAAACGCCCTCATTTATTCGTTCTCGAATTTATTCCATTTGGCTGTTACACTATGAATGTGTTACCAATAATGATCAAGCAGGTAACCTTTGTCTACGGCGTTTTTCCTCCCTATTCTGAAAACTTGTCCCGATAGGTTCAAAATAACTGATTGACTCTGCTCGGCTAAACCGGCACTGAACATTCTACATTTGAGTTTATTACTGCTGTGGTATTCGAGAGACAACACCTGAACAAAACCAGAAGCTATTAATCCATGCCGATTTCAGGTTTTATGTATGTTTATTCAAGATGTATTTCGGCTCGCCACCAGCCGCAGTCGTTCCACTTTTGTTTTAATTGTACATCGAAGTGTGCTATGTCGGACCACACCTTGTCTTTCATTTTGCCTTTTTTTATTCTGGTCCTCACGAGCAACGATACTCTATGCCCAACCCTATACATATATGAAAATGAGAAGTCAAAATGGGGATGCTTGAGATATCGAAGTACTAACACTGCTGTACGTTGAAAAATGCTTGAGATAACTCGAAATTTTTATTTTGATTTCAATTCATATTAATAATAATTGATTTTTTTTCTGTTTCAGGTAAGATATCTCAATCTATTTCCTTGGTGGAACGACCTGTAGTAAGTGTATAGCCAACCATCCAGCTCAAGTTGTGGTATGAAGAAATTAATTGGTAAAGAAAAATATGAAATGGTCCTGCGTGTATTGGAAAACCATCAGTAAAGTAGAAAGCTATACTTGAGTAAGAATTCATTGTACTCAAATTTCACGAAAACGCAAATATCGAAAATTAGAACCAACTCTGCACTCCTAACTCATAGTTAGTAATGGTTTCTGTACAATTTTCATTGCTCAATGTATCTCTAAATTGGACACTCTTGGATGGAAGGTCCTTTTGATGACCCAGATAGACGAAAACAGATGACTGTGTTTCAGTCTCAAATTTTACGTGAAGAAATTAATTGTTAAGACCTCGGTTCGTTATATTTTATCATAGCAGAGATGTACGGAGTATGATGCAATGGTTTATTAGGCTAGAATTATTGTAAGTATCGATTAAAGCTTATTATGGGAGGATTCTGCATTATATTTTAGGTTTTTACGGGTTTTCACACCCAATATCTGAAACAGAAATATTAAAAGTTGAATTAAAATTGTTTTTTCCTTGAAAAACACCCTTGCCGATTGTAGTATCAAGTTCCCAACCTACAATTTTCTTCACAAATTTACTATTACTGGGGAACGGGAATTTCAGGACAAATTCGACATGATAAGGTTCGCGTTATTTAGAAATATCAGTAAAAGATGCCTTGGCTCCTCAAACAAGATAATTCCTTTCAAATGTTGGGTTTTGTTGAGATTACCACTGGCTGAAATTTAAGTTGGGATTCCAGATTTCATGTTAATAGTGTCAAATTTATATAGGATATGTTCCCCAAATCAACTTGGTTATTTCGGTTGCCGGTTTTCCATTCCGTAAATATAAAATATTTGGTTGGTTCCTCAATAAAAGGTTAATTACGGAATTTGATTGATGACAAAACGTTCTTTCTGTCACCTGAACGACAGTCAATGTTCTATGGTAACATATCCATAGCATAGAACAATCTTTATTTACTTAATGATCCACAGAAGATAGAAGAGACAAGAATGAACAATGGAATGTGTTCTGTATGTTCTGGTGACAGAAAGATTGCTTTCCATCTCTGCATAAAGAACATTTTGTTGTTCTTTATTCAAAGCTTTTCATCAATCAAATTCCGTATTTAACCTTTTTTTCAGAACCAACCGAATATTTCATATTTACAGAACGGAGAACCGGCAACCGAAATAACCAAGTTGATGCGGAACATATCCTTTATAAACTTGACACTATTAACATGAAATCAGGAATACTAACTTAAATTTCAGCCTAACAAAAACCTATATTTGAAAGGAATTATCTTGTTTGAAGAGCCGAGGCATCTTTTACGGATATTTATAAATAACGCGAACCTTATCATGTCGAATTTGTCCTGGAATTGCTGTTCCCTAGTGATAGTAAATTTATGATGACAATTAGGGGTTGGCAATTTAGGCCGAAGTCGTCTATTGTCAAGAGCAGTTTCTTGCAGTAAAGATGTACAAAAAAACTGTCAATGTGACAAAAGTCTCAAATCGAAACGAAAATCGAAAGAAAATAATTCTTGAAATGTTCTGTTTTGTCTGACGAAAGAGTCAGATTTGTACTCTGAAACGTCACAGTTCGGTTTCTTTATCGTTTGTATTGTTCCTGTATTGTTCATCAGGCAATCTTTTCTGCAAGAAACTGCCCTTGACAAATAGTTTGATACTGCAATCCACAAGGGCGTTTTTCATGAAAAAAACAATTTTATTTAATTTCACAGTTCTTTTTCAGATATTGCGAGTGAAAACCCATAAAAACCTTAAAAATAAGATAATTATTCTCCTTCGAACTCTGATCAAATTTCCTTTGAAATATAGGGATTTCAAGTTTTTACTATTCCACCTAACAACTTGGAATTACATCCGAATTGAATATCCCAGAGACTCGAATGGCAATACAAAAACTAACTGACGGAACAATTTCATTTAATAAATGAACACAGTTTTTATAATTGTTTTATGTTCACAATTTTCAAAGGAACTATTGGTTCCTCTAAATTCTCCATAAACGAATGTTTCTGAACGATTTATGAAGAAATAAAACACTGGAGAGAAGTTTAGCAATTTTCCGAACACCATCTGTTCAATAAATCGTATACAGTCGCAATTCCTAATATACAAATATTGTTTTGCATCGAAAATAAGTGCAGGAAACTGGTTAGGCTCACGTTTCACGCAGTCGAAGCGTATCGGAACCACTGAGAATAGAAATATATTCTTTTCTCTCTGATCGGAACATAAGGGAAGTAAAGTAGGCCGACGACATAAGCAGTATTGCCAAGGTTGGGATAAATTATTTTACAAAAATTAACACACTGCCTTCTATTTCTTCAGCTGAGAACAACATTAGATTTTAGACATTTTGTGCACCTTTCTGGAACTGAATATTTCCCTATAATTTTCAGAATAAGGAATCAAAGTTACTATAAGCGATTTCAAGCGATGGACCAAAAGCTGCGGTTATAGTTACGGTTATCCAAATTGACAGATTATCCTTTGCCTAAATGTCAGTTTGGATAACCGTAACTGTTACCAGAGCTTTTGGTCCATCGCTTGAAATTGATAAATGAATGATAAGGACATAATCGATTACTTTCAAATTTGTAACTTTTCCAACGAATTGACAATGTTCATGTTCGTCAAAAACGAACATGAATGCAATTGTTATTGCTTCAAGAAATATAATTTTTACATAGCAGAAATCTATATTTTTTTCATTGATTCAGGAAATCACGCTTTGAATCTCTAATGATGAAATATCCATGTGTGATTTTCCTCATTGAGATTATCTCCGAACAGAAATCGTCATTCTACCAACAAAAACATGAGCAGATCTTTTGATTCAAAGTATTCAATTTGTTTGACTGGCGAATTGAAAATGCTCCATTACCCGTAGGAATCGAATTATCCAATTTGGACTTTCTAATTCGAAAATAAACTGCTCCACATGAGTTAGGGATATTGACTTAAATTCCAAAAAAATATAGTTAAAATAAGGTTTTTGTGATGAAAATTCATATTAATATGATTTCAAGTTGCAAATTGATTTTTGCCTGTAGGTATGCAGCGTATACAGGGTGGTTAAGAAAAATCGAGTAAAATAACGAAATTTCATTTCCAGAGAATTCAAGCATTTTAAGACTATCAATACAATGTATGGCCTACACGGGCATCAATAACAGCTTGACATCTTCTTTGCATACTACACACGAAGTTATTGAACACTTCTTGAGGAATTTGGTTCATAAACGGGACAGAAGCTCTCTCAGATCATTTAAGGATTCTGGGGTAGGTTGATGATTATCTAATCTTCTTTGGAGCATATCCCATGCATGTTGCAATTCAAATCTGGTGAGTGCGGAGGTATTGGTAAATGTGGAATACCAAGCTCCTCACGCGCATTCTCAACTATGGCTGCACGGTGCGGTCTAGCGTTATCGTCTAGAAATTGAAATGTTTCACCGATAGCAGCGTCAAAATTTGGCACAACATTGTCAATGACATGCTCCCTATAGTGTAAGGCGGTCATATTCCCAGGACAAATGTGTAGATCTGTGCGCCCGTTGAAACATATCCCGACCCATACCATAACACTACCCCCTCGGAATGGATGGACTTCTTGGACATAGCGACGATTACGGGGTATGCGTGGGATTGTCCATACCCTTATTCTTCGAGAATCTGAAAATCGTCCATATCTGGATTCATCAGTGAAAAGGACAGTACGCCATTGATCGTTCCAATTGATATGTTGCCTTGTCCATTCCAGTCTTTGACGCTTATGGTCACGTGTTAATGGAACTCCTCTTAATGGACGTCTAGAACCTAGATTCACCTCTCTCAAACGTCGTCTGATGGTTTCGATGGAAACTTGGACCCCATCTGCATTTTGAAGAGTATTCCGTAGCATTCTACACGTAGATGTAGGGTTTCTTCTCGCCGAAACGGTGATGAAACGATCCTGAGCAGGTGTTGTTTTTCGTCGCCCACCAAGCCTTGGCCTTTCCAACACGGAACCTGTCTCCCTGAACCTATTCCAAAATCGAGATATCACACTTTGGCTGACTTGGAGCCTTTCCGCTACAACAACCTGAGTTAGGCCACCTATAGCATTCCGATAGCCCTATTAGCCTCAGCGTTTGTTAATTTACGTCTTGGCATTTTCAGAAAACTCGTTTCAAATCGAAGCCGTTGATAAGCTCAATTCATTTCAAATTTAAGAACATTCATGAAGCATATGCAAAGAACGAAACTTCAGAAAAAAGGCGACCAGATTGACGAAATGTCTCATACTGATTTTTATTGGATCGATTCAAGTTGTTATTGAGTTTTGAATGATTTTACAGCGATTTTCTCGAAGATTAGATACTTTTAAACTCGATTGAATACGATATCCCCAACTCTTGTGGAGCAGTTTAATTCCAACTAAAATGCGGTCATTGTCCATCAGTCCAGCCCTGCTTTATTCTCCGAAGCGCAAGATCATTTCTTTTTGTTTCAGAGGACTGGTTTTCGCGGGCGGCAGGGCAACATTATCTCAAACATGTGTTGTGTATTAGCGTGTCTCACAGGCGAGGGTCATAAATATATCTCACGAGTTTCATCCCAAGCGGATCCGGATACCTTCACACACACCTCGCTCCATATCTACCGTAATACAAGAAAAGATAGCCTTTTTTTATGCCTTGGTATCCAGGGACTTTTCGGTTAGGTTTATCTTAGTCCGCAAGGTATTACAGAAACTGCTGAGAATTTTGCTGGGAAATTTCAGAATATCTCCGTGAAGTCTCCTTCCTCAGTTTACAGGAATCCTAAATTAAGTTGCAAAAAATGTAACGGTATATTAAACTTCAAACTTCTTGATATTCTTTAAGCATAAAACGATACAGGTTTTTCGATTCGATTTTCTCTGCAAATCAAGCAGTTTTTATGGCGACAGTATCTGAATGGATAACTGATCTTCGATAAATATTTAATTTTCAGGAACTTAAAATTATCTGGATTGATCTGAGGCGAAAAAATGCAGCCGAACACGCGTTTTTGTGAAGAATAATGCGTTATCATTTTGCCCAAATGTCTGTTATCAATCGATTCTCTCAGTAGGCACGATTACGGGCGTACGGAGAATTATGTCGACTTGAAAATTTCAGGGTTGGTTGCATTCCGAAGTGCGAAGGTTGAGTTCGTTAATGGTTAAAATCGGTCGAACAGTTTCGGAGTTATAGCTATTTGAATTTATCTATTTCCCTGATATTTTGAGAACCACTCGAGCGATTGAATTGAAACTTTGTTTTCAGTTGAAACATAAGGACTCGAATCTTTTCGCCAAATTTTGTTGAAATCGTGCTGTCAGTGAATTAAAAAAAAATTTTTTTTTAATTTTTTTCTCAAAATTTTTTTCAAATTTTTTTACCAGAAAATATTGATAACATTCATATTCCGCAGCAATGTACCAAATTCCGCGATAATACTTTTCGGAGATATTCAGAAAAAGTATGTCAAATTTCGTGTTTTATTCTTGATATCGTTGTTTTTTTCGGAATATCTCAAAGAATACTGGATCGTTCTTTATGGAACTTGGCAGCTAATTCGAAAATGCTGATGAACAACTTTCTGCATAAAAATTTTTTTCTCAAATATTCGATATTCTGTAATCTTCTAATCATACTATCCCATGAATTTCTGTACGGACCTTCGAACTGTCATATTTCGATGAAAAGCTGGATTTAAATTCGATCTAATCTGTATTTTCGTAAATATTCGGCCGGTCGGCCGTTCGGCCAACCGTGAACACAATTACTTCGAAAAGAAACAACTTAGAAACTCGATATCTGTAGAGTAGGTTTGGACCTTAATTACGAAGGCCGAATTCGTGAATAGGTGAAATCCACCCAATGATTCCGAAGATATACCCATTCGAAATTTCATTTTCCCAATATTTACAAAAACACGGATTAGATCGAATTGAACGGCAGTACTTCATCGAAAAAAAACTTAAAAAACACACTCCTGTGAATGCAGCAGCTTTTGCGCACATGTTCAATGGAGATGACCGCTTTGGCAACGAATTTGAACATGCGCGCAAAAGCTGCTGCATTCACAGGAGTGCTTTTTTTAAAGTTTTTTTTCGATGAAGTACTGCAGTACTTCATTATTATTATTTTTCAGTTTTTTTCATTATTATTATTGTCATCTCCTCAATAACTAATCTGACAAGTACCGCTTTGGTAGCGAATTTGAACAAGGTTGTAATGCTCATGTCCTCACGTTAGTACTTTTTTAGTTTTTTTAATCAGATTGAGAACAGAAAATGTCATTGAATCAAATTATCCCAAGCTTGAGAAAAATGTTTGAATGCATAAACATGCTATAAATGAACGGACGTTCCGTGAGGAGATTCGGAGTGCTTGTAATGCATAAAGGGTACTATGACCCGTATCCATGTATTAATTCTGCCAAACGTTGCTTGACTCTTCAGATGAAAACTATTTGATAATTTCTGAGATGTGATTTCGTTTTTTGGTTAAGTGGTCTCATTGAAACTTCGAACAAGCCTTCGTAACAATCCTTCACAATGAACGAATTCATCGAAAGCATCGGTATTTTTCGAGATGATAACGACGAAATTTTAATTTATTGCTTCGAAAGCTTCCATTAACGTATGGCTCATGTTTCTTCGAAGTTTTTCTGAAACTGACTTGTTGCAAACTCACTTTATTTTGCTCGATGTGACATCCCTATCGAAGTAGCGATACTGCAGTAGATCTCGTTGCACACCCATGCACACAGAACTGTGTGTATCATCCTCACGGCATCATCGCAACTACGATGTAAAGGGATCTGTTCAACAGAGGGCAATGCCGGACGAGATGACAATCAGTATTCCGTGTAATTACGTGTAGAATCAGCAATGTACCCGGTGTCAGACAAATCGCCAATCAACGCTACCCTGCCCTAGAGATGTAGTATCCTACCAGGGTGCATTGTACCTACACGGTGGCATTCTTCGAAGCGTATCTACTGCTAACTAAAATATTATCTCATCTGTTTCATCAGTCATATACTGGTTTGGTAGATAAAACGTATTTGAAATTCCGTCCTCCAATATTAACAAAAATCTAGAAAAGTATAGGGGCTTTTACGCGCTCATTCAAATTTGCCAAAGCAGTTACTTATTCGCGCATCTGTACTTCTTCAGATATTGAGGAAATAACGTCAACATTTCAAGTTACAACGAAATTTGACACATAGTTTACCTTATTTCTCCGAAGATAAATATCAAAATTTGGAAAATTGTTGTCCTAACTCTAAGGCCTGTGCCAACTGTCATTGAAGTCTGATCAAAATTCCCGCAGGAAAAAAAAACTTTTCAACAGAAAATTGAAAAATTTCGGAACATTTTTTGAAAATTTTCTGACTACTGGATCAAGTTATTTTGCACTTAGCTTTGCGTGAGTATTTTCAAATTATACAGTGCGCGTCAAAATTATAAAAATTAAAGTAAATGAGCCATGACAAAGTGCACACACTGAAAACCTCTTTGAAGTAACTAATTTTCCAAAAACAAAATTTTTTTCTTGAAAATTTCTGCACGTCTGTAAAGAAGATACAAAGACCTTGACAAAACAGTACCAATTAAGAGGATTTATGGGGATGGCACAGGGTGCAACAAAAATCCTTCAAAAATGCATACAAATTCGGTAAAAGTGAAACAAAAATTGACCTGTTTCGGAATTTTGTTGCCAAATATTTGTCTTCTGAGAAAATGAATTTGTTCCATAATTTTGACGCGCACTGTATACATAAAGTTCCAATCTGATCAAATCAGAACATCATGAGATATCAAGGAGTTAACCTCTAATTTCATCGAGTAACGAACTTGACAGATATATTCGGTTCCAAACCTATTCTAAGTAATTTCCTTCGAAAGTTAGAGCACATACGGACGGACAGACAGAATTAATTCTGACCACAGATTCTTCTTCAGGTAGTCCTACCTAATCGTTCCATTTTCGGCCCAAAATTCGAAGATTACAGACATTGTGACGAAATGATAACGGGCTTTTCCTCAGAACAAGCGTGTAAAAATACAGACAAGATCGAAATTCTGTATATGATGGCGATGAAATCCTATTTAAACATCAATTCCATGGCTCAGAAGAAAACACTAAGTACTTGGTGAAAATACCACTATAACTAAAATCAAAACTGCAATTTATGTATTTAGAATTTCGCAATATCACGAGAATTCATCGACCCAATATTTCCCAAATTAAGATATTTCCGGAACAACAGTTACGATCGAGTTGAAATTTATCGATCGATCAAAAAATTTTTTTTTTAGTACATAAAACGTAAATTTTTCAGTTATAACGTCGAAAAACAAATTGAATTGATATTTTTAATGACGCGTTCCTCACAAAATTTTGTACAAGATTATATATATCAGCAATTACCACTCAGTTTTTTATCGAATTCACTAACTATAGGATCCAACAAAATTTTTCGACCACTTTCGCGTTGGTTTTCTACAAATAATCATCAAATTGCAATCTGATCGCATTGGTTGTTCCTCAGATTTTCAGGGAATCACCATTGATATGAATCGAAAATTTGGTCGATTTCGCCCATTAACACGAACTTGGCCGGTTTATTCTGATAGGCAACGTCTCTCTAAAGTTTCGTTCTCAAATTTGGCAACGGACGGCTGCCTGAATATAATTGATTTTGAGATAGTTCATCATCAACGAGTCCAACCCAGTCGTTTGAGACTTGTTTGCGAAAATAATAGACATTTGAAGTACCAGTGCTTGCTCTCGCCCATACACAGGGTGGGCAAAATTCGTTGTCTACTGAAGGGATCCCGAGAACTATAGCAGCTAGAAGAAAACTGATAGCACATTCTCGAGCTCTTTTTCCCTGACTAATCCGAATCTGAAAACTACGAAGGCGTAGAAGGGCCACTCTGTCGACAAAAATTTTTCCATGGAATTCCGACTTTAATCTCGGAATTAGACTAATTCCGACTTTAAACTCGGAATTATAGACTGATTCCGACTTTGAACTCGGAATTACAGACTATAATTCCGAGTTTAAAGTCGGAATTAGTCTATAATTCCGACTTCAAAGTCGGAATTATGTATAATTCCGAGTTTGAAGTCGGAATTAGTCTATAATTCCGAGTTTGAAGTCGGAATTAGTCTATAATTCCGAGTTTGAAGTCGGAATTAGTCTATAATTCCGACTTCAAAGTCGGAATTATGTATAATTCCGAGTTTGAAGTCGGAATTAGTCTATAATTCCGAGTTTGAAGTCGGAATTAGTCTATAATTCCGAGTTCAAAGTCGGAATTAGTCTAATTCCGAGATTAAAGTCGGAATTACGAGGAAAAATTTTTGTCGACAAAGAGTGGCCCTTCTACGCCTTCGTAGAAAACAGATCCAGCTTATCGCGCATAGAACTTGAGTTATGAGCGAAAATTGAGAATTTGTCATTTTCAATAATGCTGAATAACTCGCTTGTTTGAACTCGTATTCGAAATCTGTTGATACATTATACAGGCACCTCTTTAGGATTAATTCAAATAAAATATGACTCAATTTTTCAATCCAGCAATTTTCGAGAAATGAGAAGGATTTTGGATTTTTCAAATGTAAACTATAGTCGAAAGTTCTCTTATCTTGCTACGAAATGTTTGCTGATTTCAAAAATGTATCATTTGTCGCTATTCACATGAATATTACATGAGGAAATATTTATTACTTTTTTCCTGCTTTTCTATTCACTGTTGAATTATGAGTAGACTGACGTTACCATAGCGACGATTTAATATGCATTAACTTTGTGTGAACTTGCGCCTCTATGATTGGAATCAGCGATTGCTGAATAAATATTTCTATGGTTAATTTGTCATAGTTCTTAAGATCAGCAATATTTTGGGTCATTAGGGATAATAAACAGATTTTCTATTGCTAATCTTAAGAACTACGACAAATTAACCATAGAAATATTTATTTAGCAATCGCTGATTTCAATCATAGAGGCGCAAGTTCACACAAAGATAATGCATATTAAATCGTCGCTATGGCAACGTCAGCCTACTCATAATTCAACAGTGAAAAGAAAAACAGGAAAAAAGTATTACCAATTTTCTCATGTAATATTCAAGAAAATAACGACATATGATACATTTTTGAAATCAGCAAAAATTTTGTAGCAAGATAAGAGATCTTTCTGTTATAGTTTATATTTGAAAAATCCAAAATCCTTCTCATTTCTCGAAAATGGCTGGATTGAAAATTTCGGTCATATTATATTTGAATTACTCCTAAAAAAGTGCCTGTAGAATGTATCAACAGATTTCGAATACGAGTTCAAACAAGCTAGTTATTCAGCATTATTGAAAATGACAATTTCTCAATTTTCGCTCATAACTCAAGTTCTATGCGCGATAAGCTGGATCTGTTTTCAGATTCGGATTAGTCAGGGAAAAAGAGCTCGAGAATGTGCTATCAGTTTTCTTCTAGCTGCTATAGTTCTCGGGATCCCTTCAGTAGACAACGAATTTTGGCCACCCTGTACATTCAGATGACTCTGAAGGTAGGAAGTAGACAAATATATTCTAACGACTCAATTACTTGAGACGTAATAAAGGATTCAAATTGGTATCTCATACGATCAAGTCAAGTATTACTGTCAACTACTCCCACTGGAAAATCAATACACATGAATGCCAACCTCCATCCCGTAAGATTCATACCTTTTGCAGTCCTCTTGTTGTCGCCGCTTCTGCAAATAGGAGGATAAATAACATCTCATGCTTTCCTTGTCTTTGGAGGCCTTATTAAAGAACACACCGACCGCATGTATTCTGTTGAAAGTCCGCCACCCACGATTCTTCGGCGTTATTAAGTACCGATTGAGGCATGTCATCTTGAGCAAGATTGGTTGTGTGATATGGCGGTAGGTGGCGTTATTTCGCGTGAAAAACTTCACGGCCTTCTATGGATTTTATAATTGAAAGGTGTTGTACCTATTACTTATTATGTTGGTACGGCATGGGAGAGTCATTATAAAATCCCATCCGGCTATGATTTATACATGGGTGTACTGATGGCAATCTTGAATTTTATTGACGTAAACAACCATAAGGATAAGTTGATGATTTTTTTTCTGAAAACTTCGTTATGAAGATGGTTTAAGCGATTTGGTATCGCGAAATGTATAATTTTTTTCCTCGATATCTCATGAACTACTGATCAGATCGAATAGACGCCTTCGGTCCAAGTTGCCAACCCACAATTTTTTTCACAAATTTACTATTACTGGGGAACGGGAATTTCAGGAAAAGTTCGACATGATAAGGTTCGCGTTATTTGTAAATATCCGTAAAAGGTGCCTCGGCTCTTCAAATAAGATAATTTGTTCCAAATATAGGGTTTTGTTAAGATCATCTCTGATTGGCTGAAATTTAAGTTGGGATTCCTGATTTCATGTCAATAGTGTCAAATTTTTGCTGATTTCAAAAATGTATCATTTGTCGCTATTCACATGAATATTACATGAGAAAATATTCATTACTTTTTTCCTGCTTTTCTATTCACTGTTGAATTATGAGTAGGCTGAAGTTACCATAGCGACGATTCAATATGCATTAACTTTGTGTGAACTTGCGCCTCTATGATTGGAATCAGCGATTGCTAAATAAATATTTTTATGGTTTATTTGTCATAGTTCTTAAGATCAGCAATATCTTGGGTCATTAGGGATAATAAACAGATTTTCTATTGCTAATTTAAAGAACTACGACAAATTAACCATAGAAATATTTATATAGCAATCGCTGATTTCAATCATAGAGGCGCAAGTTCACACATAGATAATGCATATTCAATCGTCGCTATGGCAACGTCAGCCTACTCATAATTCAACAGTGAAAAAAAAGCAGGAAAAAAGTATTGACAATTTTCTCATCTTGTCATCTTGTTAAGATCATCTCTGATTGGCTGAAATTTAAGTTGGGATTCCTGATTTCATGTCAATAGTGTCAAATTTATATAGGATATGTTCCGTAAATCAACTTGGTTCTTTTGGTTGCCGGTTTTCCATTCCGTAAATAAGAAATATTCGGTTGGTTCCTGAAAAAAGGCGAATTACGGAATTCTATTGATGAAAAAACGTTCTTTCTCACACCTGAACGACAGTCAATGTTCTATGGTAACATATCCATAGCATAAAACAATCTTTATTTACTTTAGGATCCATAGAACATAGGAGAGACAACAATCAGCAATGGAAAAATTACTAGGTATGGTCTATGGATCATAAGGTAAATAAAGATTGTTCCATGCTATAGATATGTTACCATACAACCATGATTAAAAAACCATGGTGTGCTCATCTGAAAAAAAAGTGACGTCAGCAAGATCAAAATACAAGGAAATATATATTCTGTGCTTTGAATTTGAATGAAAAATGTGACGTCATTATTAATGAAACGATCACAGATGAGCAGATGAGCACACCATGTTTTGCTTACATCATGCATAAAACATTGATTTTCGTTCTGTTGCACAGACTTAATATGTCCATGTTCTGGTGACAGAAAGATTGCTTTTTCATCAATCAAATTCCGTAATTAATATTTTTTTTTTCAGAACCAACCGAATATTTCGTATTTACAGAACGGAAATTCGTCAACCGAAATAACCAAGTTGATTTGCGGAACATATCCTTTATAAACTTGAAACTAAAAACATGAAATCAGGAATCCCAACATGAATTTCACCCATATTTGGAAGGAATTATCCTGTTTGAGGAGCCGAGACATCTTATCATCATATTTATAAATAACGCGGACCTTATCATGTCGACTTTGTCCTGAAATTCCCGTTCCCCAGTCATAGTAAATTTGTGAATAAAATTGTGGGTTGGCAACATGGGCCGAAGTCGTTTATTGAATCTTTATAGTTGGCTGACCAAAACCAAGGCATATTTTTATGCAAGATAAAGTTGGGAATGTTCGATTTTTTCCATTTTTTTTCCTAGAACTATCCATCACCTTTCAATGAAATTTGACACAAAACTTGACGTTTATATGTAGTGCGCTTGAAAGTTATTCTCTTAACATCACCAATTTTTTTCAACAATGATCCAAGGTGAATTATACCGTCAATTACAAAATTCTTTTATCAGCAGGCTTATGCAACGGCAATAAATCAGTTAGAGAAAGCATTACCAATATATCATCAATGAGAAGTGAATTAAAGAAAAAATAAAACAAAATGATGAGTATGTTGAATGTACGATAGATTTAATGGAAAGTTTGTACAGAATCGAGGTGCTTCAATTATATTTGATATATTTATTTACTCCGACTGAACTTTTGACTTTGAATCTTATCAGCAACACTACAAAATACACAATTCATTCAATTCTTAAAAAAATATTTATCTACTGACCTATTACAAAATGAGGAAATAAATTCTGAAATTGTCCATCAATCTTAGGTTCATTTTTTATTCCAGAAATTAATTGTTTATGTTGAAATGTTAATTGGGTACATTGAAACAACATGTTACACTTATCAATGCAAATAGAGGAATAGAGAAGACATTGTAACAGTTATCTGTGTTGGTAAATAGAGACAGTGTCCGGAGCATGGGATTTTGTGTAATTAGTGGTCTATATATCGTTTCTATGTTTGCTAGTGGTACCAATAAACGATTAATAGCGGAAAATGATACAGCATTCTGTACGTGGCGTATTCGGATTGAGTTTGCTAGCACTCTCAGTTTTGCTGGCATGTTCTATAGTTTTGTCCAAATGTCTGTAATTTTCGATTTTGTCCCGAAAGTGGCCTTCAACAACTAGGTGAGGAGGGGTTGGACTCGCTGATGAAGAATTAAAATCGATTCTGGTTCCGAACACGATAACTGTCGAACAGAGCAACCCAGCGAATTCAAACTTTCAAGATAGGTCTCGCCTCAAAACTCGTTAAGTACTCTTATAGAAAAAATAGGCAGATTTATAGTTATATCCATTTGAATTTGTGATGTCATTTCCTGAATGTCTCAGGAACTACATGAGCTATCGGAAATATTGGGAAAATAACATTTCCAATGGGTATATCTTCGGAATCATTGGGTGGATTTTACCCATTCACGAATTCTACCTTCGTTATCAATCCCGAAACCTACTCTACAAATGTTGATTTTCTGAGTCGTTTCTTCCGGAAGTTATTGTGTTTACTCGGCCTAACCAATGATTCCGCAGATATACCCATTCAAGATTTAATTTTGCCAATATTTCCAAAAATACAGATTAAATAGAATTGAAATCCAGTACTTTATCGAAAAATGACAGTTCGAAGGTTCATACAGAATTAAATGAGGATAATATGATAGGAAGATCACAGAATATTAACTATGTATTTGAAAGAAATTATTTCAAATTTTTTCTTTACATTCAACCTTTACTTTCGGAGATCTTGAAAATATTTTGAATGGGTATATATGCGGAATCATGAGGTGGATTTTACCAATTCACTAATCCTGATTTCGTAGGTAAGGTCCGAACGTTCTCTACCAATATCGAAAGCTTAGTTTTTTTCCTAAAGTTATTGTAATTACAACTGTAAGCAACGTTTGCAACTTTTTTTGGAGTTATTCCTAAAAATAGTAGGGATATTTCGAAGTCAGGCAATGTATGAAATTATTTTCTAGGATATTTCAGGTCTCCGCTCCCTATACCTGATGGGGAACTATTTCAAAATTAAATAAAAATTATTTTTTGTGAAAATCCCCCTTGCAAATCGCGGGATTTACACGATTTGTCAGGGGCAGTTTTTCTGAAAAAATGTTGCGTAATGAACAATATCGGAACAATGCGAACGATCAAGCAATGGAACTGTTACTGTTGATCTCAATCCTTGTTAAAAAATAACTGAAAAATCTTCTTGATAAGTTTCTTGCAATACTCTGGTAGTTGAATAGCTTCTGCTAAATCGACATTTTCGAAAAACACTGCAACGCAGATTAGCTCGATATGAAATGTTTTCAGTTCTTGTTATTTTATCATTTAATTTATCCAAATATGGTAAATCTCTATAGAACAATGGATGAAATTATAATCTCGATAAGGCAATATACTCTTAAATTTTACCTTTGAAATTATCTAGTTTCGTCCATACACTATCTTCAAATCCATAATGTCACTTTGATTATCCATCCTTGAAATAACTCAAGAACCCAAGTTTGAAATGAGTCTAACCTGATGAAAATCATAACTTTGTACGCAAAAAAGAAGATACAGTATTTATATCTTTCAACTAACTCAAAGCATCCATATCAATAGTAAGTATCTAACCGTTACTACATAAGGGATATTTTTATTGGTATAATAAAAACCATAATTAAAATTTTAACTATCCTATTGCCGTTGTCTCAATTCTTAACTGCTTCCACATTGACTTAATTGAAATAACGAACAATCAAGTTAATTCTGTGATGCACCACAATGGAATCCCTGCACAGAACTCACGATTTCTGAACCACTTTATTTCCGTGACAAATTAATTGTATTCTGTATAACAAAGTCGTGAGAAAAGATCATTTAAACAGTGAACTATTCCGTTGCATCATTTCAGGAAGGGGGTATTAATGCCTCTTACTCTAAGTCCAGGTGTGGACTCAAGACCATATTGAACATTTTACGTCTAATGGGGGGTTTTCCTCAATTTGGGTTATTACTGCAAATGCAAATTTGAACATAATTATTATGTTTTTGATTCATCATATTCCCACATTACCTTCAGAAACTATTCAAAATGAGGTTTCAAAATTGGGGTTTGTGATTTGTCATGCATGCACGAAGTGACAACGTTGTTTAGTAGAATTCCTTTTTCTGCTATAGAATAACGAAATATTTATTCCTATTCTGTGGTACACACGTGTTCTTTGTCAATATAACCAAACAATTTCAGTTTGTGATTAGTCAGTAATATGACAGTATGACAGTCTGTGCTCTTCTTTTTCTATTCCTTGGTCGTTGTCTTCTACTCTAACCAGATCGAAGTATAGCTATCTCTGTTTTCCTAAGCAAAGTAACACATTTGACGTCCTTTTCTTTCCGAGAAAGCTGAATTCGACGTTGTCATATTGTTCACTCACGACAAATCCCGTTAAATGCAAATCCCCATTTTTATTTTTCAGTTTTAGGTGATCAAACATTTCTTTAAAAATATAATATTGAAATTATATGTTTGAAATGTGATGTTTTAAAGGTTTTTCATGAAAATTACTGCATTTTCGTTTAAAGAAAAAACCCCATTATTTCTTCGCAGCTGTTGAGTTACTCTAAGGAAGTGTTGGTTAAATAGTATCAATGAACGAAATAAAGGAGTTTTTTTTGAAAGCCTGAGAAATTTTAATGATAATACAAGACATAAATTTTTTTTGAATGAATTGCCTTATTGTTATAATTTGGTAGATGATTTCATAATATTTATTTTCCGAACATTTGACAAAAGCTCAAATCGAAACGAAAAATCGAAAGAAAATAATTCTTAAAATTTTCTGCTTTGTCTGATGAAAGAGTCAGTTGTACTCTGAAATGTCACAGTTCGCTTTTTTCATCGTTTGTATTGTTCCTGTTTTGTTCATTTTGCAATCTGCTTTGAAAGAAACTGCCCTTGACAAATAGTTTGATTCTGCAATCCGCAAGGGCGCAATTTTTATTTGATGAAGACATCAACGTAAGACTCATTTTCAAAAGGGAAGAAAACTAGATTTGTACGAGATGTATGAAATTGCGAAGGCTGTCACAAATGAACGCGAAAAATGTTTGAATACTCAAACGGACCTACATCTATCCTACCATCCAGTATATGAGAGTTTGATACAGTGTTGTGACTGAAACACTCACAAACACAGAAAAGAAATTGACTGACATCACAGAATAGTACCTGACATAACCTATAAATCATAAAAACAACAATAACGAAAAACCAATGTAAAAAGAAAATAAATTAGTTGATACTGCTGAATTTTAAATATTGTTGACTTAATGAGACTCATCATACATTTTTTTTGCTTGATAATGTTGAATAGTTTGTGACAAGTAACATATTTTTGTGTTTGGTTCAAATGTTTGTATTTTACAGAAAAATTTTAATCTTCTAGAACTCCTGATGATGCCGGTGAGGCGAGTTGATTTCTAAAATAAAACAATCCATGGGTACAATCTTGTTCATGGATTTTTGTCGCGATATTTTGAACTTAATTTTTAATAGTTCTGTTCCAGATATTGGTAGTGAAAAGCCATAAAAAATCTAAAAAATTGGGCTTTTATCGACCGCTTGAGACTAACTGTGAGATATTCAAAAAAAATAATTAAAAAGTATTTCGTAGACACGTCAACTATTGCATTTACCATAATAATTTACCTCCCTCATGTCACTTGTCATCCTCATATGGGAGTCTGATTAGAGGTAGTTAAATTGGTAATGTATAATTTTATGGATAAAACAACCTACAATTCCCTATAACTGCGTGTGAGTGTTTATAATGGTACCCAAGGTAATGGTTTTATTGACAGAAGTACTTTGAGGTGCGACTGTCTTGATGATTAGTCATAATTGATCTACTCGTGTATTCAGTACCCAATTAACTTCGCTGTATTGCTGAATCCTATACATAGAAATTGAAGTTTTCCTACAAACTTTCTGGTTGGTTTATACTCTTGTGATAAAAATTAATGCTTCTCATGACCATGTTTTATTCAATATAATTTATTTCGAAAGTATTGAGTCAAATCTTAAAACACGTTCTGCATTTGATACGTAAGCTAATTCATTTCAGAATTTCTAATATTGAGTTGGATTTCTTTCCGAGAAGTTTATTTATATATGGTATGAATAGATGAATAGATAACGCTTTTGAACCCATTTTTACGCGCCTGTTCTGGGGAACAGCGCGTTATCGTTTCGTCACGATGTCTGTAATTTTCGAATTTTGAGCCGATATTGGTCTCAAACGACTAGGTTGGACTCACTGATGAAGAATCCGTGGTCAAAATTGATTCTGTCTGTCCGGCCGGCCGTGTGCGATGTAACTTTCGAAAGGAAGGACCTAAAGTCTTGAAATTCTCAGGTTATATAGGTTAAATCTGCCGAATGATTTTCGTGCTACAGCCATTTGAAATTTAAATTCTTCAATAACTCGAAAAATATTTATCTGATCGAAATGAAACTTGGTTGGAAGGTGAACAGTGTCAATAAGAAGAATTATCTATGGAAAAATTCGAAATCGATTTTTTTCTAGAAAATTTTTATATTTCATTGAAATTTCACTGAAATTTTCAAGTCACCATTTCGCAATGTGAACAAGCGCGTAAAAGCTGCTGACTTCACGTCAGTGCTTTTCTAGATTTTTTACTTGTAAAATGGCGAAAAGGGCCAGGATCGACCCCTTACTGTATCCATTTTATGATTTTTTTTGAACTCACAAAATCTTGGCAGGATCATCATCTTTAGTTTACTTGTTGTCTATCTCACAATATTATCCACAAGAAGTCGTCCGAATTTATCTATTTCGGGTTCAAGATAGCCACGACTCATACCTTAATCGATTACTATAGAATAGAATTCGATTAGTATTGTACAGAATGTTTACCACCGCCTGCATGTACTCTACTGCAAACAGCTCGGAATTTTTTTATGCCCACACTGCTGATGGTTTGAATTTTTTTTATACAAAATATCGAAATAACGGAACACCTTTGCTATACAAGCGGGAAATTATCCTGAACTTTCTCTCCATCAATACCTTGATGACATACTTACGCCCTAAACGAAACATTTCTCATTTCAGTGAGATATTCATCCAAATTTCTGCAACGTTCTAAGGTTCACGATGTCTTTAATTGTTATACAAAAATGTTGTGAAATTGGCAACTCTTCCCAGATAATTTGGTTAGGACTTTGAAGATTTTATAAGGTATTTATTAGGGCACATGAAGCAAAACAGTATTGGATATTGCATTATCTTAATTGAAAGACATTGCATCTACACCATCACAGTCATGTGATGCTATAAACAGGGTGTGTTTACATGTTTTGCTACTTAGTTACATTCTGCCACTGAGTTTGCTCTAGCACATATTCTGGACAATATTAGGCTGTCGATGAGGCACTCTGAGATCGTGAGATATTTTGTCGATATTTCCATTGACGTTTACAACCAGCACAGCCGTCTCTAGAAATAGCCTGGAACACAGTTTGACAACGCCGCATGAAAACGAAGCAGAGAGGCCGGCCGCTTGAAAGCGTAGTACGTGAATATGAATGCAAAGCTTCCCTTTTCATTTCGTCAAACTAACTAAATGACTTTATTTTCGAAAAAAAAAACCTGAAATAATAATTGCATTATGCATTAAAGACGGCTATGCAACCAGGGCCAGTGCTGCTATGTCACTGCTACTCCACAAACTGTTATTTTGAAGAAGATGACTATAACACTGATGTAGTACTACAGCGTAGAGTAGAGTATTTAAAATATGACAAGTGATCTCATGCTTATAGAAACCCAACACATATCAAGCCCTGTTTTTCATTGATTGAATTATGATACACGTTCTCTGAGGTTATTATTGATCGCCCGGTTTGTTTTCCTTCCTAATTAATGGGAGACGTGGGGACATTGCCGCAAGAAATGAACTGTTGAAGATTAAATAGGCATAGCTGCCGGATATTACGTCAGGGTGTATTTATTTGTCTTATGTCAATATTAGCGTTCACTCATTCAGGTGTGTATTCAAGCTGCATATCATTTCCTCCTCAAATATTCCGATAACCGTCACCGTTGTTGGTTCTGAAGGCGTGTTCACATCGTCAGCATTGTAATTGATTTTGGTCGCTTTGTTCTTATGGCCGGTATTGCTGCATGGCTACTATGTAGAGGCATTTTGTTGGAATGTTTCGTGTAGTATTGTATTTGTAGACAGAAGGGAATGAGATTATGCTAAAAGCACCTTCAGTTGGTGGAAAATGAAACAGTTCTTATTTCGCTTTTCTTTTTATTCAAAATAAACCTTGTGATACTAATATTTAAGGTACTGACGAACTAGAGAAAAGATAACAGAACTGTCCCCTACTTTTGCTGACAATTCAGACAGTTTCTAGTTTATCCTGTTGTAATACATGAAATGAATACCGCGAGGTCTGTTTTGCTTTAAATTATGAGAATATCTGCAGCGAATATTAATACAGTGAAGAAAAGAAAAAATCTTATTTCCCCTTCGAGATGAGAGTGTTACATTTGGAAAGAATAACTTTTCCTTTTTTGCAATGTGGTTATCCAAATCAAGAATGAAACGATAACATTTTCAGATAGTTTCAATAACATTTGAGCAAAAAAAATTATTAATGTGTTTGACGACCTCGTACCTGAATACACTATTCAAGGTCAATGAATAACGTCTTCTTTTCCAAGAGATTGTGTTCCATCCTAGAAGCGAAAATATGAAAGGTGTAAAAAATACCTCAGCCTTGCGGTGATCAGAAATTTCTTAAGTATTATACGGAAAGTCCTTCCTTCATATTTGACCTACTGTAAAGATTGGAATTATAAAAATTTTTAAACGTTGGTATCTACCTACGAATCTACGACGCTATTCATGAAATTGGGGAAATATTAAGTCTAACAAAACACCGACTTTCTTGTTCGGTTACATTTCTATGGAAGAGGAAGAGAAAATTAACCGATCCAAATTCGGTGGTTTCCTCAATCTACTGATTTGATCTCAAATTGTAACTATTCACCTGTCCAAATGCATTGAAAATACCTCGTGTCGACACTATTACCCCCTGAAATTTTGGGCCGAAACTAGGAACTAAAATTTGTATATTGTTATATTTCTCTCTGAAATGTGAAACGAAGGATCTGTCTAGTTGATACGATTTGTTCACCGCTTCTGTTTTGGTTTCTTACTTTTATACAGGGTGATTCCGTCAGATTTTGGGATAAGTTTACACAAGTCAAGACAGTCTCGAAACAATGTTTGGTTTATGGTTGGGGGTCTCTATTGAGAATATACAGGGTGATTTGTCCGATTCGACCGATTTTACTTTTATTGATAACTTTGGTACGCACTACGGACTACGCAGTCGGCCGTTAGGCCGACCGTAAACACAATAACTTCCGGAAGAAACGACTTAGAAACTCGATATTTGTAGAGTAGGTTTGGGGCTTAATTACGAAGGTCGAATTCGTGAATGGGTAAAATCCGCCCAATGATTCCGTAGATATACCCATTCAAAATTTTATTTTTCCAATATGTCCAAAAATACAGATATGATCGAATTGAAATCCAGTAATTTATCAGAAAAAAATTTCAAAAAGCACTGCCGTGAAGGCAGCATATGGCAATTGTCATACCCTTTAATTCTTGATCGGCTCCCTGAAATGTTTACTTCCCATATATTCGTCGGAAAAATTCTTTTCGCCAATATTAGGTATTGTGTCGGTGACCGATGGCAAATGTCGTCATCTTTCTTGCATATCCTGAATATTGCCAGAAACTGCAAACTCGATTGGTTGATTCAATCTAGTGGAACGGATTAGAATTCAACAACGCCATTAAACTTGGCTAACGATAGCGTTTAACTTGCCTTCGGACAATTTACCATAATAACTGCCAACTTAGAATGTGACGATAATAACAGAGGGTCGATGCTGTTATTTGGGTTAATTGTCAGCTATATTTATACAAAAACACAACATAGTTTCAGCGGTAATTTCGCTTAAACATATGTAATTACAGTGTCTGGACTCGATTCATATAATTTATCGTCGAATTGGAATTGCATGTGCGCTTACGAACTAGGAAAAATTGATTTATATTCCGGCATGTTATTTTCGAGTTAATTTCCAATTTGGACATATTAATTAGGATATATTTTATTCGTTGAACGACAATTTCATATTGATTGAATTTTGTGGTCATTATGGAATGTGATGAGAAATAGGCCTGAACAGAATTTGATTTATTTAATGGAGATACGTCAATGATTTCATCATTGAGGCTTGATAGTTTTGCCTAATTTGGCATGCATTACAAAAACTTTGTTGGCAGCGATTAAAATTCAGCAGTTTCAATAATGTACATTATTTCTAGATGGAAATGGAAACGATTCAAATCTCGAAATCCCGATCATCTTTTGTTGTCAATTTTGAATCATAGAAAAATTGATTCGATTAACAATGAACTTTGAAACAACAAAATGATCAGAATACATGTTCAACATCGAATTCAGGGCGAATTGAAATTGGAAATTTTAACGCGGTTTTGCAAAATCGTGACATTGAATACCTTGGTATAGCAAAAGTTGAAAATGTGAAATAAACTCCTCATATAAATTTCATAATAAAAAAATTCAGGAACTCGTTTTCGAAAGTCAAATTTACTGAATAAGTTTTCAATACTCGTCAACTGGAATTTTTTTTTTTCGCTAATTCGAAAAAAAAAATTATTCAAAGACATTGGGAATCCTACCAAAATGGTTTCTCCAAACTGTTCCCAAAAATGATATAAGATATTCAATTGATATCCGAAAAAAATGGACATCAGACAATTATACTAAACTCATAATATATTCACACTCATAATACCAGGTTCAATATCGAAAATCAATGAAAATCATAGTAAGCAAAATAATTGGACTGAAATAATACAATTATCGCCCTTAGGTTGGCGGTAATAGTAATAGTAAAAATAAAAATAATAGTACTAATGATAATAGCGCCTTCATTGACGCAGAAAAAATTGAATAGTTGATGAAATAAGAGCTATCCCATCAATTGTCTGATACAGGGTGAATCTTTGAGTTGAACATTGATTTCAACCCTGAATTCATTTCAATTCAATGAAATTGTCTGAGAAAACTTATTTTCTCACACAATTCTTATGATTTGGTACTGATTGGCATCTTTTATGAAATTGGATTTGAATTATTACTGTATTCCCTCTTCATTCACAAACATTAAAAAAATGCGAAATTTCAAGAGGATTATATGATCGGGTAATTAAGTGCGGAAAAGCCCCTGACGTCAGTCTTCTTTTCTAACCGGCGTTTTGGTAATACATAGTTTGTTGATGTTATTCCTTTTCGCAAGACCTTTTTATGGGAATATTTTTTCTTGTTATGCTTTTGGAATGCTTTTCATCGAAACATTTACTTGTTATGCACAAGAATCTCCTCAAATATTATAATTTGAAGGTATTATGGTGATTATATTGAGGTTATAAATGTACAAAAATAGTTCATAAATTTAAATCTAGCTAATAAACTAAATAAAAATAAAGAAATATCAGGGCGATGCCTTAAAGTCAAATAATGTCAATAAATGCATGACTTAACATAAGGCATCAAGAAGAAACATGAAAAAATCACTCGATGTCATTATTGATAATAAATTTAATTGCAGTGTTTAAATAATAGAGATCCACTGATGTTGAAAAAAACTCACAAAATCAGAAGGCGTTATACGCAACTTCATTCAGAAAATTCATCCAAGATGTTATATACTCTCTCGAGAATATATAAATAAAATGGAATGGATAATATGGAATTATTATCCCAGAATTTATTGATTTTAGATTACACCAGAATCATCAGGTAACCAGGTCTGATTAACATTAGCTGGAACTGAAAAAGAACGCTGTTTGAGCAATTCCTCAAGAGGATTTTCGCAACGAAAATAGACATTTTTTGGTAAACCCGCAAGATTTCCCGTCGCCAAGATATAAGTAAGATATTGACATCATTGTAAACAGTGCGAGTTCCTGAACAAAAAATATAAAGGCCAACATAGGCGGTCTCTTCTTGTTTGGAAGATATAGGCCCCCAAAGTTCCAAATTGTTGCATTTTCAGATCCTTTTTTCCACCATGAAAATGATCTCTCACTTCTCAAATATGGTTCATAAATCATCTTTGAACCTTCAATCAACGGTTAGCGACACTTTTTTCCAAGAATATTCATTAAAAATATTTGTTTAGGGTTTCATTCTCAATATTTTCGTTTGAACTTAATTCTTTCTACCCCCTTCAAAATAGGGAGGTTGTTATGTATAGTCGAAATTCGGGGTATTCCAATAAAATGGATTATATAATAACCTCGATTCATTGGAAGACTGGGAAGGACGCGATCTATTACATATGAAAAGATATTTACGTTGAAATATATATTAGGGTGTATTCGCATTCCATAACTATGTGTTTCAACCTTGTAGATTCCATTAAAAACGAAATCTCCTGTTGGAAGATTTAGAGTATCGCAGTAAGAACATATTTGATTTTTCTCGCCAGCAATAATCACATCAGTCATTCACGAATACGCACGATGGCACGATTCCGACCGATGAAATTCGCGCCATTGCCAAACTTCACTTTTAGACTGAGTCGAAATCAGAAGGAATCGAGGTTAAGTGGTTGTCCAGTATTTTCTTTGTTTTTTTTATTAAATATCGACTATTCTTGAAAGAAAGTATTGATTATCGTTGGTCGAAGGTTCAAAGATGATTTGTGAACTATACAGAAGAAATGGGAGATTGTTTTTATGGTGGAAAAAGGTACCTGAAAACGCATCAATTTGGAACTTTGGGGGCCCATATCTTCCAAATTAAGGAAGACCGCCTATGTTCGACTTCACATTTTTTGATCAGGAAAAACACACTGCGTACAATTATGTAAATATCTATTTGATATCTCGGCGACGGGAAATTTTGCGGGTTTACCGATTTTTTCAGTTCCTATCAGTTGATCCTTGTTATTGCATGCCTTTCCTTATGCAATTCATCAGAATACCTAACCTAGGTAACAATATGGTTAGGATTATCGCTCGTCAAATAAATGGTATCGAAATTTTCATCGCGAATACCAAATTGAAATGGAATGATGGTTGTTGATATTCTCTGCCGGCATCGTGTGGTAGTATGTACTATATGTTTGACAAGAGCACTTACAATAACAACATGATGAACAAGCTCCGAACACTCGTGTAATTCGAGTATGTAAAATTGATATTGGATTCCATTTATGTAGATTGAGTACTCTATGATGTTATACAAGGAAATATAAATTGGGCCCCGAGTTATATTCGCTTCTGTTTGGATTTAATTAGTTGTCGAACATATCACTTAATTCGAAGGTGAACTTCGATGTTTCACGTTGTAGAATATGTACTGTTCTTCACACAGATATATGCAGGAAAATTTGATGAACAAGGGGTTCGCGATCAATAAATTATGAATTGTGATATTTCAGGGAACTCGGCCTGTGAATGGATTCATGCTTACCCCATACGTTCTTTACATGAATTGTGGGCAATACAAGGAAGGCGACGGTCCATGGAACACTGAGACGGTACACGGGAATCACAATTTCTTTGAGAATTTGATTTCTTGAGAAGATACCACTGCTCTATCGATCTAGAATATTTCCAGCTCTTTCGTAGCGGTTTTCAAGTAATTGCTCGGGTTACTGCTATTTTTTTGTGCGAAACATAACTTCATTTAAACGTACATTCCCAACCAGCAAAGTTGTCGTATAATTCTGATGATTCTCGACTTTTTCATTTTATAAGTATTATATTGAACTCTCTAGAATGTCAATTCATTATATTGGAGCTAAATAAATTTCAATCTCAAGTATTTTATAAATTTATCACGAAAACGTTTATATGGCCGAATTATAAAATATCTTATAAAACTGTTTCTATAGTATTTCTTAAGGAATCTATAACTAACTTATAAACATAAATATTTATACAATTGAATTGTTTTTTAGTGGGTTTATAACATTTTCCTACGATATTCCTGCCTTCATTATAAATTCATTAAAATATGTTTCAAATTTACTTTGTATGAAGTTACATTATAGTTTTATAAAATAACTTTCACCAACAGTATGCTTTTATAAGAAAATTTATTTTTTCGTGATCGCACATTTTATAGTATTGTATTCCATGGCGATAATCGAATATGAAATGTATTTTGATTTAATATTCGATATCTTTTAAAAATCTATAAATAGAATTGAAAATTATTCCCGATTTCGTTGGACATGTCCACTTACTTAATGGAGAAAAAAAAATTCTAACCCCACTTTTCCTGTAACAGCTGCGTTTGTTATTATTATTTTATTTTCCATGACGATAATGAAATATTATCGAAATAATGAACATCTTGAAAGATTTCATGAAAATCTATATCTGAAATTGAAAGTTATAGGTATTTGATTTCGTCGAGCAGGTCCACTCACTAGTGTTGAGAAAAAAAAATGAGGGGTGGTACTTCTAATCAATCTAACCACACTTTTCCTACAACAGTTGGGTTCGCCATCATTAATTTATATTAATGCCGATAATAAAATATTATCTGTATCGAATTTTGAGTGAGGTTACGACGAAAGAATCAACATGTTTGAAGTTTTCGTGAAAATCTGTTAATGGAATTGGAACTCAATCTTGATTTTGTAAGACATATCCAGTCACTGGAGTTTGGGAAATATATGAAAATGAGAAGTCAGAGCGTGCTTGTGATTCTAACCACAATCTTTTTATATCAAATCAGCTGCGTTTTTCGCCAAAGCGAAATTGAGAAATATGTCACAGAGGTTATAGCTGCGATTTGGGGACCCTGTGTATGTTTCCATTAGTCACCTAGGCGATAGTGTTGAATATGTTTCATAGCAGTTGTATAGTAGCTAAATTATTACAGAAAGCTTTATAAAGATACGAAACTATTTTATAAGATGACGCCATTAAAGATGGCAGTATTTATGATGATAAAAAATGACGAATTCCGAAGGTACTGAAATTTGCATCGGTGCTGAATTTGAATCACCTAAGAAAAAACATGGCTTGATAATGATGTTTCGCAAACATTGGATCATATTTCGATGAAAAAAAAATTACAAGACCCACGAAGCATTTTAATGTTTTGTTCATTTATTTATGGAAAACGTTCGAAAATAGGAAGCGCATTTATGATATGCTAATATTATGCTTTATTTCACAATGACATTTAATTCGCATCAATATTTTCGTTCCCCATTTCGGGAACTAAAACTCTTAGTGCATTAACGTATAAATAATAAAATGGTTTCTGCTAAAGAGTAAAGATAGGCGACGTTCAATATTTTCCCATCGACTGTCATATTCCGAATTGTTTCTTGCAACTGAAAGAAATAATTAAAAAGTATTTCGATTTTTTAAATAACATTCCAGATTACTCTTTTATTTCAGAACAGGTATGTGAAAAACCTTATGAAGTTCCTATAAAACCGTTTTAAAGCTGCTTCATATTTTTCTTGTAACATTCCCGAGAGGCTTTATAAAATCTCGAGGGTAGCAAAATTGTATTATAAAATGTGCCAATTTTGTATTTATAGTTATTGTTTAAACGCATTAGAAACATTTCCGAGAAGACAAATATTATATAAGCATTTGGCTGAAAACGTTTCAGCAACAGTTATAAAATAGGAAATTGCTAGTTGGGATTACTTCGGTATTCGGAATCCTAGAAACCTGAAATGTTATATGCATTTTCCTAAATGAAACGACCTGTATATCAGAATATGAATTGAAAGTTAGGCGGTTCTCTTGAGTTCGCGCCATCTGAAGACGGCGTGCACTTAGGGAAAGTTGTTTCTTCCCAGTGCGAGAGGTGGGCTCATCAGATAGGCTGAATCCTCTGGCACCTGCCTATGACAACCGCAGAAATGGCATAGTGAGCGACTACGACCGACTCGCTTATTATGTGTTGGAATGAAGTAGGTAGCATGTGTCAGTCAGTGGCGCCACCTTCTGCCAGCTCAGTTGAACTACGCCGCATAAAAAGAAAAATATAAATTTCCTTTCAAACAATGTAACATGCCCCCATAATTACATTGTAAGGTTTTCGACTCAAATGCAAGATTTCATGCCAATTATGCTGCATTCAGTGATTACTTAATCCATTGCTCCAAATCGCTAAAGAGGGAAAGAGAAAATGATACAGAAATATACGAGTAGCTAAGGCGGGTCGAAAAAATAAATAATATATAAGGTGTTCTGAGTACTTTTCATATAAGTGTCACATAATCACAAGGACGAATATCTGTCGATAAATCAACAAATATTCCACCTTGATCAGAGCTAATCATCCAACCAACCAAAATACCTACACCGAAGAAGTGGATCCAAGGAGAATGACTACAGCTGTTTAACAGTTATCACTGATCGTCAGGTCAACTTACCTCGGATAAAACCGCAGAAGGAATCTCGATACTTGGTGGGAATCCACATGAACCGAGTGTTTCCTAAGTTGTGACGGTTGCTTGTAATCTGCAAAATCGCAGATACGGCGAACTGATGCGATAAGAGGATGAACGTCATTCACATCGATCAAAGTATTCTAACTCGAGCTACTCAGCTAGCAAAATTTGTCCAGGTCGAGCTGAGTGACAGGCAGAGCCTGGTTCGAGGAATCACAAGAGATGATTCAGGTCATTATGATTAATAGACTTGCCTGGCCTACCATCCCATGCATAAATTGAACTGAGGTTTGTCCTATAAATGACGATTTGTGGCTCCAGCTAATCTACGTTACCCAAATTCCCGAAAGTTAGTTGCAGTTGAACTTTTCGAAGATAAAGTATAGGTCTTTACTCATGCACTTAACTTATACAGTGTGGTCCAAAGAAAACTTAACATCTCGTTTTTCCGGCTTGAAAATGAAAATGTGGAAAACTGGAACCCCCCAACGGGGGTGAGCACAACCCCTCGTTCGGCAATATTCATTCGTAAGACTTTTTTCGGATGGAGGAAGTTGGGAGTACTAAAATGTTAAAATAATTTTGGATCAAATGGAGTCAATCACAACATCGAGAAGGGGGACATAATCACGATATGGATATATGGACGTTGATGAAACTATCCTAGTTGTCCATTTACGGATGCGTGAAACCCAGTCATGTAGTACAATAACAATTGAACGTGTTGCTCGGTGATAGCACCAGCCGACTAGATTGATTTCAGCACTCGACAATGCCGCTGCATTATCCCATCTGCAATTAACAATTCCGACGGTTTTCATTAGCATCTGTTTATTTTATCGAGCGCCATCTAGTGCAAGTGTTTTGTTTCGGTCGACGGTCGCTAATTAAATGTTCATTATGTGTGCACTCCGCGGTAATTGGGAATTTCGATATGTAAATTATATTCGATAAATAATCGAGGACCATGTTTTCGTTCCTATAAACATTGAAATATACCGGATTGGGTTGTGCGTTTGCATAT
Organism: Myrrha octodecimguttata; assembly: GCA_958510865.1. Lineage (NCBI taxonomy): Eukaryota > Metazoa > Arthropoda > Insecta > Coleoptera > Coccinellidae > Myrrha > Myrrha octodecimguttata. Next base: position 8,016,414 of record OY294063.1, read on the forward strand.
ATGCGTTCGGTCGTACTGATTTAAAAATCTAGAGTAGCAATGACGTGAAGTCAGCAGCTTTTAAGCGTTCACATTGCGAAATGGTGACTTGGAAATTTCATTGAAATATAATAATTTTGAAAAAAAATTAAAAAAAAAAAAAATTTTTGTTGAATTTTTCCATGGATAATTCTTCTTATTGACGCTGTTCATATTCCAACAAAGTTTCATTTCGATCAGATAAATATTTTTCGAGTTATGAAAAATCAAAATTTCAAACGACTGTAGCACAAAAACCTTTCGGCAGATTTGGCCCATTAACGAACTCAACTGAGATATTCAGGATCTTAACCTAACCTGAAAATTTCAAGACTCCAGGTCCTTCCGTTCGAAAGTTACAGCGCACACGGCCTTACGGACAGAATCAATTTTGACCACGGATTTTTCATCAGTGAGTCCAACCAATTGTACGAAAACTGGTGCTTAGAGAAGCAACAATAGTTGTTGGGAATTCGAAAATTTTTTTTTGGTTTTAATTTGAAAACAATACGACGTTTCAGGGAATGATTTTCATAAAAATATCAAGGGTAGTGAATAGATTGTGAAGCCTGTGTCGTCAGAACACAAAAAAGGTGATATTGCTTCATCTTGTCCAATACTTTTCATCCTCGAAGAGTAAGCATTATTTCCTCATCGAACCCGAGAAAATTCCCAATTTTGTTTCACTATCGTACATAAAATTGAAGACATAAACAGATAGAGATTAATAATATTTGGATAATAAACTAATTTACTTAACAGGGTTGAAGGTCAGGTTGTTGGAACAAAAACCGCCTCTCAGACCATTGCCGACATGTTTCTATTTTATTCTGAAATCTTCTTCAGGGCTCTAAAATGAATTACAAGATTTTTCTTTTTACACTTATATACAATGCTGTAATGTGCAATGGGACAACACAATGAGACAATAAATAATTACTTAAATATTGGAATACTACAATTCAAAAAACGAACTTTAAATACAACAGTGAGAGAAACATCAAATATAATTCAGCTCAAAATATAAGTACCCAATCCAACATTAAAAGAGGGAAAACAAAAAACTCACAGTCTTTTTGTGGTTTTAACGAGGGTTTTATAGTCAAACTCATGAAAGATATGAAATAAAAAATAACAATGATGTCCACTTTTATTGTTTATTTCATATCTTTCATGAATCTGACCATAAAACCACAAAAAGACTGAAAGTAATTTGTTTTTCCTCTTTTAATGTTGGATCGGGTACTTATATGCTGAGCTAAATTATATTTGATAACATAATCACAAGGACGAATATCCGTCGATAAATCAACAAATATTCCCCCTTGATCAGAGCTAATCATCCAATCAACCAAAATACCTACACCGAAGAAGCGGATCCAAGTAGAATGACTACAGCTGTTTCACAATTATTATTGATCGTCAGGTCAACTTAACTTGGATAAACCGCAGAGAGTTCTCTCGATACTTGTTACCTTTCAGAAGGACCGTTGCAGTAAGGTAACAAGTATCGAGAGAACTCTCTGCGGTTTATCCAAGTTAAGTTGACCTGACGACCAATAATAATTGTGAAACAGCTGTAGTCATTCTACTTGGATCCGCTTCTTCGGTGTAGGTGTTTTGGTTGATTGGATGATTAGCTCTGATCAAGGGGGAATATTTGTTGATTTATCGACGGATATTCGTCCTTGTGGTTATGTTATTTATTATTACAGGAGCTCTTTCTTCTCCGTGAAACCAATTCCTATTATATTTGATGTTTCTCTCACTGTTCTATTTAAAGTTTGTTTTTCGCATTGTAGTATACTAATATTTATGTAATTATTTATTCATTTATTGTCCCATTGTGTTGTACCAATGCACATTACAGCATTGTATATAAGTGTTAAATGAAGAATCTTGTAATTCATTTTAGAGCTCTGAAGAAGATTGTAGAATAAAATCTAAAAATGTCGGCAATGGTCTGACAGGTGGTTTTTGTTCCAACAACCTGACCTTCAACCCTGTCAAGTAAATAAGATTATCAATAACAAAGGTCTCAAGCTAAAAACTCATTATGATATACTTGGATAATATCGAAAATAAAACTTCTGCTTCTGCTAATTTTTCGCTTTCAGATACGTGTTGTGTTTGAATTTTTGAAAGATCGCTCATCATAGCTTCTGCATTTCCCAATAAAGCCAGCTAATGACATATGACAAAGATAATACACTTCGAGATTATAACATTCTGCGACATGTCGTTTGCCCTTGGAAATTTAAAAGGTGATATTTATGTGCAGATAACATAATCACAAGGACGAATATCCGTCGATAAATCAACAAATATTCCCCCTTGATCAGAGCTAATCACCCAATCAACCAAAACACCTACACCGAAGAAGCGGATCCAAGTAGAATGACTACAGCTGTTTCACAATTGTTATTGATCGTCAGGTCAACTTAACTTGGATAAACCGCAGAGAGTTCTCTCGATACTTGTTACCTTTCAGAGGGATCGCTGCAGTATACAACTTACAGCGCGCCATCTGCCAGGAGCATCTTGCGAATCTCACCTTCGAGTGCAGAATACTTTGATCGATGTGTGTGACGTTCATCCTTTTGTCGCATCAGGTCGCTGTAACTGCGATATTGCAGCTTTACAAACAACGGATCAACATTGGAAACACTCGGTTCATGTGGATTCCCACAAGACGAAAACGTCCAACATCTAACAAAGATAGGAAATGGTTTCATGGAGAAGAAAGAGCTCCAGTAGTAATAAATAACATAATCACAAGGACGAATATCCGTCGATAAATCAACAAATATTCCCCCTTGATCAGAGCTAATCACCCAATCAACCAAGCTGCAATATCGCAGTTACAGCGACCTGATGCGACAAAAGGATGAACGTCACACACATCGATCAAAGTGTTCTGCACTCGAAGGTGAGACTCGCAAGATGCTCCTGGCAGATGGCGCGCTGTAAGTTGTATACTGCAGCGATCCCTCTGAAAGGTAACAAGTATCGAGAGAACTCTCTGCGGTTTATCCAAGTTAAGTTGACCTGACGATCAATAACAATTGTGAAACAGCTGTAGTCATTCTACTTGGATCCGCTTCTTCGGTGTAGGTGTTTTGGTTGATTGGGTGATTAGCTCTGATCAAGGGGGAATATTTGTTGATTTATCGACGGATATTCGTCCTTGTGATTATGTTATTTATTACTACTGGAGCTCTTTCTTCTCCATGAAACCATTTCCTATTTATGTGCAAAGTTTATCACAGATATTTCCGACCACTGTTGAAAAATATGAATTTGAGTGAAATTAACCCTTGCTTCCTAACTCGGTCCTGTTGAGTAAATATGAATCCACAAAAGCGTTCTGTCCCGCGCGCAAACATACAAAATTGCCACTGTTGTGCGAGAGCGTCCGTTTATAAAAAAATATACATGGAATATTTTATCAGTTTTCACGAAATTAAACTAGTATTCGGTTTATTTACGTACGCGCCCTGATGAATAATTCCAATTTACGAATCCTCTCTGCCCCTCCGTTTATTCCTCGTTTCGATTGAAAATTTTCACGTTCATTGCTTTAAATAAACTAATTCGATTTATACATGTTTTATTGTTGGATCAGGTTTGTGATTTCAATTTCGAATTAACCGGGAACGCTGTTATGAAATGAAACTTTTATTTAAATTAAAAAAACGGCGTATGGTATAGGTACAGAAGATTATTCGGGATTGTATTCGGAATGCATTTTACGATGCGGAAATGAAATAAAATAAATTATTGGTTATTGGTGAAAAAATTCTACATTCTATATGGCTGATAATTTAGTATTTTTTGCGCGCATGTTCCAGGGGGACGTCGTGCTATGTTAGGGATATAGTCGATAACATGAGGAACAGCAACTCAACGGATTATTATGGACTCTCAATCAAAGTACTGAAAAGGAACATCAACACCATCATTTCTCCGTTAACCCAGCTAATAAACGAGTGCTTGCGGACGGGACACTTTCCTAATTGCCTTAAAATCTCAAAAGTGATACCTGTATTTAAGAAGGGCGACAAAGATGATATCAATAATTATCGACCGATTTCACTAGTGCCAGTTTTCTCGAAAATACTTGAAAAAATAATGTGTTCCCAAATCGTTGACTACTTTGAATCCAATAATCTACTCACTGATCGTCAGTTTGGCTTCCGTAAGGGCAGAAGCACAATTCAAGCTATTACCGATTTTGTCGGCGCCACTCTCGATTGTTTCGAAAACAAAGATTATCGGATTGCATCATTTCTAGACCTGGCTAAGGCTTTCGATTGCGTGGCGCATGTCAAACTCCTACAAAAACTAAAAAAATATGGCTTTGATGGGGAGGCAATCAGTATGGTTGAATCCTTTCTGAATGGAAGGTACCAGGTGGTATTTTCGGGCGATTCATGCTCTGGCGTGAGTTCTATTGATGCTGGCGTGGTTCAGGGTTCCATTTTGGGTCCCGTTCTATTTCTAATTTTCATTAACGATTTGCCTGATTATGTACCAGAAATCGAGACCACATTGTTCGTTGATGACACAACGATAGCGGTTAAGGCTTCAAATTTACAAACACTGCTTGATCTGTCGGATGTGGCGCTGTTGAGACTTACCGAGTGGTTTACTTCGAACGGCTTGATAATTAATGAGAGTAAGACCCAAAATTTGCTCATGACACTAAGACCAATTGATGATAGCTATGGCGGTGACAACCCAGTTAGGTTTCTTGGCGTCCATGTTGACGCTGCACTCTCGTGGAGGTCACACGTAGATGAACTTGTGACTAAACTAAGCCGGAATATTTTCGCATTAAAAACATTATCGTTTTCCCTACCCCGAAGTGTGTTGTGCACGGTGTATTTCGCTATGGTAGAGTCCCATTTGAGGTACGGAATTGTGTTGTGGGGAAATTGCGCATATCGTGAAGCTGTTTTTAGACTGCAGAGGCGGGCCATCAGGATTCTGGGGGGTTTGGGATATCGAGACTGCTGCAGAAATACCTTCAAAGATTTGGGTATACTTACATTCCCATCTCTTTTCCTTTTAGAAAATCTGATATACTTACATCAAAATAAAAATAAATATCTGCTGCAGTCGGATGTACATCGCTACGACACTAGAAATAAGTCCCTTATTAGGAAAGATTTCCTAAGATTGAGTAAATCCCAACGGGGTCCGGGTTTTTTCGCGGTGTCTCTGTACAATAGACTTCCTGGTGGGGTGAAAAATCTGCAATTACTAAGTTCAAAGCTAAAATTAAGAAAATGTTGGCAGTTAAGGTGTTTTATTCTGTTGACGAATATTTTAATTTGACTCTGGGTGACGTTGACTTCGTGTAAGCTTCTCTTGGAGCATAGTAATGTACTTTATTACATCCAATTTTGGAATTATCATTTTGTGACGTGTGAAAACAATGTTATATTTGAAATAATCACCAATAAATATCTATATATCTATCTATCTATCTATCGTTTTGTCCAGATGTCTATAATTATCGAAATTTTTCCCGGAATTGTTCCCAATCGTATAGATTGGACTCACTGATGACGAATCAAGTGGCAAAATCGATTATGTCCGGCCGATCGAACTGTTGAACGAAGCAAGCTAGTGACTTGAAACTTTCGGGGTAGGTCGCGCATCTGAATGCCGCGGCAAATTCGTTAATTGGTCAAATTAGTCGTACGGTTTAGGAGATAATAGCCATTTGAAGTTTTAAAGTTATTTCCCTAGTATTTCAGAAACTATCAGAGCGATTGGATTGAAACTTGGCAGTTACTTGAATCAAAATGACGCGCAAGTTTTTGCTGACATAGTTCGAGATAGGTTCGTTACTGAATCAAAAAAAAATTGTTTTTCTTCAGAAACCCCTCTTCATATTCGAAGAAAATTCTGCCCATACCTTGAAATCCCTATTCCACAGCAGTGGACCAAATTACGAATTCGTTAATAGTTTTTTGGGATATTGGAAAGAAATCTGTCAAATTTTCTGCATTTTTCCTACTTATCGTTGTTGTTTTCTGGAATGATTCAGAAAATACTGATTGAATCATGCTGAAACTGGGTAATTAATCAGTTTGAAAAGGCTGATGAACAACATTGTGATAAATCTCGCGATGAGGGTGTGATTAGAACAATTTGAAAATCTGCGGAATCATTGGGTGGATTTTACCCATTTGCGAATTCGGCCTTTGGGATTCAGGCCCAAACATATTCTACAAATATCGAGTTTCTGAGTTGTTTCTTTCGGACGTTATTTTGTTTACGGTCTAAGGGCCGAACGTGAGCATAATAACTTTCGGCGTTTGTAGTTTTTAGATTATTTCATTGATATTTCAGGAACAAATGCAGCGATTGGATTGAAACTTGGCAGTGAGTTGAAGCATAAGGACTTGCTATTATCGCCGCCTATATTGAAAAAAAAATGATCTGCTCAAACCTAGAACTCTACTAATTTTTGGAGATATTGGGAGAACCTAGAAAATACGACGTGAACTCAGCAGCTTTTGCGGACATGTTCAAATTCCATGCCCAAGCGGTCATCTTTTCCTGCACCGAACATAATTTTGGTGATTTCGCTTGAATCGAAGTTAAAGCCATTTAAACTTTTGAGATTTTTTCCCTGATATTTGAGAAAATACTGGATCGACTGGATTGAATCTTGGCAGTTAGTTGGAGCAAAGCGATTTGTTACTTTTTGCGAAATTTTATTCAGTCGTTTCTTCCGGAAGTTATTGTGTTTACGGTTAGCCTAACGGCCGACTGCGTAAACACAATAACTTCCGAAAGAAACAACTTAGAAACTCGATATTTATAGAGAAGGTTTGGACCTTAATTACGAAGGCCGAGTTCGTGAATGGGTAAAATCCACCCAATGATTTCGTAGATATACCCAATCAAAATTTTATTTTTCCAATATTTCCAAAAATACAGATCAGATCGAATTGAAATCCAGTACTTCATCGAAAAATAACAGTTCGAAGTTTCATACAGAATTTAATGAGGATGATATAATGAGAAAATCATAGAAATTTTTTTTTTCAAATTGTTCTAATGACACGATTATCACGAAATTTCGCATAAAGTTGTCTTTCAGCATCTCAAAACTAGCTGTGAAGTTTTATCAGGACTGAATCAGTATTTCTCAAGTTATACTGAAAAAATCAACGATATCGAGAAGAACACCTCGAAATTTGACATACTTTTTCCCGATATCTTCAAAACTTATAATCGTATCGAACTGAAATTTGGTACACTGCTGTGAAATATGAAGCTCAAAGTGTGAGTGAAATTTTTTTTGGATGTAATGAATGGTTTCCAGAAAATTTTTTTTTTAGAATTTACTGACAACATGATCCTGACGAAATTTGGCTCAAAGTTGCGCGTTGTCATACTCCACCTAACTGCCAAATTTGAATCCAATCGCTCTGGTAGTTTCTGAAATAAAAAATAAATAACTTCAAGTGCCTATTACTCCGAAACTATTCGACCGATTTGGCCCATTAGCGAACTTAACCGCGGCATTCTGATGCGCAACCTATCCTGAAAGTTTCAAGTTGCTAGCTTGCTTCTGTCGACAGTTATCGTGTCTACGGCCGGACAGAATCGATTTTGACAACGGATTCGTCATCAGTGAGTCCAACCTAGTCGATTGAGACCATTTTCGGCTCAATCATCCAAAATTACAGACATTTGGACAAAACGATAGCACGCATGTTCTCCTAGAACATGCGTGCAAAAAGCGTATGCGATTAACTATTCCTCGTTAATTCCTTATCGTTTCACACACTCCTACAATGCGTTATCGCAGCAATATAATAGCTATGTTTTTCAAGTAAATGCTTAAGTTTTCGAAAACAGTTGTACACATAAAAAGTTATTTTCAACATTCATTATAATTGTTTTTCGGATATTCGACAGGTTTTCGTTCATTGTTTGTTCTCTATGGTTTTAGTTGTAAAAGTCTTAGCCTAGTAGAATCATAACTTAGTTGGCCGCGAGGTTGGCTATTCATTAAAATGCTGTTTAACCTGAGCTTGCCATACATTTGTGTTTTTCTCGTAAACGCATAAGTTTTCGCGAAAACTTGTATTGATGAAAACGTTATAAAATCAATTGGGATTGTGAGGCATATTTTTTCAAAATTAAAATGTTCATCTTACAAAAATGTTTTAAGAAAAAAATTTCTTAGGGTTTGACTATTTCAATCCCTTCTAAGCATACTCGGGGATGAAAAATTTCAAAATGGGTAGTAACATTGACCAATAATATTAACAAAGTTTCTTTTCTGTAGGTTAATATACAGAGAAAAAGCCTAGAAAAGCACCGACATGACGTCAGCAGCTTTTGCGCGCATGTCCGAAGGATATAGGCATAAGTGAACATGCGCGCGAAATCTGCTGACTTCACATCAGTGCTTTTCGAGTTTTTTTTTTGAGACACTCTGAAGAAAACTTCGATACCGAGAAAAAAACCACGCATTTTGTCAATTTGACATATTTTTTACAGTTTCTCCAAAACTTATCCTCTAATTGAACTGAAATTTGGTACACTGCTGTGAAATATGAAGCTCAAAGAATGACCAGAATTTGTTTTGAATGTAATGTATGATTTTAGGAAAAAAAAATTTTGAGAATTCACTGACTGCACGATCCAGACAAAATTTCGCAAAAAATGCAAATCCTTATGCCCTAACTAGTTGCCAAGTTTCAGTCCAATCGTTTCAGTAGTTCTCGAAATATAAGGGAAAAAAATGGCTATAATTTCGAAACCGTTAGACCGATTTTGCCCATTACCGAACTTAACCTTCGCATTTTGAAATGCAAGCAACCCTGAAATTCGATGGGGTCCCCCGTACGCCCGCAATAGTACGTACGGCCGACCGGCCGTACAGAATCGATTTTAACACTGGAATCGTCATCAGTGAGATCAACCTAGTCGTTTGAAACCATTTTCGGCTCAAAATTCGAAAATAACTGACATTGGGACAGATCGATAGCACGCTGTTCCCCCAGAACATGCGCACAAAAAATGAGAACCATTTCTTTGGATGGGTGTAACTTTTTCGGGGGAAGGTTTTCAAAAAATTCTATGCCACATACGCATTATTTTCATCCCAGAATCACTCCTTACATTTTTCGTTGATATTCAGATACATTCTGTAGAGTCGAGTGATTAGTTCATTGTATCATATCTACCAAAAATGAAAGTACTGGAATATTCCGAATTAGTTTTGTAGGTTTTTGTTTCATGCTCTTGTATATTTTTCTCATATCGTTGTCTTTATTTCAGGGTCCTCCACAACCAGGACAGCCTTTTAAGTTCACTGTGGGCGAATCATGTGATAGGATAAAAGAAGAATTCAATTTTTTGCAAGCACAATACCACAAGTGAGTACCATGAAAAGTAGAACAGTTGAAATATTTCACAGCCGGCTCTGTTATGCGATCATGCATACATTGATAATTCGCTTGTTTCCATAACTCGATGAATTATATATCAATTAATCTTGGGAAGACTTTGATCCCACTGTAAAGCGGGATTTTCACAGGCGCAGCTCGCTGCACTCATGGGCCCCTATTCTTGAATCGGAGAAGGGAGGAAATAGGCGTATCGACGCTGTCGTCAAGTAAACGCGGTGCATTTCTGATGGAAGGATAGAGAACGTTCATTTCATCACATTCAAGAATAGGGTCCCTGAAATTGTGGAGAATTTACCACTGACGTCATTGAAAGGAAACGAAAGCTCAAGGCCGCTCAGGTTCCCCATTTTTTCACCTTGAGGCTTCTTGACAAACCTATCTCGCCTGAAAATTAAACATGTTCGATAGATATTGTGAAATTTCTCCCCGCCTAATGGACTCATATGCAAACTCATGACATCTCGTTCAGACGAAAGCAATTCCACGAATGCAAGGATCACGGTAAAGTGCCAAGCCACATGATAACCCTGCTAACCTGCTCTATGTTGAAAAGTACATTCTTTATATACAGTGCGCTTCAAAATCATGAAAAAAATTCATTTTCTCAGAAGAAAAATATTTGGCAACAAAATCTTGAAACAGGTCAATTTTTGTATCACTTTTACCAAATTTTTATGCAATTTTGAAGGATTTTTGTGGCACCCTCTGCCATCCCCATCAACCCTCTAAATTTTTTGAATACGGAAAGTGGGTCACGTGGTACTTTTTTGGTAAGGTCTTTTATCTTCTTCACAGGGGCGCAGAAATTTTCAAGAAAAATTTTTTTTTGAAAAATTAGTTACTTCAAAGAGGTTTCCATTATGTGCACTTTATCATGGCTCATTTACTTTGAGATGATACTACCTGAATAAATTTGTCACCGAATGAAAGTCGACCATCACAGTTTTGTTCATGCACAACTTTCAACCCCTACGAACCCTTGATTTATTTTATTTATTTATTTATTTATTGTTGTACAAGGAATATAAACAGGATTATCCCATAAATAGTATTCACAGAATAATATAGTTAGCGAAAAAAAACATTGACAAACTAATTAACTAAGTTCTACACAGAACAACAACAACAAAAGGAAATCTACATCGAGAGAAAATGTTTTTTCAAGAGCACTTTCGAATTCAAAACATTACCATGGAAGATGATTACAACTTCTTGGAGTTCGTTACAGGCGCGAAGCATTCGAATTAGAGGTGGATTTTTCGAGGTATTAGTTCTCCTCAAAGGGATGAAAAAAGTCTCGAAGGTTCTGACACTAAATGTTGGTACATTTAAGCCAGCCACCCGCAACAAACTCGGCACCTGCAACTCACCACTTACAATTTTCTTCATCATAAGGAGATCGTTCATTTTACGTCTGTCCTGGAGGGATAAAAGATATAAATGTTTACGACCTAGGCAATAAAAATCTTGATTCTTACGAACGGTAAAATTACATTTGAAACTTGAAAATTTTAGCATTTTGTTTTGAATACGTTCAATTCTGTCTCCCTTTAATGGAGAAAAAAAAATTTTCACGTGTGGGTTGAAAGCTGTGCATGGACAAAACTGTAATGGTCGACTTTCATTCGGTGGCAAATTTCATCAGGTACCATCGTCTCAAAGTAAATGAGCCATGACAAAGTGCACATACTGAAAACCCTTTTTGAACTAACTGATTTTTCAAAAAAAAAAATCTTGAAGATTTCTGCACTCCTGTAAAGAAGATACCTTGCCAAAAAAGTACCACATGACTAATTTCTTTATTCGAAAAATGAAGAGGGTTGATGGGGATGTCACAGGGTGCAACTAAAATCCTTCAAAAATGCATAAAAATTTGGTAAAAGTGAAACAAAAATTGACCTGTTTCAGGATTTTGTTGCCAAAGAAACAACAGCCTGGAGATTTTTTGGGCAGAGTTGTATTGGACGACAGATTACCAGCCTTGTACGAGCGTAAAAAAACACTACTATGGAACACGAAATTCTAAAAGCACTATAAATGCAGCGAAAAGGAGAGAGAATAGAATATAATTCTATTTTCAGTGGTGATATTTCGTCTTCCGCCTGCAATCACGATAATGATTGGATTCAAACTATTCGGAGAAAATCGGCCTCAGCAATAATTCAAGATCGTCTGGGATATTTCGCAATCAAAATTGGAATTAATGTGATTCGGACGAAGCGGAAAATAATCCGTTCAGGCGAATCTCCGAAACACATGTCCTCGAAAATTGGTTTCCAGGAAAGACATCAAAATAATTGTCCTTTTGACCACACATTTCTACGATGGAATCAACATCGAGAGTTCATTCGAAAATCGTAATTGGCTGGAATAGTTCTGCGATGTGTTTCGCTGTTCTTCCTCATTAATTTTAATACCAATATCATTTTCCTTTAAACACGAAAGTCCTTTTCATTTATTCTCCTCTCATCGAATGAAACACTTTTTTCAGTAGCCATTTTTGTAGGTTCAGCTCAGGTTAACAGCCTGAACATTTCTGTGCTTATATAAAGTTCATATAGTTCATTATATAGTGCTTATATACGTTCAACATGGATAACTATCCTTATATAACTCATTCATATGATTCGTTCATTATTACAAAAATAAACCACTATACCAACGAATCACTGGTTTTTCACTTGATGTTTATGCAACAACCGAATTTTTCCACCATCACAATTAATTCCCTCATCGCCAATTCTTACATTGAAAATTTCCGAATTTTTGTTCATTTCATAAATCAACCAGCCACATTTCTGGTAACAAATTATTTTTGAAAATGTCTGTGCTTTCGCATTAGAAATGAAACCTAACGCCTAACGGCCGACTGCTTAAACAGAATAACTTCCGAAAGAAACAACTTAGAAACTCGATATTTGTAGAGAAGGTTTGGACCTTAATTACGAAGGCCGAATTCGTGAACGGGTAAAATCCACCCAATGATTCCGTAGATATACCCAATCAAAATTTTATTTTTCCAATATTTCCAAAAATACAGATCAGATCGAATTGAAATCCAGTACTTCATCGAAAAATAACAGTTCGAAGTTTCATCCAGAATATAATGAGAATGATATGATAAGAAAATCATAGAAATTTTTTTTTTCAAATTGTTCTAATGACACGATTATCATTATTATTTCGCATAAAGTTGTCTTTCAGCATCTCAAGACTAGCTGTGAAGTTTTATCAGGACTGAATCAGTATTTCTCGAGTTATACCGAAAGAATCAACGATATCGAGAAGAAAACCTCGAAATTTGACATATTTTTTTCCCGATATCTCCAAAACTTATGATCGTATCGAACTGAAATTTGGAACACTGCTATTGAAATATGAAGCTCAAAGTGTGAGTGGATATTTTTTTTGGTATAGTGAATGGTTTCCGAAAAAAAAATATTTTGGAAAAAAATTTCGAAAAAAATTTTTTTTTTTTAATTTACTGACGATATGATCCTGACGAAATTTGGCTGAAAGTTGGGCGTTGTCAAGTTTGAATCTAATCGCTCAAGTAGATTCTGAAATAAAAAATAAATAACTCTAAAATTTCAAGTGCCTATAACTCCGAAACTATTCGACCGATTTGGCCCATTAACGAACTTAACCGGGGCATTCTGATGCGCAACCTATCCTGAAAGTTTCAAGTTGCTAGCTTGCTTCTGTCGACAGTTATTGTGTCTACGGCCGGACGGACGGCCGGTCGGCCGGACAGAATCGATTTTGACACCGGATTCGTCATCAGTGAGTCCAACCTAGTCGATTGAGATCATTTTTGGCTCAATCATCGAAAATTACAGACATTTGGACAAAACGATAGCACGCTGTTCCCCTAGAACATGCGCGCAAAAAGTGTTTAAATTGTTGTTGAGGATCTATAGCTACGATAAATATTCAACCCACAGACTTTTTTTGGAATGAGAATTGATGGATGAATAAATGAATAAATATGTTAGTACGCTTTAATGAAGAAATGAACTCATAACTTTCGGCCGATACACCATCACTTCAAAATAAGCATATTGATTTACAATCGGCTGATATAAAGTCAACAAATATAGAACTGATGATCATTAATGAATATACTACATCAGTATTTCCGTTTTGATGCTCGCCAGAACACTAATAGGTCCTTTTATATTCTCGTCGACCGGTTAGGACGTGAACTTGCATTTGGAATTAATGAACCATCAATGTAGAATCGATAATTAGTTTCGAATGGTTTTCTTATAAGCTGTAGACATGCCACGTCATCAATCCCATCAATTATCTTCATTTAAAATGCTATCTGAAATTCATTATAGCTGAAAATGGAAATATGTCAAGTTCGATACTTTGGTATTGATAGAATCCGTTAGGTCGTTAAAGCAGATAAAAATATCTTCGAGTATTGGAATTTTTTCAATACAAACATAGCAGTTCTTTGAGATAATACTTAGTAGGAATGATTGTGAATGAAATTTGATCAACATGGATTCAAATATTGATTCCATATTCAACATTCGAATTTCTACAATACTTCTGACTACAAACCTCTGCTGAATGGAAAGAACATTGAAAGCATTATTAATGAATGTTATATTTCTGCAACATTATACATATTATTCTACAAGATCCCTTGTTGTTTTTGCGCGCATGTTCTAGGGGAACAGCGTGCTATCGTTTTGTCCAAATGTCTGTAATTTTGGATGATTGAGCCGAAAATGGTCTCAAACGACTAGGTTAGACTCACTGATGACGACTCCGGTGTCAAAATCGATTCTGTCCGGCCGGCCGTCACCACGATGACGGTCGTACGGAGGATTCTATCAACTCGAAAATTTCAGGAAGGTAATAAGTTAGAGCATTACGACGTGCAACTCTGTATGGTTACTCAATTTGAAACAAAATTTTTTTCGAAATAAAATTTTTTCTCCTGAAAATATTATTCATATTCGAGAAAAATTCCAGTTATACCTTGGACTTCATATTTCACAGCAGTGTATCAAATTAAAATTCGATACGGCTATTAGTTTTGGAGATATTGGAAAAAAATATGTAGAATTTCCTGGTTTTCTTCTCGATATCGTTGTTTTTTTTTAACTCAAGAAATACTGATTCAATCGTGATGAAACTTCGCAGCTAGTTCGAAGATGTTGATGGACAACATTGTGCAAAATTTCGTGATGATCGTGTCATTAGAACAATTTGAAAAAAAAATTAATTTTTTTTTTCAAATATTCAATATTCTGTGATCTCCTCATCATATTAACCTCATTAAATTCTGTATGAACCTTCAAACTGTCATTTTTCGATGAAGTACTGGATTTCCATTCGATCTAATCTGTAGGTTTGGGTCTTAATAACGAAGGTCGAATTCGTGAATGGGTAAAATCCGCCCAATTATTCCGTAGATGTACCCATTCTAAATTTTATTTTTCCAATATTTCCAACAATGCAGATTGTATCGAATTAAAATCCAGTTATTTATCGGAAAAAATCTAGAAAAGCACAGTCGTGAAGGCAGCAGGTTTTGCGCGCATGTTCAAATTCGTTGCCGAAGCGGTAATTCACATTTTATTGTAAACGACAGAATGTGTATTCCAAATTCAAACTGACAGAATATATATCTAGAAGTAGTGCTGAGAATTTTTTTTTCGGCTTTTGTTTCGGTGTTAAAGATAGTTGGAGTGCATTTAAGAGACATTAACCAGAATGTCAAATGGTTTCGTTGCTAGGTGACATTTTTTTTCAAATTGAGGCCATTCAAACAACCTATTAATTTAATTTAGTTCAGGAATCCATCACCCATTCACATCGAAATGAACAGAAAATTTCAGCATATTCATTAATAGAAATGCATAAACATTTGACTGACTAATTTATGTGGGCCACCCTGTATACCGTTGGGCTGTTGATGCTCTTGCAAAACTAGTTCTATAAAACACAGATAATTCTGCTCCTTTAACTCTTTCCCAAACGATATTTCTATTAACAAAAGGTTCACTCAAAAAAGATGCAAAATCATTCGATGGAAAAACTCATGGAGACATTTTAAATCAAAAAGACCCCCCAAAAATATGGCTCCTAAGGAGAAATATAAATTTTACATGTTTATTCTGAAAATTTATCCTTTGAAATGTTCAATTAGATAGAAGATTTATTTTGTAACAGGCAACTAATTTACGATTTTTTTTTCAGTTTGAAATTAGAGTGTGAAAAGTTAGCGAGTGAGAAGATCGAGATCCAAAGACATTATGTGATGGTAAGTACAATGAAAAGTTTTCTCTGTTTTTCAATGTAATGAAGCGAATTCAAGACGTTAATTGAAGAACTTTCGTAGGTTCCCCACGATTCTTTCGATGAGCACAGTGCGGAAATGTACTTATAGGGAACAGTATTAGTAACAAGTAATGAAACGATTCAAATTCATGCCCATGATCATGTTTTTTTCCTTTTATTGCGCGCTCGTTATAGGGAACAGCGCGTTATCATTTCGTCACGATGTCTGTAATTTTATACGTTTATATGCCGTACAGATTTTGAAAATTTTATGGAATTAAACTGTGAAATATCGAATAGTGAATCAAGAATAAAATAGACGAATAGGGAAGTTGACAAGATGAATTATACAATTTTTGTTTTGAATGCAAACAACGTGATTGGTTTGGATACTTTTTCCTCCTTATATAATAGCTACACGAAATATGTACCAACCCTGTTTACGGTCAGCCTAACGGCCGACTGCGTAAACACAATAACTTCCGAAAGAAACAACTTAGAAACTCGATATTTATAGAGAAGGTTTGGACCTTAATTACGAAGGCAGAATTCGTGAATGGGTAAAATCCACCCAATGATTCCGTAGATATACCCGTTCAAAATTTTATTTTTCCAGTATTTCTAAAAATACAGATCAGATCGAATTGAAATCCAGTACTTCATCGAAAAATAACAGTTCGAAGTTTCTTACAGAACCGCGAATAAACATCAAAGCGCAGAGGGGTGGGGGGTAAGATTTAGCGATTCCGTGCGAAATTTTATTTTTGAAGCTATGACAATATGCACATCATATATTATGGATTTGAACACGTAGATTACGAATCTGTAATTAGATTTTGCGTAACTGATTCGGTTTGGAAAATATTCCGGATTTGGTGAGAAATTTTCGAAATTTGGGTCAACTTTGGGCCGTCGTACAGATCAATCGCGTAAGGCTGGATAATATCGAATTTTTTTGGTTATATATGGGTCCTTTGTGAGTACGTAGCCAATTATTTTATGGACGAAGGTCCTCTAGTTGAAAAATTATGATTTTTTTAAAAAAGGTCCAATTTTTTCGATTTTCTTCTGGCCATAAAAAACGAACCAGACTCTCCACTAAAATTCTGATTGGATTTTCTTTATCTACGCCCTCGAATTAGTATATGTTTCAAATTTCAGGTCGATCGGAGAACTTTCGATTTTTGGAAAAATTTTAAGGGGTTACCCTTAAGAAACTATCGATTTTCGAAAAATAATTTTCCGACTCCTATCGCCGTGAAATTTGGCACACTTACCAATTCGAGGGCGTAGAACAAGAATATAAGGTCAGATATTTTTTAAAAAAATCGTCCTGGACATGAGAGGTCCTTGAAGTTCCAAAACTTTGGACCTTTTTTCAAAAAATCATTTTTACCGACTCGATGAAAGTAGGACAATGAAATCTGTTTCATTGCATAGATAAAGGATCGAACTGCACGTGAAAAAATTCGACATCACCCAGCTTCATTATTTTGGTCGGCACGACGTCTCAAAGTTGACCAAAATTTCGAAATTTTTTCACTATTTCCGCCATAATTTCTAAACGGTTGTCACTGGACGATTTCTAATGACATATTCGTGATCTACGACCTCGATTTAATAGGAAACGATAACAAGGTCGACGATTTTCGAAGAAAAAAATTTATTTGGGACTTAGAACCAATTTTTTTTTCAAATTGTTCTAATGACACGATTCTCACGAAATTTCGCAAAAAGTTGTCTTTCAGCATCACAAAACTAGCTGTGAAGTTTTATCAGGACTGAATCAGTATTTCTCGAGTTATACCGAAAAAATGAACGATATCGAGAAGAAAACCTCGAAATTTGACATATTTTTTCTCGATATCTCCAAAACTTATGATCGTGTCGAACTGAAATTTGGAACACTGCTGTGAAATATAAAGCTCAAAGTGTGAGTGGAATTTTTTTTGGATATGATGAATGATTTCCAGAAAAAAAAATTTTGAAAAAAAATTTGGAAAAAAATTTTAAAAAAAAATTTGGAAAAATTTTTTTTTTAATTTACTGACAACATGGTCCTGACGAAATTTGGCTCAAAGTTGCGCGTCGATATACTCCACCTAATTGCCAAGTTTGAATCCAATCGCCCAAGTAGTTTCTGAAATGAAAAATAAATAACTTCAAAACTTTGAGTGCCTATAACTCCGAAACTATTCGACCGATTTGGCCCATTAACGAACTTAACCGCGGCATTCTGATGCGCAACCTATCCCCAAAGTTAAAAGTTGCTAGCTTGCTTCTGTCGAGAGTTACCGTGTCTACGGCCGGACAGAATCGATTTTGACACCGGATTCGTAGTCAGTGAGTCCAACCTAGTCGATTGAGACCATTTTTGGCTTAATCATCCAAAATTACAGCTATTTGGACAAAACGATAGCACGCATATTCCCCTAGAACATGCGCGCAAAAACCCTCCGAGCTCCTAACCGAATAAGTTCAACAAATTCTCTGAATTTCTCAAAGGGTTGCCACTTAGCATCTGAAGAAACTAAAGTTAAGTGAAACGCGTCACGTGTGCATAATAAAGTAAAATTCAACCATATATGTGTCTGTCAATATTTACATGATATGAATCACACAGCAAATTTTTTTCCATCGCATGAAATGAAGAACCTCTTGAATTGATGCGGAGATATTCAAGAAATATTTCCTGGAAAGGATATTTCGAAAAGGAAATTCCTTCTGAAAGGTGTATCAATTTATAACTCAATTACTCAGAGTTTTTGGCAATAATACATATCTCCTAGAAATTTAGACTGGTTCAGAAAATGAATATTTTCGTGTAAGGTAAGCTCTTCTTTAAATTTGAAAGGGGTAGGAACATTGGAAATTAATATCATCGTCTGCCAATTTTTTTGCCTGGAGAATTCGTCGGTGAAAGAATGACAAACATTTCAATATGTTGTTTTACAGAAACGAATAATGTTTCTACAAAACGAAAAGAAATTAATTGACGAATACCTTTCAGATTTTTTATATCAATTGAATTACTTGCAACATAATTCAGCACTCGCAAAACATTTTTCAAGCATCTATCTCGAAAACCTAGAAATGAATGCGAGAGATGAGGATACAATTAAATTTGTAGAAGCACTGAAAACGCCCATACTTTCTTTCCAGTTAATATATGATAATTTTTATGGAACCAGACAACTATGCTCACTGGGGAATGAACATCTTTATCGTTTTTTGGGCTGATTTATATTGAAAAATCAGCAGCTCCCTTCCGTTATTTATTGTCCAACACTATTACGCTCAAATATTTGAATTTATTGACTATCGTAAAAGGAGTGCAACAATGAGATTATTGCTCCGCATATTTCTCATAATTTGGTCCTCAGCCAATTGGAAGAATTGAAAGATTCACAGCTGCATTTATGTTTTGTCTTAATGTATCAGCAATGAAATTCTTGAAAATTGTTATCGTTGTAAAATAGAATGTCGACTCAGTAGGTCGAAACTAATAACCAGTTATTATATTACGTTAGGAAACTGTTCTCGTTGGTTATTTGGATATTGAAATTCAATAATAAATTGCAACTTCTATGAACAAAAATTCAGTGGTATCAATCTATGAATCTTATATTTTAACAGGTGATTCATTGTTTATACTTTCCCTGCAGCAAATGATCTCTATTGCATTTATCTAAATGTATTATTATAGCCAACGTCCAACATTGGCTCTAAATTTATATACGTTGGCACATACCTGATGACTTATATGATGAACTGTTATTTTTCAATCATCGACGATGAAAATCTTCAGTTTAACAGTGATCATTATTTATACCTGTACTAGCGAGAATTGATTCAACCGGAATAAAGTTGATTCTTCAAGTTCTACTAAAAGTTTTTCCAACAGAGCCATGTTCTTGGAGTTTTCACGAATAACAATTACAATATACAAAAATTTACGGTAAACCCGCAAGATTTCTTGTCGCCGAGATATTAAAAAGATATTTACATCATTGTACGAATTGTGTTCTGAATAAAAAATGTGAAATCGAACATAGGCGGTCTCCCTTAATTTGGAAGATATGGGCCCCTAAAGTTCCAAAATGAGTTGTTTTCAGGTCCCTTTTTCCACCATAAAAACGATCACTCACTTCATCTGTATAGTTCACAAACCACCTTTGAACCTTCAACCAATAATAAGCAATACTTTTTCTCAAGAATAATCAATATTTAATGAAAAAACAATGAAATTACTGGACAACCACTTAACCTCTATTCCTTCTGATTTCGACTTGGTTTAAAAGTGAAGTTTGGCAATGGCGCCAATTTCATCGGTCGGAATCGTGCCATCGTGCGTATTCGTGAATGACAGATTATTGCTGGCGAGAAAAATGAAATATGTTCTTAGTTCTTACTGTTTACTGCGATACTCTAAATATTCCAATAGGAGAATTCGTTTCTAATGAAATCTACAAGGTTGAAACACATAATAATGGAATGAGAATACACACTGATATATATTTCAACGTACATTTTCTTCAATGTGATAGGTCGCGCCCTTCCCAGATTTCCAATGAATAAATCGAGGTTATTATATATCCCATTTTATTGGAATACCCTGAATTTCATTCTAAACTGATATCATCTCGAAGACACATCAAAAAAGAAGTAGATAACAACCTCCCTATTTTGAAGGGGATAGAAAGAATGTTCAAACGAAAATATTGAGAGTGAAACCTTAAACAAATATTCTCAATGATTTTGTTTTGATGTTAGAATAACCACCTCTTCTTCAGTGACAGAAGCATTTTCCTTACAATCATATCCTTCAACTGTCCATCATTTCATATTTCCCACCAGCAACTACTCTTCGGTACGTTGGGCAGCGATGAAAAGACGCTGTTGCCAAGCTCCGCTTTAACATTGAGAAGTATTTCGTAGAAATATAGGTTAAGTGGTTGTTTAATATTTTCACTTGCCTTCCTTTAAATAATGAATTTTCTTGAAAGAAAGTGTAGCTATTCGTTGGTCGAAGGTTCAAAGATGATTTATGAACCAGATTTGAGATGTGAGAGATCATTTTTATGGCGGAAAAAAGGATCTGAAAATGCAACAATTTGGAACTTTGGTGGCCCATATCTTCCAAACAAAGAGAGACCGCCTATGTTGGCCTTCATATTTTTTGTTCAGGAACTCACACTGCTTACAATGATGTGAATATCTTACTTATAGCTTCGCGACGTGAAATCTTGCGGGTTTACCTTTATCGTTTAGTTTAAAATTTTCGACAAATTCCCATTTTGCTAAGAATATTCATCTTCGCGAACATACTCCTTCGAAATTTCCTAAGCTTCAAGCCAATTATTTACTCTTCCGGGAGAGAATTTTCCAGTGATCCGCTTCACCGTGGTCAGGCAACCATCCGAAGTAAACATAAATAATCATTCTCTCATACGGATACGACCATTCATTATACCCGAACAATCCGTTGGCGGAAACTTCGATGCGTGAAAGAGCCCCGCCGTTTGGCATCCGTCTAACCATGATTTATTTCGGCTGCGCTCATTTAGCCGGACTCGAGCCCCGAAACAAAAAAAGAACCAAAATGACAAAATCAATTAGGCTTGGGAGTGAAGGGTCGGCTAATAATAGCAAGGGGTCAATACACACACAAAAGAACAAGAGCGGCGGCAAGCGTACTCACTATCGAGCGTCATTCACGTTAACGTCCTTCACGCGCTCCGATCGCTCAGCGGAACCTTTAAACAACAGGGTTCCCATAGAATTCCGAGTTCCATTGCATCCGACGATCTCATGCATAAACTCATGGGTCTCTTCTTCTTTTCCGCCTCGACCGCAATGACATGACATGTCAGATGGCGTGTTTCTGTGGTTGATCTAGGTAGGGGTTGGTCCCTCTTTCACGTGAAACCCACTGCAGGAAGTTTTGGTAATGCCAATTGCGCAGGACCGTGTCGAAAATAATTTATCCGGTAACACCTTGTTGTACGATGACCGATTTTGGAAATTTTTTCTACCGGATTTATCCCAATTAATCTGATGAATCGAGACAAAATACTGGGCCCCCCTTTTCAACCACCCAAATCAAGATTCAAAAGCCATCCATGGTCAATTCGCTGTGATCTTCTAGTGAAATGAATAGGACTCTATGTTGTTCCAGCAACACAAAACACTTTTATATTCCGACAATGAGAGAGAAAGATTGATGGGAAGATCAGAATACAATTAATTTAACAACAATTATGCAATTCAATGGTCTCAATCTTATGGTCCTCTTCTCCCATTCACGACTGATCTTACCACATCTTTCTCTGTCCTATATAGTTTTTCCTCTTGTGGCCTCGCGAAGTATGGCCTGTAATTGCACGCAGTATTCCCATTTCAGCTGTTCGGAGGAGACGTTTAGTAGCTGTTTTTTCGGCTCCTGTTTTATGCAGACGTCATAATAGGCATAACCCATGTGTTTTTATTATCGCATTATCAAGTGTCATTCACCCAGCGTCCAGATGTTCCAACCGAATAATCAATTTGATTTGTGATTGCACGAATTCCTTTGATTTTTATCAAGAAACCACTCAGTCTGCTCCTATGGAAGTCGGTTTCCTGATGACGAATATCAAAGAGATTTTGGCTATCTAGCCATCAGCTCTCTGTATAGTCTCTCCAACCTCTTATCCCATTGCTGGCTCATCTTACCACATCTTCCTCTGTCGTATATCGTTGTTTCTCTTGTGGTCTCACGAATTAGATGGCTCTTTACTGCCCGCAGTATTCTCATTTCAGCTGCTCAGAGGAGACGTTTTGTAGCTGCTGTTTCGGCTTCTGTTTCCCTGCATACCTCAGGATAATTATAACCCAGGTTTCATACATCCCTATGTTGTTCTGGATTTAAATGTGCGTATTTCTTCAGAAGTTGATACTGATCTACTCCAATCCAAGATTTCTTCATGTGTTCTTGAGTCTGTGGTGGATGTTGCAAAATCTGTAGTATCTTTCCCATCATACAAGGATTTGGTTGTTAGTTTCGAGGTATGGCAACACTGTTGTGAAAATATCAAATCTGATATTGTCATCGTAAAGTTTGACATTTTTGATGGTGAACGTACTGGTGTTGTCACATGAGTGATATTTGTATTGCTTGTAAATACTTGAAAGGTTCATTCTGGTCAAAAGCTAAAAATCATTCGTGAACAACATTATTGGGCAATTTTCTATGAATTTTGACTTGAATGAACCGAAAGCATTGTGCCGATCAACTCCCGTAGTTTTTAGGTAATGAAGCACCTTTCTAAAGCCACTGTGTTCCTTTCGTTTTCCGAGTGGTAGCACTTCTTTTACAGGACAAATTCTTCGACCTAGAAAACATAGATGTGAGTTAATTGATATTGCAAGATGGTTGTGCGACGTTCCGTACTATTGAGCTACTTTAACGTTAGTTCTACTAGAATGTATTCAATATCAGCGTTTGAGGTGTCGGAGTCAAAAGACCACTAGTATCCGAGCTGTTTCCCAAAGAGCCATAAATACAATACGGTGGCCCGAGAGTGGCCGAGTGGGTGGGGCAATGCCTGCTGGTGTTGGTCTTTACCCGTGCCGGTGCCATGGTTCTCTAATTTTTCGGAAAAATTAGAAATTACGCCACATTTCTGTTAGGCACATGTTTGTCACAAGTGCACAGATAAATTGTCAAAGGTGAATATTTTATATTGTTACCATGATAGGCCTCGAATATGGTTATTATATCAAGTTGATAAAAATATTGGTAAACCCGCAAGGTTTCTCGTCGCGAAGCTATAAGTAAGATATTCCCCCAAAGTTCCAAATTGTTGCATTTTCGGATCCTTTTTTCCGCCATAAAAATGATCTCTAACTTCTCAAATCTAGTTCATAAATCATCTTTGAACCTTCAACCAACGAATAGAGACACTTTCTTTCAAGAATATTCATTATTCAAAGGAAGAAAAGTGAAAATATTAGACAACAACTTAACCTATATTCCTACGAAATACTTCTCAATGTTAAAGCTTAAAGCGGTGCTTGGCAACAGCGTCTTTTCATCGCTGGCCAACGTATTATGACCGAAGAGAAGTTGCTGGCGGGAAATATGAAATGATGGACAGTTGAAGGATATGATTGTAAGGAAAATGCTTCTGTCACTGAAGAAGAGGTGGTTATTCTAACATCAAAACAACATTATTGAGAATATTTCTTTAAGGTTTCTCTCAATATTTTTGTTCGAACTTTCTTTCTATCCCCTTCAAAATAGGGAGGTTGTTATCTACTTCGTTTTTTGTTGTGTCTTCGAGATGGTTCCAGTTTAGAATGAGATTCAGGGTATTCCAATAAAATGGGTTATATAATAACCTCGATTTGATTGGAAACCTGGGAAGGGCGCGACCTATCACATATGAAAAAAATGTACGTTGAAATATATATCAGGGTGTATTCTCATTCCATTACTATGTTTCAACCTTGTAGATTTCATTAGAAACGCATTCTCCTATTGGAAGATTTATAGTTTCGCATTAAACAGTAAGAACTAAGAACATATTTCATTTTTCTCGAAAGCAATAATCTGTCATTCACGAATACGCACGATGGCACGATTCCGACCGATGAAATTTGCGCCATTGCCAATCTTCACTTTTAGTCTGAGTCGAAATCAGAAGTAATAGAGGTTAAGTTGTTGTCCAGTAATTTCATTATTTTTTCATTAAATATTGATTATTCTTGAAAAAAAGTGTTGCTTATTGTTGGTTGAAGGTCCAAAGGTTGTTTGTGAACTATACATATGAAGTGAGAGATCGTTTTTATGGTGGAAAAAAGGACCTGAAAACGACTCATTTTGGAACTTTGGGGGCCCATATCTTCCAAATTAAGGGAGACCGCCTATGTTCGATATCAGATTTTTTATTCAGAAAATCACACTGCGTACAAAGATGTAAATATCTTTCTAATATCTCGGCGACGGGAAATCTTGCGGGTTTACCAAAATATTTATTCTGGATGTGGAAATCGTATGACCCCGAGTATGTTAAATGATCCAAACTACTGCTTTGTCTCCTTATCTCCAACAAACGTCAATGAACAGCTTTTATGTCCTCTCGAAACGATTCCATCAAAAAACTATTAATTACAACACTCCAACAGAGAACACAATGGAGCATTGTAGCAAATGCACTGAAATAGCTACCTCCCAGGGTGTCCTAGCTCTTCACTCTAACGATTTAGGTCTCGAAGCTATCCAACCCGTCACGAGGCGTTATATCTTGTCATTCCGGATTTCTTCGCCATCCACGGAAACGGTAGCTTGAGAATACGAGGTATACGCTTCACAACAAGTTTTCACGTTGGGTGCATGTTACACGGGCAATCGAGTCGTACAGACGATGTTGAAGCTGAAATTTATAGACGATGCGTTCGAACAGCGAAGGCTCAGGTAGCCACTTTCCGTTTCGAAAGTAGAAGGATGAAACGCGGAGATGAATAATGGGTTTATTTTATAAACAACTATATGAGTTCACTGCGGATAGAATACTGATAACAAAACAGTGTGTAGCTACTCTCTAATCCACTTACACCTCTAACGCACGTTTCGGAAACCAAGTTTCCTTTGCCGAAGACACATCAGCTACTCAGAAACGTTATGTCTTTGACGAAGGTTTCCGAAATGTGCGTTAGACGCAGAAAGTGTAAGTGTATTAGAGAGTGGTTGCACACTGTTTTGTTATTGGGTTTATTTCATCCTCAGAATGACATAAGGATGCATTGCTTTGATCAATGATATAGCATCAACAAATTCTAGAAAAGCACTGATGTGATGTCGAGATTTGGCTTTAATAGACGACTTCGGCCCAAGTTGCCAACCCACAATTAACTTAGCAAGTTTACTATCACTGGGGAACGGGAGTTTCAGGACAAATTCGACATAAATACCAGTAAAACATGCCTCGGCTTTCAAACCAGATAATTCCTTCCAAATAAAGGTTTTTGTTAAGATCGTCCCCGATTGGCTGAAATTTAAGTTGGGATTCCTGATTTCATGCAAACAGTGTCAATTTTCATAGGATACGTTCCGAAAATCAACTCTGTTGTTTCGGTTGCCGATTTTCCGCTCCGTAAATATGAAATATTCGGATGGTTCCTGGAACAAGCGCGCGAAAAAGGTTATTTACGGAATCTGGTTGATAAAAATGCGGTCGATTTACTGTCATCAGAACGATTTTCTATGGTAAATATCTATAGCATAGAACAATCTATGTTTACTTTAGGTTTGTTTTGGTTCCGAGTTCAGATCTGTTCGGGACGGTTCTAGCATAGACCAATAGTCTGAACTCAGAACCAAAACAAACCTAAAGTAAACATGATTGTTCTATGCTATGGATATTTACCATAGAAAATCGTTTTGGTGACAGTAAATCGACCGCATTTTCATCAACCAGATTCCGTGAATAACCTTTTTCATGCGCTTGTTCCAAGAACCATCCGAATATTTCATATTTACGGAGCGGAAAATCGGCAACCGAAACAACAGAGTTGATTTTCGGAACGTATCCAATGAAAATTGAGACTGTTTGCATGAAATCAGGAATCCCAACTTAAATTTCAGCCAATCGGGGACGATCTTAACAAAAACCTATATTTGGAAGGAATTATCTGGTTTGAAGAGCCGAGGCATGTTTTACGGTTATTTATAAATAATGCGAACCTTATCATGTCGAATTTGTCCTGAAACTCCCGTTCCCCAGTAAAAGTAAACTTGCTAAGTAAATTGTGGGTTGGCAACTTGGGCCACTTTCACGACATTTGTCAACTAAGTGCTACATTTCAATTCGATCGGATCTGTGTTTTCGGAATTATTTGAAAAAAAATGATTATATTCACGGTGACATTAAACGGATTTTGAACATTCACGAATGCGACCTTCAATTAGCCCCCAAACCTGCTCTCCACGACCTCAAAATGATTTCTTTCGCGAGCCCAATTAATTTTTCTGCAGATAAATCCAATCGAAATTTAATCATATACAGGGTGGTCCAAGTATTGAGGTCAATAATTTTTTTAAGATTACTCACACCTACCGCCTAACGGCCGGACCGTAAACACAATAACTTCCGAAAGAAACAACCTAGAAACTCGATATTTGTAGAGAAGGTTTGGATGTTAATTACGAAGACCGAATTAGTGAATGGGTGAAATCCAACCAATGTTTCCGCAGATATACCCATTCAAAATTTTATTTTCCCAACATTTCCAAAAATACAGATTAGATCTAATTGAAATCCAGTACTTAAAATGTTTCAAGGTTCATACAGAATTTAATGCGGAAGTCAGCAGCTTTTGCGCGCATGTTCAGGGTATATCACCAAAAGTGAACATGCGCGCAATAGCTGCTGACTTCACGTCACTGCTTTTCTAGGTTTTTCTATGATTCTTATGGTGAATTTAACTCTATAGTTTGATTTTAAAGTAATTTCACTCGAAATTTCTGTAAAATAACTTTAGCTCCTGTAGTTTTTTACAATAATTTTAGTCCCAACACCGATTAAAAATGATAGCATATTCCAAAATTGGCCGTAGTGAAATAAAACCACAAATTACTGAAAAACTACTATTTACTACAATAAATCTTCAAAATCCTTTCCTCCAACTTAAGAACATAATCGTCAACGTTTTAAAAATTCAAATTTCAACGTCCTGAACCTATTCGAATATATTTGTTTTATCTGCCTAACGGCCGGACCGTAAAAACATTAACTTCCGAAAGAAACAACTTAGAAACTTGATATTGGTATAGAAGGTTTGGACCTTAATTACGAAGGCCGAATTCGTGAATGGGTAAAATCCACCCAATGATTCCGTAGATATACCCATTCAAAATTTTATTTTCCCAAATATTTCCCAAAAAACAGATTAGATCGAATTGAAATCCAGTAATTTATCGAAAAGAAAACTAGAAAAGCATTGCCGTGAAGGCAGCAGCTTTTGAGCGCACGTTCAAATTCGTTGCCGAAGCGGTCATCTACATTGAACATGCGCGTAAAAGCTGCTGCCCTCACGGCAGTACTTTTCTAGATTTTTTTTCGAGTTCAATGCCACATATTACTTCGTTCAAACGAAGCATATTTGACAGGGATCATATATGACAAGGAAACACACCTGAACATGTTCGCATCCTTTTAGCAACACTTTTCGAGTTCGTTTTTTTCGAAAGAATGCCACTTTTTTATTTTCAAGAATTTTTGGGAAAATAAAAACTGAAATGCAGTGAAAAATGGAAAAATAACTTACATTGCGCATTCTCATTGAAGAATTAAGTACATCCCAAAAAAAAAATTTTTTAAAATAATCACTGAAGCCTGTAGGACGAAGCATTTCCAATATTTCTCGCGGTTATTGGCAACTTTTAATTAGGCAGACAGCTAGGAGGTATATTGACCTTGATATATTAACGAGGTTCAATAAAACTTGAATGTGGTTGTGTTGCCAAGCCGTAATTAACCAACACGTGGTAATGTTTCCTCTTAAATTCTCACAGTTCTCGGTACAGTCGGTCATAAACTGCTCCACAAGAGTTAGGGATATCGTATTCAATCGTTTTTATAAGTATGTAATCTTCGAGAAAATCGCTTTAAAATCATTTAAAACTAAATAACAACTTAAATTGATCCAATAAAAATCAGTATAAGACATTTCGTCAATCTGTTCGGTTTATCAACGGCTTCGATTTGAAACGAGTTTTCTGAAAATGCCAAGACGTAAATTAACAAACGCTGAGGCTAATAGGGCTATCGGAATGCTACAGGGTGGCCTAACTCAGGTTGTTGTAGCGGAAAGGCTCCAAGTCAGCCAAAGTGTGATATCTCGACTTTGGAATAGGTTCAGGGAGACAGGTTCCGTGTTGGAAAGACCAAGGCTTGGTGGGCGACGAAAAACAACACCTGCTCAGGATCGTTTCATCACCGTTTCGGCGAGAAGAAACCCTACATCTACGTGTAGAATGCTACGGAATATTCTTCAAAATGCAGATGGGGTCCAAGTTTCCATCGAAACCATCAGACGACGTTTGAGAGAGGTGAATCTAGGTTCTAGACCTCCATTAAGAGGAGTTCCATTAACACGTGACCATAAGCGTCAAAGACTGGAATGGGCAAGGCAACATATCAATTGGAACGATCAATGGCGTAGTGTCCTTTTCACTGATGAATCCAGGTATGGACGATTTTCAGATTCTCGAAGAATAAGGGTATGGACAATCCCACGCATACCCCGTAATGTCCAAGGAGTCCTTCCATTTCGAGGGGGTAGTGTTATGGTATGGGCTGGGATATGTTTCAACGGGCGCACAGATCTACACATTTGTCCTGGGAATATGATCGCCTTACACTATAGGGAGCATGTCATTGACAATGTTGTGCCAAATTTTCACGCTGCTATTGGTGAAACTTTTCAATTTCTAGACGATAACGCTAGACCGCACTGTGCAGCCATATTTGAGAATGCGCTCGAGGAGCTTGGTGTTCCACATTTACAAACACCTCTGCACTCACCATATTCGAATTGCATAGAACATGCATGGAATATGCTCCAAAGAAGATTAGATAATCATCAACCTACCCCAGAATCCTTAAATGATCTGAGAGAGCTTCTGCTCCGTTTATGGAACCAAATTCCTCAAGAAATGTTCAACAACCTCGTGTGTAGTATGCAAAGAAGATGTCAAGCTGTTATTGATGCCCGTGGAGGCCATACATTTTATTGATAGTCCTAAAATACTTAAATTCTCTGGAAATAAAATTTCGTTATTTTACTAGATTTTTCTTAACCACCCTCTTTACGCTGCAGACCTAAAGGCTAAAATTAATTTGCAACTTGAAATCATATTAATATGAATTTTCATCACAAAAATCCTATTTTAACTATATTTTTTGGAATTTAAGTCAATATCCCTAACTCATGTGGAGCAGTATATTTCGATAATTACCTCAAAGAGAACGCCAAATAATGCCAAGACGTACTTAGATAACTTCCATAATTATGACACCACTGAGAATGGGTCTATGAAGTGCATCATTTTAATCTATCTTTTCAGACTCTCAATACAATCGGACCGAGTTTACTTTCCATTGTTCCACTTGTCGCTTATCGTAGCCACTCAGTTTCCGACATTTACCTAAGATAACGTCTCCTAACACTACGATTACGAGCTACGAGCCCATCCAACGATCTGATTATCAACCTAGTTACCGTTTAAACTATATGTCATTAAAATCGATCCGTAGGTAATAGAGATAATATACGGTATCTATCCATGTCAACGTTTTTGGCCCGTCGCACTGGTATGGTTCGTCAGGTGGAACAGATTATTATTGATCGTCGAGGCTCTGTCATTCCCGATATTGTATTGTATTTATTGTATTGACTGGTATTAAATATACAATTATCGTGGGATCTCTGAACGAATATATTATTTGCCTGTAGTTGATTTCTCCAAATCGAATGTCATTTCATCGCGTCTTTCCGACCTTGGGAAATACAACAAACATAACCACACTTTCTTCTTCCTCAAACAGCTGTCAAATTAAATACTTGATTTTTTGGAATATCTTAAATCGAAATGTAAAAACGGATTTGTCGGAATTCAGGAATCACAAGATTAAAATCAGAGTAAGATTTTTCGATGGAACCATTTGAAAAGCAAATTTCCAATACCAAAGCGAGTGTTTTCTCACATCTCAAACTCCTATAGAAGAACTCGGTTGGAGTAAATAAAAATTTTGGAAAAATGTTATGGAAGACCAGTTTACCTTAATCAGAGAATCTCTGTAGTGACACTTATAGGTCTCTAGAAAATCCCCCAAAATCTTCTGGGAGTTTGGTTGTGTTCTATTACATTGCAAACTTTTTTCTAATATGTGTGAATACAATCGAATTAATGTGTAAGAAATGAAGAAACTTTAAAAATTTATAAACAAGAAATAGACTTCCTTTAAAATTACATTGTCTTATCTTTTCCATAACACTATCAATTATTACTCAAATAAATATGTTATTCGTTAAATTTTCAGTAATTATATTGTAAGTATACCATGTTTACGTGAACTCTGCCAAACTGTTTCAGACACTGGTTTTTACATAATTCAATTCAGCAAGTTGAGTATAATTCATAATTGCCTCACTATTTTATCAATAAAAAATATATATAACAGTAATTCATCAAAAGAGGTATTTTTTTGGCGAAAACTTGTTCTTTGAAATCAATTTATCAAGCAAACAGAAACATACTATTGTATTAAATGGAAAATATATGGGTTGTGATACTTTCATTAAGTGAGATTCATTTCAATATAAAATCAAACTATGAATAGAGCCAACATTGTTCGATTCCAATCCTTGTGGTTGTGCAATCATATAAAATTTTATTTGACATCCCATCGTTCTAATAGACGACTTCGGCCCAAGTTGCCAACCCACAACATACTTAGCAAGTTTACTTTCACTGGGGAACGGGAATTTCAAGACAAATTTGACATGATAAGGTTCGCATTATTTATAAATAACCGTAAAACATACCTCGGCTCTTCAAACCAGATAATTCCTTCCAAATATAGGTTTTTGTTAAAATCGTCCCCGGGTGGCTAAAATTTAAGTTGGGATTCCTGATTTCATGCAAACAGTGTCAATTTTTATAGGATACGTTCCGAAAATCAACTCTGTTGTTTCGGTTGCCGATTTTCCGCTCCGTAAATATGAAATATTCGGATGGTTCCTGGAACAAGCGCGTGAAAAAAGTTATTTACGGAATCTGGTTGATGAAAATGCGGTCGATTTACTGTCACCAGAACGATTTTCTATGGTAAATATCCATAGCATAGAACAATCATGTTTACTTTAGGTTTGTTTTGGTTCCGAGTTCAGAACCACAGACTATTGGTCTATGCTAGAACCGTCCCGAACAGATCTGAACTCGGAACCAAAACAAACCTGAAGTAAACATGATTGTTCTATGCTATGGATATTTACCATAGAAAATCGTTCTGGTGACAGTAAATCGACCGCATTTTCATCAACCAGATTCCGTAAATAACCTTTTTCACGCGCTTGTTCCAGGAACCATCCAAATATTTCATATTTACGGAGCGGAAAATCGGCAACCGAAACAACAGAGTTGATTTTCGGAACGTATCCTATGAAAATTGACACTGTTTGCATGAAATCAGGAATCCCAACTTAAATTTCAGCCAATCGGGGAAGATCTTAATAAAAACCTATATTTGGAAGGAATTATATGGTTTGAAGAGCCGAGGCATGTTTTACGGTTATTTATAAATAATGCGAACCTTATCATGTCGAATTTGTCCTGAAATTCCCGTTCCCCAGTAAAAGTCAACTTGCTAAGTAAATTGTGGGTTGGCAACTTGGGCCGAAGTCGTCTATTGATTAATGGAGGTTGTAATTCTTTTACTTCAGTTGCGATTCCTTTTTACTACATAAAATAAACATTATGAATGAGTCCACCTAAGTTCGATTCCAATTCTTGTTGTACAATTAAAGCATATAATGAGGACTGTCATCATAAAATAGAACCTCAGAGATGACTAAACAATTGATTTTGTTGTAAAAACTGTTTGGATTATATTCTAAAGTGGAACAGATGCGAAATCATTCATCAAATAAATAGCCCAAAAAATTCATTTCAGTTTGTTTACATGTTTATAACCTCTTCAAGGGAGTCCAAAAGCGGCGAGAGTGACGTAATCTTATTCCTGCAATCTGATTGGCACCCCAAAGCACCCCAAACGCCTGCTAAAATTCTGATTAGCTCGATTCGGGGTCATATCTGCGTTGACATAGATTTCCTAAGTAAATGACGCGAGTGGTTTATCTGGTTAGTCTGTGGTAGTAGTAATCTCTGGACGTCTGTGCAGCCTTCGCCTGGTGACTGGAACTTTCTGGATAAATTCTAGCGATCGCTAGAAGTTCCACGAAGTATCTAACGTCAGGCGCGGAGTAGGACAGGGAGTCGAAATAAATTATGCACAGACTTGATAGAATTAGTTGTTTTGTGTGTAGATGAGTGTAAATCAATAGTTTGATTTTTCTGAACGTTTCGAAATATCAAGAAAACGTTACAATATTGTTTGCTCGACACACCCTGAAAGTTTCAAGTCGCTAGATAGTTCCTTTCAACAGTTATTGTGTCCTAGATCTAAGGTCTGGGTGGACACGAACATGGATTCGTTCTCAGTGAGCGTAACCTATTCGTTAGAGTCCATTTCCGGAAAAAAAATCGAAAATTACAAACATTTGAACGAAACGATAACACGCTGTTCCCAATAATATGCGCGCAAAGAGAAAAAGCCTATGGTCTGTCATTGTAACCGTATTTTACTTTACTACCACTGTTTCATTTTTATTATTGCGTACATGACGTCGTTCATGCTTGTGCCCTGTAATAACATGTTGTAATATATTTCAAGTTATAAGGTGATGGCTATTGCATATCGACATCGAAAATGTGGTCGGAACCCCACCATTTCTTGCGTCTTTTACGGTATTTAGTATTTAATTGAAACCTCAAATAACCTGTTAATCTGAAGAAGCATTCTCGATATTCACTAAGTATTTTTTCTGTTTCAGTACTATGAAATGTCATATGGACTTAATGTGGAAATGCATAAACAGGTGAGTTCCAAATATTTCAGGAATCCAACAAAGACGAAACTCACTTTATAAACAACAAAGTTCATGATAGAACTCCACTGAATTACGAAAAATTACAATTTAGTTACTCCGTTTTAAACCTTCCGAAAGTTCGGAGCCATGTTCTCAAACATTGTACGACGCTTAGGTATGTAAACTACGTAGGAGTTGGAACGTCAAAGCGTGGAAACCCTACCTTTGGCAATTAACACACCCTTAATCTAACCGACTCTCTTTAAATACATCCCTTTGCTTTTCACCCCTACCCGCTACAGCGTTCGGGTTGTTTGTAGTAGCAGATAATAAAGATCGAGGGGGAAATTACCATGGAAATTTCTAAATCTCGTTAATATGGCGAAGATAAACCAAGAAATACGATAGTTAATAGTAGGATTCAATCCATTTGATGATCTGGCTCGAATGCCAAATTTTCGAATTAAGTTCGAAAATTCTCACTTTTATGGGGGGATAGGGCCTAATGGAAAAATTTCAGGCCTGCGCAGAGTTGTATTCACTGAATTCTAAACACACTGATTTACTAGGTATTATCTGAAATCAATTTAAGAAGGAAATTTATGTTGGTTCGCTATGAAAATGATAGGTTTGTTCGTTGTACCTGCATGAAAATATAATTGTACACTACACTTCACTGAGTTCCACTTGTCAGTGCAGATGAGTGTAAATGAGTTCAGTTACAAATCAAATTGAGTGTAGTGACTGTAGCTCAATCTGTTCTCTGATTCTGCCTCAATCCAAGATGGCAGAATTCTATGCTTTTTCGGTTTTGGCTACCATTTCAAGGTTAAGTCCATATAAAAGTATTATATGGTCATGCTGATTTGTTGCTAAGTATTTCTGAAGCCGTCACGGAAAAACATTCTAATCGTTCAAATAAAGCAAATAAACGACCTAGATAACATAATAGAACCAGATACAACAACAGATGTATATGATCATGATTTTGATGAATATGAATATTGAAAAATGAATCCTCTGAAGAAATATACTCCTGATATTTTTTGATTATTATTTTTTATCTTTTATTTTTGCGATTAAGTAATAGTACGCCAAGTTCAGGTTTCCAATGTCTGTTCTCTTGTTAATTGATTTATTATCCTGTTTATATATATATATATATATATATGTATAATTTTTTTTTAATATATGTATATTAATATATTCTTTCGAGATGAGCAGTACATTTTTTTTATATCAAACAATTTGTGTCATAACAGTATTAGCAGAGGAAATGTTAACGGGGTACCATATATTTTTACGTATGATACAAGAGCACAGATAAAAACCTCAGGAAAAACTCTGTCTCCCCGTATAAGTGTAATGAAATTGTTGTTTTTTATTGAAGGGCTTCTTTTTCATCGACAAAATTTCTTCTTTCCTATGCGATGCAGGTTAAAATCTTGGAATCATACCTGAAAACAAAAAAGGAGACGAAAAAACTAATATGAACTAGTAAATGATTTAGTACTCATTGAATCAATTTGAAGTTCACGATCCATCTCAAAAAAGAATCAGACACCGAATGAATTGCCTCGAAACCATCGTCAAATTTATATATTGGACAACTATTAACTAAATGTTCTATTGTTTCCTCTTCTTCTCCGCACTAGCACCTTGGACTTTCGACCGAATTCCATTTGAAGAGGAAACTATTACAGCGACCATGACCGGTTCTAAGTCGATTCAAAATGCACCAAATTTTCCTAGGAAGATTGAAACCATGAACTTTTTCTGAAGGATCGCTGATCAAACCTTTGTTGAAAACATGACACGAATTCCATTCCGAACGCCAAACTTCTTTGTCACTTTTATTGGTGTAAAGAAAATCGTTGATCCATAAAGGTTTACGAGATTTCAATCTAGCAATTTTAGAATCCGGAATATAAGACATGATTGGGAAAAAATTCGGAAAGGAACGATATTTATCCCAAGACTTTATCGCTGCAGCCTGTCTACGAATATGGGGCGGTACAATATTTGAGAGAACTGGTAACCACTGTAAAGGTGTAGATCTTATGGTCCCACTAATGATTCTCATAGCAACATTAAGCTGTACATCTATTTTACTAACATGAGCGCTATTAAACCAAACCGAACAACAATATTCAGCAGCAGAAAAGCCAAAGCTGCGGTAAGAAGAGTTGTAGGTTCAGCCCCCCATGAAGAACCAGCTAGTTTTTGAAGAATATTATTCCTAGATTTCAACTTCATGCGTAAGTTTTCCAAATGGGCCTTAAAATTTAAAGAAGTATCTAATTTCACTCCAAGATATTTAGGAGTGAAATTATGTTTCAGAACGGCATTATTAAGAGTAACATTCAAAGTTTTAAACTTCTGTTGATTATTCAAATGAAAACAAGAGACTTCTGTTTTATTAAAATATGGACATAAACGCCACTCAACAAAATAACCCTTCAAAATTTCTAAATCAGTATTTAGAGTGTTTTCAATTACTTTGAAATTAGAGTTAGGAAAAGCCAGAGCAATATCATCTGCATAGATGAATTTCTCTGAAAAAGTTGCTGGAATATCACATAAATATAAATTAAATAGAAGGAGAGCTAAAACTGATCCTTGTGGGAGTCCATTATTCAAAGTTTTGAACCTACTACTAACATCATCAACAAAAACACGGAGTCTTCTGTCAGATAACATATCTTCGATCAATCGAATTACTTTTCCACATTACAGAAATTTATGAGTCACGATGGAGCAGAGAGAGCGCTACCACGAACCATGACACGCCCTGTGATCGATTGCATTCCTTGTTCGCATTATAATACTCATCTGGACCCGGCTTTATCAAATTTTATTGCATTCGCTGTTCGGATTACACTTATCTGTATATTTGTATCAATTTGTATCAATCATTCTCCTGCGTCATTTTGCCACTCTAAGAAAATTGATCTGAAGTCAATGATAAGTTTTTTCCGATAACATCGATATCGATCGGTCCCAAAAAGGGGTGTCTATCATTGATGGCCTCCACTGGTCACAATCGCTAGCCAAAATTAGCGAAATATTCCTTCAAAGAACTTGGTGGAATGAGGTTTGAATTGGAGGAAAGCCCTTGAAACTAGGTCGGATGAAATCTCGAAGTCTCTAGATGAAGGTGGAAAGAGTGAACTATCGAATAGTAAATAAAACATCGCATCTAAAGTTTCCGAGTATTCAAAAATATTTCCCGTCGTAACCAATCCTGCTTCCTTCGCCAATTTGCAACAAAAGACGACTGAAGTCGGACCTCATCTTTCGCTGAGTACATCTGAGATCCTACAATATTTTCACCTGTTTGATTCGGTTTAGTGTGGATTCTTTCGAAATAGTCATGTTGAATAAGCTTCAAGATTTATAATCACCAGAAAAATTATTTATATTGTTAACATTCCATGATTTCTACCAGAAAATCGACACAAAAAGCTTTCATCAATTCAAAGATACTCTGGTCGACAAACCGCAAGCAATAAACCCGTTTATTCCTCTACTTCAGAGAAGTAAAATATTCACCATCAACAACATCCATAAAAATTTCAGTCGCACTCAAAAACTCTTTTCAGTCGTTAGATCCTCAAACTTCATTACAGGAAATACAAAAAAACTCGAAAAATACACAACGACAACATGATTGCAAACTCCAGAGCGGAATCGATTTATAATTAATGAAACTTAAACAAAAATGCATACACAGGGAAAGTCAACAAGCGCAGCGAAAGCCGGGAGGGGGCAACTGCAGAATTAATAAAAAACGTTCCGAAAGAACTTGCTCTGGGGGTGAATAACTAATGGGGACCGGTTTTAATTAAAAAGTGGTTTTCGTGTTTCGATCCGACGGATGACGGATGATGGGAAAAATGATAAATTTATTCGGCAACCCCCGCTATAGCTTTCCGCGTGATTACCAGCGCCACACCGCCGATTATAATTGGAATCGCTGTATGTTGCTGCTCGCTGTTTACGCAATATACACAGGCACTATGAATTTTAATAGCAATTATAATTTCGCGAATACACGTCACTATATTAACGGGTATTCTAGTATCGGACAGTTTCGATGAAGGTCGGATCTTTTGTTGTTATGTATGTTGTTGAATAAATTTTATAAATAGCGATATATTCAGATGAAAAAACCATTATTTCACGTTGCGATCCCGAGTTGGTTGAGAATCAAGTGAATTTCCAGATTTTTCATTGTATTGAGTGAAATAGCGAATATGGTTGATATACTCCATTCACTTTTATAATGTAGCCCGGTTGGCCATGATTTAGGTTTATCAAGTTTTTTCCCTTAAAACTGACGCAGGTTGGCACTCATGAAATATCGGCAATGTCAAAAGACGTTGCCAAATTTCAATTTCTACTATTATCAATATCAATCGATTCTAGATTTTTAGATCTCAGCATAATAACGCTTGCAAACTAATAAAAATGCCGAAGGTAGTTTTGAAGAAGCAGAGGCAAAGTATCAGGAAGTGCTATGTAGAATTGAAATCGGCTTTTTCTGATAGTAACCCTGATAATTCGGAATCAATAATTCAACACAAGCTATGCAACATTTTCGACGTATGTAAGTGAAAACCAAGGAATTATATTTTATATGAATAGATATTTATTTTTTAGCTGCACATCAACACAATAAGGAAGATTTTAAGTGAAAGAGACGACAAAGAATATCCTTCTATTGGTGCACCCAAAAAGACTGAACTGAAGACTTTATTTTGAAAAACCCGATTCTTGATTTCCTTACAAGAAAATAGCATAACTAAATCTTTCAACCATGTTTATATACGTGAAATATTTCCAGTATTAACAGAGACAAAAGTTTCTTCAACATTCGCCAGGTCTTTGGAATTATCGAATTCAAATAATATTTTCTCAAATTCATGTCAATGTAGATTGACATTTGAAAAATAAGTAATTACTACGACCTCTATGTAGAGAGGACAACGTTGCATAGTTATCTGACAGGAAAATGACCATAACCTAACAATTTCAAAATATACACGGTGAAATCTGTCAGGATGTCATGGCCAACCGGGCTACATTATAAAAGTGAATGGAGTATATGTAGAGTTGATTTCTAAATTTTACATTTCACGTGAAATTTAATTTGCGGATGTGCCTAAAATATTTCATACTAGCTGCACATGGCTTGAAACCTCAGCTCGAAATGCAACACAATCTTTGTTTGCCTCCAATCGCAATATTTGAGGTTAAAAAGTCTCGTGGTTTGAATTGCCTAATAACACAGGTGGTTTGTTTATGTAAATGCAGATTGAAGTAACCGTAACCTAACAACCTAAGTGTCGAACGTCGAAGTGTCAAAGTACTATATGATTGCTCGCTTTGTCGAATACTTCATACTTACGTTTAATAGAGTTCTATGGTTGGAGGAAAAAGGAAGGCTTTGTTCTTTTTTCCTTGCATTTTTTTCGGGAATATTCCGTTATACATACCTTGACCTGAGAATAATGAACACAACAACAAAAAAATTATCCAATTTGGTGCAGTCGTTTGAACGTTATGCTTGTTCGAAATATCGATAGACCTTAGATCTTTTTTTATTTATATAGATTTCATGAACACTGTGAATTTGAATCGCAATAATATTTTCGGGAATACGCGGCACTATACCAGCGGATATTCTCCACAGAGAAAAAGGTTCTCTTAAATCAATTTGTAACCGCATTCGTTCAAGAGAATGGTATTCTTGAATAGTTCCAACCAAATATTAGTTTGTTTTTTCGACGAAACACTCTTGACCCATGTAAACAATGATACTTTTGATTCAAGCGGAATCACGTTTGGTCCAAATGAAAAATCTTACAACAATTACTGGATATGTTTGCCAAATATGTTTCATACTTTCATTCGGAAATACTATGGCTTTGATACGAATGTGAGATTTCTCATTTTTGTATTTGAAATATTTTTCTAGAAGATTTCCATTTCTTCCACAAAGAGAATATAATATGTTCGCTGCAATAAGCGGCTCTCAAATACTAAAACAGGGTTCCGAAGATCAAAGAGCAGAAATCTTTTGAAACAATTTGCTTGGTTACTATGTTTACTCTCGACCTCCAATCTAAAATAAAATTGTGTGTTCACGAATGTAGGTATACGAGTGTCAAGGTTTGTCCATAACACACATGCATATAGTCATGTACCCACATATTTCAAACACAAACTTTGTTCTCGAGTAATCGAACTTATTCTTAACACCAACTTTCTCTTCTGGACTTTCGAAACTTTGTTCCCGAAAAACTCCCTTGACTTTGATAAGTAGTTCTCTATTTACACCAAATTCACAATGCACCATCAAAAACCTAAACGCACTTGTTCACTATTCACTATGGCAGACATGACGTTGTTTCCTATCTAAATGTCTATCTAAATCTATCTAAATGTCATATGTTCTGCGATTCTACATTCCATACGCGTCTTCAGCGCTAATACCGCTTATTGGTCGAGGGGGTCACGTGTACGTGCTTTCGACATCAGAACACATTAAATAACAAATGATACTCTTGATCCAAGAGAACTATGATTAGCTGAAATGGTTTTCTTAAGTAAAGAGAACGTATGTTTTGGTTCAACTGAATTCGATTCAAGAAAATTCATGTAAACAGGCAAACAACGGAATGAGTTGAGGATAGAGGTATATTGTTCAATTTGAAAATATTATTCTTGGGGTAAGATAATTTAATTCAAGAATATGTTTATATTTTATTTAAGAGATCCTTTTTCTCTGTGATCGTATTGAATATTTTCAATGAAGGGTTTTTGTAGTGGAGTATGCGTTTATTGTTGAATAAATTCTTGAATAGCGATATAATAACAAACAAACGATGATTTTTCGTTGTGATCCCGAGTTGATTGAAATATAAAGTGAATTCAGCTTTTCTTCATGATATGAAGTAAAACAACGGATATGGTTTTCATATAAAAAATTCATTTCGCAATTTTACATTGCATGTGACATTTCATTTGCTGAAACGTCTGAAATATTGGATGAAGCTCACGGTGAATGAACTCTGTTGGAGTACGCTTAAAAAGTAAGACAAATTTGATCGAAAGGAAGGAAATAGTGAAGAATATTATTTGGGGGATATGCGGCATTCGAAAAAACAAATTGGTATGAAATAACCAGAATTCTGAAAAATAAATACTGTATTATAATACGTCATCCATTATGAACGTATTTCCAAAATTGAGTCTTCCACTTTGTGGCGCCTGTTTGAAGTTGAAAGAAGACACGAAACATAATTTACAATGAGACTATTCTAGAAAATATGTTTTCGAAATGTGTTTATGCATTATTTGTTTTATTTAGATATTATTTTGGAGAGGACCTACTTCTAAAACGCAATAATATTTGATGTACATATCCTGTGTTGCCTTGACTGATCACCTGTTCTTTTTCGACACTGTATTATATTGGTCCATTACAACAAAGTTCAGAAATCTCAAGCTATATATAAGGTGTAAGGGGAATGAGCAAGTTTCATACCGTAACAAATAAATTGAATGGTCCATGAGTGAAGTGTTCTTATCGATGATTCAGGCAATGAATTCAAATTATATTTTTTCATTCATTTCAAAACAGTTTCTGTAATCGGTCGGTCCGACCAATGTTAAACACGAGAACCTCTTGAAGACAAATGCTGTATATTGGTCTGAGATCTAACTGCGTTGCTTGAAACCGTTTAACCTTCCTAACGATTCTGGAAATAGATAGCATATTTCATCCCAATATTTCAGAACTTTTGATTGTTAAGTGATGTTACGGACCTTTTTTGAAGATTATATAGTTGAATAAATCCGAAAGGTATAAAATATGCATATATGTAAACACATAAAGTAAACCGAGACGTTGTAGGTTCATCAATATTTTTTCTCGGACAAGGTATACTCCATTCACTTTAATAAAGCTATTTGGTAGGCCATGAAAGTTCGACATATTCCACTCCGTATAACTAGAAAATGTTAAGCAATGGCAATTTTTTTGTAAGATACCTACGCGGCGTAGTCCGTCCTATCCAAAGGCCATCGATAAAAATCTGTAAGAATCGACGAAGTCAAGCCGAATTATTTTGACCTAGACGATATTTCACAAAGCCAACCTGGTTAACTTCTAGTTTGAAAATCTTGAAGGAGCCATTCCAAATCCTATTGACTGATCCTGTGAATGTGTAAGAAATCCTCCGATCTTGCCGCTGGTTGGGGAATCCGTTGATTTTTTACACAAATTTCTGCGTGGCTCCAGGAGTTTTTAAGCGCACGTTATGCTATCACGCGTTTCGAGACAGAAAATGTCAGATTAAGTTGAACACATACGAATACTCGTTTAGTCCCGTGTAGGTAAATTAGATTCAAACGCGCTTCTGAATGTGTACATTTGTTTCTCAAGATACATTTTTCTGCAAGCGCGGGCTTCTAAACTCTTAATATTGTGGGGTCGTGTGTCCTGTGAAATCAAACACGCAATAAAGAAAAGGGATTAGCCTGTTTTTTTTACTCTCGAGTGTAACAACAAAGTGAATACGAAAG
This sequence comes from Myrrha octodecimguttata, assembly GCA_958510865.1. Classification (NCBI taxonomy): domain Eukaryota; kingdom Metazoa; phylum Arthropoda; class Insecta; order Coleoptera; family Coccinellidae; genus Myrrha; species Myrrha octodecimguttata. The sequence continues at coordinate 8,058,464 of OY294063.1, forward strand.
GCAATAAAATTCTTTTTGTTGGAAAAACACAGGCTAACAATTCTTGTCGTAAATCTTCCTGGGTGCTGATAGGTAGTTCTTCGCTGGCGCTGGGCTTCCGTCATCGAGGGTGGTAAACCAGATGTTGGACCTTCTTGAATGAATTCCTTCGCCTTGACACGGATAAAGATGAAATGCAGATGTCGGTCAGGAATGCAGCGTATAGATTGAATATCTTCTTAGCGGTGAATGCAGATGGGCTGGAGAGTGATTTTTGAGAGCGGAGCGAAATATATTTCAGAGATTTGAATTTCGTGTTTCGACTCCGCCCTTTTTTCCGTTTTTGTTGAAGTGGATGAATTCGCCACAATATATTCGATGAATAAATGTAATGCAATGTGACATATTTTTCGAATAATATCGTGGCAAAATTGAAAAATAACTATAACGTGCGAATTTCTGGAACCACCTAAAGAAATGTTCAACCCCTAGGGCAGGGACTGGAAACGCAAGTCGATTATGAAACCCCATAAACGCCGCCATTTTGTTCCCGTTTAACCGCATTAAATCAAGACGGGCGTCGCAAAGTGGCGCAGAAACCGGATAACCCGACTTTGGACAATTGATATTCAGGCGGCATATGCCTGATAGTATTACCTCGAGGTCTCAATCTCGCCGAAATACACTTTTTGCCAGGAATTTCCAGGACGCGCGAATTGGATTTTCCGCCATTCCTAGAAACTACCGTACGTGTCATTTTTCAAGGGTTTTAACCCCTCGCGGCCCGTGTTTTATTGCCCATGCCGGAGTGGGTATTTGAGAGGCGTTTTATATTCGGGCTCGGTCATTTTACGCCGAAAATGGGCGTTTTTATGCCGCGACCACGTCGTAAAAAATGGCAGGATGACCGTCGCATTTCCTGTTGGCCGCGGTACTTTTATTGTTTAGTCGATGTTCCTCGGTTAAAAAATAGTTTTATAGTCATTATCAATCATAGAAGCGTAATGCCATGATGAAATTTCGTTTCGAACGATCGTCTCGTTAGAAATCACTAAGTATGTAGAGGGTTTTCCAATAAGAGGTGTTATTTTGACATTCAAAGAAAAATGCCGTTTTTCAATAGAAATGATCGCATGTTTATTTCATTATGAAGAAGAAGCTATGCCGTTAATAGTGGAAAATAACATCAGGCAAATGACCACCACGACCACTCTTACAGGACCATATCCTCTTAATGAAATTTTCCATAACCAAATCGCAAAGTGGCTGCCCTATGTCCTCGATGGCCTCACGAATTCCATCTTTGAGGTCTTGAATCGATCCTGGGCTATTGGCGTAGACCTTCTCTTTCACGTGGCCCCAAAGGAAGAAGTCGCAAGGTGTTAAATCACAAGATCTTGGTGGCCAATTGTGATCACCTCTTCGAGAGATAACACGGTCCGGAAACTTTTCCCTCAAAAATGTTCGAGTTTTACGAACCGTCTCTGCCAAATTTTCACCATTTTTATAGTGAATTTTAATAATTTCAATGCGTGTTGAAAGTGTATCGTTCCATTTTTATTAATGGCGTAGTTTCAACTTGTCAAATGTCAAAAAATGACAGCTTTAAAAGTGACATCTACCAAAATAGCGGGCTATTCAAAATAACACCTCTTATTGGAAAACCCTTTACATAGAGTCATTCGGTTGGCCATAGAAATTTGACACACTCCACTCTGTATAATTGAAGCATGTTGGAATAGCTCCATTTTCCTGTTAGGTAAATACGTGTAATTTTACATTCTATATGACCGTAGCAGGGGTTACTTCCGTTACCAAATCAAACCAGAGTCTTTAATAAAAATATGTTGGAATTGACAACATCGCGCCGAATCATTTTCTTGATGACGTTTAACCAGTGCCAACCTGAAACAAGGCCTACCGACTGGCATTATAAAAGTGCTTGGAGTGCATGCATACTTATTTGTTGGTTTCATACTCGTACTAAGGGGCTTAGTAAAAAGTTGAACAAGGATTGTTTCCACACACCGAGATCATTCCTATCGGATTCCACCACCAACTCGTATACGAAACAACAACAAAATCACACAACAAACTCACGCAGTAATCGCCCTTCTAATCATAAGGGGGTTCTCTCGTATTTTATCGACCCAAACTCCATTTCTTCCATCAACTGTCTCTCCCACATTGAATTTGGTAGAGCGATTATACTTGTTTATCCGGTTAATCTGTCCCATTGTTCAATTAAAAACGGAATATTGGCAAAAGGGGGAACCCAGAGTAGGAAGGTTTCTGTTCTCTATTTCATTAATTAATTTTTTACTGTCTCCCGATCGCTCACAGGGAGAAAAGCCTCTTTTATTGTCAGAGATTCGATGGGGATAAAAATAAATAAATAATAAATAAAGTGAATGATCCAACTTCCCTGCTCACTGAATGTGCAGGAACACGTATTAAAATGAATTCGGCAGTTTTGTATTTAGTCCTCAAGGTCAGATGTGTACTACTGAAATACTATGATTCAGACAAAACTAAGTATAATACAGATAAAGTGAACATGATGGATATATTTTTTCAAAATATAAGTCTAACAAGCCAACAATCCTAGGAATAGAATAAAATAAATGATGGACAAGCACTCACGTCGAGTAAGTAGCTTGTTCTAGTACGAAGCTATAATAACAAAGCTGTAATTTTTCGAAAATTGCATTCTCGTCATTAGAAGTTTTATGTATGAAAATATTCAGTGTAATGTTGACCTGATTGGGAAAAACTGTTTCTCATTGCACAAAATAACAAAATTTGATTGGTTGTCAGAAGTGTCAAAAAATTCTCCCTGAAACAAACGACTACTGTTTCGATGTTTCGGATCCATTGAAATTTCATTCTATGGTTTCGTAAATTTGTCGAATAATCGTAACATCGGATGGCGGGTGTATAGAAATTGTCAATTCGTTCATACGTCATAATTTATACGAAATCATTCGACGGAGGCATAGTAATCCAGCTTAAAAGGACCACCCGGCATCAATAACGTGACTCTGGAGATGAACTCAATCAAATACTCAGCTGGCATTAAGACTCTTTCCAGTGAAATAGGCACAAATGATGAAAGTATCCCTGAGGAGGAATTTCGATGAATCTACGTTGTCCTAACATAAAGACGATTTGGGAAAGGGCTAAATTACCGGCATTCACAGCTCGACAAGATAACGGCAAATAACTTAACAGAAGGGCAATTACATAGTTGTGAGGCCGAATTACAGGGTACTCAACAAACAGCACTGGGACTGTAAATCTTGGCTCGAGCTTTGTGGAAACAACCGCACAACAAACTTTGTTGTGGGCCATTCGCGAAAACTACCCCGTCTGTGGTTTGAAGTTTGGGCGTAGACTTGGGAGAAGTGAATTTAGTTTCTCTCACCTCAAAGAAGGCATGAACTGAATCTGTTGGGAGGCTTAGAGGAATTAATGTCAGGGGGCTCTAAGTGCCTTCCTTGAAAAATTGATTTGCATCGCTGGTGCATTTCTACAGTGAAAAATGGAAAACACTCGTCGATAGCTGTGGATTATGTTGCCTTGAAACTCAGATTGAACATCCATTTCGTAGTACTTCCTTTTCTTTGAGGAACGTTTTACTATTATATTACGATGAGTTAATATTAAAGTGTATTCTTTCAATTTTTTTTAGAGTGTATTTTTATTTTTTCCGACTATCCTAGGCTTCAACAAAACCCCTCAGAAGCTTGTGCGAGTTAGGATACCGGGTGTGTTCAGTGTAGGCTTTGTTACTAATTCCTTGCGCCACGTTAGGAAACATCACTGTTAATTTTTTACCCAACAGCGAATGCTTGGACGGTCCCCTGAAAACCGGAAAAGTTATTTTCCTGGACAACGGTTTGAACCCCAGACCTTACGATCATAAGGCAGGAGCTCACATTACTTCTTATTTTAGAATTGCTACTTATATGATGTAGGCGATCTCCTCTTTTTCAACCAATTTGAGTTTATGGCTCAATTTTACCGCTTTAACGTTGACCCAGACTTGTCAACAATACACCCACCCCTTTCTTCACTTTATTATGAATCTCACAGAGAAATACGCACTAGCCACTAGAATACACATGAGCATACAAATTTGTCCCGCAGCATTAAATCTGCCACGCAGTACACCCCGATAATACGATAATCAAGCAGACCCCGGCAATCCTACCCCTCGTAATGTCGTAATGGGACTCGGACGTGGCTACGTTGCTAATTTCCACTCGCACTTAAATCACCCCAGCCCTGTTCTTCCCCGACGTTGTGATGGCACCCAGACGTGTAGCGGTCTCGACAAGGGTTGCTGGATCTGACCGGAATGTTACGTCGCCGGATGAGTATCTGGGAAATTGGGTTGTTTAACGGGATATTATGAGTTTTGCAGGGTAGGACTGAGTTTTAGCCGAATAGATTTGCGTGCAGTATTTCGCAAAAACATCTCAGGTACTACTTCTGCATATTGAAGTTCATTGTACTATGGCGTTTGGAAAAAATCAGTGGTGAGGGAAAAACGTTAACGCGCCTTTAGAAGTCTCGAAAGTCAATAGGGGAAAACGGGGTGTCGTCCTGCAGGCTTCAGTGTTTATTTTTCATGAATTTTTTTGGGGATGTACTTAATTTTTTCGTTGCTTTACGCAATGTTCTTCATTTTTCCATATTTTACCCCATTTTCCCGAAAAATCTTGTATATGAAAAAGTGGCAACATTGCATATTCTCACATATTTTTCCAACCAATTTTTTTAAAAAAAACGAACTCTGGTCTCAACAAGTCACCCCGTTAAAATCGAAGTACTCGATGCCCTTAAGTGTGCTTTTATGTCTATACGATGTGATTTTGGTCCAACGTTTCTGACCGTCAAACAACTTAAACGCTTAAGCGTTTCTATTTAAGCATAAACGATGTTTTAGAGTAAGGCGTTTACTCTTTTGCTGAACGCTATTGGCGTCTGACTTTAAGATTGCAGCGCCACGGTAGCCGGTTTTAGAACCTTACATACAGACATGGATTTTGTTTTTATAGTCGATTTTGTACTGTTTGTTAGTGTTTGGTTTGATGATTTTTGATTTCACGATTTATTCAAAGACTTTTTAGCCTTAAGTAGTTTACGAAAGTATTACTGGGAGTACATATTCCATTCTTATAAAGTAGATATGTATCATTCTTCAATCTTATTGAGTGTAGCAACTCTAAAAGTACAGGGATATCTCCAAGGTTTGACGGTATTTTAATATAATTTATTTTCAGACCCAAATGGCAAGATTGAATTTGGTGGATTTCTTAGGCTGTCTTGAAAGTTGAAAAACAGATAGTATTGTAGAACATAACTTCACTATTTTTATAGGGAAGGACTAAATACTCAATATATTGTGAATAAAATGAATACATTCACATGAAACTAATGCTACTTGTACCATAAGCCTTTTTCATTATGGATTGACAAATAAATGTTCCAACACTCATATGATTGGTCTTGAAAAAGCTGTAATGAATAAGCGTTGTACAACTTTGCTTTCATCGGCAGAAGCACTTTGAGCGAACAGTATTCATCACCAGATATTTCCTTGTTGAGACTTTTTTTTTTTAATAGTCTGTTCTATCACTAGAACCATTGTACCTCTTTATACAATGCTAGAACATTTACGTTGTTCTTCAATGATCAGTTCAACAGGCAGATTTTTGGAAGGCATAGCATTCCTCTCAAGTAAATTTCTCTGCTTGGATTAGGGGCCTGGAAAAAAATTGTCTTCATGAATGTGATCTAATATTTCATGAGCAATTCGTGCTTACCTCTATAAAATTATCATCATCGGTTAAATGCAAGTAACAGACTCTCATAAATCTTGTTTGTTGGTTTTTATCGATTCTTCAGCACTTTCAGGCCCGACTTGTTGAAGGAAGTATCTTCCACCCTAACTACAAATTTTTTACCGGGCTGTAGAAATCTATGGGAAGGGACATTTGAGTTTGCTTTTCCTCAGTAGAAGCACTCGTAAAATCACACAAACGCCAAGAAAAATGCATAAACTTTCTCATTTTCTTAACATTTCTTTTAATTTGTCAATGATAATGTCTGTACCTCGGGTTTCTCGGATAGCCACCAGAGGGAGTAGCGCTTATCTTCATTCGCCAATAGTATGTGTAAACGCACACTTAAATTTAACAGAACAGGGATATGAACGAGTTCATTTCACGGGTACGTTCACATTGACGCATTGGCGTTTCTCTCTCGCCACTGACGATTTTTAAATACCAGGCATTAACGCTAACGCCGAAGGCCACAGCATAAATATACTCCAGTTTGTTAGCGCTTTATAATTTTTCCCAAATATCTGCAATGTTTGAACTCCTCGTCAAAAATGGTTTTAAACGACCGAGTTTTACTCATTGTTAGAGAATCCGATGTCAAATCAATTATGTTCAGCCGGCAGGTCGTCTTTTGCCACGAGAACTTTCGAACAGGAAGAGCTGCGTAGCAAAGCTAACAAATGGGCAAATTCGCTGAACGGTTTGGAAGTTATATTTATACACTCATTTAAAATTCAAAGGAGTTTTCCTCGGTATGTCAAGTAACACCCAGTTCGTGTGTTTATTCCGCAAACCAGCAACGTCTTACATCAAACAAGTTATTCGCACTCCAAAGTAAGGGCTCTGAGATGGCGCTGTGTAATTTTTATACTGAAGGCAGTATCTAGAATCCTCTCTGCAATTCCAAGATGAGTCGGTCTGATGATAAGTAGTAACAGTACAACTGCAGCAACTGCATTCCTTGGACACCGCCTCTTCAATGTAGACGCTTTGGTTGATCAAGGGTGGAGTTCTTGTTAATTTATCGACAGATATTCGTTCTTGTGTTTATGTGAGTTCATTAATTCTGAATCTCCTTTTGTCTGTGGATCCCTCCTTCGCTTTATTACGTATCTTTCATCAGAAGAATCGTAAAACTTCTGTGTCACCTTCTGATGACCTCCCTGAATCCCCACCATGCCCTCCCCGCCCATCCACTATATAGTATTCGTTGACCCAATTTGAAGAGTCCACTTCGTCAACACTTCCGTCGTGATTCACATGCCCAGGGGGGGACGAAAATTGGCCAGGGGTGCAGGGACGAATTCCCTAATTTCGAGAACGGGACGGAAAATATGCGCTCCGCTATGAATGCAAATTGGCGTCAACGCGTGTGCGATTGTAAACCCTCCACCCCTCAATCTGTTACGGTTGAAATAGCGAGCGACATCACCCTATCGTTCCCCACCGAAGCACCCCTGTATGGCGTCGTGTTACACTAAAAAGTGAATATCACATGTAGAATGGCTCAATAAACAACGTGCATTCGCTGAAAATACACGCAATTTGTACGTAAATTGGCTTCCGTCTGCGGGACGTGCGTTATTATTAACCGCACACGCGTTATGTACACAGGCATAAGTGCGGGGGAGCGTCCGTGGTGAGAATTCAGGTATATTATTCGTGATTCATTACATCATCAAAAAGTTATACTGACATAATAAAGGGTTTTTCAACAAGAACTTTGTTTTTTAAAACAAAATAAAACATAGAATTTAGTGGAAAATAAATAAAATTTTTATTGTATTACAAAGAGAAAAGTTCGGCAGTTATGAATGAAAAATGATATCTGACAAATGTCCACCACGACCACGCTGACAGACGTTGATTCTTTCATCAAAATTTTTAATCACTTTTTGGCAAGATGGAGGGTCTATTTCGTTAATGACATCACGGATTTTGAGTTTTAAGGCTGCAATCGATTCGATTGGCTCCGTATAAACTCTGGCTTTCACATAGCCCCACAAAAAATAATCCAGTGGTGTTAAATCACACGATCTGGCCGGCCACTTAACAGCTGAATTTCGCGAAATTATGCGATCGGGAAATTTGGTTTGCAATAAATTGATCGTTTCATTGGCTGTGTGACATGTGGCACCGTCTTGTTGAAACCACATTTCAGTGACATCCATGTCATCAATAATAGGCCAAAATTCATTTGTTAACATCTCGCGATAGCGTTGATCCATTGACTGTTACCGCATTTCCAGCCTCATCTTCGAAAAAAAAACGGCCCAATCACACCTCCGGACCACATAGCACACCACACAGTGACACGTTGAGCATGCAAAGGCTTCTCAATAATTGCTTTAGGATTTTCAGAAGCCCAAATGCGGCAATTTTGCTTGTTGACGTACCCTGACAAATGAAAATATGCTTCGTCTGAAAAAATGATTTTTTGAGAAAAATCAGCAGGTTGTTCCTGAATGAACTGAGCGAATCTACGGCGATCTGAATGGTCGGTCAGCTTCAATTCCTGCACCAGTTGAATCTTGTAAGGCTTCAAAGCCAAATCCTTTCGCAAAATTCGCCATGTTGTGCTTTTGGATAACCCCAATTGTTGAGAACGTCGTGAAATTGATAACTTTTGATCTTCTTCAACACTGTGGCTCACTGCAGCGATGTTTTCTGTTGAACGACCCGGTCGAACACGTGTTGGTGTTGGCACATTTTGTACCGAGCCTGTCGACTCAAATTTCGCGACCAAATTCTGGATAGCGGTCTCAGAAGGACGTTTATGTTGTCCGAAAATATCACGAATTTTACGAAATGTAACTTCAACAGAACGACCATTTTCATAGTGGATTTGAATTATTTCAATGCGATTTTCGAGCGAAATTGAATTCATTGTAACAATTGCCAAAGCATATACTGCGAATACGTCAAAAAACTAAATGTCAAAACTGTCATGTGGTGCCGGTGTTACCACATTGAAAAACAAAGTTCTTGTTGAAAAACCCTGTACATGTCACAAGTTTCTCACTTTATTCCCGATATTTTATTAGATTTCTAGTTCGAAATGAACAATTATGGATCTATGGGAGATGATTCCCCAATAAAGGGGCCTGTAGCGTTCTTCGTTTATCTGAGGATCTGAAAATCATCGCTTGGAGGACTGAACCTGGTCGAAAGACCCTCTCGGTCATGAGTAAATGTAGGTGATATTATTTACTGCTTCCTTCTGGTTTTCTGTCCCTCTTTCTGTTTCAGATATTATGTCAAGATATTTTGTCGAAATGAATTCAAGATGACGAAAAAATTAATTTCAAATGAAAAACATGCCATCCATCTTCTATAAACAAATGACTACACTTATACGGGGAGACAGAATTTTTCCTGAGGTTTTTATCTGTGCTCTTGTATCATATGCAAATAAGTATGGTACCCCGTTTACATTTACTCTGCTAACACTGTGATATATCTTAGAATGTAATTCTCGTTCTCAAAAGAATATATATATATATATATATATATATATATATATATATATCAAAAAGTTTATACCTATTAAATTATAGCTTTAATTGTTTCAGGGAGCTAGAAAGCTAGTGATTATCGAAAAGAAATAATCGTGTCTTCCTGTGTTATCTTATTAGATTATTCTATTCTGTACGGTGAAAAGAAATCAGTCATAGGCTTGTGGCTTGTTGAACACCCCTATACGTTGACAAATGAAGAAACAACTTAAAATAGAAAATGGAGAAGCACTGATATGAAATTAGGAGCTTTCAGGCGCTTTTTGAAATTCGAAGACATTTCCTAACAAAATTTTCATATGTACCATCTCGCCGTCTTTTTTGACTAAGTACTACATTTCAGCTCGATATGATTTTTATTTTAGGAAATACTAAGGTGAAATTTTGAATGTTATAGAAATCATTTTACGGTTTCCACAAATTTAACCTACGTTTTAACCCCCGGACCTGCTCTACAAATATTGAGTCGTTTACTCGGAAGTTATTGTGTTCACTTACGGTATCCTAATTACAAAGGCCGACTTCGTGAATGATTCCGCAGATTTATGGTATGGAACTCCATTGGAATTCCACTTTTTTCAGAGATACCGAGTTATGTCCCTTCTAAAGGGTTTTCCAATAAGAGGTGTTATTTTGATATTCAAAGAAAAATGCCATTTTTCAATATAAATGATCGGATCTTGATTTCATTATACAGAAGAAGCTATACCGTCAATAGTAGGCAAATGACCACCACGACCACGCTTACAGGACCATATCCTTTCAATGAAATTTTCCTTAACCAAATCGCAAAGTGGCTGCTCTATGTCCTCGATAGCCTCACGAATTCCATCTTTGAGGTCTTGAATCGACGCTAGGCTATTGACGTGGACCTTCTCTTTCACGTGGCCCCAAAGGAAGAAGTCGCAAGGTGTTAAATCACAAGATCTCGGTGGCCAATTGTGATCACCTCTTCGTGAAATAACACGGTCCGAAAACCTTTTCCGCTAAAGATCAATGGTTTCTTTGCTTGTGTGGCACGTAGCGCCGTCTTGTTGAAAGTGAACGTTGTCCAGATCAATACCATCCCATTCCGGCCATAAAAAATCATTAATCATCTCTCGATAGCGCCATCCATTCACCGTAACTGTTGCTCCAGCCTCATTTTCGAAAAAGTAAGGTCCAATGACTCCGCCGGGCCATAAACCGCACCAAACAGTCACACGTTGAGCAAAGAGAGGCTTTTCAACAATAACTCTCGGGTTTTCCGAGCCCCAGATGCGACAATTTTGCTTGTTGACGAAGCCACCGAGGTGGAAATGGGCCTCATCACTCAAGATGATTTTTCGATGGAATTCCGGATCATTTTCATGCATTTCAATGACCCAATCAGCAAAGACGTTGTTGATGATCGACCGGCTTGAGTTCTTGTGTTAACTGAACTTTATAAGTCTTAAGACCCCAAATCTTTGTGCAAAATACGGTGTAATGACGTTTGTGGAATGCCTAATTCCAAAGAACGACGAAGAATGGACAAACCTGGGTTTTCTTCAACACTTTCGGCTATAGCAGCAATATTTTCGGCTGTTCTTGAGCGACGTGCACGGGTTTTATTCTTCACTAACTTGTCCCAACAGCTCGAATTTTTCCACCAATTTCTTTATTGCTGTCCGACAAGGTGCTTCACGACGACCCAGAAGTGTTCGAGTTTTACGAACCGTCTCTGCCAAATTTTGACCATTTTTATAGTGAATTTTAATAGTTTCAATGCATTGTTGAAGCGTGTATCGTTCCATTTTTAGTAATGGCGTAGTTTCTACTGGTCAAATTTCAAAAAATGACAGCTTCAAAAGTGACATCTACCGAAATAGCGGGCTATTCAAAATAGCACCTCTTATTGGAAAACCCTTTAGTTACGGAATGAAATTGTTCGAAATTATTATATTTATTAATATTCATTGCAGATATGAAGAAGAAAAAAAATATATGAGTTTCTCAAGCGTAGAAAATTTGCTACATCAAAATAAAACCTGAATATCTTATTCCATATTCTATTGCTGAGCAAAATAAGTCATTTTGAATGCAGTATAGATGTTTAAAAGGAGCGCCATCAACATTTTGGCTGCATCCTTGACAATAACACTGCAACTGTCTACTTAAGGGGGTTGAATCAAATTGAACTTAACAAACTTGCCAGTAGGTCTATTTCTGCTTAGTTCGTTTGTAATAAGTGTTAGTAAAAGGATTGTACGAAGACTTTGTCTTTATACAATGGTGAAAGCACGTGATAAGATTTTGAAATATAATATAGGATAATATGATGATTTCATATCAAGAGATTGAAAATGAAACACTGTGTCTTGTATTGTTTCAAACTTTATTATCTTACTGTTTCTCAAGTTTTTTTTTAGTTTGAGTTCCCAAATTTCAAATGGGTAACGAATTATTTCAACCTTCAGTTTTCAACCTCATCAGATATACATAGGTGCTCGAAGCAATCAAAGAACAAATTCGCGGTCTCCAATAGTTTGGAAGGGTGATGAACGTACAGAAGACTGATGGACATCCTCATTTCATGTTGAAATATATTGGTTGAGAAAATATCGCAAATCAATTATATGAAATACAAAAAATTTTCATTTGAATTTAATTCGTATTGATACCAGCGTAGATTGATTAATTTAAATATCATTCGTTGTGCATAATATTATTGCTTATTTATTATCCATTCACAGAAATCTATTCATTCAAACTCATGAATTCCCCTCAGTTAACTCTTATCTGAACTAACTTAACCAAACTATCGAAATAAAACCTTTCAGCATCGGTAATACTATACGCTGCTGTTCATCTCAAACAATCTCACCAAACAAATAACGCAGACAAAGAAGCCACACAGACACGTAAAATAGAGAGGGAAGACACCCTAATCGTATCGGAGGGTCGCAAATAGGATGTTTGCACAAGTTACACCCTTCGCTGGAGGGTGGATCATCGAACATTCAAACGTGACCTATCATTATGTTAGTCTGCCATATTCTGTCTGTTTAATTATAGATTTCACGTTCGGAGGGCTACGATCTGGGTAATTTTGTTTATTATTCCCATATATCTCGTTATTCGATTTTGTAGTACATCCATGCTAATGGCTCACTGCAATGGATTAGCCTTAATAGAATGGTTGGTTATTATAATTATATACATGTGCATTTATATGCCACATCGGAATATGAAACAGGCGCCGTGTAGTGAAAACTATACAGGGTGAGTCTTTGACCTTGCAGAATATTTCAACAGAAGATTCCTGAAGCCAAAAGAAACACTTTTTCCCCTTACCATTTTTTCTGATTCGGCTTGGTTCGTAAGATATAGACTGTTGAAAATTCATAAAAAATTTAATTTTCGATTATATCTCGCGAACGATCTCACCGAATGAGATGATTTTTGGAATATAGTTTTTTATTGATACGATGAATGTTCCTGGATTACAAAATTTCATCCACATCCTCCAGTTTCTTCAATATCACCATAACATTTCATAAAAATACCAGAAATTCAAAGAATCCAACTTTTAAATATAATTTGAATGCTATTCAACGAATTTGTTACCATTTTGGAAAGTAAAAGTATTCCTCATTTTTTTTTCGTATGATGCGCCGTTTTCGAGTAATCTGAAATTCAAAAATAAAAAATATCTGCGAAATTCCGAGAATTGGGTACTTTGACTGAATGCAACTCTGTTCAAAAAATTCACAGAATTCAATTTTTCCGCGTTGCCACGTCTAAAAGTTGAGAATGGAATCCTAGCATTTAATTCTTACATTTTATGTATAAGTAAATTTACGTTTAAGTTATGTCCATTGTAAATTGGCTATTAGAAGTTTCTCCGAAATAGGCTTCCATCCCAAAACTATATCTGTGTTATACAGTGGTGATTCGGTCCTGACTCCATTCATGAAGCTTCCTTTTCAATTTCGAGCTAATTTGTGTAGTATAATTGATTAACTTCTCACTTTTCCATGATAATGGGGATTCTTACAGGTTTGAATGCAATCTTTCTGCTGACCCAAATTTCTTGAAATTATGTACAGAATTCTGATAGTATTTATTTTGAGGTATTCTTCAAATGCGCTTTCATAACATAACAAACCATGGTGGAAGAAAACCACCATGACATAACCTTAAAACCACGGAGCCACAGATTTATAGTTCAGTTCAGAATCATAGACTATACAAGTGTATACATAGAATTAGCATATTGTGTGTTGTTTACACAGAATAAGCATATTGTGTGTTGTTTGATTTCGAAGAGTTCTTTCTTTCTGTTCGTCAATTTGGCAACGTTTGTACGTTCATAGATAAATTAGGTACATCTGTTTTATTTATTTATGAAAATGAAAGTTTGAATGGGTTATGTCTGAATCTGATAATTCTTGGAGAAAATGAAATAAACAAAGAAAATTAATAATTACAAATTGAAGATGAATCTCAAAGCTAATATGAGTGATAGCTAGATGAATTCCTCATTATCGAAAATGAAACCAAGAAAAGAATATTCAACTTTTATCGCCCACGAAATTTGGAATACCTAACTTGTTTATTGTACTATAAATACAACTTTTTTCACCAACTGGAATGTAAAAAGTAAGTTGACGCTTGTTTTCATAACAGAATTGCTTATTTCGAAGATTTGAATGGTATATCTTAGGCTTGGAAAAACTTCAGTGTTCAGGTTTCCAGGGACGGCTAGCCTATTATGAAAATTTATAATGCCTAATCTTTTTATCTACGCCGAATCGGAAAAAATGGTAGAGGACAAATGTGTTTCTTTCAGCTTCAAGAGTCTTCTGTTAAAATATTCTGCAAGGTCAAAGATTCACCCTGTATGTTTAATATCTTTCCATCGCATTATATTTGGAGGATTGTATCACCGGTGGCACATTTTAGTTTTTCTCCAAAATATTGATGATTCCGCTTTGGTGATACCCGATGGGGCCAGGAACTCTTACAGGATTATCATCTCGAATATCATATTTCTTTGATAACTTGCATATTCATTACAAGACGGTTGTCCATTCAGGTGTCGATCCTACCAGTAGATGCTTGAACTTGGAAATGAAAACTCCAATCTTTCCATTCTACTATTCTCACGAAATTTCGTATGAACATTCATGTCATCAGATGGAACTATCTGCTGCGTTACAGTTCAATGAAAAAAGCATTCTGTGAAACATTAAAAATCAATATCAAAAGAGGTGAACTTCGAAGGATTGGTTGTTACCAATCAATTTGTATCAACCCCGTGACAGTGATGACAGCCACCCCTTAGAGATTAAATAGAAGGGGGGGTCGAGTCACTCTTTGTTTTGAACGTAATTCTGGTCATCTCAAAAATGCCCTACATTTGAACTTTTTTGTTGGTACTTTTTCAATTAAATATTCGGAAGAATGCAACAGCAAATTCGGTAACAATGTGAAAAAAATTTTCATCATGGTAACTGGACGTTCGGCTTTTTTTCTCACGTGGAATTCGCTGGTCTTGAAGTATAGGACCACCCTGACAATTGGTAGTGTTTTAAAATTTTGTTTCAGAGCCTGTACAGAATGTCATAAATATTTGGAAAATTTTTCGAACATCTTTTGTATTTACTAACTATACGATCCCAACCAAGCAGTTGCGTGCTAGTATTCTACAACTTACAACCAAGTTTCACACCCATCGCATATGTAGAATGAGGAAATAACCTCAAAAATTCCAATCAGTATGATTCCGAAACCGTTTTGCTGATCCAACCCACTAAACCGTCGTATTTTGATGCGCAATCTGTCCTGAAAGTTTCAAGTCGCTAGCTTTTTCCGTTCTTAAGTAACCGCGGAAGAAATTCGAAAATAACAGACATTTGTTCGAAATTATAACACGTTTCGCTTATTCTAGGGAACCGCGCGTTACCATTTCGTCACGATGTCTGTAATTTTCGAATTTTGAGCCGAAAATGGTCTTAAACGGTTGGGTGGAACTCCCTGAAGAAAAATCCGTGGTCAAATTTAATTCTGTGTGTGCTGTAACTTCCGAAAGGAAAGACCTAGAGTCTTGAAATTTTCAGGTTAGGTTTTGGTCCTAAATATCTCGGTTAAATTCGTTAATGGGCCAAATCTGCCTAATTATTTTTGTGTTACAGCCATTTGAAATTTTCATTTTTCAATAACTCGAAAAATATTTATCTGATCGAAATGAAGCTTGGTTGGAGGATGGACAGTATCAATATGAAGAATTTTTTCGAAAATTTCCATATTTCATTTAAGTCGTCATTTCGCGATGTTTATCTATTAAGGGCCAATTGCACCGTTTTCGTCTTAAGCTTCAGTTAGTTAAGCGACGATAAACTTATTAAGTTCTGTTTTAAATATTCGGCTTGCACCGAGGCTGAATGTAACTAGATTAAAGTTAATCTACAAATCTAGTTACTTTCTCATGAATTGGTACTTGTGACCAGCTTCATGTTGTTTATTTCAACCCTAATTGATGTTAATTCGAAAGATGAAACTCATTTTATGGGTTCTACCATATTTCCATTAGTAATGAAAAGTCAAGATGCATCTATTGAAAAACCCACCGAAAAAATATATCTGACAGACTTTATAGCTTCCATAAAAATATTGCATGTAACGTTACCTACTTGTTTATTATCATTAAGACTAGGGATCTCTTACTACAGACCTGTGCTCTTACTTCTGCTTGACGCTTTTAACATTATTCAAATTTATAGTTATATACTCGAGTAAACTTATATTTTGTAATATCATAAGATTTGAGCTTCTGCATGGAATTATAATCCTGGCGTTTGTGAAATGAATAAATCAATAGTATCGATTTATCCGAAACAACTTTCGGATAAGGAACGGCTTACCCAAGGATAGACTTTCTATTGAATTATTTTGTTTGTAATGAGTATATTATGAATTGAGATGAGATCCCCAGAATGAAAAGTATTATAATATTGAAGTATCATGTATGAATGGATTGACGAAGGTGTACGTTTGAAGATTGACTAACATTAGGATGCAATTTTTTTTACATTAATTCGTTTGTAGTTATATTTTGAATCCAGTTAATATATAGTCGAGGAGAATGATAGCACAGAGACAGCACCTGCACAATAATAAAGTAGTATATGATAGCTTTCCACGTAATACATCACTAAATAAAATAGTACTGAAGAATCTTCATGAAACTATGCTTTTTCATTCCAAATATGTCTTCGATTTCATTCTGCTATTCGCTCTTGGAAATAAATAAGCATATCATTGTATTTTCATCATTTCAAATAGTTGAAGGCTTATAAGAAATACCATTGAGTTTTCGAACTCAATGGAAATACTGATGTTAATTCTTCATTCTTTAATAGATACGAATCAATGCTTACTGATGTCATTATCTCTCTATATCATTTTCCATGAATATCATCTGAAATTCAATAACTTTTAATCAAAATTTGATTATCAAATCCATTAACTCGTACGAGTTCTTCATGAATGTCCAATGTAAACAAAAAAAAATGTGAACAAACTGGAGGTTACGTCCAAAAAACTTGTACGAAATCGCTCGAAAGTAGGGTTAGATTTCGAAGCTTACCATTAATCTTTCTTTTAAGCCCCCAAATTCCAGGGTTTAAATTTAATAGTAAGTTAAGGCCATTAAACGTGGATTACGTGAAGGTGCAAGATAATTTTTTACCTAAACCTTGGTTATGGTCTTAATCTATGGTTTTGTAATACGGTGCAAGTGGCCCTAAGAGTCTTGACGATGATTAAAACCACAATGGACCTCACGAATCCTCTCAAGAAATAATATAATGGTTCAGGACTCGGAATCAATAAGCGTTCATAAATTAATGATGTGCTTTGCAGTTCATATATCTCGGTTGTTGGAGGAACGCGCCATAAAAAGGGAAGTGGTTTATTACGGGAAGAGAATCTCGTCATCGCAAAAGGGGGAGAACGTGGGGTAGAGAACGGAGAAGGGTAGGTCGAAGGGTGAAACGAACATCGATTTGCACGGTTCGTGATCACATCAGTGGCCACTTTCCCTCAGGCTGCGGGTACGGCGTTACACAAAGGATTTCGGCTACAGGGTCGGTGTTGGTATCGATTCGATTAGAGAGTCAATTTATACAGGGCTTAAGTCCCGTTTTGAGGTTCCTCGAGAGGGACGTTGTGTTAAGTAATGTGAGATGAGACTCCCGCTGAAGGGTTCTACGCTCTACTGGAGTTTTCCACATTTGGGTTGGAAAATTGTTCATTAATGAAACACCTACAGGAACAGGGCTGTATTCGACAAACTTGTTCAATTTTTTTTTCGTATATCATGATGATATACAGGGTGATTCATTAAGGGTGGCCACCTGCCGTATCTCGGAAACCGTGTATCCTATGACTTCCGGAAAAAAAATCTAATGACAAATTCGGCCCCTGGAAAATGATTAAAAATATTTTCAAGTTCGTAGTTCCCCACTAGAGGGCGCAATCTATCACTTGTAAAATATAATCTCATTTTTTACGAAATATTCTCCAGCTAACAGTGGTAAAGAATAATAAAATAAGAATCTACTCTTTCTATTCAACAACTTTTGTTTCAGTAATTTTTCTATATTTCCTATTTTTTAGTGATGGGATGGATAAACTTTTCTTCACGAAAAAAACATTCTTACTCCTGTATGGATGAACCGATTTTCACGTAATTAGATTTCATTCGAAGGTCATCGAAAGCAGATCATGGAAACATATGACAACAATATACCGGGTGATCCAATTGAAAACTACAGACTGTTTTATGTCACTTCGCCCTATTTGTGCGTTTTACTGGAAAATTTCAAATGCAATGCTATGATTCTAACCGAGTGAGAATAAGCCAAGCATTATCACCTACTGACTTGTTAAAATCGAAGACAGATATCATTGGTCGTTTCGGAGTTATTGACATTTTTGTTAATTTTGATCAATGTTGATCCTTTCTGCGAGCTTGAATAAACAAGGAAGTGACTTTATGTGTCATGACAAGGCAGCAAAATACTCAACACACATGAAATAACAATGATGCGATAAAATAAAACAAAAATTAGCAACAACGAAAATATTTGAACAGAAAAACAACACTTACACCTAACCAATTCCAATATTTAAAATGTCTACCATTATTTTCTACACATAAATTTAGTCTTTCTTTCGTCGAATTGACACTGGCC
Source organism: Myrrha octodecimguttata (assembly GCA_958510865.1). Lineage (NCBI taxonomy): Eukaryota > Metazoa > Arthropoda > Insecta > Coleoptera > Coccinellidae > Myrrha > Myrrha octodecimguttata. The sequence goes on from OY294063.1 coordinate 8,077,028, forward strand.
ACAATTTCAGTATGAGAAGAAGCTGCCTGTCGAAATCTATTTTGAATATCCTCACTTGTAGTGGGGGGTGTTCGGAAAACTAAGTATTTATTCTCCCCCAAAAATAAAAATCTAATACTGTGAGGTCGGGTGATCTTTCTGGCCATGGAAAAATACTCCCTCGTCCAATATACCTCTTTGAGAAGACGATGAATATTCTCGGACATTAGCAGCATAATAAGCCGGGCAACCATCTTGTTGATACCACATATCTAACCTGCTTTGAATAGCAATATTTTCTAAAAGAATTGGAAGATCTTCCGTTAAAATTTCAAGCACCTTTGTCTTGTTAATAAGCCAAAACTTTTATGATGTTATCCTCATTACGGCTTCTACGTTTTCTATTTTTTCTTCCAAGATATTGAACCTTACCAGTCTCTCGCACTCTTCGTGTCAATCTTTTGAATACCCTTTTGGAATGACGACGTCTTTCAGGATATCGTATCGGGTATTCCCTTTCAGCTACTGCATTTTCTAAACATTCGCAATGAACATTAAGCATATCATATGCTTCTTCGTTTGAATAATGGGGCATCATAAAATAGTGGTTTGCAATCGTCCTAAAAAACTTTTACAGCTATAGATACCGAAAATGAACAGTATCGCCAAAGCTTACTGGTTCTAAATAAGCTTGTTTCGTTGTTTTGATGAGTTTTTTCCTTTCATCTAATTGTTTAGAGATGAAATAACTCAATTCCTCCTGCATTTCACAGGGTGGATCAATACTTATCAAAACTTACAAAAATGTCAATAACTCCGAAACGACCAATGATATCTGTCTGCGATTTTAACAAGTCAGTAGGTGATAATGCTTGGCTTATTCTCACTCGGTTAGAATCATAGCATTGCATTTGAAATTTTCCAGTAAAACGCACAAATAGGGAGAAGTGACATAAAACAGTCTGTAGTTTTTAATTGGATCACCCGGTATATTGTTGTCATATGTTTCTGTGATCTGCTTTCGATGGCCTTCGAATGAAATCTAATTACGTGAAAATCGGTTCACCTATACAGGAGTAAGAATGTTTTTTTCATGAAGAAAAGTTTATTCCTCCCATCACTAAAAAATAGGAAATATAGAAAAATTACTGAAACAAAAGTTGTTGAATAGAAAGAGTAGATTCTTATTTTATTATTCTTTACCACTGTTAGCTGGAAAATATTTCGTAAAAAATGAGATTATGTTTTACAAGTGATAGATTGCGCCCTCTAGTGGGGAACTACGAACTTGAAAATATTTTTAATCATTTTCTAGGGGCCGAGTTTGCCATTAGATTTTTTTTCCGGAAGTCATAGGATAAACGGTTTCCGAGATACGGCCGGTGGCCAACCTTAATGAATCACCCTGTACAGTGCGCGTTGTTGTGTATCGTTGTCGTATCCTGGACCCTGCATTTTATGATATATTGTCTTTTCTTGATTTTCCAACGTCGCAGTCTGAATTCTTTGGTTTCCAGCAATATGCCCGAAATTCAATATTTTTTGGTTTAAATCAATTGACACCGGCTTTAAGAGCATTTTATCTCAAGCCAACAATAAAGTAATATTTTGCATGACAGAAAACACGCAGATGAAATTCAAGCTCTTAGCATTCCAGGAATCGGAGCTTTGTGGGTGGTACTGAAAGAATCCAGACATCACATGTGACAGTTTATATAATTTATCTTATTAGACCATTTACGGAAATTTCCTTCACACATTTTTGCTCTCTCTTTCGCACCAGCCAATCCGAGGTGTTTTTTCGGATCTTAGAAGGGCGTCGCTTAATTAAAAAAAAAACAATCAAAATTTATATTCTCCCTCTACGATGTGAAGAATGGAATTTTCTTAATTTGGGTTTCGTTAGTTTTTAGATACTCTTCATTTGACCGTTGTATAGTAAACAACATTCGCTTCGAATTTATAAACAAGACTTATACGTTAATTCTTGTGTTGTAAAAATCGTAACTTCTCATTTGAAAGTCGCTTCGACCTTGCTATCGAATAAGATATAGAAGGAAGATTCTATTGTGCAAATCACTTGTATACCATTTCGGTCTTGTTATCTAATACAGATACAAGAAAATACATTTTTGTTACGTATTAAAAGTGCGTTTTTAATACACCTTAACAACATCTTCGTGTCATAAGTGCAACGATATTGATCAACTGGTCAATAAGTTTAAATGATCGAGATTTGTTGTCTCGGTCAATTTCTGATGACAATAATATAAGTTGATATTGCACAATTAGGAAGTGAAATGCGATGTCTTACCTGAATGGGTTGAAGGTGAAAAACTAGGCGAATTGCCACTGGGCTGGTAACAAAAGGTACAGGTAAAGGGGAGGGACTCAGGGATGTACCTTTCCTTCTGCTCAGCGTCCTCGGCCTTCGCCTGATGGAAACAAAATCACAAGACACTCCACTCCAAATTGTCAATATCACTTTGCAGTGGGTTTTACCCGTATAGGCAAATAGACGAGATTGTATGTAGATCAGACGAACAATACGGCGAAATAATGCGACGACAGATTAACGACAATTGCGTCTTTCTTTTGAGGTTATCTCTTGATAAGTAAGTACTGACTCCGGCGATTCTAGACGAGTAACTGACGCTTGACAGACGATTCCGGCAAGAATGCGTTTCACGCCCAACACAACCCGAGTTAGGCAATGCAACATACACGTTGGCTGAATAAAAGGAAGGTTCGCGACTTGACAAAGTTCTTCAATTATCTGCTTATTTTAGAAGCATCAACATTTCTGATAAAGATCAGAAAATATTCGTCGTTCGTGTCTTTATTTTGATAAAGACTGAATTAATCAAGTGCGATTAATTCAACCAAACGGGGTCTCTATTATTGAAATCCCCCCAATACACCTGAATAAACCAATTCAGGTCAAAACACGCGTCAAAATTATGGAACAAATTAATTTTCTCAGAAGAAAAATATTCGGCAACAAAATCCTGAAACAGGTCAATTTTTGTTTCACTTTCACCAAATTTATATGCGTTTTTGAAGGATTTTTGTTGCAACCTGTGCCATCCCTATCAACCCCCTAAATTTTTTGAATAGAGAAAATGGGTCATGTAGTACTTTCTTGGCAAGGTCTTTGTATCTTCTCTACAGGCGTGCTGAAATTTCCAAGAAAAAATTTTTTTTTTGAAAAATTAGTTAGTTCAAAGAGGTTTTCAGTATGAACACTTTGTCATGGCTCATTCACTATTTCCAATGTCATTCCATTTTTTCTCCATTAACGGGTTGGTAGGGGTTGAAAGTTTTGCATGAACAAAACTGTAATGGTCGACTTCCATTCGGTGACAAATGTCATCAGGTACCATCGTCTCAAAGTAAATGAGCCATGACAAAGTGCACATACTGAAAACCTCTTTGAAGTAACTAATTTTTCAAAAAAAAAAATTTTCTTTAAAATTCCCGCACGCCTTTTTTCTTGAAAATTTCTGCACTTCTGTAAAGAAGATACAAAGACCTTGCGAAAAAAAGTACCTACTTTCCCTATTCAAAAAATTTAGAGGGTTGATGGGGATGGTACAGGTTGCAACAAAAATCCTTCAAAAATGTATATAAATTTGGTAAAAGTGAAACAAAAATTTACCTGTTTCAGGATTTTGTTGCCAAATATTTTTCTTCTGAGAAAATGAATTTGTTCCATAATTTTGACGCGCACTGTATAATATATTGATAGCAGATCGCCGAATATCACATATATATCTACTTCAAAACAAAAGTTAGAATTTTTAATATTAATCTAATTGAATGCTCAAGAAGTGATTTTCTCCTGCGTGTTATTTTCGGAATAACTCAAAAAAGCGGAATCGTTGGGTGGATTTTACTCATTCACGAATTTGACCTTTGAAATCAAGGTTCAAACTTTCTCCGCAAATATTAGTCTTTAAGTTGTTTTTTTCTGGAGTTATGCTGTTTAAGATCAGCAGGGAGGACGACCGTAGGCCTTAGCATTTGATTCTTAACTTCCAACTTTGCTATTTATAGTATATTGGTTTCTTTTAGGAGTTATGCTGTTTAAAATCAACAGAGAGGACGACCGTAGGCCTTAGCATTTGATTCTGAACTTCCAACTTTGCTATTTATAGTATATTGTTCTAGTTTTCAGGATCATTTCACAGACATAACGTTTTGAAAAGTCGATCCAAAAACAGTAAAATTAACCAAAAAAATTCTCACATTAATGAGCACAACTGGCTTCTCATTAGATAATCAATGTCTCCAAACCTAAAATTTTTCAAATTTCCATTTTCCCTTTTGAATGTTTTCATCCTTGATTGGACTGCGCCGGCTTCATCAATATTCAAAATTTCATGGCAATCAATATGGATGTACAAAGTAATTCAATCCTCGTATATTCCTGTATCTCTGAAGCGAATATCAGTTACCCCTAAATCCGATTAATTGGCAACCGTTTGAAGGGGAAAAATCTCCGTTTGTTATCTGACGCACGCACATTCATGACAATAAAGTGAAATAAATAGCATAATGAATGGAAATTATTACTGTTCCGAAGCTTGTAACTTCGTTATTCAGTTATTCGACATTTCGCTTTCGAGTGACGAGAGTCATATTCCAAATATGACCCAAATACAGCAAATGATTACCGAAGTGATTTGCTGAATTTAATGAAGGGTAGTATCGCAGAATAAAAGTACATGCAGAATCAATGAGGCTAATTCGAATATAATGATACATGTAAAACATGAGTGAAGATCATTCTTTCTCCGACAGAATGCGGAAAGAGACAGTTCAGAGACAACCACTGATTAAAATGATCCTATACTGCGGCCATAGTTGGCGTGACCTCCGATTTGTTTCGGGCTATTAAAATGGAAAATATCCTCGGAAATATCGCTCCTTTTTGCCCTCATCTTCGATATAACTCTCAATAATTTCATGTAATCAATGACATAATCAAGTCAAGATTTCAGATTGTTTTTCCGAGGGTATTGAAGTAAGTTTGGGTGTCCCACAAGGCTCACCTTTGTCGCCAGTTTAATTTCTGTGCTTCATCAATGACATAAAGATTTTGTTACTTTCTTCTGTTTGCGGATGATATGAAATTGTTTCGGCTTATAAGATCGCTGGCTGATTGCTTGTTGATTCAGAGGGATATCGAAAACGTTGTTGAATGGTGTGTACAGAATGAGTTGGAGATTAATGTGGACAAGTGTCAGGCGATGCGATTTTTCCGAACCAAGTCGATGATCTTGTTCCACTATTCAGTAAACGGGTGTCTATTAAAATCGGTCAACACTGTGAGGGATCTTGGAGTATTGCTAGATATTACTTTGAGCTTTATAGAACATATAAATTATGTATCATCTAGAGCTTTTAGAATGCTTGGCTTCATAAAAAGAAATATGCAGGACATGTCTCTTCCATAAAGACAATGTATATAGTGTTGAATATTCATGTGTTATATGGTCACCTCATTATGCAGTACATATACAAGCCGTTGAGAGGGTCCAGAACAAATTTTTGAAATGGGTAGGATTCAAATGGGGATAAACCTCTGATTCTATTCGTTACGAGGACATTCGAGACAAATTATCCCTTACATCCCTTGAGAAGAGACGACATAATTTTGGAATAATGCTTGTATATAAGATTTTGCACAATTACATCGACTGTCCTTATCTTCTACAGAGAATAGGCTTGAATGTTCCTAAAAGAAGTCTCAGAACTTAGGAACAATTCAACATAAAGTTTAGCAGAACTATTTACTCGATGAACAGTCCTCTCGATAGAGCAATGCGAGCTGCTGGTTCGGTGGAGATAGATCTTTTTTTTTTAAATGGCTTGTCCGTATATCATTAAATAAATAAATAAATAAATAATCGCTGAAAGTAATTATGGAACGTACTGCAATCAGGACAATATATAATGAAGAACAAAGAATAGCCCCGAATTATTAGCTCCACGGTGGTAAAAATGAGAAGTTCACAGCATATTGACATTGACGTTTGAGGTAACATACAGTGCGAGTCAAAATTATGGAACAAATTCATTTTCTCAGAAAAAAAATATTTGGCGGCAAAATCCTGAAACAGGTCAGTTTTTGTTTCACTTTTACCAAATTTTTATGCGTTTTTGAAGGATTTTTGTTGCACCCTGTGCCATCCCTATCAAACCTCTAAATTTTTTGAATAGGGAAAGTGGGTCATGTGGTACTTTTTTGGCAAGGTCTTCGTATCTTCTTTACAGGCGTGCAGAAATTTTCAAGAAAATTTTTTTTTTTTGAAAAATTAGTTACTTCAAAGAGGTTTTCAGTATGTGCACTTTGTCATGACTCATTTACTTTCAGATGATGGTACCTGATGAAATTTGTCACCGAATGAAAGTCGACCATTACTCTTTGTTCATGCACAACTTTCAACCCCTACGAACCTTTTAATGGAGAAAAAAATCCACGTGTGGGGGTTGAAAGGGGTTGAATGTTGTGCATGAACAAAACTGTAATGGTCGACTTTCATTCGGTGAAAAATTTCATCAGGTACCATCGTCTCAAAGTAAATGAGCCATGACAAAGTGCACATACTGAAAACCTGTTTGAACTAATTTTTCAGAAAAAATATTTTTTTCTTGAAAATCTCTGCACGCCCCTGAAGAAGATAAAAAGACCAGGCCAAAAAAGTATCACATGACCTACTTTCCTATTCAAAAAATTTAGAGGGTTGATGGGGATGGCACAGGGTGCAACAAAAATGCATATAAATTTGGTAAAAGTCAAACAAAAATTGACCTGTTTCAGGATTTTGTTGCCAAATATTTTTCTTCTGAGAAAATGAATTTGTTGAAATGTTGACGCGCACTGTATATAAGGTATCTATATCTATAATCTGAATCTGAATTACCATTCAGGCCTGGCTGCGACCAAAATTTCGAGACTGTGCACTAGTTAGTTAAACTACCAAATCATCTGTATTTGAAATAAGTATGTTCTTACTGAGACCCGATTCTTTTGATTTCTTCAGCGAGGAATCACATGTAATGAATTGTTTTGATATTCATAATTTATTCCTGCTTTTGTCGATGATTTGTTTTTGTTAGAATTCATTATCATTCCTTAAATTGCAACACAATTCTATTTCAAATTTTTTTTTGATCTATTGTTGATTCATTCATCTTCTGTACTGTTTCGATATCATTATTTAGGCAAAATTTTTCGAGAAACTACCTCTGAGGAGTCCAAATCGAGCAATCCACAGGGGCCATAGTTAGGAAAATCAATGTGTATTTGATTTTTAATAGTTCTATTACAGAAATTGGGGAAGAAAACCCAATAAACTCTTGAAAATAATGCAGAATCCTCCCGAAACATCCTTCTACGTATCACTGCTCACTCTCAAAGGAATTTAATCGAGATATTTCGGCTCTCAATTCACCCTGAGAAATTCTCTGGTTCTTTTCTTTCATTTGGACAGAATAGAATAACCACGGATTTTTCTTCAACCTAACAGTCTATTTCCCAAACAGAGCACGTAGAAATTATAACGGTGCTTATCTGTTATGAGGCGAAGTTTAGGACATCAGAACGTATTTAAATGTATTAATTTTCCAGTCCATACATATATTTCTTGGTTGCAGCAATTGGCGTCTGAATTTAAGATTGCAGCGCCACGGTGGCCAGTTTTAGAACCTTAGATACAGACATAGATTTTGTTTTGATAGTCAATTTTGTACTGCTGTTAGTGTTTAGTATGATAATTTTTGTTTTCACGATTTATTCAAAGACTTTAGACTTTTATAGTTGACGAGAGTATTACTGGGAGTACATATTCCATTTTTATAAAGTAGGTATGTAGCATTCTTCAATCTTATTGAGTGTAGCAACTCTAAAATCACGGGGATATCTCAAAGGTTAGACATCAGTATTTTAATATGGCAAGTTTGTATTTAGGTGATTTCTTAGGCTGTCTTGAAAGTTGAGAAACAAATAGTATTGTAAAACATACTCTTTGGAATAATAGACAAATACTCGTAACTTTACTATTTTTATAGCGAAGGACTAAACACTCAATATATTGTGAATAAAATGAATACATTCACATAAAATTGATGCTACTTGTATCGTTAGTCTTATTCATTTTGAATTGACAAATAAATTTTCCAACACTCATATGATTGGTCTTGAAAAATCTGTGATAAATAAGTTTGGAACAACTTTGATTTCATCGGCAGAAGCACTTTGAGCGAACAGTATTCATCACCAGATATTTCCTTGTTGAGACTCTTTTTTTTCAAAAGTCAGTTCTATCACTAAAATATTGACGTTGTTCTTTAATGATCAGTTCAACAGGCAGATTTTTGGAAGGCACAGCATTCCTCTAGGGTAACTTTCTCTGCTTGGATTAGGGGCCTGAAAAAAAATTGTCTTCATGAATGTGATCTTATATTTCATGAGCAATTCGTGCTTACCTCTATAAAAATGATCATCATCGGTAAAATGCAGGTAACAGACTTTCATAAATCTTGTTTGTTGGTTTTTATCGATTCTTCAACACTTTCAGGCCCGACTTGTTAAAGGAAGTTTCTTTCACCCGAACTCGAAATTTTTCACCGGGCTGTGGAAATCTATGGGAAGTGACATTTGAGTTTGCTTTTCCTCACTTGTGAAATCATACAAATGCCAAGAAAAATGCATAAACTTTCTCATTTTCTCAACATTTCTTTTAACTCGTCAATTGTAATGTCTGTACCTCGGGTTACTCGGATAGCCACCAGAGGGAGTAGCGCTTAAACACAATAAATTAACTAGTTGGTAAAATCAAATATATGAAAATTTAAGATTCAGTATATCGAATAATTCGAGCTATCTCAGAACGCCCTCTAAGTATAATCACCGGAAACTGAGAGCGTGCTCCTAACGTGCCATCTCATGACAACCGTTGATAGATCGACAGAATATGTATGACTACAACTGAAAAGTTTATTGACTCGAAAAAAAATATAGCTACACATCATTTTGTCTCAACCAGCGCCTCATGATTTACATCCTTTCTTTCCAAAGGAACAACTTTCTTTCACCAAATTTCTCACGTTTCAACATGCTCGGCTCAAACAACGCGCTTCGACCACATTCCGGTTCTATTTATCTGCGGCAGATCCTGAACTCAGCTCTCGGCCACCAGTTATCAGTAATTGTGGAAACTAGCGCTGTACAAAGATTAATTATTTCATGGACGAGAACATCCGAACTCGGGCCGTGCGGTCAAATTTACTGCGAAACAATGGGAGGCTTGCCGACTCAGGGTCGGAGGATATAGACCGACCGCAGAAAATCCGCGGTCGGAGTTAAAACCGCAAGGGAGATATATATTTGCAATTAGATAAAGTTCTGCGCTGCGGCGGAATTAATCCGCTCCGCGCCGTTGGGCCGACGTGGCCGCAGGCGGCCCGATGAGCGGCGTGTTTCGCGAGCCGGTGGTCCTTCGATCCGGATAGCGTCGTCGGTGTCTATTACAGGATCGAATGAGTTTCGGTTTCCGAGATCATCGAGAAACTTTTCAGGCAGTGTTTTTCTGTAACCCCATTCGAATCCTGGATTGAAAGAGGTATTCGTAATGTAGTCATCTTCAATACCCTCTCATCTTGTAAAACATCTTCCGAAGAAGGTTAAACCCAAGAACCAGATATTTTCATTGATGTTAATTAGAGATGGGCAACTCGAGCTGTCCAGCTCGAGTAACTCGAGTTACGCTATGAACGATTCAGCTCGAGTTGCTTTTGAATGAACTCGATCCAAATGGGATACAAACTTTTCCACGAAAATGATATGAAACCTCCATCACTGACAGATTTTATCCCTGGGAATTCTAATACATTTCATTCGAACCCCCTCGCACCTAGCATCCCTCATGTGTAATCATTTCATCAATATATTTTATTACGAGAGGGTGGAACCTCCACGATAAAAACGCTTAAAGGTCCGTTTCCACCGCGCATTACCCCTGCTATCAGTGGTACATAACATAAACAAGTTCAATATAAAAGGGGGATTCTCATCGTTAAGGGTCGGAAGTGGAACAGTAAGGCGGTCAACTGGCTACGCACGCTCATCCTAGTCATCCCCCTAGAGCATTAAAGTCGTAGTCACCACGTTTATGCACGCCTGGTTTGTTTCATCATACGAAGTATACTCCATTCACTTTTATAAAGTATCCCGGTTGGCCATGATTTAGCTCTATCATGTTTTTGTAACTAAAACCAAAGCAGGTTGGTGCTCCTGAAATATCGACAATGGCAAAATAATTCGACGCGAGGTTGCCAATTTCTACTCTCTTTCAATAACAAATAACAATTCAGCTTCAGCCATAATGAACTAATAAATTAATATTTCGCTTTGATTGTATTGTATTGAGCCTTAAGTAGGTATCATGTTTGAATTGAACAAATTCCTTAACGAATAATTTCAAAAGTTATATATTTCGTGGAATTGTTTCGATAGGAAGTAGTACATTGAAAATGAAATTGGTATATCCTATGTTGGCAGAACATTGAATTTTTATGCACGAAAATAACATGAATTATACAATATCTCATTCAATGCTATTTTTTCTAATATTCTAGGAATTACTTTTTCTGGGAATTGAATATTTGAGTTGACTTCAAAGTATGTCCATAAAACATAATTCCATATCTTGCTTCTTACTCGAGTACTGCATGATAGGTAGTTTCCATGGAGAATTTATCCAGATATCTTGTCATTACACAACAAGATAACAGACTGAAGCTAAGCTGCATCCCAGTTAGAAATATGTTGATCCCAATCCAGTGTATGTATCATTCACGTAGATTCCCAAGACCTTTATAAATGGAGTTAGTTCTTTTGAGGTTAACTGTGACACAGGTTTCGAAGTACTACTACATTTTCATACTAGAATATTTCAAGTTGTGCAACAAGGTATTTGAATGACTTCTGTAGGCCTATTTCTTGAGAATTTAGAAAAGTAGGGAATTCGAAGTAACGGACTACTCTATCCATCATTTTTCAGTAAAATTCCAAAACACTCGATTCTTGATTTCCTTACAAGAAAAAAGCATTATTGAATCTTCCAACCATGTTTACATACGTGAAATATTTCCAATATTAACAGAGAAAAAAAGTTTCTTCAATATTCGCCAGGTCTTTGGAATTATTGAATTCACATAATATTTTCTCAAATTCATAACTTTCCAAATATAGATTGACATTTTGAAAAATAAGTAATTACTACGACCTCTTCGTAGAGAGGACAACGTTGTGTAGTTATCTGACAGGAAAAAGACTATAACCTAACATTTTCAAAATATACACGGTGAAATCTGTCAGGATGTCATGGCAAACCGGGATACTTTATAAGAGTGAATGGAGTATACCTATTGATTTTTGTATTAATCAGTTTGACACAATGGATAGAGTCAAGTTAGAATTACTTTTGAGGATACGCTGGGAGAGGGTTTACATTCACCGTTTGCATAATCATTGCTGAGCCAATCGGTATTGCCGCATGTATTTGCTAACATTTGGGAGATGGAATGGATCAGAGTTCAGGGTGGGCAAAATTCGTTGTCTACTGAAGGGATCTCTAGAACCATAGCAGCTATAAGAAAACTGATAACACATTCTCGAGCTCTTTTTTCCTGACTAATCTGAATCTGAAAACAGATCCAGCTTATCGTTCATAGAACTTGAGTTATGAGCGAAAATTGAGAAATTGTCATTTTCAATAATGCTGAATAACTCGCTTGTTTGAACTCGTATTCGAAATCTGTTGATACATTCTAAAGGCACTTTTTTAGGAGTAGTTCAAATATAATATGACGGAATTTTTTAATCCAGCCATTTTCGAGAAATTCGAAAGATTTTGGATGTTTCAAATGTAAACTATAGTCGAAAGATCTCTTATCTTGCTACAAAATTTTTGCTGATTTCAAAAATGTATCATATGTCACTATTTACATGAATATTACATGAGAAAATTGTCAATACTTTTTTCCTGCTTTTCTTGTCACTGTTGAATTATAAGTAGGCTGACGTTGCCATAGCGACGACTGAATATGCATTATTTTTGTGTGAACTTGCGCCTCTATGATTGGAATCAGCGATTGCTGAATGAATATTTCTATGGTTAATTTGTCATAGTTCTTAAGATTAGCAATATAAAATCTGTTTATTATCCCTAATGACCCGAAATATTGCTGATCTTAAGAACTATGACAAAATAACCATAGAAATATTGATTCAGCAATCGCTGATTCCAATCATAGAGGCGCAAATTCACACGAAGTTAATGCATATTGAATCGACGCTATGGTAACGTCAGCCTACTCATAATTCAACAGTGAATAGAAAAGCAGGAAAAAAGTAATGAATATTTTCTCATGTTATATTCATGTGAATATCGATATATGATACATTTTTGAAATCAGCAAAAATTTGGTAGCAAGATGAGAGATCCTTTAACTATAGTTTACATTTAAAAAATCCGAAATCCTTCTTATTTCTCGAAAATGGCTGGATTGAAAAATTCAGTCATATTATATTTGAATTACTCCTAAGAAAGTGAATGTATCAACAGATTTCGAATACGAGTTCAAACAAGCGAGTTATTCAGCATTATTGAAAATGACAATTTCTCAATTTTCGCTCATAACTCAAGTTCTATGAACGATAAGCTGGATCTGTTTTCAGATTCGGATTAGTCAGGAAAAAAGAGCTCGAGAATGTGTTATCAGTTTTCTTCTAGCTGCTATAGTTCTCGAGATCCCTTCAGTAGACAACGAATTTTGCCCACCCTGTACAGAAAAGATCGTATACGGCTGGAATATGCTGATACTCCTCATTAAATTAGGACAAACTTATGGATATCATTCCTTAATACTTGTGCAAATCCTCCTACCCACGCGAAATAATTTGTTTTCCACACTGAATACAGATTTCTCATTATTGCATATAACGAGTTCCAGAATTGATAGCAGCAAAATAGATATATTACTATTCGGACTTGTAACACAGATACTTCCTATCGACAGATCACTAATCTAGGCTTGTATTCCTCATGTTCCGTTAATTTACCACTTGTCCCTTATCAAGAAGCCAGACGCAGCAACAACAAGAGGCGAAGATAATTTATGTAATCAACTAATGACTATACTGTTACACTCCAGGTAAACATCAGACGACTCTCGCTAATGAAAAAAATAAACTGCCTGGGAGGCGGCCTCTGAAAAGTGGTTTAGTGCGAAGCAGCATGATAATTAGACGGCCTATTACAGTCCCGTTCTCGGCGAGAGCTGAGCGGAGTAATTAAAATCTCAATTAGAGCTCCCTCCTGTTCGGTTGAGCTCCGGAATAGTTCTGCGGAGAGTCAGAAACAGGTGGCGACTTTGGAGCTGTCTCTTACTTCATTAAGCGTCTTGGGAGGCTGACTTTGGTGATGAGGTTCGTTGGATGTTTGTGGCTCAGGAAGGACTAAGTCGGATTTAGATTTCTTCGTTTCATTCTTCATTTACTCGTTGATAATTCTGAATGGATCTTCGTAATTGATTCTGAACTGGTTGTGTTGACATCAGTTTACGTCCTTGTTTTGTGCGAACAGATGGATATCATACTGACAAATGACTGTTATTCCGAAGTTTCATTGAGAAATTTCCACGAATGCTTGGGTTACTGTCACTGATGAACAATTTGTGGTCGAATTCAATTCTAGCCGTTTTCAACAACAACAAACTTAAAGACTCGCTATTGTCAAAATCGGTTGAGTTCTATATTGGCCAAGAACTCTAATATGGACCTAACATAACAAAACAAAGGCTCATGCAGAATGTTGTAAGATATTCATTGAAGGATATTTTGTTAGTACTGTATTCTTTAGAGTTTTTGGCTTTCCTTTCTCGATATCAGAGAAAGAATTATTAAATATTAAGGAAAAAGTATTATTTATAACTTTTGGACAGGGTTAGTTTCTTAAGAAAATTTTGCCTGATGAAGAATGCCGAAACTATACGTTTCGGAGTAATAAGAAAACTTCATCAGACAATAAATTGAAATTAATTGAAAATTATGTTCCTGCAATATTTTGTATTTTCAGAATATATGTTAAATTGACATTCCCGAAAACCGAAGAAAGTCAGACTCACTTCATATGGACATTGGGTAATTCTACTCCTTTTTTACTGAATTAAGCCAAATATGGTTCATTTCAAAATTATATTCTCCAGTGCGCAAAATACAGAAGCAATCCTCAATTACAATATCTTATCATTTAATTATCAATACTTCTCAGATATTGGGAGGAAAAACACAAAACGCTATAAGTTTTGATGTTGTTAGCATTGAATTCATAGAATATCACACGAAATCTAAAAATTCAATGCACTAACTGTTGAGATTGTGAAGGGATATTTCAGAAGATCCAACGTAAGTGATGGCACGAGTAACTTTGAAATGATAACAATTTGTGGGAAATTCAACAGATTTTTTCGATGTTTGGAGGATAATTTGCAGAACTAAATGTTTTATTTGGGAAGAGGTCTACTATGAAGGCTTCATAAATTTGATAAAGAACACTCTTATGGTTTCTCATAATGACACCTTATTTCATCTCCAAACATTTTCAGTATGATATGATATTTACTCAATCACCGAAATTTTTTCCTTTTTAAAATAATTCTTCAAATACTGAAAATAAAGGAGTTCTGTTAATTCTTTAGCGTAATAAAATAACCAGAAAAGCATGAGTTGGCATGAAAGAAAAATGCAAGATGTTGATGCAAAAATATTTAATGTGTGCTTCTGGACGTTCTTCACACGACTGCAGAAGAGAACATCCGATACCTGCTCCTTTTGCTATCACGAAGAATCGCGAGAAACAATTCCACACTGTATACAGGGTGAGTCTTTGACCTTGCAGAATATTTTAACAGAAGATTCCTGAAGCCAAAAGAAACACTTTTTTTCCTTACCATTTTTTTCGATTCGGCTTGGTTCGTAAGATACAGACTGTTGAAAATCCATAAAAAAATTTAATTTTCGATTATATCTCGCGAACGATCTCATCGAATGAGATGACTTTTGGAATATAGTTTTTATTTATACGATGAATGTTCCTGGATTACAAAATTTCATCCACATCCCCCAGCTCCTTTAATATGACCATAACATTTCATAAAAATACCAGAAATTCAAAGAATCCAACTTTTAAAAATAATTTGAATGCTATTCAACGAACTTTTGACCATTTTGGAAAGTTAAAGTATTCCTTATTTTTTTCGTATGATGCGCCGTTTTCGAGTAATCTGAAATTCAAAAATAAAAAATATCTGTGAACTTCCGAGAACTGGGTACTTTGGCTGAATGCAACTCTGTTCAAAAAATCCACAGAATTCAATTTTTCCGCAATGCCACGTCTAAAAGTTGGGAATGGAATCCTAGCATTTTTTATTTAGAATGATTTGTAAGCGGAGTAGCCGACTTTGGCCAATTCACAATGGACAATTCCAGTGATGTATTCATCAGGTTTTCCATACTACGATTATTATCACTAAGACGAAATAAGAAGTTTCTCCAAAATAGGTTTCCATCCCAAAACTATACCTGTGTTATACAGTGGTGATTCGGTCCTGAATCCATTCATGAAGCTTGCTTTTCAATTTCGAGCTAATTTGTGTAGTATAATTGATTAACTTCTCACTTTTCCGTGATAATGGGGATTCTTGCTGGTTTGAATGCAATCTTTCTGCTGACCCAAATTTCTTGAAATTATGTACAGAACTTTGATAGTATTTATTTTGAGGTATTCTTCAAATGCGCAATCCGCTTTCATAACATAACAACCCATGGTGGAAGAAAACCACCATGACATAACCTTAAAACCACGGAGCCACAGATTTAAAGTTCAATTCAGAATCATAGACTACCCAAGTGTATACATAGAATTACCATATTATGTGTTGTTTGATTTCGAAGAGTTCTTTCTTTCTGTTCGTCAATTTGGCAACGTTTGTACGTTCATAGATTAATTAGGTACATCTGTTTTATTTATTTATGAAAATGAAAGTTTGAATGGGTTATGTCTGAATCTGATAATTCTTGGAGAAAATGAAATAAACAAAGAAAATTAATAATTACAAATTGAAGATGAATCTCAATGCTAATGTGAGTGATAGCTAGATGAATTCCTCATTATCGAAAATGAAACCAAGAGAAGAATATTCAACTTTTATCGCCCACGAAATTTGGAATACCTAACTTGTTTACTGTACCATAAATACAACTTTTTTCACCAACTGGAATGTAAAAAGTAAGTTGACGCTTGTTTTCATAACAGAGTTGCTTATTTCGAAGATTTGAATGGTATATCTTAGGCTTGGAAAGACTTTAGTGTTCAGGTTTCCAGGGGCGGCTAGCCTATTATGAAAATTTATAATGCCTATATCTTTTTATCTAGGCCGAATCGGAAAAAATGGTAGAGGACAAATGTGTTTCTTTCAGCTTCAAGAATCTTCTTTTAAAATATTCTGTTAGGTCAAAGACGATCGATTTCTGGTATTTTATGCATCCGTGTAATAGTTAATGAAGAATAGGGATGAGAAAACCATCAGTGATAGTTGTTGAGATCCCTTCTGAAGGAATCTATCAAATGCATTTGCCATCCCATTACCTTTTGCACTCCGGCTCTAATCTGTAGCTCGGCGAGTGAAACAACACAATCGCAACAGACAAAGACTGCACCAGCGTGCACAGTTCTGCGTTTGTAGACGACCGAGCCACATTTTCATCACAGATAATACTATGTGTAAACATCAGGCCGTTAGTTTTGTTAGTTTAGCAACTCAAATAATTTACCCGATAGAACTGCTGCAGCCGGTAGTTTGTTCAGGGTTGCTTGTTCGTCTACTATGACGTTCTAGCGAGGAGGAAGAGGGGAAGAGGGCACGCATGGGACGAGAAGTATGTACAGACCACGAAGTGTCAATATTTGGTCATATAGAATGACGGTTGTTATTAGGGCGCTTGCGACGTGACTGAGAAGCGATATAAAACATGCTTGCTATGTATCGTCGACAATATTGGATCACGCAATCAGGAGTAGAATGAAGTTCGAGGCAAACTTTGTTTTTTGTGGACAGGTTTGTTTGAGTTGCTCACAGGATAATTATTTCGGTAAAATTTGAACTATATATATATACAGGGTGATTCCGGAGGAGACCGTCAGATTTTGGGATAAGTTTACACTAGTCAAGACAGTCTCGAAACAATGTTCGGTTTATGGTTGGGGGTGTCTATTGAGAATATACAGGGTGATTTTTCCGATTCGACCGATTTCACTTTTATTGATAACTTTGGTATGGCTAATTCGATTTTAGAGAAATTTTCAGCGAAGTACAATATTGATGAGGACATTCATTAATTTCAAAGTTTTTTGTCAAAATAAGTTGTTGTTATTGTGATAATTCTAGGTTAATTGAGCAGGTTCAAAAAACACCCTGTACATCGCATTTCCAAAACTACGCTATCTGTTTACGATTCTACTATAATAAGTCATTATTTGAGAGTTTCTAATTTTTTTGGCACACTTCTAGTTTTCTGAGAAAATTCTATCGAAAATAGACAATGTCGAAATTTCGCTCCAATCGATTCTACTTTCATCGATAACTTTGGTAAGGCTCATTCAATATTGATGAAATTTGCAGTAAGGACAATCTGAACGAGTACATTCGACAATCGCAAAAGTCTCTCAAAATGCAGTTTTGTAATCGTGATAATTTTAGAATTCCAGATTAATTGTGCAGTTGAAAAAAAAACACCCTGTACATTGCTTTTCCAAAAGTTTCTTACTCGTTTCAGATTCTACAATAATATGTCATCATTCAGAGGTTTTTAATTTATTTGGCACACCTCTGGTTTTTCTAGAAAACATTTTTGAAGAAGAGCATGATCGAAATTTGGCTCACAAGCAGTGAGAGTATTCCGCACTAGGTAGGAAAGCTGTATTGTCCAAGGATGCAAAGCAGTACTAAAATATTTTTTTCAAATTCCAAATTCATATTTAATTGCTAATTTTGTATGAAATCATTCAATTCAGAATATATTTAGAATTTGAAAAGAATATTTTAGAAGTGACGAACAACTTTGCATTTTTGGAATATACAGCTTTCCTACCTAGTGCGGAATACTCTCACTGCCTGTGAGCCAAATTTCGATAATGCTCTTCTTCAAAAATGTTTTCTAGGAAAACCGGAGGTGTGCCAAAGAAATCAAAAACCTCTGGATGATGACATATTATTGTAGAATCTGTAACAATGAGAAAGTTTTGGATTGTTGCGATTATTGAATGTACTCATCCAGATTGTTCTACACTGCAAATTTCATCAAAATTGAATGAAACCTACAAAGTTATCAATAAAAGTAGAATCGATTGGTGCGAAATTTCGACATTATCCGTTTTTGAAAAAATTTTCTCGGAAAACTAGAGGTGTGCCAAAAAAATTGGAAACTCTCAAATAATGACTTATTATAGTACAATCGTTAACAGATAGCGTAGTTTAGGAAACGCTATGTACAGGATGGTTTTTCAACCTGCACAATTAATCTGGATTTATCACAATAACAACCGCTTATGTGGAAAAAAAATTGAAATCAATGAATGTGTTCAACGCTGTTGTACTACGCTGAAAATGTCATTGAAATCGAATTAGCCATACCTAAGTTATCAATTAAAGTAAAATCGGTCGAATCGGACAAATCACCCTGTATATTCTCAACAGAGACCCCCAACCATAAAGCAAACAGTGTTCCGAGACTATCTTGACTAGTGAAAACTAAATCCCAAAATCTGACGGTCTCCTCCGGAATCACACCGTATATTGATAATAAATATTTTCAAACTCTCACGAATTCTTAATTCCTCTGAAGCAGTTCATATGAAAATTTTTTGATTTTTTAGATGTTCCGCTTTATTAGGAAAACAAATATTCTTCTACCGGAACCGAAACTATTTTTACGTCCAACACTGTTCCAGATGAAAGCATTTTTAGGTACTTTGAGTAAGTTATACGAGAATTGTTACTTGCGTTTTGAGATTTAACAACAGTGGTCCACGTTAATACTGACATTTCCATCCTGAACCTTGAAATCATTGATGGTGAACGTTCTCTGAAGTGTTCTCTCACACATGAAATTTGTGTTGTTCACAGACACTTAGATCATTCATCCTGAACAATGATGGTCCATGATTCTCTATGACTTTCTATGTAAATTGATTGAACCTAGCAGAATTTGACCATTGTTAGAAAACTCGTGTCGATTTGCGAAAAGTTATATCGAAAAATTTAGTAGTGGTGCCCCAGAAGACGTCTATAACATCACGGCGGGCGAGGAATGCTGTTTCATGACAACAACTCAAACTATCCCACATCAGCTCAATTGATCATAAAAAGCGTTTTAAGCAGTCGAAACATCGAGCTGATGGGTCATTCATAGTTTAGTTATAGATTGGTAAGAGGTTGAATTCCACTGCGATCTATTGTACCCTTCCGTCAAAGCTGTTTTCGCACCGCGCTATTCAAAGCTCGCCCTCCTGCTCTAGAGCTCTGATGAACTCCAATATCTGTGAGGGCTTCGAGGATTCTTAGTTCGCATTTCTCCTATAACTCTCCTGTCCGAGACACTTCTTGCGCAGGCTTGCAATCGCGAGTCATCCTGTATTCAGGTGAACATAATCTGCACTCGTCAGTTTCTGATAAGCCCATTCTCAACATATGCTCCCTTAGGCGACAGTGTCCTGTGAGGAACCCAGTGAGGAGGCGTAACTTGTTCTTACACCTCTTCACTGGCTTCCTCACATGATACTGTCGCCTAAGGAAACATGTGATGAAATTGGGATAATCTGATTACAGAATTCCTGGCCATTGCGAGCAACATCGTACAGTCCTTCTTTCGCAACAGACGATCTACAGATCACGCAATAAATAAATCAACGGCCCAACAAGTAAAAACACATTTTTTCTCAGAAAATCGACTTAAACTTCAAGAGTGCTGATGAGGTTTTGGTCGCTCTCGACTGCTTTCACCGGTTGATATCCACTCAGCTGACACTCTCCCCTCGACTCAGGAGTGAAGTGATGAACCCATGTTTAATCCGCTCTCAGTCTCTCACACATCGACGACATAAATCCTGTTTTTCCTTCGGTGAGCAAGCGCAGCCTCCATTTCGAGCAATGCTGTCGACTAGTCAAATGTTCACATGAAATAGAGAATACTCTGACTCATGTCACCTCCGCAACTATATATTATGTCATCCTGATATAATACATGTCACAAGTTTTTCACTTTATTCCCGATATTTTATTAGATTTCTAGTTCGAAATGAACAATTATGGATCTATGGGAGATGATTCCCCAATAAAGGGGCCTGTAGCGTTCTTCGTTTATCTGAGGATCTGAAAATCATCGCTTGGAGGACTGAACCTGGTCGAAAGACCCTCTCGGTCATGAGCAAATGTAGGTAATATTATTTACTGCTTCATTCTGGTTTTCTGTCCCTCTTTCTGTTTCAGATATTATGTCAAGATATTTTGTCGAAATGAATTCAAGATGACGAAAAAATTATTTTCAAATGAAAAAGATGCCATCCATCTTCTATAAACAAATTACTACACTTATGCGGGGAGACAGAATTTTTCCTGAGGTTTTTATCTGTGCTCTTGTATCATACGCAAATATGTATGGTACCCCGTTTACATTTCCTCTGGTAACACTGTGAAATATCAAAGAATGTAATGCTCGTTCTCAAAAGAATATATACATATATATATATATATATATATATATATATATATATATATATATATATATATATATATATATATATATATATATATAACTATATATATATATTCTTTTGAGAACGAGCATTACAATTCTAAGATATATCACAGTGTTAGCAGAGGAAATGTAAACGGGGTACCATACATATTTGCGTATGATACAAGAGCACAGATAAAAACCTCAGGAAAAATTCTGTCTCCCCGCAAAAGTGTAGTAATTTGTTTATAGAAGATGGATGGCATCTTTTTCATTTGAAAATAATTTTTTCGTCATCTTGAATTCATTTTGACAAAATATCTTGAAATAATATCTGAAACAGAAAGAGGGACAGAAAACCAGAAGGAAGCAGTAAATAATATTACCTACATTTGCTCATGACCGAGAGGGTCTTTCGACCAGGTTCAGTCCTCCAAGCGATGATTTTCAGATCCTCAGATAAACGAAGAACGCTACAGGCCCCTTTATTGGGGAATCATCTCCCATAGATCCATAATTGTTCATTTCGAACTAGAAATCTAATAAAATATCCGCAACTACAATTCACAAACATTCGTAAACTCTGTTGATGTTTTCTAAAACAACTGCCGGTTTCGGTCGACTAGAGCATCGTCGATGGTTTTTCGATATCGTTTAAAGTCAGCAATAGTCACTAAACCTTCAATATCTCGAACCAGAGTTATCTCCTATGTTCCAACATTTTGACAAGTATCTTTTGAAATTCGGTACTAACGAGGAGAATAATGGCATGGCACTGTCGGTGCCATCTGTGCGCCAGGCTTCTGACTTATTGAATGATGTGGAATATTTCAAATGAATAAGGGGACCCTTCGCCATTGTGCGATACGATCGAGAAATTGTCTTCGAGAAAAACACCGAGAGTTTGTTTATTTCTCGTCTCGATGATCGAGACGAGACGAGAATATGCCTTCAAAACAAGATTTCTCGTCTGAAACCATATTCGTGTCACAAGTCATTCCTTTTATTGAATTTCAATAGGTTCAATGTGCTCTATTGTTTTGTCCCTCTTATGTTCGTCTGTCATCTCGTCAGTTGCAATCGCACCTTCATAGTATGTAAATAAAAATTTACATTTTGAGCAGGGTGAATTCTACTCGTTTATATCCAACTCCTTGTCTCATCCATAAATTAATAATTAATAGATGCAATAGATGCTCTTCTACCTACCAAATAATGACGTAATCAATCGACATCGTGACAAGTATAAATTATTCTAATCGTTCCTGTTACGTTGGTTTCGTTTAAGTAAATTCCACTCGGATATGTGTAGCCATTACGTATGAATCCCGCATATACGACGGTGGGTATAACCAGTTAAGGTTCGATAGTATGTGTATGTGGCATGCATGACGTGAATACGAAAGTAGCATCACGTTGTCATGTCACGCTGAGGCAGATACGGGCTCGGAATGGGGCATTGAGCAGGTGAAGGGAAACTGTTGGGATCGTAAGAAAGCGATATCTGACGGAAAAAGAATACATTAACTAGCAGTATTTCCGAATGGTTTTCAGAATGTAATGGTCGTACATGAAATAAAATCGTGGTTTGACGACTGCATTTCTTTGTTGGGGTTAGAAAGGGCTTTCGAGTGCAAGAATCATAATTGATCATTAGTAAATTAACCGTTGTCTGCGTTCAATAGGATGAAAAGTTTGTTCAAAAGCCACCACATAACACTAAACACCAAAATAAGACTCCTGCGTTGTTATGTCTTCTTCGTCTTGTTCTACGGCGTAGAGTCGTGGACACTTACTCAAGCCACTACCAAAAAGCTCGAGGCATTCGAGATGTGGTTGTATAGAAGAATTTTGAAGATATCATGGATGGATCATATATCCAATAATGAAGTACTTAGGAGGCTGGGTAAAGACAAGGAAGTGGTGGAAACGGTGAAAGTTCGGAAGCTCCAATATCTCGGACACATAATGAGAAACGAAAGCAGATTCCAGCTGCTGCAGACCATATTGCAGGGAAAAGTGATGGGAAAACGAGGTGTTGGAAGACGGCGGATTTCATGGCTGAAAAATTTGAGAACATGGTATAATGTGGACACCACAGAGCTTTTTCGAGCAGTAGCCAACAGAGTCAAAATAGCATGTATGATAGCCAACATCCGGAACGGATAGGAATCAGAAGAAGAAGAAGAAAAAATTAACCGGAGAACCGTGTGTGACATAAGTATTCCAGAAACTGACCGATTGTTTTTTCTGCTCTCCAGACTTGTCTTTGGGCAGGCTGAAAGAAAGTTCCAACGAATAAATTTAAGGACGTGATTTGCAGACATTCAGAGGATACGGAAAGCGATCCTTTCTTGCTGCTGCCCCATTTGGCAAATCTAGACTGATGGTTTGATGCCATTGACCTAACTAGGTTTTCGGCACTAGCAACGCAGCATCTCAATTTATCTGTGAAATGGGGCAGAACTACTGCTCGGATTGATTATCGATGACCTTCATTGGTTTCCCCTCATCTATCTGGCTGATATTAAATTCAAACCGATCTCCATTCTTCGAATTATTGAAGAATATACCAGATGGCCATATACTCGAATATAGTTGGCAGATTCAGCACATTTACGCAGTAAGCCAGCGCATTACTCTTAAAAAATTCAAGTCCCCTTCCATATGCGCTTTTCAGAATTTGAAGGCAGACATGGCACGGAGTCAGAAGGTAACCAGGAAGAAAAGTGTACATACAGCAATTCATTCACGCCTCACAATATTTTGCTTGAACAAAACGGAAAGTACAGGGTTTTTCAACAAGAACTTTGTTTTTCAATGTGGTAACACCGGCACCACATGACAGTTTTGACATTTAGTTTTTTGACGTATTCGCAGTATATGCTTTGGCAATTGTTACAGTGAATTCAATTTCGCTCGAAAATCGCATTAAAATAATTCAAATCCACTATGGAAATGGTCGTTCAGTTAAAGTTACATATCGTAAAATTCGTGATATTTTCGGACAACATAAACGTCCTTCTGAGACCCCTATCAAGAATTTGGTCGCGAAATTTGAGTCGACAGGCTCGGTACAAAATGTGCCAACACCAACACAGTATTGAAGAAGATCAAAAGTTATCAATTTCACGACGTTCTCAACAATTGGGGTTATCCAAAAGCACAACATGGCGAATTTTGCGAAAGGATT
The DNA here is from genome assembly GCA_958510865.1 of Myrrha octodecimguttata. Classification (NCBI taxonomy): domain Eukaryota; kingdom Metazoa; phylum Arthropoda; class Insecta; order Coleoptera; family Coccinellidae; genus Myrrha; species Myrrha octodecimguttata. The sequence continues at coordinate 8,101,063 of OY294063.1, forward strand.
TGGCTTTGAAGCCTTACAAGATTCAACTGGTGCAGAAATGTCCTATGGAATATTGCCTACTTATCATCTATTTACATCAAAATGCCAGCTATAAACCCCACTCGAGTAATAATCCAATCTGGAGAGTTCCTCATGGCATATTATTGTAATGAAAATATCAGTTACTCTTTCTGTTCAACTATTATAAGATGTAAATGAAAAAAAAATCATTGGCATTTATTCTTTTCGGTGCCTAATATAACAGATAGAAGTTGTAAAGGCGTAACGGAGCATAATAATTTATTCAAATTATTTAACTTTTAAGATGAAAGGAAATCATCAAAATTGCAATGGATACTTTTCTTATAATAATGGCCAAACTGATAGCTGATAGCCGTGTACAAATTCTAGATATCAGGGCTCGATAACCCGGAGCCACACAAAACATTACCATATTTTTTAATTGAATGACAATTTTTGCAAATTTCGTGTTGAGATTATTACCACTCCCAGTCTCAGTTGAAAGTACTTGCCCGTTGGTGAAGAGTGAAGTATTTGTAAAAAAAATTCTGTACCTAATTGGACTTAGACAAAGTTTATTGTAATTGTTCAATAATTCCTGAATTGAATGTATCTCATTATTGTCAAAGTTATTCCTTTTAAGCTTTCATTTCCAATATATTCATTAGTGGAAGTAGTTTTTTTAGTTAGGTTACCGAATAAATATCCAAACATCCCTTCCATATTGCAAAAAGTATATGAATTCAAAATTGATCATTGCAACTCTCCCTCAAATCAGTAATTCTATTTTTATGGAAACCACAATCCATTAAGCTCCTTGATACATAGTGCGAATATTTGTCAATAAAGGATTCGTTTATTCCTATCATGTTTTGAAAGGGAGTATTTTTCCAAAGTCCAGCTTTTTCAAACCAGAAATTGGTGGTTAGATTTATTACAGAATCTTAAATTATTTCCTTCTCCTTTTCATAGAAATCATCACTGTATTTCTTGTCTATGATAGAAATGAGACTTTTATAATTCCGACATTTTTCAGCAAAAGTTTAACTGTCAGTTAAAGTTAAAGATAACTTCCAGTTAAGTTTTATAATACCGGCCCTTAGGGCCAATTGCACCGTTTTCGTCTGAAGCTTCAGTTAGTTAAGCGACGATATACTTATTAAGCTCTGGTTAAAATATTCGGCTTGCACCGAGGTTGAATGTAACTAGATTGAAGTTGATCTACATATCTGGTTACTTTCTCATGAATTGGTACTAGTGACTAGCTTCATGTTATTTATTTCAACCCTAATTGATGAAATATTTTAATTCGAAAGATGAAACTCAGTTTGTGGGTTCTACCATATTTCCATAAGATATGAAAAATCAGGATGCATCTATTGAAAAACCCACCGAAAAAATATATCTGACAGACTTTATAGCTCCCATGAAAATATTGCATGTAACGTTCCCGACTTGTTTATTATCATTAAGACTAGGGATCTCTTACTACAGACCTGTGCTCTTACTTCTGCATCAGGCTTTAAACATTATTCAAATTTATAGTTATATACTCAAGTAAACTTATTATATCATAAGATTTGAGCTTCTGCATGGATTTACAATCCTGTCGTTTGTAAAATGAATAAATAAATAGTATTGATTTATCCGAAACAACTTTCGGATAAGAAAAGGCTTACCCAAGGATAGACTTTCCATTGAATTATTTTGTTTGTAACAAGTATATTATGAATTGAGTTAATTTTTGGTCGAATATAATGAAAACTCAAATGTGAGATCCGCAGAATAAAAAGTATTCTATATGAATATTGAAGTATCACATATGGATGGATTGTCGAAGGTGTACGTTTGAAGATCGATTAACACAAGGATGCAATTTCTTTTACATTAACTCGTTTGTAGTTATATTTTGAGTCCAGTTAATATATGATCGAGGAGAATGATAGCACAGAGACAGCACCTGCACAATAATGAAGTAGTATATGATAGCTTTCCACGTAATACATCACTTAATGAAATAGTACTGAAGAATCTTCGTGAAACTATGCTTTTGCATTCCGAATATGTCTTCGATTTCATTCTGCTATTCGCTCTTGTAAATAAATAAGCCAGCATATCATTGTAACTTTATCAATTCAAGTAGTTGAAGGCTTATAAGAAATACCATTGAGTTTTCGAACTCAATGGAAATACTGATGTTTATTCTTCATGCTTTAAAAGGTACGAATCAATGCCTACTGATGTCATTATCTCTCTATATCATTTTTCATGAATTTCATCTGAAATTCAATAACTTTTAATCAAAATTTGATTATCAAATCCATTAACTCGAACAAGTTTCACATGAATGCCCAATGTAAACAAAAAAAAATGTAAACAAACTGGAGGTTACGTCCAGAAAAATGTCAAACTTGTACGAAATCGCTCGAAAGTAAGGTTAGATTAATTAATCCTTCTTTTAAGCCCCCAAATTTCAGGGTTTAAATTTAATAGTCAGTTAAGGCCATTAAACGTGGATTACGTGACGGTGCAAGATAATTTTTTACCTAAACCTTGGTTATGGTCTTAATCTATGGTTTTGTAATACGGTGCAAGTGGCCCTTAAACGATGGCAATATCTCACAACAAGTAGCGATAATGTTCGAGAATAATACAAATCATAGCTCCGAAGTTCATTTCCAAACAGTCTTATGTGTTGCTTGAGCCTATTATAACCCCCGGTCTGACATCCAGCAATTGCAAATTCTCAAAGTTATGAAGCCCCGTGAACAATAGTCCTGTTCATCCGGCCCTGACCCATCTCAACCGATCCAGCAAACTACGGAATGTTGTCGGCCGTCCGCGGTCAGCCGCAGAACAACAGTGACGTCACACAAAGTGGTAGACCGCCCGATGCGGCTTGCGGATGCATTAACATTAACATATGCAGTTGCCTCGCAATTTGATATAATGCATTCGTAATTGCGCCTCCATTGATAAATGGACGTACACGTATATCGACGTGTTCCAGCGATACTATACCGATTGTCGCGCCACCACTGGCGGTCATTGATGAATAATTAACCATTAATGGGCTCGCCACAACATCCCCTTCCCCTAATGCGGTAATTAATATTCTACTTGGTGATATGTACTTTACATACTCTTGAAGGATGGTACGATGTGGAGTAAACATGTAATTTGAGAGTCGGGGTGTAAAAGTACGTAAAATAAATGTTATAGGTTATACAGGGTGATTCATTAAGGGTGGCCACCGGCCGTATCTCGGAAACCGTTTATCCTATGACTTCCGGAAAAAAAACTAATGATAAATTCGGCTCCTAGAAAATGATTAAAAATATTTTCAAGTTCGTAGTTCCCCACTAGAGGGAGCAATCTATCACTTGTAAAATATAATCTCATTTTTACGAAATATTCTCCAGCTAACAGTGGTGAAGAATAATAAAATAAGAATCTACTCTTTCTATTCAACAACTTTTGTTTCAATAATTTTTCTATATTTCCTATTTTTTAGTGATGGGATGGATAAACTTTTCTTCACGAAAAAAACATTCTTACTCCTGCATGGGTGAACCGATTTTCACGTAATTAGATTTCATTCGAAGGCCATCGAATGCAGATCACAGAAACATATGACAACAATATACCGGGTGATCCAATTAAAAACTACAGACTGTTTTATGTCACTTCGCCCTATTTGTGCGTTTTACTGGAAAATTTCAAATGCAGTGTTTTGATTCTAACCAGGTGAGAATAAGCAAAGCATTATCACCTACTCACTTTTTAAAATCGCAGACAGATATCATTGGTCGTTTCGGAGTTATTGACATTATTGTAAATTTTGATCAATGTTGATCCTTTCTGTGAGCTTGAATAAAAAAGCAAGTGACTTTATGCGTCATGACAACGCAGCAAAATACTCAACACACATGAAATAACAATGATGCTATGAAATAAAACAAAAATTAGCAACAACGAAAATATTTGAACAGAAAAACAACACTTACACCTAATCAATTCAAACATTTAAAATGTCTACCATTATTTTCTACACCTAAATTTAGTCTTCCTTTCGTCGAGTTGACACTGGCCACAATTTCAGTATGAGAAGAAGCTGCCATTCGAAATCTATTTTGAATATCCCCGCTTGTAGTGGGGGGTGTTCGGAAAACTAAGTCTTTATTCTCCTCCAAAAATAAAAATCTAATACTGTGAGGTCGGGTGATCTTTCTGGCCATGGAAAAATACTCCCTCGTCCAATATACCTCTTTGAGAAGACATTATATGATTATTCTCTAACATTAGCAGCATAATGCGCCGGGCAACCATCTTGTTGATATCACATATCTAACCTGCTTTGAATAGCAATATTTTCTAAAAGAATTGGAAGATCTTCCGTTAAAATTTCAAGCACCTTTGTCTTGTTAATAAGCCAAAACTTTTATGATATTATCCTCATTACGGCTTTTACGTTTTCTATTTTTTCTTCCAAGATATTGAACCTTACCAGTTTCTCGCACTCTTCGTGGCAATCTTTTGAATACCCTTTTGGAATGACGACGTCTTTCAGGATATCGTATCGGGTATTCCCTTTCAGCTACTACATTTTCCAAACATTCAGAATGAACATTAAGCATATCATATGCTTCTTCGTTTGAATAATGGGGCATCATAAAATAGTGGTTTGCAATCGTCCTAAAACACTTTTACAGCTATGGATACCGAAAATGAACAGTATCGTCAAAGCTTACTGGTTCTAAATCAGCTTGTTTCGTTGTTTTGATGAATTTTTTCCTTTCATCTAATTATTTAGAGATGAAATAACTCAATTCCTCCTGCATTTCACAGGGTTGATCAATACTTATCAAAATTTACAAAAATGTCAATAACTCCGAAACGACCTATGATATCTATCTGCGATTTTAAAAATTCAGTAGGTGATAACGCTTGGCTTATTCTCACCTGGTTAGAATCATAGCATTGCATTTGAAATTTTCCAGTAAAACGCACAAATAGGGCGAAGTGACATATAACAGTCTGTAATTTCCAATTGGATCACCCGGTATATTGTTGTCATATGTTTCTGTGATCTGCTTTCGATGGCCTTCGAATGAAATCTAATTACGTGAAAATCGGTTCACCCATACAGGAGTAAGAATGTTTTTTTCGTGAAGAAAAGTTTATCCATCCCATCACTAAAAAATAGGAAATATAGAAAAATTACTGAAACAAAAGTTGTTGAATAGAAAGAGTAGGTTCTTATTTTATTATTCTTTACCACTGTTAGCTGAAGAATATTTCTTAAAAATGAGATTATATTTTACAAGTGATAGATTGCGCCCTCTAGTGGGGAACTAAGAACTTGAAAATATTTTTAATCATTTTCTAGGGGCCGAGTTTGTCATTAGATTTTTTTTCTGGAAGTCATAGGATAAACGGTTTCCGAGATACGGCTGGTGGCCAACCTTAATGAATCACCCTGTACAGTGCGCGTCAAAATTCTGGAACAATGTCTCCTACTGATTTTTATTGGATCGATTCAAGTTGTTATTGAGTTTTAAATGATTTTACAGCGATTTTCTCGAAGATTACATACTTTTTGAAACGATTGAATACGATATCCCAGCAGTTTATTTTGCAGCAATGTACGCAGGATGTTCTGATAAAAGAAACCTACAGTCTCCCATAGTTTGGAAGATATGGACTGAATTGATGCATATTCAATTTCCACAATTGAAACAATCTCTCGTTTGTTTTGGATACTCTACACATCATCTTCGAATCGTCACTCAACTGTAAGCGGCATTCTCTTTCAAGAGTGGTTCATAGTAAATGAGAAATAGTTGAAAATATCAAATAACCACCTAACCTCTATCCTTCATGATCTCCACTTTATACGAAACTGAAGTTTGGCATTGGCGTGATCAAATCGGTCAGAATTCTCTGTATTCGTCAATGAAAGCTGGCGGGAAATATTTATTATCTTTCTGATTCGTTCACGATCGATGATGAGGCGTGGTGACCGAACTTCATTTCAAGATTGATTAATAATCTGTAGAAAAAAATGATTTTCCGGCATTTTCAATTTTTTTCATTAAATATCGTATATTTTTGAGATAAATCGCCACCAATCGTTTTCTTAATGTTGAAAAGACCATTTGTGAGCTACACAGTGCGCGTCAAAATTATGGAACAAATTCATTTTCTCAGAAGAAAAATATTCGGCAACAAAATCCTGAAACAGATCAATTTTTGTTTCACTTTTACCAAATTTATATGCATTTTTGGAGGATTTTTGTTGCACCCTGTGCCATCCCCATCAAACCTCTAAATTTTTTGAATAGGGAAAGTGGGTCATGTGGTACTTTTTTGGCAAGATCTTCGTATCTTCTTTACAGGTGTGCAGAAATTTTCAAGAAATTTTTTTTTTTTCGAAAAATTAGTTACTTCAAAGAAGTTTTCAGTATGTGCACTTTGTCATGGCTCATTTACTTTGAGACGATGGTACCTGAAATTTCTCACCGAATGAAAGTCGACCATTACTCTTTGTTCATGCACAACTTTCAACCCCTACGAACCCCATACGAAATTTTTTTTCTTGAAAATTCCTGCACGCCTCTGAAGAAGATACTAAGACCAGGCCAAAAAAGTACCACATGACCTACTTTCTCTATTCAAAAAATGTAGAGGGTTGATAAGGATGGCACAGGGTGCAACAAAAATCCTTCAAAAATGCATATAAATTTGGTAAAAGTGAAACAAAAATTGACCGGTTTCAGGATTTTGTTGCCAAATATTTTTCTTCTGAGATAATGAATTTGTTCCATAATTTTGACGAGCATTGTATTCTTTTTCCATTCAGATAAATACGCAACGTTGTGCTTTCTACATGGATTTGGTAATAATAATGTTTTTTTCAGAATGTGAATTTACTTGGAAAAAATAATGAATTTCGAGAGAAATGTGAATTGAATTCTTCCAGACACCTGGCGAATGTTGAAACTAAAATTGAAAGGTGACAAGAATTCGACATGTATTTATTGCGTTGTTTCGTTAAATTTTCAACAACTGCGCCAACGTTTTGGATAACTGTTAAACCTTTTTCAAGGCTCGTTATTACGTATTTAAAAAATATTTCTTTATTCGTTTAAGTGGCTCTGTTGTCAATATAATAATATCAAGATATGCGCATGCTCCAGCAGCACCTCCGGACTGTCAAATGAATCCGCTGCCACAAGAATGTAGTGTCTTTTGAAATTCTGTTTCTTCCATATATATTCTTGAATATGTTTAAATAAGGGCAATTCTGCACTTTTTATGTGGAACAGAGATAAAGTATGTTTTTCAATATAGTTTTCAATGATGGGAAGCCCTTATTGTGCGCATGTTCAGGGAAAGAGCGTGCTATAGTTTTGTCGAAATGTCTGTAATTTACGAATTTCGAGCCAAACATGGTCTCAAACGACTAGGTTGGACTCACTGATGACGAATCCGGTGTCAAAATTGATTCTGTTCGGCCGGCTGTCCGTATGCACGACTATGCTGTTGTGTTTTTTCTGACTTGATGAGTCTCAAAACCCTCATAAGGACGCCAAGAAGAATTCAAAAATAGCACTGACCTGAAGTTAGTAAGCAACCTCTGCGCGCACGTTCAGACTTGTGGGCGAGAACAACTGTTGATTCTTTTCAATTGTTCTAATTACACCGAATTTCCATGATTGTGATCATCTCAAGTAGATCAGTATTTGTTGAGTTATTATATTATATTGATTTGGCGTATTCAAAAAATATGTCCGCAAAATGAAATGGGAAGGAAATGCGGTGAGCTCTAGTAAAGTATTGATATTGACTCGAATGCTTGTGTAAAATTTCCTTAAAATCTGCTTATGGTTTCCGAAATGACAATTTCCAAAAAAAATGCAAAAAATTTTGAGTAAAATTTTTACTCGAGTTTATAAACGGTATGATCCCAACAAAATTGTATGAGAAGTTGCGCGTCAGTATTCTATCTTTTATATCCTTTTTTTTTAATTCGTGAATTCATCGATAAATCTGGATTTAGGTTGAAAGTGTTCGAATTCAGTTCAGCATACTGCTTAATGAGGGAATAGATCAGACCTTTATGGGTGGATCACAATTATTTTTCCGTTTCTCAAGAAATATTATTTCATAATTTATTACTGGAGTTATTAGAAAATACAATTCAAGATAGTACCTATACCCCGAAAGTACTCAGTAAATTTCGAGACTTATAACGTTGAGTTCTTTGTAAATGAAGGTTAGGGTCAGCTGCCAGAATGGAGAGAATTGTTAGTCCAACATCGATTTTAGCTTATAATTTGAAAATTTAAAAAATTGGTCGAAATCACAATATATTTGTCCGTAGAACGTGAGCTTTTAAACTGTTACATCTCTGTTTAACAACATGCTGCGAAGCAGAAAATGATCGTGGTATGTACCCAAAAACCTCCTTCTGTTTGCGGACAAGCTGAGTGGTTACGGTTACCTTACTCAAATAATATCTCGTAAATAATGCTGATGCTAGCGCAGCACTCTCTTCCATAATTGGATATCTGGATAACTGTAGAAAACGAACCCTTGCTATAATTAATAAACCTTTATGAACGCGAATGAATTCCAGTTAAAACCTATTCATCAGATTCTTTATGATTGGGGTTTTACTCATTAAATTGTTTCGGTATATACATAATCGAATTCACGCCTCATTTCCCTCTAATTGTTCGTAAAAGAATGAGTAGAAATCTAAGCAGTCTCTGTTGAATTTATTTGTGACTATCAAGAGACAGACGTCTTTTTACGCGCTTGTTCTGGGGAACAGCGCGTTATCATTTCGTCACGATGTCTGTAATTTTCGAATTTTGAGCCGAAATTGGTCTCAAACGACTAGGTTGGACTCACTGATGAAGAATCCATGGTCAAAATTGATTCTGTCCGTCCGGCCGTGTGCGCTGAAACTTTCGAAATGAAAGACCTAGAGTCTTGAAATTTTCAGGTTAGGTTGAGATCCCGTATATCTCGGTTAAGTTCGTTAATGGGCCGAATCTGCCGAGTGGTTTTTGTGCTACAGCCATTTGAAATTTTGATTTTTCAATAACACGAAAAATATTCATCTTATCGACATGAAACTTGGTTGGAAGATGAAAAGTATCAATAAGAAGAATTATTCATGGAAAGATTCGAACAAAAAAATTTTTTTTTGAAAATTTTTATATAATTCATTGAAATTTCACTCAAATTTTCAAGTCACCTTTTCGCGATGTGAACAAGCACGTTAAAGCTGCTGACTTCACGTCAATGCTTTTCTAGATTTTTCTGTTAAATTCCGACTTCAAACTAGGAATTCTTTATGATTCCGACCTTAAACTTAGAATAATCCTTCATTTTGACTTCGATCCGGGAATAATATAATTCCCGCTTCAAACTCGGTATAATCCAGTATTCAAACTTAAAACTCCAATGAGTCAGCTTAATAAACTGCTCCACATGTGTTAGGGATATTGACTTAAATTCCAAAAAAATATAGTTAAAATAAGATTTTTGTGATGAAAATTCATATTAATATGATTTCAAGTTGCAAATTAATTTCAGCCTGTAGGTCTGCAGCGTATACAGGGTGGTTAAGAAAAATCGAGTAAAATAACGAAATTTTATTTCCAGAGAATTCAAGCATTTTAAGACTATCAATACAATGTATGGCCTCCACGGGCATCAATAACAGCTTGACATATTCTTTGCATACTACACACGAGGTTGTTGAACATTTCTTGAGGAATTTGGTTCCATAAACGGGGCAGAAGCTCTCTCAGATCATTTAAGGATTCTGGGGTAGGTTGATGATTATCTAATCTTCTTTGGAGCATATCTCATGCTTGTTCTATGCAATTCAAATCTGGTGAGTGCGGAGGTATTGGTAAATGTGGAATACCAAGCTCCTCGCGCGCATTCTCAACTATGGCTGCACGGTGCGGTCTAGCGTTATCGTCTAGAAATTAAAAAGTTTCACCAATAGCAGCGTGAAAATTTGGCACAACATTGTCAATGACATGCTCCCTATAGTGTAAGGCGGTCATATTCCCAGGACAAATGTGTAGATCTGTGTGCCCGTTGAAACATATCCCGGCCCCTATCATAACACTACCCCCTCGGAATGCATGGACTTCTTGGACGTAGCGACGATTATGGGGTATGCGTGGGATTGTCGATACCCTTATTCTTCGAGAATCTGAAAATCGTCCATATGTTGCCTTGCCCATTCCAGTCTTTGACGCTTATGGTCACGTGTTAATGGAACTCCTTTTAATGGACGTCTAGAACCTAGATTCACCTCTCTCAAACGTCGTCTGATGGTTTCGATGGAAACTTTGACCCCATCTGCATTTTGAAGAGTATTCCGGTAGCATTCTACACGTAGATGTAGGGTTCCTTCTCGCAGAAACGGTGATGAAACGATCCTGAGCAGGTGTTGTTTTTCGTCGCCCACCAAGCCTCGGTCTTTCCAACACGGAACCTGTCTCCCTGAACCTATTCCAAAGTCGAGATATCACACTATGACTTGGAGCCTTTCCGCTACAACAACCTGAGTTAGGCCAGCCTGTAGCATTCCGATAGCCCTATTAGCCTCAGCGTTTGTTAATTTATGTCTTGGCATTTTCAGAAAGCTCGTTTCAAATCGAAGCCGTTGATAAACTGACTTCATTTCAAAATAAGAACATTCATGAAGCATATGCAAAGAACGAAACTTCAGAAAAAAAGACGACCAGATTGACGAAATGTCTCATACTGATTTTTATTGGATCGATTCAAGTTGTTATTGAGTTTTAAATGATTTTACAGCGATTTTCTCGAAGATTACATACTTTTAAAAACGATTGAATACGATATCCGTAACTCTCGTGGAGCAGTTTATTTTGGGGATACATAACGAAACAAAATTTTTTGAAAAGGAGCAAAACGAATATTAAATTATATCATAACGATTTGGTCACGTTATGAAAATCCACCTAATAAGCCGTTTTTTCTCATACAACGTAGATTCATCTAGAAGATACATTGGCTGGTACATCGTCGAAGTCAGGATCAAGGGTATACTTACCAGCTTGACTGAAGTGTGGAGCTTGTTTGAGAAGAATGAGGTAGTGAAATTCCAGCGTGATTGAGCCGGGGGAGATAAAACCGAAAAGATAAACATGTCGAGAGGGTGATATTTACACGTGACTGTAAGCCAGTGAGGCACTTTTATCTAACATCTTGTTTGCCTCGTCTGTGAAAACAGACAACATATTGGAAAGAAATTTCTTCTCATAATATATTGTGCAAGCAACGGAAGTAGATAAGAAAATATTATGCAACTTGGAAATTTAATTCAGTGTGTTCAGGGTTTGCAAGTATCTTAAATATGGACGCAAAATTTGTGTTACTAGGAAAGGAAATATTGACGCAGTATATCAGGATTTTCGAACGTCCAAAACATACCCCCTGAGGTTACGGAAAGAAATTTGTGAAACTGAAGTCGGTGAAATTGATATAGTCACCTAGGCTTTTTTCAGTTCGATTCAGATTTGGAGAAAATAAAGTGATATGACGAGAGCCCTTCTCATAAATTCCTTTTGCGAATATTCATTGTAATTCGTCGTTACCAAAGAAAAACACTCATTCATGATTTTCAACGATCCCAAGTAACGATGATTCATTACAATTAATTAAATGTCAATTATTTATCGGAACATCGAATTTAAGATTCTTTCTGAGGTGTCGAGAAGTCACAGACTACTCGAAATCGTGATTCTGTTTGAATCAAGTTTTTTCGTGATAACTCAAAAAAGTTTCGTTCAAGATAAAAGGGTTTGCTTGAGTTATCCTGTCCCTCTTTTTTCACGTCTATTCGATGTCTCAGGAATCGGTTTCACCCCCAAAAAAATCTACTAATATATCTTCTAATATATCGAATTGAAATTTTGGACATCAATACTCAGATTGTTTCTCATCGACAGAAGTAATTAGTGTTATTCTATAATTCCTGGTTTAAACGGATTTGGACGTGATCGTCGATTTTCTCATATAAACCAATGTATATTTTTGTATATCCGATTTCCACGTTGAATTTTGAGCAGAATTCACTTGAAAGAAAAATAAAAGTAAAAGGAAAAAATTCTTCTCTTTGTTTGTGACTTTGGTTTGATTCGAATGCTTGATATATGAATTTTTACCTTTATAACGAATCATTGACATTTATTTCTACTAGAAATTAAACCCTTGGTCAGAAGTTACACGTATTTTATTTCAGTCCCATGCGAGGGGTAAACCTTCTGCTCCAACTCTCATACTAGGGTTAGGTTCATTTGATTTTCTACTCATATTCTCTGATCAGACAGTATCTGGATATGGAAATAATTTTATTTATTTTCCAACTATAGAGCAATATTATAGGGGATATTTTTTCCACATTTCAATGGAGCCTTCGATTTCTTGATTCTATTCACAAAAAACTAGAAAAGCCCTGACGTGAAGTCAGCAGCTTCATCTTATAGAGAAAGTTCATTGTCGGAAACCCCTAATTGCTAATTTTTAGTTCAAAATTATGATTCGTTCTTTGTACACGTCCAGAAGGCCATCCATAGTGGGACATACTGTATACAATCAAATATTTCATAAAAATTTGCAAGACCCAAAAACTCGAACAATATAGAAATGTTGATACGAAACGCTAGGCATCAACACTTCTGAAGTTTTTTATTCGAGGACGGAGATTAACTGCTTAATTTTGTCGACCAAACTTTGGTGTGGATGAAAAACCAGTCATCGAAATCGCCGGTCCACAACATAATTTCCTCTATACAGAGTGTAACAGCCAAATGGAACAAATTCTATAACGAATAAATGAGGGGGTGTTAGGAAAATCGCTCGGACACGTCGAGTTGTAATTTTAAATGCGCATAGTTTTCAAGAAAATAAAATTATGTAGGGTGTTCCATGCGACCGTGGCTTTCTTATTTCAAATGTAACCCCCTGTATATTATTTATTTTTTGGATTCTTCAGAGAATTCTAGACATAATTCATGTACAATGTCCTATACCTATCTTCAACTTTTTCGGAAATATTAAGTGTTTTCAGAAATGTTGAGTAACGTTAGAAGACAATTCTACACCAGATTAGCATGTTGCCAAGACGTTCGCGGCTAGCATTTTGAACATTTCCTACATTGACATTAATGTTTTTTTTTGTTTTTTTTAATTATTAAGAAATAAGCAGTATTATTTATTAGGTTTTAAGTGTAATGTACCGAATTTTGATTTTTGCACTAAATCTGAAAACACTTAATATTTCCGAAATAGTTAAAGATAGGTATAGGACATTGTGCATGAATTGTGTCTAGAATTCTCTGAAGAATCCAAAAAATAAATAATATACAGGAGGTTGCATTTGAAATAAGAAAGTTAGTATTGGCCACGGTCACATGGAACACCCCATATAATATTATTTTCTTGAAAACTATGCGCATTTAAAATTACAAATCGACGTGTCCGAGCGTTTTTCCCAATACGCCCTCATTTATTCGTTATCGAATTTATTCCATTTGGCTGTTACACTCTGTATAAACGATACCTTGTGAAAATGATAAAAACGAAACCATCCTAAACGAAAAACTAAATCCGACATTCGGGCAATATAGAATAAATATACTGAGGAAAAACGCGATTTCAAAACATTCTCAACATCGTTCATTCGTTTTTTCAATTAGTCGAAATGAAAAAGCAGAAGCGGCGGACCTGAACCGGAAAAATAAATAGAGAAAACACATTGTTTACAGAGTACTATGTAAACACTCGTCAGCGAGGGTGCACGCTGGCGGAAAAAGAATATATGGGGATACATTACCTGCTTCGGGAGGCCGTATTTGCATTCGTAGAATCGAGAAATTTCGAGCTGGAATGTCTCCCTTTATTTTCGAAGCCATAAATATGTTAACGGGGATATTTTTCATCATATGTCCCATAACTTCCTGGCAACAGTTATAGAAGGGGCGATATTCGTTTTATATAAAGGCTACATCTATTGATGTGAGTTGCGAATGATGTTTCAATTCGGGAATTACATTTTTAGTCGACGACTTCGTATGTGACATCTTTTTTATAGCACCAATAAGTTTAGGGCTTTAAAACTTTACAAACCCTCCATATGTGAGTCGAAGCTAATCGTTTGTGACCATTATGTTTTCTGAATTTCAGAATAATAAACATTCGGACTGAAGCTTTTGAAGGTTTGCGAGGTAGCTTCAACCTCTTTGGGGGAGTGTCACGTTTCGTCCCGGCTTAGTTTGGGGGAACTCGTCAGGGCATGCACTAAACTAAGCCGTTTACATGCCTGCGTGAGCGGACACCCTTTATGCGGATTACAAGGGTGTGTACCAGACCGTTGGGGATGAGTGTATTTCCGAGATCTTGGGAGGATCTACCAGGGACAGCGTGCGCGCTAGCGCCCCCTATACGTTGACCGATGATGTGGCCAAGCGTTACAGCCAGGTAACGTAGGGTAATTAAGACGCAAGGGATGGTACTACGCGCGCGACTTAAGTAAGGGCTGAGAGAGGGCGCTCGCTACAGGACTAAATGACAGCACTTCATACAGTTCATACAGCAATTTCATACATTGGAGACCACATATATAAGCGATCACTTTCATGATGGCTTGAGCATATATACGCAATCAGATCGCAACCTTCTTTCCCAATGTCTCATGAAGATTTCGTAGAAACGACTTTATTTTTCTCGGTAAATATTGAAGTTTTGAATCCCCGCTGATATTGAGTTGAAATTTGGTTTTTGCGCGCATGTTCTGGGGAACAGCGTGCTATCATCGTTTTGTCTAAATGTCTGTAATATTTGATAATTGGGCCGCAAACGGTCTCAAACGACTAGGTTGGACTCACTGATGACGAATCCGGTGTCAAAATCGATTCTCTCCGGCCGGCCGTGGACACGATAACTGTCGAACGCAGTGAGCTAGCGACTTGAAACTTGCAGGGTAGGTCGCGCATTCTAATGCGGCGGATAAGTTCGTTATTGGGCCAAATCGGTCCAAATAATTTCGGAGTTGTAGCCATTTGAAATTTTGAAGTTATTTATTTTTCATTCAACCGATTGAATTCAAACTTGGCAGTTAGGTGGAGTATAACGACTTGCAACTTTGAGCCAAATTTGGTCAAGATCATACTGTCGGTAAATTTTGAAAAAAAAAATTTTTCGAAATTTTTTTCCAAAAAATTTTTTTTTTGGAAACCGTTTATCATATCCAAAATGAATTCCACCTGGAATTTGAGCTTTATATTTCACAGCAGTTCGATACGATCATAAGTTTTCGAGATATTGGGAAAAAATACGTCGAATGTCGTGATTTTCTTCTCGATATCGTTGTTTTTTTCGGTATACCTCCAGAAATACTGATTCAGCCCGGATAAAACTCCGCAGCTAGTTTGGAGATGCTAAAAGACAACTTCACGCAAAATTCCGTGATGGTCGTGTCGTTAAAACAATTCGAAAAAAAAAATTCTGTGATTTTCCTATCATATCATCCTCATCAAATTCTGTCTGAACATTCGAACTGTAATTTTTCGATGAAGTACTGGATTTCAATTCGATCTGATCTGTATTTTCGGAAATATTGGGAAAATAAAATTTGGAATGGGTATATCTGCGGAATCATTGGGTGGATTTTACCCATTCACGAATTCGGCATTTGTGATTAAGGTCCAAATCTTCTCTACAAATATCGAGTTTTTAAGTTGTTTCTTTCGGAAGTTATTGTGTTTACGCAGTCGGCCGTTAGGTATATCTGTATCTAGTATATCTGTAGTTGAATTCTACAATAACAATAATCCATTGTAGGAATAGCTCGTTAACTTAGGAAAGCAGTATCTGTTTTCGAATAGAAAACATATTTGAATCTGATGAATCCTGACGCTCCACTGCTCGCAGAAGTCACAACAGTGCGTCAAATTTAAACTCGATCTGATTCTAATTTCCGAAGACATTGGGAAAAACATATATTCGCAGTTTTTCCCCGGTTTCGTAGCTTCCGACATAACTCGTGTCCTAACGTGGCGCAAGGAATTAGTAACAAAGCCTACACAGAACACACCCGGTATCCTAACTCGCACAAGCTTGAAGCTTCTGAGGGGTTTCGTTGAAGCCTAGGATATTCGGAAAAAATACAATACAATACAATACAACAATTTGAAGAAGGAAAAATTGAATTTTTTTCTTCGAATATTTCATATTTTGCAATTTGCTTATCGATCAATCTTCACGAAATTATGCATGAACCTTCAGGCTGCCATTTTTCAATACAGTACGGGATTTCATTTCGATCCAATCTGTATTTTTAGAAATATTGGGAAAATTGAAATTATTGGTATATCTGCGAAATCATTGAGTGGATAATACCGTTCAAGAATTCAGCCTTCGTAATTTAGGTAAAATCGACTATACAAATATCGTATTTCGAAATTTTCTCTTTCGAAAGTTAAGTGTTCACGATCGGTATAATCACAAATAATGTTAACAATATTCATACGAAGCGGAAAACAAACAAATAATATTTCAAAGATAACAGTAGTTTTAAAAATCATTCAGAAAGACCATGTTCACATATATGTATAATTGAGTAGAATACATCTATAAAATCAGCAAATATCATACCTTAGCTGAGGTAGACAGCATACAAAAGATACACAAATAGTAATTGAGCGTTTATTGAGAGTTGGAATGTAGTCTATGTATATGTGAAGCACAAATTCTTCACATAAACGTTATGATATGAAAAATAATCACTCAAAGTTAAGTAAGACTAGATAGAGTATTTTGATTTTTTGGAATCCTATGGGTCTTATAAAATGTATATCTCAAAATCTATCTGCCAGATTCCGCTCCAATTTGCAAGCTGAAAATTTACTAGTGAATACTAGATCCAACTCGCTCGGGCCTGAATTTTTGGAAGTATTACGAAGATTTTGATTTTTCCGGATTTGAGCTCATTCTCGCAACAATCAAATGGCGTGACTCGAGCACATTGTAATTTCTTTTTCTGTTTCAGACTGAAATTGCAAAGAGACTGAATGGTATTATTGCACAAATTCTGCCGTTTTTATCACAAGACCATCAACAACAAGTAGCAACAGCTGTAGAGAGGGCGAAACAGGTGACCATGTCAGAACTAAATGCAATTATTGGAGTAAGTACAGAATTACCCAAGTTTGATACCAGAAATTTAAAATGGAAGTGTATGGAACTGCCAAAATAGACAGCAAAATATTGTGTATAATAACTTAATTGTTAATAGACGTCTATTATGTAATTACTTATATCTTCGTTTTAATTTTTCCATTTTCTGAAAAAAATATAATTACTTAAGTAGGCTTTTTAACTGACATCAGAATTATGGAGAACTTTCTTTCATGAAAAGCAGAAATTAAATAACACCGAAAAAAACCCTTTCACCCCCACAATGGTTATCAAAGTGAATTCAAATGCTGCAGGAATTATTTTCTGACAGAAACGCGAAGAGAAAATATTGTTTGCTCAACGAATTAGCTATGTTCACACGAACATGCTGTCATGAAACGGATAGTGAGTAAATATAAAACACAATCCAGAATAGAACTATGTATTGTTTACCATTGTAGTTTACTCCTAGCGTTTGTTTGCTTTATTCACAAATTGACCTAACCTATATTTCAAGCTGCTCTGTGCAAATATCTGTATAAATCATATCCACATAATGTTCTGTTCTGTTTGATTTGTTCTTGTGTTATACAGTACTAGATTTTTCGATTACCAGTAGATCGACTGTGTATTTCGTTAATGATTCTTCACAATGCCTTATAGATTGCTTCCATTGTTCGAAGCTCGAAGTGGTTTCATACTAATGACCATTTCGAGTTATATTACATAGAATTTATCTCCACTTAATTGTGGATTGTGGATAGCATCCTTGAGTTGAGATTTGATTTCGAAGAAGTTGTTTGAAACGTCTTTAGATTTTGAGTAAGTCACTTCAAACTAACCACCCCTTATCAGTGTTATTTTTGCATACAGATTGAAATTTTTTTATAGATTTATGACTGAGTTCTTATAGAATGCTAGCTGATATACATAACAGCATTTCAGATTTCAGGAGATTCAAATTTTTTCCATTGGGGATATTATTGGGTTTCTTGAATTATGTTGCAGATTTAAAATTCTTATCACATCAATTACTTCAATCTAATACTATTTCTGAGTTGTCTACCTTTGACCAGTTCCATCCACCTATACTCAATTCACTATTGTGAAGTCAGTCGGTAGGCGATGAAAGTTGGACACATTCCACTCTGTATAATTGGAAAATGGTAGATAAGGTTCATTTTCCTGTCACTTCTGAACAATCGTAATTACGATTGAAACTGAACCAAACCATAGATAAAAATATTTAAGAATCAACGTCCTGCCGAATTATTTTGCCGACATTTCACTTGTGCGAACTGGCTCAGTTCTAGTTGAAGAAACTGGATAGACCTATTCCAAGGACTACCGACCGACTTTATAAAAGTGGAGGGAGCTTACAAATGTTAACATTCCTTAGGAAAACTATTCTGATTGAGTTTTTCGTGTGTTGGCGGTATGAGATATATTTTTCGAATAGAAAAAAAAATATTCTTGAAATTCCATCTTCGAGTTCAAAATTCAATGAAATTATGCAGAAATTTTAATGCAACCATATTTATGTTAGGGGTTGAATAAAATTTTCTGATAGACAAAACAAACGTTGATTTGTGATTAGTAATTTAAGTGAATCACCTTGTACCAGTAGAGCACTGAGATAATAGATAGAATCTTCGATGTTCCAAGCTGCAAATGTTTGAAAAATTTCGCTCGCCTGGATATATTTAGACACAAATTCTCCAATATTCCTGGATAATTGTAACAACCTACACTTGAGTGTTACTTGATGAAAGAAAACTTACCACTAGAAGCTTCAAACATTATCATTAAACACAGTCCGCTGAATTCAGGAAACATTATTGAATAATTGAGCAACTTTATTCATGATCCTTCGCGCAGGATCTGAAATATCATCCAATATTCTCCAATACTAATAACATTCGAAATTCAAACATGTGATATTGAAATAATTGTGAATTCAGTAAGATTATTCTGCTTCTGCATCAGTGAAGTTTCACACAATTTGAGCGTCAGTTGGTGAATCGAATGAATTAACGGCGACTAGTTTTGAATTTGAACTGTGAATTCTTCTTCAAGGATATACAAAAAACTCATGGAATTGGGACCTGTTTTGAGATTTTGCATAAAATGCAAATAAAATCAAAAAAATCCACAAGTGGGTTCAAGCAAATAATCGACATATCATGGATTTGTTTTCGTTTCGATTTTCGAGAAAGACCGCATTTATTTTATACTATTCGCTACATATTACGATGTCACCGCTCGGGACGAAAGTAGATTTGCGAATATATTTATATCCGACTCAATATATTCAATACTTGAAACAATATATTGATAATATGTGAAGATATCTTCGTTGTTCGTTCCGATATATTTGTTTTCCAACAAACACAATATATTTACGAGTTAGGAGTTTTGAATGAAAATATAAGCTTCAATACATTCATTAATTCGATTTATCGAACGTCAAAGATGGCGCTGGAAATATGCAATTTCCAATATAAAGTCCAGCAATTTTGATCAACATCGGAATTTGCGACGATCGTCACTTCAAATAGTTTAATAATAATTCTGAGTAGTATGCACAAATCATATCAAAATTAGGACAGATTATCAATATTCGAAAGCTTTTCAAAGTTGTATTGCTGAAAACTGGAAGCTTTTCGAAGCGCCATCTTTTGACGATCTGTGAAGATCGGATTAATAAATATATTGGATCCCCTATTTTTCTCAGGTGTTAAGGAAAAAAGTCCCTTAAACATTGGACCGCAAACGTTTCATTCTCGGAATACCGGGTGTAGAAGTTTGAATTTTCCTCAAATTTTTCTCTCACAGTATGTGCATTTCACACATATTGAACTGAAATTTGGTACAGATACTAAAATTCACATTTCACACCACGCGACAAGCCAATTTCTATTGAAAATCTACAGGGTGATATCGTTCCTGGAACACTGTCTCCTGTTTTCCTCCAGAACTTTTTTTGTTTAGCCACTGTTTAAAAAATTGAAGAAAGAAGCTATGTTGTCATGTTTAACTTCATGACATCTCTTAGTTTTGTCATATTTCCTACCGGAATAAAAAAAATGTTGAACGATTCGCTCCAATTAGTAAGCTGCTGAGAATACATTCGTTTTTAATTTTTATGGATATTTTCCTGATTTCTATCAACAATGATCCAAAAATATTCAATGATCTCTTGTTTGCATCTCGTGAAGTGCAGATACTATGGGAAAAAACTTCAAAAAAAATTAAATTTCAACACCCTTTATCTCGAAAACGGAACGTTTGCGGTCCCAGGTTCATTGAACTTTTCTCCTTAAGATCACCCAAGGAATCTCCCCTTCTCGTTTGTACCTCCAATTCAGGAACACCCCTTATATTTGAAACTCCCACCTCTCAAAAACTTCCTCATTTTTATGGATCCGTCCCTGAGCTAGTAAAGGTGGTAAATTAAGTTCCATCTACGCTTATCCGAACCATAGAATAGACAGAAATATTTATCTATTTCGCATAGAACTAATGTCTATAGTATTTCGTGATCAGACCACAGATTGGAGGCTAGTTCTTCAAGTCTATGAACCTGACTTTCCATAGAGTCCAATTAATTTGTTTAGGTTAATTGATTGATTTCATATAATTCATGTATACATTTGATGAAAATAGGGATAATTATGTAGTTTTAAATATGAGAATGGGTGAGGATGGAATTGTGTATAATTTTATAGTGGAATGAAATTGAATATCTCAAGAATTTCAGGTGGAAAATCACTGTTTCAATAGTCCAGTGTAGTGAAATGTTTACCTTGCGTTAATATCGCAAAAAGCACAAAATCATAAAAATTAAGTGAGTAAATGAGATGTCCTTAAAGCTACACCTGCATTTATGGCACACTTCAAAAAAACATTGCTCAGGATTTTGTACACATTTATTACAAATTTGCGTCCCAAAGCAAAAATTTATTACAGCTCCCGTTTTCCAGAAAAATGGCGTGGGCCAGCTTTAGATTAAAGCTGCACCACGCAGTCTGTATTTTCCAAAACATGCAATATTTAGTCATCGAATTGGCACCAGAATTTCTTACACATTTATTACAGATAAATGACAAGCAAAAAATTCGAAATTATTAACCCCAAGGGGCTAGACACCCCTAAATATTGAATATTCAAGTTGAATATGCATCCAAAAGGTGGACGGTATGAAATTATTCATCATTCTTATTTAAACAAACTTTAAACGACATCATATTGTCCGATGATGGGGATGAAGCATCCCCGAACATATCGAAATTCCTATTACGTAATTATATGAACAACGACATAAACTGCGTAACGCAATTTCCCGCGGCCGGTACATATACTCGTATCTGTCGGGATATTTCAAATCTCTTGGATATCGCCGATTTTTCTTCAGTTCAAAAATTTATTACAGTAGCCCACGCTTCTCTTACACATGCTTAAGGATTCTAGTGAACTATTGAATCAAGAAAAATATGAAATTAGTATCGTAGTATGTGAAAAAAAAAATTCGAAAAATAATGATGGAGAATTTCGATATTCATCAATTTTTCTCGTTGTAAACAATTTATTACAGTAGCCCACACTTCTCTAACACATGCTTAAGGATTCTAGTGAGTTATTTCATCAAGAAAAATATGGAATTAGTATCGTAGTATGTGAAAAAAAAATTCGAAAATTAATGATGGAGAATTTCGATATTCATCAATTTTTGTCTGTGTCAAAAATTTATTACAGTAGCCCACACTTCTTTAACACATGCTCAAGGATTCTTGTGAACTATTCAATCAAGAAAAATATGGAATTAGTGTCGAAGTATGTGAAAAAACAAATTCGAAAAATAATGATGGAGAATTTCGATATTCATCAGTTTTTCTCTTTGTCAAAAATTTATTACAGTAGCCCACACTTCTTTAACACATGCTCAAGGATTCTAGTGAACTATTCCATCAAGAAAAATATGGAATTAGTATCGTGGTATGTGAAAAAAAAATAATTCAAAAGATAATGATGGAGAATTTCGATATTTATGGATTTTTCTCTGTGTCAAAAATGTATTACAGTAGCCCACACTTCTTGAACACATGCTCAAGGATTCTAGTGAACTATTCCATCAAGGAAAATATGGAATTAGTATCGTGGTATGTGAAAAAAAAATAATTCAAAAAATAATGATGGAGAATTTCGATATTCATCGATTTTTCTCTGTGTCAAAAATTTATTACAGTAGCCCACACTTTTCTAACACATGCCCAAGGATTCTAGTGAACTATTCCATCAAGAAAAATATGGAATAAGTATCGTGGTATGTGAAAAAACATAATTCAAAAAATAATGATGGAGAATTTCGATATTCATCGATTTTTCTCTGTGTAAAAAATTTATTACAGTAGCCCACACTTCTTTAACACATGCTCCAGGATTCTAGTGAACTATTCCATGAAAAAAAATATGGAATTAGTGTCGAAGTATGTGAAAAAAAAATTCGAAAAATAATGATGGAGAATTTCGATATTCATCAATTTTTCTCTTTGTCAAAAATTTATTACAGTAGCCCACACTTCTGTAACACATGATCAAGGATTCTAGTGAACTATTCTATCAAGAAAAATATGGAATTAGTATCGTGGTATGTGAAAAAAAAATAATTCAAAAAATAATGATGGAGAATTTCGATATTCATCGATTTTTCTCTATGTCAAAAATTTATTACAGTAGCCCACACTTCTTTAACACATGCTCAAGGATTCTAGTGGACTATTCCATCAAGAAAAATATGGAATTAGTATCGTGGTATGTGAAAAAAAATAATTCAAAAAATAATGATGGAGAATTTCGATATTCATCGATTTTTCCCTGTGTCAAAAATTTATTACAGTAGCCCACACTTCTCTACCACATGCTCAAGGATTCTTGTGAACTATTCAATCAAGAAAAATATGGAATTAGTGTCGAAGTATGTGAAAAAAAAAATTCGAAAAATAATTATGGAGAATTTCGATATTCATCAATTTTTCTCTTTGTCAAAAATTTATTACAGTAGCCCACACTTCTGTTACACAAGCTCAAGGATTCTAGTGAACTATTGTATCAAGAAAAATATGGAATTAGTATCGTGGTATGTAAAAAAAAATAATTAAAAAAATAATGATGGAGAATTTCGATAGTCATCGACTTTTCTCTGTGTCAAAAATTTATTACAGTAGCCCACACTTTTCTAACACATGCCCAAGGATTCTAGTGAACTATTCCATCAAGAAAAATATGGAATAAGTATCGTGGTATGTGAAAAAAAATAATTCAAAAAATAATGATGGAGAATTTCGATATTCATCGATTTTTCTCTGTGTCAAAAATTTATTACAGTAGCCCACACTTCTTTAACACATGCTCAAGGGTTCTAGTGAACTATTCCATTAATTTCGTTCTATTGAAAGTTTGCTGGCCAATGCCCTCCAGTGCATTATGATTGTACGTAGCAATATAATAAGATAGTCCATTGAAAATACGCGTTGAGAATGCACCTATCATATATTTTGTACCACCATAAAAAAATTAAGATCCATCCTTCTAAAGTGTAGTTTTTATCGTGTAAATTCTTGAAATCTTTGCTGATCGAACTCTCTGATTAATAATTATTCCTTTCAAAATTGTTCATTTGCGTTCTATGGCATGTGCTAGAATATTGCGGGCTACTGTAATACATTTTGAACCTAAGAAAAATTGGTGGATATAGCAATTTTCCATCATTATACTTCGAACACTTTTTTGACATATCACGTCACTAATTCCATATTTTTCTTGATTGAATAGTTCACAAGAATCCTTAAGCATGTGGTAGAGAAGTGTGGGCTACTGTAATAAATTTTTGACACAGAGAAAAATCGATGAATATCGAAATTCTCCATCATTATTTTTTGAATTATTTTTTTTCACATACCACGATACTAATTCCATATTTTTCTTGATGGAATAGTTCACTAGAATTCTTGAGCATGTGTTAAAGAAGTGTGGGCTACTGTAATAAATTTTTGACACAGAGAAAAATCGATGAATACCGAAATTCTCCATCATTATTTTTTGAATTATTTTTTTTCACATACCACGATACTAATTCCATATTTTTCTTGATAGAATAGTTCACTAGAATCCTTGAGCATGTGTTACAGAAGTGTGGGCTACTGTAATAAATTTTTGACAAAGAGAAAAATTGATGAATATCGAAATTCTCCATCATTATTTTTCGAATTTTTTTTTTCACATACTTCGACACTAATTCCATATTTTTCTTGATGGAATAGTTCACTAGAATCCTTGAGCATGTGTTAAAGTATTGTGGGCTACTGTTATAAATTTTTGACACAGAGAAAAATCGATGAATATCGAAATTCTCCATCATTATTTTTTGAATTATTTTTTTTCACATATCACGATACTTATTCCATATTTTTCTTGATGAAATATTTCACTAGAATCCTTGAGCATGTGTTAAAGAAGTGTGGGCTACTGTAATGAATTTTTGACACAGAGAAAAATCGATGAATATCGAAATTCTCCATCATTATTTTTTGAATTATTTTTTTTCACATATCACGATACTTATTCCATATTTTTCTTGATGGAATAGTTCACTAGAATCCTTGAGCATGTGTTAGAGAAGTGTGGGCTACTGTAATAAATTTTTGACACAGAGAAAATCCATGAATATCGAAATTCTCCATCATTATCTTTTGAATTATTTTTTTTCACATACCACGATACTAATTCCATATTTTTCTTGAAGGAATAGTTCACTAGAATCCTTGAGCATGTGTAAAAGAAGTGTGGGCTACTGTAATAAATTTTTGACAAAGAGAAAAATTGATGAATATCGAAATTCTCCATCATTAATTTTCGAATTTTTTTTATTCACATACTACGATACTAATTCCATATTTTTCTTGATGAAATAACTCACTGGAATCCTTAAGCATGTGTTAGAGAAGTGTGGGCTACTGTAATAAATTGTTTACAACGAGAAAAATTGATGAATATCGAAATTCTCCATCATTATTTTTCGAATTTTTTTTTCACATACTACGATACTAATTCCATATTTTTCTTGATTCAATAGTTCACTAGAATCCTTAAGCATGTGTTAGAGAAGCGTGGGCTACTGTAATAAATTTTTGAACTGAAGAAAAATCGGCGATATCCAAGAGATTTGAAATATCCCGACAGATACGAGTATATATACCGTCCGCGGGAAATTGCGTTACGCAGTTTATGTCGTTGTTCATATAATTACGTAATAGGAATTTCGATATGTTCGGGAATGCTTCATCCCCATCATCGGACAATATGATGTCGTTTAAAGTTTGTTTAAATAAGAATAATGAATAATTTCATACCGTCCACCTTTTGGATGCATATTCAACTTGAATATTCAATATTTAGGGGTGTCTAGCCCCTTGGGGTTAATAATTTCGAATTTTTTGCTTGTCGTTTATCTGTAATAAATGTGTAAGGAATTCTGGTGCCAATTCGATGACTAAATATTGCATGTTTTGGAAAATACAGACTGCGTGGTGCAGCTTTAATCTAAAGCTGGCTCACGCCATTTTTCTGGAAAACGGGAGCTGTAATAAATTTTTGCTTTGGGACGCAAATTTGTAATAAATGTGTACAAAATTCTGAGCAATGTTTTTTTGAAGTGTGCCATAAATGCTGGTGTAGCTTTAAGGACATGTAAATGAGTTTTTCAATCATGTTTCTTCGAATTTCAAACATTGGATTAGTTATTTTTTCAAAGAGATCACCGTAAGAGATATCTGTGGTGAAATGGTGAGGAAAGTGCAGGAGTGTATTAGCACATTGAGAAATATTTAAATGCTTATAACTTTTTACCTGAGCCGAATCTGGAAAAATGGCAAAGGAACAAAGTTTTTATTTGATTAGAGTGATCTATGGTTAAAATCAATGTACAACTTAAAGACTCTCCCTGTATATTGCTGCAACTAATGAATATATTGACTCGAAAATAAAAATATTTGCAATCACACATTTGTCCCAACGGCGCCTTATAGCAGATCATTGTATGGAATATAAAGAAACAGCAAAAGAATGTAAATTCCAATAAGTATACAAATCGGTCGTTGATTATGCGCCCCTAAAAATCAAGGGTGTGTGTATCGGCACCTCCCCAACAGAGGGTTCAAATCGAACCAGACGTTCCTCGTATTTACATCCGTTGATTTATCGAATGTTATGATAGCAATCAAATTGGGGAATCCATTGACTTATTTACGGACCGCAGCGAAACGGTAACACGCACTGTGTTGTACGAGCATGTGTTCAGGGATTTAATTATCCTCTCAACCCCCTGAACGTCAGTACCTCGCACCCCATCAATATCGTTGAGTGTTTTCTGCTCTCGTTACCCTGTACGTTCTCTCTTGTGTTGAATTGGATCGTTGCGTTATTTTAGGTTATGTCAAGTTTGCACAAAGTATTTTATTTCATGTATTCAAAATTGTATTCAATGTTACAATATGGTACTTTGTCATCTACTGTTTCAGTAGTTCCATGAATTATAAACCTAAGGGAACAAAAACAGATGCAGAAATGATTATGAAAGATATTTCTTGCGAACTCATCAATTCAATTCACTTTCACTTCTGGCTAGGAAAAATTCTAGAAAAGCCCTGAGCTTATGTCAAGGGATTTGACGCGCTCGTTGAAATTAATTGCTCAGGCGGTCAACTATTCACGTATTGATCACGCCGAAAGCACCTTTACTTCCGGATCTATCCGATTGTATTCATGGAGATTCACAGCTACTCGATATTAGGCAACTATATATGTATCACATCATATTGTTCATATATAGAAATAAAAGTACACTACGGAGGTTAGATCACGGTTATTATACCAGGAACAAAGCTAAAGGTAACGTACAGGTCACCATTCAGTACCAAAGTGTTGAACTACTTACCTGAGATGTACAAGAAGTATATATATGAGATAAATAATATCGGCCTATTGAAGAAAATATTCAAAGGATATATACTTAGCCTGAGTAGAAATACTGTACACGATATAATGGTGACCGGTGAATGGAATAGCCACAGCACAGGATGATGTTCGGATGTTTCTTGTCGGGGTTTATGGTCGATATTTGTTGTCACATTTTGTTTTGTCTGATATTGGGGGGGGGGCACACTGACGTGCAGACGACTGCCGCAAATGAAGGTACATCAGCAGGAGATTAATACCCACGCACAACTTCGGTTTTAGTGGGGAACTCATGTTTGTTTATTGTTAATTGTATCTTTTGAAATTGTGCTATTTGAAAATTTTAAATAAACATTATTATTATTATTATATTATTCCGGATGAAAAGATTTTGATGATTTTTTTTTATTCCTCGTGAATTCAACCTTGAATCCTCAAGGTATCTTTTTATCTACTAGTAGGAATTTATTACGATTGATCTGTTAAGTTTCGCTGCAATTTTTCCAAATCTTCATGCTTTAATTTTTCAACCCGAATAGAGTTCAATTCCATCGAATCTGTTTTTTTTTTGGAATTTTCCCCACAGCTAATTGTGAACATAATAACTTCCGAAAGGAAGAACTCAGAGTTTGGACCTTCATTTAAAGGGGAGAATTTGTGACTGCGTAATATGGAACCAATAATTCCGCAGATGTCGGTACCCGTTAGAAATTTCATTTTTCCAATATATCCTGAGATACTTATTGGATCGAATTGAATTACTTGATCGAAAAATGACAGCTTCTAGGTTCATGCAAAGTTTCATGGGTATCATATCATTGGGAATCGCAAAATAAAAACTATTCGAGAAAAATTTGGAATTTTCTCTGAATTGTTGTTATTGAACGAACATCACAAAATTTTACGAATCAGTATTTGCAAATCAGTTACCGAGTTCTTGAACGACCATATCGAAATCTAATTAATGGTTTCCGAGAAAAATATTTCGAAAAAAAGTTCGGAATGTGGTACTTTTTTGGAATGGTCTTTGCATCTTTGTTACAGGCTTGCAGAAATTTTCAAGAAAATAATTTTTTTTTGAAAAATCAGTTAGTTCAGAGAGGTTCTCAGTATATGCACTTTGTCATGGCTTCTTTACTTTGAGACGATGGTACCTGATGAAATTTGTCACCGAATTACAGTTTTGTTCATGCACAACTTTCAACCCCTTCACGTGAAAAATTTGAATGTGTCAAGCGCTTTGATTATTGCATCCAGAACGATGGTGGTCGTCATTTCGAACATTTAATTTGACTTATCTTGTAATGCACAAGGATTCTCTGGGTGGTACTTCAATTCCAAAATAAATTTCCAATGTCACTCCATTTTTTTCTCCATAAAAGGGTTCGTTTGGGTTGAAAGTTGTGCATGAACAAAACTGTAATCGTCGACTTTCATTCGGTGACGAAGTTCATCAGGTACCATCGTCTCAAAGAAAATGAGCCATGACAAAGTGAACACACTGAAAAACTCTTTGAACTAACCAATTTTTGAAAAAAAAAAATTTCTCGAAAATTTCTGCAAGCTTGTAAAAAAGGTACAAAGACCTTGCCAAAAAAGTACCACACTACCAACTTTTCCTATTCAAAAAATTTAGAGGGTAGATGGGGATGGCACAGGATGCCACAAAAATGCATAAAAATTTGGTAAAAGTGAAACAAAAATTGACCTGTTTCAGGATTTTCTTGCCAAATGTTTTTCTACTGAGAAAATGAATTTGTTCCATAATTTTGACGCGCACTGTATAGCTCACAAATGGTCTTTTCAACATTAAGAAAACGATAGGTGCCGATTTATCTCAAGAATATACGATATTTAATGAAAAAATTGAAAATACCGGACAACCATTTTTTTCTACAGATTATTAATCAATCTTCAAATAAAGTTTGGTCACCACGCTTCATCATCGATCGTGAACGAATCAGCAAAATAATAAATATTTCCCGCCAGCTTTCATTGACGAATACAGAGAATTCTGACCGATTAGATCACGCCAATGCCAAACTTCAGTTTCGTATAAAGTGGAGATCATGAAGGATAGAGGTTAGGTGGTTATTTGATATTTTCAATTATTTTTCATTCACTATGAACCACTCTTGAAAGAGAATGCCGCTTACAGTTGAGTGACGATTCGAAGATGATGTGTAGAGTATCCAAAACAAACGAGAGATTGTTTCAATTGTGGAAATTGAAGATGCATCAATTCAGTCCATATCTTCAAAACTATGGGAGACTGTAGGTTTCTTTTATCAGAACATCCTGCGTACATTGTTGCAAAATAAACTGCTGGGATATCGTATTCAATCGTTTTAAAAACGAGAAAATCGCTTTAAAATCATTTAAAACTCAATAACAACTTGAATCGATTGACATTTCGTCAATCTGGTCGCCTTTTTTCTGAAGTTTAGTTCTTTGCATATGCTTCATGAATGTTCTTATTTTGAAATGAAGTCAGTTTATCAACGGCTTCGATTTGAAACGAGCTTTCTGAAAATGCTTAGACGTAAATTAACAAACGCTGAGGCTAATAGGGCTATCGGAATGCACAGAGTGGCCTAACTCAGGTTGTTGTAGCAGAAAGGCTCCAAGTCAGCCAAAGTGTGATATCTCGACTTTGGAATAGGTTCAGGGAGACAGGTTCCGTGTTGGAAAGACCAAGGCTTGGTGGGCGACGAAAAACAACACCTGCTCAGGATCGTTTCGTCACCGTTTCGGCGAGAAGAAACCCTACATATACGTGTAGAATGCTACGGAATACTCTTCAAAATGCAGATGGGGTCCAAGTTTCCATCGAAACCATCAGACGACGTTTGAGAGAGGTGAATCTAGGTTCTAGACGTCCATTAAGAGGAGTTCCATTAACACGTGACCATAAGCGTCAAAGACTGGAATGGGCAAGGCAACATATCAATTGGAACGATCAATGGCGTAGTGTCCTTTTCACTGATGAATCCAGATATGGACGATTTTCAGATTCTCGAAGAATAAGGGTATGGACAATCCCACGCATACCCCGTAATCGTCGCTATGTCCAAGAAGTCCATCCATGCCGAGGGGGTAGTGTTATGGTATGGGCCGGGATATGTTTCAACGGGCGCACAGATCTACACATTTGTCCTGGGAATATGACCGCCTTACACTATAGAGAGCATGTCATTGACAATGTTGTGCCAAATTTTCACGCTGCTATTGGTGAAACTTTTCAATTTCTAGACTATAACGCTAGACCGCACCGTGCAGCCATAGTTGAGAATGCGCGCGAGGAGCTTGGTATTCCACATTTACCAATACCTCCGCACTCACCAGATTTGAATTGCATAGAACATGCATGGGATATGCTCCAAAGAAGATTAGATAATCATCAACCTACCCCAGAATCCTTAAATGATCTGAGAGAGCTTCTGCCCCGTTTATGGAACCAAATTCCTCAAGAAATGTTCAACAACCTCGTGTGTAGTATGCAAAGAAGATGTCAAGCTGTTATTGATGCCCGTGGAGGCCATACATTGAATTAATAGTCTTAAAATGCTTGAATTCTCTGGAAATAAAATTTCGTTATTTTACTCGATTTTTCTTAACCTCCCTGTATACGCTGCAGACCCACAGGCTAAAATTAATTTGCAACTTGAAATCATATTAATATGAATTTTCATCACAAAAATCTTATTTCAACTATATTCATTTGGAATTTAAGTTAATATCCCTTACTCATGTGGAGCAGTTTATTATCGGTATCTTCGCGACAGAAGAATTCGCAAGTAAATATTTTTTCATGTAATCGCTCCCTCCATTCGAAAAGTAGACAACATTAAATAGAAAAGCTACACCCGGCTTAATAATTGCCTGCTAATGATTCGAGAATGGGCTCTCGGAGTTAAAAGCGGCGACCTCTAAGCCCATCAATTCCCCTGGATGCGAAAAAGCTTGGAGGACAAGACACCGGAATTACATGAGCCGCGAGCACCATTCCTCACAGCTCGTAAAGGAGATAGTGACATACAAAAACATCCCACTTTACGACGCGACGGCACTGCAGGGCGGAACAATCAGCGTCTGCGACGCGTCCATTAGAGGGACGGCTGGAGCTGCAAACGGAAATAGCAATTCAGGAGACAATTCGACGGCATGCTTGAGCTTGTGACATCCTTGGGGATGCGGTGGGAGGTGGAGGATCAGGCAGGGTAGGGTTTCGGAAAATGTTCGCAATCAACACATAAAAAAAGACACGCGTCCTATGAGGCGCCGTTTGGGACGAAAGTGTATTTGCAAATGTATCTATTTTCGGTAAACCGGTCTCTCTTTGTTTGGAAGATATGGGCCCCCAAAGTTCCAAATTGTTGCATTTTCAGATCCTTTTTTCCGCCATAAAAACGATCTCTAACTTCTCAAATCTAGTTCATAAATCATCTTTGAACCTTCAACCAACGAATAGCGACACTTTCTTTCAAGAATATTCATTATTTAAAGGAAGAAAAGTGAAAATATTAGACAACAACTTAACCTATATTTCTAAGAAATACTTCTCAATGTTAAAGCGGAGCTTGGCAATAGCGTCTTTTCATCGCTGGCCAACGTATTATGAAAGAAGAGTAGTTGCTGGCGGGAAATATGAAATGATGGATAGTCGAAGGATATGATTGTAAGGAAAATGCTTCTTTCACTGAAGAAGTTATTCTAACATCAAAACAAAATCATTGAGAATATTTGTTTAAGGTTTCACTCTCAATATTTTCGTTTGAACTTTCTTTCTATCCCCTTCAAAATAGGGAGGTTGTTATCTACTTTGTTGTTTGTTGTGTCTTCGAGATGGTCCCAGTTTAGAATGAGATTCAGGGTATTCCAATAAAATGCGTTATTTAATAACCTCGATTTCATTGGAAACCTGGGAAGGGCGCGACCTATCACATATGAAAAAAATGTACATTGAAATATATATCAGGATGTATTCTCATTCCATTACTATGTGTTTCAACCTTGTAGATTTCATTAGAAACGAATTCTCCTATTGGAAGATTCAGAGTATCGCAGTAAACAGTAATGACATATTTCATTTTTCTCGCCAGCAATAATCTGTCATTCACGAATACGCACGATGGCACGATTCCGACCGATAAAATTCGCGCCATTGCCAAACTTCACTTTTAGACTGAGTCAAAATCAGAAGGAATAGAGGTTAAGTGGTTTTCCAGTAATTTCATTGGCGGCTTAGGCTATATAGCAGCGTGTCACATAAGAAGAGGAAACTTCGCAGTTTTGGAAAGAATTTAGAATCCATTTTGTGCGTGAAATATCGTGGACAGTCATTGAAACTATAAATGGTGCAGTAGAGGATAGAGAATATTCATTCATAAAATATATTTCATGTGTGATTAATATTAATTTCAATATCGATTCAAGGATATTTTACTATGAGAGAGTGTCTCTATAACATCTCATTTCAACTACAAAAAAAGAAAGAGCAATGCACACAGAATCATCTCCTTCAATTGCATCTGAACTATACAGGGTGATTCCGGAGGAGACCGTCAGATTTTGGGATAAGTTAACACTAGTCAAGACAGTCTTGAAGCAATGTTTGGTTTATGGTTGGGGGTCTCTATTGAGAATATACAGGGTGATTTGTCCGATTCGACCGATTTTACTTTTATTGATAACTTTGGTATGGCTTATTCGATTTTAGAGAAATTTTCAGCGAAGTACAATATTGATGAGAACATTCATTAATTTCAAAGTTTTTTTTCAAAATAAGTGGTTGTTATTGTGATAATTTCAGGTTAATTGAGCAGGTTGAAAAAACACCCTGTACATCGCATTTCCAAAACTACGCTATCTGTTTACGATTCTACTATAATGAGTCATTATTTGAGAATTTCTAATTTTTTTGGCACACTTCTAGTTTTCTGAGAAAATTCCATCGAAAAGAGACAATGTCGAAATTTCGCTCCAATCGATTCTACTTTCATTGATAACTTTGGTATGGCTCATTCAATTTTGATGAAATTTGCACTATAGAACAATCTGAACGAGTACATTCAATAATTGCAAAAGTCTCCCAAAATACAGTGTTGTAATTGTGATAATTTTAGAATTTCAGATTAATTGTGCAGTTGAAAAGAATCACCATGTACATGTACTCTTCCAAAAGTTTCTTATTCGTTTCAGATTCTACAATAATATGTCATCATTCAGAAGTTTTTAATTTCTCTGGCACACTTCCGTTTTTTCTAGAAAACATTTTTGAAGAAGAGCATGATCGGAATTTGGCTCACAAGTAGTGAGAGTATTCCGCACTAGGTAGGAAAGCTGTATTGTCCAAGGATGCAAAGCAGTTCCTAAGTTCTAAAATATTCTCTTCAAATTCCAAATTCATATCTAATTGCTAATATTTTGTATGAAATCATTAAATTCAGAATATATTTAGAATTTGAAAAGAATATTTTAGAAGTGACGAACAACTCTGCATCCTTGGAATATACAGCTTTCCTACCTAGTGCGGAATACTCTCACTGCTTGTGAGCCAAATTTCGATAATACTCTTCTTCAAAAATTTTTTCTAGGAAAACCAGAGGTGTGCCAAAGAAATCAAAAACCTCTGGGTGATGACATATTATTGTAGAATCTGCAACGAATATGAAAGTTTTGGAAAACCAATGTACAGGGTGTTTTTTTTTCAACTGCACAATTAATCTGAAACTCTGAAATCATCACAATTTCAACCCTGTATTTTGAGAGATTGTTGCGATTATTGAATGTACTCATTCAGATTGTTCTATACTGCAAATTTCATCAAAATTGGATGAGCCATACCAATGTTATCAATAAAAGTAGACTCGATTGGAGCGAAATTTCGACATTATCATTTTTTGAAAAAATTTTCTCAGAAAACTAGAAGTGTGCCAAAAAAATTAGAAACTCTCAAATAATGACTTATTATAGTACAATCGTAAACAGATAGCGTAGTTTAGGAAACGCTAAGTACAGGGTGTTTTTTCAACCTGCACAATTCATCTGGATTTATCACAATAACAACCGCTTATATTTGAAATCAATGAATGTGTTCAACACTATTGTACTACGCTGAAAATTTCGTTGAAATCGGATAAGCCATACCAAAGTTATCAACAAAAGTAAAATCGGTCGAATCGGACAAATCACCCTGTATATTCTCAATAGAGACATCCAACCATAAACCAAACAGTGTTCCGAGACTGTCTTGACTAGTGTAAACTTATCCCAAAATCTGACGGTTTCCTCCGGAATTACCCTGTATCTTGTGTACCCACTCAAAAAAGTTAATGGTGGCTGAAAATTATACTCTTCACTAGGTCATGAACTTACAGCCCATATTTCCGGGATCAATAACTCCATGTAAACCTTTTTTGATCTGAATCAGGACGAACCAATAAAAGGAGTCAATGTGACCCATAAAAAGTCGGTAACAGTCTACCCTGAACGGAATAATAAACATCCAAACCCTCCAATCTATCCCACTACGACAGTGCCGGGGAAGCATTTGTTGCCACCGAATTGTCAAATATTTATGTGCAAGAACAGTAAGACATCGCGAGAGTTCACAGAGCGGATGAAATCGTGGGCGAAAATGGGAAAACTCGATTCAATCCGTTCCCGAGTGGATACGTTATTCTATGGTTGAGAAGGCGATGGAACGAGATCAGGCCGCGTTCCGGCAGGAGCTCAAACGATTCCTGGGGGATTTTCATCCACTCCGCACGGTCGGAATAATGAAAATTCGGAAACCCCACAAAAAGGGTAGTATAATGTAATGGGGCACGAATCTGGATCAGAAACTTTGTTTTATTCTTTCCGGTTATGTTGTACTGAGACCGTTCCCTGGATTTCGGTTGAATGGGGGTCTGGGAGCTCATGGAAAATAATTAATTCAATTATGTGGTTGTTCGGCGAGGAAGTCGAAACGTGGGACAAACAAACTGGTGTAGAGAATGGTAATGGGACATCTGGAATACAAGTATTCCTAACCATTATAATTCTGTAAGTGGCTGAATTCCTCCAGTTGAAGTTTTCGGGTATTATCAAGTATTGCATAGGAATTATCGATTAGATTTGTTTGTGCGTCCAATTACGAACTAGATACGCATGCCCATGGAAAAAATATCACAGTGTCTCAAAAATCATTAATAAATCTTATTCCTGTTAACTGACGAACTTCATTTTGTGTATTCCTTTTTAGTAACGACAAATCTCGCTTCAAGATTGTTCGTTCCATTTAATATTTGCTTGAGACTAAAATTATTTATTGGGAATAACTATTTCCAAATCAGATACTAAGTGGAACTCTCCATTTTAATTTTCAGAGCCATTCTCTCAAGGGTATCGGTTGAAGTAATTTTTAGCAGAATTTTTTAATATTTTTCAGGTTTCTTAGGTTTTCGCTCCCAAAATTGGAATAATAACTATCAACAATCAAATAAAAATTTTATTCAGAGAAATCGT
This sequence comes from Myrrha octodecimguttata, assembly GCA_958510865.1. NCBI lineage: Eukaryota > Metazoa > Arthropoda > Insecta > Coleoptera > Coccinellidae > Myrrha > Myrrha octodecimguttata. The sequence goes on from OY294063.1 coordinate 8,136,823, forward strand.
CCTTGCTAATAGTGGGATCTATTGAAATTCTGAAGATGTTTTTGGGGTTGAGTGGAGTAGCTGAAGCTAGACTCTGCCCCAAATGTTTGAATTATATATACATTTCTTTTTTCTGTTTCAATAAAGGCACTATTATTATTAAATTCAAAACAGTCTACTTGTTAAAGGCTATTGAAACAACAATTAAATACAGATTTTTCTGTATAACCTTTACATAATATCTTTCGATATTGATTTGATATCTTACGATATACTTTTATGTCTTCGACGTACTACGTCTTCAATGACAAAATTATTATATCAACTGGCATACAATGATCAAAGTAAAAAACTTGAGAAAAGTGTGAAGATTATTTTATTATTATTTTTCACACTTTTCTCAAGTTTTTTACTTTGATCATTGTATGCCAGTTGATATAATAATTTTGTCATTGAAGACGTAGTACGTCGAAGACATAAAAGTATATCGTAAGATATCAAATCAATATCGAAAGATATTATGTAAAGGTTATACAGAAAAATCTGTATTTAATTACTATTGTTATCATTATTATGTTCATTTTACTGTCTGATGGAGCAGTCCGATGTGAACTCTGATAGGTTATAGTACAATTCGTTATTCGTTCGCATTTTACAATATTGTTAATTGAGCGACATTTTTTCAAGAAACTGCCCTTCACGAAGAGCTTGAATCCCGCAATCTCCTTGTGTGATTTCTATGAACGTTCATTTTTATTGCTTTTTGCGCGCATGTTCTAGGGGAACAGCGTTATATCGTTTTGTCCAAATGTCTGTAATTTTGGATGATTAAGCCGAAAATGGTCTCAATCGACTAGGTTGGACTCACTGATGACGAATCCGGAATCAAAATCGATTCTGTCCGGCCGGCCGAGGATACGATAACTGTCGACAGAAGCCAGCTAGCAACTTGAAACTTTCAGGGTAGGTCGCGCATCAGAATGCCGCGTTTAAGTACGTCAATAGGCCAAATCGGTCGAATAGTTTCGGAGTTATAGGCACTTGAAATTTTGAAGTTATTTATTTTTTATTTCGGAAACTACATGAGCGATTGGATTCAAACTTGGCAGTTAAATGGAGTACAACGACGCGCAACTTTGATCCAAATTTCGTCAGGATCACATGTCAGTAAATTTAAAAAAAATTTTGTTTCGAATTTTTTTTCCAAAAAATTTTTTTTTTCGGAAACTATTCATCATATCCAACTAAAAATTCCACTCACACTCTGACCCTTTAATTTCACAGCAGTGTACCAAATTTCAGTTCGATACGATCATAAGTTTTGGAGATATCGGGAAAAACTATGTCAAATTTCGAGGTTTTCTTTTCGATATCGTTGATTTTTTCGGTATAACTCGAGAAATACTGATTCAGTCCTGATAAAACTTCACAGCTAGTTTTGAGATGCTAAAAGACAACTTTATGCGAAATTTCTTGATAATCGTGTCATTAGAACAATTTGAAAAAAAAAATTTCTATGATTTCCTTATCATATCATCTTCATTATATTCTGTATGAAACTTCGAACTGTTATTTTTCGATGAAGTACTGGATTTCAATTCGATCTGATCTGTATTTCCAAAAATACAGATTTGATCGAATTGAAACCCAGTAATTTATCAGAAAAAATCCCAAAAAGCACTGCCGTGAAGGCAGCAGCTTTTGCGTGCATGTTCAAATTTGTTGCTGAAGCGGTCATCTACATTGAACATGCGCAAAAGTTGCTGCCTTCACGGCAGTGCTTTTTGAAATTTTTTTTGCTGATATAGGGGGCGGGGCGAAAACTCAAAAAATTTTGGGGAAAATAAGCAGTTATCTGATGGGGGCGTTTCAGATTTGAGTCATTTTTTTATAATAGTATATTATTCAATTATTATCACAAATAATTTCACTTGAAAATGAGTCAAACTTTCAATCACTCATAATATTATTTGAGTTTTCGTACGCAGTTCCCATCAATCTCGATACATGATGAATGGGGGTTTTTCCTATAAACGAAAATGCAGTTATTTTCACGAAAAACCTTTTGAACATCACATTTCAAACGTATAGTTTCGATATTATATTTTTAAAAAAATTTTTGATCACCTAAAACTGAAAAATAAAAATAGGGATTTGCATTCAAAGGGATTTGTCATGAATGCACTATATGGCAACGTCGAATTCAGCTTTCTCGGAAAGAAAAGGACTTCAAATGTGTTACTTCGCTTAGGAAAACAGAGATAGCTATACTTCGATCTGGTTAGAGTAGAAGACAACGACCAAGAAATAGAAAAAGAAGAGCACAGACTGTCATGCTGTCATTTTACTGACAAATCGCAAACGGAAATTGTTTGGTTGTATTGACAAAGAACACGTGTGTACCACAGAATAGGAATAAATATTTCGTTATTCTATAGCAGAAAAAGCTATTTTACTAAACAACGTTGTCACTTCGTGCATGCATGACAAATATCCCAAACCCCAATTTCGAAATCTGATTTTGAATACTTCCTGAAGGTATATATATATATATATATTTAAACTTTGCTTTTTAAGAGTCTATGAATTCAATGTTTACTCTAGGAATAAGGGTATAACGACTCGTTTTGGGAGAAATTAAGTGATTACTCTTTTTTCTTCGCCAAGCTTTCGAATTGTTTTTAATTCTTCATCAGGCTTTGAATTTGAGGTTAAGGGGAGAAATTTTCTCAGCTATAAACATTCTTTGTCTTACAATCTAAAGTAATTCATTTGGGACATTACAACATTAATTTCACAGTTTAAAAACACTTATAATAAATAGAGGTCAATAAATAGTTAAAATAATTGTAAATATAAAAGTTAAAATTACTTGTGTCAATTCATTTTGTTGTCATGATATATATATATATATATATATATATTCTTTTGAGAACGAGCATTACATTGGAGTGTTAGCAGAGGAAATGTAAATGGGGTACCATACATTTTTGCGTATGATACAAGAACACAGATAAAAACCTCAGGAAAAATTCTGTCTCCCCGTATAAGTGTAGTAATTTGCTTATAGAAGATGGATGGCATCTTTTTCTTCCGAAAATAATTTTTTCGTCATCTTGAATTCACTTTGACAGAATATCTTGACATAATATCTGAAACAGAAAGAGGAACAGAAAACTAGAAAGGAAGCAGTAAATAATATCACCTATATTTGGTCATGACCGAGAGGGTCTTTCGACCAGGTTCAGTCCTCCAAGCGATGATCTTTCAGATCTTCAGGTTTACGAAGAACGCTACAGGCCCCTTTATTGGGGAATCATCTCCCATAGATCCATAATTGTTTATTTTGAACTAGAAATCTAATAAATTATCGGGAATAAATTCAAAAACTTGTGACATGTATTATGTCAGGATGACATAATTTGAGAGAATGATGAATCAAACCCATAATGATTACGTTTGAATTTGCATTTGCAGTAATAACCCAAATTCAGGAAAAACCCCCATTGCCGAGAGCCACAGCACATGCTATCTCGAGTGGCCGTTATCGAGAGAAAATTCTCTAGAAATCGTAATCTGAAAACCAGTATCTGCGTCGACTTATCAACGAGAAATTCTTTCCGCCCAAAGCACCTGGCTCGCTTCATGTCTGCAATACATTACGATCGATTGCAGCATAAAATAAGATTTTCCCGAACCCTCGGATGTCTGGGGGATAAAATTTTCCAACTCCACTTAATTTTCCAGCCGGGAATTGCCGTGCCTGAGTCCCGATAAAGTCTAAAGGTGATTGGAATGTTGATTAGGCGAGGAGGAGTCTTGGGAATCTCTTCCCGTCTCGCTCAGGCACAGAAAAGTATATTAATATTTTATGGCTTTCATGAGTTTAGCGCGGAATTCTTATGGACTCGGTGCCGAGTTTAAGGAGCAACCGGGAGGTCGTAAAATAGAAAGAAAGGTAGCGAGGGCGGGTTGCGGACCTTTTATTGAAGTTTTATGTGAATTTAGTTGTTTGCCTTTTTATGCCTCCCGGCATGTCATACTTTGTAACACTTTAAGTATAAGTAACCGAATACATCAGCCATTCTCGGCGAGTAACCGTTTTATCACTTTTTTATTTCCACAGTTTCCACCCTTTCCGTGCCCTTTTTATGTGTGTACACACTCTGAATGTTTTATAGTTCTGCTGTGGCGTGACTACGTTGTACCGTTTCGTTTCCTGAATATTAGAGGGAGGCAATCTATACAAGAATGTTTGCAGTAACTGATGATACGGGGATAGAGCGGTCGTGATTGATAGGTATTCTGAATATCTGGCGCTTGAAAGCGATTACTGAATAATATGTGCCTTAGTTATAGCAAACTTCACACCGAAATAGATTTCATTTGGAAGAACCATGCCAAAGCTTCAAACGGAAAAAAGTTTTTGCGCGCATGTTCTAGGGGAACAGCGTGCTATCGTTTTGTCCAAATGTCTCTAATTTTGGATTATTGAGCCGAAAATGGTCTCAATCGACTAGGTTGAACTCACTGATGACGAATCCGGTGTCAAAATTGATTCTGTCCGGCCGGCCGGCCGTAGACACGCTAACTGTCGACAGAAGGAAGCTAGCAACTCGAAACTTTCAGGAAAGGTCGCGCATCAGAATGCCGTGGTTAAGTTCGTTAATGGGCCAAATCGGTCGAATAGTTTCGGAATTATAGCCACTTGAAATTTCGAAGTTATTTATTTTTTATTTCAGAAACTACTCGAGCGATTGGATTAAAACTTAGCAGTTAGGTGGAGTATAACGACGCGCAACTTTGAGCCAAATTTCGTCAGGATCGTATTGTCGGTAAATTTTAAATCAAATTTTTTTTTCGGAAACCATTCATCATATCCGGAAAAAATTCCACTCACACTTTGAGCTCTATATTTCACAGCAGTGTACAAAATTTCAGTTCGATACGATCATAAGTTCCGGAGATATCGGGAAAAAATATGTCAAATTTTGAGGTTTTCTTCTCGATATCGTTGATTTTTTCGGTATAACTCGAGAAAAACTGATTCAGTCCTGATAAAACTTCACAGCTAGTTTTGAGATGCTGAAAGACAACTTTATGCGAAATTTCGTGATAATCGTGTGATTAGAACAATTTGAAAAAAAAATTTCAATGATTTTCTTATCATATCATCCTCATTAAATTCTGTATGAAACTTCGAACTGTTATTTTTCGATGAAGTACTGGATTTCAATTCGATCTGATCTGTATTTTTGGAAATATTGGAAAAATAAAATTCTGATTGGGTATGTCTACGGAATCATTGGGTGGATTTTACCCATTCACGAATTCGGCCTTCGTAATTAAGGTCCAAACCTTCTCTACAAATATCGAGTTTCTAAGTTGTTTCTTTCTGAAGTTATTGTGTTTACGCAGTCGGCTGTTAGGCTGACCGTAAACACAATAACTTCCGAAAGAAACAACATAGAAACTCGATATTTGTAGAGTAGGTTTGGGGCTTAATTACGAAGGTCGAATTCGTGAATGGGTAAAACCCGCCCAATGATTCCGTAGATATGAAGATTTCGAGTTACAGAAATAAACAGGGAAAAGCAACTCTAGTCATAAGTTTACGTGCCCTATAACTACCGAGCGTCAGGGCACTACGAAAATTGAAAGATTTGTGAGTGAGTATGAATTTTTATCCATAATAAATAATGAATAATAGAAAACTGTGTAATTTTTCGATTCAGCATGAGCTTCTAAGGGGCCAGTCACAATGTGAATATACATTTCGTTGTCAAATGATTGACAATAAGCTCATAATGTTCAATATATCAATGCAATAATTTATTTGTTAATCAATTTGCCATATCCTCAAGCACATTCCATCAAAACCTAGATTCCCACATCATAGCCACTAAATAATTTCAATATTTATCATTATTCTCATTTGTCATATCAATACACGTTGACACATATAAATCCTTGTAATATGATCAACGTCTGTTTTACTACGCTGCTGTAGTGACTACTGAAAAAGGGCTCGCGAGCCACTGCTGCTGGACTTGGCCTCACATCTAGCTTAAAGTGGCCTCGCTGTATCTATTTTTCCGCGAGCTGCTCATGAGCAGCTCTGCTCCCTTGTCTGTATGCGATTCTGCTTCGGGAAATATTGAGGCACGTGCACTATCTATAGCCTAGTACATACACGAGAGCTGAGCGGCTTTCGAGGCAGTTGCGAGGCACTTGTGAGGCTGCCTCGCATTGTTGAAATGGCTCGCGAGCCGCTCAAAACACCGTACACACTTGCGAGCCCAATTAAACTGCCTCGAAAGCCGCTCAGCTCGCGTGTCTGTACGCAGCTTAGCGCGGTGAACCTAGGCAACAGATATTTGAGGTGCATTGCGCCTCGTCATGAGAGGTGGAATAGTTCGGCAAATGTTGAGCTAATATAAGTCAATAACGGCAAATGGTACCAACACTAACAAAAATATCGAATAACATCAGGCATCATTCCCAATCGGTTCATTAATTTTGAGATATCTTTTCCTGTATTATCAAGTATTATCGTTCCAACGTATAACAAAATATTTCTTTAAAATCATATTTCTTCTTATCTGCCTCGTAGTGACCTCCTGTGAACCATGACAGATATGTTTATCTTGGTCATTTGCACCCGTTTCACACATTTCACGATAATAATGTTAACATCATTGACTTGACATTGCGGCGACCGATAAGATGTGATTTATCGTGAAATGAAGAATAAATTGGAATTCTCTCCTTCTCTCTTCACGATGACGAATCTATACTCCATCCACTTTTATAAACTATCCCGGTTGGCCATGATTTAGGTTTATCAAGTTTTTTTTTACTTTTTTACTTAAACTGACTCAGGTTGGCACTAGTGGAATATCGGCAATGTTCAAATAATTCTCAGCGACGTTGCCAAATGCCAATGCCAATTTCTACTTCCAATCTCGATATAATCATCACGCTTGGAAACTAAAAATGCCGAAGGTGGTTTTGAAGAAGCAGAGACAAAGTATCAGGAAGTGGTATGTAGAATTGAAATCTGCTTTTTCTAATAGTAACCCTGATAATTTGGAATCAATAATTCATCACAAGCTATCCAACATGTTCGACGTTAAGATGACACAGGTTTTGTACGTAGTACTACTACATTTTCCTACTGGAGTATCTCAAGTTGTGCAACAAGGTATTTGAATGTCTTCTGTAGACTTATTTCTTGAGAATTTCGAAGGGTCGGGAATTCCATAGGTTGTTTTGTTCGTTTAGAAGTTTTACTGCAGGGTTATTCGACTACTTCTATTTTTTTCCGAATAAATTATCACAAAATAACGGACTACTCTATCCATTATTTTTCAGTAACATTTCAACATTCGATTCTTGATTTTCGTACAAGAAAATAGCATATCCTTTAATCATGTTTATATAAGTGAAATATTTCCAGTGTTAACAGAGAAAAAAAATTCTTCACATTCGCCAGGTCTTATTTGGAATTATTGAATTCACAAAATATTCTCTCTAATTCATTATTTTATTCACATTTTGAAAAATACGTAATTACTACGACGTCTATCTAGAGAGGAGAACGTTGTGTAGTTCTCTGACAGGAAAATGACTATAACCTAACATTTTTAAAATATGCTCGGTGAAATTTATCAGAATGTCATGGCCAACTGGGATAGTTTATAAAAGTAAATGGAGTATAGTAATGAATCCTTAAAGATTATTCACATTCATGAATTTCATCAATTTCTTAATATTATTTCGGCAAAGAATTATACCCTGAGTAACTTAAACAAATTATAAAAATACTCAGATGTTCTTTATCATCCTACATAAATTCATACCTGTCAACCTACCTTCAGAATCTTCTCTGTTAATGAGATTATCCCAAATATTATCAGGATTGATTCGAATCATTTCTTTTTATTAGTCGAATAAATTACACGCAACAGTCCAGGAGCAGCTCATTTGTATACTCATAAACCCGATGAAGGTAACAACTCGAAGAGGGATAATGAAAACGGCGAGATTGAATTAATTAATCAACCAGTTATGGTTTGACAGGCTGGTATTGCGGCGAGAAGTAATTTAAATCCGGCTAAGTAATTTGTGATTAATACGTACGCCTTCAGATTTATATTTAATTGGCGGTGTTGTGTAGTTTCCCCAGGCGTCCATTAATTATGTGCTTGTAATAATTAGAAAGACGTCTATTCGACAGATGGCAGATGACTCTTTCCGAACATCATATTACCAGAGTTAATATCGAAAAAGATTTATTTTCTTCTTCGATTATATGTACAAATCTGTAGCACGGCTTATGTGAGTAAGGTGATTACTCTCTAGTGTATTAAGAGTATGGTATTTCATAGAAGTTATAGTAAAGTCACGTTATTGGTATTAAGGTTCGAGATGGAAAATATTCTGGAAGATATTGAGGCTTTTAGGTGAACCAACACAATATCTTCTCTAGAAATGTTAAGTTTTGTCATATACAGAGTGTAACAGCCAAATGAAATAAATTCGATAACGAATAAATGAGGGGGTGTTAGGAAAAACGCTCGGACACGTCGATTTGTAATTTTAAATGCGCATAGTTTCAAAAAAATAAAATTATATAGGGTGTTCCATGCGACCGTGGCCAATACCAACTTTTTTATTTCAAGTGTAACCCCCTGTATATTATTTATTTTTTGGATTCTTCAAAATATTCTAGACATAATTCATGTACAATGTCCTATACCTATCTTCAACTTTTTCGGAAATATTAAGTGTTGTCAGAAATGTTGAGTAACGTTAGAAGACAATCTACACCAGATTAGCATGTTGCCAAGACGTTCGCGGCGAGCATTTTGAACATTTCCTACGTTGACATTAAAGTTTTTTTTTGTTTTTTTTTTAATTATAAAGAAATAATCAGTATTACTTATTAGGTTTTAAGTGTAATGTACCGAATTTGTGAAATGAAATAATTTTCATTTAAAACGTTGATTTTTGCATTAAATCTGAAAACACTTAATATTTCCGAAATAGTTAAAGATAGGTATAGGACATTGTGCATGAATTGTGTCTAGAATTCTCTGAAGAATCCAAAAAATAAATAATATACAGGGGGTTGCATTTGAAATAAGACAGTTGGTATTGGCCACGGTCACATGGAACACCCTATATAATATTATTTTCTTGAAAAATATGCGCATTTGAAATTACAAATCGACGTGTCCGAGCGTTTTTTCCAATACGCCCTCATTTATTCGTTATCGAATTTATTCCATTTGGCTGTTACACTCTGTATGTATGCAATATGGCGTCACTCCCAATTATATTCTCAGTTCCATTATGGAGCTGAAAAATCTTAAATATGCTTCGATGTGAAGTTATCAGCCGTAGGGCCCATGTTCAAATAGAAACTTGACTTGAAGTTCTGACTAGTTTTTATTTTGCTAGCAGTTGCTTGTCAGCATTCTACAACTAATTACCAAGTTTCAATCCGATTGCTCAAGAAGTTACTGAGATATAGGGGGTACGACCTGAAAAATTCATTTGAGCAAACCTCCAGAACAGTTCGGCCGATAAATGAACTTAATTGACGCAAATTCTTTCCATTCTTAAGTTAATAGTAGCAACTGACTGCCGTACGGCCGGAAAAACTCGTGAAACTGACAATTCGATTATATTTCAAAATAAAAATTGTAAAAATTCAAACTCAGTTTGATCCTTTTGGCGCGCATGTTCTAGGGAAACAGAATGCTATCGTATTGTCCAAATGTCTGTAATTTTCGCATTTTGAGCCGAAAATTGTCTCAAACGACTAAGTTGGACTCACTGATGATGTATCCGGTGTCGAAATCGATTCTATTCGGTCGACGACACATTAACTGTCGAAAGGAGCCAGTTGGCAACTTGAAACTTTCAGATTGAGTTTATTTCATTAATGAGACAAATCGGCCGAATGGTTTCGGAGTTATAGCCATTGGAAGTTTTGAGGTTATTTCCCTGATGTTTCAGGAACTACTGGAGCTATTGGGTTGAAACTTGGCGGTTAGTTGGAGTATAACGGCGTTCAACTTTAAGCATTTTGGTGGGATCGTATGGTCACTCAATTTGAAAAAAAAATCCGAAATAAAAAAAAAAAATTTTTCAGAAATTTTCAATCGTATTCTCAAGATAATTTGCTCATATCTTAAGCTTCATATTCCACAGCAGTGCACCCAATTTCATTTCGATACGGCCATTAGTTTTGGAGATATTCGTGAAAAATATGTAAAATTTCGTGGTTTTTTTCTCGATACCGTTGTTTTTTTCGGTATAACTCAAGATATACTGAAAATGGTCTAAAACGACTAGGTTAGACTCACTGATGACGAATCGGGTGTCAAAATTGATTCTATTCGGCCGTCTTTACGCACGATTACAAGCGTACAGAAAATCTATCGACCTGAAACTTTCAGGCTAAGTTGTATTTTAAAATACGCTGGTTATGTTCGTTAATGGGTTATGTTCGAAATCGGCCAAATGGTTTTGAAGGTAGACCTCTTTGAAATTTGGAGGTTATTTCGGTGACAATTCGGAAACTACTGAAAAGATTAGATTGAATCTTGGCAGTTAGTTGGAGTCTAACGATGCGCAACTTTCTGCTAAACTTTGTTGGCATCGTACTGTCAGTAAATCAAAAAAAAAATTCGAAGTTTTTTCGAAAACAGATCATATTCGGAAAAAAAATTATCAGGCTTTGAGCTTCATATTTCACCGAGGTGTAATAAATTTCAGTTTGATACGGCCGACCGTGAACATAATAACTTCCGAAAGAAACAACTTAGACTCTCGGCATTTGTTGAGTAGGTTTGGACCTTAATTACGAAGGCCGAGTTCGTGAATGCGTAGAATCCACCCAATGATTCCGCAGATACATTCATTCAAAATTTTATTTTCCCAATATTCCCACAAATACAGAATAGATCGAATTGAAATCCAGTACTTTATCGAAAAATGATTGTTCGAAGATTCATATAGAATTTCAATCATGATGCAACTTTGCAGCTAGTTTTAAAATGCTTAAGGATAACTTTTCGCAGAATTTAGTGACACCATTAGAACAATTCGAAAAAAATGTTTTTTTTTGAATATTCAATATTCTGTGATCTTCTAATCACATTATCTCCATTAAATTCTGTATGAATCTTCGAACTATCATTTTTAGATAAAGTACTGGATTTCAATTCGATTTAATCTGTACATTTGGAATTATTGGGAAAATGAAATTTGAATAACTTCCGAAAGAAACGACTTAGAATTTGTAAAGTAGGTTTGGGGCTTAATTACGAAGTTCAAATTCGTGAATGGGTAAAATCCGCCCAATGATTCCGTAGATATACCCATTTAAAATTTTATTCTCCTGATATTTGCAAAAATACAGATTAGATGGAAATGAAATCCAGTAATCTATCGGAAAAAACCTAGAAAAGCACTGATGTGAAGTCAGCAGCTTTTACGCGCATGTTCAAAGGATATCACCAAAAATTAACATGCGCGCAACAGCTGCTGACTTCACGTCAGTGCTTTTCTAGGTTTTTTTATTGTGTGAAAAATTAATTATGAATAGTTGCTACCTGATTATTCTTCAATTTCATACCTATGTTCTTCTTCAAATATTATTTAATAGGTCCATTAACATTTTGTCGTAGAGGACCAGAAAATCTAAATCGTCCAGACGCCAGGATAATAATTTTCACAATATTACTGAATTTGTTGTTGCATTCTACAGTTATTTTCTTTATTTCTTCCGAATAAAAATTTCATAAGTACTAACAAAAACCTAGAAAAGCACTGATGTGAAGTCAGCAGCTTTTGCGCACATGTTCAATGGAGATGACCTCTTTGGCAACGAATTTGAACATACGAGTATACCTTCACGGCAGAGCTTTTCTAGATTTTTTTTCGATAAATTACCGGATTTCAGTTCGATCTAATCTGTATTTTTGAAAATATTGTAAAAATAAAATTTTGAATAGGTATAACTACGGAATCATTGGACGGATTTTACCCATTCAAAATTTTATTTTCCCAATATTTCCATTTCTGATGACACGATCATCACGAAATTTTGCACAATGTTGTCTTTCAGCATCTCCAAACTAGCTGCGATTGGTTCAGTATTTCTTGATTTACACCAAAAAAACCAACGATATCGGGAGGAAAACCACGAAATTCTACATATTTTTTCCCAATATCTCCAAAACTAATGGCCGTATCGGATTGAAATTTGGTACACTGCTGTGAAATATGAAGTTCCAGGTATAACTGAATTTATCTCGAATATGAATTAAAGTTTCGGAAAAAAAAATTTTTTTAGAAAAAAAAATTTCTTTCAATTGAGTTACCATACAATTTCGACGAAATTCCGCTAAAAGTTGCACGTCGTTATGCTTCAGCTAACTGCCAAGTTCCAATTCAATCGCTACAGTTTTATTCTGAGATATAAGGAGAATAACCTCAAAATTTCAAACTGCTATAACTCCGAAACTATTTGGCCGATTCGGCCCCTTAACGAACCTAACCTTCGTATTCTAAAATGCAACCCTTCATGAAATTTTCAAGTTGATAGAATCCTTCGTACGCCCGTTATCGTGGTGACGGCCTGCCGGACAGAATCGATTTCGACATCGGATTCGTCTTCAGTGAGTCCAACCTAGTCGTTTGAGACCATTTTCAGCTGAATCAGCGAAAATTACAGACATTTGGACAAAACGATAGCATGCTGTTCCCCTAGAACATGCGCGCAAAAATGACTGAAAGATATTTTCAAGTTCGTAGTTCTCCACTAGAATCCGAGATACGGCCGGTGACCACCCTTAATGAATCACCCGGTATAACCAATCCGAGTATCTAAGCTTGACTCAATGCTATGTGAAAGGGAAGAATGGGAAAAGGAATACAATGCCCAAAACAGATGGTTCTAAAACCACGAGGGGGGCCGGCGCTGGAGTATACGGGCCTAGAACCAAATGTACACTATCGCTAGGCTCCTACTCGAGTGTTTTTCAGGCAGAAATACTTGCTATCGAAAGATGCATAGACATAAACCTGGAAAGAAACTATCAAGGGTGTGACATAGTGATCCATTCTGATAGTCAGGCTGCTATTAACGCACTGAACTCCTATGTCATCGACTCAAAGCTGATATGGGAGTGCCGAAGGAAACTCAATGAAGTAGGCAAGAATAACAAGGTCTCCTTAGTCTGGGTTCCTGGGCACTCAGGAATCAAAGGAAATGAAGAGGCCAACACTCTAGCCAGAAAGGGAGCACAAACGCTACCTACTGGCCCAGAACCTTTCTGTGGTATAGGCAAATGTACCTGTAAGAAAGAGTTTTTGGAGAAAGAAGAAAATGAAAGAGGGGTACTGTGGAGGAATTCTCCAGGAATGGAACACTCTAAAAAGTTCCTTCGGAACCTTGAAATTGCTAGACCCAAAAATCATCTGGATCTCAGTAAGAATAAGTTACGCCTCCTCACTGGTTTCCTCACAGGACACTGTCGCCTAAGGAAGCACATGATGAGAATGGGCTTATCAGAAACTGACGAGTGCAGATTTTGTGGGGAGGAGGAGGAAACCCTTGTTCACCTGATCACAGAATGCCTCGCCATTGTGAGCCTGCGCAAAAGATACCTTGGACATGAGCATTATAGGAAGAATGAGAACTTAGCCTCCTTGAAGCCCTCACAGATATTAGAATTCATCAGAGCTCTAGAGCTGGAGGGCGAGCTGTAGGTTGCGAAAACAGCTCTGACAAGGGGGCACAATAGACCTTAAGGTCGCAGTGGAACGTAACCCCTTACCAACTATCAACTATCATCCAAGCTTGCCTTTGGCCATAATTTTTCGGCAGATCCAACGAAACACAGAATAATGATCCATAGTAGAAGATAGAAACAACAATCCCATTAATGGCTACGTCGACGACGAACACACTGGAGGGTGGGCGGACGTCCGATCCCCAGTTAGTAGCCGGAGGACTTTTAATTTAAAAAGTTCACTCTGCCGGCGCGTCACTCACGTCGAATGCTAATTGGATTATGATGGTCCCGCTGGTTGGCACTTTTTATGGCGGCATCATCTGGCAGTCTCTTTTATGCCCAGACAAGCCGGTCGCGGCCTCAGTTTCGGGGAATTAAAAATCGAGCGCCACGTTCCTGCGTCCTACGAAGACGGGGGATGATGAATTAACTTTCATCCTTTGGGATGATTCATTGCTGCTCGACCGATTGAGTCCGATTGATTGCTGATATATAGATCCGACAATGATTTGCGTAACTGCTATTATTTGAAGCCTAGCTTTGATTTTTGCGTGCATATTCTAGGGGAACAGAGTGCTATCGTTTTGTCTGTAATTTTGGATGATTAAGCCGAAAATGGTCTCAATCGACTAGGTTAGACTCACTGATGACGAATCCGGTGTCAAAATCGATTCTGTCCGGCCGGCCGGCCGTCCGTCCGGCCGTAGACACAATAACTGTCGACAGAAGCGAGCTAGCAACTTGCAACTTTCAGGATAGGTTGCGCATCAGAATGCCGCGGTTAAGTTCGTTAATGGGCCAAATCGGTCGAATAGTTTCGGAGTTATAGGCACTTGAAGTTTTGAAGTTATTTATTTCGGTCAGCCTAACGGCCGACTGCGTAAACACAATAACTTCCGAAAGAAACAACTTAGAAACTCGATATTTGTAGAGAAGATTTGGACCTTAATTACGAAGGCCGAATTCGTGAATGGGTAAAATCCACCCAATGATTCCGTAGATATACCCAATCAAAATTTTATTTTTCCAATATTTCCAAAAATACAGATCAGATCGAATTGAAATCCAGTACTCCATCGAAAAATAACAGATCGAAGTTTCATAAAGAATTTAATGAGGATGATATGATAAGAAAATAATAGAAATTTTTTTTTTTCAAATTGTTCTAATGACACGATTATCACGAAATTTCGCATAAAGTTGTCTTTCGGCATCTCAAAACTAGCTGTGAAGTTTTATCAGGACTGAATCAGTATTTCTCGAGTTATACCGAAAAAATCAACGATATCCAGGAGAAAACCTCGAAATTTGACATATTTTTTCCCGATATCTCCAAAAATTATGATCGTATCAAACTGAAATTTGGTACACTGCTGTGAAATATGAAGCTCAAAGTGTGAGTGGAATTTTTTTTGGATATGATGAATGGTTTCCGGAAAAAAAGTTTTTTTTCAAATTTACTGACAATATGATCCTGACGAAATTTGGCTCAAAGTTGCGCGTCGTTATACTCCACCCAACTGCCAAGTTTGAATCCAATCGCTCGAGTAGTTTCCGAAATAAAAAAAAATAACTTCAAAACTTCAAATGCTTATAACTCCGAAACTATTCGACCGATTAGGCTCATTAACGAACTCAACCACGGTATTCTGATGCGCAACCCATCCTGAAAGTTTCAAGTTGCTAGCTTGCTTCTGTCGACAGTTATCGTGTCTACGGCCGGACGAACGGCCGGCCGGTCGGACAGAATCAATTTTGACACCGGATTCGTCATCAGTGAGTCCAACCTAGTCGATTGAGACCATTTTCGGCTCAATCATCCAAAATTACAGACATTTTTACAAAACGATAGCACGCTGTTCCCCTAGAACATGCGCGCAAAAATACTTTTCTTCTTACAGTGTAGCTGTGACAACAACTAAACTTTTCTCGGTTCACTACCGCACCTTATAGCGAAAATATGCGTTTCTTCCTTGGCAATCAAGCGAACTCCAACCTGCTTCCACAGAGTTGTTTGCGATCGCGGAACTTTTCCACTTACCCCGAATTAGAAATAAATGGCGTGGCGAAATTAGAATTCTCCCTACACCTGAGCGGTACGAATGTAGCACGCTGTTTCCTAATCCAGTCAAACAGGAGGATAGCATTCACCCTGATACGAAACGTTCCCGCCTGAATCTTAATGCTTTCCACACTATTTCTTCGAATTCGCAACGGACGAGGAGGTAACATAAGTCGAAAGGAGCCGAGATGGAATTCGAACGATGTAAGAATAACAAATAGAGATGTGTGATCTGTCATTGTTGCAGGGTTCTTGCATTTGTGTTTCTCCTGTAAATATATTTCTTTATCCATTGGAAAGCGGGATTCTTTGCCCAACTAGCAATTTCATATTTTATAACTGTTGCAGAAACGTTTCAGCCAAATGCTTTTATAATATTTGTCTTCTCGGAAATGTTTCTAATGCGTTTAAACAATAACTATAAATAAAAAATTGGCACATTTTATAAAACAATTTTGCGACCCTCGAGATTTTATAAAGCCTCTCGTGAAAGTTACAAGAAAAATATAAAGCAGATTTAAAACTGTTTATAGGAACTTCATAAGGTTTTTCACATGCCTGTTCCGAAATAAAAGAGTAATCTGGAATGTTATTTAAAAAATCGAAATACTTTTTAATTATTTCTTTCAGTTGCAAGAAACAATTCGGAATATGACAGTCGATGGGAAAATATTGAACGTCGCCTATCTTTACTCTGTAACAGAAACCATTTTATTTATACGTTAATGCACTAAGAGTCATAGTTCCCTAAATGGGGAACGAAAATATTGATGCGAATTGAATTTCATTGTGAAATAAAGCATTATATTATTATATCATAAACGCGCTTCCCATTTTCAAACGTTTTCCATAAATAAATGAACAAAACATTAAAATGCTTCGTGGGTCTTATAATTTTTTTTCTTAGGTGATTCAAATATCAATACGGATGCAAATTTCAGTACTTTCAGAATTCGTCATTTTTTATCATCATAAATACTGCCATCTTTAATGGCGTCATCTTATAAAATAGTTTTGTATCTTTATAAAGCTTTCTGTAATAATTTAGGTACTATTCATTGTTATGAAACATATTTAACACTATCGCCTTGGTGACTAACGGAAACATACATAGGGTCCCCAAATCGCAGCTATAACCTCTGTGACATATTTCTCAATTTCACTTTGGCGAAAAACGCAGCGTATTTGATATAGAAAAAGTATGGTTAGAATCAGAAGCACTTTTTCATATATTTCCCAAACTCCAGTGAATGGATATGTCTCACAAAATCAAGATTGAGTTCCAATTCCATTAATAGATTTTCACGAAAACTTCAAACATGTTGATTCTTTCGTCGTAACCTCACTCAAAATTCGATAATAATAATAATAATAAGAGAGTTTATTCAGAAAAAAATCTACAAAATAAACTCTATGATATAGAATAGCTGACAGTATCAATAGCGTCAATATAACTGAGGAAATTGTGCACGAACATCTACAAAATCTTGTTGCTGGAAAGTCCCCTGGGCTTGATGGCATTACCACAACATTGCTCAAACGTTGTGCCTCTTCCATCACTTCACCACTAACGATGATTTATAAACTATCGGTATCATCGAGTAAATTTCCAGAGTCATGGTTACGATCTTCCGTTACTCCGATTTTCAAAAAAGGCGATAAAAACTGTCCCCAAAACTACAGACCCATTAGCTTAACATCAGCTGCACTCAAGGTTTTAGAGAGAATCATCACTTCGGAACTCACTAAATTCCTATTGGACAACTCTGTCATTCCTACTGAACAACATGGATTCGTACCTGGTCGATCAGTTTTGACGAATCTCTTGAAGTGCGTTGGTTCGTGGACTACATCTCTGGATAAGAAGATTCCGGTAGACGTAGTCTATTTAGATTTCTCACGTGCTTTTGACAAGGTGCCAATTAAACGTCTGCTCCATAAATTGGAACATTATGGAGTTCGTGGCCCCCTTTTGAAATGGATCGAAGCATTCCTTTTGGGGCGTACTTTTTCGGTAAAGGTTGGTTCGGAGAGATCTTCCTTCGCGTCTGTCAGCAGTGGAGTCCCGCAGGGTTCCGTTTTGGGTCCTCTGCTGTTTCTGGTTTATGTTTGTGATCTGCCACGTTTGATATCTTCTGACAGCGCATCCTATGCCGATGATATGAAATTTTACAATAACCCCATTACGTCTAGTAATGCTCTTCAGAATGACTGCAATATAATAAAAAAGTGGACTGACGACTGGCTATTACCTCTTAATTACTCTAAGTGTCGAGTGCTGCATTTGGGTAGCAACAACCCGAGGAAGATCTATTATCTGAACGGGAGTCCAATAGAATCATGCTCAACTCACGTTGACCTGGGAGTTTCAGTGGATTCTGATTTGCTGTGGAGGTCACATATATTGCAGGCGACGAATAAAGCCAAAAAATCCCTCTACCTTATTCAGAAATGCTTCAACCGCTGTCATTACCACACATTAGCATCGCTCTACAAGACCTATGTGCGCCCCACACTGGAGTTTGCCGGTCCAGTATGGCATCCCACGTTCGCCCAAGATGCAGATCTACTGGAGACGGTTCAGAGGAGAGCTACTCGGATTCCATACGGTATCATAAGACCTGATTACCAAAATCGGCTTTCACTTATGGCTCTGGATACGTTTGCCAATCGTAAGCTGAGAGGGGATATGCTAACTACATTTAGAGCTTTGAAGGGTTTTTTTGGAGTGGATATGTCGGGCCTGTTTACTCTTAATAATAACCACCTGAGAGGGCATGATTACAAGCTCAGTAGAGAGAAGTTTTTCACAAGGAGCAGAGAGAATTTCCTGAGCAATAGGGTCTTTCGCATATGGAATATGTTGCCTAGCGGTGTAGTCAACGCAACTAGTGTAAATGGCTTCAAAAATGGATGGGACTCGTGGAGAGCTGGTGGTCCATTGTGACTGGTGATTGTTTCCTTGTGTTGTGGTGAATGGAATTTTTTTTTTGTGATATTGAGTTTATTTTTAACAATTGTTTCTTCACACTGAAGTAATTCATTTAAGTTCTATGAGTTATATAGGTTATCCTTAACTCTTATATTGTAAATAATAATAATAATAATAATACTGTAGAGTTAATTATATTAACTGTGCACAGTACTGAACATAACATTTTTCTTTAAACACGCCGCAAAATGAATAATTTTCTTGTTTTGTACACTCCCAAAAACCTCTGTCGCAGATATGAGCATGCAGATATTGTTTACCATGTCAGTCTACAAAAAATCGTCTCAATCCATCCTTCTTCACTGTCACGTCCGGGTAACCGTCAAATTCATTTTCTAAAAGTCATGTCAAAAATCGGGAATTCATTATTGAGTCTGATTTATTGTTTTATGTATTTCCGTTCTATCAAAATTCATTATCCATTTTTTCAATTTTTTTTTGAAAGATCGTTTACAGTTAATATTTTATTATCGTCACGGCATTAATATAAATTAATGATGACGAACCCAACTGTTGTAGGAAAAGTGTGGTTAGGTTGATTAAAAGTACCACCCCTCATATTTTTTTCTCAACACTAGTAAGTGGACATGCTCGACGAAATCAAATACCTATAACTTTCAATTTCAGATATAGATTTTCATGAAATCTTTTAAGATGTTCATTATTTCGATATAACCTTACTCAAAATACGATTCAGATAATATTTCATTATCGTCATGGAAAATGAAATAATAATAACAAACGCAACTGTTACAGGAAAAGTGGGGTTTGAATTTTTTAAGTAAGTAAGTAAGTAAGTAAGTGGACATGTCCAACGAAATCGGGAATACTTTTCAATTTTATTTATAGATTTTAAAGATATCGAATATTAAATCAAAATGCATTTCATATTCGATTATCGTCATGGAATACAATACTATAAAATGTGCGATCACGAAAAAATAAATTTTCTTATAAAAGCATACTCTTGGTGAAAGTTATTTTATAAAACTATAATGTAACTTCATATAAAGTAAATTTTAACATTTTTTTAATGAATTTATACTGAAGGCAGGAATATCGTAGGAAAATGTTATAAACCCACTAAAAAACAATTCAATTGTATAAATATTTATGTTTTATAAGTTAGTTATAGATCCCTTAAGAAATAGCATAGAAACGGTTTTATAAGATATTTAATAATTCGGCCATATAAACGTTTTCGTGATAAATGTATAAAATACTTGAGATGTCCACAACAGATTGAAATTTATTTAGCATCAATATAGTGAATTGACATTCTAGAGAGTTCAATATAATACTTATAAAATCAAAAAGTCGAGAATCATCAGAATTATACAACTTTGCTGGTTGGGTGGTTGCTTGCTTGGGTTTGTTGTGTTCATTCTGAAATGGGTAGTATAATTTGGATATTTGAACCAGTGAAACTTTTGCGGATATTTCTTGAAACTGGATCTTTCATAAAATAACTCAATTTGAGATAAACACTGAGATAAATCATAAGCTTTTTAGGGCTCCTGCAAATTCCTAGATTGAGCTGTCAACCATCCAGGTGCCGACTCGGCCAACGATGCTTGGTTTCCGCATAAAAATAATTTTCGATTTTCTGACAGTTTGATCTTACCGAAGAATGGCGTGTTTCTTCAGCAAATCGCAATGGAATCCGTATTTTTGGAGTATGAAAAAAATAATCCAGCAGATTAATCTCCGAAACCATTAGGGGTATTGTATTATCCATCCATCTAAATTCTATAACAAAAGAATGCCTGTGACATTCCCTGGCTACAAATCTATCGCAAGCATAGACCTAATATAATATATATATAATGATATTTTAGGTCTATGATCGCAAGTCTCTGAAAATTCGGCGTATAGCAAATAAAATGTTGAAAAACAAAGGCTCTCTAAAATATCTTCACACTGACTAAAATAGAAATGTTTAGCCAGTCTGTTCGAAAACGATAAAAGGTTTGTTCGCAAAGCTGTAAAAAACAAGCTTCAGATCAAAGGTTATTTGCAATAGACTCAACAGCATTCGCACCTTTATTTCTGATCAGTTTTTAGAGTAAGCTGTTCGTACACAGTACACACATTATTGTGACCGTCATCTGATAAACAGACCTGTCGACGGATACTTTTCATTTTCAAGCAATTGGCAGGAGAGTGCGCACTAAAAGCTTATGTACATCTAAGACTGTTACACAGTGTAACAGATACCTGCCTAAATATTATATTCAATAACATTCTTTTAAGCATAACTATTATTTATCATTTAGAGCATAATGAGTCTATCTTACCCATTCATGTAAAAGTGTAATAACCATATTATATCATCAAATAAATATCATAGTAGAATCTATAATTAGTGTTATTCTATACATATCATAGGGATAATTATATTCAATGAAAATATAGTATTTATCCTTTCCTAATTAAAAGTAAACGTCTTGAAGGTTATGATATCATAGAGTGCGAATATACTTGTTCTATAACCCGAACATGGAAGTAGATAGAGGGCGTCATAGTGGAACATTATTGGAAATTATTTATTAAGAAGAATAAATTAGGAAGAATATATAATTATGGATTGTGTTATAGTTTCCTAATAATATTAAAGTAAAAGAAATATAAAAAATACCAAACACGTCATCACAGAAGAATTAGTTTTCTTGTCACTTGAAGTAGCTTTTTTTCAGTACTCTTACGTAATTGGTCTTGGCTATTTGAGTCATAAACTCATTTGAATACTGAAATATCATATTAATATGTTGATTTCTATTCGAATTAGAATATATCATAGAATTAAGGTGCAGATTGTTGCTCAGTTTAGAAATATCTAAAAAAGTCAATAGGTCACTAATTAAGGTTAATTATGAAACCAATGAAAAAGTGAATTGAAAAAGTATGAACTCGTGATTTATAATCAAAAATCGTGCTTAAAAAAAATTCGTATCCACACACAATAAAAGACAACCTTGAAATTGCTAACAAGTGTTGAAGGTTATCAAATGTTTAAAAGTAATATTATGACATTATGTGAATCAGTAATAACTGGTGGTACCTTAATTTTATACTGATCGGGTAATAAATTTTATTTATAAAAATATGCCTAAAATATCGATAAGTTAATTCTGTTATTTCTCAATATCAAAAGCTCCTGGAAGTCATACACAATATAGAGTAAAAATAGAGTTTTGAACTCATTCTAATACTGAAATAGCATATTTATACGTTGATTTATATTCGAATAGAAATACGTCATTAGATTGAGGTGTAGATTGTTTTTCAGATTCGAAATATATGAAAAGGTCAATAGGTCACTGATTAAGGTTAATTATGAAACCGTTGAATGTATCTGATCAAATAAAATGAATTCATGAACACCAATGGAAAAATCAGACAAAAAAAAATTCGACATCACCCAGCTTCATTATTTTGGTCGGCACGACGTCTCAAAGTTGACCAAAATTTCGAAATTTTTTTACTATTTCCGCCATAATTTCTGAACGGTTGTCACTGGACGATTTCTAATGACATATTCGTGATCTACGACCTCGATTTAATAGGAAACGATAACAAGGTCGACGATTTTCGAAAAAAAAAATTTATTTGGGACTTAGAAAATTTTTCATAAAGAACCGCGAATAAACATCAAAGCGGAGAGGGGTGGGGGGTAAGATTTAGCGATTCCGTGCGAAATTTTATTTTTGAAGCTATGACAATATGCACATCATATATTATGGATTCGAACACGTAGATTACGAATCTGTAATTAGATTTTGCGTAACTGATTCGGTTTGGAAAATATTCCGGATTTGGTGAGAAATTTTCGAAATTTGGGTCAACTTTGGGCCGTCGTACAGATAAAACGCGTAAGGCTGGACAATATCGAATTTTTTTGGTTATATCTGGGTCCTTTGTGAGTACGTCGCCAATTATTTTATAGACGAAGGTCCTCTAGTTGAAAAATTATGATTTTTTTAAAAAAGGTCCAATTTTTTCGATTTTCTTCTGGCCATAAAAAACGAACCAGACTCTCCACTAACATTCTGATTGGATTTTCTTTATCTACGCCCTCGAATTAGTATATGTTTCAAATTTCAGGTCGATCGGAGAACTTTCGATTTTTGGTAAAATTTTAAGGGGTTACCCTTAAGAAAATATCGATTTTCGAAAAATAATTTTCCGACTCCTATCGCCGTGAAATTTGGCACACTTACTAATTCGAGGGCGTAGAACAAGAATATAAGGTCAGATATTTTTTAAAAAAATCGTCCTGGACGTGAGAGGTCCTTGAAGTTCCAAAATTTTGGACCTTTTTTTAAAAAATCATTATTACCGACTCGATGAAAGTAGGACGATGAAATCTGTTTTATTGCATAGATAAAGGATCGAACTGCACGTGAAAAAATTCGACATCACCCAGCTTCATTATTTTGGTCGGCACGACGCCTCAAAGTTGACCAAAATTTCGAAATTTGGGTCAACTTTGGGTCGTCGTACAGATCAAACGCGTGAGGCTGGACAATATCGAATTTTTTGGTTATATCTGGATCCTTTGTGAGTACGTAGCCACTTATTTTATAGACGTTAGTCTTCTGGTTGAAAAATTATGATTTTTTTAAAAAAGGTCCAATTTTTTCGATTTTCCTCGGGCCATAAAAAACGAACCAGACTCTCCACTAACATTCTGATTGGATTTTCTTTATCTACGCCCTCGAATTAGTATATGTTTCAAATTTCAGGTCGATCGGAGAACTTTCGATTTTTGGTAAAATTTTAAGGGGTTACCCTTAAGGAAATCTCAATTTTCGAAAAATAATTTTCCGACTCCTATCGCCGTGAAATTTGGCACACTTACTAATTCGAGGGCGTAGAACAAGAATATAAGGTCAGATATTTTTAAAAAAAATCGTCCTGGACGTGAGAGGTCCTTGAAGTTCCAAAATTTTGGACCTTTTTTCAAAAAATCATTATTACCGACTCGATGAGAGTAGGACGATGAAATCTATTTTAATTCATAGATAAAGGATCGAACTGCACGTAAAAAAATTCGACATCACCCAGCTTCATTATTTTGGTCGGCACGACGTCTCAAAGTTGACCAAAATTTCGAAATTTTTTCACTATTTCCGCCATAATTTCTAAACGGTTGTCACTGGACGATTTCTAATGACATATTCGTGATCTACGACCTCGATTTAATAGGAAACGATAACAAGGTCGACGATTTTCGAAAAAAAAAATTTATTTGGGACTTAGAAAATTTTTCATAAAGAACCGCGAATAAACATCAAAGCGGAGAGGGGTGGGGGGTAAGATTTAGCGATTCCGTGCGAAATTTTATTTTTGAAGCTATGACAATATGCACATCATATATTATGGATTCGAACACGTAGATTACGAATCTGTAATTAGATTTTGCGTAACTGATTCGGTTTGGAAAATATTCCGGATTTGGTGAGAAATTTTCGAAATTTGGGTCAACTTTGGGCCGTCGTACAGATAAAACGCGTAAGGCTGGACAATATCGAATTTTTTTGGTTATATCTGGGTCCTTTGTGAGTACGTCGCCAATTATTTTATAGACGAAGGTCCTCTAGTTGAAAAATTATGATTTTTTTAAAAAAGGTCCAATTTTTTCGATTTTCTTCTGGCCATAAAAAACGAACCAGACTCTCCACTAACATTCTGATTGGATTTTCTTTATCTACGCCCTCGAATTAGTATATGTTTCAAATTTCAGGTCGATCGGAGAACTTTCGATTTTTGGTAAAATTTTAAGGAGTTACCCTTAAGAAAATATCGATTTTCGAAAAATAATTTTCCGACTCCTATCGCCGTGAAATTTGGCACACTTACTAATTCGAGGGCGTAGAACAAGAATATAAGGTCAGATATTTTTAAAAAAAATCGTCCTGGACGTGAGAGGTCCTTGAAGTTCCAAAATTTTGGACCTTTTTTTAAAAAATCATTATTACCGACTCGATGAAAGTAGGACGATGAAATCTGTTTTATTGCATAGATAAAGGATCGAACTGCACGTGAAAAAATTCGACATCACCCAGCTTCATTATTTTGGTCGGCACGACGTCTCAAAGTTGACCAAAATTTCGAAATTTGGGTCAACTTTGGGTCGTCGTACAGATCAAACGCGTGAGGCTGGACAATATCGAATTTTTTGGTTATATCTGGATCCTTTGTGAGTACGTAGCCACTTATTTTATAGACGTTAGTCTTCTGGTTGAAAAATTATGATTTTTTTAAAAAAGGTCCAATTTTTTCGATTTTCCTCGGGCCATAAAAAACGAACCAGACTCTCCACTAACATTCTGATTGGATTTTCTTTATCTACGCCCTCGAATTAGTATATGTTTCAAATTTCAGGTCGATCGGAGAACTTTCGATTTTTGGTAAAATTTTAAGGGGTTACCCTTAAGAAAATATCGATTTTCGAAAAATAATTTTCCGACTCCTATCGCCGTGAAATTTGGCACACTTACTAATTCGAGGGCGTAGAACAAGAATATAAGGTCAGATATTTTTTAAAAAAATCGTCCTGGACGTGAGAGGTCCTTGAAGTTCGACATCACCCAGCTTCATTATTTTGGTCGGCACGACGTTAGGCCAGATATCGCGTGTAACTTACACGCGATATCTGGCCGGGGTGGTCAGTTTTTCAGGTAGTATGACGTCATGTTTCATGAGCTCTGTCACACAGATCACGATCCATCATTCGTCGGTTGCTGTGTGAACAAACCTATCGCCATGAGTAACAAAATACACTCTCGAGTTCGATATTTCTACTCAAGGTGTCGTGGAAAGTTATCACAGAAAACTTTTGACAGGCTTAATTGAATCGTACGATCAAATAGACGACTTCGGCCCAAGTTGCCAACCCCCAATTTTCTTCACAAATTTACTATCACTGGGGAACGGGAATTTCAGGACAAATTCGACATGAAAAGGTTCGTGTTATTAATAAATATCCGTAAAAGATGCCTCGGCTCCTCAAACAAGATAATTCCTTCCAAATATACGGTTTTGTTAAGATCATCTCTGATTGGCTGAAATTTAAGTTGGGATTTTTTTAGTGTCAAATTTATATAGGATATGTTCCGAAAATCAACTTGGTTATTTCGGTTGCCGGTTTTCCATTCCGTAAATGCGAAATAATCGGTTGGTTCCTGAAAAAAAATTTATTACGGAATTTGATTGATGAAAAAACGTTCTTTCTGTCACCAGAACGATAGTCAATGTTCTATGACAACATATCCATAGCATAGAAGAATCTGTATTTACTTTATGATCCATAGAACATAGAAAAAACAACAATCAACAATGGAAAAATTACTATGTATGGTCTATGGATCATAAGGTAAATAAAGATTGTTCTATGCTATGGATATGTTATCATAACATCGATTGTCGTTTTGGTGCATAGACTTAATATTTCTATGTTCTGGTGACAGAAAGATTGCTCATTCGTCAATCAAATTCCGTTTTTAACCCTTTTTTCAGGATCCAACTGAATATTTCATATTTACAGAACGGAAAACCGGCAACCGAAATAACCAAGTTGATTTGCGGAATATATCATTCATAAACTTGACAGTGTTAACATGAAATCAGGAATCCCAACTTAAATTTCAGCCTAACAAAAACCTATATTTAAAAGGAATTATCTTGTTTGAGGAGCTGAAGCATCTTTCACGGATGTTTATATATAACGCGAACCTTATCATGTCGAATTTGTCCTGAAATTCCCGTTCCCCAGTGATAGTAAATTTGTGAAGGAAAATGTGGGTTGGCAACTTGGGCCGAATTCGACTATTAAACCTTCGTGGCTCTGGAATCATCCTAATGGCTCTCGATACTTGAGGCGAATTTTGGCGCTGTAACCACAGGTAACTATAGTTAGTACTTACCCGTGACGTCATAGTCACGTAGTTACTTCTGTCTGTCAACTCCAAAGAGAACCTCACTTTTTTTTCTTACTTCTGTCTGTCAACTCCAAAGAGAACTTCGATACTATCTTGTATCGGAAGACTTCTTTTATTTAGAAGTTGGAAATTGTTTCCATTTTTATCAAACATGAACATTAAAAATTGGGTAGAATTCTCGACTTCGTTGGAAATTAATTTAACGTTATCGGGAAAGAAGTCAAATAAAATAATAAGGACTACAAATGTATTCTTTATTGATATTTCCTAGCTTTCGTTCCTACTTTTGGAACTTCTTCAGGTACTGAAAACGAAATGATTACTTGAAATGAGCGCATTCATTCAAAAGAACTCACATTCAATGTGAATTTTGAATACATGGGACCAATTACTATCTACCATATAATTTAATGTTTCATCAATAGCTGCAATTTCTGAACCATAATTGGTTTCACAATAGCAATTATTAATTAAAATTTCTTACACTTTTTTTTTAAATCTAAAAACAACAACTAATTCAAGCTCAAATGCAATCCAAAAAAATTGTTGTACTGGTACAAAACGACAGGAGAAGTGACTTCTTTCCCGATAACGATATATGAACATTAAAAATATTTGAAACTTCCATAGAATATGACCCCCAATGGCCCCAATTATTTTCATTCTCGAATCTATGTTCATAAACTCATTCCATTTCACCCTTTGGAAAGAGATAGAACTACATACTACACGAGTAACCCTGCTCAAGAGGAAGGTTACGCGGTATGTTATGCGTGACGTCATCATTACGTCATAGTTACCTAGTTAGCTCCGCGAAAATGTGGTAACCCAAGTAACTACATGTAACCACAATCTGTAGTAAGCTGTGGTTACAGCGCCAAAATTCGCCTTTAGTATAGTCTTATCCCTAGTTGCATCGGACTAGATTGAAGAACTATGTTGAGTAGATTACTTTCAATTTCTATCATCGGACTTGACAAGTTGAACGACGCATTGCAATGCGTGAAGGAGCTTCAAGGAATTATTGTTGTCTTTATTATTTAGCGGATTCACTCGAGACCAAGATGAAGATCTCAATGGCGTAAATAAAACGTCTTCAGGAATTCCAATAACGTACTGTCGGCCCTGAGAGTTTCCCAACGCTTTAGGCCAAACTCCCCCGACATAAGCACTCAGCGGGTCGGCAAGTCACCCTTAAGAGCCATAATTTGTCCAGTCCAACCCCCAGCGGCTGTGCAATGCGGCGAAAAAGAAAAAAGCCCTTGCCCGGGTTGCAAATGTAGTGTAAACACGATTCGAACTTTAAATTGAGCAGAATGGATCGGCGACACGTGACAAGAAGTTATATTTTCATCTGGGGAGAAAAAGGATCGACCAGAGTCAGTCTTGAAGGAAATTTCCTGCCTTCAGCGATCTTACTTGTTTGGCTCGCTGAGGTTGCCATTATTTAAATTTCGCATTGCCGAGAGCCTGCAAATTGATTTCTTTAGCGTCTTTTCCACCCTTTTTCGTTTTCGCTCTGCTACGGAAGATGGAGGGGTTGGAAACTGATGGATTTCCTTATAATTACATTTTTCCAGGGTACGGAGTTGATATTTAATTAAGTGGAAAAAGCGGCTTCCACTTTGCGTTAGAGCTAATAAGGTTATGCTGCGAAATATGAATGGGTGGAATTGTTATTAAGACGATTCTTCGGCCTGTAAGGGTTTCCCTAGTGATATTGATATAAGAAATTTATTAGTTGATTCGCTGTTACGAATAACTGACTTCATTCCACTCTCCCCAGTGTTTCTGTTCGCACTTTTTGGGGCACTAAATGGCTATTCGTCCCAAGAAGATTTATCACCGGACGTTATTCCTCACAGACTTTTACTGTCTGCTTAATGTTAATTCCGCATATTTTTGGAGTTTTACTTAACCGTTTTTACACGCCGAAAATGATCTTGGACAATTGGGTTGATCTCCCTGAAGAAGAATCCGTGGTCAAATTTAATTCTGTCCGTCCTGCCGGCCGTTCGTTAATGGGCCAAATCTGCCGAATGGTTTTCGTGTTTCAGCCATTTGAAATTTTGATTTTTCAATAACTCGAAAAATATTTATCTGATCGAAATGAAACTTGGTTGGAAGATGGACAGTATCAATGAGAAGAAATATCTATGAAAAAATTTAAAACAAAAAATTCTTTTTATTTTGAAAATTTCCTATTTCATTTAAATTTCATTGAAACTCGCAATGTGAACAAGCGTGTAAAAGCTGCTGACTTCACGTCAGTGCTTTGCTAGGTTTTTTGTAATTCTTTTCGAGATTTATCGTTTTTACACGTTTTTTTCGGAGAACAAATACGTCATCATTTCAAGTGAAAGTCGGCCGGGCACCCGTTGCTTTATCTTTCGATTGGAATGAGCTAGCGAGTTGAAATATTCAATTTTTTTTTTTAGTTTTAGAATGCCGTCCATAAACCATTTCATGAACTTTTTTTTTCGGAAACTATTCAACAGATTCCGCTGAAAGGTTTGCATAAACCTTCGATACGTCATTATTTAGTCGAATCGTGGATATCACAGAATCTGTATTTCAAGAAATAATTGTAAATTAGCTTTTCTGCTGATTACATGTGCTGGTTCGTGTGTATCTGCATGCTTTTTTGAATTTGGGGTTTAGAGATTTTCGAAGATTTTACCATATACATTTTGTGTTGTCACTATTGCTCTCTGAATATCCAACTATAAAGGGTCGGTCTTTGAGTTATACAATAATTTTAACCATAGATGATTGTTTCCATCAAGAAACAACTTTTTTGTTTAAGCTTCAAGTGAAAGTCAGCTTATCGCTCTCAGCTTTAAATTAGATTCTCCGATCAAAACGAGCTTGAAGAAAGTATAGATAAATTCTAGCTTAGGTAATTGGAAGAATCTTCAAACATTTCAGCATATGAAACTATTCCTCAATTCTCCTCATTTCTGACGAAACTCGCCATTTTCTAAATGGATCTATCCTTGGCCGAGAAAAGGTCACAGAATACAGAAATATACTTCACTCAAACCACCCAGACCGAGATCCAGACAATCTATGAATTAAATGAAAATAAAGATATTTATACGAAATATTTGTAGTAGTGAGTAAATTAGCTCTTTTATTCCCTGGGATGATTCAAATAATGGTGCTGTGACTTTAATTTGTTTTCGTACTAAATCCGTAGACCAAACTGGGGATACCAGTTGTATTTCGTTTTGTCGCCACTGACACAGACGCCACGACATCACCAATAAGAGCGCATGACACTATGAATTATAATTCGGAATTTGTCACCTACGTATTTCATATGGACAGTCTAGAACTGCAGCTGTACATATCTGTTTGTTCCAAGAAGGGTTTCTTAACCTATATTCTCTTTGATCTGACAACTAGGACAAGAAAACCTCGCATGTTTGAACTTAAAACCCCATCCTGTCGATGGGTTTCCTTCAAATTCGGTCAGTACAACGAAAATAGAGACAATAATTCAATTTTTTCCGAGAATTTTCAAATCTTTCATACTGTTAAGTAGCAATAAACTCTGATAACAGCTTTAGGAAAGTCATCATTCATTCAATTCTTGAAATATAACATGAACTGATATACTCTTTCACCTTATATCTAAGCATCTCTGCATATCAGTAAATATTAAACAAGAGGTTGTATTCATTCAACAATACAGGTAACAGTGAGGGAGTGGCTGGCCATCAACATCTACAACTGAACTTAACTGAGTAGAAAATATGATTTCAGTCTGAATTCTAATTCTAATTTTCATCTTGTGAAGTGGGCTTTACTTTAACTATTCCTGTGACCACTCATGACACCTGTCGGGGCATGTACCCGGCGTTCATCTTGATGTTGGTCGAGAAACGCTGTCAATTTGTCAATTGAATTTTGAGAAGGTTTCAGAAATCTGGAAATTTTCTCTACAAATCTCTACAAATATTATAAATCGCTTTGTCAGATTGAGTGGAGGAATTTCGAGTTGATAAGGGAGGAATATATTGGAGTATTCTTTGCATATTGCTTGATGTGTATTGAATATCAGCGACGATTTTTTCGTACCTTTCAGCGTTTTTTTTTTCACTTGGTCTTTGGTTTATTGGTGACCTATCGGATATTATTGGAACATTCTCCTGGTTTTGGAGACCTTCATGCACTGATCGTATCGAATATCGAACGCTTTGGGCCCCCTGGTCACAGCCTTTTGGTATACTGAACTTTTGAAAGTTCTCATTGTCTGGAGGGCTGAAAGTGTGTTACAACTTAGATGGTTCAGCCGTTGCGTTGTAAGATTCTGACGAAGAACTATCAGAGGCTCCGACACTGGGTAACAAGAGCCACGTTAAACTTCGTGAGTACTCTAATTCGTTCAACACTGGAAGATTGACAGTTGCAGCCCACTGTGTTAAACATTAATTCAAGAACCTTTACTGACTTTCATGAATTTATACTCTGTACTGTAATCTTATCATATATTATTTGAATAATTTTGGAAGCCCCCTAGATCACTCAACTTATTAAGTTCGTTCTGTCATTAAGCATTCAGAACAGGGTCGAAGTCATTTTGATACTCATAGTTTATATATCCTGAAACGTTTATCTATCAGTTGTATTACGAGTGATTTCTCATGAGTGGATATTATAGGTTAGATCGATTGAAGTGAGTGTGTGTTTGATTCTTTACCTTTTTATGCCCCAGATTTGTACCTATATGCTAAACTTTTTCGAGGATTTTTTAAACTTTCGTATCAGATCTATTTTACATGTGATTCATATGAATGGAATCTATTATTTTATCCATAAGGATACCCGCAATAATCAGCTGCAGTCAGAAGTTGCAAATTTGGAACTTGAGATCGGCTGTTCAAACGCTCGAAACTTCGTGGCATTTCGTGTAGATACAGGTCAGACACTCTCCCGTTTTATGTATCTTCCAGTCTTTCCAGCGGAAAGAATGCATCATCTGTTCCTATATCGTAAAATGGTTCTGTGACAAGTGACCCTTTTTTACCATTTTTGGAACTGAAACATTCAAAATTCACGAATTGAGGATTTTTCTCAGAGCATACATGATGATCTCATATCGAAAAAGGTTGACGAATACTCAAATATGTGATATTCCGTGTTACATGCGAGAGACCTATTCAATCTGATGAATTCGTAAAGGAATTCTTCGAGTGTTATATTCCAGTTTCGCTATTATCATCGAAATATGTTCCATTCAACACACCCAGGTCGAGAATTCCTCAATGATCTCCCCCTTTCTGAAACTTCATCCATTTTTCTTCGTCCTCGATCCTCGTTCCACTTTTTTTTCATCAATTCGAATCATATTCAGAGAGACATAAATCTGAATCTGCCCCTGCCCGAAGACACCGAAGCAGGAACTCGGCTGTAAATCGAGGTCGCCCCCCATCTTTTTATAAACCCCAAAATGCGGCAGCGAGGGCGGCGTAGCATGAATAACAAAGGATCCCGAAGGTTTTTGTCTTGGCTGGTAAAATGTCGGCATTTCTCTTCCGTGGAATTTCGTGCAAATTTCTGCTCGAACTCAATTTCATTTACCAGGGCGTATTTCTCTCTCCAATCTGGAGACTCATTATCCTTTTAGAGGTTTTCTTGGACTGTTTTTTCGACTAATATTCAGGCGTTTTAGGGTCCATTATCATCGTTCTATATATTATGAGGGATTAAAATAAGTGAATTAAACTACTCCACATGAGTTAGGGATATTGACATAGTTAAAATAAGATTTTTGTGATGAAAATTCATATTAATATGATTTCAAGTTGCAAATTAATTATAGCCTGTAGGTCTGCAGCGTATACAAGGTGGTTAAAAAAAATCGAGTAAAATAACGAAGTTTTATTTCCAGAGAATCAATAACAGCTTAACATCTTCTTTGCATACTACACACGAGGTTGTTGAACATCTCTTGAGGAATTTGGTTCCATAAACGGGGCAGAATCTCTCTCAGATCATTTAAGGATTCTGGGGTAGGTTGATGATTATCTAATCTTCTTTGGAGCATATCCCATGCATGTTTTATGCAATTCAAATCTGGTGAGTGCAGAGGTATTGGTAAATGTGGAATACCAAGCTCCTCGCGCGCATTCTCAACTATGGCTGCACGGTGCGGTCTAGCGTTATCGTCTAGAAATTGAAAAGTTTCACCAATAGCAGCGTGAAAATTTGGCACAACATTGTCAATGACATGCTCCCTATAGTGTAAGGCGGTCATATTCCCAGGACGAATGTGAAGATCTGTGCGCCCGTTGAAACATATCCCGGCCCATACCATAACACTACCACCTCGGAATGAACGGACTTCTTGGACATAGCGTCGATTACGGTGTACGCGTGGGATTGTCCATACCCTTATTCTTCGAGAATTTGAAAATCGTTCATATCTGGATTCACCAGTGAAAAGGACACTACGCCATTGATCGTTCCAATTGATATGTTGCCTTGTCCATTCAGTCTTTGACGCTTATGGTCACGTGTTAATGGAACTCCTCTTAATGGACGTCTAGAACCTAGATTCACCTCTCTCAAACGTCGTCTGATGGTTTCGATGGAAACTTGGACCCCATCTGCATTTTGAAGAGTATTCCGTAGCATTCTACACGTAGATTTAGGGTTTCTTATCGCCGAAACGGTGCCGAAACTATCCTGAGCAGGTGTTGTTTTTCGTCGCCCACCAAGCCTTGGTCTTTCCAACACGGAACCTGTTTCCCTGAACCTATTCCAAAGTCGAGATATCACACTTTGGCTGACTTGGAGCCTTTCCGCTACAACAACCTGAGTTAGGCCACCTGTAGCATTCCGATAGCCCTATTAGCCTCAGCGTTTGTTAATTTACATCTTGGCATTTTCAGAAAACTCGTTTCAAATCGAAGCCGTTGATAAAGTGACTTCATTTCAAAATAAGAACATTCATGAAGCATATGCAAAGAACCAAGCTTTAGAAAAAAGGCGACCAGATTGACGAAATGTCTCATACTGATTTTTATTGGATCGATTCAAGTTGTTATTGATTTTTAAATGATTTTACAGCGATTTTCTCGAAGATTACATACTTTTAAAAACGATTGAATACGATATCCCTAACTCTTGTGGAGCAGTTTATTTGCATATTGAAAAACTTAGATTGGCTTATTGGAATTCAATTCTAAACTTTACTAAGTGAATTTGCGAAGAGTTTGAGCTCGGAGTCTGAAGGACCCGACGATATTTCGATTTGGCTAGGAGAAAAAAGAAAAAATTAGGGAAATCATTAAGCTACAACATGTTTGTTCCTGAAGTTTCCGAATTTGAAAATAAAACGCTAATTTGCCCAATATGAAATCTAACTCGATACCTTTGCCGTTTTGCAACCGACGAAAAATACAACGGTATGTTTAAATTTATAGCCCTACACTAGTCAATATAATATATAATACGATCAATTCATGAAGAACAATATATCATGTTTTAAAAAATAATAAAAATCTAGGTATTTCAGATGTTTATTTTCATTGTCCAGGAACCCATTAATGTTGACATTTTGTCTGTAATTTTTTTCTATTTTCAATATTTGTTTTGAAGTTGAAAACTTCATGAAAGGTCAATTTTGGCTTTGTCTAAAATTTTTTCATTCTTCGTTTTGTTTCATCGAAATATTAACTTATAAAGAAGAACTACATTCAAAGCCAAGTTCAAAAAAATGTGTGACATTTTGAGCTAAACTTGGATAGCTCGAGCGCCAGAACATTTGTTGGTATGAAATCGATTTGAGGTTTTTGATGAAGAGGATGAATCAACTCATTGACTGACCTAGAATGAGCAAAAAGATAATATGCCTTCAAAAACAAATCTGAAAGCGGATTACCCTCGAAAACAATCTCATCGCTGTTTGTACTCCTGAAAATCTCTTCACGGATTAATGAGAATTCTTTTCAATTGGCTCGACCATCCTGGTAGCGGATTCCTTCTCGGAGGAAAAATTAAAAATAACCTTCCTCATTTAGAATGAAGTTCAGACTGCCTTCTCCGCATCTTCATATTAAGAATTTACAACAAGAAAATTGAATACCATGCAAAGTAAGATGACGGAAAAATCCAATTACATCTTTCAAAGGGGATTTCATAAAGTTTTCCGCCGACCTGGAAAAAAGAAAAGACGTTCGGTTCTGGCATCGTCTACTCATTTTAATTTTATTACGTTAAGCAATTTAATTTCGTTCCCGACCGAAGTCCCTTCTTACGAAAAGTTTTTTCGGTCCCCCCTATCACTCTGTTTCTGGAAGTGGAGGACGGATTATCTTTGGGAGCTCCTTTGTCCCTCCTTCAGATTCCGCGCGACTTTGCCCTCTTGTCCGACGAAGTCAGGGCTGTTAAAATTTCTTTTATGGGATCATTCGTATCGATTTGACCGGAAGAGTTTAATGTTCTTCGTTTGAACACAACGGAATTATCGAGAGGGAGGTATTGAACTCCTTTCTTGTCATCCTTGATATCGAACTTTTCCACATGGTACGATTTAGAATCGGAGATAGTTCTTGGTCTCCCTCTCATACTTGTAGCCAAAACACCGAACAGAAGCAGACAATCAGTAACCCCTTAAATATTGAAGGGAAATGAAGTCTGTAAAGATATAATTTGTACAAGTTAAAGCATATGTTTTATAGGAATTGGTTTCACGGAGAAGAAAGAGCTCCAATATTAATAAATAACATAATCTCAAGGACGAATATCCGTCGATAAATCAACAAATATTCCCCCTCGATCAGAGCTAATCATCCAATCAACCAAAACACCTACACCGAAGAAGCGGATCCAAGTAGAATGACTACAGCTGTTTCACAATTGCTGTTGATCGTCAGATCAACTTAACTTGGATAAACCGCAGAGAGATCTCTCGTTACTTGTTACCTTTCAGAAGGACCGCTGCAGTATAACAAAGTACAGCGCGCCATCTGCCAGGAGCATCTTGTGAGTCTCACCTTCGAGTGCAGAATACTTTGATCGATGTGTATGACGTTCATCCTTTTGTCGCATCAGGTCGCTGTAACTGCGTTCTGGTTGATTGGATGATTAGCTCTGATCAAGGGGGAATATTTGTTGATTTATCGACGGATATTCGTCCTTGTGATTATGTTATTTATAAATCATATTATTCGGACTGATTCTAGTATTACTGAATAATTAATATGGCCTGCATTCAGCACTTCTTCACATTGATACGAATCCTTGAGTTACTTATTGAAGCGCCTATTCTTCTAGAAATTCAAGTAAACTTAGATATTGGTTTATTTTTTGATCCACCAAGCAACACACTAAAGAAGCAACGGAATTATACTCAAGGAACGATTTAATGCAAGATTTTATATCGTGATCTAAACGAAAAAATCCTACTCAAGAAATTTGACAAAAAATTATAATATTTTTTTCAAATATTGTAGCTCTGCTTGCTAAATAAATATTCGTTCTCCATCACATCTCTACGGTTTGTTTACATAAAACTACTACCTTGGACAGGTTCCAAATTCAAGCGTCAGGGCGCTGGCCTTTTCGCAGAAGTTCCCAATAATCTATGCAATCCCAGTATTCTATGGAATGCTTGGACATTCTGATTGAAAGTACAGGGTTTTTCAACAAGAACTTTGTTTTTCAAGGTGGTAACACCGGCACCATATGACAGTTTTGATATTTAGTTTTTTGACGTATTCGCAGTATATGCTTTGGCAATTGTTACAATGAATTCAATTTCGCTCGAAAATCGCATTAAAATAATTCAAATCCACTTAGAAAATGGTCGTTATGTTAACGTTACATTTCGTAAAATTCGTGATATATTCGGACAACATAAACGTCCTTCTGAGATCGCTATCAAGAATTTGGTCGCGAAATTTGAGTCGACAGGCTCGGTACAAAATGTGCCAACACCAACACGTGTTCAACTGGGTCGTTCAACAGAAAACATCGCTGCCGTGAGCCACAGTGTTGGAGAAGATCAAAAGTTATCAATTTCACGACGTTCTCAACAATTGGGGCTATCCAAAAGCACAACATGGCGAATTTTGCGAAAGGATTTGGCTTTGAAGCCTTACAAGATTCAACTGGTGCAGGAATCGAAGCTGACCGACCATTCAAATCGCCGTAGATTCGCTCAGTTCATTCAGGAACAACCTGCTGGTTTTTCTCAAAAAATCATTTTTTCAGACGAAGCACATTTTAATTTGTCAGGGTACGTCAACAAGCAAAATTGCCGCATTTGGGCTTCTGAAAATCCTAAAGCAATTATTGAGAAGCCTTTGCATGCTCAAAGTGTCACTGTGTGGTGTGCTATGTGGTCTGGAGGTGTGATTGGGCCGTTTTTTTTCGAAGATGAGGCTGGAAATGCAGTAACAGTCAATGGATCACGCTATCGCGAGATGTTAACAACTGAATTTTGGCCCGTTATTGATGACATGGATGTCACTGAAATGTGGTTTCAACAAGACGGTGCCACATGTCACACAGCCAATGAAACGATCAATTTATTGCAAACCAAATTTCCCGATCGCATAATTTCGCGAAATTCAGCTGTTAAGTGGCCGGCCAGATCGTATGATTTAACACCACTGGATTATTTTTTGTGGGGCTATGTTAAAGACGTATATACGGAGCCAATCGAATCGATTGCAGCCTTAAAACTCAAAATCCGTGATGTCATTAACGAAATAGACCCTCCATCTTGCCAAAAAGTGATTAAAAATTTTGATGAAAGAATCAACGTCTGTCAGCGTGGTCGTGGTGGACATTTGTCAGATATCATTTTTCATTCATAATGGCCGAACTTTTCTCTTTGTAATACAATAAAAATTTTATTCATTTTCCACTAAATTCTTTGTTTTATTTTGTTTCAAATAACAAAGTTCTTGTTGAAAAACCCTTTATATTCTTTTCAATCCATCAAAAAATTATAATCTATAATAATCCGAATTGAAAAGTCACATGGCAAACTAGTATTGTTACTACGATTTCGTACGGGAACATACCCAACGAGACCATTGAATACCCCAGAAGGATGATCCCACAAAATGAAAATCATTTGGCAATTTCCGCATTTTTATGTGATCCGAAAAAGATAAGCCAACATAAATCACGTGACGGGAGGAAAGGCTGGATACAAGTCACACTGTAGGGACAAAGGCTGGCTTAGTGCTTCCTATCCGACATTAATCCACCCTTCACCTTAAAATGAAAGGCGAATGGGGGAACGGCAAATAGCTCAATGGGAAAGTTTCCTTCTGAAGAAATGTTGGTTCTTGATCTTTTTAATACTCGAGGGAAATATATCCGGTACAGTTTGCAATTGTGATGATGTAATAGGTATACGCGTCGTGAATTTCATTCTGTGACAGTTGCATTCGTTTTTTGGGAATTTTATTATAATCGAGGTTTCGAGTTTTTCTGCGAGATTTTAGTGACCTGATGAATAATAAAGTTTTTATCGAATCTTCCACAAGGGCTCGTAAACAAAAACTTATTGGAGTTCTTTTTTCTTCTGATATCAAGTCAACAAACTCATCAATAGGACCATAATTGCAGTGGATTTTTCGAGTTGTTGACGATACTGCCTATTTTTGCGCGCATGTTCTAGGGGAACAGCGTGCTATCGTTTTGTCCAAATGTCTGTAATTTTGGATAATTGAGCCGAAAATGATCTCAATCGACTAGGTTGGACTCACTGATGACGAATCCGGTGTCAAAATCGATTCTGTTCGGCGGGCCGGCCGTCCGGCCTAGGACACGATAACTGTCGACAGAAGCAAGCTAGCAACTTCAAACTTTGAGGATAGGTCGCACATCAGAATGCCGCAGTTAAGTTCGTTAAGGGGCCGAATCGGTCGAATAGTTTCGGAGTTATAGGCACTTGAAATTTTGAAGTTATTTATTTTTTATTTCAGAAACTACTGGGATCATATTGTCAGTAGATCAAAAAAAAAAATTTTTTTCGAATTTTTTTTCCAAATTTTTTTTTTTTTTTGGAAACCATTCATCAAATCCGAAAAATAATTCCACTCACACTTTGAGCTTCATATTTCACAGCAGTGTACAAAATTTCAGTTCGATACGATCATAAGTTTCGGAGATATCGGAAAAAAATATGTCAAATTTCGATTTTCTTGATATCGTTGTTTTTTTCGGTATAACTCGGGAAATACTGATTCAAACCAGATGAAACTTCGCAGCTAGTTTGAAGATGATGAAAGACAACTTTATGCAAAATTTGGTGATAATCGTGTCATTAGAACAATTTGAAAAAAAAATTTCTGTGATTTTCTTATCACATTATCCTCATTAGATTTTGTATGAACCTTCGAACTGTACTGTTTCGATGAAGTCTGGGTTTCAATTCGATCTGATCTGTATTTTTGGAAATATTGGAAAAATAAAATTTTGAATGGGTATATCTGCGGAATCATCGTATGGATTTTACCCATTCACGAATTCGGCCTTCGTAATTAAGGTCCAAACCTTCTCTACAAATATCGAGTTTCTTAGTTGTTTCTTTCGGAAGTTATTGTGTTTACGCAGTCGGCCGTTAGGCTGATCGTAAGCACAATAATATGAAATTTGTCACCGAATGAAACTCGACTTTCAACCCCTACGAACCCTTCAATGGAGAAAAACAATTTTCACTTGAGGGGGTTGAAAGTTGTGCGTGAACAAAACTGCAATGATCGACTTTCATTCGGTGACAAATTTCATCAGGTACGATCGTCTCAAGGTAAATGAGTCATGACAAAGTGCACATACAGAAAACCTCTTTGAACTAACTGATTTTTCAAAAAAAAAAATTTTCTTGAACATTTCGGCACGCCCGTAAAGAAGATACAAATACCTTGCCAAAAAAGTTCCACATGACCTACTACCTACATGATTCAAAAAATTTTGAGGGTTGATGGGGGTGGCACAGGGTGCTACAAAAATCCTTCAAAAATACATATTAATTTGGTAAAAGTGAAAAAATTGAGCTTTTTCAGAATTTTGTTGCCAAATATTTTTCTTCTGAGAAAATGAATTTGATCCATAATCCTGACGCGCACTGTATAATATTTCAAGAGATTCAACTCCAATCAAAACCTTCTAATAATTTCATCAAAGTAAACTCAGGACCCGTACACGAATAAACACCCCTTCAGTGTTTCGCATAGGGGCGATCGAAAATTCAATCAATTAAAAATTTTAGATGATAAGTCACATGTCCTCAAATACCCAATTTTTTGCCTCCCTCGATCACAGTTGGCGTAACAATAGAAGGCTCGAATAATATCCGTTGTCGTGACAAACATTTCATCCTGGCGTGGTAGCTTGTCAAAGGATCTGCTAAGTCGGCACACACGGCACACAGGGATGTGACATTCTGGGGATCAGGAATCGGCTTATCTGCTCACTCAACTTTGCGGGTGAGTGCGCCTGAAATCTGCCGGATAAAGCGGTAAGTCAGAACGAAGGGAGAGGATGCCAGAGGTCTGGACAGTGCCGTAGCGGGGTGAAAGTGAAAATTCGGGAGGGAATATACCCAAAAAAAATCAAGAAAGCTCTTACTTCAGGTCAGGAGCTTTTACGCGCCTATTTCAATTCATTCCCAATCCGAAATTTGACTCCTTCTATACTTTACTAAGGGCCGGTATTATAAAACTTAACAGAAAATTATCTTTAACTTTAACTGAAAATTAAGCAGTAATTTCCAGTTAAAGTTAGATTTGCAGGGTTATCTTTATCTGGTGGTTTGGGTATCAATTATAGTTAAAGTTAAAGTTAAATCGTTTTTCCACAGATTCTCTGTCTTTTCGGCTGACATAAGGGGAATATAACCTCGATTTGTTTGTTGTTATGATATTTTCGGAAACATGTTAGCAAGATATATTCACTTCATTTTTAAAGGACTTTTAATTCACGATGACGAAGATGACAGGAATATTGTTGAACATCCTCGTTGAGAGATATTCACTTCATTTTTGAAGATCTTTTAAGTGACTATGACGATGATGCCATGAAAATTGTTGAATATCCTTGTTGAGTAAGGATATTTAGAAATCGGCTGAACCATTTGAACTTATGGGAAGAAACGGAATTCAAAAACCGATTTCGCTTATCTGGACACTGTACGCCTGTAATGGAATACATATTCATAATGATGCAAATGTATTGCTACACGTAGAGTTTATGCATCTTGTTCTTTCTTGATAGTTGCTGGAGATTTTAGGGGTTTTCACAAATCAATTA
Organism: Myrrha octodecimguttata; assembly: GCA_958510865.1. NCBI lineage: Eukaryota > Metazoa > Arthropoda > Insecta > Coleoptera > Coccinellidae > Myrrha > Myrrha octodecimguttata. The sequence continues at coordinate 8,177,893 of OY294063.1, forward strand.
TACTGACTGTATTAGCAGAAATGTCCCATGGAAAATTGCATACTTATTATCTATTTACATCAAAATGCCTGCTATAAACCTCACTCGAGTAAGAATCCAATCTCGAGAGTTCATCATAGCATATTATTGTAATGAAAATATCAGTTACTCTTTCTGTTCAACTAATATAAGATGTAAATGAAAAAAAAATCATTGGCATTTATTCTTTTCGGTGCCTAATATAATAGATAAAAGTTGTAAAGGCGTAATGAACCATAATAATTTATACACAGAATTTAACTTTTAAGATGAAAGGAAATCATCACAATTGCAATGGATACTTTTTAAATAATAATGGCCAAACTGGTAGCCGTGTACAAATTCTAGATATCAGGGCTCGTTAACCCAGAGCCACACAAAACATTACCATATTTTTTAATTGAATGACAATTTTTGCAAATTTAGTGTTGAGATTATTACCACTCCCAGTGTCAGTTGAAAGTACTTGCCCGTTGGTGAAGAGTGAAGTATTTGTAAAAAAATTCTCTACCTAATTGGATTTGGACTAATTTTATTGTAATTGTTCAATAATTCCTGAATTGAATGTATCTCATTATTGCCAAAGTTTTTCCTTTTAAGCTTTCATTTCCAATATATTCATTAGTGGAAGTAGTTTTTTTAGTTAGGTTACCGAATAAATACCCAAACATCCCTTGCATATTGCAAAAAGTATAAGAATTCAAAATTGATCATTGCTACTCTCCTTCAAATCAGTAATTCTATTTTTATGGAAACCACACTCCATTAAGCTCCCTGATACATAATGCGAATATTTGTCAATAAAGGATTTGTTTATTCCTATCATATTTTGAAAGGGGGTATTTTTCCAAAGTCCAGCTTTCACAACCCAGAAATTGGTGGTTAGATTTATTACAGAATCTATAATTATTTCCTTCTCCTTTTCATAGAAATCATCACAGTATTTCTTGTCTATGATAGAAATGAGACTTTTATAATTCCGACATTTTTGAGCAAAAGTTTAACTGTCAGTTAGAGTTGAAGATAACTTTCAGTTAAGTTTTATAATACCGGCCCTAAGTGAAAGAGGTAAGACGTGATGAGCAAAAACTCGAAATAGAAAAATTGTGACGACATTTCGACCTCTTCGGTAGAAAGATAGATGGCTAAAAAGTAAACTGAATCTTATCTTACCATAATTCTGGGTATTTTCAAGAATTCACCTGTGTCTTTCACGTATATTTGAGGAAAATTTACGAGATAGACCTAGCAAGAGAACGTGATATTTGAATTACTTCGAGTATTTCAAAAAAATTCGTGAAATCAACATTGTAGAGGGTCGTTTTTGGCTCCAGCTCTATTTGGCAACTCTAGAAACTGGTTTTGATGCCTTTTACTAGGATTTTTTCACCTAAATTGATGGATCCAAAAATTTGCTAGGATTAATTGATGGCCTTCAGGTGTATTTCCTAATATTTTTGGAAGTAACATCAGATCGAGCTGAATTTTGTTATACTGTTAGATATTCACTAGTAATGTGCCAAATTTCGAAGTAGACACCCGGTTCTTGAACAGAATGATCGGTCTAAAAGGGTTATCTATCGCTACGGTTAATTGATGCTCTTCACTAGTGCTCTACTAAACTAATAAAACAATGAGGTCTAAACTCGAATTAGAAATATCCCGACAACATTTTGACATTTTGGCGGAAATCCGAGAGATGAACTAAAAAACTTAATTATAGGACAATTCTGAGTATTTTAAAAAATCTCAAAATTGGGACAGAAAGCAACCGATTCTGACGCCATCGCCATTTTTGCAACTTTCGAGAATGGCTCTGGTGCTGGGTGTCAATTCTTGAATCTCGATCAAGAATTGAAGAGTATGACAATTGTCATATGTTTATGTCGATTTTCTAAGGTTTCTCAAGAATCTGCAAAATTTGTGTGTGTTCTATTCGCTATTTTGACTATATTTTCAAGCAAATATACAAAAAATAAACTGAATGCAAGATATCACCGTTTCTTTCGACTTGGCAACGAGTGGTAGAGAGTATAGGGGATATAACATTCGATTTTCGAGTGATATTCGGTTCCATGTGCAGGTCATGTCCACTTGTTGTTAATATTTAACTTCAAAATCGACGCAAACATATGGCAATTGGGAACTTCTGCGAAGATGCCAGCGCCCTAACGGATAAATTTGGAACCTGTCCAAGCTAGTAGTTTTATGTAAACAAACCTTAGAAATGTGGTGGAGAACGAATAGTTATTAAGCAGAGCTTGAATATTTGAAGAAATTATTATAATTTTGTGTAAGATTTCTTGAGAAGGAAATTTTCGTTTGAATCACGATATAAAATCGTACTTTAAATCGTTCCTGGAGGATAATTTCGGTGTTATTTTAGTGTATGTTGCTTGGTGGATCAAAATGAACCAATATCTAAGTTTACTTGAATTTTTGGAAAAATAGGCACCTCAATAAGTAATTTAAGGACTCTTATTTATGTGAAGAACTGCTGAATGCAGGTTATATTATGTCGTAAATCTAGAACCAGTCCGAATGATATGACTTATTCTTTATTTACAAACGAGTGAATCAATAAAATGAAAACAGATTTTCTGCTTTAGTTCTTTTGCATCGTATCTCTAAAGAAAAGGAAACAGATAGATATTTAATTGATTTCATTTTAATATTACAGCAGCTCAAGATACACATACAAAATGAAAAATGTCACAGCTGGTTCAACCTACCTATATAGAGAAATGAAAAGTATTAATGTATTTATATGAATAACTTCAGCTATTATCAACTCTAATAGTATATCTAGTTTTTGTCAGGTTTTCAACCAGATCACTCCTTTAGAATATGATTTTGTGTAGTATGTGAATAAGGTAGCTGCAGAAGTGCTAGGTAGTTTCTCTGCAGCATTTTTGTTCAAAATTCTCTTTTTTTCATTTACACCTGAAAACATCATGACATGAAGTTGTTTCGAAATGAATTCATTGTAGGTAATTTACCTTTATGAAAATAAATATCTTCAGAGAAATTCAGTGAACATACTTTCATGTATTTTGTGACCTGTTTTCCAATCTTCAACTTCTAAAGTTAGGCTTTTCTTTTATCATTGAGTTCCCTGCTAAATGCTGTTTCCAAATTAACTTTACTCTCATTTGGCTTTGGAAAAAATGAAAACTAAAGGCACTCGATGATCCTTTCTTCTTTGACCATGAATAACATTGAGTTGAGGCACACAACAATAGTCATTTCGAGAGGATGCCATTTCGAATTTATACAATTGAAAATTTTAATCGGAAAGAAAGGAATCGATTGATGAATATTACAAACACTTTCGGTATACCAAAATTTCAACTCGGAGAACAACGCAAAAGCTCGAAAATGAACTCCAAAAGTAAGCAAATTAGAACAACAGGCACTTCGAAAAACTACTAGCTTGGAAGTGTTCGAATTTCTATCGCCAGAGGGCGTATCGCTAAGCAGTAGTTGCGAATTGTCATACTCTTCAATTCTTGAACGAGATTCAAGAATCGACCCCCTGATATATCACTAGTTTTCTCGACTTTTCAACGGATCGATAGAAAAAGGCGTATATATCGCTAGGATTAAGTGATGGCTTTCACTAGTGACAAATACTATTAATTCATCATTAAGAAGTCAGTTTCTTTAGTGATATAGTTCAAGAGACAGGAGTGCCAATTTTTTAAACTATAAATGCGATAGCGATAGCGTTCAAATAAAGGGTTTTTCAACAAGAACTTTGTTTTTGAAAACAAAATAAAACAAAGAATTTAGTGGAAAATGAATAAAATTTTTATTGTATTACAAAGAGAAAAGTTCGGCAATTATGAATGAAAAATGATATCTGGCAAATGTCCACCACGACCACGCTGACAGACGTTGATTCTTTCATCAAAATTTTTAATCACTTTTTGGCAAGATGGAGGGTCTATTTCGTTAATGACATCACGGATTTTGAGTTTTAAAGCTGCAATCGATTCGATTGGCTCCGTATAAACTCTGTTTTTAACATAGCCCCACAAAAAATAATCCAGTGGTGTTAAATCACACGATCTGGCCGGCCACTTAACAGCTGAATTTCGCGAAATTATGCGATCGGGAAATTTGGTTTGCAATAAATTGATCGTTTCATTGGCTGTGTGACATGTGGCACCGTCTTGTTGAAACCACATTTCAGTGACATCCATGAAGGACGTTTTTGTTGTCCGAAAATATCACGAATTTTACGAAATGTAACTTTAACAGAACGACCATTTTCATAGTGGATTTGAATTATTTTAATGCGATTTTCGAGCGAAATTGAATTTTTGTAACAATTGCCAAAGCATATAAGTACTTCGAATACGTCAAAAAACTAAATGTCAAAACTGTCATGTGGTGCCGGTGTTACCACATTGAAAAACAAAGTTCTTGTTGAAAAACCCTGTACAAATGCTGGGCATGCATCAGTAATCGAAACTGAATTCTCTTCAGCCATCATGGCAAAGTAAATCTGTTAAATGACTACTTTTTTTCAGCAACAAAGGCCGGATTTACCAAGACTTCTGCAGCAAATGCATGCCCAACAACTGCCCTCCCACGCTGCGCCACCTCTACCTATGATGCCCCATCCTGGTCTAGCTGGAGCACCACCAAGTTCTGCAGCTAGTCTACTAGGATTATCAGGAGCGCTCGGAGCACCGGGTCAACATCCTTTGGCCATGCTAGCTGGTAAACCAGATATGCATAGATCAGACGATGTTAAGTCGAATAGCGGTGAGTAAATTAGTAGTTTGCATATAAAGGGTCTTTCAATAGGGACGGGTCGATGTTGGCAGCCTGTGGCGGCCATGTTGTTTTAACGTCGTCTTTCTAACCTATATTTTTTTATTCAGTTAGTAATGCCAAATCACCATGGCAAGTTACACGGTTGAGCAACACGTCCAAATGTTAAAAATGTATTACCAAAATGAGTGTTCGTTAGTGCAAACGTTACGTGCTTTGCGCCCATTTTACGGCAGACGAGGTGGTCCTTCAAAGTCGACTCTCCAACGTTTGGTGGCCAAATTCGAATCGACCGGTTCAATAAACAATCTGCCAACACCCGTACGTGCAAAGACCGCCAGATCGGCCGAGAACATCGCTGCTGTCCGTGATAGTGTGCAGGAGAACCCGAGGCAGTCAATTCATCGACGTTCACAAGAACTCGGTCTTTCACAAACATCAACGTGGCGCATTTTGCGTCAGGACTTAGGGCTGCACTCGTACAAGATTCAACTCACTCAGGAGCACAAAGTTACTGACCATAGGCAACGCCGTTCGTTCGCTGATTGGGCTACAGTGTGTTTGGCAGAGGACCCCAACTTTGGCAGAAAAATCATTTTTTCCGACGAAGCGCATTTCTGGATGAATGGCTATGTGAACAAGCAGAATTGCCGTATATGGGATGACAACAACCCACACGAAGTTCACCAAGTAGCCATGCATCCACAAAAAGTGACCGTATGGTGCGGATTTTGGGCCGGCGGTGTTATTGGTCCGTACTTTTTTGAAAACGATGTTGGTGAGGCCATTACCGTCACAGGCGAACGGTACAGAAGGATGATCACCGATTTCTTTTGGCCCAAATTGGACGATCTACACTTAGACGACATGTGGTTCCAGCAGGATGGCGCTACGAGCCATACAGCGGATGCCACCATGGATCTTCTGCATGAACGCTTTGAGGGCATGGTTATCTCTCGCAGAGGTGACGTGAATTGACCACCGAGATCCTGCGACTTATCACCTTTAGACTTTTTTTTGTGGGGTTTTCTTAAGTCGCAGGTCTATACCAATAAGCCACAATCGACCGATGCCCTTAAAGTCAACATAGCTCAGGCTATCGCTGAAATTCAACCCGAACTATGCGGCAGAGTTGTTGAACATTGGACAACTCGAATTCGTGCCACCGTGAGAAGCCGCGGCGGACATTTAAACGATGTGATTTTCCACACATAATGGCATATATAGCTCTTTCAAATAAAAAAAAAAAATCGTTAAAATCTCACACACGGCCTTTTTTATTTCATGTCAAAATCGACCCGTCCTTATTGAAAGACCCTTTATTTGTTGACGATGTGTTCTTTTCTATCAAGGTACGTGATATGGAAATCATAATTTTGGGAAAGAGGAATCGTGTTTGGTTCTCGTAAGTCTAAGGAAATGCTCGATTAATTTCACACTTTTTGAGCGGAAGAATCTCTTTATGCGTGACCTATTACCCCTTGCTGAACTCTTCATTTAGTGGAGTATAGACTGAATATCTCTAACGGATTATACAGAGTGTAACAGCCAAATGGAATAAATTCGATAACGAATAAATGAGAGCGTGTTGGGAAAAACGCTCGGACACGTCGATTTGTAATTTTAAATGCGCATATTTTTCAAGAAAATAATATTATATAGGGTGTTCCATGTGACCGTAGCCAAAACCAACTTTCTTATTTCGAATGCCCCTGTATATTATTTATTTTTTGGATTCTTCAGAGAATTCTAGATACAATTCATGCACAATGTCCTATACCTATCTTTAACTATTTCGGAAATATTAAGTGTTTTCAGATTTAGTGCAAAAATCAACGTTTTAAATAAAAATTATTTTATTTCACAATTTCGGTACATTACACTTGAAACCTAATAAGTAATACTGATTATTTCTTAATAATTAAAAAAAAAACAAAAAAACATTAATGTCAATGTAGGAAATGTTCAAAATACTCGCCGCGAACGTCTTGGCAACATGCTAATCTGGTATAGAATTGTCTTCTAACGTTACTCAACATTTCTGAAAATACTTAATATTTCCGAAAAAGTTGAAGATAGGTATAGGATATTGTACATGAATTATGTCTAGAATTTTCTGAAGAATCCAAAAAATAAATGATATACAGGGGGTTACATTCGAAATAAGAAAGTTGGTATTGGCCACGGTCGCATGGAACACCCTATATAATTTTATTTTCTTGAAAACTATGCGCATTCAAAATTACAAATCGACATGTCCGATCGTTTTTCTTAACACCCCGTCATTAATTCGTTATCGAATTTATTCCATTTGGCTGTTACACTCTGTATACTTTAGTTCCGTATCTGAAGTCATTTTCATTTTTCAGATGTTCATTCGGAAATTCTGGAATATCTATGGTAGTATCGAGTCAATCCATGTATTGTTCCTTATATATCTGTGTAAACATTATTATTGACCATTTTATTAAACTCAAATGATCATTTAGTCTCTGACTTCACATTACATCAACATAATTTCCAAATTTCATAATTTCGCGATGCCGAAAAACCTAAAACTATTGAAAAAAATGTAGAGGAGCAGAAATAAGAGCAAAAATTATTTTGTATCGATATACATATAAAACCTGAATAGCGGCTTATAGGAAATGAACCAACCAGTCGCTGCTGAGTAAATAATTGACATTGCTGTTCCTGACGCAGTGTAAGAAAACAGTAATTGGTCTAGATACTCTCACCATCACATAGCTTTCAGATGGTTTCTTGAATAAACCCAGAAAAATCGTCAATAATAATAATGGTAAACAAATTGGATATCCGACGAGTTCAATTGAACGGTGGTTGTGGGTTCTCTATTTTCTTTCGAAATAGTGATCAGAAATGGGGTTCCTTTATTTACCATCATTCAGTTTAGATTTGCGATACATTTGATAAACAAATAAATGGACTTAAAAATCTTGTAATTGTTCTAACTCAAAAAATTTCAACTCACTTTCTGGGTATATGCTTCTAGAATCTCTCAGAATCGCATACTTGAATAGAATAAATTTGATTGTTGAGATTTTTGATTGAATAAGTACTGAGAAGGAAATTTAATTGGTATATCATAAACAGAGATTTTTTTCTCGTCTCCCTGTCATTAATTAGAAGTTCAAACAAATATGAGGTTCAAAAATTTCGAATAGGCTGGATAAATTTAGTCATCGATGGAAGGATATTTTGGGAGGATTTCGCATTATTTTTCAAGTTTTTTCAGATCTTCACTTCCAATATTCGTGAAAGAACTATTTCCAATTTAATGAAAATTACTATTTATAGAAAATGCCTCCAGGAATTGCGGGATTCCAACTGTTTATCAAGGGTAGTTTTTTAATGAATGTTGCCTGATGAATAATACGTCATGTCAAATAGACGAAAGCTTTGAAATGCAGAAGTATTAAAAAAAAATTATAGGGCAAGTTTTTCCTTATTGTCTGATGAAGGAGTCAAATATAGACTGCGAAACGTCACATTTCACTTCATTGATTGTTTACCTTATTTCGATATTGTCCATCGAGCAACATTTCTTCAAGAAACTACCCTACACAAATAAATTGAATTCCGCAATTCGGAGGGGCGTTTTCTATGAATAATAATTGTCACTTAATTTTTAATGGTGCTTTTACAAATGGTTGGAGTGGAGATCTGAAAAATAGTTAAATTTGACTACTACAATTATTGCAACATATAATATAAATCACACTACGTACCTGTTGAAAATTTTCTCCTGGAAATCCGTGAATAATAGGAGAATTTATTGATCCACATTGCTCAAAATATCTTAAATGAATTTTAAATGGATTAGTGGGAATGGGAAAAAAGCTCATTATGAAATAAATATATGGAGTGACTTTTTCTACCCCTCTGCAATAGACGACTTCGGCTCAAGTTGCCAACCCACAATTTCCTTCACAAATTTATTACACTGGGGAACGGGAATTTCAGGACAAATTCGACATGATAAGTAGGGTTCGCGTTATTTATAAATATCCGTAAAAGATGCCTTGGCTCCCCAAACAAGATAATTACTTCCAAATGTGGGGTTTTGTTAAGATCATCCCTGATAGGCTGAAATTCAAGTTGGGATTCCTGATTTCTTGATAGTAGTGTCAAATTTATATAGGATATGTTCCGCAAATCAACTTGGTTTTTTCGGTTGCTGGTTTTCCATTCCGTAAATATGAAATATTAGGTTGGTTCCTGAAAAAAAGGTTAATTACGGAATTTGATTGATGAAAAAACGTTCTTTCTGTCACCAAAACGACAGTCAATGATCTATGGTAACATATCCATAGCATAGAACAATCTTTATTTACTTCATGATCCATAGAACATAGAAGAGACAACAATCAACAATGGAAAAATTACTAAGGGCAGTATTTATAGTTGTTCCTTGAGGCTTCCTTGAACTGAAGGCCGCCTTAAATTTGCTTTTCTATGTTTCTATACAAACAAACTTGTATTTGTTTCCATAGAAACGCAAATTCAAGGCGGCCTTCAGTTCAAGGAAGCCTCAAGGAACAACTATAAATACGGCCCTAAGTATTGTCTATGGATCATAAAGTTAATAAAAATTGTTCTATGCTATGGATATGTCACCAAAAAACATTGATTGTCGTTCTGGTGCATAGACTTAATATGTCTATGTTCTGGTGCCAGAAAGATTGCTTTTTCATCAATCAAATTCCGTAATTAACCTTTTTTTTAGGGTCCAACCGAATATTTCATATTTACAGAACGGAAAACCGGCAACCGAAATAACCAAGTTGATTTGCGGAACATATCCTTTATAAACTTGACACTATTAACATGAAATCAGGAATCCCAACTTGAATTTCAGCCTAACAAAAACCTGTATTTGGAAGGAATTATCTTATTTGAGGAGCCGATGCATCTTTTACGGATATTTATCAATAACGCGAACCTTATCATGTCGAATTTGTCTTGAAATTCCCGTTTCCTAGTGATAGTAAATTTGTGAAGAAAATTGTGGGTTGGCAACTTGGGCCGGAGTCGTCTATTATGGTGGAACACAACTATCGAAATCCTTATCGCTAGAATTGAATGTAATTTTTTTTGAAAATAAAATATGAAAACAGCCATAGCATCATGGGAATTTATTGATCCACATTGCTCAAAGTATCTCGAATGAATTTTAAATGGTTAATGCGTTGACGCCACTTTTGGGGGTTTTTAATAATTCTCTCAACCATTAATCTAAACATTTTGTAATCAATCGAACAAACCATCGACAACTTAACTAACATAGAAGATCTCAGACTTCACTTCCAAATCACACTATAACTAATAAAGCATAACCAAAACAATCGTTTGTTACGGAACGGTCTTACAACTAAAATTTGATTAACACTTAGCATCTCGACGTGTCGCAGAGCCTCGTAGGCGACGCGGGAGGTTGTTTGTTTCGCTTGGAGGAGTTCTCATACCCTTTATGTCACATTATCGTGAACGAGCCATAAACGATGTGGTGGCTCTGAGAGAACGAGAAGAGATCTCGGGTTGTCATGCCAACCGGATATTACGGGCGATCTTGTCGGTGCCCCATTTCGTCGACCCTTCTGTCTCGCTTCCCCCATCGTTTGGGGGCGAGTCACGTTTGGGGCGGTTAGGTCTGTGATGGACGAGGAAATAACCGATTTCGCGGAGGGGTATCTTGGGGAAAAGGAATATCAAGGCGAATTACTTGAATTAAGAATGTTTATTGATAAAACGGCGGAGAATGATACTGGACGAAAAATTTTATGACGAATCCTAAGTGCGATAATGAGAAAACTACAAAATTTTTAGTACAATGTTCTGGGACAGCATGATTTTTGTGGCACCGAATTCACGTCATGTATGGCTTCGTGAATACAACAGATTAGGCATACGCGTAAAGTCAAAGAGATTCTCTTGTCGTCTAAGGGTCTATCATAAACTCAATGAACAACTTAGAGACTCGATGTTCGTAGAGCAGGTCGGTAGCATAACTATGAAGTTCAAATTCATAAATCGATAAAATCTACCGTATGATCCGCGAATATACCTATTACAAATATTTTCCTCCCGATAAAAAATACAAAAATACGGACACAATAGAAGAATTCGTTCCAATTTACAAATTTAAATATTCCGAAAAATGTCTTCCACTGATGGTTGTTAACATCATGTCTAATTTGCTGAAAATTGTATTGAGGCGCCTGATACACAGGGTGGGCAAAATTGGTTGTCTACTGAAGGGATCTCGAGAACTATAGCAGCTAGAAGAAAACTGATAACACATTCTGTAGCTCTTTTTTCCTGACTAATCCGAATCTGAAAACAGATCCAGCTTATCGCGCATAGAACTTGAGTTATGAGCGAAAATTGTCATTTTCAATTATGCTGAATAACTCGCTTGTTTGAACTGGTATTCGAAATCTGTTGATACATTCTACAGGCCCTTTTTTAAGAGTAATTCAAATATAATATGACTGAATTTTTCAATCCAGGCATTTTCTAGAAATGAGAAAAATTTTGAATTTTTCAAATGTAAACTATAGTTGAAAGTTCTCTTATCTTGCTGCAAAATTTTTGCTGATTTCAAAAATGTATCATATGTCGCTATTTACATGAATATAACATGAGAAAAAGTTCAATAATTTTTTCCCGCTTTTCTATTCACTGTTGAATTATTATAAGTAGGCTGGCGTTTCCTTAGCGACCATTGAATAAGCATTATATGTATTATTATATATGTTGTTCTGATATATAGACTTCCCTTGCAACTCGGCTATTTCCATTCGCTTGAATATAGCATACCAACATATCGAATTTTTCGTAATTGGGAATATTTCGGGCCATAAGGGATAATAAACAGATTTTCTATTGCTAATCTTAAGAACTATGACAAATTAACCATAAAATATTTATTCAGCAATCGCTGATTCCAATCATAGAGGCGCAAGTTCACACAAAGATAATGCATATTCAATCGTCGCTATGGTAACGTCAGCCTACTCATAATTAAACAGTGAATAGAAAAGCAAGAAAAAAGTATTGAATTTTTTCTCATGTAATATTCATGTAAATAGCGACATATGATACATTTTTGAAATCAGCAAAAATTTTGTAGCAAGATAAGAGAACTTTCCACTGTAGTTTACATTTGAAAAATTCAAAATCTTTCTCATTTCTAGAAAATGCCTGAATTAAAATTCAGTCATATTATATTTGAATTACTCTTAAAAAAGTGCCTGTAGAATGTATCAACAGATTTCGAATACGAGTTCAAACAAGCGAGTTATTCAGCATTATTGAAAATGACAATTTCTCAGTTTTCGCTCATAACTCGCAAGTTCTATGCGCGATAAGCTCGATCTGTTTTCAGATTCGGATTAGTCAGGAAAAAAGAGCTAGAGAATGTGTTATCAGTTTTCTTCTAGCTGCTATAGTTCTCGAGATCCCTTCAGTAGACAACGAATTTTGCCCACCCTGTACATGATGTAGCTCATATGGGATTTGCTCTGTAATAAATCAACTTGGTTATTTCGGTTATTGGGTTTTCAATTCCATGAATATGAAAAGTTATGTTCGAGGTACAGTTTGGTTCCTCAAAAAAAGGTTATTTAAAGAATTTATTTCCTGAAAAATCGACAGATTATCTATCAACAGAACGAAAGTCGATTTTCTATGGTAATATGTCAATAGACCAGAGTTAGTGGGTAGTTGTCATTGTTGTTTTTGGTCTGACTAATACGTAAATTCTATTCTACTCCATTGGACTGAAATGGCTGAATCAGAAATCTATGTTACCCTAGAAAATTGACAGTCGTTTTGGTGACAGAAAATCTATTACATTTTCAACAACCAAATTCCGTAAATAGGTATCCTTTTTTCAGGACTAAATGTCAACTTTACGGAACGAAAAGAAGTTAATTTACGAAGAATATCCCATATAAATTATATTGAAAAAAGTGACGTAAAATCAGGAGTCCCAACATAACTTTCGGACAATTAGCCATAATCTCAAGAAATATCAATATTGGCATCAATTATCTGGTTTGAAGAGTCAAGGCGCTGGAAATTAGACAACTACAGACATCTGGATAATACGATAAAGCTCTTGTTTACAAGATTTTGCGTTATTTGAAGTTTTGAAAAATCAAGAAAATGAAAATGATAGCCTGCGATCGAGTAACGATCAACCATCTGTCATACGTCACAAATATCAAAATAGATATGAAAACAATGACATACATCAAACAATTAAACTTATGTTCTCATAAAATTGTTACCTAAAGAGTAGATTAGGCGACCAGTAAAACACATACTACAAATAAACTCACAAATAAATTAGGATATCGAATTATCAGTCTGTTATAACTACAATGTTCTTATCATCTCAGAAATAATGCAGTTCTAGAACTTACTTAGATTAATTGTGTCTTCTCTGAAATTCACTGAATTCTTTTTTCTTATGTACACCATTTCACTGACATTTTGTTCCTTGTCTAGAATTTTTACTTTATTGAAATTGAACCTATGTCCTTCTCTTTCCATGTGTTGGGTTAGGGCCATTTTATTTTCACTATCACTATGTATTTTTTAGTTTGTCCCACACACACACCTTCACAATGCGAGCGGGCTCTCGCACAGTACACTTGATCGTTTATCTGGAGGAACCTTGTCTTTTATTCCACTGAAGAATCTTCGACCATTGTCAGAGCTGTTGTAAAATGCTGTTTGAACACATTATATAATCTGTACGACAACTCCGGGTAAACTACTAGTCGGCAATATTCTTTATTCTCAGTAGGCTGTTAGTTGTTAGTTATAGTCTTTGTGTAATCTGAATGGTCGCATTTGGTTAGGAAGTTGTTTATTATCTTCTTGACGTTGTCTTGATATTTCGGTTCCGAAACGTCGACAAAGCTATAGCAGCTTGAATAATTCGTCCAACTCGACGAGGTCACAGCAGACTCAAGAATAATTTTCTTGAATTTGAATATTTCAGCAAGAAACACCCTATGAAATTAACCCGTATATGATATGAAGCCATTGAAGTGTTTCTGAAAAAAACGTTTCACTGCTTCTCAAATGATTTTCACTTCGGATTCCACTGATATAATGAAATGAATATCATCCTGAAAAATTACTAACAACAGCAATTTGCCTCCATTTCATTGTCACCCTGAATGATAACGTGGATAACATTGAATTTCTGCCCTAAGTCAACCTTTGTAGGTCTTCTAATAGCTGAAAAAACATAACTTTCAATCTCAGCAAATACAAAATTCGTTGAAACTTCGTAGATATCAGATATATACTCCATTCACTTTTATAATGTAGCCCGGTTGGCCATGACATCCTGACAGATTTCACCGTGTATATTTTGAAATTGTTAGGTTATGGTCATTTTCCTGTCAGATAACTATGCAACGTTGTCCTCTCTACATAGAGGTCGTAGTAATTACTTATTTTTCAAATGTCAATCTACATTGATAAAGTAATGAACTTGAGAAAATATTATTTGAATTCGATAATTCCAAAGACCTGGCGAATGTTGAAGAAACTTTTGTCTCTGTTAATACTGGAAATATTTAACTTATATAAACATGGTGAGAAAGATTTAGTTATGCTATTTTCTTGTAAGGAAATCAAGAATCGGGTTTTTCAAAATAAAGTCTTCAGTTCAGTCTTTTTGGGTGCACCAATAGAAGGATATTCTTTGTCGTCTCTTTCACTTAAAATCTTCCTTATTGTGTTGATGTGCAGCTAAAAAATAAATATCTATTCATATAAAATATAATTCCTTGGTTTTCACTTACATACGTCGAAAATGTTGCATAGCTTGTGTTGAATTATTGATTCCGAATTATCAGGGTTACTATCAGAAAAAGCCGATTTCAATTCTACATAGCACTTCCTGATACTTTGCCTCTGCTTCTTCAAAACTACCTTCGGCATTTTTATTAGTTTGCAAGCGTTATTATGCTGAGATTTAGAAATCTAGAATCGATTGATATTGATAATAGTAGAAATTGAAATTTGGCAACGTCTTTTGACATTGCCGATATTTCATGAGTGCCAACCTGCGTCAGTTTTAAGGGAAAAAACTTGATAAACCTAAATCATGGCCAACCGGGCTACATTATAAAAGTGAATGGAGTATAGGTGTAACTATTTCCTCGAGGTGAATACTTGAGAACCTCGCTCTGTCCTCCATCGGAAATTGGCCTGATACGACCCTGGTAGTCGCCAACGTTTCGTCGCCTGTAGGAACATACACGTTCCTCGATTCCGCGTCATTTCCTTCTTCTTTTTACGGTTCTCGTGTGAGGCAAAGGCGTTAAAGGAACTAGAAGTCGCTCAAGTGTCGGTAATGCCATCTAACAACCGCGCATAAACGATAGGCTATAGGAGCCGCGCTGTTTTCGATGCGAATGAATTACTTTCAAGTCTTACGGGGCCGTACTGGATGGATTTGAACTTTTTGTCGGTGAGATCAGAGTGGACATTTTTTTTTTAGACGCCGATGGTAAAATATTTTGATTTGTTGCGATATTAAAGTACTTAAATCATTAAATAATGGACAGATTGGGTCAGAGATTCTTCTACATTTATCAGATTTTGAAGTTGAGTTATTATGCAGAACTAGACTGAAAAATATTATGGCCACCCCGCCACCAGTTATTCTTAATTGGGAACTTCTGCGAAGATGCCAGCGCCCTAACGGATAAATTTGGAACCTGTCCAAGCTAGTAGTTTTATGTAAACAAACCTTAGAAATGTGGTGGAGAACGAATATTTATTAAGCAGAGCTTGAATATTTGAAGAAATTATTATAATTTTGTGTAAGATTTATTGAGAAAGAACTTTTCGTTTGGATCACGATATAAAATCGTACTTCAAATCGTTCCTGGAGGATAATTTCGGTGTTATTTCAGTGGATGTTACTTGGTAGATCAAAATGAACCAATATCTAAGTTTACTTGAATTTCTGAAAAATTAGGCACCTCAATAAGTAATTTAAGGACTCTTATTTATGTGAAGAAGTGCTGACTGCAGGCTATTTATGTGGTAAATCTAGAATTAGTCCAAATGATATGACTTGTTCTTTGTTTACGAACGAGTGAATCGATAAAATGAAAACAGATTTTCTGCTTTAGTTCTTTTGCATCGTATTTCTAAAATGAAGGAAACAGATAGACATATAATTGATTTCATTTTCATATTACAGCAGCTCAAGATACACCTACAAAATGAAAAATGTCACAGCTGGTTCAACCTACCTATATATAGAAATAAAAAGTATTAATGTATTTATACGAATAACTTCAGCTATTATCAACTCTATCAGTATATCTAGTTTTTGTCAGGTTTTCAATCAGATCACTCTTTTAGAATATGATTTTGTGTAGTATGTGAATTAGGTAGCTACAGAAGTGCTAGGTAGCTTCTCTGCAGCATTTTTCTTCAAAATTCTCTTATTTTCATTTACACCTGAAAACATCATGACATGAAGTTGTTTTGAAATAAATACATTGTAGGTAATTTACCTTTATGAAAATAAACAGTTTCAGAGAAATGCAGTAAACATACTTTCATGTATTTCGTGACGTGTTTTCCAATCTTCAATTTCTAAAGCTAGGCCTTTCTTCTATAATTGAGTTCCCTGCTAAATGCTGTTTTCAAATTAACTTTACTTCCATTTAGCTTTGGAGAAAATGAAAACTAGAAGCACTAGATGATCCTTTCTTCTTTGACCATGAATAACATTGAGTTGAGGCACACAACCAAAGTCATTTCGGGAGGATGCCATTTCGAATCAATACAATCGAAAATTTTAATCGGAAAGAAAGGAATCGATTGATGAATATTACAAACACTTTCGGTATACCCAAATCTCAACTCTGAGAACAACACAAAAGCTCGAAAATGAACTCCAAAAGTAAGCAAATTACGTTAGAATAACAGGCACGTCGAAAATCTAGTAGCTTGGAAGTGTTCGAATTTCTATCGCCAGATGGCGTATCGCTCAGCAGTAGTTGCGAAATGAATGGCAAAATAGTTGCATTCTACATATTCGTATGCTACAATTCCCCCAGCTCTTTATAAAAGACCGCTTCAATCTTCAAGTCGTATGGTTTTCCCTCCCAATATAAAAGACCTAGGCCCCCGTTTCTCGAATGATGATGCTGGAAGTGTTTTTCTCATGGAACGCTCCCCATATGTTGGAAACGACTTTTACTGTCCCAACTTCAACGCACCACTTGTAAATTCTCGTCTCTCAACTACCTTTTTCTAATCACGCAAACTGAAAGAACGGTGATATTCAATGACAGTTTCTGTGAATTGGTGATGCTCCCTTGTGAGAAAAAAATTCAAAAAGCACTGCCGTGAAGGCAGCAGCTTTTGCGCGCATGTTCAATGTCGATGACCGCTTCAGCAACGAATTTGAACATGCACGCAGCAGCTGCTGCCTTCACGGCAGTGCTTTTTGAAATTTTTTTTTCAATAAATTACTGGATTTCAATTCGATCTAATCTGTATTTTCGGAAATATTGGAAAAATAAAATTTTGAATGGGTATATCTACGGAATTATTGGGCGGATTTTACTCATTCACGAATTCGACCTTCGTAATTAAGCCCCAAACCTACTCTACAAATATCGAGTTTCCAAGTCGTTTCTTCCGGAAGTTATTGTGCTTACGGTCAGCCTAACGGCCGACTGCGTAAACACAATAACTTCCGAAAGAAACAACTTAGAAACTCGATATTTGTAGGGAAGGTTTGGGCCTTAATTACGAAGGCCGAATTCTCGAATGGGTAAAATCCACCCAATGATTCCGCAGATATACCCATTCAAAATTTTATTTTTCCAATATTTCCGAAAATACAGGTCAGATCGAATTGAAATCCAGTACTTCATCGAAAAATTACAGTTCGAAGGTTCATACAGAATCTAATGAGGATGATATGATGAGAAAATCACAGAAATTTTTTTTTCAAATTGTTCTAATGACACGATTATCACGAATAAAATTGTCTTTCATCATCTTCAAACTAGCTGCGAAGTTTTATCAGGTTTGAATCAGTATTTCCCGAGTTATACCGAAAAAAACAACGATATCGAGAAGAAAACCTCGAAATTCGACATATTTTTTCCCGATATCTCCGAAACTTATCATCGCATCGAACTGAAATTTTGTACACAGCTGTGAAATATGAAGCTCTAAGTGCAAGTGGAATTTTTTTCGGATTTAATGAATGGCTGAAAATTTTAAGTTGCTAGCTTGTTTCTGTCGACAGTTATCGTGTCTACGGCCGGCCGGCCGGACAGAATCGATTTTGACACCGGATTCGTCATCAGTGAGTCCAACCTAGTCGATTGAGACTATTTTCGGCTCAATCATCCAAAATTACAGACATTTGGACAAAACACAAGGATGAAAGAATTCACCAATATGAGCAGACTCTACCTTATGGGGTTTTAGGAGTAAAATATATCTCTCCATGTTGTATGCCAGTAGTCATCCTAATTCAACTCACTCTTGGGTTTTCGATGTCTGATATATAGATATGATGGACACCCCTAATGTCTATTCCTTTTTCTGAAATATTATAGAAGGAAACTTCTTAGGCTTCACATGGGCCGAGATATTTCAGCAGATGAAATTCGTTTAATAATTTAATATCTTCTTCAAAAACACTGTCCTCCAGGACAACATCCTAACATTATTTTGGGTTCACCCGCCTATAGATGAGTTGCAAAAAAGAATTTTTCAATTCCTTCCGGCAATGTTGGTTTCACACATAGTCATAGATAGCTTTCCTTCAAAACTGTAAAGGAAAGTTGGTAAGCCTCTAGAGTGACGAATATTTATAAGATAATGGGTGTGGTCCGTATATATCCTTGGTTACTAATGGTTAATGCCATGTGAAAGATAATGAACCGAAGTGTCAGGACTTTGACAGCCGAGGCACTTACCATCAGAAAGCAGGAATATATACGGACCATACCCAAAGTTTAATACATTTGAATTAAACCAAGAGTAATTTTCATCACCTATTACCCTACTAGGGTAGTGAGGGAAGTAGGTCTGTCTCTCTTTAGGGTTAACCAATTTTGTTGTGTTGTTATTCGGTTCATGCCTATATGTCTATGATTTTACAAAATGATGCAGAACAAAGATTCTATCGATTCGAAACCATAGAACTAATATTGGGGAACAAACATCTATCCAGAGACCCTATTCTTGAATGTGATGGAATGAACCTTCTCTATTGTTCTATCAGAAATGCACCGGGTTTCCTTGGCAACAGCGTCGACACGCCTATTTTCTCCCTTCCCCGTTTCAAGAATAGGAGTCTTATTCTTGAAATCCGATGGTATAGAACGTTCTCTATGGCACAATCTCCCGTTCGACCTTCCTCCCATTTGTCAAAACGTCAATTCCGTATTCTTGAACATCAAGAAGCGCTATTCATGAATTCAGGGAAGAGAACTTTCGTGGAAAAATTGGCGTTTCGACGCCGTTGGTAAGGAAACGCAAGCATTTATGATGAAACGATAGAGAACGTTTATACCATCGCAGTCAAGATGGGGAACAGTCCGAATGAGCGGTCACAGACGAACAATTATGTCAAATATTCTAACCAATCAAAAACAAGTATTTTCGACCGACTTCAAGCTAACTTCATTCATGTAGCCAACTTTATGTATAATGCATCGACATAGACTATATTTCTGTGATATATTGTCATAATTCAAATTTGAAATCATACAGTTGTCATAAGAGTTGGGAATGTATTTCAGAAAATTGTAAAATGGATCATTTTGGAAAAAAAAGATCACTTCCAATCTACTATAAACAGAAGGGGCTGCTCACCGACTACATTACATAAAGACCTGAAATGTACATATAGGTCGGTTAAATTCAGATTATTCAAGGGATCCTCCCTTGAATGAAAAAATAACTGAAATGAAATCACACTGTTCCGAGTTGAGCTTCAGTTAATCCGAACATTTTGATAAATTTTTGATCAGATAGATCAAACGGGTTCCGTTTGGAAAGCACATCGACACCTATTTGGTATTGTTGTTCTGCATCTTCCACATCTTCATTCAGTACTTCCCACATAATTGCACTCGCCATGTCCATCTTCGAGTGAAAACAGAAATCTTGTAGTGAAAGGTAATCGAGATTGTTAAGACTTAATGCCAAATAGATCAAAATTGTCAAATACCCGAAACATAATTAGCGTCCTCTATGTATCGTTCCATCACAAGTCGTAAGAGATATATCGCTCGCTCTCACTCATTTCAATAATACCGTTTCCCTGAAAAACTCGTAGACACGCCCCCTTTCGATCAATTGTTCTCTTTCCCGGTTTCAAGAATAGGCCTCCAGATGACCTAGGTAAAAGGACTGAACTGATCCTCTCCTTTTCCATCTATTATGAACTGAACCCTGTAAAAACTTCCTGGAATATCGTTCTTTTGACGGAAGCATCCTGTTTGTACGTAGAATTCGAAAATTAAAAATTTGGAAACGCCTTTTCGGTTCTGTTTTATGAAATACTGGAACAGTCTAATCAAATTCGTTGTCAACGAGATTCAGGATCTGAGCATATACTTACAGCGGTATATTCCCAAGAGCACCAGACGGTCCTGCTCCGAAATGCAAATAAATTATTTCCATATGCAAGTTCTCGATGCCGAATAAGTTATCAGAATCTTTGATCTCCGGTTCCTGAACCGGCAAAGGACATTACATGTAAATTTCCCATCGATACTCGGGCGTCGCATTCCAAACATATCAAATATTAGACTTCCTCGAACCTCTCGAATTCACGGCTCGCTGCTGTCAGGTTACGCTTCAACGCACGTCGATTTCGATTCCTCTTCTTCCCTTTGAGGGCTTCGTGCCGTAGATTTGCGGCCGATCCATCTGCCGACTGGGATTTCTATCGATGGGATCTTGGATTAGCCGCTTTATGATTTGTGGAGGACGGCTTTCGGGCGAAGTTCTTTTCGATGGATTTTTTTTCGTTGAAGTTTGATCGATCGACGGGTCCTGTCGTATTTTGGGTTTTTTTCGTGACGTTATGATTCCGAACGGATGTATCTATACAGGGTTATTCCGGAGGAGACCGTCAGATTTTAGGATAAGTTTACACTAGTCAAGACAGTCTCGGAATACTGTTTGGTTTATGGTTGGGAGCCTCTTTTGAGAATATACAGGGTGATTTGTCCGATTCGACCGATTTTACTTTTATTTATATCTTTGGTATGGCTTATTCGATTTAAGAGGAATTTTCAGCGGAGTACACTATTGATGAGGACATTCATTAATTTTAAAGTTTTTTTCAAAATAAGTGGTTGTTATAGCAATAATTACAGGTTAATTGTGCAGGTTGAAAAAACACCCTGTACATCGCATTTCCAAAACTATGCTATTTGTTTACGATCCTACTATAATAAGTCATTATTTGAGAGTTTCCAATTTTTTTGGCACACTTCTAGTTTTCTGAGAAAATTCCATCAAAAAAGGCAATGTCGAAATTTCGCTCCAATCGATTTTACTTTCATTGATTACTTTGGTATGGCTCATTCAATTTTGATGAAATTTGCATTGTAGAACAATCTGAACGAGTACATTCAATAATTGCAAAAGTCTCTCAAAATACAGGGTTGTTATTGTGATAATTTTGGAATTTCAGATTCATTGTGCAGTCGAAAAAAAAAACACCCTGTACATTGCTTTTCCAAAAGTTTCTTATTCGTTTCAGATTCTACAATAATATGTTATCATTCAGAGGTTTTCAATTTCTTTGGCAAACCTCCGGTTTTCCCAGAAAACATTTTTGAAGAAAAGCACGATCGAAATTTGGCTCACAAGCAGTGAGAGTATTCCGCCCGAGGTAGGAAAGCTGTATTGTCCAAGGACGCAAAGCAGTTCTCAAGTTCTAAAATATTCTTTTCAAATTCCAAATTCATATTTAATTGCTAATATTTTGTATGAAGTCATTCAATTCAGAATATATTTCGAATTTGAAAAGAATATTTTAGGAGTGACGAACAACTTTGCATCCTTGGACGATACAGCTTTCCTACCTAGTGCGGAATACTCTCACTGCTTGTGAGCCAAATTTTTATAATGCTCTTCTTCTAAAATGTTTTCTGGGAAAACCGGAGGTGTACCAAAAAAATTAAAAACCTCTGGATGATGACATATTATTGTAGAATCTGCAACGAATAAGAAAGTTTTGGAAAAGCAATGTACAGGGTGTTTTTTTCTCAACTGTACAATTGATCTGAAATTTTGAAATTATCACAATTACAACATTGTATTTTGAGAGATTGTTGCGATTATCGAATGTACTAATCCAAATTGTTCTACACTGCAAATTTCATCGAAATTGGATGGGCCATACCAAAGTTATCAATGAAAGTAGAATCGATTGGAGCGAATTTTCGACATTATTATTTTTCGAAAAAATTTTCTCGGAAAACTAGAAGTGTGCCAAAAAAGTATGAAACTCTCAAATAATGACTTATTATAGTAGAATCGTAAACAGATTACGTAGTTTAGGAAACGCTATGTACAGGGTGTTTTTTCAACCTGCACAAATAAGCTGGATTCATCACAATAACAACCGCTTATTTCGAAAAAAAATTTGAAATCAATGAATGTGTTCAACTATTGTACTACGTTGAAAAAATCATTGAAATAGAATAAGCCACACCAAAGTTATCAATAAAAATCAGTAAAATCGGTCGAATCGGACAAATCACCCTGTATATTCTCAACAGAGACCCCCAATCATAAACCATACATTGTTCTGAGACTGTCTTGACTAGTGTAAACTTATCCCAAAATCTGACGGTCTCCTCCGGAATCACCCTGTATATGTAGGTCTTACCAGAGGCGGATCTAAACATGTTATTCAATTTTTTTGGAGGGTGATTTATTCCGAACCGTTCATAGAATGGCCTTAGGGCAACGTACAATCTTTTGCGGTGACCAAATTTTAGTGGATGATTTGATTTTTCGACTAGTATAGGCGACTGTTTCGTAGTTGATCTTACGATTCAGAATCGTTGATTTCGATTCCTCTTCTTCCCTTTGAGTGCTTCGTGCCGTAGATTTGCAGCCTATCCATTCGTTGAAATCAGGTAAATTGATGTGAACTGTCGTTTTTTCGGTTTTTTCGTGACTCTATGATTCCGATCGGCGATAAGGCGACGTGAAATCTCTTGCGATGAGTCAATTTCAATATACGATTAGATTTTTCGACTAGTATAGGCGACTCTTTTGTTCTTGACGATTTAGAATCATCGAGATACTATCTTTTTTCTGCCATATTCAAAAGCTTGGATTTATCAATATCTAGAAATATTATGTGAAATTTTAACAGATATATACGTTTTTCTGTCTTAAATGCACATTCAGAACCTTTATCGACTCATTTCAAATTATAATCAATACTGAAACTTATGTTTCTATAGAGTCTTTATCAACTGTTATCTTATCCTTAATTAAGCCCCAAACCTACTCTACAAATATTGAGTTTCTAAGTCGTTTCTTCCGGAAGTTATTGTGTTTACGGTCAGCCTAACGGCCGACTGCGTAAACACAATAACTTCCGAAAGAAACAACTTAGAAACTCGATAT
Source organism: Myrrha octodecimguttata (assembly GCA_958510865.1). Classification (NCBI taxonomy): domain Eukaryota; kingdom Metazoa; phylum Arthropoda; class Insecta; order Coleoptera; family Coccinellidae; genus Myrrha; species Myrrha octodecimguttata. The sequence continues at coordinate 8,201,395 of OY294063.1, forward strand.
TTGTAGAGAAGGTTTGGACCTTAATTACGAAGGCCGAATTCGTGAATGGGTAAAATCCACCCAATGATTCCGTAGATATACCCAATCAAAATTTTATTTTTCCAATATTTCCAAAAATACAGATCAGATCGAATTGAAATCCAGTACTTCATCGAAAAATAACAGTTCGTAGTTTCATATAGAATTTAATGAGGATGATATGATAAGAAAATCATAGAAATTTTATTTTTCAAATTGTTCTAATGAAACGATTATCACGAAATTTCGCATAAAGTTTTCTTTCAGCATCTCAAAACTAGCTGTGAAATTTTATCAGGACTGAATCAGTATTTCTCTAGTTATACCGAAATAAACAACGATATCGACAAGAAAACCTCGAAATTTGACATATTTTTTCCCAATATCTCCAGAACTTATGATCGTATCGAACTGAAATTTGGTACACTGCTGTGAAATATGAAGCTCAAAGTGCGAGTGGAATTTTTTTTCGATACGATGAATGGTTTCCGAGAAAAAAAATTTTTGGAAAAAAATTTCGAAAAAAAAATTTTTTTTAATTTACTGACAATATGATCCTGACGGAATTTGGCTCAAAGTTGCGCGTCGTTATACTCCACCTAACTGCCAAGTTTGAATCCAATCGCTCAAGTATTTTCTGAAATAAAAAATAAATAACTTCAAAATTTCAAGTGCCTATAACTCCGAAACTATCAGACCGATTTGGCCCATTAACGAACTTAACCGCGGCATTCTGATGCGCGAACTACCCTGAAAGTTTCAAGTTGCTAGCTTGTTTCTGTCCACAGTTATCGTGTCCTCGGCCGGCCGGATGGCCGGCCGGACAGAATCGATTTTGACACCGGATTCGTCATCAGTGAGTCCAACCTAGTCGATCGAGACCATTTCCGCTCAATCATCCAAAATTACAGACATTTGGACAAAACGATAGCACGCTGTTCCCCTAGAACATGCGCGCAAAAAACAGATCAGATCGATTTGAAATCTAGTCCCTTCTTGTTCTCATTATGTTGAAATAGTTGAAGGTATTGATATTCGAATTTCAAGAAGCTTGGCCAGCAAATGAAAATTAATTAAACAAATCAGCTGACTCTATTACTCCAAACCTTCCATGTAATCTTCGATTCACGTAGTGATATTTTGCTCTGTTCCGGACCGTTTCTGGCTCACTAATTATTTCCTTTCCTCTCGAGCGACCCTTCCAGCGTTTACACCCAATTTCGGGGCTAATTTGCCAACAATGAATCTACCATCAAATTTTCCCTCGCCGCCTTGGCTTGATATCGACCCCGGAGTTTGCAAGAAGTGCATGATCTTTTCTTTTCTACCCCGCACTCTCCGCCTTCGAGTCTCTTTATTACCATTTGGTAACGTCAAATTTATACAAAGGCCACCTCGGATCCGGCATTCAGAATTGAACAACCCCTTTCCATAACGGAACGCGTTAAATTGCTCGCGAAATTTAGTGGCTACAGGCCATAAATAAAAGCAGTCTGTGCAGTCACGATTGTTCAGACACTTTCTGACTGTTTCGTGCAAGAGTGTGAAATGGAGTGGCTTATGAATCTTTCAGCGGTGGGAATATTCGAGGGTGAAGGTGGTACAACACTGAATTGTGTGAAGTTTAGCGTAGTAGGTTGTGGGTACATATTAACGCTGTTAGTGATCACTCCATAATTTGCCTTGATGAAGGGCTTTGATGTGATCTTTCCGTGGTTCTAGGAGTAGGTTTCAATGAATATTGTTAACCTATTGTTTTATTCGAGATTAACGAAAAATAAACTGAGCGAAAGTTCGTGTAGATCCAGTTGTTAGAAAATTAAAAAAAAAGTCATTCGAAAATTTTCAACATTTTTGATGAAAATTTTTTTCTCTGAAAATATTGTTTAGATTTCAATGGAAGCTGGCACAAACCTTAAGGTTAGTATTCAACAACTACGTTCCAAATCTCAATTCGATCCGGTATTTACTTTCGGAGATATAAAGAAAAAAATGTCCCAAATTTCGTTGTTATTTGGAATTTTAATATTATTTCCGCAATATCTCAATAAGTACTGATGCAATCAGATTGAAACTTCATAATCAGGTGGAGATTACCAACACACAACTAGGTGCAAAATTTCGTGTTGAACTAATAGTTAGAATTTGAATAGCTCCTGGCCTCACGTCAGTGCTTTTCTAGATTTTTTTTATTCAATTCGCAGAAAATAACGAACCTATGAATAAAAATTCAGAAAAGCACTGCCGTAAAGGAAGCAGCTTTAGTGCACATGTTCAATGTAGATGACCGCTTTGGCAGCGAAGTTGAACATGCGCTAAAAAAGCAGCTGCCTTCACGACAGTGCTTTTCTAGATTTTTTCGATAAATTACTGGATTTCATTTCGATCTAATCTGTATTTTTGGAAATATTGGAAAAATAAAATTTTGAATGGGTATATCTACGGAATCATTGGGCGGATTTTACCGATTCACGAATTCGACCTTCGTAATTAAGCTCCAAACTTACTCTACAAATATCGAGTTTCTAAGTTTCTTTCGAAAGTTATTGTGTTTACGGTCCGGCCGTTAGGCGAATTGAAATCCAGTACTTCATCGAAAAATGACAGTTTGAAGGTTCATACAGTATTTAATGAGGATGATATGATGAGAAGATCACAGAATATTAAATATTTGAAAAAAAATTTGAATTTTTTTTTCAAAGTGTTCTAATGACACGATCATCACAAAATTCGGCACAATTTTGTCCATCAACATCTTCAAACTAGCTGCGAAGTTTCATCACGATTGAATCAGTATTTCTTGAGTTATACCGAAAAAAACAACGATATCGAGAAGAAAACCACGAAATTCTACATATTTTTTCCCAATATCTCCAAAACTTATAGCCGTATCGAATTGAAATTTGGTTCACTGCTGTGAAATATGAAGTTCAAGGTATAACTGAAGTTTTTCTCGAATGTGAACAATTGTTTCAGAAAAAAAAAATTTTTTCAATTGAGTAATCATACGATTCCAACGAAATTTTGCTCAAAGTTGCACGTCGTTATGCTCCAATTATCTGCACAGTTTCAATTCAATCGTTTCAGTAGTTTCTGAAATATGAGGAAATTAACCTCAAAATTTCAAATGGTTATAACTCCGAAACTATCCGGTTGATTTGTCCCATTAACGAACTTAACTTTCGTATTTTGAAATGCAACCATTCCTGAAATTTTCAAGTTGATAGAATCCTCCGTACAATCGTGGTGACGGCTGGCCGGACATAATCGATTTTGACACCGGATTCGTCATCAGTGACTCCAACCTCGTATAAGACTAGTTTCGGCTCAATCATCCAAAATTACAGACATTTGGACAAAACGATAGAACGCTCTTCCCCAAGAACATGCGCGCAATAAACTCACTCGATATCCCAAAAGATAATTTTTCCAACATTTCAAATCGAAATATCCGTATTACGAATTCTGTACAGATCTGTTCAACGAGCTTAGAAGAGAGATCGAGAATATTTTTCCGGGGCGAAACCCCGAAGCGAAGTGTCTTCTTCCCCATTATATCTCCAGTTTCGATGGCCCTGTAATTAGATGTGAAGACGGAGGATGTTCAGAGTCGCTCGTTCCCCAACTTTTCTTTCAACCCCGATGTTCTGGCATGGTACTCGAGATTCTAATTTCCATCTCAATGAGGACACTTGATGGTGGCGGCTTTGTAAATATGTGTTTTCGGAGTCCCTGTCGTTTTTGGCGGTCTTTTCCCTTCTCGGGGTATGCGGTTTGAGGGTCCTCGAGATGGCATTCACTCCGTCGCTTCTGCGATGTGGAATAATTTTTGGAATCGAGCTCTTTGTTTTGCGGTAATTATAAAATATGGGCGGTGGGCGCCTGTAGGCTCTGTTAAAAGGGAGCTTGTCTTCTTGGAACTTTTTGGTTTATCTTCGCCTCGAAGTTTTCGTTTGCACAGAATTAATCTTTTCGGATGATCCTCAAAAGAAGGAGCATTAAAATTTGTCGTCGACAAAAATGTTTTTCATTAATACAGGGTTTTTCAACAAGAACTTTATTTTTCAATGTGGTAACACCGGCACCACATGACAGTTTTGACATTTAGTTTCTTGACGTATTCGCAGTATATGCTTTGGCAATTGTTACAATGAATTCAATTTCGCTCGAAAATCGCATTAAAATAATTCAAATCCACTATGAAAATGGTCGTTCTGTTAAAGTTACATTTCGTAAAATTCGTGATATTTTCGGACAACATAAACGTCCTTCTGAGACCGCTATCAAGAATTTGGTCGCGAAATTTGAGTCGACAGGCTCGGTACAAAATGTGCCAACACCAACACGTGTTCGACCGGGTCGTTCAACAGAAAACATCGCTGCCGTGAGCCACAGTGTTGAAGAAGATCAATGTTATCAATTTCACGACGTTCTCAACAATTGGGGTTATCCAAAAGCACAACATGGCGAATTTTGCGAAAGTATTTGGCTTTGAAGCCTTACAAGATTCAATTGGTGCAGGAATTGAAGCTGACCGACCATTCAAATCGCCGTAGATTTGCTCAGTTCATTCAGGAACAACCTGCTGGTTTTTCTCAAAAAATCATTTTTTCAGACGAAGCACATTTTCATTTGTCAGGGTACGTCAACAAGCAAAATTGCCGCATTTGGGCTTCTGAAAATCCTAAAGCAATTATTGAGAAGCCTTTGCATGCTCAACGTGTCACTGTGTGGTGTGCTATGTGGTCTGGAGGTGTGATTGGGCCGTTTTTTTTCGAAGAAGAGGCTGGCAATGCGGTATCAGTCAATGGATCACGCTATCGCGGGATATTAACAACTGAATTTTGGCCTATTATTGATGACATGGATGTCACTGAAATGTGGTTTCAACAAGACGGTGCCACATGTCACACAGCCAATGAAAGGATCAATTTATTGCAAACCAAATTTCCCGATCGCATAATTTCGCGAAATTCAGCTGTTAAGTGGCCGGCCAGATCGTGTGATTTAACACCACTGGATTATTTTCTGGATTATTTTTTGTGGGGCTATGTTAAAGACAGAGTTTATACGGAGCCAATCGAATCGATTGCAGCCTTAAAACTCAAAATCCGTGATGTCATTAACGAAATAGACCCTCCATCTTGCCAAAAAGTGATTAAAAATTTTGATGAAAGAATCAACGTCTGTCAGCGTGGTCGTGGTGGACATTTGTCAGATATCATTTTTCATTTATAATTGCCGAACTTTTCTCTTTGTAATACAATTAAAATTTTATTCCACCAAATTCTTTGTTTTATTTTGTTTTGAAAAACAAAGTTCTTGTTGAAAAACCCTTTATAAGATATTCTGAATTATGAAACAGTCACTTCTATCGACTTATCGCGTTTTTTCTTTCAAATTTTACGCGCTTCCTATGCAACAAGAATTTTATCTTTCTATTTCGATTTCGGTGATTGTCGAATTTTAATCCGAACAAAAGATCTCAATCGACTAGGTTGGATTTGACGAGAAATACGAGTCGAATTCAATTCTATCTATCCTGCCAGCTGGCTGCTTGTAAACACTGTAACTTCCCAAGGAGAAGACTCAACTTAATTAGGTTGAGTTCGTTTGTGGGTGGGCAAATCTGCCCAGAGGTTTCAGAATAATACACATCAGAAATATTGATTATGTTTCCTCACTAGATAAAAAATGCTGATCGACCTCACTCTCATTAATTTATTGTTGAATACAGATACAAAAATTGGTGTGAAATTTCGCGAGAGTGATTCTGTCAAAAAATTAACTGAATATTTTCATCAGAAACTTAATTTTCGCTGAGAAACCAATATGAACTGGTAAATGTTTTATCATTCATTAAATTGATTCGAAGATTACGATCCATCTCAAAAAAGAATCAGACACCCAATGAATGGCCTCGAAACCATCTTCGAATTTATAGATTGGTCAACTGCTAACTGAATATTCTATTGTTTCCTCTTCATCTCCACATTCGCACCGTGGACTTTCGACCGAATTCCACTCGAAGAGGAAACTATTACAACGACCATGACCGGTTCTAAGTCGATTCAAAATGCTCCAAATTTCCCTAGGAAGATGAACTTTTTCTGAAGGATCGCTGATCAAACCTTTGTTGAAACATTACACGAATTCCAGTCTGAACGCCAAATTTCTTTGTCGCTCTTCCTGGAATAAAGAAAATCGTTAATACATAAAGATTTACGAGATTTCAATCTAGAAATTTGAGAATCCGGAATATAAGAGATGATTGGGAATGAATTCGGAAAGGAGTGATATTTATCCCAAGACTTTATCACTGCAACCTGTCTACGAATATGGTGCGGTAAAATATTTGAAAGAACTGGTAACCACTGTAGAGGTGTAGATCTTAGGCTGGTCGTCCACTACACGCGATTTCGAGAGGCGCGATAGGAGCGTAAATGAACGAACTTGCGCGACAGATCCAAATGAATGGAACTCTAGGTACCCTCGTCGACTGGCAGCGAGTTCATACGGGCGACTTCGAGAGAATTCGAGCGGCGCAATCGTATCCCGATCAGTTTGGATCTGCCGCGTCTATACGCTCGAAAAGAGGAGCTATCCGTCGGCAAATGGAATGTATGGTTTGGGAACGGAATATTTGTTGAAACTCGGTTTTTATTGTTGGTGAATTTGAGATGGATCAGATTGAAAGGTTAATGAATGTTGTCTTTTTTCTTATATTAAACTCGCACCCAGAAATTCTGTAGGTGTAGTGGTCTACCTGAAATTGGACTCTTTGGCAATAATCGGCTGTATAGCATTCCAAATATAATTAATCCAGCGCGTTTCGCCATTATCTCGGTTTCATAGCTCTTATTATCTCAATATCTAATATCAATTTGTTTTTCAGTTCGTGACGAATTTTATTCCGAATATTTTTCTATATGATAAAGTGTTTTTGGTCCATACGTACTGTAATGATTCAACTACGTTCCAATCAATCTCATATGCAGAACGATCCTTTCGATCACAAAATAAACATAGTGTTTTCTTTATCATATGCTACGGATTTTTTACTAGTGACCTGATTCCTAAAATACGCATGCACTTCTGCAAAGTATTAAGAATTTCTGAAATTTGTGTCACCATCATTTCTTTCGATGTTTGCAGTTTTTAAAGTTTCGAAGTCACGTTCTAGATACTTTGATAACATATTTCCCCTTCCCAAGGTGACTTTTTACAAATAAAACTCAAATCAGCCATAATTTCGAAGTTTCACATCGTTTGTTTTCGAAGTCCCCAGGTCATCAACATTCACACTTCAACTTCCATTGCAGTATTTTAAATGAGTATACAATAATAATCTGTTTGGTGGTCTTCTGGCAACTCAATTAAACTATGCCGCCTACATATGTGAAGTTTTGAAGGGTTTTCCGATTCATTATCAAGATGGTGAATTTTTCTCGATAATTTCTTTTCTTCTAAATTTGAATCTACCTTAGCTCAAAAATGTTCCCCATTTCGTAGCTAACATACGCCTGATCAAGTAAGATTTTTCCAAGAAATTAATTATTAATTCTAAATCCATCCCGAATCACAATTTCTTCAACGATCACGGAAATCCGAAGTACAAATCTGCTGCTACGCGAGAACAAGAACGAACCGAAACCTCGCGAACTATCTGCCAGTGGACGACCCCGAAGCCTGCGACCGCTCGGGTCGTAAAAGCTCATCGGCGCTCGTAAAACGCGTAGGTCATAAAAGCCCCAAATCGCTTTCAGTGGACGGCCAGGCTTATGGTCCCACTAACGATTCTCGCGGCAACGTTGTGCATCAATTATACTAACATGCGCGCTGTTGAACCAAGCCGGATAACAATATTTAGCAGCAGAAAAAACCAAAGCCAAAACTGTCGTACGAAGAGGATCAGCACCCCATGAAGAACCAGCTAGTTTTTGAAGAATATTATTCCTAGATTTCAATTTCATGCGTAAATTTTCCAAATGGACCTTGAAATTTAAAGAAGAATCTAATTTTACTCCAAGATATTTTAGAGTGAAATTATGTTTGAGAACGGTTTTATGGAAAGTAACTTTCAAAGTTTTGAACTTCTGTTAATTATTCAAAAGAAAACAAGAACTTCGGTTTTATTAGGATTTGGGCATAAACGCCACTGAATAAAATAATTGTTTTTTCAATTTCAATGTGAAACCTCGTAAAGTCGTCCCGTCAAGCGTCATATCATCAATCAGTTGTGGAAAAATTCGGCATTCATTTCTGAAGGATCTTCCCCATTTGTTGTTTCAGTTCTTGGATCTGCTATTTTATGGTAGTACCAAAGAGATTCCTGCTCATCCAGAAGCAAATAGTTTGAATATTTCGCTCATCATTTTGAAGAAGAACTTTTTTTAAATCCGTTTCCTCATGTTAAAAAAATCAATTCGAATCTGCTCCTCCAGAAGAAGTTCTTTTTGTCCGTCTACATAGAGAATTCGGCTCCTTTTCAATGGCGTAAACCCCACTGACAGTTCCCACCAACATTTCGAGAGGAAGTATTTTATGGTCCATGAGAGACAGCTCAACCAATATAATAATAAGAAGTCGGAGACTGCTTTATCGACCCCATCGACAGAGAATGTAACAAAATATGTTTCAATTTCTGGACGAGGGTCCGCATGCAACTCCACCTTCCTGTTTCTAGTCGGTTGGTTCTCTATTGCCCCGTAAACTTGATTTATCGCGAGTCAAACTTGGGGAAACTGCACATTTCTGTGTGGGCGTATCGCCTCATGTGCTCGATATCCCAGAAAAATGCAGTGGATAAAAGCAGTTCCATTTTTGCGCGCATGTTCTAGGGGAACAGAGTGCTATCGTTTTGTCCAAATGTCCGTAATTTTGAATGATTGAGCCGAAAATGGTCTCAATCGACTAGGTTGGACGCACTGATGACGAATCCGGGGTCAAAATTGATTCTGTCCGGCCGGCCGGCCGTCCGTCCGGCCGTAGACACAATAACTGTCGACAGAAGCAAGCTAGCAACTTGAAACTTTGAGGATAGGTTGCGCATCAGAATGCCGCGGTTAAGTTCGTTAATGGGACGAATCGGTCGAATAGTTTCGGAGGTATAGGCACTTGAAGTTTTGGAGTTATTTATTTTTTATTTTAGAAACTACTTGAGTGATTGGATTCAAACTTGGCAGTTAGGTGGAGTATAACAGCGCATCTTTGAGCCAAATTTTGTCAGGATCATGTTGTCAGTAAATTTAAAAAAAAAAATTTTTCCAAAAAATTTTTTTTTCCGGAAACCATTCATCATATCCGAAAAGAAATTCCACTCACACTTTGGGCTTCATATTTCACAGCAGTGTACCAAATTTCAGTTCGATACGATCATAAGTTTTGGAGATATCGGGAAAAAATATGTCACACTTCGAGGTTTTCTTCTCGATATCGTTGATTTTTTCGGTATAACTCGAGAAATACTGATTCAGTCCTGATAAAACTTCACAGCAGGTTTTGAAATGCTAATTACCACATGTCTGAAGTGGTCCGTGAAAGTTGTAACAATTACTTGTGCATGCATGAATTCCCTTTCGATGGTCTAGTGTGTTTCGGAGATCCATTGGTAGCAAATAAAATTTGCAGTAAATCGGTCCAAAGAGATTCATTCGCCTCTTTCAAATTCGTGTTGGTTCAATTGTGCTCACATAAAACTCGATATGATCTGGAAGCTTTTGGTGGTTTGAGAGGTCGCTTCAACCTAATTTGGGGCGTCACACATTTCGTTCTGGCTAAGTCGGGGGAACTCGTCAGGACATTCGCCAAACTAAGCCATTCAATGCTTGCGTGAGTGGGCACCCTTCATGCGGACCATAAAAGAGTGTGCGAGATCTTCGGAGGTGACCAGGGTGATAAGATGTTAAGAGGGTCCACTGGGTACAGGCGTAAGCGCTAACGACCTGTACACGTTGACCGATACGACCCGAAGTTACGACAGGTAAAGAAGGAAACTTAGGGCCAATTGCACCGTTTTCGTCTTAAGCTACAGTTAGTTAAGCGACGATAAACTTATTAAACTCTGCTTTAAATATTCGGCTTGCACCGAGGCTGAATGTAACTAGATTAAAATTAATCTACAAATCTGGTTACTTTCTCATGAATTGGTACTTGTGACTAGCTTCATGTTGTTTATTTAAACCCTAATTGAAGAAATATTTTAATTCAAAAGATGAATTGAATACTGTGAATTTTTTGAACAGAGTTGCATTCAGCCAAAGTACACAATTCTCGGAATTTCACAGATATTTTTTATTCTTGAATTTCAGATAACTCGGAAACGGCGCATCATACGAAAAAAAATAAGGAATACTTTTACTTTCCAAAATGGTCAAAAATTCGTTGAATAGCATTCAAATTATTTTTAAATGTTGGATTCTTTGAATTTCTGGTATTTTTATGAAATGTTATGGTCATATTAAAGAAACTGGAGGATGTGGATGAAATTTTGTGATCCAGGAACATTCATCGTATCAATAAAAAACTATATTCCAAAAATCATCTCATTCGATGAGATCGTTCGCGAGATATAATCGAAAATTAAATTTTTTTATGAATTTTCAACAGTCTGTATCTTACGAACCAAGCCGAATCGGAAAAAATGGTAAGCGAAAAAAGTGTTTCTTTTGGCTTCAGGAATCTTCTGTTAAAATATTCTGTAAGGTCAAAGACTCACCCTGTATAGTTTAGCCGATTGAAAATAGATTATGTTTTAGATTTCGGCATTGTTATTTATTCCTTTTCTCTCATCACCTTTTCAACTGGAGAGAGCAATTATAGTGTTTTATGCTTAAATGATGAGTTGCATAAGCTCAAAAGAATATTCTCTTATAAAAGATATCAAATAAAACATATACTTGGAACTGAAGGAAATGATAACATTCAGAACAAGTCTCATACATCAAATTAGTTCATGACCAATCACGACGCTGAAGAATCCCGAACTGACGGAGAAGAGAGATCTAGAAAGCAACCCGCATAAAATTTCCATGTCACGTACTTTTTGTACAAATCACAAGAGCACAGATCCGACACACAGATGCATCGCTATAAAAACAACGACACGTTCTGTACATTTTATCTCAATTGTTCTCGTCTCGATTGTTCCATGTTGCCGCCGATTGGCCCGTGTTTGCCGTTGGAATCCTGTTGCCATGGATGCTGCAGGTATCAACTCGGCCGAAGAGCGTCACGTGAGTACTGACTGAATTCGTAATTTCATTATGTTATGTTGTGTGTTCCACGCTGTCTCGTTTTTCTTCTTTTACTCCGATTTTTTGAGAGTGGAGGATGAGGCCAGAAGCGAGGGAGAGGCATCAGAGAGGTGCGATCAGGGTGGAATGAAACCTCGATTGATGTATGTAGGGGTAGTTTATTTTATTTCAGGTGTTTTTGCGCGCATGTTCTAGGGGAACAGCGTGCTATCGTTTTGTCCATATGTCTGTAATTTTGGATGATTGAGCCGAAAATGGTCTCAATCGACTAGGTTGGACTCACTGATGACGAATCCAGTGTCAAAATCGATTCTGTCCGGCCGTCCGTCCGGCCGTAGACACAATAACTGTCGACAGATGCAAGCTAGCAACTTTAAACTTTCAGGATAGGTTGCGCATCAGAATGCTGAGGTTGAGTTCGTTAATGGGCCAAATCGGTCGAATAGTTTCGGAGTTATAGGCACTCGAAGTTTGAAGTTGTTTATTTTTTATTTTAGAAACGACCTGAGCGATTGGATTCAAACTCGGCACTTAGGTGGAGTATATCGACGCGCAACTTTGAACCAAATTTCGTCAGGATCATGTTGTCAGTAAATTAAAAAAAAAATTTTTTTTTCCCGGGAACTATTCATGATATCCAAAAAAAAATTCCACTCGCACTTTGAGCTTTATATTTCACAGCAGTGTTTCAAATTTCAGTTCAATACAATCATAAGTTTTGGAGATATCGGGAAAAAATATGTCAAATTTCTTCTCGATATCGTTGATTTTTTCGGTATAACTCGAGAAATACTGATGCAGTCCTGATAAAACTTCACAGCTAGTTTTGAAATGCTGAAAGACAACTTCTTCCGAAATTTCGTGATAATCGTGTAATTAGAACAATTTGAAAAAAAAAATTTCTATGATTTTCTTATCATATCATCCTCATTAAATTCTGTAAGAAACTTGGAACTGTTATTTTTCGATGAAGTACTGGATTTCAATTCGAACTGATCTGTATTTTTGGAAATATTGGAAAAATAAAATTTTGATTGGGTATATATATCTACGAAATCATTGGGTGGATTTTAACCATTCAAGAATTCGGCCTTCGTAATTAAGGTCCAAACCTTCTCTACAAATATCGAGTTTCTAAGTTGTTTCTTTCGGAAATTATTGTGTTTACGCAGTCGGCCGTTAGGCTGACCGAATCATTTTGAATAATTTCACCCAAGACAAATTTTTCAAAAGAAACAAACTTTAACGATGAAAAAAAAATGTGAAGAAGACAAATGTGCTCAACATCTACACAACAGGAAAAATCCAATAAAGAATTATTTTAATTTCACCATTTCTCCCAGCCAATTGAAATGAAACACTCTGTAATAAAATAGCTTTCAAGCACACAGAAATCGCTCAAATTATAAAATCTCCCTTCCGAATATTAATCTCGCCAACACTCAATAACTTATGAAAATGTATATTCAGATTGGATGCGGCAGTTTTAATCTTTCCCGTGAGGAAAGAGGGAACTCCAAAAGTTCTCGCAACTCCCCCCAAACCGAGAGAGACGCAAACGACATCTTGGAGACGAAGCGCCGCTCGCAGCATTGAATAAAATATGGGAGGAACCCCAATCCCATAACTCAGGCATTAGAAATAATATTTCGTTTTGTTGAGTTAACAGCCCTACCCGAACGGAACGTATTTCTTCTGGAAAGTGAAATATGGAATGTAATTTTGGTAAACCATGAAGTTTGCGGTTTTAGTGGCCTGAAGGCAGTCGTAAAATAAAATGAATAGGACGTCCGGCAGATTTTTCGTTTCTTTCGAAATCATGCGATTTTTGGCGAACTGACGAGGCACAGTATGGGAGTGTTTGTTTCCAATATCTTCAGCAAATGAAAACGTAGATAATTACAATTCCATACAAAATTTCAAACTCACCAGCGAACTTTTTTGACAGGAAGTAGAGGCGCATGAAAATGAAAACAATGCACAAAAATCAATAAAATTCGAATTGATGCAGTCGAAAATTGATCCATAAAATTGACGTAAACGCTGCAGAGGGGACTCAATACTTGGATGGATGTTCGTGAATTTGATCATTCTCGGAAAATAGCCTGATTTTTTGTTGAATTCTGGTTTCTGTTTTGGAAATTTTTGCATTGTGCTGATAGTAATTAGATATTCACTTTAATATATTGATATGGTCTTATGACCACAAATCTGAAGTAAAAGCACAGACCAACAAGACAAATCACTTCATCGTTTGCGGGAATCGCGTCTTTCCGACCTTGAGAAATACAACAGACATAACCACACTTTTTTCTTCCTCAAAACAGCTATCAAATTAAATGCTTGACTTTGGAATATCTAAAATCGAAATGTGAAATGTGTTGGGATTCAGTAATCACAAGATTAAAATGAGACTAAGATTTTTCGATGAAACCATTTGAAAAGCAAATTTCCACTACCAAAACGAGTGTTTCCTCAAATCTTAAACTCCTATTGAAGAACTCGGTTGGAGTAAATAAAAATTTTGGAGAAATTTTATGGAAAACCAGTTTACCTTAATCAGAGAACCTTTGTAGTGACACTTATAGGTCTCTACGAAAACCCCCAAAATCTTCTGGAAGTTTGGGTGTGTTCTATTACATTGCAAACCTTTTTCTAATATGTGCTTATACAATCTAATTAATGTGTAAGAAATGAAGGAAGGTTAAAAATTTATAAACAAGAAATAGACTTCCTTTAAAAACTACATTGTCTTATCTTTTCCATAAAACTATCAATTATTACTCATATAAATATGTTATTCGTTAAGTTTTCAGTAACTATATTGTAGTAAGTATACCATGTTCACGTGAAGTCTGCCAAACTGTTTCAGACACTGGTTCTTACATAATTTAATTCAGCAAGTTGAGTATAATTTATAATTGCCTCACTATTTTATCAATAAAGAATATATATAACAGTAATTCATTAAAAGAAGTATTTTTTTTGGGGAAAATTTTTTCTTTGAAATCAATTTATCAAGCAAACAGAGACATACTATTGTATTAAATGGAAAATGTATAGGTTGTGATACTTTCACATCAAATGAGATTCATTTCAGTATAAAATTAAACTATAAATATACCAACTTTGTTCGATTCCAATCCTTGTGGTTGTGCAATCATATACAATTTAATCAGACATCCCATCGTTTTAATTGAATAATGGAGGTTGTAATTCTTTTACTTCAGTTGCGATTCCTTTATATTATATAAAATAAACATTATGAATGAGTCCACCTAAGTTCGATTCCAATTCTTGTTGTTGTACAATTAAAGCATATAATGAGGACTGTCATCATAAAATAGAACCTCAGAGATGACTAAACAATTGATTTTGTTGTAAAAACTGTTTGGATTATATTCTAAAATGGAACAGATACGAAACTATTCATCAAATAAATAGGACAAAAATTAATTTCAGTTTTTTTACATGTTTATAACCTCTTCAAGTGAGTCCAAAAGCGGCGAGAGTGACGTAATCCTATTCCTGCAATCTGATTGGCACCCCAAAGCACCCCAAACGCCTGCTAAAATTCTGATTAGCTCTATTGAGGGTGATATCTGCTCTGACATAGATTTCCTAAGTAAATGACGCGAGTGGTTTATCTGGTTAGTCTATGGTAAAAGGATGATGGCCTTCCTTTGTGAGAAAAATGTGTGCCCCCAAATTCTCTCAAAAAAAAATTCAGTTTCAGATCAGTTTCCCAACTTCAATCACAAGCACTTACTACTTTTATTGGGTCTAAAAATCATCTTCAAATCGATGTTCTTGTATTTTCACATTTTTCATTTAAGAATCATCCGTTTGTACCCAAATCTGTAGAGAAAATATGGGATCGCTGTGCTGGATTCCAACTCAACTATTCTGACCTACACAAATTATAGTCTCTTTACCGATTTACTTCGTTTTGACATCCGGAATTGTATTCATCTGTTGTAAAGTTGTTATGTCATTACAGGTGATGAGATCAAGTCGATGTGAAACTTCATGTTCAAATTTGGTGTCAAATTGTTGTCCGATATTTTCAATTTATTTTAATTAAATATGTAATTTACTCAGAATAAACCGTCGCTAAATTTCTGGTTTGAGGTTCAGGAATAGGTTGTGAACTACATGAGAGAAATAAGTGATTGTTTCCAATATCTTTCACAAATGAAAACATAGATAATTACAATTCCATACAAAATTTTAAACTCACCAGCGAACTTTTTTGACAGGAAGTAGAGGCGCATGAAAATGAAAACAATTCACAAAAATCAATAAAATTCGAATTGATTTTGACGAAAATTGAACGCTGCAGAGGGGACTAAATACTTGGATGGATGTTCATGAATTTGAACATTCTCGGAAAATAGCCAGATTTTTTTCTGAATTCTGGTTTCTGTTTTGGAAATTTTTGCATTGTGCTGATATTAATTAGATATTCACTTTAATATATTGATATGGTCTCATGACCACAAATCTGAAGTAAAACGATGATGGCCTTCCTTTGTAAGAAAAATGTGTGCCCCCAAATTCTTTCAAAAAAAATTCATTTTCAGATCAGTTTCCCAACTTCAATCACAAGCACTTACTACTTTTATTGAGTCTAAAAATCATCTTCAAATCGATGTTCTTGTATTTTCACATTTTTCATTTAAGAATCATCCGTTTGTACCCAAATCTGTAGAGAAAATATGGGAATGCTGTGCTGGATTCCAACTCAACTATTCTGACCTACACAAATTATAGTTTCTTTACCGATTTACTTCGTTTTGACATCCGGCATTGTATTCATCTGTTGTAAAGTTGTCATGTCATTTCAGGTGATGAAATCAAGTCGATGCGAAACTTCACGTTCACACAAAGTAAAATTCAGAAAAATTTTGTGTCAAATTGTTGTCCGATATTTTCAATTTATTTTAATTAAATATGTGATTTACTCGGAATAAAGCGTCGCTAAATTTCTAGATTAAGGTTCAGGAATAGGTTGTGAATTACATGAGAGAAGTTAGTGATTGTTTTCATGGTGCAGAAAGGTACCTGAAGCTGCATCATTTTGAATGCTTTGGAGCTCCATATCTTTCAAACAGGCAGACAGTCAAATTGCTAATGCAGTTTTGGAAATTATCTAAGTACTATCTTCGCAACAAGAAAAGTGTGAGCTGTTTGTATTAGGAAATTACACTCCAAAATGCAATGTTCTGAAGGGGTCTGAAGACAAATCATCCAATCTCGGTATCAATTGATATATTGATAATCCTTCAGGCTCCAAGGCCAAAATTTCGCATTTATTTGGTTTCATTCATTCCAAAATTGTTTTTTTTATTTTGGAACTCCACTTGTGTATGATAAAAAGCGACAAAGAAAATTCATGAAATAAAAGCTTCTACTCTTTATGAATCGTATTAGTCTGGATTATATTATTCTGAAAAAAGAGCTCAAATTTGAAACTTTCAGATAAGGTTCACACATGTTTTCAAGTCTTTTTTTAAAATTTTTTTAAAACTTTTTCGCACCCCTTTTCCATTTAGATTCGATATATCCGAACGCATATTCTTGTTTTTGTACTGAACTCCACAATTCATTATAACACACAACAAAACAAGCTGACATTCAGGATGAAAATAAAAAAACTCCTGTGGGACACCGTGAACGACTCACCACGGTCAAAACAAAACCCCCGAGTTACGCGATTATTCAGCTCGTCCTGGTTTCGGGATTTGGACAATGGAAAGGCAGAGACGGGGGCCGTTTAATTTGTTTACATATAAAACAGAATGCACTGATAAATATCCGGCCAACAGCACCGAAAGGCAAATAAAACGGTCCGAGCGGCGGCTTTGTCCCGGGTTTATTTATTCGGTAAATACCCGAAAACGGACGCCGATGCCGTATCTCAAGTTCAGAAATTAGCCGGGGTTTTTTTTTGACGACCCTCATAATTCCGAACGGTAAACGTCGGAACCATGGTCACGGAAAAATGGAATTGTAAACACGAGGAAAATTGTACATTATTTCATTTATTGGTAGTGGTTTTGATCATGAATGTTTTAACATGTTTCAGTTTTTACTTTGTTAGTACCTTTATTAACTTTCTGTGATAAACACGAAATGTGAATGTCACTTGAAAGTTAATTATTTCTTCGTCAGAAAACACTCAATTCTTCGTCATAACTACCTATTCAAAATGTTCAATCTTGCCAGTTTCATTATTCAACTGCAGTAATTGAAACAAATGTTAGTACAATAATTACATTGCTTCCTAGCAAACAGTAGAACCTTTTCCAATCCGCCAATACTCAGCAGTAGAAGTGTTTAAAAAAAAATCCTTTTTTTTTCGATTTGGCCAATGTTATAATAATATTGGCTATTTGGACCGGAAATGTACAAGGTGTCCATGAGAGGATCATCAACTCGGACAAATCAAATTCATCAAAATTCAAGATTTTCAAGTTAGAATCTACATTTTTGATCTTTCAGCTGGTTCTATGTAAAATATAGGGAAGTGGCAGCATAACCCTGAAAGAAAATCCTTCCGAGCTATCGAGGAAAACTCATTGATGATTTAACAATCCCAACTAAGAATAATTATTCATTGAAACATCGAACTTATCATTCTTTCTGTGCTTTCCAGAAGTCACAGACAACTCGAAATTGTTTTTTCCCTAATAACTCGGACCTTTTTTTTGGATCTTAGTAACCCTCCTCTTTTCTTACGTAAAATAGACTAGTAATATTGAAAAATATAGGTCGTTATTTGAAAATCTTGAGTTGTGTTGAATTTGGTTTGTCCAATTCGATAATCCTCTCATGAACACCCTGTACATTTTCGGTCCAAATACAAAACATTTATGATACCCCATACTAGGGAAATATAAAATGAAAGATTCTTCCAAAAAAAATTTTTTTTATAAGAATTCAAGTATCCTAGAAACCCCACAGAATCGACCCAAGGTATGGCATATCATTGTAAATGTCACCAAGCAAGCAATTAATTATGCAATTGTATACTGGGTGTGTCATTTGAAATAAAGAAGCAGTAGGCTGTTTCCAGTATAATTGGAAGTTGAAGAAACCTGGAAATATTTCAGAGAGAAAGTTGTTGATCGAAAACTCCCAAATGCAAATTTTCCGTACAAAATTATGATGTATTCTCCGTTAACGTCTAATAAAAGGCTGTCAACCGTGAGACACCCTGCATAGCTGTAATTTCCCCCAGTTAAAATAGATTGATCCCACGTGACAGGGTAACAATAAATCGAGATCTGGTCGCTTATACAGGGTTTTTCAACAAGAACTTTGTTTTTCAATGTGGTAACACCGGCACCACATGACAGTTTTGACATTTAGTTTTTTGACTTATTCGCAGTATATGCTTTGGCAATTGTTACAATGAATTCAATTTCGCTCGAAAATCGCATTAAAATAATTCAAATCCACTATGAAAATGGTCGTTCTGTTAAAGTTACATTTCGTAAAATTCGTGATATTTTCGGACAACATAAACGTCCTTCTGAGACCGCTATCAAGAATTTGGTCGCGAAATTTGAGTCGACAGGCTCGGTACAAAATGTGCCAACACCAACACGTGTTCGACCGGGTCGTTCAACAGAAAACATTGCTGCCGTGAGCCACAGTGTTGAAGAAGAAAAGTTATCAATTTCACGACGTTCTCAACAATTGGGGTTATCCAAAAGCACAACATGGCGAATTTTGCGACAGGATTTGGCTTTGAAGCCTTACAAGATTCAACTGGTGCAGGAATTGAAGCTGACCGACCATTTAAATCGCCGTAGATTCGCTCAGTTGATTCAGGAACAACCTGCTGGTTTTTCTCAAAAAATCATTTTTTCAGACGAAGCACATTTTCATTTGTCAGGGTACGTCAACAAGCAAAATTGCCGCATTTGGGCTTCTGAAAATCCTAAAGCAATTATTGAGAAGCCTTTGCTTGCTGAACGTGTCACTGTGTGGTGTGCTATGTGGTCTGGAGGTGTGATTGGGCCGTTTTTTTTCGAAGATGAGGCTGGAAATGCGGTAACAGTCAATGGATCACGCTATCGCGAGATGTTAACAACTGAATTTTGGCCTATTATTGATGACATGGATGTCACTGAAATGTGGTTTCAACAAGACGGTACCACATGTCACACAGCCAATGAAACGATCAATTTATTGCAAACCAAATTTCCCGATCGCATAATTTCGCGAAATTCAGCTGTTAATTGGCCGGCCAGATCGTGTGATTTAACACCACTGGATTATTTTTTGTGGGGCTATGTTAAAGACAGAGTTTATACGGAGCCAATCGAATCGATTGCAGCCTTAAAACTCAAAATCCGTGATGTCATTAACGAAATAGACCCTCCATCTTGCCAAAAAGTGATTAAAAATTTTGTCAACGTCTGTCAGCGTGGTCGTGGTGGACATTTGTCAGATATCATTTCTCATTCATATTTGCCGAACTTTTCTCTTTGTAATACAATAAAACTTTTATTCATTTTCCACTAAATTCTTTGTTTTATTTTGTTTTAAAAAACCAAGTTCTTGTTGAAAAACCGTTTACTTTCCACTTTTCCGCATCGTGCAAAGCAAGCTGTGTAAAGATGCAATTATAAACTTGAAGAGTTCTGGGAATAATTCAGACAAAAAGTTCAGTGTCAAAAACCCCTTAATACTAATCTTCAGCACAAAATTATTATCTGTTTCCGTAAACATCTAATAGACCATACACCGTGGCACACCCTGTATAGCGGCGAATTTCCTCTGTAATAACAGATTAGTCCCACGCGACAGGGTAAAAATAAATGGAGATCGGGTCTCTTATATTTTCCCTCGCATCTTCAAAACTAATTCCGTTCCGAGACCTTCTGAGCGGCGAACAAAACGAGGAGTTTTTGTTGCTTCTTTAACCCCGCATAATTTGATGCCCGGGTTCTCAGCCCTATGCGAACAGAATTCTTTGTTTCTGCCGGGCTTTTTCTGCCTCACTTTGTCCAATTTATGGTAATGTTTTGTTTTATTACATTGTCTTCGCATATTTTGCCGCATTTGGGTAAAATGGGGAGACGGCTTTTGAATATAATGAAGCGACTTCTGTTGATTATTTTTCGTAATATTCCACTTGCCACAAAACGACTTCACTCTGAGATATTTTTAGGTTATACAGGGTGGGTCTCTGTTGCTTAACCTTTATTTACACAGATACTTCAAGGTTCATTCATTATTCCGTTTTGTTACAATGCTATAGTTTGTCGGTTGATCTCAAGTTTATTTTGAGAATTCAAAAATGGATATGAATATCGAAATTGAAAACTGGACCAGACATCCCGTTGCGAATGATATATCGACTGTATGAGTTTTTAGAGTGCATCAAAATGCAATGCAAAACTTTGATTGTTAGGCTGGCCATAAACGTCTGTAACTGAAGTTTAATTCGTTTCGGCGATCGAAATAGTGACTGAATATTTTTTTTCTAAGGATCTAGCAATTCTAGCAACAGTTATTTCTCCGTTTAGTACCATTTTGAATAAGTTATGTCTACATGAAACCCATTGGAGGTCAGTTAGTTCCGAAAGACCTCATTATTCTGCAGAATATCAATCGTGTGAAGGCAATTAATCCGAAGAAACATATCAAATATATACCGTTTCAACTGATACGGCTCCGATCGACTTTTACCTAGTGATGGGACGAGTCGTCGATTTCTCAACTCGATCTACTCGAGTTGAATCGATGGCCAACTCGAGTTGCAACTCGAGCCGACTCGATTCGGTGCTTATGCTTTCGCGCCAGCGATTCGCCTTCGTATCGAGTCGAGTTGGGTCCCCTCGAGTCGGGCCTCGACACTGATTCGTTCGCCGACTCGAGGCTCGATGCGTCGATGTCGATCTACTCGAACTGAGTAGGAATAGAAATTGGAAGGAATTGTAGAATCGGGACTCGGAAGTTGGAACTTTTATGAGTCTCGCTAACAGCTGACTCACATATAACGTATTTAATTACATTTTACTTTTATATGAGGAATAATAATAATTTAGTGCCCAACTTTAATAAACAACGGATTTATTGTGAAAAAAGTTCTAAAATATCACTCCTCTCAAAAAAGACTATAACATAATATTTATATCGAAAAGGGGACCATTGTCAATAAATAAATGAATAAAGTTCAATCAATCCAACTCTGGTCTTAAATCACCCCCTTCACGACGCAAAAATATTTTCGTTTATAGGCAGTCAATTTAAATTCATCCGTAATAGAACAACACCCTGTTGAGATCGATCCAGACTGAACTGAATTAAAATAAAACTGCATCGAGCAGATCGAACTGCCGATCCACTACCACCAACACCAACCAACTCGAGCTGTATCGATCGATATCGACGACGGGAGGCACCGACGTTTCACGAAATCGTGATTTCTACGCATCGAGTCGGGTGCTGAACTCTAGATCCGAATTGCTTTCGAGTTGACTCGAGTTCATTCAAAAGCAAGTCGAGCTAACTCGTCCTAAGCGTAACTCGAGTTAATCGAGCTGGATAGCTCGAGTTCATCTCTACTTTTACCCCGTTCCAAAACACAAATTACCACTTCGAACCACGGGGTCCCAAGGAAGAGAAGAAATTTGAGAAAATTTTCGGCGAGGACTGTAGTCGATTCCTGAATATTTGTTCAAAATATTTCAAATGATTGGCATGATGGATGGCCTGGTTTGACAGTGCCAAATTTTTTGCGCAAATACCGATGAGTGGAATGGTAGAAACATAAAAATAAAAATGCCGTTCTCGATTAAGGGAAGGAATACATTTGAAAAAAACCTAAGTTCTCGTCCTGAATCGTTGAGAACATTTCATAGAACTTGTTATAAAACTATGAGTTTTTCCATGTAAGATGAGGGTAAGACTTTGAATGGAAAATTGCAGATATAAGTTTGACTATTATTGATTTTAAAAAATAAAGATAAAGTGGAACATGGTAGATTGAAGTTATTATTTATCGCAACTCATTAGGATTACGCTTATTGATTGATTATAGTATTCCTTTGTGTCTCACAGAATCTCGATCAAACAGTTTGCGCAAATATAGTTTTTGTGCACACTGTTTGTTCAGGTATGGGTTCTCTAGGCTCTAAGAATCTCAAAGGAATACGATTACACATAAGTAGCCCTCGAAAGTGTATAAGGAACGTGAGCAACTCATGAGCCGCTCAGCTCGCAGGGCTTTATGCAGCTTTGTATGATCCCCAAGTTATAGACCTTAGAACATTGCGATAAAAAATAATTTCAATCTACCATGATCATTTGATCTATGTTTTTGCTAATAGATTGAACAGTATTAATAAATGTTAAACTTCCATCCCCCAATTTACCCATTGAAAATCTCACCCTTATATTAAATGTGAGGTAACTCAAGATTTCATTACAAGTTTCCTGAATTGTCCTCAATGATTCAGGACGAGAACCTTTACTTCCAAATCCATCCATAATCTGGAACTGCCGTTTCATTTGTATGTTCCTATCAATCACCAAATTCTTCCAACTTTCTTCTTAATGAAGATAGGAAATGGTTTCATGGAGAAGAAAGAGCTCCAGTAGTAATAAATAACATAATCACAAGGACGAATATCCGTCGATAAATCAACAAATATTCCCCCTTGATCAGAGCTAATCACCCAATCAACCAAATCACCTACACCGAAGAAGCGGATCCAAGTAGAATGACTACAGCTGTTTCACAATTGTTATTGATCGTCAGGTCAACTTAACTTGGATAAACCGCAGAGAGTTCTCTCGATACTTGTTACCTTTCAGAAGGATCGCTGCAGTATACAACTTACAGCGCGCCATCTGCCAGGAGCATCTTGCGAATCTCACCTTCGAGTGCAGAATACTTTGATCGATGTGTTTGACGTTCATCCTTTTGTCGCATCAGGTCGCTGAAACTGCGATATTGCAGCTTTACAAACAACCGATCAACATTGGAAACACTCGGTTCATGTGGATTCCCACAAGACGAAAACGTCCAACATCTAACAAAGATAGGAAATGGTTTCATGGAGAAGAAAGAGCTCCAGTAGTAATAAATAACATAATCACAAGGACTTGATTTGGTGATTAGCTCTGATCAAGGGGGAATATTTGTTGATTTATCGATGGATATTCGTACTTGTGATTATGTTATTTCTTCTTAATGTTTTCTCTGCATGGGCATAGTCTGCTCTAATCAGTTTTGAACTGAATTCTTGGAGTTTCAAATTTTGAAAGATATAAAAAAACTACTGAGGGTTCATTTCAAATTTCACCAATTAACGAACCACAAGACAACTGAATGCCTAAATTTAGGAGAAGTAAAACGAGAAATCCCATGACTGCTCACTCCCTGCTTTAAAATTATTATCTAGACACAAACTATGCCCCCAAAATTCCGAATAAAATTAGCTGGGAGAAGCTGGGGTGAGTGACAGATCGTAATGCCTTCCCCTTTCGTCGTTGAGTCTTCGGGTGGCGACACGTGCAATCACACCCTTGAATCTCGATTACAACATTAACAACCCCAGGCTCTTCGCCCTAGCGTAGGGTCAGATTTCGATTTCTGGATATTGAGACGCTTGCGAGTTGAAGTTTCTCACTCGACACCACTCTAAACGTGATCATCTTCATTAGGGGATATTTATCGATTGATCAATGTTGAATATAAATCTTTTCGACATTATTGTTTCTACCAATCAGAATACAAACTTCGTTTCAATTCAAATTTGGATTTTTGATCAGAAAGATGCTAAAATTGTTCAACAGCGTAAGACATGTCAGAACCTAGATGGATGACCACTTTAGCTACGAATTTAAAGAAGGTAACAAAATATCCGAACTTCAGGATATTGTCGATTTTTCATTTGTCTATTTGAATCTACCCAAGATTCGCTTTCAAAGAAGACCAGATGAAATGTAATTTTAAGTTGGGTCCAGGTGAGTGTAATCCGAATAAGGAATGCAATAAAATTCAATGAACGATTCGGCGAATAGTGTGGACGGCACTCGATCTAGGCCTCGAATAGTACATTCAAATGCATTCGAGTTGAAAACCGAGTCCTGACGAAGCAGAGAGAACGCTGCCTGGAACCATAAAACTCCTTCCTTGTGATTTATGGCATTCGCTGTTCTCATTACACCCATCTGAACCCGGTTTTAGAAGTTGAATGAACAGTGCAAAAAGAGGTTTACTTCGATTCTTAGGGGGACATATCACATTGGTTCTAATAAATTCATATCAACCCTTTGAGCGCGATTACAGCAACCTCAAAAATATTAAATAGGAAGGGGGGTTGAGTGACAAGTGTTTTTAAAGGTGTTTTGACCTGAATTGGTTTATTCAGGTGTATTGGGGTTTCAATAATAGAGACCTCGTATGGAATAATTATTCGCACTTGATTAATTCTGTCGTTATCGAAATGAAGACACGACCGACGAATATTTTCTGATCTTCATCAGAAATGTTGATGCTTCTAAAATAAGCAGATAATTGAAGAACTTATTGACAAGTTGATCAATATCGTTGCACTTATGACACGAAGATGTTGTTGAGGTGTATTAAAAACGCACTTTTAACACGTAACAAAAATGTATTTTCTTGAATCTGTATTAGATAACCAGACCGAAATGGTATACAAGTGATTTGCTCAATAGAATCTAATGTGATTTGTATGGTAGAATAACCAAAGGGTGTATCATTCTCGCTTGGAATTCAATGGGATCTGTGTCAGAAACTCAATTACTCGCAGAACTCCTATATAGACATTTAGGCTGGTCTTCCACTGCAAGCGATTTCTAGAGGCGCGATAGGAGCGTAAACGAACGAATTTGCGCGACAGATCCAAATGAATGGAATTCTAGGTACCCTCGTCGACTGGCAGCGAGTTCATACGGGTGATTTCGAGAGGATTCGAGCGGCGCAATCGTATCCCGATCATTTTGGATCTGCCGCGTCTATACGCTCGAAAAGAGGAGCTATCCGTCGGAAAGTGGAATGTATGGTTTGTGAACGGAATATTTGTTGAAGCTCGTTGTTTATTGTTGGTGAATTTTAGGTGGATCGAATTGAAAGGTTAACGAATGTTGTCGTTTTTCTTACATTAAACTCACATCCAGAAGTCCTGTAGGTGTATAATAGTAGCCTATCTGAAGTTGGACTCTTTGGCAATAATCGGCTGCATAGCATTCCAAATATAATTAATCCAGCGTGTTTCGCCATTATCTCGGGTTTTATAGCTCTTATTATCTCAATATCTATTATGAATTTGTTCTTTCAGTCTCCGACCAATTTTATTCCGAACATTTTTCTATATGCTCATGTGTTTTTGGCCCAAACGTACTGTAATGATTCAACTACGTTTCAATCAATCTCATGTGCAGAAGGATCTTTTCGATCACAAAATAAACATAGTTTTTTCTTTGTAAAACTCTACGGATTTTTAGTACTGACCTGTTTTCTAAAATACGCATGCACTTCTGCAAAATTTTAAGAATTTCTGAATATCTGTGTCACCATCATTTCTTTCGATGTTTGCAGTTTTTAAAGTTTTGAAGTCACGTTCTAGATACATTCATAACATATTTCTCTTCTGAAGGTGACTTTCACAGATAAAATTCAAATCAGCCATAATTTCGAAGTTTCACATCGTTTGTTTTCGAAGTACCCAGGTCATCAACATTCACACTTCAACTTCCATTCCAGTATTATAAATGAGTATACGATAATAATCATTCATTATCAAGATGGTAAATTTTTTCCGATAACTTCTTTTTTTCTAAATTTGAATCTACCTTAGCTCAAAAATTTTCTCCATTCCGTAGCTAACATATGCCTGATCAAGTGAGATTTATCCTTGAAATGAATTATTAATTCTAAATCCATTCCGTATCACAATTTCTTCAATAAACACGGAAATCTGAAGTAAAAATCCTCTGCTACGCAAGAACAAGAACGAACCGAAACCTCGCGAACTATCTGCCAGTGGACGACCCCGAAGCCTGAGACCGCTTCGGTCGTAAAAGCTCCTCGGCGCTCGTAAAACGCGTAGCTCATAAAAGCCCCAAATCGCTTTCAGTGGACGGCCAGGCCTATGCTTCTTGTAGCATTTGTAATGAAAATATTTTTCTATTCTCTGCTATCAAAACCCACTCCGTTTATTATTTTAATCTTCCACAACCACATCAATGTTCATAAACTCTAAACCATCTAAGTCTATCAATCTGTCATATTAATGACAAAACCAAACTATTCACACTTCTGCTCGCATCGTATTCCATATTACATCAGTCCAAAATTGGCAATTCCATTCCATCCCCAACCTGCAGTTCCAAATTATCTCCCTTCATACCTCGGGGCCTCCCGTTTCACATGTCACATCTCAATTTATATCACCGACCTATTCAAGTTTCCGTTCCAGAGGCGCTGGAACCGAGTCATCATGAGATGATAATATTACATTCCGTTCGGTTGAGCCAGAACCCCGCCGATTTTGTACACGTCTCAACTTATACATATTACATATATCTGTACGCTAAAACAAACCAATCTGAAGGCAACAAGCTAGATCTGTCACCGGGATTTCACAACTGGGTCGGGGGAATTCTAGGAGGATCACAGGGTAAAGCTCAGACTACACTTCGAGGCGTACTTCGCATGAATCTGTGAACTATGTGTTTCCTCTGCGAGTAACATCGAAGATTGAATTCACTAATTGAATGATGATGGATCGTGGCTAGCTTTAACTCAAAATAGAAAAATTCGGACGACATTTATACTTCTTTGGGAGTGAGTTGTGAAATTGAGCTAAGGAGCAACCTGTAGAATGTGATCTTGCGACTATCCTGGTTATTTTCAGAAAATCTTATAAAATCAGTTTAACAAGGGGCCGACTCCGCCATTTTGCAACTCTTAAAATGGCTCTGTACTGATGTCTCTTACGTTCATTTTGGCACACAGCCTCTCAATCGGTTGCTTATGAGAGTGGTGTGGTCCCAAAATCCGAGTGGGGTTTGAGATTTTCGAATTTATTGATGTTTTCCTGAATTTCTTTTTACGCGCTTGATCTGGGGAACAGCGCGTTATCATTTCGTCACGATGTCTGTAATTCCCGAATTTTGAGCCGAAATTGTTCTCAAACGACTAGGTTGGACTCACTGATGAAGAATCCGTGGTCAAAATTGATTCTGTCCGTCCGACCGGCCGGTTGTCCGTCCGGTCGTGTGCGCTGTAACTTTCGAACGGAAGGACTTAGAGTCTTGAAATTTTTAGGTTAGGTTAAGATCCTGAATATCTCGGTTGAGTTCGTTAATGGGCCAAAAAAAATGGTTCCTGTGCTACAGCCATTTGAAATTTTGATTTTTCAATAACTCGAAAAATATTTATCTGATCGAAATGAAACTTGGTTGGAAGATGAACAGTGTCAATAAGAAGAATTATCCATGGAAAAATTCGAAAGAAAAACTTTTTACTTTGAAAATTTTTATATTTCATTGAAATTTCACTGAAATTTCCAAGTCTCCATTTCCATCCAAGCGCGTAAAAGCTGCTGACTTCACGTCAGTGCTTGTCCAGATTTATTCGACTTATATTACCATTCTGACATCCTGTTCTGTAAGTTTCACACCTGCTCACATGTTTTTCCTGTGATAGTAATCACAGGAGAACCCTGATAATGACTTCTTTCTGGTCGAAAACGCTCGCTTCTTAATTGTCACACAGGAGTAGGTTTCATTCAATATCTTTATACACATTCCACTAGGTTGAGTCAACTCCTTTTCACAATGAAAGTTATGATTTCTGATACTACATTCGCAACTTCTTAATCAAGAAAAGCATGGCCCTAAGAAAAGGTGTTATCTTGATGAAATGTAAGTGCATTATTTATATGGGATTCTAAAATTTATCGGGATGCTTCGATATCTTCAGTAAGACCAATTGAAATAACTTTTTTGTTGTCGAAAATTTTCGCCCTTGTGGGGACGCTGCAATATCTTTGCACAGTTTGGACCAATAATATAAGTTTGAATAAAAATAAAAATAGAGAGTGCATTTACTCACGGTAAGTGCAAGCTTCATACCGTTATTTATTCTCGAAGCATTCAGAATTCATTCTCTTCATATTCCCAAATGAAGAACCCGTAGAGCTAGTACTTGATCAAGAATTACCTGAAGATTAATACAAAATTGCAACGGAAGTCTAATCGAGGATTCTTGTGCAAATCTACCAAGATATCAAGGGGTCTCTTGTTCGGAGGGGTCTTCTCATGAGGCTCCTTTACCTTATATAGTTTATATAAGACAAAATGAAATCGTCAACAAGTAAATAATAATAAAGAGTTTATTGAAACAACCTATAACATAGAGTGTTAATAAACTCGAAGGAGACTGTGAATTAATCAGAGTTGATAACTGTGTACAGCTATGAAATTAAAGTTTTGGCTAACATAAGCAAATAAAACAGGAATGGAAAACATATATGAGGAAATTGTAAACGTCTTGATCTGACTTGAATAGAATTGAAATTCTACAAAACTAAAAATAACAGACTTCTTCTAACCACGGTGCGCCGCATGCATCGCATAGATCAATAAACCATCTGATTTATGCACATTTACTGTGCTTTCTTCGTGTTCTCTATCCGTTCAAACGATTTTCATATTGCAAATATTTATACGTTGAAACTCAATATTTTCACCTATAAATTCTTTGCCAACAGAATAGATGAAAAGCCACAATGAATTATTCAAACGCAAAATGGGAATGTTTGGTAGTTTGGAGTATCTCATTGGGTCGTAAATCATAAGCGTAAACATATATTCGAAGTGAACGCGGTCAATGATTTCCGATGCTGTTTTCCCGATTCAATCGAATAGAAAATTTCATGCGAAGGGACATAAAATTCGATTTGGATTTGCATAGCCTTGATTTTGTTTTCCTCATTGGGGAGATGATTGTTAATAAAGGGTTTTCCAATAAGAGGTGTCATTTTGATATTCAAAGAAAAATGCCATTAATCAATATAAATAATCGGATGTTTATTTGATTATAAAGAAGAAGCTATGCCGTTAATAGTGGAAAATAACATCAGGCAAATGACCACCACGACCACGCTTACAGGACCATATCCTTTTAATGAAATTTTCCATAAACAAATCGCTAAGTGGCTGCCCTTTGTCCTCGATAGCCTCACGAATTCCATCTTTGAGGTCTTGAATCGACGCTGGGCTATGGGCGTAGACCTTCTCTTTCACGTGGCCCCAAAGGAAGAAGTCGCAAGGTGTTAAATCACAAGATCTCGGTGGCCAATTGTGATTACCTCTTCGAGAGATAACACGGTCCGGATACTTTTCCCGCAAAAGATCATTGGTTCCGTTGCTTGTGTGGCACGTAGCGCCGTCTTGTTGAAAGTAAACGTTGTCCAGATCAATACCATGCAATTCCGGCCATAAAAAATCATTAATCATCTCTCGATAGCGCAATCCATTCACCGTAACTGTTGCTCCAGCCTCATTTTCGAAAAAGTAAGGACCAATGACTCCGCCGGACCATAAACCGCACCAAACAGTCATACGTTGAGGATAGAGAGGCTTTTCAACAATAACTCTCGGGTTTTCCGAGCCCCAGATGCGACAGTTTTGCTTGTTGACGAAGCCACCGAGGTGGAAATGGGCCTCATCACTCAAGATGATTTTTCGATGGAATTCCGGATCATTTTCATGCATTTCAACGACCCAATCAGCAAAGACACGACGTTGTTGATGATCGGCCGGATTGAGTTCTTGTGTTAACTGAACTTTATAAGCCTTAAGACCCAAATCTTTATGCAAAATACGGTGTAATGACGTTTGTGGAATGCCTAATTCCAAAGAACGACGAGAAATGGACAAACCTGGGTTTTTTTCAACACTTTCGGTTACAGCAGCAATATTCTCGGCTGTTCTTGAGCGACGTGCACTGGTTTCATTCTTCACATCACTAACTCGTCCCAAAAGCTCGAATTTTTCCACCAATTTCTTTATTGCGGTCCGACAAGGTGCTTCACGACGAACCAAAAATGTTCGAGTTTTACGAACCGTCTCTGCCAAATTTTCACCATTTTTGTAGTGAATTTTAATAATTTCAATGCGTTGTTGAAGCGTGTATTGTTCCATTTTTATTAATGAAGTAGTTTCTACTTGTCAAATGTCAAAAAATGACAGCTTTAAAAGTGACATCCACCCAAATAACGGGCTATTCAAAATAACACCTCCTATTGGAAAACCCTTAATGTTCAAATCAGATATCCACCTTCAACGAGTTTGTACCTCATCATTTAGGAACATATTATACGGAGTATCTCAAAATAAAAGAGAGCCATGGTGTGGAGTCTTCGTATCTAGTGCGATTTTCTGACCAAAAAAATTACTAAAACATGGAAAACAAAGTTTAAACATCTTCATGGTCCAGCTCCGCTAGTGTGTGAATTCGCGACATTTGTCTGTCCGTCCATGGCATCCTTTAGCGTGCCCAAACGCGAGAAATACAGACCTCCGGATGTTTACGCTCTCGATTATTAACAGCTCCGTCTGCCGGGAGCGGCGGAGAGATTTGTCTACGATAGCAGTCGAGTGTGTGGGCGGCGTCGACGGTGTCGTGTTTCTCCCCCAAACCGCGACCCTTACCGCGGCGCTACACAAGTTTACATCCCGACCACAGCCGCCCGACGGACCGGGTTGATGTTGCGGTTATCGGGGAACGAGCCGCCGCCGACATCCCGTACATTCCTTCGGGATCAGTCGATATTCTAGAGTTCTAATGTCGGCCTCTCTTGTTGCGTTTGGCTGGTGCATCGTTCCCACATTACTAAGTGTGGACCATCAAGGAAGAAAGCGAGAAATATCTCATTTATGTGCTCCTTTTTTCGGAAAAAAAAATCTAAACTTGAAGTTTTAAGGGTAGATTTTTAAGGCCGAGTATCTCGGTGAATAGCTAATAAATCGAAGAAATTCTCGATGTTGAAATTTGCCGCATTGAAAGAAAATCTAGCTTTTCTAAACTGACGTGGGGTCAGGAACTTTTACTCGCTTGTTCAAATTCTAACTATTATATCAACACGAAATTTCGCACCTAGTTGCGTGTTGGTAGTCTCCACATGATAAAGTTTCAATCTGATTGCTTCTGTACTTGAGATAAAAATAACGTTAAAATTCCAAATAACGAAATAACAACGAAAATTGACACATTTTTATCCCTCCAAAAGTAAATATCGGATCGAATTGAAATTTGTTACATTGTTGTTAAATACCGCCTCTAAGTTTCGAGCCGAATTTGATTGAAATCTCATCAATATTTTCAGAGAAAAAAATGTTCTTCAAAAATTTTAAAAATTATCCCAAATGAAGCTTCAATCGATACTTGAAAGACTTGAAATGCCCTTTGTTATCCACAAGGCATTAAACCTCGAAATTTATCGTTTCAATATGGGATAGCTAGCACTAATATTAATACATGTGGACGTAGGTTCCGAACCACTAATGATACTAAAAGTTCCTACAGTGGTTTATGTCTGAGAACACATACTTGAAGAGTTACAACCCATGTTTTATTTTCCACTTTTACTCTTCACAAAGTATATTGGAATACTATCCTCAAAATATTTTTGGGAGAAAGTTTTATCCAAAAACTCTATTACCTTTTGAGATTTCATCGTATAGCGGATAACATATCCCAAGAAAAAATTAAAATAATTTCTTTGAGCTGCTTTTGAACCATATGAAATATCGTCATGCAGGTTTTCTCGTGGATCAGAAACGAAAGACGATTGATATTTCCAATGTCAGTTTGACAACTCCTGAAGAATTCGTCTTCGTCCTTTTAAGTCCTTATAACAGCGGATACACGTCTATATTAATTTTTCCTCTAATTCTGAGGTTCTGAACTTAGGTATATCCGAATTTATTCTCCATTAATCCTGAGACCCTGTATAATTTGTACTATATTTTCTTGGTCATGAAATGCGATTGGCGCCTTCGGTCAGAGATTCTAAATACATGAGAACCTATCACTCAATTCTCCTAATTTCCTCTGAGAATACCAAATACGCAATCTCGTCGTTAATGAAATTCATCATCACCATTCAATTTGTTGAAGAATGACTAATTAATCAACGTTAAATGAAGAAGGAGAAAAATAAACCTTCTTGTGATTCTTGTGAACGTTCTCATTTATGTTTTCTTTTTCCCACGAAGTGTTATGAGCGCAATTTGCACCGATAATGAGACAACGAAAGGGAATGTGTTAATCAAATAGCCACGCACCAAATTGGTTCATTTCTTCGAAAGACTGAAACGGGTAAAGTCAATTATCCATTTTGGGAAACTGTGTCGGGTCCAAATTGCTGTGAGAAACGGTAGCGATTTATCTAACGGAAACGATTCGGTCGGTTCAGCGGTTCTCAAACGGTTCCCGCTGGCATCCTGCCCTTTTTTCGGAAAACGACATAATAACGAAATAATTCAAGACTTTCTGCAGGACTTTATAATTTGGTTTGCACTGTTCGACAGCTTTGAATAATTCAACTGAAGTTCTCTGATAGTTCCAGTCAAATGAAAACTATAATGAACCGTTATTCTGAAGTGTTTTTCTATGTTTTCACGTCCAGTATCTGAAAGAATTATTTATTCCAAACTGAATAAAATTATTATGTCAGAAAGCACCCTCGCTATGACGGAATTCAAGCTATTTGTCAAGCTATTTGAAGAAATGTTGCCTAATGAACAATGTGAACTGATACGTTTCAGAGTTCATTTCTCCTTCATCAGACAGTAAAAGGGAAATTTACAGAAATATTTCCTTTCAATATTCAAAGGTTCGTCAAATTGACATTTTTTTAGATCATAGCAACGTAGAATCACTTGATATCAATATTTTTATTCTACTCCTTTCTTTTACCAAAATCTCAAATTCTGCCAAATTCAATCTATTTCTGGAGGACAATTGGCGAAATTATTTTCTCCATTCAGCAAAATATTTCAATTTTTTTTTAGATTGTATGGTTCAGCCATCAGTATTTTTGTATTATTGGAATAATAGAAAGTTACAGCATGATTAGATAAGTATTTTTAAAGATATTTCGGATAAAACAACTATAATGAGAAAAAAACCCAATTTTTCTCTAATATCTGCGAAAATAAAAATTGTAGCGAACCGAAATTTGGGGCGCTATTTAGAAATATTGAGTTCAAAGTATGTTCCAGATTTCCCTGAAATATGATTTCTGAAAAAAAAATTTCATTCAAAACTTTCAAACCCAACGATACCAACAGAATTGTGTGTTTAGTTCGTGAAGAAGTTCGCAAGAAGGCCGACCGGATAGAATCGATTTCGACATTGAATTCGTCAAAACCAAGCCAAACCTAGTTTTATGAAATCGAAAATTACTGACATGGTCATAACAATAGCACGCTGTTCCCTAGGCCATGAGCGCAAAAATATGATTCCGACTAAATGATGGAGCTTTCAACTCAATACTCCGAATATCTTCATACAAACGCCTAAAGAATCATTAGGGGAGAAAAGAGAACAAACACAGAATCAAAGATTCTGCTGACAAAAAAATATAGAAACTTTTTACGATAAACAGAAACACTCGTTGAACATTTTGGCGACCACTCCGTCGAAGAAATCGATAACAAGAAATACATTGGACCAATAAAGACGCAATTAAATATTCGTCTCCATTAACATCGCGATTACGCGCCAACGCGGGTTAATTAAATGTGTGACTTCGCCGCCAGAGGGAGTGGGAGCGAGGATGCCGCTTTAATTACATTTAGTATGCTTGCGGGCGCGGCTGCACAAGACGTCTCTCTGAACCCCCCGACACAATCTCCCTTTTCTCGCCTCCACCTCAATTCGCCAAAACATCCCCTCGTTTGGATGCGAACCTCTTTGTCTCTTCCTGCTTTCTCAGTTTCCGGTTCGGAACAGGGCCGTACTAATGGGCGTTTGCATCACTGGGGCTATGAGAACATGCCCGACTAGAGCACTTGAGGTCATCATAGATCTCAGTCCTCTACATCTAGTGATCAAAAGGGTAGCCCATGAAGCTATCCTTAGAATCTCTAGGGAAGTTACAGGGAATTAGAGAATCAAAAGTCAGAGAGCTTGGTCCTCCCTGAACAAGTACATCTCATTAGCGAACCTACCTAGTGATGTTATGATTAAAAAAGTAAGCATCGAGAAGAACTTTGACTCAATGCTATGTAAAAGGGAAGAATGGGAAAAGGAATACACTACCCAAAACTTCAAAGCAAATACCGTTAAATGGTATACAGATGGTTCTAAAACCACGACGGGGGCCGGCGCTGGAGTATGCGGGCCTAGAACTAAATGTACACTATCGCTAGGCTCCTACTCGAGTGTTTTTCAGGCAGAAATACTTGCTATCGAAAGATGCATAGACATAAACCTGGAAAGAAACTATCAAGGGTGTGACATAGTGATCCATTCTGATAGTCAGGCTGCTATTAAAGCACTGAACTCCTATGTCATCGACTCAAAGCTGATATGGGAGTGCCGAAGGAAACTCAATGAAGTAGGCAAGAATAACAAGGTCTCCTTAGTCTGGGTTCCTGGGCACTCAGGAATCAATGGAAATGAAGAGGCCAACACTCTAGCCAGAAAGGGAGCACAAACGCTACCTACTGGCCCAGAACCTTTCTGTGGTATAGGCAAATGTACCTATAAGGAAGAGTTTTTGGAGAAAGAAGAAAATGAAAGGGGGGCACTCTGAAGGAATTCTCCAGGAATGGAACACTCTAAAAAGTTCCTTCGGAACTTTGAAATTGCTAGATCCACAAATCATCTGGATCTCAGTAAGAATAAGTTACGCCTCCTCACTGGTTTCCTCACAGGACACTGTCGCCTAAGGAAGCACATGATGAGAATGGGCTTTTCAGAAACTGACGAGTGCAGATTTTGTGGGGAGGAGGAGGAAACCTCTGTTCACCTGATCACAGAATGCCTCGCCATTGTGAGCCTGCGCAAAAGATACCTTGGACAGGAGCATTATAGGAGGAATGAGAACCTAGCCTCCTTGAAGCCCTCACAGATATTAGAATTCATCAGAGCTCTAGAGCTGGAGGGCGAGCTGTAGGTTGCGAAAACAGCTCTGACAAGGGGGCACAATAGACCTTAAGGTCGCAGTGGAACGTAACCCCTTACCAACTATAATAATGGACGTATTCGGGTTCTCTATCTACAATCGAGAAATTGTAAATTTAAACAAACCACTTGGTATTATTCGAGGAGATTGTTGAAATGGCTCGCGACACCGTACACACTTGCGAGGCAGCCCAATTAACTTGCCTCGCAAGCCGCTCAGCTCTCTTGTCTGTACGCGGCTTTAGGTAGCCCCCCAAAACATAATCCCACTACTCACTACAGTACTACAATATCACGTTGCTCTCAACAGCGGCGTCTTGCCCTTCTACTGCCATCGTGCATACCCAAAAATAACCGCGATTGTAAACGGAAATGTAAACGGGGTACCATACATTTTTACGTATGATACAAGAGCACAGATAAAAACCTCAGGAAAAACTCTGTCTCCCCGTATAAGTGTAATGAAATTGTTGTTTTTATTGAAGGGCTTCTTTTTCATCGACAAAATTTCTTCTTTCCTATGCGATGCAGGTTGAAATCTTGGAATCACACCTGCAAACAAAAAAAGAGACGAAAAAAACAAATATGAACTAGTAAATGATTTAGTACTCATTAAATTAATTCGAAACTCACGATCCATCTCAAAAAAGAATCAGACACCGAATGAATTGCCTCGAAACCATCGTCAAATTTATATATTGGACAACTATTAACTAAATGTTCTATTGTTTCCTCTTCTTCTCCGCACTCGCACCTTGGACTTTCGACCGAATTTTATTTGAAGAGGAAACTATTACAGCGACCATGACCGGTTCTAAGTCGATTCAAAATGCACCAAATTTTCCTAGGAAGATTGAAACCATGAACTTTTTCTGAAGGATCGCTGATCAAACCTTTGTTGAAAACATTACACGAATTCCATTCCGAACGCCAAACATCTTTGTGACTTTTATTGGTGTAAAAAAAATCGTTAATCCATAAAGGGTTACGAGATTTCAATCTAGCAATTTTAGAATCCGGAATATAAGACATGATTGGGAATAAATTCTGAAAGGAATGATATTTATCCCAAGACTTCATCACTGCAACCTGTCTACGAATATGAAAATTATGGACTCTGGAGATTTTCAGGACCGCTTTCTTTAAAAATAAAATGACGAAAGAAAATTCTGTTTCTGCAGACTAAATCGTTATCATGATGATTCAAGAATGGTTATTTCGTTGACAAAAAATGTAGTTAGCAAAGTTATTCCTAGTGTGGATGTAATTTTTTAATGTCGGTGATTTTAATGATGCATGATTTCTAGAATTAAAAATCTCATTCAAATAAGGAAAATTGATCCTTAGCACTTAGCCTCTGTCCTCCTGCATTATTTTCACCATCATTGTTGTACAGAAATATTATTACAACTACTTTTTTGATCACGTGTGTAGTTCGTCTCTGTCCTGCGAACTT
This sequence comes from Myrrha octodecimguttata, assembly GCA_958510865.1. NCBI lineage: Eukaryota > Metazoa > Arthropoda > Insecta > Coleoptera > Coccinellidae > Myrrha > Myrrha octodecimguttata. Next base: position 8,238,320 of record OY294063.1, read on the forward strand.
CTCCATTCACCTCCCCTCCAGCAGACATATTCAAGTACAAATATTTTGAGAGTCGAACGGAATTTTTATCCGGAATCCGTAGAGTGGTTCGTATAAATATTCAATTCCCATCCGTTGAAATTCCCCCTCATGACTTACGTATTCGGAATCAGATCAGGACGCATTCTCATTCCGAGTCCTCTCATTTTTTTCCCGCCAGTCAATGGTCCAATCGACGACGGTAAAATTCTCGACGCTCCCACGTTCCGTCGTAACGGATGGAATATTACTCTTTTTCAATTAGTCCGGAATTTGAGGATATCGGGAATCGAGGATCAATTGGATTTTCAATTGGAAATTTTACATCGCGTTTCTCGTTTTGACGTCTGGAGTACGGAGCTGAATTTACAATGGATGGAAATAACAAAGCCACTTATCTTCGCGAGCTGAAATATCGAACTTTTCATGCGATTGGTTTGAACGATGTCTCACGATCGCTGCTTGCAATATCTCGTTACAGATTATTCGCGCATAGGCTGCTTGTCCTGAACAATGCTAAGCTACAGAATGGCGTTGTCTTTGTTACAAAAATAGTTGGAACTAGTGAAGGATATCAATTGATCCGAGTGAAGGACAATTCTTTTCATACCGATCGATTAAGATCACAATGTAAAATAAAAATATAAGCATATATTCATCGGCACCAGATCAATGTTCTAGGCTTGCAAACTGGCGAAGGATCCGGAATCTATTCCCTAGTGTGCCGTTGAGATTTGTTTAAAAATACTCTGAAGTTTTGGAAAATCAGGTTCCTTAGGTTACCTATTGGTTCTATCTCGCAACTTTCTCCCAAAGGAGTCGAAGTATCGTACGAATTTTTCCGCGCATGTTCTAGGGGAACAGCGTGCTATCGTTTTGTCCAAATGACTGTAATTTTGGATGATTGAGCCGAAAATGGTCTCAATCGACTAGGTTGGACTCACTGATGACGAATCCGGTGTCAAAATTGATTCTGTCCGGCTGGCCGGCCGGCCGGCCGTCCGTAGACACGATAACTGTCGACAGAAGCAAGCTAGCAACTTGAAACTTTCAGGATAGGTTGCGCATCAGAATGCCGCAGTTAAGTTCGTTAATGGGCCAAATCGGTCGAATAGTTTCGGAGTTACAGGCACTTGAAGTTTTGAAGTTATTTATTTTTTAATTCAGAAACTGCTTGAGCGATTGGATTCAATCTTGGCAGTAAGGTGGAATATAACGACGCGCAATTTTGAGCCAAATTTCGTCAGGATCACATTGTCAGTAAATCAAAAAAAAATTTTTCCAGATTTTTTTCCGAAAAATTTTTTTTTCGGAAACCATTCATCATATCCAAAAAAAATTTCCACTCACACTTTGAGCTTCATATTTCACAGCAGTGTACCAAATTTCAGTTCGATACGATCATACGTTCTGGAGATATCGTGAATAAATATGTCAAATTTCGAGGTTTTCTTCTCGATATCGTTGATTTTTTTTGGTATAACTCGAGAAATACTGATTCAGTCCTGATAAAACTTCACAGCTAGTTTTGAGAAGCTGAAAGACAACTTTATGCGAAATTTCGTGATAATCGTATCATCAGAACAATTTGAAAAAAGAAATTTCTATGATTTTCTTATCATATCATCCTCATTAAATTCTGTATGAAACTTCGAACTGTTATTTTTCGATGAAGTACTGGATTTCAATTCGATCTGATATGTATTTTTGGAAATATTGGAAAAATAAAATTTTGATTGGGTATATCTACGGAATCATCAGCCCAACGGCCGACTGCGTAAACACAATAACTTCCGAAAGAAACAACTTAGAAACTCGATATTTGTAGAGAAGGTTTGGACCTTAATTACGAAGGCAGAATTCGGGAATGGGTAAAATCCGCCCAATGATTCCGTAGATATACACATTCAAAATTTTATTTTTCCATTATTTCCAAAAATACAGATTTGATCGAATTGAACTCCAGTAATTTATCAGTAAAAAATTTCAAAAAGCACTGCCGTGAAGGCAGCAGCTTTTGCGTGCATGTTCAAATTCGTTGCTGAAGCGGTCATCTACATTGAACATGCGCGCAAAAGTTGTTGCCTTCACGGCAGTGCTTTTTGAAAATTTTTTTCATATTGTATTGAGATCTCTTTCATTTTTCTGGTTGATATCCGCTCCAAACACTGTAATGTTATCATTTACCGTGAACTTTTTCCAAAAACTTTTTTTCAGCTTCCGCTCTTTTTCAACTTCCTCCAGTTGAATCTAGTATCAAAAAGTACGAAGTCTCCAAATGAATCCTGCCCTGTCAGCGGCCCCATTAAGTGGATTCGCTTCAATAAATTACACAATTAGTGTACGAGGAAAGCGAACAACTTCAAGGGAGTTGCATGGGGACAACGACACCCTTGAGGTACAATTATGCCGCGTATCTTTCAAAACAACGCCCTCATAAAACCATCTGGAACCTAGAAAACGCTAGGGTCGGGTAGGAAAGTCAGGGGCGTACAAGCGTGATTTAATTCTGCCGATCGAAAAAAAATAAGCAAATAATTGTTACAGTACGTTGAATAAAACCCTATACATACGCCCAATTTCTAGTCAACCCGAAATATTCGAACGAGAATGAATGTGTGATTTGCTTACTCTTCAAGCAAAACTTGAGGGGAGTGCGTCTTCGTCGTATATGTGTTGCCTATGATGATTCAATTCATTATAACTGCCTGCAACACAGTTATCTCTGTTTCAACGAATATATTTACCTAGCAACATGCCTTGAAGAAGGATAAAATCAATCCGAAACATCATTGAGGATTTTCTATTTGTATTTTTTGCTGGTGTTTGTATTTTAAGTCCTTCAACTCTTGCGAATGAGAATATGTCACTACGGGAGCAAAGCGCTCTAACATCAAAGGACAAATTGTATTCTAGATTCGAGAAGTGATCATATTTTGACGCCCTAATCAATGCGCAATAATCGGCAACTGCCCGGTCCGCAACGGAAGTGAAATTTATTTCCCCGCTTCGCTCTGTAATGTTCCGTAGCTTCGGAAAGAAACAACCGAGCGACTCGTTGTTTGTAGTGCAGGATCGGCGCTTGCATTGGTGAATTGGTTGAATAAGCCTTACGATTCCGTGGATATATCATTGGAAATTTTATTTTTCGAAAAATTCCAAAAATTCCGATCGAATTGAAATCAAGTCCTACGTTCAGAAATGAGGGCTAGATGTATAATATAGCTCATTACATGGATAGGTGACCGTCGTGACGCCCTTGCTGCGTGTATACATCATTGCTGTTTTCTTTAACGTTTTAGTATCCAATTGAACTGATTGCGTTATATGTTATTTGATTTGACTGATTTCGTTGGAAAAAAAGGTTTTTTCAAAGTGTAGGAGTTGAACTAAGCGATGAATTTCATTAGGTTATGCATATCTTCTGGGTTAGAGACACTAGAGAATCCATAAAGTTGTTCTGGTTTTCAAATATTCGACACAATTCAGAAGAAAAGGGACTGTAATGTAGACAACGAAATTATCTACCATATTCAGAAATATTATAATATTTAGAAAAATAGTCGCTACTCACCAAGATTCACATTAAATTCATGTAATCCTATCTCATCACAGAAATATCAAAGAACGTGAGGAGACCACGAGAAAGTTTTATATAATCTGTCACATTATCCATGTTGGCTTTCTTGATAATTAACGAAGTTGAAGTTGAAGTTGGATCTTAATTCAAACAACAAGAAGGTTCATTATGGGTCGCTGCTGTATATAGGAAACCCCTCAATGATAGTCGCTAACATGTTAAAAACAGAAAAATTGAACATATCTTTTAAGCCTAAAAATCAGTTGAGGCATATAGTTTTAAACAATGTGGACATAACAGATAGAATAGAAAAGAGCGGAGTTTATTCCCTGACATGGAATGGGACGCCACATACGCGGGACAAACCGGAAGGAAGTTTAAGGACAGATTGATGGAACATGAAAGATCATTCAGACTGCGAAAATCGCATTCACACTATGCCAACCATTTTTTCGAGTCGAATCATGATTACAGTTTGACAGATTTCAAGGTTCTACATGTTCAGAACAAGGGTATCAAGTTGAACACAAAAGAAAATCTGGAAATTTTTAAAAATTCAAAGAAATGCGAAAATTCACTTAATGTACAAAAGAATTTTGAATATCAATCGTTGTTTAAGTTTATTGTTGATCCGGGCGGAGAACGATTATAATTGGATAATATAGAACAACTAACTGACGTTTGAGAATCTTGGATGGAACGCACCCTAAGAATACAGAAGTGAAGCCGTGTCACCGATAGAAAGTATAGGTTATATTGTTGTTGTCAGTTGATTGTAATTAATGGTATTATTTAGTATAGTAATTGTGAAAAGTTGAGATTATTGTTGAAGTCTCAATTTGTAGTCTCTGGCTGAAGATGGAATGAAGTATTCCGAAACCGGTCTCAATGATCTAATAAAGATCGATAAAAGGAACTGTTGGTTGTAGACATTACCCCCTTCGTTAATTAGAAAGTTTTATATTTTTCGATGTTAAAGCTCTTTGCTTGATTTGAAAATCAAAAATTAAGTGTATTTTCTAGTTCAAAAATTTTCAGCGGCAAATCATAGGAAGAAGTCTGGAATCTGGGCCAATCTCAACATATCGATAACTACTTGAGTTATTGTTAATAGTTTCTACTTTGTATGTGAATCTCTATTGGGATGGGTTTCTCATGAAGAATTTTCGTAGAAACTGATTGTTCATCAGTAATTTTTTTTAAAATTAAACCATTATATCGGAATACCTTGTAAAATTTCTGTTCGAATCATTTCCAAATTTTTTTTTTAGATTCAATGAACACCTTTTGCACGAAGCATTCTGATTTTATTTTTCACGCAATTTTGTTCATCACAATCCAGTCGCTACACGTCAGGATGAAATCTGCCGTTCCGTTTTAGTTCAGTTCGATTTTGTCGGGCCAAACTTGTAGCACAAATAAATTAATTTCTTTTCAAAATATATTAATGAAATCAAATTGGTCGAATTGCAAAAATTATAGCATCAACCTTCAAGTAGACCTGAATTTTCTCTAACCAGATGACTTCTTTCACGACGCCACTGCATGGGGCAAAAAATTATTTTGGGGACGTAGTCTCCTCAGGACGGCGAGCATTCTCAATTCAATTAAGTCTGAATTATGGCTATGTTCGCCAAGGAAAGGTTCCTCGAAATTTAATTTGGGTAACTCACTACTGACTGTCGCAACTTTAAATCGTGTTCCCTCCCTTCTTATTCCGAGGTTAACTCCGGTAATTCTCAGTGCGAATGCATTAGATTATAAACTTTGGAATTCATTATTCATTTAGGGGATGCTGGTAGTTTCCATGAGAGTGATTTTCGTTTCGGCATTGCGTCGACACCACAGAAGACATTGTCGCTTTATATTTAATCGTCGCTTCTTATTAGATTTGAATGGCTGTCGCTTCCTCGATTGGACGGAGTTTGTTGAGAGTCGGCCTGTTTAAGAATCAAGCGATTTCCCAAAACAATTCGAATATACATTTAATTCGACATAAATTTCAAAATACGAAATTAGTAAATGGTACACCCCAAGATTTCCCGTCGCGAAGCTATAAGTAAGATATTCACATCATTGTAAGCAGTGTGAGTTCCTGAACAAAAGATATGAAGGCCAACATAGGCGGTCTCTCTTTGTTTGGAAGAAATGGGCCCCCAAAGTTCCAAATTGTTGCAGATCCTTTTTTCCGCCATAAAAATGATCTCTCACATCTCAAATCTAGTTCATAAATCATCTTTGAACCTTCAACCAACGAACACCAACGAACCAACGAGACACTTTCCTTCAAGAATATTCATTATTTAAAGGAAGAAAAGTGAAAATATTAGACAACAACTTAACCTATATTTCTACGAAATACTTCTCAATGTTAAAGAGGAGCTTGGCAACAGCGTCTTTTCATCGCTGGCCAACGTTTTATGAGCGAAGGGTAGTTGCTGGCGGGACATATGAAATGATGGACAGTTGAAGGATATGATTGTAAGGAAAATGCTTCTGTCACTGAAGAAGAGGTGGTTATTCTAACATCAAAACAAAATCATTGAGAATATTTGTTTAAGGTTTCACTCTCAATATTTTCGTTTGAACTTTCTTTCTATCCCCTTAAAAATAGGGAGGTTTTGTCTACTTCGTTTTTTGTTGTGTCTTCTAGATGGTCCCAGTTCAGAATGAGATTCAGGGTATACCAATGAAATGGGTTATATAATAACCTCTATTTCATTGGAAATCTGGGAAGGGCGCGACCTATCACATATGAAAAAAATGTACGTTGAAATATATGTCAGGGTGTATTCTCATTCCATTACTATGTGTGTCAACCTTGTAGATCTCATTAGAAACGAATTCTCCTATTGGAAGATTTAGAGTTTCGCAGTAAACAGTAAGAACTAAGAACATATTTCATTTTTCTCGCCAGCAATAATCTGTCATTCACGAATACGCACGATGGCACGATTCCGACCGATGAAATTTGCGCCATTGCCAAACTTCACTTTTAGTCTGAGTCGAAATCAGAAGGAATAGAGGTTAAGTGGTTGTCCAGTAATTTCATTATTTTTTCATTAAATATTGATTTTTCTTGAAAAAAAAGTTGCTTATTGTTGGTTGAAGGTTAAAAGGTGTGTGTGAACCATACAGATGAACTGAGAGATCGTTTTTATGGTGGAAAAATGGACCTGAAAACGACTCATTTTGGAACTTTGGGGGCCCATATCTTCCAAATTAAGGGAGACCGCCTATGGTCGATTTCACATTTTTTATTCAGAAAATCACACTGCGTACAATGATGTAAATATCTTTTCAATATCTCGGCGGCGGGAAATCTTACGGGTTTACCTAGTAAATAAATAAGCAAACTTTCTCTTTATTGGCTGATGAAGGAGTGAGATATAGACTTTGAAACAATTAATTTCGTTAATCGTTCACATGATTCCGATATTGCTGATCAAGCAACATTTTTTCTAGAAACTGCCCTTGACAAGGAGTCTAAATCCCTCAATCCGCAAGGGCGTTTTCTATAAATAATAATTTTTACGTAATGTTTAATAGTTTTTTTTATATACGACAAAGATAGATATGAGGAGTGAAAAAACAGAATAAAACCTGAAAAATATTACTAAATACTCGAAAGATATCTTTCAATTGATATTTTAAATTTCATCGATTGAAAATTCGAAATTATTCGAAAAAGACTGCTGCGCAACTCACTGTGAAATTTTTCGAAAATCTCATAGTTGAAAGCTTAAGTCAACAAACAAAATTATACTGAATTTAAAGTCGACCCGAAATTAATTTTCGTATATTTTGGAAAAAAACATATAAAATTTCGTTGGTATCGATATTTTTGTAATAACTCAAAAAATACTTATCCGATCGAGGTGCAATTGAAGATTTGTTGACGAATGCTCATGCACAAATTTGTGCAAAATTTTGTGATGATGTAAACCAATGAAAAAATTTTCTTCTTGAATATTTCATATTCGCTAGAATAGAAGGTTATGTGGCGGAATGTTGCGTGTCTTCGTAATCTGGCAACACGGAAGTAGAGATTCGGACCAATTCTTTGAATATATATACATTCAAAAGCACCTACAAACAAATACACAATGGAATCAAAAAAAAGAATATAAAATATTAATTTTCAGATGTTTATTTAAATTAAAATCAAAAATATCAAAACTATTTCGAAAAAATTATCCTCAGAGAAAGGACACATGCGAATTGATATTCGAATGTTTATTCAAATCATCAACTTAGTGACAAGGAAGGGATATCATCAAAAATCTCAGTGATAGAGTTTATCTAATCTCATCAATCCATGAGATTCGTCAAAATTCAATTTTTAATTAATTTATTTCATGAAGAATATTCATGAATACAGAAATCATTGAGAACAGCAAAAAACAAACCATCATGAGCAACCAAATTTATTTTTAAATTGATAAATTTGATTCCTTATACGTGGCCTTTCAGAAAAAATCAGAAGTGCTAGATATAACAAGATTTTTCGAAACGAAACATGATTTGAGATCTACACTAACTCAGGCCGAACCTAGTAAAGAGAATAGATAAAATTGTGAAAATTCTTATACAGAAGAAACATCATGACCGTTAAAAATGAGAAAAAGCGAACAGAAGAACAGCCTTGAAGAACTCGAATAGTGGATCTGGAATACCGCAATCCACATGGAAAATTTCTAAAACTAATAATTTCCATTATATTTTAATTTTTTTTTTATATTGGGAGCGAAAACCTTAAAAAACCTAAAAAATAACTCAAATTTCTCTCAAAATGTCCTTTAGTCGATACTGGGTTCTATTTCGATCGATCTGTATTTCTGAAAATGGTGTGAGTTTATCTGCAGACTCATTGCTTCACAACAAAAATATTTCCTAATCGATCGTCCAGTAATAAATAATAAATTGTGGTCAATTCAAGTAGAACAAGCTGTACATATGGTGAAAAATAATCTACGCTGTAGGTACTCGGTTCAGATCTGAATAGAATATACAGGAGAATTATGAATACTCATACAATTTTACGTCACGATCAATACTTTGTTAACTGAATTTCTATAACTCAATTACTCAAATACTTGAGTTATTATCCATCAGGATACAGTTTTCAAGTCAAAATATAAAAATCCCGAAAAATAAAAATTGATGAGGGTTGAACGTCTCCATAAAAAGTTTCCGATTGAAACATCAGATACCTGCATTAGATTCAATATATCACAGGGACATCTATCCACCCTCCTCTTCCAAAGAAATTGCCTGTCCACATCACCAGAATAAATACTTCTCCACTAACCCCATTCGACCGTATCAGCTTTCGAAAGCGAAATCTCGGTTTATTCACCCTCTCGACGACGGCGAAGATTAAAATCGCACCTTTTTTATCATCGCTAGTTGTGTAATATTTTTCTATTCCCCCTGTCTGTATCTAATCCATTTAGGGCGCCCCAGTCCGCCCTACCGGCTGTCAAGCGCGCTTAATACCGCGTTTTATATCCATTCGAAAAACCCCCTACAGCATCGTTAAATAAAAAGGGGAGCCTTCATTCTTTTCCGCTTCTTCACTCTTTCCACCCTCTTCCTTTGCGTTGCTTTCAATTTCCCAAATTGAAAATCCCCATGTGCGGTTGTGCACTTTGAGATACCGTCGTTATTTGGAAATGGTTCCGCCGCCCGTCTCATTATTATGATAATTGGGGGAATTGCGGCTGGGTAAATTTTCAATTCTACGGGGAATAATTCGATAATGAAATTCCGAGCATGCGCACGATTCTTCTTTATATGCTTATTTATGTTCCTTTGATTTCAGATATTTTGATTGGATTTGTACAAGACGCTGTTCTTTGACTTAGAATTACATTGTTTAAGGAGACAGTGATTCATACTGGTCAAAAAACCTCAATTACAAAATTCAACATAGAAGAAGAATGAATATATTCATCATTCAAAAGGCTGCCTGATAATATATTCCTGATTTTACTTTTATTCAGGTTGACAGCTGAAAAAAATGTTGTCCAAACAAGCTTTTCTTGACTTTATGCTGAACAAGATGCACAGAATATATCAGGTGTCAACACTTTCCTTCTATTACCCACTAATATTTTGGAACCAAAACGAAGTCCTAGAATTTGTTACGTTATAATTTTGCATCATTGACTATTTCCACCATGCATTAGGAAAATTGCGAAATTTCACCTGACGCGATCGTTTCATTCGATCATTTTCCGTGTTGGTTGTTCTTTCATTTTGGTACGTTATAGATTTACCATTTCGATCCTGGAATAAGATGTTTTCTTGGTTATTGCGCTTCGTGTTCGTGGTGATGTTCGTTCCTTCGGTTTGTTTTGATGTTTGGGAATATGTGAGGTTAAGGTTTGTTGTCATTTCGTTAGCATTTCACACTTGGTTCGCGAGTAAGATATTTTTTGGCCTCTTCGATATGATTTCCGGAAGTAAAGGAATTATTATAGATTTGAATTTACAGAATGCCGCACGTAGTGTATACAAGGTAGACCATCATTGCCGAATGGGATATTCTGTGGAACTGTCAGAACCGGCATTTTGTTGAGAAGATTGTGGAAAAAGTTTTTCGAATTGAAGAAAATTTTGATCTGGGATCATCCTTGTTCTAGGCGATTATTATTTCAATTTGGAGGATTTCCTGTGGAAGTATTTGGAGTATTTTTGGGAATAACGTTTAAAACGTGATTATAAATTTTTCCACAAGTGCTGCTGTTCTTACATTGTACTTTTGAATATCTAAGGTATGAATATCCGTTTGTTCTTTGAACTATTGTCTGAAGATCTTTTATTAGGTTTCGTTTGACGATTATTATTGAGAGATCATTTCCTTTTGGTTGGACTTTTCACGAAGAACTGAATACATCAATTCCCTCGAACAACAACTTAGAGGTATGGAATCATTTTTATTGTAAGAACCATGTCTTATACTTGTTTATTAGGGTGCACGTATACGGCGGATTCTGAGACTGTATGCAAGTATACGGCGGAAGGTTAAGGGCAGATTCAAGTTTATGTCGGAGGTTACACTCAGGTGTAAGGCAGAGACTACATTCAGGTGTATGGTGGACACTTCAGGTGTTAGGCAGAGATTACATTCAGGTGTAAGGCTGAAGCTATTCAGTCCCACTGACTATAAGAGCAACAACTATAATCATTGATAACTTCTCAATTGGAGGTAACCGGTGCTCTGCACTGACTTAAAGATCATCAACTGTAACTAATAATAACATAAATTTGAGGTAACCAGTGCTCTGCACTGAATTTAAGATCATTAATTGTAACTATTGATAACGTATAATTTAATGATATTATTTCTTAATAGTCATATCTGTGGTAAGCTTGTAAGCAGTTACGGTGAGGTGCACTTCACAAATTGCGTTTTGGTATCAACAACTTTACCTGTGTATCCCTTCAGGATTTTTATAGTATAATCGATATTAAGAGATTTTATAATCTCTTTGTTTGAACTTTGTATGTTCATTGAACAATTGTAAAGTATTTACAGTTGACTTTAGCCGAGTAAGGCTGATTAAGAGTTTATAGTTACTGATTCACGTTCGGTTTAGTATAGATTTTGGGGTAGATTTTGGTAAGCCCTTCAGGCTCTTGATTTTGGTTTCTTTGTGTTGTTTACTTTTTCGTTATCTTCTCTTGTACTTGTCAACCACTGCATTGTATTTTTAATAAATAAGTTAAATAATAAATATCTTTGGTAGAATTTGTTTACTGCTACTCTGGTAGAGGGGTATGCAGCTCTTTCCTTATATAGGCAGGCATATTTCTACCTGGCGCCCGTTTTCATTTTCTTCAACTTCAGTAACTCACTCCCATCTTCACTGAGTATAGCCGCGAGCCTAAATTGCCGTGTGACCGGCTTCCTCAAAGTTGACGTCACAACATAGAAGAAGAAGAATATATTCATCATTCAAAAGGCTGCCTGATAATGTATCGGGTGATAATCTATTCCTGATTTTACTTTTATTCAGGTTGACAGCTGAAACAATTTTTGTCCAAACAAGCTTTTCTTGACTTTATGCTGAACAAGATGCATAGAATATATCAGGTGTCGACAGTTTCCTTCTATTACCCACTAATATTTTGGAAACAAAACGAAGTCCTAGAATTGTCAAATATTGTCCTATTTCTCTCTGTAAACGATGATGGCGCTAAGGTCGCTGCTTCAAGTCCATACAGTTTATTCCTCTGAATGAATTTAGCTATAATCTATTAGATCTGAGCCAATTATTTCCCAAAATATAAATTGGGTATTTGAAATCATGGATTCTTATTGCGCGCATGTTCTAGGGGAACAGCGTGCCATCGTTTTGTCCAAATGTCTGTAATTTTGGATGATTGAGCCGAAAATGGTCTCAATCGACTAGGTTGGACTCACTGATGACGAATCCGGTGTCAAAATTGATTCTGTCCGGCCGGCCGTCCGTAGACACGATAACTGTCGACAGAAGCAAGCAAGCTACTTGAAACTTTCAGGATAGGTTGCGCATCAGAATGCCGCGGTTAAGTTCGTTAATGGGCCAAATCGGTCGAATAGTTTCGGAGTTATAGGCACTTGAAGTTTTGAAGTTATTTATTTTTTATTTCAGAAACTACTTAAGCGATTGGATTCAAACTTGGCAGTTTGGTGGAGTATAACGACGCGCAACTTTGAGCCAAATTTCGTCAAGATCATATTGTCAGTAAATTAAAAAAAAAATTTTTTTCGAAATTTTTTTACAAAAAAATTTTTTTTTCGGAAACCATTAATCATATCCAAAAAAAATGATACTCACACTTTGACCTTCCAATTTCACAGCAGTGTACTAAATTTCAGTTCGATACGATCACAAGTTTTGGAGATATCGGGAAAAAATATGTCAAATTTCGAGGTTTTCTTCTCGATATCGTTAATTTTTTCGGTATTACTCGAGAAATACTGATTCAGTCCTGATTAAACTTCTCGGCTAGTTTTAAGATGCTGAAAGACAACTTTGTGCAAAATTTCGTGATAATCGTGTTATTAGAACAATTTGAAAAAAAAAAATTTCTATGATTTTCTCATCATATCATCCTCATTAAATTCTGTATGAAACTTCGAACTGTTATTTTCGATGAAGTACTGGATTTCAATTCGATCTGATCTGTATTTTTGGAAATATTGGAAAAATAAAATTTTGATTGGGTATATCTACGGAATCATTGGGTGGATTTTACCTATTCACGAATTCGGCCTTCGTAATTAAGGTCCAAACCTTCTCTACAAATATCGAGTTTCTAAGTTGTTTCTTTCGGAAGTTATTGTGTTTACGCAGTCGGCCGTCAGGCTGACCGTAAACACATTAACTTCCGGAAGAAACGACTTAGAAACTCGATATTTGTAGAGTAGGTTTGGGGCTTAATTACGAAGGCCGAATTCGTGAATGGGTAAAATCCACCCAATGATTCCGTAGATATACCCATTCAAAATTTTATTTTTACAATATGTCCAAAAATACAGATATGATCGAATTGAAATCCAGTAATTTATCAGAAAAAAATTTCAAAGAGCACTGCCGTGAAGGCAGCAGCTTTTGCGCGCATGTTTATATTCGTTGCCGATGCGGTCATCTACATTGAACATGCGCGCAAAAGTTCTTGGAATACGAATGTATTGCAAAGAATTAGTTCTAACTATTTCCCTCGTCGTAATTTACACCAATCAGAAACGTGCAATTTTGAATTACAAATGGTTTCTAGGTGGAAAAACTGTTTGGCAGGAGCTGTCAGCGGTTTATTCGAGTTTACCCGCGGCAAAACTTGACAGTTGTTGTCACCTTCGTAATTAACGGTCGACCATAAACACAATGAATTCCAAAAAGAAACAACTTTAAATCTCGATATTTGTAGGTTTGGGGCTTAATTACGAAGGTCGAATTCGGGAATGGATAAAATCTGCCCAATGATACCCATTCAAAATTTTATTTTCCAGTATTTCCAAAAATACAGATCAGATCGAATTGAAATCCAGTACTTTATCGAAAAAAACCTAGAAAAGCACTGACGTGAAGTCAGCAGCTTTTTCGTGCCTGTTCAAATTCGTTTCGAAAACGGTCATCTCTTTTGAATATAAGCGCTAAAGCTGCTGAGTTTACGTCAGTGATTTTCCAGGTTTTTTTTTTTTTGTTTTGCATTCGATTCCAATTTTATGAATAAATTGATATAAATTGAAGATATCTTTGTAGAGTTATTAAAGAGATCTGATATTACTCGATTTAAGTAGTCACACATATATTTTATGAATATTGTTTCGATATCATGAAATACTGAACAGGAAGGGCTTAAACTGTTCAATATTTGACAAATGCTAGGCAAATCAGATCATTTCTTTAAAAATAAACATAAGCTTTCATATAGTTTTTGAAACTATTATTTATTGATTGTGTGTTCGTCTTACGTGAAAAGAATATTGTTTGTGTTTGTCGCCAAGTTTATGCTGTTTTATCATATGTAAATTCATCCATTTTTACATATTTTCTCCATTTTAACGTATTCTTTGTGTAAACTGAGTTCGCTTCTATGCTATGATTATAATATGAGTTGGATGCCACTAATGAGTCTCCAATTTAAAATTGAAATCTAGGTTACCTAGGCTGAGTATGTTGTAATTGTGTTAACTAACTATCTCATTCTTATTCTTATGATTATTGATCAGTTGATATTAATTTTCGAGGTAGGTCTTTCATGACGGAGTTTTTCTAGGAAAATATTGTATATCGAAACATATCTCACGGAGGAAATATAGAAAGGTTATTTATGTGATTTCAGTAATGAAACCTAGTTATTCTGAAATTACTATTCTGTCATATTGAGAGCTGTCAAATCGGTTCATTGTTCAATTAACTTTAGATCGGTACACCCCTGCTTTGTAGGCGATTACGATTTCGCGAACTAAATAATCTGGTTGTGCTTGTTGTAACGAAGGATGTTCTGTGGTCGGTTTGCGGTTTTCCACTTGTTAACGTCGACTGTTGCATGCGATTTCTGGCAACAAAAGCTCGGAGTGGAAATGTGGATCAAGTGTAGTGAACAATAACACCGTCGTTCTCACTCAATGAATACTACTCAGTACATTTGCATAATGAGATTTCCTATAAAGTTATATTCTGGGAATCAGTCACATTTTAAAATTTGGGTAATTGGCGGTGGCATATCTAAGCGGGTTGAGGAGAAGATTCAGATGCACTAAACTATTGAAGAATCAGCAATAAAAATTGATTTTGTTTTATGAAAAACTTTCCCTAATTTTTTGAAAATATTTTCGAAACGAATTTTTTTTTATTTACTTACCACACTCTATCCTTGAACTTTGCGAGAAGTTGCGCGTCATTATGTTACAACTAACTACCAAGTTTCAGTCTGATCACTGTAGTAGTTCCTAAAATATCGAAGTACCCTCGAACATTCAAATGCCTATAACTCCGAAACCGTTTGGCCGATTCAGCCCATTGAAAAACTCAATCCCAACATTCTGATGCAAGCTCATTCCTTTCGACAGTTTTCGAGCTCTCGGACGGCGATCTGCCGAGAAGAATCGATTTTGTAACCGGATTCGGCATCAGTGAGTCCAACCTAGTTGTCTGAGACCATTTGCGGCTAAAAGCTCGAAAATTATTTATTATATTTAAGTTATTTCCTTGATATTTCGAGAACAATTGAAGTGATCGAATTGAAACTTGATAACTAGTTGGAGCATGAGTACTCTTCGCAGTAGTTTGTTGAGATCGTGCTGTCAGTAAGTGGGTATTTTTTTCGAATTTTTTTGCAGAAACTATTGATTAAATTCGGAAAAAAATTCTGGTGATACTTTGAGCTTTATATTTCGCAGCAGTGTACCAAATTTAAGTTCGATACGATAATAGTTTTCGGAGATATTGTGAAAAAATATGTAAAATTTCGTGGTTTTTGCGCGCATGTTCTAGGGGAACAGCGAGCTATCGTTTTGTCCAAATGTCTGTAATTTTGGATGATTGAGCCGAAAATGGTCTCAATCGACTAGGTTGGACTCACTGATGACGAATCCGGTGTCAAAATTGATTCTGTCCGGCCGGACGGGCGGCCGTCCGTAGACACGATAACTGTCGACAGAAGCAAGCTAGCAACTTGAAACTTTCAAGGATAGGTTGCGCATCAAAATGCCGCAGTTAAGTTCGTTAATGGGTCAAATCGGTCGAATAGTTTCGGAGTTATAGGCACTTGAAGTTTTGAAGTTATTTATTTTTTATTTCAGAAACTACTTGATCGATTGGATTCAAACTTGGCAGTTAGGTGGAGTATAACGACGCGCAACTTTGAGCCATATTTCGTCAGGATCATATTGTCAGTAAATTAAAAAAAAAAATTTTTCGAAATTTTTTTTTCCGGAAACCATTCATCATATCCAAAAAAAATTCCACTCACACTTTGAGCTTCATATTTCACAGCAGTGTACCAAATTTCAGGTCGATACGATCATAAGTTTTGGAGATATCGGGAAAAAATATGTCAAATTTCGAGGTTTTCTTCTCGATATCGTTGATTTTTTCGGTATAACTCGAGAAATACTGATTTAGTCCTGATAAAACTTCACAGCTAGGTTTGAGATGCTGAAAGACAACTTCATGCGAAATTTTGTGATAATCGTGTCATCAGAACAATTTGAAAAAAAAAATTCTATGATTTTCTCATCATATCATCCTCATTAAATTCTGTATGAAACTTCGAACTGTTATTTTTCGATGAAGTACTGGATTTCAATTCGATCTGATCTGTATTTATGGAAATATTGGAAAAATAAAATTTTGATTGGGTATATCTACGGAATCATTGGGTGGATTTTACCCATTTCCCGAATTCGGCCTTCGTAATTAAGGTCAGCCTAACGGCCGACTGCGTAAACACAATAACTTCCGAAAGAAACCACTTAGAAACTCGATATTCGTAGAGAAGGTTTGGACCTTAATTACGAATGCCGAATTCGGGAAATGGGTAAAATCCGCCCAATGATTCCGTAGATATACCCATTCAAAATTTTATTTTTCCAATATTTACAAAAATACAGGTTTGATCGAATTGAAATCCAGTAAGTTTTCAGTAAAAAATTTCAAAAAGCACTGCCGTGAAGGCAGCAGCTTTTGCGTGCATTTTCAAATTCGTTGCTGAAGCGGTCATCTACATTGAACATGCGCGCAAAGTTGCTGCCTTCACGGCAGTGCTTTTTGAAATTTTTTATATTAGGATAATGTTCAAGGATGGTAAGCTCTCTGCTCTTATCGTTTTTGGAAATTGACTAACTCTAACTCCATGTTGAAATGACCATTGCGCAGGACCTTTTCTTCCTCTCCATTTTCCGAAATCATGATTGCTAGCAAAAAAAACTAGATGAAGCAGATGAATGTTGCGCAATCCGAAGAGAGATTCAGAGACTATTTTCTGTAGAGCGCTCAGCGCTAAATGTATTTGCTCGAAAGTATTTCGAAGACAAAAGTATCGAAATACAAAATACTTCAGCGTCAGGTATTTGAAATACCAATTACAAAATTCATTTTCAAGAAGTAATTGAAATACAAATACAAAATACGTATTTGTATTTCAAATACGTATTTCAATTACAAGTAATTGAAATACTGCCCAGCCCTGCAACTACGTAATAAGTCACCTACTCCTAACCTTATCACATCATTCATAACGAACACAAGGGCACTTTCTTTGCCTACTCCGACACAACCCTTTAAAATTAGCAAACGCTCTCTCTTCACACTGCAGCGCAAATATAATTACCGACTTGCATCGCGACCTGCTGAAAAAAAACTGCACATCACAAAGGACAATAAAAACGCCTCGCATTTCGAGTGGCCGTCGAAAAAATGGTGTCATGGAGTTTGACACGTCGCTATGTGACTTGGCCAGGACAACCTGACTTATTACATTTCACTCTGATGCATTTTACAATTTGCGTGGCAGCGCATTCTGTCGCTCGGAACGGTGATTAAAGCCTTTTATCTCTCGACACATCTGGATAAAAAGTTGGCTGATTTTTTCGAAGGCCTTTGATCATAGGAACAGAGAGCGCGGTAAACAGAACACCTCCGTCGAAGGTCTGGAAACAGAGGGAACATATACTCCATTCACTTTTATAAAGTATCCCGGTTTGCCATGACATCCTGACAGATTTCACCGTGTATATTTTGAAAATGTTAGGTTATAGTCATTTTCCTGTCAGATAACTACACAGCGTTGTCCTCCCTTCGTAGAGATCACAGTAATTACGTATTTTTCTGAATGTGAAAATACTTTGGGAAAATAATGAATTTGAGAAAATATTATGTGAATTCAATAATTCCAAAGACCTGGCGAATGTTGAAGAAACTTTTTTCTCTGTTAATATTGGAAATATTTCACGTATGTAAACATGGTTGGAAGATTCAGTAATGCTTTTTTCTTGTACGGAAATCAAGAGTCGAGTGTTTTGGAATTTTAGTGAAAAATGATGGATAGAGTAGTCCGTTACTTCGAATTCCCTACTTTTCTAAATTCTCAAGAAATAAGCCTACAGAAGTAATTTGAATACCTTGTTGCACCACTTGAAATATTCCAGTATGAAAATGTAGTAGTACTTCGAAATCTGAGTCACAGTTAACCTCAAAAGAACTAACTCCATTTACAAAGGTCTTGGAAATCTACGTGAATGATACATACACTGGATTGGGATCAACATATTTCTAAACTGGGATGCAGCTTAGCTGCAGGCTGTTAAATTGGGTGTAATGACAAGATATCTGGATAAATTCTCCATGAAAACTTCCTATCATGCAGTACTCGAGTCAAAAGCAAGATATGGAATTATGTTTTATGGACATACTTTGAAGTCAACTCAAATATTCAATTCCCAGAAAAAGCAATTTCTAAAATATTAGAAAAAATAGCATTGCATGAGATATTGTATAATTTACGAAAGCGTAGAGCGGCCACATGTAAAAAAATTTTATAATTCTGAGAAAAAAGTCCGAATTATTCATAATTCGGAGATAATAGTCCGAATTATTATAATTCTGAGATAAAAGTCAGAATTATACAAAATTCTGAGAAAAAAGTCCGAATTATAATAATTCTGAAAAAAAAGTCCGAATTATACCACAGAATAACTCCTACTTAATCACAGAGAATAATTTCCAGTTCTATTCAATATTTCTACGAGGATTATACCGTGTCTGTTAGCAATTTAAAATATCTTGTCTATGGTTAACATGTTGATATAAATAATTTAGAAGATTATATACATTATACTGTAAGATTTCCGAATTTCTTTGGAAAATCGAATATTTTCGGTTATATTATTCCTTTCAGGTTGATTGTATTGGATATTATCGAAGAATTTTGAATATTGAGGATCTTAGTCCTAAAAAGTTTGTGAAAATTCAGACCTATCATAGTAGGACATTGCCACATACTGCAAGTCGACTCCAAAAGATTAATATCGGCAAAGTCTCAAACAATCAGTTAAGCTTCAAACAAACATTGTCAAGTGTAAATCTTGACTCTTGTCCCATTTATTGTATTAAAACCATTGTGCAAATATTCACATTTATCTTATGTTATTACTCGAATATCGAACTCTCACCAATAAATTGTGTTTAATCAAAATTCACTACTTGAAAAAGATATGTAATCGATATTTTTAACTGGTATTCGAACCCAAAGAGTAACATAAAATTAAATATTGTACAAGCATTTATTTCAAGTGGTCCTGCAGAATTTTCATTCGACTGGAATGCGCTTCGGATTGAATATCTGGTTTAGACTTCCTTTGTATTCTCATTGAAGGCAAGATATAATTTTACAATAGGACAATCAAAATTGTTTGGAATTTCGGCTAGTGTAGCATCAAAATACTAATACAGGGTGAGTCTTTGACCTTGCAGAATATTTTAACAAAAGATTCCTGAAGCTGAAAGAAACACATTTGTCCTCTACCATTTTTTTTGATTCGGCCTGAATAAAAAGATATAGGCACTATAAGTTTTCATAATGGGCTAGCCGCCCCTGGAAACCTGAACACTGAAGTTTTTCCAAGCCTAAGATATACCATTCAAACCTTCGAAATAAGCAACTCTGTTATGAAAACAAGCGTCAACTTACTTTTTACATTCCAGTTGGTAAAAAAAGTTGTATTTCTAGTACAATAAACAAGTTAGGTATTCCAAATTTCGTGGGCGATAAAAGTTGAATATTCTTCTCTTGGTTTCATTTTCGATAATGAGGAATTCATCTAGCTATCACTCATATCAGCTTTGAGATTCATCTTTTATTTGTAATTATTAATTTCCTTTATTTATTTCATTTTCTCCAAGAATTATCAGATACAGACATAACCCATTGAAACTTTCATTTTCATAAATAAATAAAACAGATGTACCTCATTTATCTATGAACGTACATAGTATGTCAATTTGGCAACGTATGTACTACATACGTTGCCAAATTGACGAACAGAAAGAAAGAACTCTTCGAAATCAAACAACACACAATATGCTAATTCTATGTATACACTTGTGAAGTCTATGATTCTGAACTGAATTTATGATTCTTATGAATTTTGTAGTTTCCTCTTTGATTTTTACGCACGAGTTGCGGGATTCTTACGGTTACGTCCATTGTGAATTGGCCAAAGTCGGCTACTCCGCTTACAAATCATTCCAAATAAAAAATGCTAGGATTCCATTCTCAACTTTTAGACGTGGCAACGCGGAAAAATTGAATTCTGTGAATTTTTTGAACAGAGTTGCATTCAGCCAAAGTACCCTATTCTCGGAATTTCACAGATATTTTTTATTTTTGAATTTCAGATTACTCGAAAACGGCGCATCATACGAAAAAAAATAAAGAATACTTCTACTTTCCAAAATGGTCAAAAATTCGATGAATAGCATTCAAATTATTTTTAAAAGTTGGATTCTTTGAAATTCTGGTATTTTTATGAAATATTATGGTCATATTTAAGAAACTGAAGGATGTGGATAAAATTTCGTAATCCAGGTTCATTCATCGTATCAATAAAAAACTATATTCCAAAAATCATCTCATTCGATGGGATCGTTTGCGAGATATAATCGAAAATTAAATTTTTTTATGGATTTTCAACAGTCTGTATCTTACGAACGAAGCCGAATCGGAAAAAATGGTATGGGAAAAAAGTGTTTCTTTTGGCTTCAGGAATCTTCTGTTAAAATATTCTGCAAGGTCAAAGACTCACCCTGTATATAGATAACTTCTAGTTGTTCAGATTAATATCTTCAATATGAAGTCCCCTGAAACAGTGGAAAGCTTAGTTGGTAAGTTCTTGGGAATTGATGTATTTACTCACCATTTCGATTGAAATTCTCCGTAGCAATTCTCCTACTATTATCAGTACAAAATGCTTCGATAAAATCATCTGATACAATTAACCTGAAAGGAATAATATAACCGAAATTATTCGATTCTCCAAAAGAATTCGGAAATCTTACAGTATAATCTTCTAGATTATGTTTATATCAAGCCTCTTAAGTTTGACAGCAACTCCAAACGCATAAAATAGACAATAATCAGCAATAATAGCAATTGTCAGTCTACAATAACAAACTGTTTTTACTCTTTGTTTGTCCCCCAGCGGCCATGTGAAGTCAGCTGACGGTGCTCTAGTGACGTAGTGACATGCTAACAGACACGGTATAATGCTCATAGAAATATTACAAAGAACTGGAAATTATTCTACCTCTGTGATAATCTAAAAAGTTATTCTGTGGTATAATTCGGACTTTTTTCTCAGAGTTATTATAATTCGGACTTTTTTCTCAGAATTTTGTATAATTCTGACTTTTATCTCAGAATTATAATAATTCGGACTTTTATCTCCGAATTATGAATAATTCGGACTTTTTTCTCAGAATTATAATTTTTTTTTTCATGTGGCCGCTCTACGCTTTCGTAATAATTCATGTTATTTTCGTGCATAAAAATTCAATGTTCTGCCAACATAGGATATACCAAGTTCATTTTCAATGTACTACTTCCTATTGAAACAATTCCACGAAATATATAACTTTTGAAATTATTCGTTTGTTCAATTCAAACATGAATTACTACCTAAGGCTCAATACAATACAATCAAAGCGAAATATTAATTTATTATGGCTGAACCTGAATTGTTATTGAAAGAGAGTAGAAATTGGCAACCTTGCGTCGAATTATTTTGACATTGTCGATATTTCAGGAGCGCCAACCTGCCTTGGTTTTAGTTACAAAAACATGATAGACCTAAATCATGGCCAACCGGGCTACTTTATAAAAGTGAATGGAGTGTATATCTACATACATACCAGACCCTCAGCGCCCTCTCTCAGTCTATGTTATAATGCGAGCCTACACGTGTCCTTTAATGTCTTTTCATTACCTATTCCCCTCTTGCCTTGAAGGGATAATGGGATTTATTTCCTAGCCTACTGATAATGTTTTCCTGCAAACATTTCGGGGATTTAAATTTTTTGAACATGTTCGTTAATGGATTTCAGAGAGTCAAAAGTCGGAAATGAATTTTTCATGGTTTTATAAGCTCTGCCCTTCTTCGGATTTAAAACGTGGAATTATTTCTTGTTTTTGAGTGAAGAATGATGTAACGTTCATTTCGGTTTTTAGAGAATCAGACGACGTTCAATTTTCGAGCAGACCCTAGTGCAGAAAGTGATGGGACCGATTTTATCTTCCAAAATTTTCATTGTTTCTAGGTCCATCTACAATTTCATCTCCTCAAAATATAGTTTTTTCCAGCAGGCATACTGTTGTCATTTCGTTAGCATTTCACACTTGGTTCGCGAGTAAGATATTTTTTGGCCTCTTCGATATGGTTTCCGGACGTGAAGAAATTATTATAGATTTGAATTTACAGAATGCCCCACTTAGTGTATACAAGGAAGACCATCATTGCCGAATGGAATTATTTACTAAATTACGATTTCTTCTAATTCTTCTTCTTTGTTATAAGGGACAATTGGTATCTATGTGAATTTTGATAGTTCGGTGTCAATGGGATATTCTGTGAAACTGTCAGAACCGGCACTTTGTTGAGAAGATTGTGGAAAAAGTTTTTCGAATTGAAGAAAATTTTGATATAGGATCATCCTTGTTATAGGCGATTATTATTTCAATTTGAAGGATTCCCTGTGGAAGTATTTGGAGTATTTTTGGGAATAACGTTTAAAACGTGATTATAAATTTTTCCACAAGGGCTGCTGTTCTTACATTGAACTTTTGAATATCTAAGGTATGAATATCCGTTTGTTCTTGGACCTATTGTCTGAAGATCTTTTATTAGGTTTCGTTTGAAGATTATTATTGAGAGATCATTTCCTTTTGGTTGGACTTTTCACAAAGAACTGAATACATCAATTCCCTCGAACAACAACTTAGAGGTATGGAATCATTTTCATTGTAAGAACCATGTCTTATACTTGTTTATTAGGGTGCACGTGTACGGCGGATTCTGAGACTGTATGCACGTATACGGCGGAAGTTACATTCAAGTGTACGGCGAAAGTTGAGGGCAGATTCAAGTTTATGTCGGAGGTTACACTCAGGTGTTAGGCAGAGATTACATTCAAGTGTACAGCAGAGCCTACATTCAGGTGTATGGTGGACACTTCAGGTGTTAGGCAGAGATTACATTCAGGTGTGAGGCAGAAGCTATTCAGTCGCACTGACTATAAGAGCAACAACTATAATCATTGATAACTTCTCAATTGGAGGTAACCGGTGCTCTGCACTGACTTAAAGATCATCAACTGTAATTAATAATAACATAAATTTGAGGTAACCAGTGCTCTGCACTGAATTTAAGATCATTAATTGTAACTATTGATAACGTATAATTTATTGATATTATTTCTTAATAGTCATATCTGTGGTAAGCTTGTAAGCAGTTACGGTGAGGTGCACTTCAAAATTGCGTTTTAGTATCAACAACGGTACCTGTGTATCCTTTCAGGATTTTTTATAGTGTAATCGATATTAAGAGATTTTATAATCTCTTTGTTTGAACTTATATGTTCATTGAACAATTGTAAAGTATTTACGGTTGACTTTAGCCGAGTAAGGCTGATTAAGAGTTTATAGTTACTGATTCACGTTCGGTTTAGTATAGATTTTGGGGTAGATTTTGGAAAGCCCTTCAGGCTCTTAATTTTGGTTTCTTTGTGTTGTTTACTTTTTCGTTATCTTCCCCTGTACTTGTCAACCACTGCATTGTATTTTTAATAAATAAGTTAAATAATAAATATCTTTGAGAGAATTTGTTTACTGCTACTTTGGTACAGGGATACGCAGCTCTTTCTTTATATAGG
Organism: Myrrha octodecimguttata; assembly: GCA_958510865.1. Classification (NCBI taxonomy): domain Eukaryota; kingdom Metazoa; phylum Arthropoda; class Insecta; order Coleoptera; family Coccinellidae; genus Myrrha; species Myrrha octodecimguttata. The sequence continues at coordinate 8,262,341 of OY294063.1, forward strand.
CAGGCATATCTCTACCTGGCGCCCGTTTAAATTTTCTTTAACTTCAGTAACTCACTCCCATCTTCACTGAGTGTAGCCGCGAGCCTAAATTGCCGTGTGACCGGCTTCCTCAAAGTTGACGTCACAGCATTTTAAGACTGTTAATTCAATGTATGGCCTCCACGGGCATCTATAATAGCTTGACACCTTCTTTGCATACTACACACGAGGTTGTTGAACATTTCTTGAGGAATTTGGTTCCATAAACGGGGCAGAAGCTCTCTCAGATCATTTAAGGATTTTGGGGTAGGTTGATGATTATCTAATCTTCTTTGGAGCATATCTCATGCATGTTCTATGCAATTCAAGTCTGGTGAGTGCGGAGGTATTGTTAAATGTGGAATACCAAACTCCTCGCGCAAACTATGGCTGCACGGTGCGGTCTAACGTTATCGTCTAGAAATTGAAAAGTTTCACCAATAGCAGCGTGAAAATTTGGCACAACATTGTCAATGACATGATCCGTATAGTGTAAGGCGGTCATATTCCCAGGACAAATGTGTAGATCTGTGCGCCCGTTGAAACATATCCCCGCCCATACCATAACACTACCTCCTCGGAATGGATGGACTTCTTGGACATAGCGACGATTACGGGATATGCGTGGGATTGTCCATACCCTTATTCTTCGAGAATCTGGAAATCGTCTATATCTGGATTCATCAGTGAAAAGGACACTACGCCATTGATCGTTCCAATTGATATGTTGCCTTGCCCATTCCAGTCTTTGACGCTTATGGTCACGTGTGAATGGAACTCCTCTTGATGGACGTCTATAACCTAGATTCACCTCTCGCAAACGTCGTCTGATGGTTTCGATGGAAACTTGGACCCCATTTGCATTTTGAAGAGTATTCCGTAGCATTCTACACGTAGAAGTAGGGTTTCTTTTCGCCGAAACGGTGATGAAACGATCCTGAGCAGGTGTTGTTTTTCGTCGCCCACCAAGCCTTGGTCTTTACAACATGGAACCTGTCTCCCTGAACCTATTCCAAAGTCGAGATATCATACTTTGGCTGACTTGGAGCCTTTCCGCTACAACAACCTGAGTTAGGCCACCCTGTAGCATTCCGATTGCCCTATTAGCCTCAGCGTTTGTTAATTTATGTCTTGGCATTTTCAGTTTCAAATCGAAGCCCTTGATAAACTGACTTCATTCCAAAATAAGAACATTCATGAAGCATATGCAAAGAACCAAACTTCCGAAAAAAGGCGACCATATTGACGAAATGTCTCATACTGATTTTTATTGGATCAATTCAAGTTGTTATTGAGTTTTAGATGATTTTACAGCGATTTTCTCGAAGATTTCATAATTTTAAAAACGATTGAATACGATATCCCTAACTCTTGTGGAGCAGTATATTATATTATGGACAAATTCAGTTGATTTTTGTCAGGTTGACAGCCTACAATCAATAAGCTCTCATCACCAAGACAATGGCTTCCCTTATATTCCTGTACAGCATTGACGAATGACTATTTCAATTTTTTGGATAATTATTTTGTAGTTTAAGTAAAAAGCGTGTCTAGGTTATAAGTAACTGCTTACAATTTTCAAGGATATTCGTACTATTTTGTCAGTTGAGTTTGAGTAAAATGCTCAATCATGTCCATGTTTGTTGAATCTAGGTTCTTATTTTTATATAGCTTCGGACCTTCTGTTTCTTATTGATTGAAGCTCGATACTTAAACAAAAAAGTGAAGATGCTACTTCACATCGAGTTCAATAGAAATCGGAACAATATTTGAATGTCAGTTTTGTATTTAACATCATTTAGCCAATTATCCAAAGTCTGTCCCTACAAAGGTTGATTTTCATCCTCATTCCCTAGTCCATAATGTCATTTTAATGGCGGCAATTCAACTTTAATTTATGGTTGACCTCTTCAGATGTTGTTTTTTCAAAGAAGCCACAAAGGAATTGTCCGAGGTCGTGCGAAACGTCGGCTACCTCCGTTAATGTAACAGGGGTAGCCTGTAATTGGGGAGAAATAAAGAGACGACAAGGGTTCTGTACAATAACAACGGATTAGCAACGGCCCCACTGAGAGTAAGGGCGGTTTTTGGATTAGCGAAAAAGAGGAGTGAATCGGGCAAGGAGAACAGAACCGGATTAGTGTAGGACTTCAATGAGATTCAGATAGAACATTGAAGGTTTTCGGACTTCGAGGAACCATTGTGCCTTTGATTTATTCAATACTTCATTCATCACAGTTATGTACAAAATAGTTATAGTTCTGAAATTATAGATTAATTTTGTTTTCTATAAAATAGGTAGAAATATATATCTCGTTTAAACAGCAGGTATACATTCATTCCATGGATGACCAATTCTTTTTGTTTTGATTGAAGAGAACATGGAAATTTGGTTTAACTGATGGTGTGGAGGGATAACAATTATTCAATTATTAGTTTCACAAACTAGTATAATGTAAAGGACCATAGTGTCAGGTCAATAAAATATATTATGTATATTAATGAATCTGATGCACAGAAATTACTTATCAATAAAAACAACGTACACTCTGAAGAAACAATGGATTAATTTGAAAAGCGGACCATATATTGACATGCATTCTTCAGTTCTTGCACTATCTTCCATATCTTGACGCTTCTTTCTTCAAACCATCTTTATGAAAAGTTCCAAAGCAACTCGATGAAAAGCTCTTCCATCTATGGAAAGTTTTGCGGTTTCCCTGGCTGAAGCAATTGATAATAGGTTCTGTCATTTTTCTCACCTGAAAAAAAAAGGTAATTACTAAACGAATATATTAATGAGAAAATCTGACCGATAGTATCAAAGAGAAATCAACTTGAAGAAAGTATAGAATTATTACCCATACATATGCTTTCACGTATCCAAGTATCCTTATCGCTGAGTAATATTACTCATAACCATTATAGCATAAGGTCCCTGAATCAAATTAAGGGTGCTGGATCTGACAGTATTCCATCATATTTTGTACGTAATTGTCCCGCTTTATGCTTTCCACTTGAGCATATCTTCAATCTATCTCTCCGCACGGTCAGATATCCTCGGCGCTGGAAGATTGCATCGGTTGTCCCAATTTTCAAGGGTGGTGATAAATCTAATGTTGAAAACCACCGACCCATCAGCAAACTATGCGCTTTTTCTAAACTTTTTGAAAAACTTGTTTATGACCATTTATATAATTTAGTGAAAAATCAGATAATTCCAGAACAGCACGGGTTTTTGAAGGGAAAGTTCATAGAGACTAACCTTTTGTTATTTATGACCTTTTTGGAAAGGGCAATGGATGAGCGTTTGCAGGTTGACGCTGTTTACACCGACTTCAGTAAGGCATTTGATAAAATTTCTCATAGAATTCTCATTCGTCGTCTTTCTGAGGTCAGTGTGGGGGGTTGTCTTTTGCGTTGGTGCGAATCCTATATGACTGATAGAGTGCAATTCGTTTCTGTGGACGGTTGTGGGTCGGATGAGTTCACATGTCCATCTGGTGTGCCACAAGGCTCTCACCTCGGTCCTTTGTTTTTCTTGATTTATATCAATAATATTATTTCTGTCTTTCAGATATGTAAAGTGCTCCTCTATGCGGACGATTTGAAAATTTTTTACTTTATCAGATCTATGAAGGACTGTAAGATCGTGCCAGAGGAATTGAAAAGGTTCTCGGAGTTTTGTCGTTCCAACGATTTATTTTTGAATGCTTCTAAATGTAGGACAATTACATTCACACGTAATAGGACTCCTTTTCTTTTCCAATACAGTATCGATCAAGCTACGTTGGGGAGAGTTGATCACATCAGGGATTTGGGCGTAATTCTGGATGAAAAGTTAATTTTCGCATTTCATATTGAAAATATTATTAATTCTGCTAGTAGAACGTTGGGATTTTTGTTTAGGATATGTAGGAATTTCAAAGGTATCAGGCCGGTTCTCAGTGTATACTATGCTTACGTTTTAAGCAGACTAAATTTCGCTTCGGTCGTTTGGAATCAATATAAAATTTACATTGAAAGAATCGAACGATTACAAATATTTAAGTTTACGAGGTAATTTCTCTGTTTTTGATGAAAATTTCAGTTTTTATTATATGGCCAGAAAACATTTTAATTTGATCTCTCTTGAAAATAGACGTAGTATAGGCGATGTAGTAATATTGAGGAAGATTGTGAGTGGTGAGTTGCAGGTACCGGATTTATTGCAGGAAGTACACATTAATGTCCCAAATTTTAATCTAAGACCTTTTGAAATTTTCCATGTACCTTTCAAAAGAACAAATGCATCCAAAAACTCTCCGTTAATAAAAATGTTCCGAACCTGCAATGAGCTCCGAATTGTCGATGTATTTCATTGTGCTAACATCAAGCTGCAACTCAAAAAAAAATTTTTGATGCAGTGAGGTTTTCACTTTCGATTTTGATTTGGTGTAGAGGTTTCCGTTTATTTTCTATTTTTGATTTTCATCTCAATGTGATATGTGGATACTCTTCATGGGTCTTTGACCTGTTTGTGTCCCTAGTGTTGAATAAATAAATAAATAAAAAAAATGTAGTATACTATGCTTCTGTTTAGCATTTCATTTGAATATACTATAATTTACTTTATAAAATATTAATAAATATGGAGAAAGTTACTCACTTTGATGAGTGAACTTGGATGTAGAAGTACAAGGGATGTCAGCCGTGATACCTGAAGATTCCTTACTCCACATTCCAAAAAAGTTATGCACTTCATGCATACTTCCACCTCAACATCAATCTCTGAGGCCACTGAACAAAGAAGTCAAATTTTAGAATGAATCTTATAGCAAAATTGATCATTAAGAGCAAACAATACCACGTGGTGCTAAATTACGGCTAGGCAACACAGCAACATTCAAGGTCAAGGTCAGGGGAAGAGTTTATCAAATTCTATTGCTTCCGCTGTTCGGATTGCACTCATCTGGACCTGACTGAATCAGAATACGTCATCTTGAATCCGCCGGGAAAATTAAATACGAAACATGTCTCCCATTAAAAAAATAACAAGTAAACACGCTGGCACTTCAACATGCCAAAACCAACCGACTGCAACGCTTTAGAAAATTAATTTAGCGTGAAAGCGGGAGCAAAAAATGAAAATTAATGTTAACAATATCAGATCCAAGTTGCAAAATGGAACCATAAAACATTCTCGCCAAGTCACAACAATAATCAAATCAGGAACAGTCCCGAGGATATAAAATGTGGACACTTCGTGCAACCGCACGGACATTTTGTATTTCCTAGTAGCACATTCTTCAATGCAGGTATGGACTGGGGACTAGACACTCGTGGATGGGTGAGGAGTTGAGGCATTATTTATATTCTAACTATTGTTCATTCGATTACGTTTGTACGTTGTACGTTTGTAGCTATACCGAAATGCATTCGAAACTTCCTAGGGAAGCATATGGTCAGGAATTTTCACGTTCCGCTTGTTAAACTTCCTAGCCAAAGAACTAGTCACCCTTTCAGATATTGATCCCGTCAAACACAGCTTTATTTCCTGATAAAACGATGTTCAATCTCAAAAAATTTCAAAAAGCACTGCCGTGAAGGCAGCAACTTTTGCGCGCATGTTCAATGTAGATGACCGCTCCAGCAACGAATTTGAACATGCACGCAAAAGCTGCTGCCTTCACGGCAGTGCTTTTTGAAATTTTTTTCTGATAAAATACTGGATTTCAATTCGATCAAATCTGTATTTTTAGAAATATTGGAAAAATAAAATTTTGAATGGGTAAATCTACGGAATCATTGGGCGGATTTTACCCATTCACGAATTCGACCTTCGTAATTAAGGTCCAAACCTTCTCTACAAATATCGAGTTTCTAAGTTGTTTCTTCCGGAAGTTATTGTGTTTACAGTCAGCCTAACGGCCGACTGCGTAAACTACAGCATCATTACGACGATTTCACCCCTTTTAAAACCCGGCCTTCGTAATTAATGCCCAAACCTACGCTTCACATGGCCAACCGTAAACAATCTTCTGAAAGAAACTATTCAGGAAATATTTGTAGAATAGGTCAAATTCTTGAATTGTTCAAATCCGCCGGATGATTCCAACAATATACCCATTCGAACTGTTATTTTCTCAATGTTCCCAAAACCACAGATTGGATGGAATTAAAATCGCGAACTTGATTGAATATGATATCTTGAAGGTTCATACAGAATTTCATGAGAATCATAGGAAACTGAGATCGCCGAAACTTTCCTTCCTGAAGTGCAGATGCGTTTGGCAGGGTCAATACGTGAAAAGATGACCGCTCAGGCAACGAATTTTAATAGGTGCACATCTAGAATTTTTTCATTTCAAGTATTTTTCTTTAACGGGTAATAAATAAAGTGCGTTTCAAAAAATTTCAAAAAGCACTGCCGTGAAGGCAGCAACTTTTGCGCGCATGTTCAATGTAGATGACCGCTTCAGCAACGAATTTGAACATGCACGCAAAAGCTGCTGCCTTCACGGCAGTGCTTTTTGAAATCTTTACTGATAAATTACTGGATTTCAATTCGATCAAATCTGTGTTTTTGGAAATATTGGAAAAATAAAATTTTGAATGGGTATATCTACGGAATCATCGGGCGGATTTTACCCATTCACGAATTCGACCATCGTAATCAAGCCCCAAACCTTCTCTACAAATATCGAGTTTCTAAGTCGTTTCTTCCGGAAGTTATTTTGTTTACGGTCAGCCTAACGGCCGACTGCGTTAACACAATAACTTCCGAAAGAAACAACTTAGGAACTCGATATTTGTAGAGAAGGTTTGGACCTAAATTACGAAGGCCGAATTCGTGAATGAGTAAAATCCACCCAATGATTCCGTAGATATACCCAATCAAAATTTTATTTTTTCAATATTTCCAAAAATACAGATCAGATCGAATTGAAATCCAGTACTTCATCGAGAAATAACAGTTCGAAGTTTCATACAGAATTTGATGAGGATAAGAAAAATCATTGAAATTTTTTTTTTCAAATTGTTCTAATGACACGATTATCACGAAATTTCGCATGAAGTTGTCTTTCAGCATCTCAAAACAAGCTGTAAAGTTTCATCAGGACTGAATCAGTATTTCTCGAGTTATACCGAAAAAATAAACGATATCGAGAAGAAAACCTCGAAATTTGACACATTTTTTCCCGATATCTCCGAAACTTATGATCGTATCGAACTGAAATTTGGTACACTGTTGTGAAATATGAAGTTCAAAGTGTGAGTGGACTTTTTTTTCGGATATGATGAATGGTTTCCGAAAAAAAAATTTTTTGGAAAAAAATTTCGAAAAAAAATTTTTTTAAAATTCACGAACAATCTGATCATGACGAAATTTGGCTCAAAGTTGCGCGTCGTTATACTCCACCCAACTGCCAAGTTTGAATCCAATCTCTCAAGCAGTTTCTGAAATAAAAAATAAATAACTTCAAAACTTCAACTGCCTATAAGTTCGAAACTATTCGACCGATTTGGCCCATTAACGAACTTAACCGCGGCATTCTGATGCGGGACCTATCCTGAAAGTTTCAAGTTGCTAGCTTGCTTCTGTCGACAGTTAGCGTGTCTACGGCCGGCCGGCCGGACAGAATCTATTTTGACACCGGATTCCTCATCAGTGAGTCCAACCTAGTCGATTGAGACCATTTTCGGCTCAATCATCCAAAATTACAGACATTTGGACAAAACGATAGCACGCTGTACCCCTAGAACATGCGCGCAAAAAGAGAGTTTCCCTGTACGCACCCTGTATATGCTACTAGCAGTCGAATGATAAATAATATCGTGTTTCCATCATGTACACACAGTAGAATATAAAAACCACTTGGCGCAAACTGTGTGGCAGCAGCTATGAAAACTCACATAACCTCCTCTATCTTCCACATTGGGGGTGAAATACTAGGAGGAGAAAACCTCTGGCATAAATGGAGATTTGTGGCAGTTTTATTATCTCCAGGGTAACAGAGGGATGGTCCAACAGACAATAAAGTCCGTAATATTATGTCTCTCGCATTTAAATGTCCTTCTATTAAGTCGGGATGGCCATAAGGTCTCTACCGAAATTCCTCCTGCTCTAATTATTTCCCAACTTATTACGTACTGATTCGAACATTTCCGGTTGCGAGAAAGGACTGTAATCGGAAATAACAACTAACATTAAATCTGTCTCATTTTATGGATGAAGCCAGTGGTATGAATGATATTTCGCCTAGGCTTGGATTTAATTTCACCAGTGATTCACAATTTATTCGCATTTGCGTATCCTGCGAAGTTACACCGTCTGTGGTTCGCTACTGTGGAAACGGACCAACGGAAAAGAAAAGAACCGAAATCGGAACGTATCGAAAACCGCATTCTGCAGCTTTGACATATTATGTCTCTTGGTCATTCAACGAATACATCTTCTTCTTTTGGAAGGTGGTGTTTTTTGAGATAAATTGATTGATTTAGGGATACACCTGCTTTTAGCTTCAGCCCATTTTCAGCACTCTTTCATTTCATTTAATTTAACCAATTCAAGTTGGTGGTTTTTGAGATGAATTGGTTAATTTTAATATACTCCTACGTGAAACTTTAGGCCATTTTCAGCATTATTTTCCATTAGAATCTCTTCATTTTGAACCGTCAACTTTGAAATATATAGTTTCACAATAAGCGACTTTCGAATTATTCGGAACCAAAAATAGTAAAATCAGGATACAAGTTCAAATTGGCTGGATCGCCTCCTACGTCACACGTCAAAGCATGAGGCTGGTCGGCCACTGCACGCGATTTCGAGAGGCGCGATAGGAGCGTAAACGAACGAATTCGCGCGACAGATCCAAATGAATGGAATTCTAGGTACCCTCTTCGACTGGCAGCGAGTTCATACGGGCGATTTCGAGAGAATTCGAGCGGCGAAATCGTATCCCGATCAGTTTGGATCTGCCGCGTCTATACGCTCGAAAAGAGGAGCTATCCGTCGGCAAGTGGAATGTATGGTTTGTGAACGGAATATTTGTTGAAGCTCGTTGTTTATTGTTGGTGAATTTTAGATGGATCAGATTGAAAGGTTAATGAATGTTGTCTTTTTTCTTACATTAAACTCACATCCAGAAGTTCTGTAGGTGTATAGAAGCATATCTGAAGTTGGACTCTTTGGCAATAATCGGCTGTATAGCATTCCAAATATAATTAATCCAGCGGGTTTCGCCATTATCTCGGGTTTTATAGCTCTTATTATCTCAATATCTATTATCAATTTGTTTTTTTAGTCTCCGACCAATTTTATTCCGAACATTTTTCTATATGCCCGTGTGTTTACGCAGTCAGCCTAACGGCCGACTGCGTAAACACAATAACTTCCGAAAGAAACAACTTAGAAACTCGATATTTGTAGAGAAGGTTTGGACCTTAATTACGAAGGCCGAATTCGTGAATGGGTAAAATCCACCCAATGATTCCGTAGATATACCCAATCAAAATTTTATTTTTCCAATATTTCCAAAAATACAGATCAGATCGAATTGAAATCCAGTACTTCATCGAAAAATAACAGTTCGAAGTTTCTTACAGAATTTAATGAGGATGATATGATAAGAAAATCATAGAAATTTTTTTTTTCAAATTGTTCTAATGACACGATTATCACGAAATTTCGCAAAAAGTTGTCTTTCAGCATCTCAAAACTAGCTGTGAAGTTTTATCATGACTGAATCAGTATTTTTCGAGTTATACCAAAAAATCAACGATATCGAGAAGAAAACCTCGAAATTTGACATATTTTTTCCCGATATCTCCAAAACTTATGATCGTATCGAACTGAAATTTAGTACACTGCTGAGAAATATGAAGCTCAAAGTGTGAGCAGATTTTTTTTTTTGGATATGATGAATTGTTTCCGGAAAAAAAATTTTTTAGGAAAAAAATTTCGAAAAAAATTTTTTTTTTTATTTGACGACAGCATGATTCTGACGAAATTTGACTCAAAGTTGCGTGTTGTTATACTCCACCTAACTGCCAAATTTGAATCCAATCGAATCGATAGCACGCTGTTCCCCTAGAACATGCGCGCAAAAAGCAGAGTCGTACCATTTTCTCAAAAATTCTCAATGCGAAATCCGTACAGACGCCCGTGGTAAAAAAACAATAAATTGTTCGTACATCAGAGAATGTATCTTGATGCAGGAAAAACGTTTACCATTGCGTCATTGTGGTAATAAAAAAATACTTTTTCTGGACTCTTTATTACTTTGTCTCTCAAAAGTTAGCACCTTCACGACATGTATCTTGATGCAGGAAAAACGTTTACCATTGCGTCATTGTGGTAATAAAAAAATACTTTTTCTGGACTCTTTATTACTTTGTCTCTCAAAAGTTAGCACCTTCACGACTCATTTGAAGGTTATTTCTCTTATTTTTACTCTTCCTATTCAAAACCTCAAATATCAAATAAACATTGATCAGTCAACGAAATTAAGGGCTATATTGATGGCCGCCCTCATTCCATCATAACTACTCGCTTCATTAGATTCTCGAATGCATAATTTGAAAGTGGATTCGAGTCGCTGACATCCCGGAAACAGCCGGCCATCTATCGGGAATGCAGCTTATCAAACAGTGCGGATATACGTGTTACATAATGGGGTTGTTTCGGATACAACCCGTCGGGCGAATTTATGTGTTTGTGATGCGACCGATTCGATAACTGAAGCGAACGTTAAAATTATGGATTCGTAGCGTCCGATGAATCATCAAATTAATTGTGGCTATCACCTTATTAACATTCGAAACGCGGGGGAGAATTAGATTCCATTCGAATACTTGCATATACAGGGTGAGTCTTTGACCTTGCAGAATATTTTAACAGTAGATTCCTGAAGCTAAAAGAAACACTTTTTTCCCCTACCATTTTTTCGGATTCGGCTTGGTTCGTAAAATACAGACAGTGGTAAAACCATAAAAAAATTTAATTTTCGATTATATCTCGCGAACGATCTCATCGAATGAGATGATTTTTGGAAAATAGTTTTTTATTGATACGATGAATGTTCCTGGATTACAAAATTTCATCCACATCCTCCAGTTTCTTTAATATGACCATAAGATTCATAAAAATACCAGAAATTCAAAGAATCAACTTTTAAAAATAATTTGAATGCTATTCAACGAATTTTTGACCATTTTGGAAAGTTAAAGTATTCTTTATTTTTTTTCGTATGATGCGCCGTTTTCGAGTAATCTGAAATTCAAAAATAAAAAATATCTGTGAAATTCCGAGAATAGGGTACTTTGGCTGAATGCAACTCTGTTCAAAAAATTCACAGAATTCAATTTTTCCGCGTTGCCACGTCTAAAAGTTGAGAATCGAATCACAGATTTATAGTTCAGTTTAGAATCATAGACTATACGAGTGTATACATAGAATTAGCATATTGTGTGTTGTTTGATTTCGAAGAGTTCTTTCTTTCTGTTCGTCCATTTGGCAACGTTTGTGCGTTCATAGATAAATTAGGTACATCTTTTTTATTTATTTATGAAAATGAAAGTTTGATTGGGTTATGTCTGAATCTGATAATTCTTGGAGAAAATGAAATAAACAAAGAAAATTAATAATTACAAATTGAAGATGAATCTCTTAGCTGATATGAGTGATAGCTAGATGAATTCCTCATTATCGAAAATGAAACCAAGAGAAGAATATTCAACTTTTATCGCCCACGAAATTTGGAATACCTAACTTGTTTATTGTACCATAAATACAACTTTTTTCACCAACTGGAATGTAAAAAGTAAGTTGACGCTTGTTTTCATAACAGAGTTGTTTATTTCGAAGATTTGAATGGTATATCTTAGGCTTGGAAAAACTTCAGTGTTCAGGTTTCCAGGGGCGGCTAGCCTAATAAGAAAATTTATAATGCCTATATCTTTTTATCTAGGCCGAATCGGAAAAAATGGTAGAGGACAAATGTGTTTCTTTCAGCTTCAAGAATCTTCTGTTAAAATATTCTGCAAGTTCAAAGACTCACCCTGTATTGGTACTTGGTTGCAATCACGTTTCACTGCATTGTTAGATTAACGTCAAGTTTGTTGCCGTAAATGCAATACATGTGTTTATTCTGTCACGAAATTTCTTTGAAAATAGTAGCGCTTTCGTCATTTTAAATAGAATTTATGCCGATGTGAATTAATTTTAGTCATTTTCACGCCGTACAAGAAGTTATACAGTGGGCGTCGAAATTATGGAACAAATTCATTTTCTGAAGAAAAATATTTGGCAACAAAATCCTGAAACAGGTCAATTTTTGTTTCACTTTTATCAAATTTATATGCATTTTTGAAGGATTCCTGTTGCACCCTGTGCCATCCTCATCAACCCTCTTAATTTTTTGAATAGGGAGAGTGGGTCATGTGGTACTTTTTTGGCAAGGTCTTTGTATCTTCTTTACAGGCGTGCAGAAGTTTTCAAGAAAAAATTTCAAAAAGCACTGCCGTGAAGGCAGCAACTTTTGCGCGCATGTTCAATGTAGATGACCGCTTCAGCAACGAATTTGAACGTGCGCGCAAAAGCTGCTGCCTTCACGGCAGTGCTTTTTGAAATTTTTTTCTGATAAATTACTGGATTTCAATTCGATCATATTTGTATTTTTGGACATATTGTAAAAATAAAATTTTGAATGGGTATATCTACGGAATCATTGGGCGGATTTTACCCATTCACGAATTCGACCTTCGTTATTAAGCCCCAAACCTACTCTACAAATATCGAGTTTCTAAGTCGTTTCTTCCGGAAGTTATTGTGTTTACGGTCAGCCTAACGGCCGACTGCGTAAACACAATAACTTCCGAAAGAAACAACTTAGAAACTCGATATTTGTAGAGAAGGTTTGGACCTTAATTACGAAGGCCGAATTCGTGAATGGGTAAAATCCACCCAATGACTCCGTAGATATACCCAATCAAAATTTTATTTTTCCAATATTTCCAAAAATAGAGATCAGATCGAATTGAAATCCAGTACTTCATCGAAAATAACAGTTCGAAGTTTCATACAGAATTTAATGAGGATGATATGATGAGAAAATCATAGAAATTTTTTTTTCAAATTGTTCTAATAACACGATTATCACGAAATTTTGCATAAAATTGTCTTTCAGCGTCTTAAAACTAGCTGTGAAGTTTAATCAGGACTGAATCTGTATTTCTCGAATTATACCGAAAAAATCAACGATATCGAGAAGAAAACCTCGAAATTTGACATATTTTTTCCCGATATCTCCAAAACTTATGATCGTATCGAACTGAAATTTGGTACATTGCTGTGAAATTAGAAGGTCAAAGCGTGAGTATAATTTTTCTTGGATATGATGAATGATTTCCGAAAAAAAAATTTTTTTGGAAAAAAATTTCGAAAAAATTTTTTTTTAAAAATTACCAACAATATAATCCTGAAGAACTTTAGCTCAAAGTTGCGCGTCGTTGTACTTCACCTAACTGCCAAGTTTGAATTCAATCGCTCAAGTAGTTTCTGAAAAAAAAAATAAATAACTTCAAAACTTCAAATGCTTATAACTCCGAAACTATTCGATCGATTTGACCCATTAACGAACTTAACCGCGGCATTCCAATGCGCGACCTACCCTGAAAGTTTCAAGTCGCTAGCTCACTTCGTTCGACAGTTATCGCGTCTACGGCCGGCCGGCCGGACAGAATTGATTTTGACACCGGATTCGTCATCAGTGAGTCCAACCTAGTCGATTGAGACCATTTTCGGCTCAATCATCCAAAATTACAGACATTTGGACAAAACGATAGCACGCTGTTCCCCTAGAACATGCGCGCAAAAAAAAATATTTTTTTGAAAAATTAGTTCAAAGAAGTTTTCAGTATGTGCACTTTGTCATGGCTCATTTACTTTGAGACGATGGTACCTGATGAAATTTGTCACCATTACAGGTTTGTTCTTGCACAACTTTCAACCCCATTCAACCCCCTCTCGTGAAAAATTAGAATGTGTGAAACACTGCGCTTCAGTTATGATCTTGAGTAGGTATGTTATTAGTACGTTTCTACTGAAGGTACAGGAAGAATGTGTCAAGATTATTGCATCCAGAACGATGGTGCTCATTTTGTACATTTAATTTAACTTATCTTGTAATGCACAATGATTCTCCGGGTGGTACTTCAATGCCGAAATAAATTTCCAATGTCACTCCATTTTTTTCTCCATCAAAGGGTTCGTAGGAGTTGAAGTTGTGCATGAACAAAACTGTGATGGTCGACAAATTTCATCAGGTACCATCGTCTCAAAGTAAATGAGCCATGACAAAGTGCACATACTGAAAACCTCTTTGAAGTAACTAATTTTTCAGAAAAAACATTTTTTTCTTGAACATTTCTGCACGCCTGTAAAGAAGATACAAAGATCTTGCCAAAAAAGTACCACATTACCTACTTTCCCTATTCAAAAAATTCAGAGGGTTGATGGGGATGGCACAGGATGCCACAAAAATGCATAAAAATTTGGTAAAAGTGAAACAAATATTGACCTGTTTCAGGATTTTGTTGCCAAATATTTTTCTTCTGAGAAAATGAATTTGTTCCAAAATTTTGACGCGCACTGTATAGTAATTGTTGAAAATGGGCTTGACCAACTGGATTAGATTCCCTGCTTAAGAATCCGAGGTCATATCGAATTGTTTCGTTCCGAATAGTGATGCTCACGAGGCTAGACTATCCTAACTCCTAAAGTTTCGTGTCATCTACTTCTTGAAACTAAAGTGTCGTTTCGTAGTCATCAGTGTTGCCACACCAATATTTCATTTCAGTACGAGGTTCCCAGTTAATTAAAATATTTCAACATGTATTTGAAATGAATTCCTAGAAATAAGTATTGACAAATTGAATCAGTTTTTCAAAACTTTTTGAAAATAAAATTCAATATTTAGTGTTAACCTTCGTTTATTTTTCTACCTAGTCCTTTGGGCCTCAATGATATGGTCCTCTCTGATTGTTTTCTAATATTCAATGAATTGTGAATTCGAATTGTTGATATCACAATTGATTCATCAACATTAGTTGCTGATTCTTAATTTCACTATCGGAGGACGTAATTGTGCTGGCTGAACAATTTTAACATAATCCCAAATGCGGATTGTGGAATTCTGAAAAATTCTTGTTTATTTCCATCGAGTGAGAAATGATTCGATTGAATATTTGCTTAAATAAGAAACATACCGATTTTAATATATTTTATTTGAATAAATATGCAATTAATTGTTTCGATCTTTCACGAATCCTTATAGTTATTCTTCGCGAAATATAAAAATCAAGCGTGAATGTTTTTATCTTTCGGTGGAAATTTATGAAAGCCGTTGAAATTGTAGAAAAAATTGCGGCTGTCCTTCGAAATGAAGCAGATGTATAATCCACTTCAGAGAGGAATTCACTTCAGTGATGGAAATACGATCGATTTCAAATGTAGTTTATCAAAAATCACTTATCATTCAATTGCTATTAAAACAGAACGCAGTGAAATTTTGATGAATCTGGTTTGTTTAAATCTTCTATTCCTCAAAACGTAAAAAAGTATTCCATAACTCGTCATCACTTTATTTATTACCTGATCTATATTCTTCAAATTCAAAAATGTAGGAAAAGAAGAATATTTCATCAAAATCATTAAGTTAGGTCAGAAGAACTCTATCTTATCGATACGATTGATAATGGGAAATTCATAGTTTATTAAATACAGTTTGATATCAAAACGGTTCGTGGAATTTGATCTATCATTTGCCTGATTAGAATGAAAACACTCGGATAAATTTGCGGTTAATCAACTAGACATTTCGATTGAAATGATACGGCACCCTACGAAACTTTCAAGACCCGTGACACTCGAGACTGGACTTAACAAAAGTCTCGTCTTATCTCGAATAAAGAGTTCGTGGTCTCATCTTGAGTCCGGTCTCATTTTCGAAACAAAACTAGACTCTCGAAAATACGAGACTCTATTGGTGCCACAAGATCCGATCCCGAAATCAGTTCAAAAATACCCTACGAAACTTTCAAGACCCGTGACACTCGAGACTGGACTTAACAAAAGTCTCGTCTTATCTCAAATGAAGAGTTCGTGATCTCATCTCGAGTCCGGTCTCATTTTCGAAACAAAACGAGACTCTCGAAAATGCGAGATTCTATTGGTGCCACAAGATCCGATCCCGAAATCAGTTCAAAAATACCCTACGAAACTTTCAAGACCCGTGACACTCGAGTCTCGCCTTATCTCGAATGAAGAGTTCGTGGTCTCATCTCGAGACCGGTCTCATCTCGAGTCCGGTCTCATTTTCGAAACAAAACTAGACTCTCGAAAATACGAGACTCTATTGGTGCCACAAGATCCGATCCCGAAATCAGTTCAAAAATCTGTTAATTTCGTTTCTGGTGTTATATCCAATTATCGAATTGTATATTCCGTCTATTGAGTGAACCGTAGAGTCATCCGAATCCCAACTCGATGGGGATCAGTGTTTCATTTCAACCCTTAGGTACCTTTCATCGAAATCAAGCAGGCCTTAATTATTGCACCCCCAACCGTTCCCGATTATCCCATAAACACCTCCTGTTAATTTCGCATCAGGAATTCTCTCAGATGTAGCAGCCGAGCCGTAATCTTCGGGGACTAGCCGACTTTCATCTTCTGCAACCGCGTTATATCAGCCCATCGAGGAAAATTCATTGAGACCGAAATTCACTCCGCTCCGGGGTGGATAAACACCGCAGTAACCGCCCTCGGGTAAAGCTCCGGGATCGAGAAGCCTGACCCGTCTTTATCGCCGTTTGTTTCGACCACTTAATAAATTGCCGAATGTACACAGGGCTGTTCGACTTTGACGTTTGTTTCGTTTGAACCTGAGTTGCATTATTTGAAACAGCTGTACGATACCAACAGAAGTGATAAGAGTAAAGAATTAGTACGGGTAAATTCTAGAGGTTGTTTTTTCAGAGCTTCAGAACTTCAAATGAAAATACTGGATATTCTAGGATTTCTTCTAGATATTCCATACGAATTCTTTGTTCTCTAAGGGCCGGTATTATAAAACTTAACTGAAAGTTATCTTTAACTTTAACTGACAGTTGAACTTTTGCTCGAAAATGTCGGAATTATCAAAGTCTCATTTCTATCATAGACAAGAAATACTGTGATGATTTCTATGAAGAGGGGAAGGAAATAATTTAAGATTCTGTAATAAATCTAACCACCAAATTCTGGGTTGTAAAAGCTGGGCTCTGGAAAAATACCCCCTTTCAAAATATGATAGGAATGAAAGCATCCTTTATTGACAAATATTCGCACTATGTATCAGGGAGCTTAATGGATTGTGGTTTCCATAAAAATAGAATTACTGATTTGAAGGAGAGTAGCAATGATCAATTTTGAATTCTTATACTTTTTGCAATATGCAAGGGATGTTTGGGTATTTATTCGGTAACCTAACTAAAAAAACTACTTCCACTCTAATGAATATATTGGAAATGAAAGCTTAAAAGGAAAAACTTTGACAATAATGAGATACATTCAATTCAGGAATTATTGAACAATTACAATAAAATTTGTCCAAATCCAATTAGGTACAGAATTTTTTTTACAAATACTTCACTCTTCACCAACGGGCAAGTACTTTCAACTGACACTGGGAGTGGTAATAATCTCAACACTAAATTTGCAAAAATTGTCATTCAATTAAAAAATATGGTAATGCTTTGTGTGGCTCCGGGTTATCGAGCCCTGATATCTAGAATTTGTACACGGCTACCAGTTTGGTCATTATTATAAGAAAAGTATCCATTGCAATTGTGATGATTTCCTCTCAAAAGTTAAATAATGTGTATAAATTATTATGCTTCATTACGCCTTTACAACTTTTATCTGTTATATTAGGCACCGAAAAGAATAAATGCTAATGATTTTTTTTCATTTACATCTTATAATAGTTGAACAGAAAGTGTAACTGATATTTTCATTACAATAATATGCCATGATGAACTCTCGAGATTGGATTCTTACTCGAGTGAGGTTTATAGCAGGCATTTTGATGTAAATAGATAATAAGTATGCAATTTTCCATGGGACATTTCTGATAATACAGTCAGTATAGTTGATTTGTGAAAACCCCTAATATCTCCAGCAACTATCAAGAAAGAACAAGATGCATAAACTCTGCGTGTAGCAATACATTTGCATCACTATGAATATGTATTCCATTACAGGCGTAGTGTCCAGATAAGCGAAATCGGTTTTTGAATTCCGTTTCTTCCCATAAGTTCAAATGGTTCAGCCGATTTCTAAATATCCTTTCTCAACAAGGATGTTCAACAATTTTCATGTCATCTTCGTCATCGTGAATTAAAAGTCCTTTAAAAATAAAGTGAATATATCTTGCTAACATGTTTCCGAAAATATCATAACAACAAACAAATCGAGGTTATATACAGGGTGATTTTTTTTAAGTGTTTCATTAGAAGTTTTCGAGGAAGGAATTGTAATACAGATTCAAGATTTTGGATTTTCGTTTTAGAGAACATGAACTTTAATTGCAAAATATTTTCAAGCGGAATCTACTTCCGGTTTCACCGGAAACGAATGTAACTTCGTTATTTCAAATGCAACACCCTGTATATTTTTACATATTCGAATTCTTCGTTTAATTTTACACTGATTTGATGTATGATATGTGCAACCATTCAAGCGGTTGTAGAATTATAACCTGATTATCAAATTTTTTGAAAAAAAGGTTGTCACAGATTAGTGTCCATATCTTCAAAACCCCTCATTATAAGAATTTCTTTTTGCGAAAGTAGAACAAAAGAAAGTACGCTGATACTGTTTCTTGTATAGCTTATGAGGAAATATTATACAGGGTGTCTGAAAAAGGGCCCCAAATTGAGACTCAATAAAACTATGAAATCTCACTTTTTTCAAATGGCAACCCTATAATTTTGTAATTCCAATCGATTGCCCGTCAAAAACTACTTAGAGTGTCCCCAACATTCCATGCCTCTAAAATCAGTAATTTCGCCGTAATTGAATAAAATTCGAATTTCGGGAATAAATCAAGGTTTCTTAGTCTAACCATAGATTTATTAGGATAGAAATTTTCAAGAAGGCTATGTCTGTTCATTTATAATGCATTTTTGAGAACTGTCATTTATACTTGTTTGATTAATCGGGCAGTATGCAAAATCAGAATTACAGTAACAGTGATGTATTAAATATGTTCTTCATTTACGGTGAATGTAACAAAATATTAGAAAGGGCAGTCAGAACTTTCAACGAAAGAAACCCACATTTACCACCTTTAACAAAATCAAAGTTCAGGAGGTATCAAAACAATTTTCTCCGTAGAGGAAGCATTAACCCAAAACGGAATCGTGTGAAAACAGTAACTGGTAATGAAGAAAATCAAATAAATATTCTAGGACATATTCACGGAAATCCAAGAGGTTCCATCAGACAGGTAGCACAGGAATTAGAAGTTTCATATTCGTCGTGTCAAAAAGTGCTCAAAAATGCCAATATGCATAATTATAAATTCCATAAAGGTCAGGCACTGGTAAATGGAGATCATCAGAGAAGAACTGTATTTTGCGAGAACCTTACTGGAATGCTGAACGCTGATCCCCAAATTTTGAAAAAAATTATCTGGACAGATGAAGCCAGATTTTCACAGGATGGAGTGTTAAATTCAAGAAATAATCATTATTGGGCGGATGCAAATCTACATTTGATTTATCAGAAAAACCATCAACATAGGTTTGGTTTTAATGTGTTTTGCATGTTGATGGATGATAAACTATCTTTTCATATTTATGATGAGAATTTAACCGGACAAAGGTATCTGGAAATCATAAGATCGGTGGTTTCCCCTTTTTTGGAAGAATTACCTCTAAATCTGATGTTCCATTGCTGGTACCAATTAGACGGAGCACCGGCACATTGCACAAGACCTGTCACTAACGAACTGAACGCAATGTTCGGAGAGAGGTGGATCAGACTAAATGGTCCATTAGAGTGGCCCCCTCGTTCTCCAGACCTAACACCCCTTGATTTTTATTTATGGGGTACTATAAAATCAGAGGTCTACAAAAATAACATTGACTCAAAGGAAGAACTTGAAGCAAGGGTGAGGGCTGCATTAAGGGGATTACCACCTGAACAAATAAGAAAAGCTACATCAGATGGAGTTCGTAGAAGAATTGA
Organism: Myrrha octodecimguttata; assembly: GCA_958510865.1. NCBI lineage: Eukaryota > Metazoa > Arthropoda > Insecta > Coleoptera > Coccinellidae > Myrrha > Myrrha octodecimguttata. The sequence continues at coordinate 8,282,631 of OY294063.1, forward strand.
TGAATGTATGGCGGTAGGCGGCCAACATTTTGAAAATTTATTGTAGTACCTACCTATTAGTTTGGGGCCCTTTTTCAGACACCCTGTATAATATTTCCTCATAAGTTATACAAGAAACAGTATCAGCGTACTTTCTTTTGTTCTACTTTCGCAAAAAGAAATTCTTATAATGAAGGATTTTGAAGATATGGACACTAATCTGTGACAACCTTTTTTTCAAAAAATTTGATAATCAGGTTATAATTCAAAAACCGCTTGAGTGGTTGCACATATCATACATCAAATCAGTGTAAAATTAAACGAAGAATTCGAATATGTAAAAATATACAGGGTGTTGCATTTGAAATAACGAAGTTACATTCGTTTCCGGTGAAACCGGAAGTAGATTCCGCTTGAAAATATTTTGCAATTCATGTTCTCTAAAACGAAAATCCAAAATCTTGAATCTGTATTACAATTCCTTCCTCGAAAACTTAAAAACACTTAAAAAAATCACCCTGTATATGTCAGCCGAAAAGACAGAGAATCTGTGGAAAAAAACGATTTAACTTTAACTATAATTGATACCCAAACCACCAGATAAAGATAACCCAGCAAATCCAACTTTAACTGGAAATTACTGCTTAATTTTCAGTTAAAGTTAAAGATAACTTTCAGTTGAGTTTTATAATACCGGCCCTTAGTAAACTTTCTTCCTGATCTTTCCCTAGTTCCTGATCTGTGTATTTTCCCATTGTTTTCGATTTAGTGATTGCTTCTTAATTTTTCCAAATTCCTCATGAGACTTCATGGCGCTGCTTCTTGAAGGGGTTTTGATTCCAGTCTTTGGCTGCTTGGAGTTACCTGGCTTTGATGCGTCTCGTGAAATCAAATTAACTCCCGAATGTATCCCTAGTCGTTAATCTGGTGGTAATGATGCAACCTCTTACTCCCTATCTATTTATTTCAACTTTACAATTAAAATTGCTATTTACAAACACAAATTTAGGTACAGTGAATCTGAGATCCGGGATTCGAAGAAGCACTTATCTTAATAGTAAAGGATCAACAAGGGTAATCTTCCATTTTTTCACAATTTAATAAATACACTATAATTAATTCATTAGTTCCTGTACATATTTACTGCAAACAATTCAATTCAATGTTAACTAATTAAATGAAACGAATCAGGAAATAATTGCATATGAAAAGATTACAAAGCTTGAATTGTTGTCTCTTTCATATCATCCGAATATTCACTCGTTTTAATTAATTTATGAACACGAGTACTAATGACTGGTTCAGATTATAAAACAATTCTGTCATTTCGAATGTATTGGTCGTTTTAATTATCGAACTACATAAAATACGACGGCAAACATTATGCAACTCGATTCTATTTTATTGCATGTTTACTGAAAGTATTTATTCGATTAATTGATTCCATGAATATTTTATACAGTATTTTATCAACTGAGTGAATACTCTGATTCTATTAATTAAGAGGAATATTATATTTCAGGTTTTTTTGAAAACTTCTGTGAAAAATTTCCTGATCAATTCTCTAGGAAGGAGAAACTGTAATAATGGTTGATGTGGATAATGTGATGTTGCTTGTCATATTCAGAATAATTAAATGAATTTAATTCAACATTATTTCGTGCTCTATTTGACACTTTAAGATTCGAGAACATGGAAAGGTATAATAAAACGATATATCAAGATTAGTCCCAATGTAAGATATTACTATACAGGGTCTTTCACCGAGGAACCTCACCCATATTTATACGGGAAACTACTGAACGTATTTTCATGAAATTCAGCACTTATAAGTATTTCACGATGCTGATGAAATCTAAAATATTTTCAAGGCATGAGCACCTCCGGTTTTTCCGGAAATGACGTCAACTTCCGTTTTTCAAATTAGAACACCATTTTTTCATTGCAGAAATAGATTCCTTAGAAAATTGCAATTTATTTTGATGTAACATTTTTCAGTTTTGGTTGGAAAATTCTCTCTGAGCGGGAAAATTCGAAAAAAAAATCGAAAATAGAGCTCCGCTGAAGCAAGAATAACTTCGAGGTTTTTGGATGGAAAATTTTCATTTTTGGGATTTTTCAAGATGTAAGATTGATGTATCCACTTTAAAAATCGAAATCGCGATTCATGATACAGGGGGTGAAAAAATCGCTTTCAAAGTTAGGGATGACAAAATCGTAAAAAATCAATTTTTTCAAATAAGAACCCCATTTTTTTATGGCAGATATTGAATCTACGTTAAAAAATAATGTGAGTATATGCATCACACCCTTGCCCTAAAGTGGATATTTTCTGAGTTATTCACAAAAAACTGTTTTTCGTCTTGAATTTTCAGCTATTTCTTTTCCCTTCACGCCAAAAAGATGACATTTTCAGGAACTGTTACTTAAACCATGTTTTAGATTTTACTACCCTAATATGCAAGAGAAAAAAGTTACAGGTTGTTCCTAAATAGATGGCGAATTTGGATTCGAATTTGTATCGGAAACCTCTTTATTTCAACTAATCGGCCATCGGTTTTCTCTCCAGTGATAAATAAATAATTCCTTATGAACCATATGCAAAAACTTACCATGTTTTACATTATTTTTTTTTAATGATAGATATCATTAATTACATCTGCCAAATTCCTCTTTATTTAGTAGCATTTTGTGTTTACTATTAATTTGGTGATAATTCGTATTAAGTTGTAAAATCGATCACTATGCCTAATTTTACCAATGAAGATTATTTAAATCTCATTCTACTTCATGGAGAATGTAATAAAGTTGTAGATAGAACGATTCGACTGTTCATTGAGAGGTTTCTTGACCGACCCAGACCAACGATAGATACCATTAACAGAACCATGACAAACTTGAGAAATGTCGGAACTTACGTTAAGAAAACTACACACAGAGAAAAAAGTGTAGTAGAAGATGAGAACAACGAAATTACAGTTCTTGCATATTTTCGTGTGAATCCTCAAAATTCTCTCAAAGATGCCGAGATTGATCTGGGATTATCTCAATCGAGTGTTTGGAGAATATTAAAAAAACATAAAATGCACCCATGTAAATTCAATAGGGTACAGCATTTGAAGGAAACTGATTTCGTCAGGAGAACAGAGTTTTGCGAAGCTATGATGATTCGATTTCAAGAGAATGAAAACTTTTTGGACTGTATAATTTGGACAGATGAATCTAAATTCACAAAGAATGGTTCTTTCAATAGGCATAACAGTCATTATTGGGATGAAGAGAACAACCACCACTTCAGACAATGGAACTTTCAAGAGACCTGGAGTTTCAATGTTTTTTGCGCCATCAAAAATAATGCAATTCTCGATGTTCACATTTATGATGGGACTTTAACTGGTAAGATATAACACTACACATGTTTGCATTATTTAAAGAATGTTCTCCCTTAGGAGATAGATATTCTGACATATTGACTCAAATAATTGAGCCGCTAGTACAGAACCATAATGACTTATGGTATCAACAAGATGGCGCGCCTCCACACAATTCACTCAATGTGTCAAATATCCTCTACAGGCTATTTGAAGATCGATGGTTGGCGAACAATGGTCCACATCTTTGGCCACCACGTTCTCCCGATTTAACTCCTTTAGACTATTATGTTTGGGGTAGGATAAAAAATATTGTCTACTCAACTCCCCTGACTGATAAAGAGGACTGCATAGAACGAGTCAGAAATGCGTTCAGGTTTGTTTAGATTTTTAGATTCATAGTTTTGAAACTCAATTTGGTTTTTAAACACTTTTGCAGATCTCTTCCTCCCGATGAAATAAGAAGAGCAACGCACGAAGCATTCCTGAGACGTATAAATAAATGTCTAGAAATTAACGGTCAAAACTTTGAGCATCTTCTCTAGTTATAACTGCGAGAGTTTGCCATGGTTCTCCTAATAGTAACTTGAAGTCGGTTTCAAGAAGGGGTGAAAAATCTACAGCATGGTTCAAATAACAGTTCCTGAAAATTTCATCTTTTTGGCGTGAAGGGAAAAGAAATAGCTGAAAATTCAAGACGAAAAACAGTTTTTTGTGAATTACTCAGAAAATATCCATTTTAGGGCAAGGGTGTGATGCATACACTCACATTATTTTTTAACGTAGATTCAATATCTGCCATAAAAAAATGGGGTTCTAATTTGAAAAAATTGATTTTTCACGATTTTTTCATCCCTAACTTTGAAAGCGATTTTTTCACCCCCTGTATCATGAATCGCGATTTCGATTTTCAAAGTGGATACATCAATCTTACATCTTGAAAAATCCCAAAAATGAAAATTTTCCATCCAAAAACCTCGAATTTTCCAACCAAAACTGAAAAATGTTACATCAAAATAAATTGAAATTTTCTAAGGAATCTATTTCTGCAATAAAAAAATGGTGTTCTAATTTGAAAAACGGAAGTTGACGTCATTTCCGGAAAAAACGGAGGTGCTCATGCCTTGAAAATATTTTAGATTTCATCAGCATCGTGAAATACTTATAAGTGCTGAATTTCATGAAAATACGTTCAGTAGTTTCCCGTATAAATATGGGTGAGGTTCCTCGTGAAAGACCCTGTATATAAGAAGGTTCAATTAGGGATGAGTGAAATTAAATAGCTTTTCTGCAATATTCTACCAAATTGTCTACTATATTCTGTGTGGAGAATGGATAAGCTACAATGAACTTTCAGTATTGGAGAACAATTTCGTAATATATCGCATAACAATTAATTATACAAGGTTTCTTCAATTATTGTCGCAACAGAAATCAGTGGGGTTCCTCATGAAAAAATTGACAATGAAAATTTTTTTTTCCACCATTTTTTTTTCGAGCTCTCGATTTTGGGTTACAGCGCGCCGAAAAATTATTTTTACTTTTTTGCTATTATCCTAGGAACCGTTGAAACTATTGGACTCCGCTGGTACAAGGATAACCATTGTTAATAGATACTTTTTCGCACCCTATTCGAATTTATTCGACGGGACAGTGGTGGAAATTCTAGGTATCATAAGGGTTTTTCTCCTCTTTCTTTCACGCCACTGAAAAAATTTACCTTACGAATTCGAATTATCAAGCGCTAATGAGTTCCCATGTTCTATGAATTTCGAAACTGTCAGGTACAAAAACATTTTCGTACCGTTTCAAGTATCCCAAAAATGGAAGACAATTTTTTTTTCATAAGAATTTGAAGTTTTCCCTTCTGACAGTTATTTCCGAGCATGCTGTATATGCGGTAATGATCCCCATAATGTTGACATCTTCTTTGTATCCATCGTATCTAAAATCCACCTCATGCCATAGAAATTATTCTCCACCTCAAGGTTCTTAGAGTTCTTCCGTGTTAGCCAAAGTCGTACTGTACTGACAAGCTGCAAGTACACCAATGTGAACAGTTGTGCATATTTGTTTTCAGTTTCGATAATCATTCAAGATTTTTTTTAGGATTGCTTTCATATTCGGCCATGTATTACTTTATCCTTTACAAATTGTTTTAACTATTTTATTTTTGGAAGGTTTGAAGTCAATATCTGTTGTTTTTATTTTCAGAGAAACTCCATTTCTCCAGGCGATAGAGAAAAATACCGATCTCGAACTCCACAAGAAAATGAACACAAAAAAGCAAAAAAGGAAGAAAAAGATATGGGACACGTAAGTATTAAAGTACGTAGATTTTGAATATGTAGGGTTTTGATTGTGTCCATATTCGTTGTGGAAGAAATAGTACCTTGTAGTAGTAAGCAACAAGAATAATATCCGCAAATGACCTGGAATAATTGGCATTATGCAAATACATGAAACTATGAATTATGGAAAGCACTGAGGGGAAACCAGCATATTTCTCGTTCAAATCCTTAGCCAGAGCATTCATCTATCCATGTATTGATTCATCCAACACAGCATGTCTTCCTGTTAACGATTGTGCGAACTTCCATTGTTTAATTATCTGCAAAAGTTGTATAACCTTCCAGCTATTATAAAGATAAGTTAGCGTGAAGTCAGAAAGGTTTCAATTCGGGATCAGAGTAATCACCCACACTCACAGAGGTATTTTTCCTATCCAACGCAAGCTAAAGTCTCCTTTTCCAAAGTAAGTGTGTATTCAAAAATTATAGACCACGATTCTATCATAAGTGAGTCTAAACTGATCGTTCAAGATCATTTTAAATAAAAATTAAAAATAAATGAAAGACATTTCGGCAAAATTATAACGTTTTTCTTCTGAATAACAAGAGGCCAAAATACACTGTTGATAATCTCAATTTATTATATTGAATGAGCACACCTCCGAAAGTAACTTACATGATTTCTGTAGTAATAGCATTTAAAGATAAATGATAGGGAATGTAACTAACCATAAATTGAACATGGTAGAGAAACTTTAATGAGACGGAAGATTGAAGAAAATTACCGATATCAACAAAGCAGCAAGTATAATTTAACAGCTAATACTCTCGGTTTGTGGATTATACGCTAAAACATTAAATAATATGACGTTCAACATATACCTCGGGGTCCGTGTAATTTAAAACAGAAAGCTATAACGTTAATGGCTTTGTTCTGCTAGGTGCCAGGAAAATTACTTCATTCGCATATTTGGCATAATCATTTCGCGAATATGGACAAAATGGGGTAGGTATTGAAGTCGGAAGAAATACCTAGGCATAAAACGATCGTAAAAATACGAAATGCTTTCAGTTTTGCTGGATTCTTAAGCTTGATTTTTATTGCTGATTAGCAATGGAAATTCGGCACGGGATATTTCATGTTGCAACAGGTTAAAGGGTGTTTAAATCTCATCGAGAGATAAAATCTCATGATCGCTTGAATCAACGAGTTCTCATTGGCTTCGGCGATGATTAAGATGAGATTCTGGCAGTGCGGATAAGAATAATTAGGGATAATACCTTATGAAAAAGCAGGCGACAACGTCAATTCACTATCAGGTGCTTCTTCGACAACGAAGCCATGTCTCTAGAAATCTCGCGTATCCTTCACGCCGTTATTGTCAGCTCAGAGATTCAAAATAAGTGGAGCACGTTCGGAACAATTTCGAGAAAATCGCCCAACAGATTTGAAGGAGATTATAACTGCTAGATTAGGCTCATTAACGAACATATTTAGCTTCTTTAGGATTCAAACCTACCTTGAAATTTCAAGACTAGGAGTTCTTCGAAAGTTGAAGCACATACAGAAGAACGGGCAGAATGTTCCGCACTCAAAATTCTAAATTTATAGACATTTGCGCGAATTTTTTCCTTGAAAAAGAGCGTTAATTTGGATCTTTTTTTCGGAGGAAGTCGAACAGAATTTTCGCCCAATACTTTTTGAAGCACGGCTTGATATTCTGATTCAAAATACAGTTTCCATTGGTCCACCAATCAATCAATGTGCAGGCCGTTCCATACACATAATTATATCCGTAAACTGGCTCTTCAAACTTCGATGCGAGTAGCGATATTTGTAAACATCATGACTGATGGCTAAAATTTGCGTTTGAGCTTATTGGCGAATGAAGATAAGCGCTACTCCCTCTGGTGGCTATCCGAGTAACCCGAGGTACAGACATAATCATTGACAAGTTAAAAGTAAATGGGAAAGTTTATGCATTCTTCGTGGCATTTGTATGATTTTACAAGCGCTTCTACTGAGGAAAAGCAAACTCAAATGTCCCTTCCCATAGATTTTTACAGCCTGGTGAAAAATTTCGAGTTAAGGTGAAAGAAACTTCCTTTAACAAGTCGGTCCTGAAAGTGTTGAAGAATCGATAAAAACCAACAAACAAGGTTTATGAGAGTCTGTTACCTTAATTTTTACTGTGATAATCATTTTCAAAGAGGAAAGCACGAATTGCTTATGAAATATTAGATCACATTCATGAAGACAATTTTTTTCCAGGCCCCTAATCCAAGCAGAGAAATTTACTTAGGAGGAATGCTCTGCCTTCCAGAAATCTGCCTGTTGAACTGATCATTAAGTAACAATGTAAATGTTTCAATGATAGAACTGAGTATTGAAAAAAGAGAGTCTCAACAAGGAAATATCTGGTGATGAATACTGTTCGCTCAAAGTGCTTCTGTCGATGAAAGCAAAGTTGAACAAGGCTTATTTATTACAGGTTTTTCAAGACCAGTCATATGAGTGTTGGAAAATTTAGTTGTCAATCCATAATGAATAAGACTTACGATACAAGTAGCATTAGTTTTATGTGAATTATTCATTTTATTCACAATATATTGAGTATTTAGTCCTTCGCTATAAAAATAGTAAAGTTATGAGTATTTGTCTATTATTCCGAAAAGTATGTTTTACAATACTGTTTTTCAACTTTCAAGACAGCCTAAGAAATCCACCAAAGTCAATCTTGCCATTCGGATCTGAAAATAAATAATATTAAAATACTGTCTAACCTTGGAGATATCCCCGTAATTTTAGAGTTGCTACACTCAATTAGATTGAAGGATGATACATACCTACTTTATAAGAATGGAATATGTACTCCCATTAATACTCTCGTCAACTATAAAAATCTAAAGAGTCTGAATAAATCGTGAAATCAAAAATTATCAAACCAAACACTAACAAACAGTACAAAATCGACTATCAAAACAAAATCTATGTCTGTACCTAAGGTTCCAAAACTGGCCACCGTGGTGCTGCAATCTTAAATTCAGACGCCAATTGTATATGTTCCGTGAATGATTTTACGCGCTGGGGAACAGCGAGCTATCGTTTCGTCACAATGTCTGTAATTTTCTAATTTTGAGCTGAAATCTGTCTCAAACGACTAGGTTCGGCTCAATGATGAAGAATCCTTAGTCAAATTTGATTCTGTCCGGCCGGCCGTCCGTCCGTGTGTGCCCTTTCGAAAGGAAGGCCCTAGAGTCTTGAAAATTTTCAGGTAAGGTTTTGATGAATATCTCGGTTATGTTCGTTAATGGGCCAAATCTGCCGAAAGGTTTTGGTGTTACAGCCATTTAAAATTTGCTTTTTCAATCACTCGAGAAATATTCATCTGATTGGAAAGAAACTTGATTGGAAGGTGAACAGTGTCAATAAGAAGAATTATTCATGGTAAAATTTGAGAAAAAATATTAGTCTTTTGAAAATTTTCATATTTCATTTAAATTTCACTGAAATTTCCAAGTCGCCATTTCGCAATGTGAACAAGCTCTTAAAAACTGATTTCCGTCGCTGGTTCTCCTTTTCGATTGGTTCTTGAAAAAAGCTATTCACGGAATTGGGTTGCTGAAAAAGCTACAGCCACCAGAACGACCATACATTTTCTATGGTACCTTTGGTTTATCAATGGACCAAATCCATGGGCCATGATCAAAGGTTGTAAGTGTCCATTGTTGTCTTTTATCTGACTGAATCACAAGTTTCTTGAGTTTGAATAACCAAGTTCCGTGAATGTTATTCATGGAACCGAATATTTCATATTAACAGAATCGAGAACTAGAAACCGAAATGACCAAGTGGATTTACGAAACATATCTCAAATCAACATTGATATTACAATTAAATACAGATTTTTCTGTATTAACCTTTACATAATAATATCTTTCGATATTGATTTGATATCTTTCGATATACTTTTATGTCGTCGACGTACTACGTCTTCAATGACAAAATTATTATATCAACTGGCATATAATGATCAAAGTAAAAAACCTTAGAAAAGGGTAAAAAAATGAAATACAACCTAAAAACAATACTAGACACAGTGTTTCATCTTCTATCTTTCGATTTAGAATCATCAGTAGCATTTATTCTATATTATATATCAAAAACTTACCACGTGTTTCAACTCACATTTCACATCAACGGAAATAACCAGATTTAAGTCCATACGCATGCTTGTTAGAATTGTGCATAGAAAACAATAATGCCACAGATTTTACTTAAACCTTCTTCTTTCCTTGACAAATGAAATGCAGTAAAAAACATTTTCCAAAATCTTTATAACTTCAAAAATTAAATGACAGTTGATATTGACCTTTGAAAACTATAAGTTTTCATTCAAATATTAAATTCAAAAAAGTCTACTTGTTAGAGGCTATTGATACAACAATTAAATACAGATTTTTCTGTATTAACCTTTACATAATAATATCTTTCGATATTGATTTGATATCTTTCGATATACTTTTATGTCGTCGACGTACTACGTCTTCAATGACAAAATTATTATATCAACTGGCATATAATGATCAAAGTAAAAAACCTTAGAAAAGGGTAAAAAAATGAAATACAACCTAAAAACAATACTAGACACAGTGTTTCATCTTCTATCTTTCGATTTAGAATCATCAGTAGCATTTATTCTATATTATATATCAAAAACTTACCACGTTTTTCAACTCACATTTCACATCAACGGAAATAACCAGATTTAAGTCCATACGCATGCTTGTTAGAATTGTGCATAGAAAACAATAATGCCACAGATTTTACTTAAACCTTCTTCTTTCCTTGACAAATGAAATGCAGTAAAAAACATTTTCCAAAATCTTTATAACTTCAAAAATTAAATGACAGTTGATATTGACCTTTGAAAACTATAAGTTTTCATTCAAATATTAAATTCAAAATAGTCTACTTGTTAAAGGCTATTGATACAACAATTAAATACAGATTTTTCTGTATTAACCTTTACATAATAATATCTTTCGATATTGATTTGATATCTTTCGATATACTTTTATGTCGTCGACGTACTACGTCTTCAATGACAAAATTATTATATCAACTGGCATATAATGATCAAAGTAAAAAACCTTAGAAAAGGGTAAAAAAATGAAATACAACCTAAAAACAATACATTGATATTATTGACTTTGGTTGAACTAGGAGCTCCACCGCAACTTTCAGCCATTATAAGGTCTACAAATACCGATATTCCGATCTAATTATACCTGGTTTGAGGAGCTTTGGACCGACATTTTCCATTTCGCCCTTATATGACATAAATGTCATTAATGGGGCTATAAACTCAACGAATAAATAACTAGAACAGTTATAACCTGTTCATTTAATTTTCGTAACTCACTTCAGATTGAAACAGGTCTTCCTACCCTTATTCCTAAAACAACTCGAACGCATGCATATATCAATGAGTATTAAATCAGTTGAATGTAAATGTGACGAAGGTTTAACAGATGCTGCTGTAATATTCGCCATGGTTGGAACTTTTACATATTAATTTCATAATCAGATGATTTTCTTCATCGTTCTTTCTTCCGTAAGTTAGCATCACTGCAAGATGACCGCGATGATAGAATTTCAGTTATGAGTAAGCTCCTCAACGAAAATACTACAAACGAGTTCAATTTCATCTTTTCGCCTTTTGAATATATTTGTCCTTCGTAGTTCATATCGAACTATATGTCCTATACTCGCCGAAATAATCCTAGTAATGCTACCATCAAAACGATATTCTACAATTATAATAAAACATTACTACTCCCGTGTGGCGTCAGTTTATTGCGCATTATTTTTATGTCCCTACAAACTACTCTCGCACATAAAAATAATACAACGCTCGTTTCAAATTTGCTTCAGCGCTAAACACGACCCAAAACTGACCTGAGCATCAAGTGAGATTGCTTTTAAACTGAACGCTAGATAGTTCTCCTCTCTGACAAGCATTTATTTGCTGCTTTGTTACATTGCAGCGACAGATAAGCAGTTAACGTAAGATATAGGAAATTGAAATTCTGTCGTTTCGTAGACGACTTTATCAGAACTGGAAAACGAGAGTTCACTCTATAAGACCTCTGGAAGAAATCAGTCGGGAAAGGATTCACGTATCAACTGGAATATCAGGGAAATGCACAGTGATTCGAATTATGACTCAGCGAAGAAACTTTCAGAGAAAAAGTTCGATGTTATTGTAGTACCTGCTGAAGAGTTCGATATTATTGTAGTACTCGCTGTTTTTCAAATGGTACTCCGAAACCATTTGGTGATCTAGTCCATGGAAGACTACGAACAGGATATTCAGGTTTCAACCTCGGCTTCCCACACTTTTCTAGCATGTCTTTCGTGATTCATCCTAGTCAGATGTCCCCACCAACTCAATTGTCTTTTGTCTATGAAATCCTGAAGAGGTTCTATTCCGATGTCTTCTCTAATAAGCTCGTTTCTCGCCTTGTGCATCTTTGTTATCCCCTTTACTCTTTTAAGATATTTCATTTCCATTGCTTGCATCCTGCTTTTCTTTTTTCTATCAAGAACCCTCGATACGCACGCGAATGTAAGTATTGGTCCATATACGCCTTGTATACATTCATCTCAGTGCTTCTTGATATGAAGTTGAAGTTCTTATTCATGGCATGGTATACTTCTAACATATTCTCCAATCTACTGTTCATCTCCAAATCTTGTTTTCCATTTTCTTTCATCTGCACACCTTAGTATTTGAAAGACGTCACCTGCTTCAATCTTAGACCTTTTATCTCCACCTCAATCCTTCACGCACCACCATAACCGTTGTTTTTGTTTTCTATTCATTTCCATTCCGAATTCTTTCAACACCGCAATCCATAAGTCCATATTTGCCTGTTGATTCCTCTCACTCTCAGCTATGATAACAATATCGTCTACAAAGGCTCATTCCGATACTACCACTCTCTTTAAGTTTCTGAACTCAATTTGAAATATCTTCAATCTTCTCGTGCACTATTTCAGAATTTCATCCACGATTATTGTGAACAGCACAGGGCTTGAAGTACCTCCCTGTACTAAATTCTCCGAATGTTCGATTTCGGCTGATTATTCTATTCCTGTTCAATTCATACGCATTCTCAACAAGTCTTATAAGTTTCTTGTTCATTCCCTTTTTTCTCGAATTCTCCATAGTTTATTTCTTTTAACTGTGTCAAAAGCCTTCACTGAGTTCACAAATCCCATGTATATTTCTGTCTCTTTGTTTCGCTCTCTCAATTAGTATTTTCAAAGTGAAGTATTATTTCCATTTATCCATTTTAATCCTCACTTGATATTTCATCTCACTTGTCCACAATGAGGTTTGTTTCCTCTTATTCGTCTTCACTTCCACATATGTAACGTGTAGTTTCAACAAATTTGTTCTTGAAACTCTTCCATAAGCTCTCCATTGTTCTGTACGTCTGTTATGCATTTTCCCTTTCAAATCTTTTCTCTTTTTCGTAGCTATATATACCGGCATCTTCTTTACCAGTGAGTTTATAAGACTTCAGGCATTCATATGATTCTTCTCTTTTAGAACTAAGTTCTTTTTTTACCTTTTCTTCCCTCAGCTCAGAAACCAACATATTGATCGCTTCCGATTTCTGGACCCCGTCTTACTTCAGTGTCTAGTATCATAGATCATCTGTCTTTTTGTATCATAATGTAGTCTATAATTGATTTTTCCCCGCGACTTTAGACTTCTGTTGTATACTTATGGATGTTCTTGTAAAAGTAATAACAAATCATTCAGTAGACAAAAATCAAGCATCCGTTGTAATTCCTAGTTTCTTCTCCGTATGGTCCCATTACTGACTCAAAAAATTCATCTTTTCTTCCCACTCGGATGTTGAAATCGCCCATTACAATAATTGTTCCCCTTGATGTTTCAGTAACTTCAGTTAGGTCTTCCCAGAATTTATCTTTGTTTGATGCAATTATGAACGTCTTTATCTCTTCCTTCATATTTCCCATTTCTATCGATAATATTCGTTCTAACCAACTTTCCCATTTATTCACTTGACAGCAATTATCTTTCCTTATCATACATCCCACGCCTGCCCCGGCTCTCATGTCTTCAGGAACCCCACTGTAAACTAGTAGATGCTCACCTTCTATCTTCAATTCTCTATTAACCTTTTTTTTTGTTTCCGTTATCGCCAATAATTCCAATTTCATCTCCTCAAATTCCCTTATCAGCGTATTCTCCTAATCCCTAATTCTCATGATATTCTACGTTACAATCCTCGAACTCACCGATTTCTCTCTCTTAAGTCTTGTGTGTTAATCGTTTCGTTATCCCTTCACTTGCTTATTCGTCTTAGTTTTTCCGATCTCAATAGTTTCCGCTTCTATCAGTTTTTGAAGGTACTTCATTTATTTTTTCCATCTCGTCATTCCAAGAATAGGATTCACCATCGATGAATAGTTTACATTTTTCCTGTTTTTCACTTTGTGCTTTAGTCAAATCATCATCATCATTAATATATATCCTACCCATTTCACAATTTTTAACTTCCTCTCACTTTTCATCAACTTCATCTTCTCGAATTCATCCTCCAGCTCATTTACACATATATTGGGTCCTATCTTGTAGACCTTTTATGGCTCAATCTCCAGATCTATATCATCTTTGAGAAAATTCTTTATTTTACCTTTCATCACATCCTGCTCTGTATTCACCAGCTTCAGCCTGCTCATCACAACGTTGTTTCTTCGTTTCTCATTTTTATATACTCTAGTCTGGTCTTTCAATTTTCAACTTCCACCTTCAACTTTTGATTTTCTTCCTTGATTTCCTCATTTTCTTCTTCCATGCGCTTCATTTCACTCTCAATATCGAGTTTCTAAGTTGTTTCTTTCGGAAGTTATTGTGTTTACGCAGTCGGCCGTTAGGCCGACTGCGTAAACACAATAACTTCCGGAAGAAACGACTTAGAAACTCGATATTTGTAGAGAAGGTTTGGGGCTTAATTACGAAGGTCGAATTCGTGAATGGGTAAAATCCGCCCAATGATTCCGTAGATGCACCCATTCAAAATTTTATTTTTCCACTGTTTCCAAAAATACAGATTAGATCGAATTGAAATCCAGTAATTTATCAAAATAAAATCTAGAAAAGCACTGCCGTGGAGGCAGCAGCTTTCGCGCGAAGGTTCAAATTCGTTGCCGAAGCGGTCATCTACATTGAACATGCGCGCAAAAGCTGCTGCCTTCACGGCAGTGCTCTTCTAAATTTTTACATCATGATTCGATCCAATGTGTCGGTGCGGTGCCATTCAAATAAGGTGAGGAGGTTATGTTTCTTTACAGTCACGGGAACATAGCCAAGTATCGAGTGATTAAAAAGATCATATTTCATGAATTCCTATTTGATCTGATCAAAAAGATTTGAACTAAAGATCGAGTTTGATCTCAAGAAACAAAATACCAAATTCGAATTTCAATTGATCTCATGGCTCTCACGTGGTCATCTGATCTTCTTCTTATGGTCTCGAAAGCCTAACGAGGACAGAAGAAAAACCTGAACTTATGCAGATTTATAGTAATCACGGTCTCTTCTTCAAGATGAAAAAAACGATAAAGACGACACTGTTCACCATATAATGGGACAGTTTCTCAGTCTTTTTAATATCTTGATATCACGCTACTGTAATAAATTCGATTCGTTTTTGAAGCAGAAGTTGTCTCTTGCTATATGTTCTCCCGCAGAATTCCTGGAAGTCGTTTAACAAGGTGAATAAGTTACGAACAGGGATGAGCATCGATAATCGATGTTCAGTAACTATCGAATCTTGATATAATAGTGATGTTCGAGGTTCGCACATCGATGACGGGAAATAGTTTTCAAGCTGAAGATGTTTTTTTACAATGAAAATTAGTTTCATAAATCAAGAAGGACCTTTGAATCAATGAAGGAAATACTCTTCATTATGAATATGTGAGCTTTTTCTCCTAAAAAATCAAATATCACTACTCGTATAGGGCAGTCATAATACTTTTGCTGAGGATTTTAACTGCATTCTTAGGTGCCATAGGAAAAAAGAGACTTCGTGAACAAATGGAATTGTCTATCTGTATGTCATCCGTAAACAATTTTACTTCCGATTCTGAAGAAATAAGTGGAGAAGTGATTGGGAACCTCTGCGGAGATGCCAGCGCTCTAACGGTTAAATTTGGAACCTGTCCGAGCTAGTAGTTTTATGTAAACAAACCTTAGAAATGTGGTGGAGAACGAATGTTCATTAGGAAGAACTACGATATTTGAAGAAATGATTGTAATTTTGTGTCAGATTTCTTAAGAAGGAACTTTTCGTTTGGAACACTATATGAAATCGTGCTTTAGATCGTTTCTGGAGGATAATTTCGATGTTATTTTAGTGTCTGTTTGGTGGATCCAAATGAACCAATATCTAAGTTCACTTGAATTTATGGAAAATAAAGGCGCCCAAATAAGTATTTCAAAGACTCTTCTTAGGTCTGGTTCACACATACGGATTCACAAGCTCCGGAGCCGTTACGGTGCTGTACTTATTGTGTGCATTCTACCACTTATGATGTGTACGTTAAATCCGGCGCCGGAGCTAGAAAAACCGGATGTGTACACCGGAACTATATGTGAAGAAGTGCTGAATGCAGGCCATAGTATGTAGTAAGTTTAGAAGAAGCAGTCCGAATAATATGACTTATGTTCTCCTTGTTCACAAACGAGTGAACCAATAAAATGAAAATACAGCTTTTCTGCTTCAGTTCTTTTGGATCGTCTTCGAACGAAAAGGAAACAGATAGACATATAAATGGTATTATTTCCATATCACAGCAGCTTAAGATGCAACCGAAATGAAAAATGTCACAGCTGTTTCAACCAAAACTATCTACCTATATACAAATGAAAAATATTTGTATATTCATATAAATAACTTTGGCTATTATCAACTATAATAGTATAACAGTTTTTAAATCAGATCACTTTCTTTGAATATGATTTTGTGTAGTATGTGAAATATGAAAATAATCATCTATACAGAGAAATGCATTGAACATACTTTCGTGACCTGTTTCCCATTCTGCAATTTCAAAATCCAGGCCTTTCTTCAATCAACGAGTTTCCAAATCAACTTTACTTCCATTTGGTTTTGGAAAAAAGGAATACTTACGGTAGTAGATGATCCTTCCTTCTTTGACCATGAATAACATTGAGTCGAGGCACACAACAATAGTCATTTTCAACTCTGAGAACAACACAAAATCTCTAAAATGAACCCTGAAAGTAAGCAAAACACGTAAAGGTACTATTCGGATCTCGGCAGTAGCTGCCTGGCAGTCGCGACCCGGCAGCGATTTCCATACCGCTTCCAGGGATACAAACAGCGCCGCACGGCCGTGCAAATGTTGCATGTAATTCCCTGGAAGTGGTGGTATGCTAGTCGCTGCCTGGTCGCGACTGCCCGGCAGCTACTGCCGAGATTCGAATGGTACCTTCAGAATAACCGGCACGTCGGAAAACTACTAGATTGGAAGGGTTCGAATTTCTATCGCCAGAGGGCGTATCGCTTCTCAGTAGATGCTAATTGGGGCAGTTCATTTTCGTTCAAGTGACTTGTAGCTTATATACGCAGGATGAACTTTCTTTGCTCCGCCAAATGATTCCGTAGATTCGAGATGTTATTAGCCAAATACTTCAGAAAATAATAGTTCGATCGAAATGAAATAAATTTTTTTGTGATAGAACTATACACACTATTCTGTAAAATATCTACAGATTTTTTTATTCAAAAATAGATTCAATTTGGATGACCACTGCCAAGCTGCGTTGGACGCATTAACTGAATTGGTATTTCTCTGCCCTTGAGTTTGAACTTGCGCGCAAAAGCGCCTGACTTAACCCCAAAGTGGCATTTGTCAGAGTTTGTGCTTAACACTGCAGGCTTGGCTGAAATTTCAAGCGAGAGTGAACCCACTACCGTTTTAGATACCTTTACTGTGTAAATTTTGGCTAACAGTTTCAATCTGACAAAAATTAACCATTCCAATCAAAGTATTTATATTAGGTCGATGGTTTGTTCGTCGATACTCATCCCTAGCATATCGTCGAGCGGTCTTTTCTCCAAACGATGACGACAAAAAGGTGGAATCTGAAAGTTGTTCTCTATTAGGAATTCTTAGCGTGATATTGGATTGCCTCCGATACTCGCAGTATTCGAGTTTACGATATAAATCTGCGTTTATTTATTTTTGTTGCATTTTTGAGTGCTATCTACCTATTCTTTGTATTTATTAACGTGTGGACTGGTTGGGAAGTTTTAATTCATTTAAAAAATATTGAAGTCAAAAAATAAGAATGGATGAAACAGTATAAGTTCGGAGCAAAGTGATGGATTTGAATGAAAACTTAATCATCTAAATTATAATTGCAAATGTTTTCGAACGTCACAGATTATTTACTAGATAAGAAAAATAATTGTGGGTAGCTAAAATATTTTCTTTGTCAAACTATATCGCGTCATTTCAATATAACCCACCTCATTGTCCATACAATTTCTGTAAAAGAATGTATGGTGTGTTTACGCACATCTTTATCATTCCGAAATAACATCAGCTGAGTGAAAATTCAAAGCATAGCATACTGGAATTTACATGTACTCATACGAAAGGGTGACCCGACGGAAATTTTTCAATTAATATTATAGGCTACCAATTGAGGGTAATTTCATAAATTTTCGCCGAAAAAGGCAAACACACCCTAGGTACTCACGATAATTGTCTTGGAGTGGAGTAGAGTGAAGTAGATATCGTTAGCATCGATATAGTAAATAAATTCACCGCGTCCATTCAATTTCTCCATTATGGAAGAAGAGTGCTTGGGGTACTCAGTGAAATCATCGTACGCTGCTGATTCAGCCAACAACCGTATCGAATTTGACAGAAATATATGACATCAATTACAGTAATTTTCGTACGCACCTCTTGTATTCTTCTACCATGTACAGTACTTTCAGTATCTGTTCCTGAGTCTTTAAATTTTACCGTTGCTTAATGTATTCAAACTTTGTCATGCATATATTCGAATGAAATCCTCTCTACCCTTCAGTTTTCATCCCACTAAAAGTACTTTTTTCACAGCATAGTGACGGTGAAAAGAGTGATCAGGATCTGGTTGTGGATGATGCTTCAGAAGATCCAGTTTCTCCGCCTAATGGCACTGCTTCTCCAAGAGAAAACGGTTTGGATAAGCTTAGTGCCAAGAAAGATCATCCAGGTCCACATAGTCCACGGTCTGGCACTTCGAGCAACGCTTCTACTCCTTCGACCAAAAAATTGGATGGTGATAAACCAAGTACTCCTATTTCAAAACCAGTAACTCCAACATCAGCAGCAGGCCCTTCAAGTGGTGCAGGAGGTTTGAAACCTGTTGTCAAACCACCCACATTAGGACAGTATCCACCTTACTTGGCTGGTATTTCGAATGGTAAGAGAACTATTAAAAATTAAATACAATTGTTGTCTTCGCGGAAAACTTCCTTGCGGATTGCAGTATCAAACTATTTGTCAAGGGCAGTTTCTTGAAAAACAAGATACCTTATGAACAATACCGGAACAATACAAACGATAAACAAAGAAAACTGCAACGTTTAAGAGTAAAAATCTGATTCTTTCATCAGACAAACGAGAAAATTTGCAGAATTAGTTTCTTTCGATTTTTCGTTTTGTGATAGTTTTGTCAAATAGTTTTATATCAGATATTGGAAGTGAAACCAGAAAAAAATTAAGAAATGATAATATAAGCTTATACAGTGTGTCCACGGATTGGGTGCCGGTAAGGTGTAAATGACGAAAAATTTTCGAGTTAGACTCTGATATTTTGGGAATCGCTCCTGCTTGGTCTCAAATTGAGATGTTGAGAAAATGAGACAAATCAATTAATGTACAGGGTGGTTTAGAACTGATTTAAGGAAAATTGTTAAGAATAAAACACCTTTGTTTCAAAAGATATCGAGAAAGTTTATTGAGAAAAGTTGTTTAGAATCAAAAGACACGGCTAAATCTCGAATTTCAGATAAATCGATCAACTTTGATTTTGTAAGTAGGTTATGAAAATATTTGATAATATCCATGGTTACAAATGCCAGACGTGACTTGAAACGTAAATTTTATTCGTCATAAACGAAAATTTTTCTGTTAAAAACATGCTGACCATAGAACAAAGTGTGTTTATTGTGCAGTGCCGCCACGGCTTAGGTGCAGACAGCACGAAAAATTTTCGAGTTAGACTCTGATATTCTGGGAATCGCTCCTGCTTGGTCTCAAACTAAGATGTTGAGAAAATAAGCCAAATAAATTTATATACAGGGTGGTTCAGAATTGATTCAATGAAAATTGTTAAGAATAAAGTACCCTTGTTCTAAAAGATATCGAGATAGTTTATTGAGAAAAGTTGTTCGGAATGACGAGCTGCTGCAGGAACTCAAATCAGCCTACCTTGACTTAATAAGTTGGTCATGAACATTTTGTATACGTGATATTTTTGTCATGATCAAAAATTTAAATTTTGAAACTATTTTTTTGGCAGGGTTACGTGGTACCGCAACATTTGGCCAGCGTCAATGGAATTGTCTTATTACTCCCTGATACGAAATGTCTACACCTAAGCACCTGCACAATAAACACACTTTGTTCTATGGTCAGCATGTTTTTAACAGGAAAATTATCGTTTATGACGAATAAAATTTACGTTTCAAGTCAAGTCTGGCATTTGTAACCATGGATATTATCAAATATTTTCATAACCTACTTACAAAATCAAAGTTGATCGATTTATCTGAAATTCGAGATTTAGCCGTGTCTTTTGATTCTAAACAACTTTTCTCAATGAACTTTTTCGATATCTTTTGAAACAAAGGTGTTTTATTCTTAACAATTTTCCTTAAATCAGTTCTGAACCACCCTGTATATTAATTGATTTGGCTCATTTTCTCAACATCTCAATTTGAGACCAAGCAGGAGCGATTCCCAGAATATCAGAGTCTAACTCGAAAATTTTTCGTCATTTACACCTTACCGCCACCCAATCCGTGGACACACTGTATAATAAGCATTAACCGATATCTTTCAAATGCTTCATCTTTCAAAACTTGCTCTAGAGCGCGAGCTTCATCCCTATGTTCATTTACATACTAAAATTGTTTTGGTTTGTTTCATTCTCTTTATGCTTTATGTTCAGCGATTATCCTGCCCTCCACACTACACCTAAACGTTACCACAGAATATATATTGTTTAATCGTTAACTTACACAGAGTTTGCATTGATATATTTACATGATATCTTTCGGAATGCTTTATTTTCCTCGAACGTAGCACCCTCTGAATGACAAAAATATTAATTATATCAACTGGCATACAATAATTGAATATTTTGTTTATATAAACAATATATATGTTATATATATATATATATGTTACGGGAAATTTGAGAATTGCCGTCACTATGAATAATATAGCGGCGGTAGCTCAGTGGTTAGAGCGCAAGCCCCATGATCGTAAGGTCTGGGGTTCAAGCCCTTGGCCGGGAAATAACTTTTCCGGTTTTTAGGGGACCGTCCAACCATTCGCTGTTGGGTAAATAATTAACAGTGCTATTCCTAACGTGGCGCAAGGAATTAGTAACAAAGCCTACACAGAACACACCCGGTATCCTAACTCGCACAAGCTTTAAGCTTCTGAGGGGTTTCGTTGAAGCCTAGGATATTCGGAAAAAATACAAAATACAATACAAATGGCCGGTCGGTTTACATAACGCTGATGATGAGGGAAATGTAAATAAACGTTAATAACAAATCACTGATCCTGGTCACTATGACTAAAGATTATCCTATATGGTCAAATAATAAACTAAAATAACTGTAGTGTTCTTGTTGTTTTGTGAAATTAAACTTTTATATATTTCATTCAAGGTTACAAAAATCTAGAAAAGCACTGTCGTGAAGGCAGCAGATTTGCGCGCATGTTCAATGTAGATGACCCCTTCGGCAACGAATTTTAACTTGCGCGCGAAAGATGCTGCCCTCACGGCAGTGCTTTTCTAGATTTTTTTTCGATAAATTACTAGATTTCAATTCGATCTGGTCTGTATTTATTATTAGATATACCCATTCAAAATTTTATTTTTCCAATATTTCCAAAAATACAGATCAGATCGAATTGAAATCCAGTACTTCATCGAAAATTACAGTTCGAAGGTTCATACAGAATTTAATGAGGATGATATTATGATAAGAAAATCACAGAATTTTTTTTTTCGAATTGTTCTAATGACACGATCATCACGAAATTTTGCATATAGTTTTATCAGGATTGAATTAGTATTTTTCGAGTTATACCGAAAAATGCAACGATATGGAGAAAATTTTCGAAATTTGACATATTTTTTCCCGATAACTCCAAAACTTATAATCGTATCGAACTGGAATTTGGTACACTGGTGTGAAACATGGAGCTCAAAGTCCGAGTGATAAATTTGACCTATCTAAATCCTTGATTTTTCAAACGGATCTTGGGCCGTCCTACACTATATTAATATTCTCCATACAAGGCAGTCAATTCAATAATGTGAATTTCACTTTATAATGTTTTTTTTTAATTCTGATTATAATTGATGAACAAAAAAAACACAAAAAAATGGGGAAAAACAAATTTTGGCCTCCAAATAACACTCTGTTTTTACTATTTCCTCTGAGTTTTTATATTTTTTGTCTACATTTCCATACCCAAAATAATGCTTGGCCACCCAACTCGATATACGACTGAATTTTCAAATAAATTAAGCTTAATTCAATAATTTTACGTGAACTGCTGATCTGTACCAATTGGTGATTGTTGGTCTTTAGTTTCAATTTGTTTCATGAACACTTATGTTATCAAAATATCAATGATTTTGAGCTTGTGATTTTATTCTCATATAACTTATAGTTTTCGTCCATAAGTTTTACTTTTTTTTCGTGTAATGTTTTCAACAAAGGTTTGATCAGCGATCCTTCAGAAAAAGTTCATGGTTTCAATCTTCCTAGGAAAATTTGGTGCATTTTGAATCGACTTAGAACCGGTCATGGTCGCTGTAATAGTTTCCTCTTCAAATGGAATTCGGTCGAAAGTCCAAGGTGCGAGTGCGGAGAAGAAGAGGAAACAATAGAACATTTAGTCAATAGTTGTCCAATATATAAATTTGACGATGGTTTCGAGGCAATTCATTCGGTGTCTGATTCTTTTTTGAGATGGATCGTAAACTTCAAATTAATTTAATGAGTACTAAATCATTTACTAGTTCATATTAGTTTTTTTTTTTCGTCTTCTTTTTTGTTTTCGGGTATGATTCCAAGATTTAAACCTGCATCGCATAGGAAAGAAGAAATTTTGTCGATGAAAAAGAAGCCCTTCAATAAAAAACAACAATTTCATTACACTTATACGGGGAGACAGAGTTTTTCCTGAGGTTTTTATCTGTGCTCTTGTATCATACGTAAAAATGTATGGTACCCCGTTTTCATTTCCTCGGTTAATACTGTTATGACACAAATTGTTTGATATAAAAAAAAATATACTGCTCATCTCAAAAGAATATATATACTTTTTTGCATTTTGGATAAACCAGCCTTGTTTATAGAAACCATAATCTTATATCGCCGTAGAATATTTATTGAATTCTTCGAACATATCGTTATCTTGAGTGCCTAAGTTCTAAGTTTCTGCATTATTGCTTTCAGAAATGGGTGTTACTCTTATATTTTTTCATTTTACAACTTTGCTGATTGCTTTTCCTCAATTAATTTCTATCAATTAAATCACAATAATCGATTCATTTGCAGGCGCTGCTCCACATGAGTTGCAGGCTGCTGCCGCCGTAGCCGGGGGATATGGTGGACTTCACAACAATCTACCACCTGCCTTAAACAATTATCCAAGACCACCTTTGCAAGTCGGCTATGATCCCCACTCGCAGATGAGGGCACCGGTCGTACCACCAGGTCTTGGTATACCCGGAGGAAAGCCGTAAGTATTTTTCATCAATTATCCTACAATCGTGTTATGATGTCACTGTTTAATCATTTCATGAATTAATTCAAACGTTCCATTGAATTCATAAATTATTTTATGGTATATCTGATATGATTACTCAGAAAGTCTCGAGTTCTAGTGGTTTTCTGGTTGATAATATGATATTAGCGGCGGTAGCTCAGTGGTTAGAGCGCAAGCCCCATGATCGTAAGGTCTGCGGTTCAAGCCCTTGGCCGGGAAATAACTTTTCCGGTTTTTAGGGGACCGTTCAACCATTGGGTAAACAATTAACAGTGCTGTTCCTAACGTGGCGCAAGGAATTAGTAACAAAGCCTACACAGAACACACCCGGTATCCTAACTCGCACAAGCTTTAAGCTTCTGAGGGGTTTCGTTGAAGCCTAGGATATTCGGAAAAAAAAAATAAAAAATAAAAAAATATCGAACATTTATGAACATCTATTCGAATGGATTCCGTCACGAGTGATAATTTAACTGATAGGCCTGTACTTCGTGTCCTAGTAGGTGTAACGACTCTGAACAGACAGCAGGTGTTAATTTTCAATAGGGTTAGGCAAATTTGGCAAGAGTATATCAATGATGTATGCATAGTTTGCATTAGGTAGAAGTCCTAAAAGTACTCTCCGGTACTGTCATGAATTTTAGATTAGATTTGAAACTCGAAATTTAACCTAATTATGTGATCACACCGATAATTTTATTCTTATACATTTTGTATTTCATTTATACATTTAAATCCGTTATCTGTCCTGTTTTTGAAGCTGGTAAAATGGATGATTCAACAAACTACAATGCTATAACGCCATTGTCCAACCTTGCTGAAATCTTCGAAATTCGTTTGTGTATTATAATCTTTTCCTCCGTAAAAACTTATTAATATAACAACATTTATACAGTTTGTTTGTGAGGCTATAGGTAATCAGTTACAAGTTGACATAATTTACACCGAATGCTCAAAGGCCTTCGACATAGTGAATCACACAAGTCTGTTCATACATACATATACACCGAGGAAGCGATATCCAAGGAGTGTGGTTACTGGAGTTTCACGGTTATTACCGATCTTCAGACAGACTCTAGATACTTGTCACCTGTTTGATGGAACACTGCAGTACAACTACACACAGTGCGCCATCTGTCAGGAGCATCTTGCGAATCCTAACATTCGGGTGCAGAATATTTTGATCGATGTGCATGATGTTCATCCTATTGTCGTCTCAGGTCACTGCATTCGCGATATTGCAGTTCACAACGTCTGCCACGACTTGGAAACACTCGGTCATTGGTTTCCCACAACATCTAACAAATATAGGAATTGGTTCATAGAGAAGAATGAGCTTCAGTAATAATAAACTAACATAACCATGATCAGCTTTACTTTGAATTTTGTCTGTTGCACGTGTGTGCCACTCTATCATAGGGCAGTCATTACTGCCTGTTGAGTAGCCTTTTCGAATAAAATAAAAAATAAAAAAATGAAAAATAACCACAAGGATGAATATCCGTCGATAAATCAACAAATATTACACCTTGATCAGAGCTAATCATCTAATCAACCAAATATACACCGAAGAAGTGGTGTCCAAGGAGTATGGTAAATGCAGTTTCACGGTTATTACCGATCTTCAGACTACCTTACCTTGGTAAATCGCAGAATGAGACTTCAGGTAATTATCACCTATTAGATGGAACGCTGCAGTTTAACTAACACACATGATGTCAACTGCAATATCGCAAATGCAGCGATCTGATACGACATTAGGATGAACGTCATGCACATAGCTCAAAGTATTGTGCACTCGAAGGTTAGCATTCGCAAGATGCTCCTGAGAGATGGCGCGCTGTGTGTAGTGGTACTGCAGTGTTCCATCTAACAGATGATAACTATCTAGGGTCTTATTCTATGGCTTACCAAGGTAAAGTGGTCTGAAGATCGATAACAACCGTGAAACTGCATTAACCATCCCATCGGACACCTTCTTCAGTGTAGATGTTTTGGTTGATTGGATGATTAGTTCTGATCAAGGTGGGATATTTGTTGATTTATCGACGGATATTCTTCCTTGTGGTTATGGTAGTTTATTATTACTGGATCTATTCCTTCTCCATGAACCTTTCAAACTACAGCTCAAGCATCTCCAGCATTAGCGACTATTCTTGTTGATTTTGTTGTTTTGTTTACTTAAAATGATATTAAATCTTGATTTCCTATCGACTTTGTTCTCTTATTATGTCTTGTAATTGGGAGTACTTCCTGTTTAGACAAATGAACATTCTTTTTTGTGTTGCTCTGTCGGATTCGCTTGACTATTATCTGAATCTCCAATGTGAAAAACAAACTTTTGAACTTTTTAGGGCAGCATAGCTACATTTTAAACAATTTATTAAGACTAAAGAAAGTACGGATAAATGAGTAAACCAGTGTTTTGTGAAAATTTTTTCATTGAAGTATATTACAGCTCGTTTTTTCTGAAATCTCCATTTTCTACCATGATGGGTAATAGGTAAATAAGTAATGCCAGCATTTCAGTCTGGGAAATTCCGTGAAAGACTCCAAAGGATCTCGAAGTTCTTCTCTTCGGTTTGAAATTTGAATTTGATCAGATATGCAATGACACTTGTAAGTTTTTAACCTGCAGTATGTGGACAGTAGTTCCTAAAGTGTCGAGGTATACGCAAAAATCCTTTGTAAAATGTTTTTCTTTTGAATTATGGAGGTTGTCTATGAAAAGAAATCCTGAAAATGTTATTATTTGTCTCGTAAAAATAATATTCGTTCAAAATATATAACACACATAAATTTATATCAATTTTAGAATAATTCAACGAGCAACAGGAGAAAAGTTAAAACTAACAAATAGACAACAGAATATCATATTTTGACGTTTCCAAGTACTAATGTGAAAAATTTCACAAAAACATAGCAGTGAAAGATCTGTCCCGGTACCTCCGCCATTTTGAAATTCAATATTGACTTCTGGCTCATTTGATCTAACGAACAGGGCAATCGTATTGCTAAGAAGATGTGATAACCTACACTAGTTTTACCATAGATATTGTCTCTTGCAACTCAGCTATTGCTGTTTCGTGAAAATTGTAATATTGTGGGCAGTACAGATAATACATGTTTCCTTTTCTCAGAGCATATTCCTTTCATGTGAGTGCAGAAGGTCAGATGCAACCTGTGCCATTTCCTCCAGATGCCTTAATAGGACCAGGAATACCTAGGCATGCGCGACAAATAAATACCCTCAGCCATGGTGAAGTGGTTTGTGCCGTAACAATTTCTAATCCAACCAAGTACGTGTACACCGGTGGAAAAGGATGCGTAAAAGTTTGGGATATCAGTCAACCCGGATCAAAGAGTCCTGTTTCTCAGTTAGATTGCCTTGTAAGTGTACATCTGTTTTTTATAGAATAATAGTTTCATTCGTCACAAAATAAATTAGTTCTCATAGAAATGGAATCATCATACCATTTCAATAAGATAAGAATTAAAATTAAATGATATCGTTAACATTACAAACTAAGCTCTCATGCAGGATAAACTTGTTGACTAATTTAATCTCATTGTATTAAGAATCTAATAATGCATTAGACCAAAACCTTTACTGTCCTGAAGGAAAACGCTTCAATTGATTACTTCTTTTTTCTTATTTTTAGTTATCAGTATATAAACCAATGTTTA
The DNA here is from genome assembly GCA_958510865.1 of Myrrha octodecimguttata. NCBI lineage: Eukaryota > Metazoa > Arthropoda > Insecta > Coleoptera > Coccinellidae > Myrrha > Myrrha octodecimguttata. Next base: position 8,310,113 of record OY294063.1, read on the forward strand.
TTATCTTTCTCTTCAATTCCATTCCATTTTGTTTCTCATTTGATTTTATTTGCTTTATTTCCCACCTTCATATTCTGAAATATGTTTTGATCCAGTCTACGAGAATGACAAATATAAATTATGGTGTTGAAAGTGCGAATATCTTTTTGGGCGCATGTTCTAGGGGAACAGCGTGCTATCGTTTTGTCCAAATGTCTGTAATTTTGGATGATTGAGCCGACTAGGTTGGACTCACTGATGACGAATCCGGTGTCAAAATTGATTCTGTCCGGCCGGCCGGCCGTCCGTAGACACGATAACTGTCGACAGAAGCAAGCTAGCTACTTGAAACTTTCAGGATAGGTTGCGCATCAGAATGCCGCGGTTAAGTTCGTTATGGGCCAAATCGGTCGAATAGTTTCGGAGTTATAGGCACTTGAAGTTTTGAAGTTATTTATTTTTTATTTCAGAAACTACTCAAGCGATTTGATTCAAACGTGGCAGTTTGGTGGAGTATAACGACGCGCAACTTTGAGCCAAATTTCGTCAGGATCATATTGTCAGTGAATTTAAAAAACAAATTTTTTCGAAATTTTTTTACAAAAAATTTTTTTCTCCGGAAAACATTCATCATATCCAAAAAAAAATTCCACCCACACTTTGAGCTTCATATTTCACAGCAGTGTACCAAATTTCAGTTCGATTCGATCATGAGTTTTGGAGATATCGGGAAAAAATATGTCAAATTTAGAGGTTTTCTTCTCGATATCGTTGATTTTCTCGGTATAACTCGAGAAATACTGATTCAGTCCTGATTAAACTTCAGAGCTAGTTTTATGATGCTGAAAGACAACTTTATGCAAAATTTCGTGATAATCGTGTTATTAGAACAATTTGAAAAAAAAAAATTCTATGATTTTCTCATCATATCATCCTCATTAAATTCTGTATGAAACTTCGAACTGTTGTTTTTCGATGAAGTACTGAATTCCAATTCGATCTGATCTGTATTTTTGGAAATATTGGAAAAATAAAATTTTGATTGGGTATATCTACGGAATCATTGGGTGGATTTTACCCATTCACGAATTCGGCCTTCGTAATTAAGGTCCAAACCTTCTCTACAAATATCGAGTTTCTAAGTTGTTTCTTTCGGATGTTATTGTGTTTACGCAGTCGGCCGTTAGGCTGACCGGCTGATTGGCTTGGAAAAACTTCAGTGTTCAGGTTTCCAGGGGCGGCTAGCCTATTATGAAAATTTATAATGCCTATATCTTTTTATCTAGGCCGAATCGGAAAAAATGGTAGAGGACAAATGTGTTTCTTTCAGCTTCAAGAATCTTCTGTTAAAATATTCTGCAAGGTCAAAGACTCACCCTGTATATTGCCTAGAATGGGCAAAATAGTTTGAATATCGGCTACTGTATTATATTTTGTTCAATAATATATCACGCCTCTGTGATAATTGTTTATATCTACAGCCTCAAGGAATAAACCATATTATAAATATTATACTAATGTGTTAATTTTTGTTTCAGCAAAGAGACAACTATATTAGATCAGTTAAACTCCTGCCGGACGGAAGAACCTTAATAGTTGGTGGAGAAGCCAGCAACCTCTCAATATGGGACCTTGCTAGTCCTACACCTCGTATAAAAGCCGAACTCACTTCAAGTGCGCCAGCCTGCTACGCCCTTGCCATAAGTCCCGATTCTAAAGTTTGCTTCAGTTGCTGCAGCGACGGAAACATAGCCGTTTGGGATCTGCACAACCAAACACTCGTTAGACAGTTCCAAGGACATACCGATGGCGCTTCCTGTATAGACATTTCCGCGGACGGCACAAAGCTGTGGACCGGCGGTCTTGACAATACTGTTAGAAGCTGGGACCTGAGAGAAGGCAGACAGCTACAACAACACGACTTTAGTTCGCAGATTTTCTCACTGGGTTATTGTCCAACCGGTGAATGGCTGGCGGTAGGTATGGAGAACTCCAACGTTGAAGTTCTTCACGCCTCCAAACCCGACAAATATCAGCTACATCTGCACGAGAGTTGCGTTTTGAGCTTGAGGTTTGCAGCTTGCGGTAAATGGTTTGTTTCTACAGGCAAAGACAACCTGTTGAATGCCTGGAGAACACCCTATGGAGCAAGCATATTCCAGGTAATTATAATTCATTTCTTTATCGTTGCTATCCCAATGTATGGTAATGGAATTCCAATCATTGAGAGTACTTGTCCTTCAAAACGTTTCTGATGATATCTTCGAAATATCTATGTAATTTTTATAACTAATTTTACTAGAAGGAAGTTACTTAGATCCTAGACAGGGCTGGGCAAAATACATGCTTGGCTTAATTGAAATACAAATTACAAAATACTTTCTCGTAGGTATTTGAAATACAAAATACTTGCAAGTCGGGTATTTGAAATATAAAATACAAAATACAGTATTTTAGCTATTTGTATTCGAAATACAAATTACAAAATACATTCAGGTGTTACGTAAAATGTGAAAAGAGTACAACTAATTCAGCTCAGCCATTTTATCGCTAAATAAAGAATTTCCTTTCAGAAACACAAGATTTTTGAATGTAGTATCAGACAAACAGCCTCTTGTTGGGGAATGAATAAGACCTGCTAAAGAAAACAATCTTTCTACAGGTCCTGATGGGCAGAAACTTGTGTTATATTATATGAACACATTTTTACGCGCTTGTTCTGGGGAACAGCGCGTTATCATTTCATCACAATATCTGTAATTTTCGAATTTTGAGCCGAAATTGGTCTCAAACGACTAGGTTGGACTCACTGATGAAGAATCCGTGGTCAAAATTGATTCTGTCCTTCCGGAAGTATGCGCTGTAACTTTCGAAAGGAAGGACCTAGAGTCTTGAAATTTTCAGGTTAGGTTAAGATCCTGAATATCTCGGTTGAGTTCGTTAATGGTCCAGATCTGCCGAATGGTTTTTGCGCTATAGCCACTTGAAATTTTGATTTTTCGATAACTCGAAAAATATTCATCTGATCGGAATGAAACTTGGTTGGAATATGGACAGTGTCAATAAGAAGAATTATCCATGCAAAAATTCGAAAAAAATTTTTTTTTTTTCTATTTATTTTTAAAATTTTCCTATTTCATTGAAATTTCCGAGTCACCATTTTGCAATGTGAACAAGCGCGTAAAAGTTGCTGACTTCACGTCAGTGCTTTTCTAGATTTTTATGTTAGGATAATGTTCAAGGATGGTTAGCTCTTTGCTCTTATCGTTTTTAGAAGTTGACTAACTCTAACTCCATGATGAAATGACCAATGCGCAGGACCTTTTCTTCCTTTTCATGAGCCGAAAATATGATTGCTAGCGGAAGAACTAGATGGAGCAGATGACCGTCGCGCCATCTGCAGGGAGATTCAGGGACTATTTTCTGTAGAGCGCTCAGCGCTAAATGTATTTGTTCGAAAGTATTTCGAAGACAAAAGTATTGAAATACAAAATACTTCAGCGTCAGGAAATTTAAATACCAATTACAAAATACATTTTCAAGAAGTAATTGAAATACAAATACAAAATACGTATTTGTATTTCAAATGCGTATTTGTATTTCAAATACGTATTTGTATTTCAAATACGTATTTCAATTACAAGTAATTGAAATACTGCCCAGCCCTGATCCTAGAGAATTCAAATTTTTAATGTTGTGCCAGAATATCTCGGTCAAGTTCATAAGGGGCAAAATCTGCCCAAAAATTTGGAAGTTATACCCATTTGAACATTTGAGGATATCTTCCTAATAACTCAACTGATCCGATCAGACTGTAAATGTGAATGCGCAAACTTGTACAAAATTTCATTAGCATGGGACAAGGTTGGGTATAACTAAGGGTACTCCATCTATCATTTGCGTGACACTATTCTTTGGAGTACCCTGTACCTTATTTCGATATATTCTTCAATAACTCTTGATATCTATTGTTTCTTATCTTCAATAGACGACTTCGGCCCAAGTTGCCAACTCTCAATTTACTTAGCAAGTTTACTTTCACTGGGGAACGGGAATTTCAGGACAAATTCGACATGATAAGGTTCGCATTATTTATAAATAACCGTAAAACATGCCTCGGCTCTTCAAACCAAATAATTCCTTCCAAATATAGGTTTTTGTTAAGATCGTCCCCGGTTGGCTGAAATTTAAGTTGGGATTCCTGATTTCATGCAAACAGTGTCAATTTTCATAGGATACGTTCCGAAAATCAACTCTGTTGTTTCGGTTGCCGATTTTCCGCTCCGTAAATATGAAATATTCGGATGGTTCCTGGAACAAGCGCGCGAAAAAGGTTATTTACGGAATCTGGTTGATGAAAATGCGGTCGATTTACTGTCACCAGAACGATTTTCTATGGTAAATATCCATAGCATAGAACAATCTATGTTTACTTTAGGTTTGTTTTGGTTCCGAGTTCAGATCTGTTCGGGACGGTTCTAGCATAGACCATAGATCTGTGCTAGAACCGTCCCGTACAGTTCTGAACTCGGAACCTAAAGTAAACATAGATTGTTCTATGCTATGGATATTTACCATAGAAAATCGTTCTGGTGACAGTAAATCGACCGCATTTTCATCAACCAGATTCCGTAAATAACCTTTTTCACGCGCTTGTTCCAGGAACCATCCGAATATTTCATATTTACGGAGCGGAAAATCGGCAACCGAAACAACAGAGTTGATTTTCGGAACGTATCCTATGAAAATTGACACTGTTTGCATGAAATCAGGAATCCCAACTTAAATTTCAGCCAATCGGGGACGATCTTAACAAAAATCTATATTTGGAAGGAATTATTTGGTTTGAAGAGCCGAGGCATGTTTTACGGTTATTTATGAATAATGCGAACCTTATCATGTCGAATTTGTCCTGAAATTCCCGTTCCCCAGTGATAGTAAATTTGTGAAGAAAATTGTGGGTTGGCAACTTGGACCGAAGTCGTCTATTGACATTCATTGAATATTTTAATAATACTGACTTTTTTTCAGTCCAAGGAATCCTCGAGCGTCCTCAGTTGTGACATCTCCGCAGATGACAAATACATTGTTACAGGATCGGGAGACAAGAAGGCGACGGTTTATGAAGTTATCTATTGAGTTTAGTGGATTTCTTAATGAATTTGTTGGACTCAAACTATTCGTTCGAATAAAAAGTGCAAGACTTCAGTAGATTAATAAAAGAAATGTGATACTTATCTATAATTACTATTTTCTGGTTGAAAATTTATTAGTTGATTGGAATTTTCAGTGATCTGACACGAGAGGAAATTGTTTATTTCGGTGATCTCCATGACAATTTAATCATATATAGTCGATCTGTATATATTATAGGACAGTTGGACAAGTTGGTGATTTCAACACATGAACTCTAGAATGAATAATTTTAATTTTTGAATATTGTATATACAACTGACGCAAATGAGCACATTGTTTTTTGTTATTTAATATGTAGCGCATTATCCAGAATGCAAATGAGAGAAAGACAAATGTATGATATCTATATATTTGTAATTAATGCTATTTTAGCGAAGTATGAAATTCCGAAGTATCTCAGTGTAGCTCCAACTTCGCATGTGCAAAATAGTACCTTTTATGTATATCAATGTGTTTTCGTTCTCCAACTAGATAGCATTTAATACATCTGAATTTATGTTATAGATTTGTAGATAACTGAAAATTATATTCTTGTTTTTATTTTCATATTTGACAATTAGGTTTCTTTCGTTCTTAAAAACTTATATGTGAGCATTGTGACAGAAACAATGACGTTCATCAGGATTTCATTTCGATATCAACTCAATCTTCGAAATATGAAGTCAATATTGATTGTTCAGTAACTCGTATTTTTTTGTAAGAAAAGACATCAACAATGCATACCTCAGCAGAGCAAGAAAAAACAATAGCCCAGATGTATTTTTACCAGAAATCGAAAATAAATTATGTTATTTTCATTCTTAAGTTAGATCATTTTTTACCAAACACCTTTTTGTATCCAAACATTTAGTGCTTTTATTCTAGCAACGTTAACATCTCAAAATCTGAAGTGGTGATCCAAAGAATTTTACTTCACGATAGATTGGTGGTGTAAGGATCAAGGATGCAGGAAACGATACTCTGTCAGTTCGCCGACGTTTCGGAAAAATTTATTTCCATCCTCAGGGCTCTACAAAATTTACGGAAAACATGATTCGTAACATTGATGAAGTTGTTCACAATAGTAAAGGAAAAACGAGCAATGCTATAAGTTATTGACTAGAAAAATATCACAGAAAAAGTGGTCTTGGAATAATTTCGACACACAAAGAAAAGTTACACAATTTAAAAGACAGCTTAGGATTAAAGTAAAGTTAACATACATATAAATATACAGATAAATATACAAACATAGATATAGTACTTACAGACTGAACAAGTGTATCTTCCCAAAATCATTTTGTTAAGAACCAAATCAAACCTCCAATATTTCTTGTAAAAATAAATCATAACCGATTAAAAAGCGGGGACAAACAAAGCAAGCTTTTTAATCGGTTATGATTTATTTTTACAAGAAATATTGGAGGTTTGATTTGGTTCTTAACAAAATGATTTTGGGAAGATACACTTGTTCAGTCTGTAAGTACTATATCTATGTTTGTATATTTATCTGTATATTTATATGTATGTTAACTTTACTTTAATCCTAAGCTGTCTTTTAAATTGTGTAACTTTTCTTTGTGTGTCGAAATTATTCCAAGATCACTTTTTCTGTGATATTTTTCTAGTCAATAACTTATAGCATTGCTCGTTTTTCCTTTACTATTGTGAACAACTTCATCAATGTTACGAATCATGTTTTCCGTAAATTTTGTAGAGCCCTGAGGATGGAAATAAATTTTTCCGAAACGTCGGCGAACTGACAGAGTATCGTTTCCTGCATCCTTGATCCTTACACCACCAATCTATCGTGAAGTTAACATCTCAAGTTCCTCGGAATATTCAGAAGGAGACGTTTTTTGTCTTTTGGTATGACAGGAAAACGTCTTGCGATGAAATTGTTCTCGGCATCAAGAAAAAGTGCGACTAAAAGAGAAGTAACGAAACTGGGAACGTTGCAAGATTGTCATGATCAAATAAATAAATCAATTCTGTTTTCGATTTTCAATCATTTCTTTCTAATCTCATCTAATGCCAGACGTTTTGTGAAACCCAAAGATGAACTGGAAATTATAAAAATTTGTTAAATTTCCATTGAGTAATATTTCTCGAAATAACAATCCACACTATTGGAGGTATTGAAAGCAGCTGTTATTCAATAATCATATACAGAGTGTAACAGCCAAATGGAATAAATTCGATAACGAATAAATGAGGGGATGTTAGGAAAAACGCTCGGACACGTCGATTTGTAATTTTAAATGCGCATTGTTCTCAAGAAAATAAAATTATATAGGGTGTTCCATGCGACCGTGGCCTATACCAACTTTCTTATTTCAAATGTAACCCCCTGAATATTATTTATTTTTTGGATTCTTCAGAAAATTCTAGACATAATTCATGCACAATGTCCTATACCTATCTTCAACTTTTTCGGAAATATTAAGTGTTTTCAGAAATGTTGAGTAACGTTAGAAGACAATTCTACACCAGATTAGCATGTTGCCAAGACGTTCGCGGCGAGCATTTTGAACATTTCCTACATTGACATTAATGTTTTTTTTGTTTTTTTTTAATTATTAAGAAATAATCAGTATTACTTATTAGGTTTTAAGTGTAATGTACCGAATTTGTGAAATGAAATAATTTTTATTTAAAACGTTGACTTTTGCACTAAATCTGAAAACACTTAATATTTCCGAAATAGTTAAGGATAGGTATAGGACATTGTGCATGAATTGTGTCTAGAATGCTTTGAAGAATCCAAAAATTAAATAATATACAGGGGGTTTCATTTGAAATAAGAAAGTTGGTATTGGCCACAGTCGCATGGAACACCCTATATAATTTTATTTTCTTGAAAACAATGCGCATTTAAAATTACAAATCGATGTGTCCTAGCGTTTTTCCCAACACACCCTCATTTATTCGTTATCGAATTTATTCCATTTGGCTGTTACACTCTGTATATCTTAGTATGCAACTGTTGTGTTCATTCATTTCGGTTTGAAGATGGTGCGAATGAATAAATAATAATAATAATAATAGGTCTTTTTTTCAGAACAATTCCCGTAACAAGCCAAGAAAAGAAGTGAAATAGTGTCAAATCCAAAGTAACTAAACAACAAAGCTGCCCAAATCATAGGGTTCCATATCCAATAACAAACTATAAATTTTTTTCTTAAAAATTTTTACATTCTCAATTTACTGAATTTCTCTCGGTAATTTGTTGAAAAGTTTCAAACATCTATATTCAAGTTGTCTTTGAGTTGTTGAAAGATTATTCTTTGGCAAGTTGTAAGACAAAGTTCGCGTATTATAAAAAGATTTGAGGTTGACATGATCAGAGAAAAGGTATTTATGTTTGAACAAAAATATTAAGCATTCCTGAACATTAAGTCCATACATTGTTAAAATCCCCTTCTTCTTAAAGTATCCTCTACATAAGTTCCTGAATCCTAACCCGTTCATGATTCTCACTGTGGTCTTCTGTATTATGAACAGTGATGAAATATTCCCTGTTCCATAGAATATGAGACCAAATCTTAGTTTTGATTCAATGGTTGCATGGTAAACCGTTTTCAGTACTTGGGCATCAAGATATTTAGCCAGCACTCTGAAAGCATAGATGGAGGAAGCAACTTTTTTGCATAAATGTTCTACGTGTTCTTTCCAGTTCAATTCTTCATCAATATGAACTCCTAGGAATTTTGTACTACTTGAAATATTGTAAACTGAGTTGTTCAAGTTTACGTCATCTGGGATTTCCCATCTTGACCGTGGAGGATGAAAGGCCACCAAATTTGTCTTGTTCTTATTTAGTACCATATTATTCCGAATTAGCCAATTTTCTGCCTCTTCAAGTACCGCCCCCATTAGTCTCTCCAGCTCCGGCCAAAGAGGTGCTATATATTAGCACATTAATTTGTCGAATAAACTTCAAGGCAGCTTTGATGTCAGCTTTTTATTCATTTCATTGATTTCTGAATGGTGACATAATGATTATTTCGTCTTCATGGTCACAAAATTCATATTTTGTATTTGAAGACCTAAATGGAAAATCATGTCACAATTTTTTCTTTCGGGATAACCACAATTGAAAGTTTGAAACGTCACTATTAATTTTTTTTAACTAAGCACATTCTTTTCTTTTTCGTTTAATAAACGCTTAGCTTTGGTGTATTAGAGCAATCTATAAAAAATCAACAGTAAAAATTCAAAATTGGATAAGTACTTGCGAAATTCTTCATACCTTGACTTTCCATTTTCATTAAATGTGTTATATCAGATACTTATAATTTTTTTGCATTTTGTCAGAAATATGGGGCTATAGTTTAATCCATTCTCTAACAGATGGTACCATTATCTCGTTTTTTGATGAAAATTGACTTAACATGATTTTCCATTGGGGTCTTCATTTGTATTTCTTTTTTTATTAGCCTAGGCTCCAAAGAAACCCCTCGGAAGCTTATTCCAATTGATAACTGTTAATCTTTGGGTTTCGACAAGTGGAGATAAAAACAATATGTGCGCATGCTCCAACAGAGTCATTTAGGGAGCATCGTTGCCAGACTGTAAAATCAATCCGACGCCAAAAGAATATCATGTCATTTAAAATCCTGTTTCGCATTTATATATGTCGTATAGAAATAATATGATTAGGAAATTGAATATCAAAGGAATGTAATTGAAGAAGTGAATAAGGGCAATTCTGTACTATTTTTTTTGAAATAGAGATATAGTATGTTTTTCAATCATAAGCTGTATGAAATATAAGATGAGGAGACTTTATATGAAACGAATGTTTGAATCAGTAAATAAGGGCAATTATGGCCCTATTCTGTTTGAAACAGTGATATAGTATGTTTTCAATGATGGGACACCGTTATTTTTACTTTCCGATTTGGATTGGTACTGTCTTGAATTAAACTAACCTAACTTGGGACGAATGGAAAGACGAAATTCAAGTGCACTATCCTAAATTTTATTTATTTTGATTTGGACTGGCAATGTCCTGAATTGAACCATTTATCCTAACCCCTGACAGAATGCATCACATTACTCGATAATTACTTGATGTACTTATTTTCAAGTCAGAATGAACCATCTCAAATGAATCGAGATACTATCACCATTGCTTCTTAAAAAATGTTATCACTCAAATCTAATATTAGGCTCCGCACAATCTGGCAACGATGATCCCGAAATGACACTGTTGGTGCATGCGTAGTGTTGGGAATAATCGAGTACTTTCAATAATCGAGTACTCGATGTTCGAGCGATCCCAATAATCGAGCGATTACTCGAGTGATTTTTCGCTCGATCCCCCACCCTCTTCCAGTCCAAGCGGCAAGCTAACGAGTGACGGTTATCTTGTGTACGCAAGTCACAACTCAACCGTATTTCATTCGCGGCCAAACGTTCAGTGGGGGATTTTTATTATTTAATCTTCGTTTTTTAACATTTTAGATATATTTGAGCTTTTAGACTGAGCACCTCACCACAAGCATAAAAGAGTAAATGGGTAAAAGACCTTATCGACACCGTTCTCAACAATTGACTTCTCTGCCTTTTGCACGATTCCATTGATCGACAACCTGTCTCGTTGTTTGTAGAAAATATTTCAAGCGATTATCCGCTCGAGCCAGTTCAACAAGTAAGCACCGTGCCTGTTCGAGCGATCGAGTGATGTGCGAGTGAGTTCAGCGTACAGTCAAAGAGTAGGAAACTCCTACTCTTTGGTATAGTCACTCGAATTATTACCGTGAGTGATTATTGCCTAGTACTCATTGGGATCACTCGAGCGGTTTTTTCGATAATCGAGTAGTGTCGGTTATTTTGATAATCGAGTACTCGAGCAGTTTTTAACTCGAGCAGTCCCAACACTATGCATGCGTACATCTTGTTTTGATTTCCACTTGTCGAAACCCAAAGATTACCCTGAAGAACATATTTAGCAGTATCATATGATTGGATAGGTGTTGAAGGTCTATGTGTACTAGGATTAAAGTTGAATGATATATAAAGAAATCAAGAAACACCTTTCAGCTCAGATTATGGAAACACAGTGTGCTCAAAAAATAAAGAAACCTGATGAGGTGTTCTATGCCTCATGGCTGATCTCCCCGAACTTCATTTCGTTCATGCAATAATTCATCTTGTATGAATTTGGTGAGATAAATTTTCAAAGTTTCAGATCAAATAGATATACAATATCTTGAATGGGTAAAGGAGAAACTTTTGATTGGGCAAAGGACAAAGTAATGAACATCCTCATATAAACGAATCTACTTCAATCTTTCCACCAATTACCTTCAGCTACTTTGATATTGAAATTTTTATAAATGTCCTGATGTAAAAAATGAATACGATGAATTTGTACTGTTCGGCATGAACTGTTACTGTTGGTTTATGTTAAAATCTCCATTGTCTGGTGAAAATATAGATGACCTTTCTACTTGTGCTAAAAGAAACGCATTATTAGGTTTTTGGTTCGCTTTTGTGAATATGCTTACATATAACCAAAAACCAGAAGTTAAGATTATACTTCGGTATATTCTTCATAAGTGATGAAATTTTAAAATTCATGCCCAAAAGTCGCTTCAATTATGACGTCGACCACCCTTAAATTTGGATATATCGGGCGTAAAAAATATGAGCTTCTGCTCCTCGTAGTATGTCATGGACTTCTACTATTTTTTGATGGCTTACAAACTGCCAAATCTTAATCGATGTTCTTATGATCAAAGCTAAGCTAAGCCATACCCATGAGTTTTCAACTGCCAGTTCGATACTCAATGGACAATACATAGGAAGGCCATTATCTACAGCAAGCTCTTTTTGTAACACCTGATAACCTAGAGGAACTTCCTCATTTTGTAAATGGAAATAAGAGCAACAGAATTCGAATATCGATTATTCTTGAAAACAGTTAAATACCAGAAATCAAAAATAGAGAATCGGACTTACATGCAATATATGAATAGGCATATTTATTGTTTTCACTTTCGGTTGAAATTTTAAAATTTCGGATATCCGGAAATCCTCAACTCACTGAACCAATTAATTCTATTAATTCATTTATTTATTGCACTCATGAAAAATGCACTTCAGCCATTCGAAGAGCTATGTTTGGCCAGAAGAATACTATTGATTTGAAACATCAGTAGGTTGATTGAATGGTACGTGCAGTATGATTTCATGCATACCTTACTTGTTTTCACATGTATAGTAGGTTTGACGAATATGGCTATCAATAATTCATATTTAAAAATGAATCAATGATCGACATAAAGATGGGGGATAATCAGAGAATTGAGAAACACAATTGAAGATGATACTTTTCATCATCACTGAATCAGTATTTCTTGAGTCATACCGAAAAAACAACGATATCGAGAAGAAAAGTACGAAATTCGACATATTTTTGCGCGCATGTTCTAGGGGAACAGCGTGCTATCGTTTTGTCCAAATGTCTGTAATTTTCGATGATTGAGCCAAAAATGGTCTCAATCGACTAGGTTGGACTCACTGATGACGAATCCGGTGTCAAAATCGATTATGTCCGTCCGGCCGACGACACGATAACTGTCGACAGAAGCAAGCTAGCAACTTGAAATTTTCAGGGTAGGTCGCGCATCAGAATGTCGCGGTTAAGTTCGTTAATGGGCCAAATCGGTTGAACAGTTTCGGAGTTATAGGCACTTGAAATTTTGAAGTTATATTTATTTTTTATTTCAGAAACTACTTGTGCGATTGGATTCAACCTTGGCAGTAAGGTGGAGTATAACGACGCGCAACTTTGAGCCAAATTTCGTCAGGATCATATTTTCAGTAAATGGAAAAAAAAATTTATTTCGAAATTTTTTTCCAAAAAATTTTTTTTTTCGGAAATCATTCATCATATCCAGAAAAAATTCCACTCACACTTTGAGCTTCATATTTCACAGCAGTGTACAAAATTTCAGTTCGATACGATCGTAAGTTTCGGAGATATCGGGAAAAAATATGTCAAATTTCGAGGTTTTCTTCTCGATATCGTTGTTTTTTTCGGTATAACTCGAGAAATACTGATTCAGTCCTGATAAAACTTCACAGCTAGTTTTGAGATGCTGAAAGACAACTTTATGCAAAATTTCGTGATAATCGTGTCATTAGAACAATTTGAAAAAAAAACTTTCTGTGATTTTCTTATCATATCATCCTCATTAAATTCTCTATGAACCTTCGAACTGTAACTTTTCGATGAAGTACTGGATTTCAATTCGATCTAATCTGTATTTTTGGATATATTGGAAAAATAAAATTTTGAATGGGTATATCTGCGGAATCATTGGGTGGATTTTACCCATTCACGAATTCGGCCTTCGTAATTAAGGTCCAAACCTTCTCTACAAATATCGAGTTTCTAAGTTGTTTCTTTCGGAAGTTATTGTGTTTACGCTGTCGGCCGTTAAGCTGACCGTAAACACAACAACTTCCGGAAGAAACGACTTAGAAACTCGATATTTGTAGAGTAGGTTTCGGGCTTAATTACGAAGGTCGAATTCGTGAATGGGTAAATTCCGCCCAATGATTCCGTAGATATACCCATTCAAAATTTTATTTTTCCAATATTTCCAAAAATACAGATTAGATCGAATTGAAATCCAGTAATTTATCAAAAAAAAAATTCAAAAAGCACTGCCGTGGGGGCAGCAGCTTTTGCGTGCTTGTTCAAATTCGTTGCTGAAGCGGTCATCTACATTGAACATGCGCGCAAAAGTTGCTGCCTTCACGCCAGTGCTTTTTGAAATTTTCCAAGAGAGTTTTCTGGTGAATAGCGCCTTATCGTCCGAGCGTGTCAGCCGCCAGTTCGTACGTAAGTTTTTTATAACTTCCGAAGCAAAGGAAACCATCAATTTATCAGCATAGGTTTGAGTTCCAATGCCTCAGGTGTATTTGTATTTGTCAGATTTTGATGAAATTTGACACAACAGTAGTGCTTTAAATTTTGATTTTATCCGATGATAGGTACTGAAAAAAAATAATTGAGATTTCGTTAATTAGAAATTCTGAGATTATATATTCAAAATCCCGAAAAAGACTTGAGCGATCAGAATGAATATTTGTATCTAGTTGACGCGCAACATAAAGCCGAATTTTTCATGAAAGTATCGGTGAAAATTTTAAAAAACAATGTTGTCAAACATTTCGAAATTTGGCGAACATTTCCATCGCAGGTATTAGAGCTGCGTTTTGCGGGGTAATCTGCAAATATCAATTCTCTGAGCTCTTTCTTAGGTGATCACAAAAACCGAGAGAAACAACTTATAGATTCATTATTCGAAGAGAAGACTTGAAGCATTGTATACAATGCTTGAAGCTTCACTACGATTTAATTTTGGGCACTCACATTCGAAATTTTATTTTACAAAAATTCTCAAACAGAATTATATTCAGTCATGTTGAAATCTAGGTAGTGAATGATGCCTATAATATATTTTGAAGATAGAAAAATTGTGTCATGTCGATCCAAGCGGTGTTGGTCAGGATAATTACCATGATGGCTGACCGATATTCGTGAAGAATGATTGAGTTACAGAGCACTGAAGAAGGCCGCAGTAGGTACTGGCCTTAAATGAAAACGTAAACGCTCCTTCCAACTTTCTGTAGATCATTTTCTGAAATGTCAAACGAGAACTTTTTTTTCAAATACGCCAATCAGAAAGCCTTCACTTTTTGTATTTGCAACAGCTCATGAATTACAGATAACTAATGGAGGGCAGTCAAGAATAATTACAGGAAATGTACCCTTCTTGGGATAGGTCTCACTCCCGATAGATGGCTCTACTAATACAATATCGACCAAAATCCTCCGCATAACTAACTAGTTCAGGCAGCGCAAAACTAAATATTCTGCTAAAATGTGTGAGTTAGACGTTGTTTCAGCCCTTCCTAATTTCATAGTACAATAACATCTCCATTTACTTTATGCTTTATTCCTTCGCACCTATCTAACGGGTCATTTGCCTGAGGCAAACATTCAGCAAAAGCTTCTTATTGGTTGTCATGAGATTTTGTACAGAAATTTATATATGTGAGTCTGGTTTTGGCAGTAGCTTAAAAAAGAGAAGGAGGGTGTAAGGATTCTGTTCTTGATCTCCCCAATACTCACCTATGGCTCTTAATTGTGATCGTCTAGTTAAATGGAAAGGACTCTTTGTTGAGTAGCCTGCCTAAGTTACACTCAAAAGATGTAAGGAAAAGTGGCGGGAAGTCTAAATTCAAACAAGAGTAACGTCTCAACAATTCCTTAATTTCAACAGCATCTATGGAGCAAGTATAATAGAATACAGATAAGTCTCATAATACCCCAAAGAGTAGTAATTATGGATTTAAAAATACTCGCAGTTCAAGAAACACATCAGATTACACCAGCTCTATCATACTAAGAACTAAGACCTACAACCCGCACCAGGCCGACAGCCGCAGCTTCCTGTAACGCTCCCAAGCCGACAATTACAGGAATTCGTTGATGGGGAAGATCGGTAGGTTGTACGCTAATGGTACAGAGTTTCGAAGTCGTTGACTTCACTAACAGGCCATCCATAGTGGGCCAAGGTACCTGAATATTTCAAATATTAAGAATCAAGTGTGAACCTCCGTCAAAGGCAGAGCACTAGTCTCTCAGTTGTTGTGGTGGCCCGATGAAAAACCACCTACTATCTACTCGTAAATTAACAGAAGATCAGCTTTGTCAACGATACTCCTGGGGTGGACGATTCACTCGGACGTTCAACAAATACATGCAGACCCTAAGGGTGTAACCACCAATGTTTGCAAGTATATTTGGGATCCATTCAAGAACAATGATCAAGATTTCATGAAACTCACTGCCAATAAAAATGTTTGCGGTCAGCCAAACGGCTGACTACGTAAACACAATAACTTCCGAAAGAAACAACTTAGAAACTCGATATTTGTAGAGAAGGTTTGGACCTTAATTACGAAGGCCGAATTCGTGAATGGGTAAAATCCACCCAATGATTCCGTAGATATACCCAATCAAAATTTTATTTTTCCAATATTTCCAAAAATACAGATCAAATCGAATTGAAATCCAGTACTTCATCGAAAAATAACAGTTCGAAGTTTCATACAGAATTTAATGAGGATGATATGATAAGAAAATCATAGAAATTTTTTTTTCATATTGTTCTAATGACACGATTATCACGAAATTTCGCATAAACTTGTCTTTGTGCATCTCAAAACTAGCTATGAAGTTTTATCAGGACTGAATCAGTATTTCTCGAGTTATACCGAAAGAATCAACGATATCGAGAAGAAAACCTCGAAATTTGACATATTTTTTCCCGATATCTCCAAAACTTATGATCGTATCGAACTGAAATTTGGCACACTGCTGTGAAATATGAAGCTCAAAGTTTGAGTGGCTTTGTTTTTTGATATGATGAATATTTTTCGAAAATTTTTTGTAAGAAAATGTCGAAAAAAATTTTTTTTTTATTTACTGACAATATGATCCTGACGAACTTTGGCTCAAAGTTGCGCGTTGTTATATTCCACCTAACTGCCAAGTTTGAATCCAATCGCTCGAGTAGTTTCCGAAATAAAAAATAAATAACTTCAAAACTCCAAGTGCCTGTAACTCCGAAACTATTCGACCGATTTGGCCCATTAACGAACTTAACCGCGGCATTCTGATGCGCAACCTATCCTGAAAGTTTCAAGTTGCTAGCTTGCTTCAGTCGACAGTTATCGTGTCTACGGCTGGCCGGACAGAATCGATTTTGACACCGGATTCGTCATCAGTGAGTCCAACCTAGTTGATTGAGACCATTTTCGGCTCAATCATCCAAAATAACAGACATTTGGACAAAACGATAGCACGCTGTTCCCCTAGAACATGCGCGCAAAAATGTTGAAATCGAGACACATGTTCAGATTGGGTGTGAAACGCTGTAGATCGCCTCCTACGTCACTCTTCTCCGCTCAGCCGACGTTGACCATTGTTTTGCTAGAGAGAAAGGCACACGACAAAAGATAAGAAGAAAATCAGCCAATATGTGGAGCCAAATTTGAAAGATCATTTTTTCTATAAAAATTGAAATTTTGGCGACGATTCAATTTTTTCAGTATTCTTATGTATAGAATATTCTATTCCAATTAGGAAAGAATTCATGCAAGAGACCTTTTCAGACCACCCAAATTGTCTCGCATTTGCCCTGGAAGCATGAACATCCATTCATCAAACATGGAACATCTTGTATACAGGGTGAGTCTTTGACCTTGCAGAATATTTTAACAGAAGATTCCTGAAGCCAAAAGAAACACTTTTTTTCCTTACCATTTTTTCCGATTCGGCCTGGTTCTTAAGATACAGACTGTTGAAAATCCATAAAAAAATTTAATTTTCGATTATATCTCGCGAACGATCTCATCGAATGACATGATTGTTGGAATATAGTTTTTTATTGATACGATGAATGTTCCTGGATTACAAAATTTCATCCTCCAGTTTCTTCAATATGACCATAACATTTCATAAAAATACCAGAAATTCAATTCTTTGAATTTTTGGATTCTTCCAATTTTTAAAAATATTTTGAATGCTATTCAACGAATTTTGACCATTTTGGAAAGTAAAAGTATTCCTCATTTTTTTTCGTATGATGCACGAGTTATCTGAAATTCAAAAATAAAAAATATCTGTGAAATTCCGAGAATTGGGTACTTTGGCTGAATGCAACTCTTTTCAAAAAATTCACAGAATTCAATGTTTCCGCGTTGTCACGTCTAAAAGTTGAGAATGGAATCTTAGCATTTTTTATTTGGAATGATTTGTAAGCGGAGTAGCCGACTCTGGCCAATTCACAATGGACGTAACCGTAAGAATCCCGCAACTTGTGCGTAAAAATCAAAGAGGAAACTACAAAATTCACTATGTTCAACTTTGCTTTTGACTTCCATAATTCGAATGCAGTTCTATTCTTATTCCTTAGGATTTCTGTTGTTTAATTCTTACATTTTATGTATAAGTAAATTTACGGTTATGTCCATTGTAAATTGGCTATTAGTTGGAAAGTTGAGTAATATGAATAAGCTCACCTCAACATCTACAATTTAAATACTCCTAATGTTCAAGCAAATTTCCACACCACTATCGAAGTATTGCTTTAGGCGCGTTACATTTTTTTTGTTCTAGTGGGTTGTTCTCCAGGAGCCCTACTTTCCCACATTCAACCACTTATAGTAAGTTACTGGTTTGAATGCAATTTTTCTGCTGACCCAAATTTCTTGAAATTATGTACAGAACTTTGATAGTATTTATTTTGAGGTATTCTTAAAATGCGCAAGGCGCTTTCATAACATAACAACCCATGGTGGAAGAAAACCACCATGACATAACCTTAAAACCACGGAGCCACAGATTTATAGTTCAGTTCAGAATCATAGACTATACAAGTGTATACATAGAATTAGCATATTGTGTGTTGTTTGATTTCGAAGAGTTTTTTCTTTCTGTTCGTCAATTTGGCAACGTTTGTACGTTCATAGATAAATTAGGTACATCTGTTTTATTTATTTATGAAAATGAATGTTTGAATGAGTATTGTCTGAATCTGATAATTCTTGGAGAAAATGAAATAAACAAAGAAAATTAATAATTACAAGTTGAAGATGAATCTCAAAGCTAATATGAGTGATAGCTAGATGAATTCCTCATTATCGAAAATGAAACCAAGAGAAGAATATTCAACTTTTATCGCCCACGAAATTTGGAATACCTATAACTTGTTTATTGTACCATATATACAACTTTTTTCACCAACTGGAATGTAAAAAGTAAGTTGACGCTTGTTTTCATAACAGAGTTGCTTATTTCGAAGATTTGAATGGTATATCTTAGGCTTGGAAAAACTTCAGTGTTCAGGTTTCCAGGGGCGGCTAGCCTATTATGAAAATTTATAATGCCTATATCTTTTTATCTAGGCCGAATCGGAAAAAATGGTAGAGGACAAATGTGTTTCTTTCAGCTTCAAGAATCTTCTGTTAAAATATTCTGCAAGGTCAAAGACTCACCCTGTATGTACCTTAATTGCAATATTGGATCGATAATTATCGAAAAACTTTTCAGCTAAATATTTTATCATACCTAATGGATAATGTCATCCTAGTGCTACCCATGAAGAATCTGAACTGAGGGAAAAAGATGAGAAATCTGTTAAACCAAGTGAAAACTAATAAGAGATTGAATTCGTATCATGTGATTTAGGCCATTATTATTGTGGTTGTTGTGATTCTCGATGGACAAGAAACAGTTGCATATATTATAATGAATGAATCATGCCGATAATGTTATGACAGGTAAGTAATTAACCATGATCGGTAAATGGATTTCACATGTCTGGCGAGAACATTCCTACGGCGGACTCTAGATTAGCAATCTTCCTACTTCGCCACTTCCAACTAGAATACCCGAACTGAGTACCGACAATTTATAATTATACAATCACGAACCATATAATAGATTGAAACATATCGATGGATCTTTTGAGTGACTGACTTTGCCAACCTTGAATCAGTTGAACGATCTCAATTTTCGCCGAAATGTTACGTAGCTGATTGGAAATTTACCTGGACTTCTATAATCTACCTATAAAGTTAGAAGGTTACATATCGAAGTATGAAAAAATTGTTCCTTGTGCAGCAGGAGTTCGGCGAAAGGTTCAGTTCATATGACTGGACAGGTCTAGTTAGATTAGTGTTAGAATGATATTTCCTGGCAGATTCAATTGATTAAGTGCTGAGAACTTTGTGGTTATAATGTCAAATTATTATCACTTATCAACCTGAGAGCACAAGTTGCAGATATGCAGGGTTGGACTGGAATAATATTAATTGTTCTGCAACCCAAAACTTATAGTGAAAAAGCTTGTCAATTGATTTTTGGAATTTTCTCATTTTTGAGCGCATGTTCTAGGGGAGCAGCGTGCTATCATTTTGTCTAAATGTCTGTAATTTTCGATGATTGAGCCGAAAATGGTCTCAAACGACTAGGTTGGACTCACTGATGACGTGGACTGATAACTGTCGAACGGAGCCAGCTAGCGGCTCTAAACCTGCAGGGTAGATTCCGCATCGGAATACAACCGTTAAGTTTGTTAATGGGCTAAATCGGCCTACTAGTTTCGGAGTTATAGCCATTTGAAATTTTGAGGTTGTTTCCCTCGTATTTCAGAAACTACTGAAGTGATTGGATTGAAACGTGGCAGTTAGTTGAAGCAAATCAACGCGCAACGTTTAGCAGAGTTTTGTTGAAATCGTAGCGTCATTCAATTAAAAAAAAAATATTTTTCAAAATTTTTTTCGAAGAATTTTTTTTTCTGAAACTATTGCTCATTTTCCAGAACAATTTCAGTTATACCTTTTGTTTTGGAGATATTGGAAAAAAATATGTAGAATTTCGTGGTTTTCTTCTCGATATCTTTTTTTTTCGGTGAAACTCAACAAATAATGAATCAACCGTGATGAAACTGATCAGCTAGTTCGAAGATATTAAAGGACAACGTTGTGCAAAATTGCGTGATGATCATGTCATTAGAACAATTTGAAAATACAATTTAAAATTTTTTTTTCAAATATTTAATATTCTGTGATCTTCTCATCATATTTTCCCCATTAAATTCTGGATGAACGTTCAAACTGTCATTTTTCGATAAAGTACTAGATTTCAATTTGATCTAATCTGTATTTTTGGAAATATTGGGAAAATAAAATCTTGAATGGGTATAACTGCGGAATCATTGAGTGGATTTCACCCATTCACGAATTCGTCCTTCGTAATTAAGGTCCAAACCTTCTCTACAAATATCGAGTTCCTGAGTTTTTTCTTTCGGAAGTTATTGTGTTTACGCAGTCGGCCGTTAGGCTGACTGTAAATACAATAACTTCCGGAAGAAACGACTTAGAAACTCGATATTTGTAGAGTAGGTTTGGGGCTTAATTACGAAGGTCGAATTCGTGAATGGGTAAAATCCGCCCAATGATTCCGTAGATTTACCCATTCAAAATTTTATTTTTCCAATATTTCCAAAAATACAGATTTGGAATACCAGCGCGAAGAATTGAGTTATATTCATGATATACTTTCATGAAAACATACTCTGAGTTGGCCAGCGTTTTCGCCATTTTGAAAAATTTCATATCAAATACAGGTACATTGATTGAAATCAAATAGAGCTCATCTTTTTGTTCAGTACAAAAGTTTTCAAAAACGGGTGATTTCCCATAGCAAATACACTTTCATAGTCTTATAATTACGCCCTTGTTTTAGGGAACAAGTGCGATATCATTCTTGCCGAATGGTTTTCTAATGAGGAGTTGGAGTAGGACTCCTTTAAAAGTAATCGATGATCTAATTTAATTGTACGGACCTCTTTTTGCGCGCATGATTGAGCCGAAAATGGTCTCAATCGACTAGGTTGGACTCGCTGATGACGAATTCGGTGTCAAAATCGATTCTGTCCGGCCGGCCGTAGACACAATTACTGTCGACAGAAGCAGGCTAGCAACTCGAAACTTTCAGGGTAGGTTGCGCATCAGAATGCCGCGGTTATGTTCGTTAATGGGCCAAATCGGTCCAAAAGTTTCGGAGTTATAGACACTTGCAATTTTGAAGTTATTTATTTTTTATTTCAGAAACTACTTGAGCTATTGGATTCAAACTTGGCAGTAAGGTGGAGTATAACGACGCGCAACTTTGATCCAAATTTCGTCAGGATCATATAGTCAGTAAATTTGAAAAAAAATTTTTTTCGAAATTTTTTTACAAAAATTTTTTTTTTCGGAAACCATTCATTATAATGAAAAAAACTCACACTTTGAGCTTGATATTTCACAGCAGTGTACCAAATTTCAGTTCGATACGATCAAAACTTTTGGAGATATCGGGAAAAAATATGTCAAATTTCGAGGTTTTCTTCTCGATATCGTTATTTTTTTCGGTATAACTCGAGAAATACCGATTCAGTCCTGATAAAACTTCGCAGCTAGTTTGAAGATGCTGAAAGACAACTTCATGCAAAATTTCGTGATAATCGTGTCATAAGAACACTTTGAAAAAAAAAATTTCTGCGATTTTCTTATCATATCATCCTCATTAAATTCTGTATGAACCTTCGAACTGTAATTTTTCGATGAAGTACTGGATTTCAATTCGATCTGATCTGTATTTTTGGAAATATTGGAAAAATAAAATTTTGAATGGGTATATCTGCGGAATCATTGGGTGGATTTTACCCATTCACGAATTCGGCCTTCGTAATTAAAGTCCAAACTTTCTCTACAAATATCGAGTTTCTGAGTTGATTATTTCGGAAGTTATTGTGTTTACGCAGTCGGCCGTTAGGCTGTGATTCAAACGTTCAGATTACTCTTCAAATATTCTCAACCAATACATGTATGGATCAAATCTTCAATGTACGTATTTATTATATCCTGTTTCTCGAACAAAATTGCATGTTTTTATTGAAGGTCTTTCTGGTACTGGGATAATGTATAATACAGCCAAACACTCCCGCAGATACACCCATTCAAAAAATATTTCCAGAAATACAAATCAAATAGAATTGAAATCTAGAACTTTTTTTAGAATGACAAGGTGCAGATTTGGAAATTTTGCAAGAACTGTAAAGCTGCGTTCAGACACGAAAGCTGCTTTCTTGCGAGGCAGTTTAATTGGGGTGCCTCGCACACAGCTGCGTTTCGTGACGCTGTCCGTCTTGTTATTCTTCATGGGCGTATCATTTGTTTGGGATAGTAATGAAGAGTAAGCATTTTAATAGAAATAAGGATCGATTCAGGACCTTCATTTTATTAATTCACTTGTGTGGATATTTTTTCGGCTATTTCCCTCGTCGTAATTTCCACCAATCAGAAACCAATTTTGAATAGACGACTTCGGCCCAAGTTGCCAACCCACAATTTTCTTCACAAATTTACTATTACTGGGGAACGGGAATTTCAGGACAAATTCGAAATGATAAGGTTCGCGTTCTTAATAAATATCCATAAAAGATGCCTCGGCTCCTCAAAAAGATTATTCCTTCCAAATATAGATTTTTGTTGGGCTGAAATTTAAGTTGGGATTCCAGATTTCATGTTAACAGTGTGAAGTTTATAAAGGATATGTTCCGCAATAAACATCGAGTTTCTAAGTAGTTTCTTCCGGAAGTTATTGTGTTTACGGTCAGCCTAACGGCCGACTGCGTAAACACAATAACTTCCGAAAGAAACAACTTAAAAACTCGATATTTGTAGAGAAGGTTTGGACCTTAATTACGAAGGCCGAATTCGTGAATGGGTAAAATCCACCTTATGATTCCGTAGATATACCCAATCAACATTTTATTTTTCCAATATTTCCTAAAATACAGATCAGATCGAATTGAAATCCAGTACTTCATCGAAAAATAACAGTTCGAAGTTCCATACAGAATTTAATGAGGATGATATGATAAGAAAATCATAGAAATTTTTTTTTTCAAATTGTTCTAATGACACGATTATCACGAAATTTCGCATAAAGTTGTCTTTCAGCATCTCGAAACTAGCTGTGAAGTTTTATCAGGACTGCATCAGTATTTCTCGAGTTATACCGAAAGAATCAACGATATCGAGAAGAAAACCTCGAAATTTGACATATTTTTTCCCGATATCTCCAAAACTTATGATCATATCGAACTGAAATTTGGTACACTGCTGTGAAATATGAAGCTCAAAGTATGAGTGGATTTTTTTTTGATATGATGATATGATTTTTCCGAAAAAAAAATTTTTTGGAAAAAAATTTCGAAAAACATTTTTTTTAAAATTTACTGACAATATGATCCTAAGAAATTTAGCTCAAAGTTGCGCGTTGTTATACTCCACCTAACTGCCAAGTTTGAATCCAATCGCTCAAGTAGTTTCTGAAATAAAAAATAAATAACTTCAAAATTTCAAGTGCCTATAACTCCGAAACTATTCGACCGATTTGGCCCATTAACGAACTCAACCGCGGCATTCTGATGCGCAGCCTATCCTGAAAGTTTCAAGTTGCTAGCTAGCTTCTGTCGACAGTTATTGCGAGTCGATAGTCGATTGAGACCAGTTTTCGGCTCAAAATTCGAAAATTACAGACATTTGGACAAAACGATAGTGTGCTGTTCCCCTAGAACATGCACGCAAAAATTCATATGACATTATTACACATATGAATCCTTGCGAAATCATCATCGTCAGTTTGACTACGCTGAAAATACCGATATTTTTATTATTCTTCTAGTTATTTGATCCTTACGAAATTTCACACAAGTGAGTGTGTCTATATTTTCCAACTCATTAACAAGGTTGAATAGACTAGGATCATTATTTGAAATTTCAGGGTCGTTTCAAAGCTTGCAAATCAACGTTGCGTTAATTAATGAATAAAATCGATTGAACAGTTTGAGGCGCCGTTTGGGACAAAAGTGCGTTTTCAAATATATATATTTTTGAGCCAATATATTCATTAGTTGCAGCAATATATTCATTTTGTGTGCCGATATATTTATTTTTCGTTACGATATATTTATTTTCTACGAAACCAAATATATTTATGAGTAGGGTGTTGCAAATATACAAATTCGTGGTGTCTAATATATTTATTAATTCGACCTATTCTAAGTTGTCACGAGAGGACGCGTCGGCGGCGTTCAGCACATTCCGAGCATATGGCAACATGGCATAGCCATTAGTACAACAAATCACGTAGTTATCTTCTTAATGTGTAGTACCTACACTGGCTGATAGATAGCTTATAGATTGTCGATATTGAAAGCAGAAAACTAACTTTTTTGTAGTATGTTGTGCATGATGAGATGAGTAACAATCAATGATCAATCAATGCCCATTTATAATAACACTAGCTTGGGATGTGGATCTACCTTGCGCCCGGATCTACCTTTCGTACAGATTCGCCTTTTATGTAGTTAAATTTATTATACAATGATATGACGTCATCGAAAAATTTTGTGAACACTCGCAAAAAAATGCTCTGTACCCTCGCAAAAAAAAGCTCTCTATGACCTGTCTAAACATATGTCAAGGTTACTTCGGAATTATAAACTTTCAGATATATTTTCTAGAGAAACGGAAATAAATATCGTTGAAAGGGTATCGAAAACGAATAGAAGGATATTTAATCTTCAAAAACTTACCAGAAAAAGTAACCTAGCTCGTACACAACGGTAGGATTCCAGTAAGATAGATCGTTCTGAACCGGCACAAATTATGCTGAAATTTTGGAAAAAACTCAAAGTTGGTGGTAAAACACTTGAAAGGAATCAGTACCAACCCCTAATCGATACATTTCATTATAATATATCCCATATTTCCGTCGATTTCGTCGGATTTCATGTTAAAATTCCTTATAAGGAGCTCTCGGTCATCGGATAGATTTATGGAATTTCCATTGTAAATATAACCAATCGCTTTATTATTCTGCTTGAAATCGAAGCCCCGTGCTTAGTTTTTGCCATTTCATACAATATTTGCCAGTATTTCGGCGTTTTTCGGTCGATTTTATTCAATTTCTATCTGACAGCACTGACATCGGCTTTCAGACCCCGAATGTAAACACAGATGGGACTCGATGGTCTGTCAGAATTTTTCCGAGAAAAAAGAAATGTCACGAAATAAACAAACTTCTTACGCATTATTAATACATTTCCGTTCGTTTTCTAGGAACAAAAAAGGCCTATATTGGATTACGGTCTTTGTAGTTTCGTTTCTCACCATCGGTCTCGGCCGAAAAGCTTTGCCTTCGGAGGAGATAGCAATCTCCTGACAGTCTATTTCACGAAATCGGTGAAAATCGTCAAGTTTAGGAATTTTTTTAAGTATCTTGGAATTCTTCGACGTTTTCGAAGGAGGTATTGACGGAAAGAGCGTTCTTTCTTCTTTCAGATCGGGAAATCGCCTTCGGCGAGTTCCCTCTCTTGGTGGCTAGAGGTGCCGCTTCGCGGCACCTTTTGCCACCGTCGAACTGTCAAAGTTTTAAAAATCATCATTCGATAATTTTTCAAAATTCTTTTACTATATAGAGAAGAAGAAGAAGAAGAAGAGAAGAAGAAGAGAGGAAGAGAGAAGAGAAGAGAAGAGATAAACCAGTACATGTTTCTTCAAGCGATGGACCAAAAGCTCCGGTTATACTTGCGGAGCTTTTGGTCCATCGCTTGAAATCGATTTGCGTTATATATCTTGTAGATAACTAGATATTATTATATTAAGGAATCCTAATAGCAGTTGGTTTGTGCCTTTATACTAGAGTACTATTTAGTTCATTTGGTTGGTAGTTTTCTACGCCAAGTAATGTGAAATTACGATTAAGTCAACGGTACTTCACGATGTGAAATTATACACAGTCTTATGGCCAATTGATGCATCATTCATTCATAATCCTTATTCAACACTTTTTGTAATAGCACAAACCAAAGATTAAACTTAAACTTGTTATTGGTATAGTATTTGTATACATACGTTTGAATTTGTGCGTTTTCATTTTCATCGAACTGATTAATCGGTGTATCTCCCTCTCTCTTCTCTTATGCTCTCCACCAAATAAGAGAGAGAGATAGAGGTTAATCGATTAATCAATTCTATGAAAATAAAAACGCATCTAATCTCTCTATAATCTACTACAACTATATATTTATGCTATTTGTATTGTGGTCTTCTAATGCTATTATTTTGGAACTTGGAACCATGGAGGTAGGAAAAAAGGTAATAGAACTCTGTAAGTTAGATAACTTTTCCAACCATTGCTTACACTGTGAGCGACTAATGTACTAATAACTACGCCATGTTGCCAAAAGCTCAGAACTGTCCCAAACGCTGCCGGCGCGACCTCTCGTGACAACTTGGGATAGGTCGAATTAATAAATATATTGGTTACAACGAATTTGTAAATTTGTAACACCCATCTCTTAAATATATTGCGTTCCATAAGAAATAAATATTCGCAACTACTGCTAAGCGATACGCCCCCTGGCGATAGAAATTCGAACACTCCCAAGCTAGTAGTTTTTCGACGTGCCTGTTATTCTAACGTAATTTGCTTACTTTTGGAGTTCATTTTCGAGGTTTTGTGTTGTTCTCCGAGTTGAAATTTTGGTATACCGAAAGTGTTTGTAATATTCGTCAATCGATTCCTTTATTTCCGATTAAAATTTTCGATTGTATTAATTCGAAATGGCATCCTCCCGAAATGACTATTGTTGTGTGCCTCAACTCAATGTTATTCATGGTCAAAGAAGAAAGGATCATCTAGTGCCTCTTGTTTTAATTTTTTCCAAAGCCAAATGAAAGTAAAGTTAATTTGGAAACAGCATTTGGCAGGGAACTCAATGATAGAAGAAAGGCTAGCTTTAAAAATTGAAGATTGGAAAACAGGTCACGAAATACATGAAAGTATGTTCACTGCATTTCTCTGAAGATGTTTATTTTTATAAAGGTGAATTACCTACAATGTATTCATTTCGAAACAACTTCATGTCATGATGTTTTCAGGTGTAAATGAAAATAAGAGAATTTTGAAGAAAAATGCTACAGAGAAACTACCGAGCACTTCTGCAGCTACCTAATTCACATACTACACAAAATCATATTCTAAAAGAGTGATCTGGTTGAAAACCTGACAAAAACTAGATAAACTGTTAGAGTTGATAATAGCTGAAGTTATTCATATAAATACATTAATACTTTTCATTTCTATATACAGGTAGGTTGAACCAGCTGTGACATTTTTCATTTTGTATGTGTATCTTGAGCTGCTGTAATATGAAAATGAAATCAATTATTTGTCTATCTGTTTCCTTTTCTTTAGAAATACGATGCAAAAGAACTAAAGCAGAAAATCTGTTTTCATTTTATTGATTCACTCGTTTGTAAACAAACAACAAGTCATATCATTTGGACTGATTCTAGATTTACCACATAATATAGCCTGCATTCAGCACTTCTTCACATAAATAAGAGTCCTTAAATCACTTAATGAGGTGCCTATTTTTCCAGAAATTCAAGTAAACTTAGGTATTGGTTCATTTTGATCCACCAAGCAACATACACTAAAATATCACCGAAAATATCCTCCAGGAACGATTTAAAGTACAATTTTATATCATGATCCAAACGAAAAGTTCCTTCTCAAGAAATCTTACACAAAATTATAATCTCTGCTTAATAAATATTCCCCACCACATTTCTAAGGTTTGTTCACATAAAACTACTAGCTTGGACAGGTTCCAAATTTAACCGTTAGGGCGCTGGCATCTTCGCAGAAGTTCCCAATATCGGCATACAAAATAAATATATCGCTGCAACTAATAAATATATCGGTTCCAAAATACATATATTTGAAAACACACTTTTGTCCCAAACGGCGCCTTATAGAACAGTTTCGCACTTATACTTATTTGAAATTTTGAGGATATCTCTCCAATTTCTCAAAAAAGAAGTGCATATCCTATCAGATTCAAACTTCGAAATTGGTTCCATAATTTTTAAGTGTATCCTGATGAAAGTAAAGATCGTATGATTATAAAATTGAATATGTGAAAATTTTCTGAAATTACAGATATAAACTCGATTGGCTCTTTATTTTCGGAAATATTGGGACATAGATATGTGAATTTCCGTAGATATTTGCCCAATAACCTAACGTCACACGAATCATAAGAAATTCCGCATTTTTTAGCGCTTCGGCAATTCACAATCAAATGCAAACTTACACTGCTTATGCACGGATCGAATTGAATTTGATCAAGGATTCTTCCTTACTGAGTCAAAAAAATGCGTTTTCGAATCATTTTATATTGAGAAAAGTACAGGGATTCCGCGAATGTCAATATCTTTCTCGAACCCAAGAACAACCACGTAAAAATTATTACCTAACCACGAAATTCCTATTTCTTAATCCTTTGAAGTCGGCAGTGTTTGTATAAATCTTAATATTGGTATACTATTAGGAGTCGAGAAATCTATCAATTCTTGAAATACGAATATCCTGAACTCATTAATATTGAAATAGAGCGGTGATTTTTTTCATAAATTATGTAAGGACAAACCAACTTTTCAACATCGTCGAACAGCTGCCTCAAGAGACAGCTGCCTTGCCCAAATTGAACAGAAAAGAATGTATGTAAGGAGGCACCTGGTTTACCTGAAGGATATTAGTGTCCGCAAATTCTCGTATTCTGAAACCGGGCTTTGTCAAATTTCAAAGCGTTCCATTGAAATCGCAATGAAGTGAAGTGAAATCTGCAAGTGTAGGTTTTCTGTAAATACAGTATTCGTTGGAATGTTTACGTTGCATTTGCATTCTGCAGCTGGGACGTAGGTCCTAGGTAAACAAAAGTTTACATTGCCTTTTTCAAGGTTTTGGAATTTGAATGTTGAACTGAATATATTCTTCAACTAAGTTTTGACGCTAGATAGCCTGCGCACGAAGAGCGAAATATAAATTTCTAAAAACTGTGATTTTAATCGGAACAAACAGCGTGCGGCAACATTAGCACGTGAATTCTTTTCTGTAGATAGATAGAAATACTCTCCTCTATAATGTAACCTCAATGCAAGAACTCAACAAAACGAATCATTTGTTTTTGCGCGGATGTTCCTGATGGGAACAGCGTGCTATCGTTTTGTCCAAATGTCTGAAATTTTCGAAATTTTTTTGAAAATGGTCCCAAACTACTAGGTTGAACTCACTGATGATGAATCAAGTGTCATAATCTATTGTATCCGTCCGGAAGTAGGCACGATTACTGGCATACGGAGGATGCTATCGACTTTCAGGATATGTTGCATTTTCAAAAAGCGACGGTTGAGTTTGTTTATGGGCAAACCAGCCTGTAGTTTTCGGAGTTACAGCCATTTTAAAGTTTGAGGATATTTATAGGGTTGCGCACTTGTTTTTAATGTAGAAAATTTTTTCGTATGCGTAAATGTATACATTATTGAACGAAATTACTCAACGTTAGCTGTTTCGAAGAGAAAATCCTTCTTAAAGAAAAGCGAAGGTGTACAAAAAAATCAAATTGAGTAATTTTCGGAATTGAATGTTTCTTTACAGAATAAGAGCAATGGGGGTTTTTCTTGAATTTGGGTTATTACTGCAAATGCAAATTTGAATATAATTATTATGGGTTTGATTCATCATTTTCCCATTTTTCAAAATTGGGGTTTGGGATTTGTCATGCATGCACAAAGTGACAACGTTGTTTAGTAGAATTTCTTTTTCTGCTATAGAATAACAAAATATTTATTCCCATTCTGTGGATCACACGTGTTCTTTGTCAATATAACCAAACAATTTCCGTTTGCGATTTGTCAGTAATATGACAGTCTGTGCTCTTCTTTTTTATTCCTTGGTGGTTGTTTTCTACTCTAACCAGATCGAAGTATAGCTATCTCTGTTTTCCTAAGCAAAGTCACACATTTGACGTCCTTTTCTTTCCGAGAAAGCTGAATTCGACGTTGCCATATCGTGCACTCATGACAAATCCGTTTAAATGCAAATCCCCATTTTTATTTTTCAGTTTTAGGTGATCAAACATTTTTTTAAAAATATAATATTGAAATTATATGTTTGAAATGTGATGTTCTGAAGGTTTTTCATGAAAATAACTGCATTTTTGTTTGAAGGAAAAACCCCCATTGAATAAGAATTTGAAAAGAATATATCAACGAACAGCTTTGCGTTCTGAAACGGATGAAGAAGTTCTGCAAACGCAATGCACATGATGTTTTTTTAACCTGCAAAATTAATCTGAAATCATCTCAATAACAACTATGTTTTTGTCTGAATTCTTTTGAAATTATTGAATTTGCTCATTCATATTGTACATCACTAAAAATTCCATCAAAATTAAATGAGCCATACCAAATTCATCAAGAAAAGTAGAATCGGATGAAGTGAAATTCTGAAATATTTATAGTTGAAGTTGAAATATTTTTTTTTCGAAATTTTTTTTTCTCGGAAAATAGCAGGTGTGCCAAAAAAATTTAATTCACCTAAATAATGACTGATAAAGGTAGAGTCTAAAACGGATAGCGAGATTTTGGAAATTCAGTGTACAGGGTGTTTTTTCGGCCTGCACAATCATGCTGATAGTATTAGAATACCAACCGCGTATTTTGTGAAAAATTTTGGAATTTTTGAAAATCGAATGACATACCAAGGTTATCAATAAAAGTAAAATGGGTCGAGTCACGCAAATCACCCTGTATAGCTCAATAGAAACCCCCAACCATTAAGCAAACATTGTTTCGAATATGGAGGTAGGAAAAGAGTGGAGGGGCATAGCGTTTGAAAAGTGTCGTATACAGTTTTGAGAACCTTCTGTGGATTTACCCATACCAATATGGCCGACCTTGAACTGAATATTTTTGTCTCATTTGCTGTACACCACAGAATCAACTATTTACCTTGTAGTTGTCGGCCATATTAGTATGGGATAATCCACAGAAGGTTCTCAAAGCTGTACGACACTTTTGGTACAAGGGAAATAAAGGATATGCTCTCTCCCGTTCTTTTACATCCATGGTTTCGAAACTGTCCTGACTAGTGTAAATCTGACGATCTCCTCCAGAATTACCCTGTATATCAACAAATTATACTGGGTGCTTCAATTTGAACTATTGTTGAATACAAGAAACACCCTATATTTTGGATATGGAATTGATTGGATCTATACCATATGCAGGTTTTTTGGACTCGCCTAGAACAGATCCGCCTCAGGTCAGGTCAGGGTATGTTCATGCACCAATGAAATATTAAATAATATTTTTTCTATGGTTCGATACCTATTTGTAAATAATGGAAAATTGCATACCAAAAGGTTTCCATTTCAATTTGGTGAATACAGAATATACAGCGTGCCAAAAAAGTAACGTAACTCGTCAATAATTCTTGTAGGCAGAATTATTGAGGAAAATCCTCGCACCCATCGATTTTTATTCTCGAAAGCAATTTATCCTGTGATTTTCTGAATTTGATATTTCTCACCCCCTACGTCTCGCACCCCACTTCTTTATTATTTCAAATGGGAATATATGGATTGTGATACATCGAAGGAATTGAATTGAATTGGTCATCGAATGACCTTTGATGCTATATATCATAAGCAATATTTTTCCAATACTAAAAAATTGTTGGGGATTAAGGGTATAAACTCCCAAATTCAAGACTGCATGCATTTCTAAAACTTCGAGAATAGAAATCGGTGGGTAGGAGGATAATTCTCAATATTTATTATTTTAAGAATTAGAATCTGACACCAATCACAAATTGTTAATTTTGTAATGAAAAACTAGCTCCACAAATTATTTTTTTCAGTCACACCACCCAATGTGCAATCGAATGTCCTTTCGGTTGATATATCACAATCCATAAACATATTCCTATTTGAAAAAAAATCTAGAAAAGCACTGACGTGAAGTCAGCAGCTTTAAGCGCTTCTTCACGTTGAGAAATGGTGACTTGGAAATTTCGTGAAATTTTAATGAAATATGAAAATTTTCAGAAAAAAAAAATTTTTTCGAATTTTTCCATGGATAATTCTTCTTATTCTTACACTATTCATCTCCCAACCAAGTTTCATTTTGATCAGATAAATATTTTTCGAGTTATTGAAAAATCAAAATTTTAAATGACTGTAGCACAAAAACCATTCGGCAGATTTGGCCCATTAACGAACTTAACCGAGATATTCAGGATCTTAACCTAACCTGAAAATTTCAAGAGTCTAGGTCCTTCCTTTCGACAGTTACAGCGCACACGGCCGGCCGGACAGAATCAGTTTTGACCACGGATTATTCATCAGTGAGTCCAACCTAGTCATTTAAGACCAATTTTGGCTCGAAATTCGAAAATTACAGACATCGTGATGAAATGATAACGCGCTGTTCCCCAGAACAAGCGCGTCAAACGATGAAGGGTGTGGAGCGGAAGGGGAGAAAGATTTCAAATTAAAAAAAGCACAGGGCCAGACCTACTTTCGAAATTACAAATCCAGGAATTCAAATTGTAAAATATTTCCTAATTTTTTGATGAAAACACGGAACAACCAATTCTACCTCAAGCCACATTGCTTTACCTTTACCTTTTATTTGATGTATCACAATCCATATATTCCCATTTGAAGAAATAAAGTACTCTGGTGCGGGGCGGCGTAGAGGGAGAGAAATATCAAATTCAAACAAGCGCAGGATAAGTTGCTTTTGAAATAAAAACTCAACGGGTGGGAGGATTTTCCTTAGTAATTCTTCGTACAAGAATCATTGACGAGTTACGTTACTTTTTTGGGACGCAGTATATCCTTTAAGTATACCATTCCTAATTCACGAAAATTGGATATTCAGGTCAATTCTGTTTGCGTATTGCTATGAACCTTGCTATTCTAGTCATATTGCTATCTTTCTAATTAATAGCAATATGGCCATGATGTTACGTATTCTGTTTCGAATGTTATAGCAATGTTTGTTATGAATTTTGTCATAACAATATTGCTATCATAGACTTCCATAATTGGTGATTTTAGAGCTGACAACACTGTATTTTGTGACTTTAGAACTACGAGGAAGATGAAAATAACCCTAATTCGTGAGTTTTCTTTATGGTTTCGCATACATAACCTCTATCTACGGCTTTCTTTATTCATGTAAACATTGACATAAAAAATGTTAGGACACGAAACGAGTCAAATTGACCAATAACCAATTTCCTGGATACCAATAAAATATTGATTATCAGAAATCGAATGCAGCAATTTTATTCAGGCGTTAATAATTCGAAATTCGATAAACTTTTTCGTTGGCACTTCAAAGGGATTGCTGTTGTTGAGAAGATTAGAATAATCATCTCAGCTGTTGTCTATGCCTGCATCTTAGTCTAATAATTTTCCTTGAAATTAAATAATATTCTAGAGAACCTTGAACACATTTTCATTAGCATATACTTTTTTTTATTCATGTAAACATCGACTTTTTCGAAAATGTTATGTAACAGAAAAACCAATTAAAGTCAAATTGACCTATTTCCTGGATACCGATAGAATTTTGGTTTCCCGAAATCAAATGCAGCAATTTTATGCAGGCGATAATAATTCGAAATTCGATGAACTTTTCTGTTGGGAATTCAAAGGGATGGCTGTTGTTGAGATCATTAGAATAATCAGGTCAGCTGTTGCTTACTATGCCGGTGTTTTAAGTCTAAGAATCCTAAAAATTAAATATTTTAGAGAACCTTGAACACATTTCTATAAGCACATTCTTCCCTATCTTCAATATTTTCGAATTCTTGGAAGAAATAATACTGAAACAAATGGATCTCTGAGAGATTCCCTTTCTAACCTTTCTTGTTATGAAGCATAGCAAGTACTATTTTGAGGTTGCTAAGATAGCAATGTTGACAGCAAGATTCTTGTTAAAGTGACAGACCATATTGCTCAAAATCGTTGATCCGAATACCAATAATTCCAATGTTGTTATGATAGCAATATCTTTTTCCTAGCAATATTGCTATTTGCAGACAGAATCGACCTGATTATTATTATTTCGATAGATATTTCCATGGGAACCAAGTTTCTTCCGTTGAACAAACATTGTAGGTACTTATACATTTTTCTTGTGAGAAAACTACCTGGCGATGGTATCCTGCACCTGGTGCCCCCAGCTTCTGTCGAATTACAACATCACCTGGAGCCGGCTAGACAGTGCCATTTCCCGCATATAACACGTGTTACTCTCCTTTGTTATAAACAATTTCGCCATGCAAACCTTACGATGTATGCGCGGCAGAGGGGATTTCGTTTAACGTGCCTTGTGCGTTCAATGTAGATTTAATAAAGCAGGAGGTTTCAAAGTTGGCGGCCGGCATCGATCGCGCACGCGCATAGAGCTGAATCGTGCGCACATGGTTCCATCCGAACACGCTACCGGCAAAAATTTAGTCAGTTACAAGCAAGCACGGGATACGTCTGCTTGTGCAATTAAGTTCGTTTACTCAAGAGATATTGAAATTAATATATTTTTGTACGAGTGCAACATTTTTTATTCCAATAAAGTCGTTTTATATGTCTCTAGTGACATCGTTACTATTTCAATTTTGAATAAAACCCAGTAAAAGTGTTTGTGTAAGAATCTTTTCGGACAATCAATTTTTCCTGAACTGTGCTACGAAGGGTGGATATGCCTACCAGTTTGTTCTCAGATATGGATCGTCCTAGTGGAATTGGCGATGAGAGAGCCTTGCAGTTGGCATTGGAACTCTCCATGTTGGGTTTCAGCGATCCCCTGTCATCCGTGGGTGAACCCGAGACTCCAGGGGATATTTCTGCTTTTGTAAATCCACTGGTTGGTTTAGAAGAGGTTAGATCCAAGAAATCCCAAAATATGACTGAATGTGTTCCTGTACCCAGTTCAGAGCATGTGGCGGAGATTGTTGGACGACAAGGTGGGTTTCTCAGTTTGTTATCAATGACTATATTTATTGATTTGTAAAAAACCAAACAAGTATTTCGACCTCGCACGTTTATTCATATAGTCAACAGGAACAAAAAGAATGTGCCGGTCAATAAATAGCTGGAAGGTCATGAGAACTCTAAATTCGATCGCGACGTTTATCACATTACCATTATACCTGATTTTTGCGATACCTTCCTGGTATCGCAGCTTTCTGCGGAACTTGCAACACGTCTGAAATTTAAACCGTCCATTATAAATATTTTTCTTACGTTTATCTTGCTCATGAGTTCTCTACGATGTAGAAATATACATTCAGTTTTATTATCCAACCTCTATAACATTTCTATAAATATGGGTTCAGTTTCATTAATTTCAACTCTGCATATTATCAGGAATCTCGGGAAAAATTATAAAAGTATTGAACCTAAGATTCGATTCAAATTCGTGAATCTGGGTTGAAGTGATATTATTTCATAGGAAATACCTCATTAGAACCCCAATTTGATGAATCATGATCAATATAGATTTTCTCATTTTATTCTTGGAAAAACCCAACCGAAAATAACTACGAAATTTTCGTTCGTTCGGTGAACACAACCCTTTTATTTTCACGTGCAATGCAGTTCAATTTCGTCTGTATACAGTTGAGAATATCGAATTTTAGGGTTCACATTGGTGTTCATGGTATCGGAAACCCCTCTATCTCACCCTCCGAACAACATGCAAACATCTGCCCTTTTCCATTCATGTCAATATTTCATGCCTTTTTGACGCATAACCTCAATCTTTCCCTCGCAAGTTCCAGAACACAACAAAATTTAAATTTTATCGTTATTCGGCATTAGTGTTATCGGTAATTCACATCAATTCAGCATTAAATTTTAAGGTTATGACTAGTTTCAGTATGATTTGTTTGCATGTTAGGATTTTCACTTGAAGGTTAACGAGTAGGTATAGGATTTGCTTTTGAGCGTTAACCGAGCAATCACTCGGCAAAGCAATTTAACCTCAAATTTGATTTTATCCGTTGTAGATATATCCGAACGTTGCAACAATTTGGCAGTTTGGATGCTGTTAATTTGAGAACCTACAATTCAATTAATATTAAGTGACATGAATCGGTTATTGGCTATACAGTGTCGGCTAAACGTGGTGGCAAAATGGTGGTAGCGAGGTAGAATGAAACGGATATGGAGTTGTAGCTTTTCTAGCAGTCGAGACTGGTATATAAAATCGATACGGTGCAGCTAGCTTGTGAAGTGGGAAAAGCCGCTCAAATATTAATGAAAATACACTTGCGCTTTGTATTGATGTAATTCATAAAGCTTCCTGTCCCTTCGTCTATAGACGGTGCATACGGAATTGCACGTAGTTAGACGATGAAGATTTCCATCTTCATTTTCTTAGGAATTAATAAGTAATTCAATGGAGTTTTCTTTCTGTATTTTTACCTTCTAGATGCATCATTATTTTCAAGCAGGACAGCATTTGAACCAACATTCGATACTTTCATACAGTGGTAACACATTTGAATGTCATAACCTAAGTTATGCATGATTAGCATATCATTGTCATAATCGCTGCCAGAGTTTACTACCGAGTAGAAATACGATTCATAATACGTTGCATGAATTCTCAAACTGAAGTACACAGGATCCATTTGATTTTATGGTTAGGACAGTCATAGTGACGAAGACTGTGGCTGTCAAAAAAACCTGCTGTAGTTGAATCCTTCATGTTTCATGTATGTCAAAATGCAACATGGTCAAATTAATAGTTTCATCTTGTTTGGTCATAAATTAATTTTATTCACTACCTCTCACGAAGTAATTTTTTCTTATTTCGAGCCTAAATCTCAACAATAACATTCCTTTCAATTGTGGTTTATGTATACGAGAAGATATCCAGTCCCTGTTTTTTCGGACGATGTATATTCGAAAAAAAATTAAATAACTATGTTAGTTTGCGTTGAAGTTCTTCACATTGTGTACAACATATAAAAAAAATGCAATAATAATAATAATAATAATGTTTATGCAAGCCATAGAACATTCAAATATGTACAAGACTATATCTCGGAATAAATGTCAAACAAATATATCTACCAAAGTAATACACTTCTTTCTCTCTTACAAAATTCAAATCATAACTTCATTCAAGTTAATAATAATCAACTACAGTCCACTGTAACGGATTTTAGACCTTATAAATTCGAATTACGAAATATTTTTGAATATGTGAATTTTTCTATGGTGTGGCCGCTATATCGCATTTCATCGTAACTTCTTATCAAATACTTACGATCTAATTCATCCATTCCATTTCATATATTTTCAGGATATTTCATTCAGATGAAAGTTTCTATTTATACCGTTTCATTCCTTTTTTCAATGCATAACTCGTTATTATTATTGTTGTAATTCTTATTGTATTTCTAATTATTGAATTTGTAGAAAAAAGTCGAAAATATTACGCATCTGCTATATTATCGAAATGAAGATAAATTATTTATGAAGTCTTCTCGATAGTCATCTGGTAGAACATGAATTCAAATGAAGATATTTTTGAAAATATCGAGCGAGAAATTTTCCATTATTACTGACTATATCCTGAGCATGTATGGAACTTAGAGCTCGAAAATTTACGAGTTGGAAGGATCGTGTCATTCCTAACTTCCTGTTCAATCTCGTATCGCCGTGTAAGAAAACACTTCGAGATCGAACAGAGGATTCCTCTATAAATCCGAACGCAACAAAAGCAAAGCGTATCGAGAATGGAGATCCAGAGTGTGGGCTAACATCCTGCGGACGATATCGAATATCGATCGATAGGTCCCGTCTACACGAGAAGTATTGGGTTTCGCCCTTTGTGAAATCCCAATAACGTACCTAATTAAGCCGGAGCAGAACGTTGGATGAATGTTGAAGTTGGGTCGGGTACAGGATGCGGAAAAAAATTAGTTTTCACGCTTGGTTTGCCATCAGGCAGATTCTCACGCGCCTTCCAAATGGCGTTCACTTTATTCTGGGTAGACGTTGATTTCAGCGCAATATTTGCGTTCGATAGGGGGAAGTTGGAGGCTGTTATTTGAATTCTTTGCCATTTCTGGCGAGATGTTCCAAATTTTATCTCCCACTTCGTACAGAGTTGTATCCTCTTGAGTTTGGTTCACATGGGAAAAATAAGACTTATTTCAGAGAATGAAAAACTTCATTTTCTACGTTTGAGAAATTTTCACTTATTCGTCAAAGTAAACGAACTGTCTTTTTCATCGATTCCTATAGTTGTCATGGTTTCACCTCTTTTCATCGTAATACTGCTGCATTCATCTTATGCAAGAAGTACTGATGCGATGCGTTGAATTCGAAAAGAAATTGTATTAATGTTTTTTCGTAAGTAATATCATAAGGGCATCTAATTTTTCCGAAAAGAACCGAAAAATCAAGACGAGGATTTTTGCAACTTCACGAATGCTTTTTGTTAAAAAATATTAATTTGCAATGTGTTTTTTCGATAGGAAAAATTAGATGCCCGAATGGTATTCG
The DNA here is from genome assembly GCA_958510865.1 of Myrrha octodecimguttata. NCBI lineage: Eukaryota > Metazoa > Arthropoda > Insecta > Coleoptera > Coccinellidae > Myrrha > Myrrha octodecimguttata. The sequence goes on from OY294063.1 coordinate 8,349,364, forward strand.
ACAAGACTATTTCATGAGTAACAGAGTTAACGTTTGTTTTCAAAGGTATTGTAATTTTTGGTGACAACAACGGTCAAGTTTTACCGCGGGTAAACTCGAATAAACTGTTGACAGCTCCTGCTAAACATTTTTTCCACCTAGAAACCATATGTGATTAAAAATTGCGCATTTCTGATTGATGGAAATTACGACGAGGGAAATGGTCAAAAAAATTTTAGATTGATCTGAAAATTACATTAGGAAATATCGGGAAGAACTAAATCAATTTTCGCTTTTGCGATTAATTCGAACAAGCGCCTGAAAGCTCACGTCAGTGCTTCCTGAATTTTTTTCGTCTTGCTGTCTTAATTGATACAATGTGTTCGCTAATTCATTGTTGGAAAAACATTCCCATTAATAAATCATGGCTCAAGTCTTTGTGATTTTTTTTACTTTATTTGCTGATTTTTATTTGTGTTCAATCTTCGAAATTGTCTTCTGCATTTTAGTAGTTAATATTCTTCATCAAAATATATCCCTAGCGTCTAATAAACTTTTTTTTTCAAATGTTAATTTTCGAAACGAAAATAAATTGTGTGGTTTCTTGTGAAATTGAGTTTCACCCCTCATTATTGCAAAATCATTTCATAATTTTTCGGATGGAAATGGTGCCCTATAGAACAAAAAATTTATAACGAATGACATGTTTAATCACCAATTTCGAGTTTGTATGAAATAAAGTTTCGGACATTGAAGCTGAATATACATTGTATTGAATTCGTTGAAATTTTCTCTTATTAGTAATGATTATAATTTTTCCAATTTCAAAGTCAAAGTTCCAAGATAGTTTTCAACGTTAACTTTTAGTTCATAGATATATTCAATTCTTCTATTTATTGCTTCGTCATGGAAATGTTTAGAATACACCATAAAAGTGACAGGACACTCTAATGCTTAACTTTCCATTCGACTTGGTTTCTTTTGTACGGAACAACAAGTACCGTCATATTTCTTCAAATGACTTCAATTGTAAACTTTGCACCATTGCTGTCGGATATTTACAACTGTTTATTCCAAGAAACTAGCCATGAAGGACGGGTATTTTTTCCTGATATTATCGAGCATACAACCTATAATAACACCTTTTTTTCAAATACGTAGGTGTCAATTTTTCACAATGGCAGATGTGGTATTTTTTGTCGGTGTACTGAAAAAAGTACTGACCTTGGAAGGAAGGGTCTGCATACCCTTATTCTCCATCTGCTCTTTGTTGAACAGAACAGGTAAAAAAATACCTGAGAATTCACGAGAAATAGGGACGGGCAGATGTTTGAAACCAGTTGCCTCTTTATTTTATTGATGGCAGAATTAACTTGAAAAGGTTATTTTTTGTGATACAGTCATCCAAATAAGTCAACAGAATCCCATCTATTTTGAAAGTAGATTCATCACAAGTGATGTTAATAAGTTATAATCGAGGTTATAATAACTTTCGTTCGTAGATTTAAATCTTGATAAAAATATACGATATTGAGTTGGATCACATCAGAAAATTCCGATATATTGTCTTGTTGACATTTCGAATATATCAAGAAATTGAGCCTTTTTCCTGTTAACTCGTGCATGTGAAATTTTATGTTGTTTCATTAGCTAATGGTGTTTGATTTTCATTTTGATGGGTTCCATAACGTATCCAAAATGCGTGATTTTGAAAGAAAAATTTCATGTTTTTTTTTCTCGATATCGTTGTTTTTTTCGGAAATACTCAAAAAATATTGATTCAATCATGCTGACACTTTGCAACTTGTTTGAAAATGCTGATTGACAACTTTTTGCCAAATTACGTGATCATCGTGTCATTAGAACAATTCGAAAAAAAATCTCAAATTTAATTTTTCAAATCTTCAATATTCCATGGTCTTCTGATCATATTATCTTCATTTAATTCTGCATGGTCCTTCAAACTGTCATTTTTCGATAAAGTACTGGATTTCAATAACTTCCGAAAGAACCTACTTAGAAACTCGAAACTTGTAGAGTAGGTTTGCGGCTTAATTACGAAGGTCGAATTCTTGAATGGGTAAAATCTGACCAAGGATTCCGTAAATATACCAAGTCAAAATTTAATTTTCCCAATACATATTTCCATAAATACAGATTAGATCGAATCGAAATCCAGTAATTTATCGAAAAAAGCATAGAAAAGCACTGACGTGAAGTCAGCAGCTTTTGCGCGCATGTCCTTTGAACATGCGTGCAAAAGTAGTAATTATCCCCTGTCCTGAATCAACATAAACTATCACTTCTTATATTTTTTTTTCTCTGGCCGGAACCAGTACTTCATTGTTCTGAAATCCCTCTGGGTTTTTGTTTTCACGCTTATTAGAAAAATAGTTTGTTATTGTTAGAGTTGAAGATTAATATGAAGTTGTAAAGAATCAACATGATAAAGATGCAAAATTTCGGGGGATCGTATCACAGTTTTAATTGCCAGATTATTCTGAATGGGAATTTATTCATGGAAATATGGCGAATTATCATCACGACTATCCACAAAGTTTCAATTCGATGGAATTAGAATTAGTCTCATAGTTCGTCAGTTATATTTCTGAAACTTTTTTGTGTATTTCGCTCATTTAAGAACTTGACGGGCGTTTCCAGATCTCGTGCCCATTCTGATATTTTTGAATATCTTCAACTCTCAGAATTTGGCGACTTGAAGGACAGACAGGCTAAGTTGACCATAAATTCTTGATTTGCAAGTACAATTCGCTTTTGGCTCAGAATTCAGAAATTCCAGGAGCGAAATGACAGTCACAGTAGAAGATCGCAAAGTTGTCCTTTCGTGTCTCTATGCAATTTTTCATCAAAAATTCGCTTATAATTTTAGTTCTTGAATACTCAATATCCAAAACTCAAAGCATTACCTCATCAACATAAAAAAGTTGCTAGATGGATTAATAGTTAAATTAATTGCAATGTTGCATTAGGAATTCCCCTGAAATAATCCGATAAGAATTTTCACTGCATATTCAGCGATTGATGCAGCAACGGATAGGATGGAAAGATGGCAACGTCCAGTATTGACCCCGGCATAGTCTTCGCATAACCAGACCATGTATCATTCCGAAGAGGAAAAAATCGATAACCGATTTCAATATCTTGCAACAACGCCGACTGCACAAATGTATTTATGTTCATTCCATTCTTTACTACCCTGCGTCAAATGAGCAGAAAGGAATAAGGTCTTTGTAACCATATATTTCAGTGTTCTGAAGCACCTCTTTGGTTTTTCTTTCTTTTTCTTCGCTTGCCATTACCGCCTTGATGAAATACAACTCAAGTATATGCCGGGTTCGACGTTTATATATATAATAATGGCAATAAAACTGCCATTATTTAATTTAATTTGCTGTCACAATTTGGGGCACGACCAGTAGGTGAAGCTGACAGATATTCGGACCTTATAGTGCCAAGAATAATTCACATTATACCAATTGTTGAACGCGATATATGTTATTTTTTATTTATTATTCCCTGATGAAATGATGGAAAGCCATTTAGGACGACAGACAGTGTGTTTGCAGATATTTTTATTTTCGAGTGAATATATTCATAACTTTAAGGTTTTTTTCTAGGTTTTCACTATCATTATCTGAAAAATTACTATTGAAAATCAATTAAAATTTATTTTTCATAGAAAAACGCTTTTGTGGATTGCGGATTCAAAATAATTTTCAAGGGCAGTTTTTCAAAACTGTTTCCCAATGGACAAAATCAGAATCAAGTGAAATATAACATTTTAGAGCCTATATAGTCTGCGTCAAAATTATGGAAGAAATTCATTTTCTCATAAGAAAAATATTTGGCAACACAATCCTGAAACAGGTCGATTTTTTTTCACTTTTACCTAATTTATATGCATTTTTGAAGGGTTTTTGTTGCACCTGTGCCATCCCCATCAACCCAATGAATTTTTTGAATAGGGAAGTAAGTCATGTGGTACTTTTTTGGCAAGGTCTTTGTATCTTCTTTACAGGTGTGCAGAAATTTTCAAGAAAAATTTTTTGTTTGTTTTGAAACATTTGTTAGTTCAAAGAGGTTTTCAGTATGTGCACTTTGCCATGGCTCGTTTGCTTTGAGACGATGGTACCTGATGGAATTTGTCACCGAATTAAAGTCGACCATTTCAGTTCTGTTCATGCACAACTTTCAACCCTTACGAAACCTTTAGTGGAGAAAAAAAGGAGAGGGTTGAAAGGGGTTGAAAGTTGTGCATGAACAAAACTGTTATGGTCGACATTCATTCGGTGATGAATTTCATCAGGTACCTGCGTCTCAAAGTTAATGAGCCATGACAAAGTGCACATACTGAAAACCTCTTTGAAGTAAGTAATTTTTCAAAAAAAAAATTTTCTCGAAAATTTCTGCACGCCTGTAGCGAAGATACAAAGACATTGCCAAAAAAGTACCACATTACCCACTATTCCTATTCAAAAATAGAGGGTTGATGGCACAGGGTGCAACAAAAATCCTTCAAAATGCATAAAAATTTGGTGAAAGTGAAACAAAAATTGATCTGTTTCAAGATTTTGTTGCCAAATATTTTTCCTCTGAGAAAATAAATTTGTTCAATAATTTTGATTCGCACTGTATATACCCTTCATTAAACAAATTTGCCGAATTATTTGTTTTCAGTGCTTCCATATCCAAAGTCTTTTTCCAGATGTAGACTCTGAAACGTTACAGTTCCCTTGGTTGATCGTTTACATTATTCATATATTGTTCATTAGAAACTGCCCTTAACAAATATACTGCGCAAAAAAATTAACGCACATTCTAAAAATCTCAATTTTAATGAAAGTTAACTCTACATTGACCTTATAACTTATTTTTTATGTTCTCTCGGGAAGGTTTTGAACGAAACAAGACACATTAAATGGAAGAAAAATTCAGGATTTCACCGAATCTTATGTGAAAGAAGAGAAATGAACAATTTTCAAAATACTGAAATGCTGATAAGTGATTTAATACTTGGTATTTCCACCCCTTGCGTTAATTACAGCTCGGCAACGACGGTTCATACTCAAAATGAGTGATCTTAAGATGTTCTGATCTAATCCTTCCCAGATTTCTCCGAGTTGGATTCCTAAGTCATTAAGAGTAGCTGGATGATTTTCTGAACTTCTCAGCCTTCTATTGAGGTTGTCCCAAACCTTCTCAATCGGATTGAGATCTGGACTTCTTACTGGCCATTCCATTCGAGAGACTTCAACACCTTCACTTGTAGAATAAATTTGAGATTTCCATAATGTGCGTTAATTTTTTTGCGCAGTGTAGTTGGAATCCCACAATCTTCTCCAAATATTCTTCCATCCTTCGAAAAGAAATCATTTGCTGGTTTTCACATATGATCACTGCTTTTCGTTCGTATGGTAGAGTCTATTCTATTCCTATAATTGTGATTTTTTACCCATATTCAAATAAGATGTATATTGAGTATTCCAAAGTGGAACATAATACTTTCTGGAGCTGTAACCTGTATGTTGTTATGAGTGTGAATCCGCAAATGTCTACAAATTCTCGATATCATCAAAATAAACCAGACAAAAATGAGAATCTCTTCGCGAACGCTTATTATTATTGGATCATTCTTGAATGAGATCCGCAGTATAATGAAATTTTATGACCTCAACAAGGAGAGTCGTTTGGAGTTTTATTGGTCATCAGTATCATGAGATTGCAATTCTATTTGAGAATGCGATTCATTCAGCTTCATATCATTCAGGTAGACGCATCAACCTGATCTGTTGGGTTGTAAGATAAATTAAGGCAATAAAGCCGTATTTATTCGGTTTTAATTCACTTCGAATCAGCTTCGAAATTGATTCGAATTCGACAAGGTATCCTATTTAAAATAAAGGCGCTGAATCTCTTTAGAACTATGGCATTAATCGGAAAATTTTGAAATACCACTTTCTTCATATAAAAATCTTGTAGGGTACAAATGTCTTCAAATATGAATCCTCAGAGGTCTGCTTAACCTTCTCAAATTATGAATAGTTTATTTAGATCCAAATGTACCTCATTCAAAACTCATCCCAAAATATATTCAACCGTTCGTTTCCTTGAATGAGTGGAGCAAATTCGGCTAGGCTTCGGTTTCTCTTGAAGTAAAATTCTTCTTTTTGTAGGTATCAACCCGTCGAGAGGGTTGGCTACCCTGTAGTTTCCTAACCTGAAGACCATAAATCTGTATGAACCATCGATAATTTGTGTTTACGAATTATCAATTTCACAACGAAATATGTAGTGAAACTAACTAAAATCAAAACCCCTAGTTTATACCACCCTAAAGCGTGATATAAACAATGTAAGCCATGTCGGTGGGTTATCGAACTATTACAACTGAAAGGGACTGTTAAAAAACAGCCAAATGGAATAAATTCGATAACGTATTAATGAGGGGGTGTTAGGAAAAACGCTCGGACACGTCGATTTGTAATTTTAAATGCGCATAGTTTTCAAGAAAATAAAATTATATAGGGCGTTCCATGCGACCGTGGCCAATACCAACTTTCTTATTTCAAATGTAACCCCCTGTATATTATTTATTTTTTGGCTTCTTCAGAAAATTCTAGACATAATTCATGTACAATGTCCTATACCTATCTTCAACTTTTTCGGAAATATTAAGTGTTTTCAGAAATGTTGAGTAACGTTAGAAGACAATTCTACACCAGATAAGCATGTTACCAAGACGTTCGCGGCGAGCATTTTGAACATTTCCTACATTGACATTAATGTTTTTTTTTGTTTTTTTTTAATTATTAAGAAATAATCAGTATTACTTATTAGGTTTTAAGTGTAATGTACCGAATTTGTGAAATAAAATAATTTTTATTTAACACGTTGATTTTTGCACTAAATCTAAAAACACTCAATATTTCCGGAATAGTTAAAGATAGGTATAGGACATTGTGCATGAATTGTGTCTAGAATTCTCTGAAGATTCCAAAAAATAAATAATATACAGGGGGTTGCATTTGAAATAAGAAAGTTGGTAGTGGCCACGATCACATGGAACACCCTATATAATATTATTTTCTTGAAAAATATGCGCATTTAAAATTACAAATCGACGTGTCCGAGCTTTTTTCCCAACACGCCCTCATTTATTCGTTACAGAATTTATTCCATTTGGCTGTTACACTCTGTATATTATTCATATGTAATTTCAATTTTTCTTCGAGCTTTCAATACTCAAACTATGGATTTATGGCCATTTATGTCATTCTCATTCTAGGTGGAAAATTAAGGGTTCGGAATTTTTTCGATACATTCCCCAAAATTGGTTGCATTGGAATCTATGATAAACAAAAAGCAGCATATTTCAAAAATAAATAAATTAGGAATGAATAATCTATGATAATTGAGGCCATACAGAGTACTTCAAAATTGTTCTGTTGCATGCATTTTCACCCTTAGTACTCAAATTATTTCGAAATTTAATAAATAATCCTCACTTGTTCAATGACTGCACATCGGATTGTATCATTCATTGAATGAATACATTCATGTTCAATTCTCAATGGCACTAGACATTCATATTTTGTCGGCTTGATGTAGGATATAATCCGCTTTCGTGAGTCTAAGAAGCATCGTTAAGTTTTTATGTTTTTAATTTATACCTTTAATTGACCATTGTTGAGGGAAACTGTTGTATTCATTATGTATATACATTAGGTACCCCACGCACGTATATTATTTTTAATACGTACCATCATCATAAGGCTTTCTGGCTGGTGTATTATGGCCTTCACCATTCATTCACTTTTGTATAGATATATTCGTTTGAGAATAAGCAGTACATTTTTTTATATCAAACAATATGTGTAAACACAGTATTAGCAGAGGCAATGCGAACAGGGTACCATTCATTTTTACGTATGATACAAGAGCACAGATAAAAACCTCAGGAAAAACTCTGTCTCCCCGTATAAGTGTAAATTGTTGCTTATAATTGTAGGCCTTCTTTTTCATCAACAAAATTTCTTCTTTCCTTTCGGTGCAGGTTGGGTTGGTAACTCGAAATCACACCTGAAAACAAAAAGACGATAAAACCAATAAGAACTAGTAAATGATTTATTACTCATTAAATTAATTTGCAGTTATATAGGTAGGTACAAGTATACAGGGTGACCCTTAAAAAGCAGTCAGGCCGAATATTTCCGTTATTTACTTGTTTTTCAGGACAGGTCAATTCTTATTTGAAGGGGGTTACCTTGTTATTGAAAATTCGTTGTTACTATTTCATCTATTTGAGGAGGGGGGCTGGAACCCCCTCATTAGAATCTTAAATAGCAATATGAATGTGGGTAGGCCAGTATTAATCTTGTATAGAAGTGCCCCGATAATTTAATCCATAACTTTTTTAGTCTCGCTATAATTTTTGTATTAATAAGTGTCCATTCGCAAAAATTAGTTCGAATATTTATTATTGTTTTTATTGCTGAAATTTCTATATTAACACTGCAATGTTGTTTGTATCACAACTAATGGTAAATTCTGAAATGTCTTGTTTCCAAAAACTGAAATCTGATTCAATATTCATTAATCTGAAGTAGTATACAGAGTGTAACAGCCAAATGGAATAAATTCGATAACGAATAAATGAGGGGGTGTTAGGAAAAACGCTCGGACACGTCGATTTGTAATTTTAAATGCGCATAGTTTTCAAGAATATAAAATTATATAGGGTGTTCCATGCGACCGTGGCCAATACCAACTTTCTTATTTCGAGTGTAACCCCCTGTATACTATATATTTTTTGGATTATTCAGAAAATTCTAGACATAATTAATGTACAATGTCCTATACCTATCTTCAATTTTTTCGGAAATATTAATTGTTTTCAGAAATGTTGAGTAACGTTAGAAGACAATTCTACACCAGATTAGCATGTTGCCAAGACGTTCGCGGCGAGCATTTTGAACATTTCCTACATTGACATTACTGTTTTTTTTTGTTTTTTTTTTTAATTATTAAGAGATAATCAGTGTTACTTATTAGGTTTTAAGTGTAATGTACCGAATTTGTGAAATAAAATAATTTTTATTTAAAACGTTGATTTTCGCAATAAATTTGAAAACACTTAATATTTCCGAAATAGTTAAAGATAGGTATAAAACATTGTGCATGAATTGTGTCTAGAATTCTTTGAAGAATCCAAAAAATAAATAATATACAGGGGGTTGCATTTGAAATAAGGAAGTTGGTATTGGCCACGGTCACATGGAACCCCCTATATAATATTATTTATTCGCATTTAAAATTACAAATCGACGTGTTCGAGCGTTTTTCCCAACACGCCCTCATTTATTCGTTATCGAATTTATTCCATTTGGCTGTTACACTCTGTATGAACGAAAGTATGACTCTGTAACAGACCTCAGTTGAATATATTCCCATCTTGCGAACAAGAACCGAACTTCCAAAGCTGCTTCACCCAATTCGTTCCTTCTAGCAGTAAAACAGTAAAATATCAGTTTTATTGACAATAACGTTTACATTACATTTATCATGAACAGTGCACGTAGGCAAATAATCATCTATTCGAGTATTGATTAGAAATCCATAGAATAACCGAATAGAATTAGAGGCGATTGTCCCCACACCTCAAATTCAATCAGCGACGTTATCAGACTGATTGATTCGCTTCAATGCCAGAAATTCGATTTAGATTCGAGATATGTATGCCTGTTTATTGCATGCTGAACAAGAATACATAGGTGTTATGCTGGATTAATTGTTGAATTCAGGCCAAATAATGGAGTAGAGAGATCGTTTAACAGTTCATGGTTTTCTATGATTATCAGAAGAAGAGCTTAAAGTTAATTCTGGGAGTATTCACTGCCAGAATTATGATGAAAAGATATGTTTAAAGAGGAGTAAAATGACGGACTGAGAGTTCATGAAAAATTTAGTGGTATTTTTTTTGGAAAGTCAAGCAGGGTAGCGAATAGTCAGTAGGTACATGGATAGGTGACCGCCTCGTCTAGAATTCGCACAAGCGCGAAACAGCTTCTCTTTTTCCATTATCGCAATGAAATTATTTATCTTATTTATAATATTTTCACTCTCTTTGTTATGCATACGGCGGGTTCCTGTTTGAATGACGATAATAACCAATTTAAAAATCGCTTTGACAGCTAGAGATCATGCAGTAATATTTCTGATTTTGCCTTAATTGTTTACTTCCCGATTATTTTTCATTCTTTGTGAACTTATAGGTTTTATCTCAACTCTTACTTGCCAAAATTCAATAATAATAATAATAATTTATATTTCTATAACAGGAAAAAAATCCCTTTACGCAGCTTTATATCCCAGTAGGTTTTATGCTTCGATATTTGTCCTTGCTATATCTAAGTCCTACATACAATAACCAATGAGGGCCCAAAAAGGACAAGTTGTCTGAAAGAATAATAGGCATTTTAGCAAGTTATTCTATCGATTGAAACACATCATAAATTAAATCTACAAATCTACAAAGTTTTAAAACTCTCACTTCAACCGAATGTTCACCAATTAATTGCGAAGTATGGAAATATCCTGTGTTTGAGGGTCTTGCAAAAATTAGATTTTTCCATGGATCAAAAGTTGTCCAATGCATCAATTCACACAATATCATTGGCATATCTTATACAGAGGTACACAACTTAAATGCAAAAAATAATCTTCTCATGCTTCGCACTTCCGGTGTGAACATTGTGTTTAAGGTTTGTATGGGATATTCCGTGAATTGATCCATTTTTAATCTGATATTCGCAAGACGTAATAGAGCTAATAGGATATGTAAAGAGCAGATATCTAAGTATTAAAAAAAATAAAATTGCTCGTCCCCTTATTAAATGTTGAATTGCCGTCACTAACAGTTTGACAGAAAATATACCCACAATATCAGCGAATCATGATATCTCCGATCCCCGCCTTCGTTATGAGGTATCAAATGCTCCTTAGCCTAATTAATTCACAGGCAGTTATCCTGTAATGTCTTTGCAGCCTCTCGCAAGAGGAAGGACTTCTCGTTATTCAGCTTCAGAGAGAATCTGGTGAAGCAGATTCAGTAGGACACGAGGTTAGCCTTAACCCGAAAACAGGATTCGTGAAAACATCACTTTCGATCGAGATATCTCTATATAATTCAGTTGTAAATGTCACGGAGATGTGTTGACCCTGTATATGATAATATTGTATGTCGGGGTTTAAATATCTTCGAGTCTCGGGTGAAAAACGTTTCCCTCTTGTATCCGTCCTCGGTTTTAATGTACTGAACGCAGTAAGTAGATGGTGTTATTAAGACTAGCGTAACGTTTTCCTTGACCTTACCACAATGTGCTCTTCCAAGGTCGCTGGTTATTCACTAGGAAAGGAAGAGAGAGAGAGCGCGCTCGAGACTGTACACTCTGTTGATTTCTTCGTTCTCAACAATAGAATGGAACCGTCCGCAGTGTCATTACCAGTCATCGACATTTAAACCACGTACACCATAGATGTTCTGTGGATATACATGTGCGTCTGTGATCGGAACGTTCGACAAAGCCTTTGATGCCCTTTTTTGGATGGCTGCCTTCTGACGACTATATTTCTTGAGGTAGATCGTGAATTTTTTATCGAATCCATGCAAACAAGTCGATACGTTCTGATAAACATAAGAGATAGAGAGGTTAACATCATGACGTTTCTTTATTGATAGGTTCGTTCTGTGTGAGGATATGTTTTCCATTGGCGCAATCAAATGTATTTAAAAAGACTTTTATCGGGAGCCTCATCATTTTTCTCATCTCTTTTCTTTGCCTGTTAGTTCGAGTTTTGTGCTGAAAATGATCTGAAACCTTTCAGTTCGACTCAGTGATGAAAAAGGCGTGGTCACTTCGAATTATGTCGGTTGACCGATACACTCTTACCTAAAAAGGACAATCATTAGATTCAAAATGGGGGTTTTTCCTGAATTTGGGTTATTTCTGCAAATGCAAATTTGAACATAATTATTATGGGTTTGATTCATCATTTTCCCAAATAACCTTTAGAAAGTATTCAAAATCACATTTCAAAATTGGGGTTTGGGATTTCTCATGCATGCACGAAGTGACAACGTTATTTAGTAGAATTGCTTTTTCTGCTATAGAATAACGAAATATTCCTATTCTGTGGTACACACGTGTTCTTTGTCAATATAACCAAACAATTTCCGTTTGCGATTTGTCAGTAATATGACAGTATGACAGTCTGTGCTCTTCTTTTTCTATTCCTTGGTCGTTGTCTTCTACTCTAACCAGATCGAAGTATAGCTATCTCTGTTTTCCTAAGCAAAGTAACCACATTTGACGTCCTTTTCTTTCCGAGAAAGCTGAATTCGACGTTGCCATATCGTGCACTCATGACAAATCCCTTTAAATGCAAATCCCTATTTTTATTTTTCAGTTTTAGGTGAATAAACATTTTTTTTAAAATATAATATTGAAATTATATGTTTGAAATGTGATGTTCTAAAGGTTTTTCATGAAAATAACTGCATTTTCGTTTAAAGGAAAAACCCCCATTGTTTCCAATATTGTCTCACAACACTGTCTCGAATTGAAAATTAGGTAATCGAAAGTTTTATGCAGAATTCCGTGAAGATCGAAATGTAAGATAGCACAATAATTTTTTCAGGAACTCAAGCTATACTGGGCGGACCTAACAGCTGGATGGGTGATCATTCTAGCTTTGAATTTGAACAGATGCGCACGCTCCTCACCTTCCTTTTGTGCTTTTCCAGATATTTTGTACGTTTTCTGAAATAATCCAGATTTTTCATTATAAGGCGAATTGTCAGCTGAAAATGCCGCAGAAACCTAAGAATGAGATTGTCTTCTTTCCGTCTGTATGTCTGGCCGGTCCTTTGCCTTGATCAGCTCTTTGTCACCACACGGCAAATAATAAACATAATAATATTTTTTTTTATTTGATTTATGCAAATTTATCTCGTTTTCAAATACGACAAAATTTACCCGGTGTTTCTCCGAAATATTGAAACTTGGTTATTACCTACATTATCATTCAAATTTTCCATTTGATTCGAAAGGTAAGAATGCTCATTCAAATCGAATTCGTCTCATAATTGTCCATCGAGATAACCAACCAATCCAACAACTTGTATTCGTCATAAGATTTTGAAAGACTATAATTGTTGAATGAAGCTCATAGATGACACGATAAACTTGGACTTTAGATTATTTTATTACTTTTTGTCTGAAAACAGGGATATAATGAAAACACTCATATTAATGAGCCTTTCCATTTAGTATTTAAAATTCGACGACTTCTGGTACAATTATTCTTTTATTGTTTAATGAACATTAATTAAAACAGGAAATAGAAAACGATTCTTCGAAAAGCTCATGTGTACCTCAGGAGGTTTCAATGTATCATTTCCGTACAAGGAGGCACCTGTCTGTTAACTTCATTCTGTTCTCCTAGGAAAAGAATATTTTTCCCATAGTTTTATTGAAAGGATGATTCACGATATCACCCTCATAGCTTTTTGTGAATCATGTACATAAAGTCCTGGGGTTGTTGACACTAAGAACCCAGAATTTATATTTGGGGTGAGGGTGTTTCTACCCAAATTCGCCGATGTTGAGGGGAAAACCCCTCAGAACGTGTTATTTTTGTCTTGGGAGAATTTTCCAATAAAATAGGCTAGTGCTATTTTATTTATGTTATGTTTCTCCTATCTCTGGTGTTGGTAATAAATTATTAATGCATTCATTTCTGGATATTTCATCTTCTTCAACTACCCTGTTAATAAAATGTTGTCAATAGTTCTCGTGCCGAACTGAAATTAATGTTGTGGGCCTATGGAAAGAATTTGGATCTCACGAAAAACCAGGTGAACTCTGACTGTAGAGATAGGTTTGATTTCGTTAAAACCCATGCTTGAAGTGTGAGACTTAGAGGAGGAATAATAGTCTTTAAACTTCAAGTTTTATTGGAACCATCATGCAATTACTAGGGTGACATGTTTTGGTAGTTTGCCAATACTAGCATTTTCAAACCAACTATAATTACAGGTTCCTTAGTCTCATTGTAAATAAAATCATTTAGTTAGTTTGGTAAAAGATTGAGAGGTCAAAATATGAAAGTGAATACGGAACAAACTACACATTTAAATATTTTTCGTATAGTTTCAACTTTTGACCCCTCAATCTTTTACCAACCTGACTGAATGATTCCATTTACTATTTGAATAAGGAAGCAGTAATTATTGTTGGTTTGAAAATGGTAGTATAGCCAAACTACCGAAACATGTCACCCTGATAATTACATGAAGTTCCGATAAAACTTGAAGTTTTAAGATTATTATTTCTCTTCTTCCTCTTCTAGATATAGCTTTGTTTATGAAGGAACTATTATTTTTACATATAGCTGTTCGTTGGGACAACCGTGTGTTTTTGGTCTTGCAAACTATTTCGTTAGCCCAGAAGTCGCTGATGTTAATAAATAATTGCATTCAGAGTTACCGAATACAGAACAGCTTTTGCGTTGGTGGAAAAATTTGAACGAATTAAAAAATCATCAGTTTGAGTTGTCATGGATTCACTTGTGAAACATCAAAGGATACTCCGAAACGATATGCATCTCTCAAAATATCCATTCTTCACAGTAAACTGAAGAAACTGCCCCTGAAAAATTCCATTCCTTTTAGGTACCACAGCTGGGAAAAAATGAGTCTAAAAATGATAGAAATAGTGTCTCTTTGCTGAACATTTGTGTCAACTCACTTTGTGGATTTGTTTTTAGTTGTAGGTTTTTTATAATTTCTGAAGTCGACTCGACGTAGTATCCCAACTCTCCATCCAAAATATTTGTTAATTGTGTTATTATTTCTCTAGAATATATAATTTTTCGTAGAGGATACCCTCTAATGGGCATCCTCAGAAGATGCCGTCGAAATGCCCGCCTCGGTGTGCAGAAACGCAGACTGGATTTTTTCCTCTCCATCAGAATTCCGCGAATAATTCTTGGAAGGATTTCGTTTTTTACCGTCTGGTCTGGGTGCTTGGCCGGCTCGGAAGGAGTAATAAAATGGCGACCAGATCAGATTGCGCTCTGTGGTCGGGCGCGGTTATCCGATTTCTTCTTTGTCTGGCGGGAACACCGAATTAAACTCTTGTGTTATGCAGATCTCCTAACGCGATGAAATCGACTATAAAAATGGGATCGTCATTTTTTATGCCCTTGCTTTTGTTTACCGATCGCCAATGCAGTTTATCGATTCTATAGGCTGATCGAACTTGCATTCGATAATAGAACACTCCACAGAGCTGCAGCTCTCTCATTTCAAACTCATTTCGATGATTGTCTGAATTCTTGATAGCAGATCTTATACAGTGTCAATTTGGAAAGGTATCACTCCTAATATCTCGGTACCCGGCCTTTTCAAAAATGCCTTACACCTGATCTTTTTGCGCGCATGTTCTAGGCGAACAGCGTGCTATCGTTTTGTCCAAATGTCTGTAATTTTCGATGATTGAGCCGAAAATCGTCTCAATCGACTAGGTTGGACTCACTGATGACGAATCCGGTGTCAAAATCGATTCTCTCCGGCCGGCCGGCCGTCCGTCCGGCCGAGGACACGATAACTGTCGACAGAAGCAAGCTAGCAACTTGAAACTTTCGGGATAGGTTGCGCATCAGTATGCCGCGGTTCAGTTCGTTAGTGGGCCAAATCGCTCGAATAGTTTCGGAGTTATAGGCACTTGAAATTTTGAGGTTATTTATTTTTTATTTCAGAAACTACTTGAGCGATTGGATTCAAACTTAGCAGTTAGGTGGAGTATAACGACGCGCAACTTTGAGCCGAATTTCGTCAGGATCATATTGTCAGTAAATAAAAAAAA
Source organism: Myrrha octodecimguttata (assembly GCA_958510865.1). Taxonomy (NCBI): domain Eukaryota; kingdom Metazoa; phylum Arthropoda; class Insecta; order Coleoptera; family Coccinellidae; genus Myrrha; species Myrrha octodecimguttata. The sequence goes on from OY294063.1 coordinate 8,365,290, forward strand.
AAATATTTTTTTTACGCAGTCGGCCGTTAGGCTGACCGTAAACACAATCACTTCCGGAAGAAACGATTTAGAAACTCGATATTTGTAGAGTAGGTTTGAGGCTTAATTACGAAGGTCGAATTCGTGAATGGGTAAAATCCGCCCAATGATTCCGTAGATTTACCCATTCAAAATTTTATTTTTCCAATATTTCCAAAAATACAGATTTGATCGAATTGAAATCCAGTAATTTATCAGAAAAAAATTTCAAAAAGCACTGCCGTGAAGGCAGCAGCTTTTGTGTGCATGTTCAAATTCGTTGCTGAAGCCGTCATCTACATTGAACATGCGCGCAAAAGTTGCTGCCTTCGCGGCAGTGCTCTCTGAAATTTTTTTTTGTACTTCTTCAATCCATTACTCTGAAAAAATTTAGAAAATATCTGAGAAATGCCGTAATATTGTGGAGATATGTTTATTTTGGCATTTTTCACACGTGGTATTCGCTGGTATTCTTGTGAAGGTTTTTAGCTTACCTATCGGTAAAAAAAATTTTCCGGAAGTACTCACAAAAAATTGCATGAATATGGAATTTTTCCATTTAAGACTTTTGGCGTTGCTGAAGTCACGCTCATAGGGTTGGTACGAATAGGTCTCTCGCATGTAACACGATTATCATATTTTTATGTTTTTCTCATTCAATATCGATACAAAATCATAATGCTTACTATCATACATTTCAACAATTCGCAAATTTTGAATAAATCGGTATCAAAAAAGGTCGAAGCGAGAGAAACGCGTCAGATCGCCTTACACGTCACTCGCTATTGTACGATTCAACGATCGATACAGCCGACGCTATCTATTGGCTTGCTAGAGAGAAAAGTACACGAGAAGAGGGAGAGAGTGGATTTATCCCGCTACGTCAAGGAAGCCGCGAAGTTTCGTCTGTTTAAACAGCCGACATGCGGAGCCAAATTCAAAAGTTCATTTTGTCCTTGAAAATTGAAATTTTTGACGGCTGTTAAATTGTTTCAGTACTCTTACGGATAGAAGATTCGATTTCAATGATGAAAAAAGCATGCAAGACACCTATTGATTTGAACCAACCGTATTAAATATTCTCCGCCGTATCAAAGTTCTCCTCTTTTTGTATTTGTCCTAATTTTCATGAGGGTGTAAATATTAATGATGGTACCATTTCAAATTGACATACCGTATGGATATTTTTGGTATCGAAATAAGAAATGAACCCCTATTTTTCTTCGAATCGGAAGTGCCTGATAAGCCATTTATCAAGTCTCATTCCATTGGAATTGCTATGAATTCTCTGTTTGAGGTTCTGAAGAAGTACCTCATGCGATTCATGAAAAAATAGAATCTATTGTGCGGTTTCTAACCACACATAATTAAATTTAGCGAATATAATTTGCTCTACTGACCGATAAGTTATGTTTTCTACTAACATTAAACTCTTGATTAATCACCTCCGTTTTCCTTCGATCTGCTAACCAATAAAACCATAAAATTGTAATTGTTAGCAGTATCAAATGAGGTTGAATTCATTCTACTATACAGAGTATTCGATCGGTGAACATATTATAATTTCTTGTAAATTCTTCGAAACGATCCATAATTTCACCCTGAATTTCATTTTTTGCACTGAACTGATAACAAGAGCTCCATTGTTTTGTAATTTGGCTCTCATTTTCTCATTATCTCATCGTTTGGTTGGTGCCAGCACTATGCATCTTTTGTGTATAGAATTTCTTGTGTATCAAGTTCCCGGATCTTAAGATTCATTCTATCCAATTAAGTTAAAAAAAATATTAATATTCCAAGTGAAATTTTAATTTATCCCGATAAATTATTTCCTGAGTGTATATATACGCGTAAGTTCTATGGCTTGGCCATAAACTATTTGTCATAATTTGCGGACCGATAACTTTGACGTACATAATAGGCCAAATGTTTTCGGAGTTAATATTTCCTTTGTTTTCTGTTTTTTTTTCATGAAAAACTAACAATGTTGCATTGATCATACTGAAATTAGGCAGATCTTTAGAAATGCCCACAAGCAAACTTATTGAAAATTTCGTGAAAATCGTATTGCTGAAAAATTTTGTTTTCCGCAATTTAACTTCAGTCGGGCTTGAAGAATTTGTTTCCATAGATGAAGCATACAGATTCTGAGATGATATAACCTGAAAAAATTTACTGCTTGATGGATGACGAAATGAACCCTTTTTATACCAATAACGATATCCATGTATTTCAACTAAACACAGCTTGATTTGTATCTTTAGTTGGCCGTAATTTCTCATTGGGGTTGCATAAAGCACCATAAGTTGTCCATTCGGAAAGCCAAAAAAATACTGAGCTGTCGCAATGGAATATTTCTCAAGAATCGATATGACTGTAAATCGTTTATCTGCGCTAGATATTCCGTACTTATGAAACGGTATTATTTTTTCGAAATATCAGGGAGTGGGTGTCTATCTCACCTAAAAATTTCATCTGGGACGTTGAAAACAACGCCTTAGCTCGCGTATCTGTTGCAATTCTCTTCTCAAACAATAAATCCAGCATTTTTCTTTCTAAGGCAAATAAACAGATAGTCGGCGTTCGGAGTGCATGGCGAAAGTACATTTCAATTAACTATTATCTAATATCTGAGCAAATGTGTTATCAGTCAATGCTGCACTTCAGGCAGTTCAAATACGGAGACATAATTGTACCAAGCGGATAGTGATAATCTCGCGAATTTCACAGAGAACTGATTTTTAGACCCATTAACATTTCCCATATATCTTTTCATTCCAATCTATTTCTTGAACGCAAAACTTTGTCCTCATCTATAGAAAATAACAGATGAAGATTTTCTCAATTTTCTCTCCTCGTGAATTTTCTGAAATTTTTCTTTGACGATCAGATATTAATTAACAATAATTGTCAAAAGTTCTTAGAATGCAAGAATTCATCTGCTGACCTACCTAGATTCGTTCTGAATGGGGAAAATTCTAGAAAGCATGAATGTAAAATAACGATCCTCAGCCAGATGCAATTGTGTGTTTAATTGTGTTCTGAATAAAAAATGGAATGGTTTTGTGAATTGAAAAAAATATCTGTCGAAAAAATGAAATTTAACTCAGTAACCTGCATTGATTGTTCGAATCCTGTCAATAAATAAGACGAATTAACAAGTTCTCCATTAAAAACATGATTTTGATTACATTTGTGAATTCAATCCATGACTGGAAATCAATTTTCAAAATTCATTATGTCACTTCCATCTTACGGAATAGAAAACTCTACAATAAAGAATATTCGCTACTTGTAAACACTCCAGATATATTAGTTCCATTTTTGTGTCGAAATATTTAAAAATTTATGCTTGCCGGAGGAAGAAATTTCCAACAAAAATATAGGAGAGGCTTCATATTCTGAATTTATACTCATCATATTCTGGAAGGTCGGAAAATTCATTGTCCTAAAGATTAAAGTGGATATTCTTCTGATAACGAATTACTGAGTTATTCAACGTCGCAATCTGCGGCACTAACTCATTCGAATGCAAATTGCCGTTGATATTTTTCGATACTCTATCTTGACTGGAAGCCAATTTTGATTGGATTTTAATCCAAGAGGATATCCCTGGTCGTGTTCGGAGAGTTGGAATTTCCATTTCCAAATATTTAAATTTCGATGAAGTCGGTTCGATATCGTGGATTTTCTCTGCGACTAGGCTTAAATACTCATACATAATACAACATTTAATTAGAAATTCATTGGATTAATGAGTAAATCCTCCATGGATAACGATAGGCAAATGAGAAAGAGCTCTAAATTTTCCTCACAGATTTTTTTGAAAATATAATTCTGCTACACTGATTTTTCCGCTGTAAATAGACTCTATCACAGGTGAACTTCTATAAGTAAAAAGTTTCATAACATTATATCTTAATGGTACGATGCTAAAAAAATCTAGAAAAGCACTGACGTGAAGTCAGGAGCTCTTACTGCTGAGTGCATTTGTACTTCTTGAGATATTACGGAAAATACGTTGAAATTCCAAATAACTAAGAAATTTGGAACATTGCTGTTGAATACTCACTCTGAGATTTGTGCCAAATTCCATTTAAATATTATCAGTAATTTCAGAAAAAAAAAAATTCATAAAAAATTTTCAAAATTTTCGAATAAAAATTTTTTGAAAATTTTCGAATAAAAATTTTTTGAAAATTTTCGAACAACCGGATCCACACGAAATTTTGCTCTAAGTTGTGCGTTGGAATTCCAAAACTGTCTACGAAGTTTCAATTTGATCAAGTCGATACTTCACGAGATATCAAGGAATTAATCTCAAAATTTCAAATGGACCTAACTCCGAAACTATCCAACCGATTCCGCCGATTAACGAACTTAACCGAGATGTTTGGACACCAAACCTAGTCTGATAATTTCAAGTCGCTAAGTCTTTTCCTTGGAAAGTTAGAGCACAGAATTGAATATGAATTATTTATCCTAACTCATGGTATCGCCTCTAAAAATGGCAAACTCCGAAATATTATTTCACGTCAACGAATTCCTCTTGCAATACGAAATTTAAGATCTATATTTTTTCGATATTTTCATTCAATGTGGAAGTCCAAAATTCACTTAGGATGAACTGAGAAAATGGTGCATTATAAACAATGTGAACGACAATTGGCGATCAAAATCCGCACATTATTATTGTTACCAATTATTATTTTGAAACACTAGCGGCAGTAGTTCAGCGGTTAGAACTCATGCTTCATGCTCGAGAGGTCTGGGGTTCAAGCCCTTGGTCGGAAAAAAGTTTCTCCGGTTTTTAGGGGATTCGAATCAAGTTGAATATACAATACAAAATTTCACAAATGCAACAAATGATCTTCAATTCGAGAATACTATTCCATAATTCGGGCGACAGCGTTAAAATCGCTCGTCTCACCAAGATTTCATTCAAAGCGCATTTAATGTTAAATTTTACATTTCCTGGTGTATTACACGGTGTTTAATGGTACGAAATCTAACAGCAAATGTCAATTCCGATATTCTCGAGTATTGTTATCTTATCTGAACGAAATGAGGTCGTCGCTTCGACGGAAGTCGAAGGTATACTTAATTTATTTCAATAAAATTGTTGTTGATGACTTTGCCTCCTATGTGGTGACGATGTTTCCTTTTTCACCAAGGCAATTACAGCCTTTAAGAGTTTATTAACACTGCGTAGCGTTCGTTAACTGTTCACAGTACTGAAGTATTTCGGATGCGTTTCGGTAAGTTTTCGTAGGAAAATTTAGCTAATATGATTATTTTTATCAGTATCAATATTTTCTTTCGTTATCTTTTCATCAACCGTATTTTTCGTTTGAGATTTGGACACTTGGTACAATTACGAACAATTCGATGAAACGGGTATCTGGTTTAATAATATCACCTTCAAAATCGAATAAATTCAAGATACGAGATGAATCATTCATTTGGCCAAGAAACTCAACCCTTGAGTTTCCAACCACGATCTATTGTCATAATGTTGTTTAAGTCTTCTGTCCAGAATTTGAGTTCACTTTGAGCTCGATTGCTCAGGTTGAATGATTATTTTGATCTAATTAGAATTTTTTGAGAAGGTTGAATGATTATTTTGATCTAATTAGAATTTTTTCTGTATTCTCGACAAATCTGGAATTGATACCTAGTATATGGATGCAAAATGACAGTTCATATAATAGATACTCAGAATTGATCTAATATGTTCCAATTTCGTTCCAAGAGCGAACAAGTCAATCGGACAACAATTAGATACAGATTTTTCTGTATAACCTTTACATAATATCTTTCGATATTGATTTGATATCTTACGATATACTTTTATGTCTTCGACGTACTACGTCTTCAATGACAAAATTATTATATCAACTGGCATATAATGATCAGAGTAAAAAACTTGAGAAAAGTGTGAAAAAATGAAATACAACCTAAAAAGAATACTAGACACAGTGTTTCATCTTCTATCTTTCGATTTAGAACCATCAGTAGCATTTATTCTATATTATACATCAAAAACTTACCATGTGTTTTGTTACGCACACTTCACTTCAATAACGGAAATAAGCAGGTTTAAGTCCATACGCATGCTTGTTAGAATTGTGCATAGAAACAATAATGCCACAGATTTTACTTACACCTTCTTCTTTCCTTGACAAATGAAATGCGGTAAAAAACATTTTCCAAAATCTTTATAACCTCAAAAATTAAATGACAGTTGATATTGACCCTTGAAAACTATAAGTTTTCATTCAAATATTAAATTCAAATTGAATTTAATATTTCAATCGGACAACGTTCGATTGCCTATATAGCCCCAAGAATTTATAATATATTGCCTGAATACTTGCGAGAGACGAGGTCCAGATATGTTCTCAAGAAGTACTTGAAAAAGTGGTTGCTGCAGAACAATAGATCCTTTTATCATTCACTGATTGACCCACAATAATTTGTAAGACATTTTTTTTGGTAGAATTATTGTTGCTGTTGAGTTTATTGATGTTTTTTTTTCAGTGGATCATTAGTTTATTAAGTTTTGGTATTGCCCATACTGCCTTTATGTTTTTATTTTACCACAAAACGTCTTTTGACTTTGTGGTTATGTTTTCTCGATGTTTTGTTTGTACCTATTTTACTGTGTATATATATTGTGAAATGTATCAATTCATTTGCAATTAAATTAAAATTAAATTAAATTCAAGATCTGGAAGTCAAATTGTAACTGGATGGGCAATGTAAAATTTTCATTCAGTAGGTACTTATTACTACTTTGTATTATCATACCAAGGCGATAATTTTTCTCTTCATTATTTTATTTCATTCTTCTCCCCATTGGTCATAATCTGAAATTTACCATTTATTTTAATTTGTTGGTGAGAAATTTGCCTGCAGAATCCAGTCATTAGAAGGCGAATATACCGCATAATAGTTTCACCATAATGAGTCAGATGGTTAACCTTGTTTTCAAATTTGCCAAATTTGAGCCTATGGTTCCGTTCGTGACAGCTGAAATTGAAGGTTTTTACATCTGTTTCTATCCCGCTTTATTTTAATTTCCCGATTATCATAAACTGAAGGTGAACTATGATGCTATAATGGTCTAATCTTTCGAAATTCGGAATTAACATTTTCAAGTTCACTTTCAGAGTTTATTGCCTTCCTCTCGTCGATTATCTTGTAAAAATTTACATTGTGTAACTTTTGTTGGGTATTACACGGCGATTTTCACGAGTAATTTTTACGGTTCGGTAATCTTCGCAATTGGTTTGGATTCTACATGTTGATGAACTCTGGTATATTCGCGAATCATCCTGATCGAAGAGATTGTATAAGATATAAAAATTTTCGGTTCGTTGGATTTCAAAGATACATTTATGAATGGCGTATTTGTCGAGGTCGAGACGTTACGAAATTTGGAACTGGTGGTTTCAGGGATATTCTTCAGGACGAGGTTAATCAATGAATCATTATTAAAACGTAGAAAAGTGTCAATTATCAATGGTTCAACAGAATTTCATGAAATAAATCAGCATAATTTTGCATCAGAAATGAGAAAAATGCGATTATGACTTCTCAAGAAAAGAGGAAAGGTTCGAAATCTGACTGAATTATTGAAATAATTAAGTACACTATATTGTGTGTTCAATGTTTGATTGTCTATTCACACGGTGAATCTCTAGCACTTAATATAAAGATGAATTGATTTTTCGCTTGATATTTTGAAATATTTTTTTTTTGTTTCAACTTGTTCGTGAATTATTCACCAAGTATCGATAACAAGTATCGACTAGAATTATTTTGAATTTTTAAAATAAATGAACCCCTACCTGAACTATTTGTTTGATTTGAACATTCATATATTTTAGTCTATCAGCCACTGTTGAATAGGGGGTATTTTTTACTTGTTGTGAATCATAAAATAAATTAATTGAAGAAATGAATAGCCATTTTTCTTTTCTGGTCTCCCAGTGTAGGGTACGAATTGACCAAATGCAACTGACCTAAAAAAATTCAAAAATCTTTTGTTATCTTACTTTCAAAGATCAATTCATTTTCGATATTGATTTCAGTGCTTCCTGTTTTTCATTTCTTATTATCGTTATTTTCAGATATCATTTTTGGATGAATAACCTAATTCTTCGGCAATGAAATTTTCAAAACGTTCAATTCATCAGTTCTTCATCTGAAATAATGCTGACAAATTGAGAAATACCCTGGATAATGCGACGAATAATTTTGTGAGATACGTTCCTAACCTTGCAGGATATTTCCAGATAAAAAATAAACTAGAGGAATATATTTGGTCCTGTAAATCATTCTTCAAGCCGATACTAAATCACATTTAATTGCAGTGTATTTGTGATAACCTAAACCTTCCATTATAACCCAATTTATAACCTTTGTTTCCCCTGTTCGAACTAGATGCATTCCGGTAGATTACTCCCGTATCTTCTATTCTCGTTTTCTTGTTCCAATTTTACGATACTAAGACACGTGATATTCGAATATAGAACCAATTTGGAAATTGCCATTTTTAATGCAACCCCGACGAGATCATAAACGATATCGATTGCGCCAAGGTGAAGAATTAAAAAAAAAATGGCCGATTATATAATTTTACTTGCTTTAAAATAATTAATGAGTGAAAGTTGAAATGTAGCAGACAGCGTAGGAGTAGGCTCTTTGCAACGGATCAATGGGTTCTTGCTTTTTCCCATCTTTTTACGGGATGGGGGATGATGATGACGAGGCCAGCTGATGACTTTTCTTTGTTATTTTTTGCGATGAGCATCACATAAGTGACATAAATGAAAAATTAAACCTCCTTTGAATATTACATCCATATTCATCTGAATAATAAATCAATATTCATCTGATTAATAAGTCAAAATTCATTTGAAGCACGAATTGTAAGTTTCAGTTCTAGACTTTTGAATTTATTTATGTTATGTAATTTTCTACAGTTTTCTATTCAATATTTTATTTCTGTTAAATCTCAAATGAACACGAGTAAGCTCCATCTTAATGTAAAAAATTTTCAAAAGCACTGCCGTGAAGGCAGCAACTTTTGCGGGCATGTTCAATGTAGACGACCGCTTCAGCAATGAATTTGACCATACACGCAAAAGCTGCTGCCTTCACGGCAGTGCTTTTTTGAATTTTTTTTCGATAAATTACTGGATTCCAATTCGATCTAATCTGTATTTTTGGAAATATTGGAAAAATAAAATTTTGAATGGGTATATCTGCGGAATCATTGCGTGGATTTGACCCATTCACGAATTCGGCCTTTGTGATTGAATCCGTATTTTTCGTTTACGGTCAGCCTAACGGCCGTCTGCGTAAACACAATAACTTCCGAAAGAAACAACTTAGAAACTCGATATTTGTAGAGAAGGTTTGGACCTTAATTACGAAGGCCGAATTCGTGACTAGGTAAAATCCAGTCAATGATTCCGCAGATATACCCATTCAAAATTTTATTTTTCCAATATTTCCAAAAATACTGATTATATCGAATTGAAATCCAGTACTTCATCGAAAAATTACAGTTCGAAGATTCCTACAGAATTAAATGAGGATGATATGATAAGAAAATCACAAACATTTTTTTTTTCAAATTGTTCTAATGACACGATTATCACGAAATTTTGCATAAAGTTGTTTTTTAGCATCTTCAAATTAGCTGTGAAATTTTTTCAGGACTAAATCAGTATTTCTCGAGTTATACCGAAAAAAACAACGATATCGAGAAGAAAACCTCGAAATTTGACATTTTTTCCCGATATCTCCAAAACTTATGATCGTATCGAACTGAAATTTTGTACACTGCTGTGAAATATGAAGCTCAAAGTGTGAGTGGAATTTTTTTTGGATATGATTAATGATTTCCGAAAAAAAAAATTTTCTGGAAAAAAATGTCGAAAAATTTTTTTTTTTTATTTACTGACGATTTGATCCTGACGGAATCTGGCTCAAAGTTGCGCGCCGTTATACTCAACCTAACTACCAAGTTTGAATCCAATCGCTCAAGTAGTTTCTGAAATAAAAAATAAATAACTTCAAAATTTCAAGTGCCTATAACTCCGGAACTTTTCGACCAATTTGGCCCATTAACGAACTTAACCGCGGCATTCCAATGCGCGACCTACCCTCAAAGTTCCAAGTTGCTAGCTCACTTCGTTCGACAGTTATCGTGTCCTCGGCCGGACGGACGGCCGGCCGGACACTGAGGGCTGTTTATTAACTTTCTGCTTGAGGATTCACCATCATAGATTTTTAGCTACTAGTAGCACTGTTAGAGATACCACCCCTAGATATATAAAAAACACATCTTTTACATCGTGCATATTTATTATTATCACATAATGAATAATATCTTCCAAATAAATTTACTTGAACTACCGCTTCTTTTCACTTCCAACACGAAATGACAGCACAATCTAAACGTCTCTCATGGACTTGAAATTATATAACTGAGCAAGTATCAACAAGAAATTTTATAGCATCGCTTCGGCCGAATCGGACAACTGCTTCAGCCGAATCGGACAACTGCTTCAGCCGAATCGGACAACTGTTTCGGCCAAGACTGAATTTTGAAAACGAGGTCGAAGCGGCCGACTTGATTGTGCGGAGAAACCTAAAAATTAACGACTAAATTTCTGAACGCATTAAGCTCAAATGATCAATTTTACTCGAACTGGTGACACTTTACTGTTCACTCTTGATTTTCAAAGGTAAATAGTACTATTCAGTTCTGTGACAATTGTTTAATGGATTCCCAAAACCTTGCCTTGTTGTTTTTCAAATTCAGCTCACATGTCGTGTCTTGTTTCAACCAAGAAAGTGAACCACCTGTTATTCACAACCGAGATGGGTGCTCATTATTTACGTTGACAGATGTCGCCACCATTTCCTGCGGATCTCAAACTACCTTTAACCGCATCCCCTCATTTTTTCTGTGTGAAATTCACGGCAACGGAAGTGGCTTAATATCAGGTTTACATACCTCAATTATGAACAAATGTCTCGGAGAATATGTGTTTACTTTCAGATTGGTTTATCAATATTTTATGTACCTTTACAAACATCTGTTCGAATACAGAGAAATTGTAGTACTCTCGTACATCAGCAAACAAACCTCCAAGATTTTTTCCTCATGGTTTTATAGAATGAAAACATTCTTTGTTGTCCGACATAAACCATTCGATGAAAAATGTGAAATCCTCTAGAATTATTTATTTGAAGAAATTTTCAAAGCGCGTGTGGATACTTTCAGACGTGGTTAGTCAGCAAAATACCTGATTTTCCCAATATTTCGAAAAATACATGTCCGATCGAACTGATGGTTTGCTTGAGGCTAGAATATTGCATGTGGAGCTTAAGTGCAATGTGGTGAATATTTTCCTTAATATAAAGGGTTTTTCAACAAGAACTTTGTTTTTCAATGTGGTAACACCGGCACCACATGACAGTTTTGACATTTAGTTTTTTGACGTATTCGCAGTATATACTTTGGCAATTGTTACAATGAATTCAATTTCGCTCGAAAATCGCATTAAAATAATTCAAATCCAATATGAAAATGGTCGTTCTGTTAAAGTTACATTTCGTAAAATTCGTGATATTTTCGGACAACATAAACGTCCTTTTGAGACCGCTATCAAGAATTTGGTCGCGAAATTTGAGTCGACAGGCTCAGTACAAAATGTGCCAACTCTGTGTGGTGTGGTGTGCTATGTGGTCTGGAGGTGTGATTGGGCCGTTTTTTTTCGAAGATGAGGCTGGAAATGCGGTAACAGTCAATGGATCACGCTATCGCGAGATGTTAACAACTGAACTTTGGCCTATTATTGATGACATGGATGTCACTGAAATGTGGTTTCAACAAGACGGTGCCACATGTCACACAGCCAATGAAACGATCAATTTATTGCAAACCAAATTTCCCGATCGCATAATTTCGCGAACTTCAGCTGTTAAGTGGCCGGCCAGATCGTGTGATTTAACACCACTGGATTATTTTTTGTGGGGCTATGTTAAAGACAGAGTTTATACGGAGCCAATCGAATCGATTGCAGCCTTAACTTAAAATCCGTGATGTCATTAACGAAATAGACCCTCCATCTTGCCAAAAAGTGATTTAAAATTTTGATGAAACAATCAACGTCTGTCAGCGTGGTCGTGGTGGACATTTGTCAGATATCATTTTCCATTCATAATTGCCGAACTTTTCTCTTTGTAATACAATAAAAATTTTATTCATTTTCCACTAAATTCTTTGTTTTATTTTGTTTTAAAAAACAAAGTTCTTGTTGAAAAACCCTTTACAATTTTCGAAAATGTCATTCCAAATATTTTTATCTAAAATTTGGTGACACTATACTCACAAAATTTTGCATGAGTCTAAGTGTATACCTTATACAACTGCTTATCAGGTTTCAGTTCGATAGCATGCATTACTTTTATGTTATTGAGAAAATTTGCAAAAAAATCCGGATTTATTATAACTACAGATAAATCAGGTTTTTCTGTATTTTGTGATATTCCTCATTGCATTAACGCCCATTCAGATGGAAATGAATGAATCATACCTACACCGTTTTGCCTGAGTAGATTTTTCTAGATAACCGATCACATAACTGCCAAAATTTTTCCAAGAAATTCCTGCATGTGTCAGATTCAAATACAAGTCCATGCATCATTCTAGCACTCTGGCACATCAAGCAGGAAGTGTCAACCGAGCCAGACACAAATTGACTCCAGCTAAATATATCCGAAGGGAACTAAAAACCTAATTCTCTAGCCATTATGTTTACATATACTGGAAAGGTGTACGAAGAGAGACTATTGAGATCTCACTTGCATTTTGATTTCGAACTCGTAACTATCTCGATATGCTCTCAAAAAAGGGATTTTTGACGAAAGCGATTTCATTTTTCAACATCTTCTTTGGGAGCCGAAAAATAAAAAACAAATAAATCAACAATAAGGAATATAATGCTAAGATGTAATAATCCAATTATCAAATTGTGAAGAAATTCAACTTTCCATATGGGGTAGAATACAAGATAAATAGGTCTCTTGAATGTAACACGAATTATCATATTTTTATGTCTTTCTCATTCTATATCGATACAAAATCATAATGTACGCTATCACACGCTTCAACAATTCGCGAATTTCGAATAATTCGGTATTAAAAATGGTCAAATCGGAACTCAAGGTCGAAGCGGGAGAAACGCGTCAGATTGCCTTCTACGTCACTCGATACAACCGACGCTGTCTATTGGCTTGCTAGAGAGAAAAGTACACGAGAAGAGAGAGAGAAAGTGGATATATCCCAGTACGTCACGGAAGGCGCCAAGTTTCGTTCGTTTGGACAGCCAATATGTGGAGCCAAATTCAAAAGATCGTTTTCTCGTTGAAAATTGAAATTTTCGACGGCGGTTACAGTTTTTCAGTAGTCTTACCGATAGAATATTTGATTCCGATGATAAAAAAATTCATGCAAAACCTAATGGGTGTTTCGGACGCAGATTTCACCATCGAGAACGATTTTTTCTAGTGAACTCTCATTTTCAAATGAAAACGCATGTTATAAATTGAAATACGCTGTTATTCATCTTTTTACCTAGTGTTAAAGTTGAATTAGCAATAATGAACATTGTATTGCATTTGGTTGTACGATCATTTTCAGGCTGTCCTCGTACCTTGAACTTAGTCATAATCAGGTTTTTACACCTATTTTAAAGTATTAACAGAATTCTTTTTGATAAAAGTTACATCGAAGCTATAGTCTTGTCAAGATAACATCTATAATTTATTACTACTCTGGTGCAATATTATGAGTGTTAAGAATGGTTTAGACAAATATTTGTTGTTTGCGTGGATCACATGTATGTAGTTGATGTTTTTTCATCGAGGAATTTTTGTTATATGCTTTCTGAACTAAATCTAGTCCAGCCATGTATATGTGCAAGATATTTCGAATTGTTTGGAAAAGTTACAATTCCTTATTTTTATTTCTGGTATTCTTTTTGAATTGTCGGTTTTTCTTGTCTTATGATATTAAAAATCAGTTATTTATGTTTTTTATTTGTTTCAGGTATGTACACTGAAATGTCATGCGGAAGTGAATTTGTGGTGAGTTGTTTCTACGTAAGTTTTCAAATAGAGAACGAAATCATTCTTTGACTATGTTATTCTCCATTTATTTCTCGCAAAATTATATTTTTATGTTTTCCTCTCGCTCTTTCGAGATTGCAATATTTAGGGAAACTTCATTCGATTCAATTAGGCCGTCTGAGGTAAAGTTATAATCGAAAGTCATGAATTATTGTTTTATTGTTTGAAGCAGATAAAAATTAATTTAATTACTTGCAAATGTGGAATAAAACGAGTGAATTCTTGGAAATGTTTCTACACAAGTTTTCCAATATAATATATAATTTTTTGACCATGAATAACATTGAGTTGAGGCACACAACAATAGTCATTTCGGGAGGATGCCATTTCGAATTAATACAATCGAAAATTTTAATCGGAAAGAAAGGAATCGATTGATGAATATTACAAACACTTTCGGTATACCAAAATTTCAACTCGGAGAACAACACAAAGCTCGAAAATGAACCCCAAAAGTAAGCAAATTACGTTAGAATAACAGGCACGTCGAAAAACTACTAGCTTGGAAGTGTTCGAATTTCTATCGCCAGAGGGCGTATCGCTTAGCAGTAGTTGCGAATAGAGTGGAGAGGACAAAAAAAGTTCGAATAAAATATTTTATACCTAATGTATGAATCGGAGTTTATATAATCTCGTCATCAAACATATCAGTTCTACAAACTGTTGATTAACATTTCAATGGTAAGATCTACCTGGCTTACAACCATCAAAAAGTGAAACAATCACCTTGAAACCGGATTCGAAAGAATACATTTTTAACGAGACTTTTCACGTGAAAAGAGCGACTTATCTGTCGGAATCTGAATGTAATGTAGAAGCATTAAAGGCAATCTTAAGAAAACATCATAAGAATATGAAGTAGGCATTGACACATGACCGCGACGGTCATGTCCGGTGGTCAATGAGCTCGGGACAATCTGAGCATAACACAGGAAGAAGCACGGCGATAAGTCGATGGGAACCTACCATGGAGAAGGACGAGAGAACGTTGGCATTTCTTGGTACTCCTTCGCAAACATATTTGCCTGATTTAGCGGCGATCGTTTTGTGATCGATGACTACCGTAGGTATTTCCGAACATCGACAAGTTTGAGGCCGTAACGACTGGACGAAATAGCTCAGCAAGTTTTGTCGGCCGCAGTTACATCTAGAAAATACCGAAGATCGACGTAATTATTCAGGTATCGAATAAATGGAGACTAGAATTCTTGCGAATTGAGGAGTATTTCAAGATCGTTATGCTGTGAGAGATCAACAGGAAAACTGCCTGACTGAACTATTCCTCGAGAAAGCGACACATTGAGGAAAAATATATTGATATCTTCGAACTATGGGTTGAAGGATTCTTTGGAAAGAGTATTTTTCTGTGAATCTGCGAAATGTCCCAATTCGTTGCATTTCGAGCGTCCATCGGAAGATCGTAAACCCAGTAACTGTCGAAAGAAAAAACTATGAGACTCGATATTTGTCGAGTAGAATGGGTTTGAAATTAAATGATCAAGGCCGAATTCGCAGATCACAGAGTCCGCAGATAAGTATACGTTCGAAATTTTATTTCAGAATATTCCCAAAAGTACGCATCTTATCTTACTGGAATCCAGTACTTGATTGGAAAATGATAGCCTGAAGGTTCCTGGAGAATCTCGTGAAAATAATATTGAAAGAAGATCGCAAAATATAAAATATTTGAAGAAAAATTTTGACATTTTTTTGAATCGTTTTAATGGCACGATCATCACGAAATTTTGCGCCAAATTGAGTATCAGTCACGAAGTGTCAGCTTGATCGGATTAGTATATTTTGAGTCATTCCGGAAATGGCGACGATACCGAGGATGAAAAAATTCTAGAAAAGCACTGACGTGGGGTCACGCGCTTGTCAAAATTCGTTGCCAGAGCAATATGTTGTTCGGAATTTGACATATTCTTTTCCTTATATCTCCGAAAGTAAATATCGTATCAAATTGAAATTGGGAATATTGTTGTTGAATACTAAGTCTGGGGTATGTGCCAAATATCGTTGAAATATGATCAGTATTTCCGGAGAAAACTGCAATTTTCCACCGAAAAATGGTGAAAATTTTTTAATTTTGTTTTGCATAATCTGACTACTGTATCAACACAAGATTCTGCCCTGAGTTGCGCGTTGGTATTATCAAACTACATACAAAGTTTCAATCTGATCGAATCAGTACTTCACGAGATATCAAGGAGTTAACCAGAAAATTTAAATTTCACCCATTAACGAACTTGAGCGAGATATTTCGACTACAAATCTTATCTGGCAATTTCAAGTAGCTATAGGTCCTTTTCTTCGAAAGTTAGACCACATCCGGACGGACGGATGGACAGAATCGTTAAAGACCATTTTCTGCTCAAAATTTGAAAATGACAGACATTGTGACGAAATGATAACGCACTATTCCCCGGAACAAGCGCGTAAAAACACGAAATTTGCCATATTTTTCTCGAATATCTCCTGACATAATAATCGGAACAAAGTGAAATCTTCGAAAACTTCTCTGCTCGAGCAGTTGCGCGTCCAAAACTGTTTGGCCAATCAATATACTCAACTATCGCATTTTGATACAAAATCTACCCTGAAATATTCGTTGGGTTAATTGTTACGTTCTCAAGTTATCATGCCTAAGGCTGGCCGGCTGGATAGAATCGATTTTGACATTGGATTCGTCATCAGAGAGTCCAACCAACCCAGTCATTTGAGACGATTTTATTGCCAAAACTCGAAAATTTGATCTGGGGAAAATGATTGCGCCTTGTTCCCTTTTCATGTATAAGTTTACAGGTAAGATTTGCAATGGTCAATATTACACGTGCATGCGTTTTATTCTTCTAAATTAGCGTGTAAGACCCCAGCCCCGAACTAATTCAAATCGATGAAATACAGCAACGCCATCCAGAGCCGGATCTAGGGCGTGGCGAGGGAGGCGCCAACCAACTAGGGGCGCAAAATTATGATTTTTTTTCTTGAAATGATGATTTTTCACTTCAATGTCCATTCATATTCTAGAGCGGTGCTAAAGTGCATGCACCTGTTGTACAATACGCGGCGACAAGTAGTTACCAATAAATTAACAGATGATAAATTCACACTTGTTGGTCGCCCTACGATTCCCGATCGCGTCCAGATGTTTGTTATTCGAACACTAAAGACCTCAGTTAGCGGCAAGTTCAGAGGGAGTTTAATGGTTCGAGCTAGCAGCGGTAGCGCTCCGTCTAGGGGCGGCTTCTTGACTGCATGACAAAGAGATTCAGACCGGCTTTGATAAGGGTTATGTATTTCGAAGACGTTTACGACTGATAGGCTTGATGAAATCACCCCAGTCTTATTAATACTACTTTTTTCTCGCATGTATAAGCATCAATAAGAAAAATAAGAACTATGAGCTCATCATTTTATTTGATATTATGTGCAATAAATAACGTGATCGTGCAAGCAAGCCGGGAAATTATTCGTGCTAGAAAAAGTTTAAAAATTCCAATTAGGTATGTTTGAATAATTCAATTTTGAGTTGAGGATTTTTGCGCGCTGGGTCAAATTATATTATGTCCTTGCACACGAGAGTCAATCATTTTCGAAAGATATAACTTAGAGGCTGCAAAATATATAAATCAATCGTATCTCTAGTAATTTATTAATCAGCTTCTTAGCTATGGGTACTACAGAAAGAGGATCAAATGCCAATCAAATGAATATTACGATTCTTGAGTTTCACTGAAACATGAATCGTTTTTCTGTCCTCCTGACATTTGTCGAGCATTGAGACAATTCAGAAATGAATATAAACGAGCGCGCAAAACATTCCGATTCGACGTCCCTGCATTTTCAGAATCTCATATAATTTCAGATTGATATAACCAACTGAAATGGTTTTTCTGTTACAATTATTCTCTTATGACCTTTGTTGGCATATGTGTTCTCTAATGTATTTCAGTTTTTCATTTACACTTTCATTTATTGTTTTCTTGAAGCTTTTAATGCTTATATATTATTTTGAGAATAAATTTTTCTATTCGCCTTTTTGTTTTCTTCAAACCCTCGTTCTCGTATATTAATACGTTTGTGAGTTCTCTTCATTACCTTATGAGATACATGGGAGATTATAGTCATTTCTATACACATAGTGTTTGATATACCTAAGAATCTAATGCTCGTTCTCAAAAGAATATAATAATTGTAAAATATCTTAGGAATAGAATAAATACTATCATTTATGAAAAGTATGTCGTCATTGAAAAAAAAATTGAAAAGGGCGCATTTCGATAACTTGCCACGGTTGCTGAAATCCTAGATCCGGCTCTGACGCCATCTTCAACTATAAATTGAGACAAACTGCTTAGGCAGAATTCATAATCAAGCAAGCCGAAATAGTCCCGAACATCCCAGAAGCGCCAACTCTGCCAGGCAGCAGGTAAACAGACCCTCTTTCCTCTCAAATGAAAAGGATCCCGACCCAAAATCTTATCCGTCCCGTATAGAAACCCATTTCCAAGAACCAAATCTACCAATGCTCCTCTGGCGACCGTGGATCTACCGTCGACCCAGACAAAAGTTGCCGCCAACCGCAACCACCGGGCTAGCAGGCAGCAGAATCAGGGGTGGCAGCTGCGAAACAGACCTCGCTCAAGGCCCGATGGTCTTTGTGGGATCACATGGCGGCCTTCCGGCCAGCTGTCGCGGCACCGGCAGACGTTGCACGATAATGGTTCTTATAGAAAGTTTCGTTAGGGACTGTATAGGTCGTTGTGGCCGAAAAAACGACCGACTGCCATTCTTAACCTCTATTAAGTTAAGTATTGGGGATCGAATCCACAAAAGGATATTTTCATTAATGAGATTCTAATAAGGACGAATGATTATTATTTAAACCCTGTATTGAAGAACGAAATAGGTATGTTGTCGGAGATCTTCGTTTATTTACGCTCATGTTCTGGGCAACAGCGTGATATTAGTTTGCACAAACGGCAGTCATTTTCGTTTTTCTTACCGAAAGAACTTACTTGAAAGATTTCGATGAACTCACTGATCAATAAATCTCGTTCATATTCAATGGGGGTTTTTCCTTTAAACGAAAATGCGGTCATTTTCATGAAAAACCTTCAAAACATCACATTTCAAACATACAGAGTGTAACAGCCAAATGGAATAAATTCGATAACGAATAAATGAGGGCGTGTTGGGAAAAACGCTCGGACACGTCGATTTGTAATTTTAAATGCGCATATTTTTCAAGAAAATAACATTATATAGGGTGTTCCATGTGACCGTGGCCAATACCAACTTTCTTTTTTCAAATGCAACCCCCTGTATATTATTTATTTTTTGAATTCTTCAGAAAATTCTAGATACAATTCATGCACAATGTCCTATACCTATCTTTAACTATTTCGGAAATATTGAGTGTTTTAAGATTTAGTGCAAATATCAACGTTTTAAATAAAAATTATTTTATTTCACAAATTCGGTACATTACACTTAAAATCTGATAAGTAATACTGATTATTTCCTAATAATTAAAAAAAAACCTTAATGTCAATGTAGGAAATGTGCAAAATGCTCGCCGCGAACGTCTTGGCAACATGCTAATCTGGTGTAGAATTGTCTTCTAACGTTACTCAACATTTTTGAAAACACTTAATATTTCCGAAGTTGAAGATAGGTATAGGACATTGTACATGAATTATGTCTAGAATTTTCTGAAGAATCCAAAAAATAAGTAATATACAGGGGGTTACATTTAAAATAAGAAAGTTGGTATTGGCCACGGTCGCATGGAACACCCTATATAATTTTATTTTCTTGAAAACTATGCGCATTTAGAATTATTACAAATCGACGTGTCCGAGCGTTTTTCCTAACACCCCCTCATTTATTAGTTATCGAATTTATTCCATTTGGCTGTTACAGTCTGAATAATTTCAATATTATATTTTTAAAAAAATGTTTGATCACCTAAAACTGAAAAATAAAAAAGGGGATAAAAGGGGTTACTTTGCTTACGAAAACAGAGATAGCTATACTTCGATCTGGTTAGAGTAGAAGACAACGACCAAGGAATAGAAAAAGAAGAGCACAGACTGTCATACTGTCATATTACTGACAACTCGCAAACGGAAATTATTTGGTTATATTGACAAAGAACACGTGTGTACCACAGAATAGGAATAAATATTTCGTTATTCTATAGCAGAAAAAGCAATTCTACTAAACGACGTTGTCACTTCGTGCATGCATGACAAATCCCAAACCCCAATTTTGAAACCTGAGTTTGAATACTTTCTGAAGGAAATTTGGGAAAATGATGAATCAAACCCATAATAATTATGTTCAAATTTGCATTTGCAGTAATAACCCAAATTCAGGAAAAACCGCCATTCCGAATGTAAATATATGAAAATTTGACAGTATAGTCCGCTTAGACTCAAATCCTTTTCTGGAATATTGATTTGTAATAGGTACCTCGATTGTTAAACTCGACGGCATGCTGCACATTCCTGCCTATTTACTTATAGTTTATAACCTCACTTTCACAGTAAGACAATGAAACACTGGAATTGTCTTTCTCATTATTGTGCATTTATTTTAGCTGGCCAGAGGATGTAGCGATATCTAAAAGTGTGTTTCTCATTTACTTTTTTTTTGAATTCCATCCTTCCAGACGTAAAGACAGTATTTTCTGAACAAAAGATGTCTAGAAACCTGAATAACTATAATAACGTTAGGGTAGTTACTGGGCGAAATCCGCCGAATGGGCTATACGTCGCTTAAATTTTTAATTGCTAGAAAATTCGGATTTAATCGAATAGGAACTAGGTGATTTTTGCAAAATTTCCTGAGGATTTTGACACTAGAAAAATTCAAGAAGTGGTCTGACTAGATTTTATCTGTCAGTAACTTCCGAACGGAAAGGTCGAACAATCACTCGGATAGGTTCCCTAGTTTTCGAAATCCGCCCAACGGTTTTGGAGTTATATCTACCTGGAATTTATTTGCTTGCAAAAATACCTCTCTAATTGAATTGAAAAAAGAGCGAGTAGTTGAAGAGAACTATGCAAAATACTGTGCGGATTGTAACACAAGAAGAATATTAGACAATTATCGATCTGATATCGCATAGTTCCGAATATAAAAATAATATTTCGAGAGATATCTGCTTGAGAGGTTCTAATCTTCCTTCTGGAATAATTTCTAGAATACCGGCACGGATACTCATGCTGAATTTCATCAATCTGTGTTAATACTCAATATTCAAACATACGTCAGCTCTGCCTGCGTATTTCAATAAGCGCATCATTGACTTCAGATCACTGCTTTTCCAGGGTTTTCCCTTGTCGTGATTTCCCCATTCGATTTTCAGTTTTATGTCTACAAATCGAAGCATAAACTGTGAACATTTCAGATTGGTAGAAATTGATTTTCTTGTACTGGATTCCTGGAGTCCGTTCAATAAAACTACAAGTAACGATTTACAGGCGTTTGTATTTTACGTGGCATAGTTTTCAATGCTTTAGTTCAAATAACGAATATTCTATTGATTTCAGGATTTCATACTGTACCGACTCTCTAGAAATCCCTCTCAGAAGCTATATGCTTATACTAGTTATGAAACTTGTGGATTGTTACTTGTTGTTTTATTGAACAAATATTTGGCAACAAAATCCTGAAACAGGTCGATTTTTGTTGCACCCTGTGCCATCCCACATCAACCTTTTAAATTTTTTGAACAGGGAAAGTGGTTCATGTGGTACTTTTTTGGCAAGGTCTTTGTATTTTCTTTTTTAGGCGTGCAGAAATTTTCAAGAAAAAAAAATTTTTTTTTAAAAAAAGTTACTTCAAAGAGGTTCTCAGTATGTCCACTTTGTCATGGCTCATTTACTTTGAGAAGAAGGTACCTGATGAAATTTGTCACCAAATGAAAGTCGACCATTACAGTATTGTTCATGCAAAACTTTCAACCCCCTCACGTGAAAACATTTTTTTCTCCATTAAATGGTTCGTCGGGGTTGAAAGTTGTACATGAACAAAACTGGAATGTTCGACTTTCATTCGGTGACAAATTGTATCTGGTACCATCGTCTCAAAGTAAATGAGCCATTACAAAGTGCACATACTGAAAACCTCGTTGAAGTAACTAATTTTTCAAAAAAAAAATGTTTCTTGAAATTTCTGCACGCCTGTAAAGAAGATACAAAGATCTTGCCCACATGACCCACTTCTCCTATTCAAAAAATTTAGAGGGTTGATGGGAATGGCAAAGGGTGCAACAAAAATCCTTCAGAAATGCATATAAATTTGGTAAAAGTGAAACAAAAATCGACTTGTTTCAGGATTTTGTTGCCAAGTATTTTTCTTTTGAGAAAACGAATTTGTTCCATAATTTTGACACGCACTGTACAATGATTACCGACATTACATAGCTGGACACCAATAGGTTTCATTTCCACCTTTCTAAATTACTGCATACCTCCGAAATAATTTTTGTGGTCTTATACCTTAAGGCGACAAATCATCCATAAAATAGATTTCAGTTGAATCAAATGCCGGTACTTCATCAACGCACACATTTTTATTTTTCATCTGGCAATTCGTCTTCACTATCAAAATCTCATAGACCAAGTATCTGGTCATCATCGTTTCAGTCATATCAGATAATCGTGGAGGCCGATAACGTCAGAAATAAGTTATGGTTCTTAATCCTCAATCCCATTACATGCGTTTTACGGTGTTACATTTATAGAATACAAAGCAGCTGCTTCAATATGTTATCCATTATGATCTGTATGGCTGACTTCGTCGGTTTGACGCATAGATGATGATTCCGAATTCTCATCGAAGAAAAATGACATCTATTATTCGGAATGAATTGGATACTGATTCCGAAGGACTTTGAAGGAATATAGTGACATGTATATCGAACGTATTTCAATTTAAAACGTTTCCACTCCGTAATGGTTCCTTCCACTCTCTCATTAAATATAACATGAAGAAATTCACAACGCAACGATTTTTCCATTGCCAGTTAAGTATCCGGTGTCCGTGCTGCAAATGGAAATTTTTCATGTCATTTCTCCTCGCATTTCTCTTTCTCTATCTTGCCTTTTATACAGGTTGTGATTAAAGATTATAAAATTCTCAATGGGGAGAAGCTATAATTATTGTTCACATCACGTTTCCACAATGCTGCGTTGAGCTCTCAAACATCTAGTTCTGATAGTAAAGGTTGTCAGCATTAGCTCCAAATGGAAGAATAATGGAAGTATTCTGCACTCAAAGGAAGGGTTCGTACAATGCTCCCGATAGATGGCGAATTGTAAGTAGTAATACTGCAGTTCTCCGCCTAAAAGGTTTGTAAGTATCTTGAGTCCTATTACATCGGTTGCTATAAGTAAGGCAGTCTGACGATCGGTAAGTACCGTGAGACTGCAGTAACTGTTCTCCTTAGGCCCGCTTCTTCGATGTAGATATTTTGGTTGATTGAATGATTAGCTCAGATCAAGGTGATCAAGGTATTTGTTGAATTATCGACAGGTATTTGTCCTTGCGATATATTTTATTATCTGGTTCTAATGTTTTTGTACATCATCGGTAAGAGTCGAATTCAATTGAAATTATACCTTCCAGTATTGATTTCGTTATTGAAAGATATTACGAGATGGTATTACAGAATATTCTGTATGGCATGTATTTTAGATATTTTTAATGTTTATTATTCACCTTGTAACTCAGAAGAAACGCATATGTCCACAGATTTCATCTTAATTAGAGACCCATCCTATCATACATTTCACTTGAAAATGCAAATCAAACTTGTTAAAAGACAGTAGAATCATTATACTTATATTTTTCGAACGAAAAATTTGGATGTCGTCTTTTTGATATGTCGTACAACATTTCGATCCATTGCCAGTCCCGTTTTTGTAATAAACTGTACACTTCCAGTATCCAATTAACGTTCGGAAGTTGGCATGCAATTCGACATAATATCATTCAGCTATATACAAGATCAAAACAGAATATATGCTTTTTGTTTACTATTTATAAGGTCCCCTGTCCATTGAGTGTGGACGGAACTCATAAAATTAATTCATTATGCTCTTATATATTACATATCTTGCCATATTCAAACTAAGGTAACCCCTTTTTAATGGTGGTTAAAATCTTACAGTTTCATTATACCAGCTTTCAAACTTATATTAGATATTTAAGAACGTCATTCTTGACATTGATATCTGTTGCTTCTTACTTTGAATATTACCTATGCTGCGTTATCCACAGAACTCCAGTTGAACTGAGATGGCTTTTCGTATGGAATACTTACAGTCATCATAATGGTTTCCTCAGATTGAATGCAGAATTTTTTTCTTATAAAATAACAGGATTAATAATTACACAGCAAAAATCGTCAAAAACACCAAGTTTTCGACGAATTGCAGGCGAAAAATTTAGATTTAGGTTATTCTTAATAACGAAATCATTGGTTACGTTGGAACTGGTACGGAAAGCGTTGTAATTTTGAAGAAGTCCGAAATAACTGGCTTTCTATACAACAGAAATTATAATGATAAGGGGCACGGCATCAATCTGCGAAAGATGAATGGATTTTTTGTGGGCTACCTGGAAATTGAAGAAGAGTTTCAGCTAATTTCATTTTTCTATTTTGGACCAAATATATCTTGCCGAAAACCCTGGGTCATCAATAGGACGTTCATGTAACGATCTTGCTTGAACATACGATTGAGGGGAGTTCCTACAGAGTTCGAAGTGTTGTTCAAATGAACTACCATAGAACCGATTCTGGAATGGTGAGAATGGTTCTTCATTTTAGAAGGTTTTGGTCAGTTTTTCTATATACCTTCTGCAGATCTCCCCTTCTCTAACCTTTTACGACTACACTCAATTATAAAATCAACACGATTTCAAAATTACAGTGGTTATTTGTCAAATCCAAAGAAATAAGAGAATTTGGAATCTACAATCGCTAGGTATCAAGGCGTCTTCTGTATTATGAACATCAATCGTATTATAAATTAATTTATGGGTTATTTGAGTTTGCTAAAAGTAAATAGCATATAGCTTAGCAAAAAATACATCGTTCGAGTGAAATTCATTGAAAAGCGCTAAGATCACGTTTTATATTCCTACACATTCATGTCGAACTAATTTCTGAACCAAGATGACTTGAGACATGATGTACCATTTCTGAATTAGTTCAGGACAGACAGTACCAGAAATACGTTTATGTGCCGATGTTTGCAGAAAACAGCATTGCCGAATATTGATTGTTCGTACCGAATTCTTGGGTGGTTTAAGGTTTTCAATATAAAAATGATACGGGAATGTAACCTAAACTGTTTTAGAGCGAAAATTGATATTCGCATTGACGACAACCACCATGAAGAAACCTACAGCGGTGGACCAAGACATGGTGGCATATTGAACGAGAAGATATCAGTTTCGTCCTCTTGTCACCTTAAGATTTCCACCTATCCTTCGATTAACTGAGGTTGGTCTTCCATGAACCTGCATGAAGACCAGCATTGACACAGGATACCCCTCAAACCTCTTCGTGCTGCTGTCGAGAAGACCGGATGTCTAAATCATTATTGGCGCTGGTTTTTGATAAAAAGAGTATGTGAGTGTGTATGCAGGTCGATTCTTCTAATTAACATCAGCAGTCAAGTGGTGGAAAGACTGAGTGAACGACTGGTTTTGTAGTTCAACAGACCCCGACAGTACCGGATCCAAGGTTAATAATCGACGTGAGAAGCTATCTATGGATATTATTATGTTTAATCCTGACAGCGGAATACTCCAGAGTCATCAATTTCAGGCATTCGTGTTTTTTGAATGAACATGAGAAATACTTGTTCTCTAAATCGGGCGGATAATTTTTTGAATGAAATTACGTCCTTTGCGAATTATTGCAGCCATGCCACTTCTGATGTCGTCGTCCTCCAATGTTTTTAAACAGACAGTCGATGCGTTTTAAATTTGCTGGGAATACCTCGATTTTAATATAACGTTATTTACGTACCACAAAAGCATACTTTTTCGATGTATCAGCTGATGCAAATCGGGAAAACAAAGAATAACACTCGCATATGTGATTTTCTGCGTGAACATAAACAACGTTAGTGCAATGAAATCCAATAATATCATTTGTGATTGTAACATCAAAAAGTCAATAACGAATGATCTGCAACTTTCAATTGAAGAATATTTTGGGAGAATTTTTCATTATTTTTCAGGTTTTTGCGCGCATGTTCTAGGGGAACAGCGTGCTATCGTTTTGTCCAAATGTCTGTAGTTTTGGATGATTGAGCCGAAAATAGTCTCAATCGACTAGGTTGGACTCACTGATGACGAATCCGGTGTCAAAATCGATTCTGTCCGGCCGTCCGTCCGGCCGTAGACACGATAACTGTCGACAGAAGCGAGCTAGCAACTTGAAACTTTCAGGATACGTTGCGCATCAGAATGCTGCGGTTAAGTTCGTTAATGGGCCAAATCGGTCGAATAGTTTCGGAGTTATAAACACTTGAAGTTTTGAAGTTATTTATTTTTTATTTCAGAAACTATTTGAGCGATTGGATTCAAACTTGGCAGTTAGGTGGAGCATAACGACACGCAACTTTGAGCCAAATTTTGTCAGGATCATATTGTCAGTAAATTTAAAAAAAAACTTTTTTCGAAATTTTTTTTTCTGGAAACCATTCATCATATCCAAAAAAAAATCCACTGGCACTTTGAGCTTCATATTTCACAGCAGTGTACCAAATTTCAGTTCGATACGATCATAACTTTTAGAGATATCGGGAAAAAATATGACAAATTTCGAGGTTTTCTTCTCGATATCGTTGTTTTTTTCGGTATAACTCGAGAAATACTGATTCAGTCCTGATAACACTTCACAGCTAGTTTTGAGATGCTGAAAGACAACTTAATGCGAAATTTCGTGATAATCGTTTCATTAGAACAATTTGAAAAAAAAAATTTCTATGATGTTCTTATCATATCATCCTCATTTAATTCTGTATGAAACTTCGAACTGTTATTTTTCGATGAAGTACTGGATTTCAATTCGATCTGATCTGTATTTTTGGAAATATTGGAAATATTGGAAAAATAAAATTTTGATTGGGTACATCTACGGAATCATTGGGTGGATTTTACCCATTCACGAATTCGGCCTTCGTAATTAAAGTCCAAACCTTCTTTACAAATATCGAGTTTCTAAGTTGTTTCTTTCGGAAGTTATTGTGTTTACGCAGTCGGCCGTTAGGCTGACCGAAAATACAGATTTGATCGAATTGAAATACAGTAATTTATCAGGAAAAAATTTCAAAAAGCATTGCCGTGGAGGCAGCATGTTCAAATTCTTTGCTGGAGCGGTCATCTACATTGAGCATGCGCGCAAAAGTTGCTGCCTTCACGGCAGTGCTTTTTTAAATTTTTTTTTCTAGGTTTCTCGCTCCCAATGTCTGAAATAACTATTGAAAATACGATCAAATTTTGTATCATTGTTCGAGTTGACTAATTGCTAAATTCACTAGAAAATGTGGAATTGAATAATTCTCACATAAAGTGTAATTCAAGATGATAATTCTGCAAAATCTTGCGTAATTTTTCGATTGAGTCAGATATAGATGAAACTTTGCAGTTTCCGTCGTTGATTGTTTATATTATTTCGATATTGTTCATCAGGCGATATTTTCTCGGAAAACTACCCTTGTCACAAATTTTTTATTTCTCAAGGGCGATTTCTATAAATAATAGTTTCATTCAATTTTAATAGTTCTTTTTCAGATATTTAAAAAACCTGAAAATTAAATTATCTTCACTAGTGCTTCTTTTAAAATTTTCCTTGATAATTGTCCAAGGGTCACCTTGAGGTAAAAACAGAATAGAAATATTTCTTGAAAATTGATCAAAAGCTTTTTCAACAAAAAAATCATCTGCAGTTGTGGAGAGGATAGCTGGTTAATAATAATGTTTTATTCAAAAACACATTGATTTTCTTGAGTTCTATACAATCAGGCCACCAGGAAGATCCTTCAGAATGGAAAGTATACTATGAAGTCGGGATGCCTTAATATCTTGCGCCATCATAAATTTTTTCGTAGATAAGACGTGTTATACCCTGGTGAGCGACACAGGAAACGGCTTCTATAAACAACACATAAGACGCCTTCAGTTTGTAGACTTTGTTAGGATTCGATGATACTGTCGTCTTGTTGCTCGATTAGTATTGACGCTGCCTTGTTATTTCATTGGAAATTTTTACTGCAGGCTGCATGGTGTTTTTCTTTTGTCCCACTCATAACTGGAATGAATTTTTCGTTATTTAGCGTTTGAAATCAAACAGCGAACATAAGTCACAGGAAATTCCGACTGTTCAGAAAAAAATTACAGAAATGCGCTTTCGCGCGCTTGTTTAGTACTTAACCAGATAGTCATAAAAGTATCGAATTATTGGAAAAAAAGTTCTAATGGTTGTATCAATAGAATGATCGGGCGGATTTTACCCATTCACGAGTTCGAATTAGGGATTAAACCCCAAAGCACACTCCAAATATGGGGTCTCGGTTTTTAGCGAAATTAAATAAAATATTATTTTTTTCGGAAACTTTTCATAAATTTCAGAGAAACTTCGCACAGGTCTGAAAGTCCATTCAAAAGCATACCAGATTTCAGTTCGATCCAAATTCATATTAGGAAAAATTATGAAAAATTTCAAGTGTTTTCGCCGTTATTGTTGTTATTTTCGGATTTTAAAAAAATTTACAAGGAATACTGTTCCGATCAGGATTAAACTTGCTAACTGGTTGGCTTATCCTGATGAACAAGTTTTTGCACAATTTCGTGATGATCATGTCTTTAGAACAATCCAATCTAACATTCGCGCAAAAGCTGCTGCCTTGGGGTCAGTACTTTTCCAAGATTCCATCTTCAATTCTATTGATATTTTCCATCTCCATTTATAGAACTTGAAATATTTCCTTCTGAAATTTTCAGAAAGTAATAGTATTTCAATAATACAAAAATCTTCGACATACTCTTGAGTCTTAAGATGGCCAAATCGGCCAAATGGTTTCGGAGTTATGGCGATCTGAAATTTTGAGAGTTATTTTCCTGATATTTCAGGTACTACTGAAGTGCTTGGATTGAAACTTGGCAGTTAGTTGAAGCATAACGACGCGCAACTTTCAACGAAATTTGTTGGGTTCGTTTGGTCCATTAATTTACAAAAAAATTTGTTTTCAAATTTTTTTTTCAGAAACTCTTACTTGTATTCGAGAACAAATTCGATTTTACCTTGAGCTTAATATTTCACAGCAGTGTAACCAATTTCAAGTTGCTACGAATAATAGTTTCGGAGATATTGTGAAAAAATATGTAACATTTCGTGGTTTTTTGTCGATATCGTTGTTATTTTTTGGAATGACTCAAAAATTACTTATTCAATCATGATGAAACATGGCAGCTAGTTTGAAAATACAGATGAACAACTTTGTGCCGAATTTCGTGATGATCGGGTCATTAAAACAATTTGAAAAAAACATTTCAAATACTCAATATTCTGCGATATTCCGATCGTATTATCCTCGCTTAATTCTGTATGAACCTTCGAATTGTCATTTATCGATAAAGTATTGGATTTCAAATCGATCTAATTTGTATTTTTGGAAATATTGGGAAAATAAAATTTTAATTGGTTTATTTGCAGAGTCATTGGGTGGATTTTACCCATTCACGAATTCGCCCTTCGCAATTGAGCTCCAAACCTTGGCTACATACAGAGTGTAACAGCCAAATGGAATAAATTCGATAACGAATAAATGAGAGCGTGTTGGGAAAAACGCTCGTACACGTCGATTTGTGATTTTAAATGCGCATATTTTTCAAGAAAACAATATTATATAGGGTGTTCCATATGACCGTGGCCAATACCAACTTTCTTATTTCAAATGCAACCCCCTGTATATTATTTATTTTTTGGATTCTTCAGAGAATTCTAGACACAATTCATGCACAATGTCCTATACCTATCTTCAACTATTTCGGAAATATTAAGTGTTTTCAGATTTAGTGCAAAAATCAACGTTTTAAATGAAAATTATTTTATTTCACAAATTCGGTACATTACACTTAAAACCTGATAAGTTATACTGATTATTTCTTAATAATTAAAAAAAAACCAAAAACAACATTAATGTCAATGTCGGAAATGTTCAAAATGCTCGCCGCGAACGTCTTGGCAACATGCTAATCTAGTGTAGAATTGTCTTCTAACGTTACTCAACATTTCTGAAAACACTTAATATTTCCGAAAAAGTTGAAGATAGGTATAGGACATTGTACATGAATTATTTCTAGAATTTTCTGAAGAATCCAAAAAATAAATAATATACAGGGGGATATATTTGGAATAAGAAAGTTGGTATTGGCCACGGTCGCATGGAACACCCTATATAATTTTATTTTCTTGAAAACTATGCGCATTTAAAATTACAAATCGACGTGTACGAGCGTTTTTCCTAACACCCCCTCATTTATTCGTTATCGAATTTATTCCATTTGGCTGTTACACTCTGTATATCGAGTTTCCAAGTATTTTCTTTCGGAAGTTATATTTTATTTTCTCAATATCTCCAAAAATACAGATAAGATGGAATTTAAATCCAGTACTTTATCGAAAAAAACCTAGAAAAGCGTTGCCAAAGCGGTCATCTCCATTGAAAATGTCTTTCGTTTGTATCATATCGTACCTAGATATAATTGATATGACACTATGAGCTGCTGATCTGGTCTTATTCGATCGAATCCACGGCATCTTCCCATTTCGGCCAGTTGTAACTCCGCGATGGGCCGTTTGAACTCGCCACAAAAGATTAGCGCTCGCTATCTTATCTGCGAGGACCTAAAAACGTGGGATTTTTCTATATTTACCTGAGAACGGTGGGACCTCAGGTAAAAGAACCTTTCGACTGATTTAGGAACGAGAAATGATGAAACAGAGCACTCAGCAGGCAAAAAGACGAAATCGTAACTAACTGCCTCTAAGTTATTTGCCGCAGCCGTCTTTTAACCTCAGGCCGAATTGGGATCAACAGACTGGAAATATCGGTGGACTGTCTCTTTGTGGCGCTCTCGTGAGGGCTCTCATCTTTTTTTGTGAAGGCGAAAGCCAAATCAGTCATCACAATGCCGAAATTTGCATTGCAAATCGAGATATGCAGTTCATGCTTCTAGGCATTCTTGGTTGGTTTCATTTACGGACTCTAATGAAGGGATCTTCGGACTTTTTGCTTGACCTCATTCAAACAAATGCGAGTTTCAAATGGAAGTGGAGAACAAAGTGCCGAAATATATCTTTTTTTTTGTGTGCCGCCGTTTCAGATTTTTGGGTGCACATAACCTCCATTTTGCACTCTTTTGAATGTTCTTTAGGGCTCTTGACTAGCTAGGCGTTTGGGCTCTTTAACATGACGCTGGCATTTTTCTTTCTTCAAGCGTGTAAAATGAAATTGCCCCTCTATAGCAGAAACATTACTGAATGTTTTGCTTCTTATTCTACCATCTCGAATATTTACTCAAATGATTCACTTTGCTGTGTTCTAGATTCTAGGAAAGAATCTCCTTCGAAAACATCCATTGTATCGTTGCATTCTGAATAAAGTATACAGAGTGTAACAGCCAAATGGAATAAATTCGATAACGAATAAATGAGGGCGTGTTGGGAAAAACGCTCGGACACGTCGATTAGTAATTTTAAATGCGCATATTTTTCAAGAAAATAATATTATATAGGGTGTTCCATGTGACCGTGGCCAATACCAACTTTCTTATTTCAAATCCAACCCCCTGTATATTATTTATTTTTTGGATTCTTCAGAGAACTCTAGACACAATTCATGCACAATGTCCTATACCTATCATTAACTATTTCGGAAATATTAAGTGTTTTCAGATTTAGTGCAAAAGTCAACGTTTTAAATGAAAATTATTTTATTTCACAAATTCGGTACATTTCACTTAAAACCTATTAAGTAATACTGAATATTTCTTTATAATTAAAAAAAACTGAAAAAACATTTATGTTAATGTAGGAAATGTTCAAAATGCTCGCCGCGAACGTCTTGGCAACATGCTAATCTGGTGTAGAATTGTCTTCTAACGTTACTCAAGATGGGTATAGGACATTGTACATGAATTATGTTTAGAATTTTCTGAAGAATCCAAAAAATAAATAATATACAGGGGGTTACATTCGAAATAAGAAAGTTGGTATTGGTCAAGGTCGCATGGAACACCCTATATAATTTTATTTTCTTGAGAACTATGCGCATTTAGAATTATAAATCGACGTGTCCGAGCGTTTTTCCTAACACCCCCTCATTTGTTCGTTATCGAATTTATTCAATTCGGCTGTTACACTCTGTATATATGATTCGTTTCAACGAAGTACACAATATGGAATCAACTGGAACAAATTCGACATGATAAGGTTCGCGTTATTTATAAATATCCGTTAAAGATGCCTCGGCTCATCAAACAAGATAATTCCTTCTAAATATGGGGTTTTGTTAAGATCATCTCTGATTGGTTGAAATTTAAGTTGGGTTTCCTGATTTCATGTTAATAGTGTCAAATTTATATAGGATATGTTCCACAAATCAACTTGGTTATTTCTGTTGCCGGTTTTTCATTCCGTAAATATGAAATATTCGGTTGGTTCCTGAAAAAAAGGTTAATTACGGAATTTGATTTATGAAAAAACGTTCTTTCTGTCAACAGAACGACAGTCAATGTTCTATGGTAACATATCCATAGCATAGAACAATCTTTATTTACTTTATGATCCATAGAACATAGGAGAGACAACAATCAACAATTGAAAAATTTCTAGGGGCCGTATTTATAGTTGCTCCTTGAGGCTTTCTTACTGAAGGCCGCCTTGAATTTGCTTTTCTATGCAAATAAATACAAGTTTGTTTGCATAGAAACATAAAAAAGCAAATTCAAGGCGGCCTTCAGTAAGGAAGCCTCAAGGAACAACTATAAATACGGCCCTATGTATGGTCTATAGATCATAAGGTAACTAAAGATTGTTCTATGCTATGGATATGTTACCATAAAACATTGATTGTCGTTCTGGTGCATAGACTTAATATGTCTATGTTCTGGTGACAGGAAGATTGCTTTTTCATCAATCCAATTCCGTAATAACCCTTCTTTTTCATGAACCAACCGAATATTTCATATTTACAGAACGGAAAACCGGCAACCGAAATATCCAAGTTGATTTGCGTAACATATCCTTTATAAACTTGACACTATTAACATGAAATCAGGAATCCCAACTCAAATTTCAGCCAATCATCAGAGATGATCTTAACAATACCTTACATTTGGAAGGAATTATTTTGTTTGAGAAGTCGAGGCATCTTTTACGGATATTTATAAATAACGCGAACCTTATCATGTCGAATTTGTCCTGAAATTCCCGTTCCCCCGTGATAGTAAATTTGTGAAGAAAATTGTGTGTTGGCAACTTGGGCCGAAGTCGTCTATTGAAATTTTGCAGTGCTGACAACTACCCAATTATCAATTTTATCTCTATTTAACCAGTAATCGGTTGACAGTAACAAAGTAGGTAACTGCCACGATCGGAAGCTGCAACAAATTTATTAGAACCTGTGAAATTGGCAATGGCAACCGGCTCATTACAGATAATTGTTATTGTAATCCACCACAATGAAATTCTCGTTCGTTATCCCGTCAAACATTAAGTTACTCAACTTTAATAATATCTTATCGGAAAGGTTATTTTTACCTGTGCCGCAGCTCCTAAATAAATTAATATATTAACCTTACACTGTTTTGTAATAATGAAGAGTCAGTATTAAAATTCCAAGGTACGATATCGCAACATTTCATTTGTCGTGGTGTCAATCCTGTGTGGTACATCCATCGAAAATATTCGCGGTATCATTGCAATAGACGACTTCGGCCCAAGTTGCCAACCCACAATTTTCTCCACTAATTTACTATCACTGGGGAACAGGAATTTCAGGACAAATTCGACATGATAAGGTTCGCGTTGTTTATAAATATCCGTAAAAGATGCCTCGGCTCTTCAAACAAGGTGATTTCTTCCAAATATTGGTTTTGTTAGGCTGAAATTTAAGTTGGGATTCCTGATTTCGTGTTAATAGTGCGTAAAGTTCATAAAGAATTTATTGATGGAACAGCAATCTTTCTGTCACCAGAACATAGACATATTAAGTATATGCACCAGAAAGACAATCAATGTTTTATGGTAACATATCCATAGCATAGAACAATCTTTATTCACCTTATGATCCATAGACCATACCTTGTAATTTTTCCATTGTTGATTGTTGTCTCTTCTATGTTCTATAGAACATAAAGTAAATAAAGATTGTTCTATGCTATAGATATGTTACCATAGAACATTGACTGTTGTTCTGGTGACAGAAAAAACGTTTCTTCATCAATCAAATTCCGTAATTAACCTTTTTTTCAGGAACCAACCGAATATTTCATATTTACGGAATGGAAAACAGGCAACCGAAATAACCAAGTTCTTTTGCGGACCATATTCTATATAAATTTGACACTATTAACATAAAATCAGGAATCCCAACTCAAATTTCAGCCAATCAAAGATGATCTTTACAAAACCCTATATTTGGAAGAAATTTTCTCGTTTGATGAGCCGAGGCATCTTTTACGGATATTTATAAATAACGCGAACCTTATCATGTCAAATTTGTCCTGAAATTCCCGTTCCCCAGTGATAGTAAATGTGTGAAGATAATTGTGGGTTGGCAACTTGGGCCGAAGTCGTCTATTCAAATTATTTTCTAGGAATTCTGGATCACGTGCAAGCAATGTTTTCGAGGGATGCCTCTTAATTTTTGCAATAATCTAAAAAATTATGTCTGCTGAAGCATCATACTCCTTCGACCAAACGTGCACCAATCGACACTATCTTTTTTGGGCGATTGTCAATTCAGACTGTCTTATAGACAGGTTGATTATAATTTGATATTGGGATACTCTTGATGTGAGGAGAATGTTATACAGCGTGTCCCGAATTTTAAATATGACGTCACAGATATTTTTTCAACAGAAATGATCTTTTTATGAATTTGCTTTTTCATGAAGTTACACTTGCATAACGAACATTGAATTTTTATTCAATTCGAAAAAGAAGAAATCTTATCCATACCAATTGAATGAATAGCAATACTGGACAATCTGACTCTTTCTATTGAAGGATGTGAATCTTCGTCTGAATCTATCGCTAACAATATTCGATGGCCAGGACTATTTAATTCTATACGATATATATCAACTCAAATCCAATAGTGGCGAATAGTGTGGACGGCACTCGAGCTGAGCCTCGAATAATACATTCTAATGCATCGTTAGAGTTGAAAACCGAGTCATGACGGAGCAGAAAGAGCGCTTCCTCGAACCATAAAACTCCCTTTGATTTATTGCATTCGCTGTTCGCATTACACTCATCGGGACCCGGCTTAATGCGAACAGCGAATGCAATAAATCACAGGGAGTTTTATGGTTCGAGGCAGCGCTATTTCTGCTCCGTCAGGATTCGGTTTTCGACTCGGATTACACTCATCTGGACCCGGCTCAGCATGAGATGTATTCATCTACCGAACTCGTTTTTTTCAGGCATTTTTATGGAATGGTTATTTCGAAGCTACCTCATGATGAATCTAACGGAGGCGTCATTTATTCCTGTTAGGATAAATCTGAAGATTTGAAATAAACATGAGATCTCTATTGACCTAAATCACAAGGTATCAAGAATCGTTGTTATTCATCTAATCTTATTGAAATTCAGAATGCGAAATAATTTGTAACTTCAAATATTCAGGAGAATTCAAATGATAGGTAACACTATTTAGTCGTTGTATGAATAAGTTTAACAGTCAGATGCTAAATATGCAATATATAGCTTGAACATGATGTGGAAATATATTTTCAGACTATTACGTTGTACTATTGGGAACTAAAGCGAAGATGCCAGCGCCCTAACGGATAAATTTGGAACCTGTCCAAGCTAGTAGTTCTATGTAAACAAACCTTAGAAATGTGGTGGACAACGAATATTTATTAAGCAGAGCTTGAATATTTAAAGAAATTATTAGAGTTTTGTGTAAGATTTCTTGAGAAGGAACTTTTCGTTTGGATCACGATATAACATCGTACTTAAAATCGTACCTGGATGATAATTTCGGTGTTACTTTGTTGTATGTTGGCTTGGTGGATCAAAATAAACCAATACCTAAGTTTACTTGAATTTCTGGAAAAAAAGGCACCTCAATAAGTAATTTAAGGACTC
This sequence comes from Myrrha octodecimguttata, assembly GCA_958510865.1. NCBI lineage: Eukaryota > Metazoa > Arthropoda > Insecta > Coleoptera > Coccinellidae > Myrrha > Myrrha octodecimguttata. The sequence continues at coordinate 8,401,942 of OY294063.1, forward strand.
TTATTCATGTGAAGAAGTGCTGAATGCAGGCTATATTATGTGGTAAATCTAGAATCAGTCCAAATGATATGATTTGTTCTTTGTTTACAAACGAAGGAATCAATAAAATAAAAACAGATTTTCTGCTTTATTTCTTTTGCATGGTATTTCTAAAGAAAAGGAAACAGATAGACATATAATTGATTTCATTTTTATATTACAGCAGCTCAAGATACACATACAAAATGAAAAATGTCACAACCGGTTCAACCTACCTATATAAGAAAATGAAAAGTATTGATGTATTTATATGAGTAACTTCAGCTATTATCAACTCTAACAGTATATCTAGTTTTTGTCAGATTTTCAACCAGATCACTCTTTCAGAATATGATTTTGTGTAGTATGTGAATTAGGTAGCTGCAGAAGTGCTCGGTAGTTTCTCTGCAGCATATTCCTTCAAAATTCTCTCATTTTTATTTACACCTGAAAACATCATGACATTAAGTTGTTTCGAAATAAATACATTGTAGGTAATTTACATTTATGAAAATAAACATCTTCAGAGAAATGCAGTGAACATACTTTCATGTATTTCGTGACCTGTTTTCCAATCTTCAATTTCTAAAGCTAGGCCTTTCTTCTATCATTGAGTTCCCTGCCAAATGCTGTTTCCAAATTAACTCTAATTTCATTTGGTTTTGGAAAAAATGAAAACTAGAGGCACTAGATGATCCTTTCTTCTTTGACCATGAATAACATTGAGTTGAGGCACACAACAATAGTCATTTCGGGAGGATGCAATTTCGAATTAATACAATCGAAATTTTTAATCGGAAAGAAAGGAATCGATTGATGAATATTACAAACACTTTCGGTATACCAAAATTTCAACTCGGAGAACAACACAAAAGCTCGAAAATGAACTCCAAAAGTGTGCAAATTACGTTAGAATAACAGGCACGTCGAAAAACTACTAGCTTGGAAGTGTTCGAATTTCTATCACCAGAGAGCGTATCGCTTAGCAGTAGTTGCGAATTATCATTAAGTGAAATTAGATGTCATAAAAATATTTTGTGAGTTTTAGAGTAGCGCGAATAAAATTGTATGAAATTTCTATTGTTTACCGAAAACACGGTGTGTCATGTATAAGTTAATACCACAAGGTTCTTTACATTGCCCATTTCATTCACATTATCCAATATGTATTTCTGAAGTGAAAAAAACACACTATATCGAGAACAAAGTTCAATATTATCAGAACAAATGAATTACCAAGTGAAAAGAACTTCATTACTCAAATGTTGAATGGAACAGAATGAATTAAATTAAGAATTAATTATCGGCATTTTATTAACCGTCCACAGTCAGGTTGCGTAACAGCTTAGCTCTCTAAAAAAACTTGAATAATATATAAATTTACTACCTCTTGTAATAATCTCGACCTTGTTCAATTAGGGACAACGGAGATCCACTAATTGTTTTGTTTTCAAGACGAGGTTTCATTATTTTTGTTCTTTGACTTCAGGGTGATCTTCCAGCCGATGTTTGTATGTGACAGTTGACTTTGAGTTTACTTGCTCTAGATAAAGAGTACTTTTTCTGTGATCTTTGTGGTATACGAGCCGTTATATTTTTATCGATTGAAAATATCGAGAATAAATGAAAATTTGAAAAAAAAAATTGAATCTCACCATTTGGTTATTTTACAAAATTCTGACAATTCCGCCTAATGATTTCAATTGAGAATTAGAATAATGTTTCAGTTGTTTATGTTTACGTATTACCTACATATTCGAATCAACTTTCAAACAGATGGAAGTAATTGTTAGCAGATAACTTTGAAACTAAATTCCAAATAGGTATTTGGTGTAATGGTTAAATGTTAGAATTATTTTTAACGTCATTTTGATAGCTTCCAAAAGGAATTTTATCCGGCCATCAATGAATGTCATTCAAATATTTTCGTTTTGATTTTCACAAAAATTCTGAGCGTCCTGTTCTCAGTTGGCCCCTGTTTTTGTAAGTATCTCAAGGTTAATTCTTCAGATTCATGCATATTTGTGCTTCAATGAAAAAAAAAAGTCAATGATTAGGTAAAGAGTAATTATTCCACTAGAAATATCAGGGTTTTCTCCTTATGCATTTATGCTTCGAAGCCTAAAAACCAGTTGATGTAAAATCCAATTCCTACTATATCCATGTGTTGAGAAACCTGTAAAATCATTCAAATAATATACTGTATTCGATCCAGAACTGACTTTTTGTGGTTTTCGCGCGCATGTTCAAGGGGAACAGCTATCGTTTTGTCCAAATGTCTGTAATTCTCGAATTTTGAGCCGGAAAGGGTCTCAAACGACTAGGTTGGACTCACTGATAATGAATTCGGTGAATGCTCTCCTGTACTTCATGGAAAAAAGCATAAAAAAGTACTGCCGTGAAGGCAGCAGCTTTTGCGCGCATGTTCAAATTCGTTGCCAAAGCGAACATCTCCATTGAACATGCGCGCTAAAGCTGCCTTCACGGTAGCGCTTTTTAGGATTTTTTCTTGGTTCGTTGTAGCGACCTTTCTATATTTATTCCAATTGGTAGTGGTCATTTACCTTATAATGAGTTTATAAGAACATTGTACTTACGTCTTGTTTACGGTTTTTTCTGCTTCAATTTCAATATTTATGTGACTGAAATGATTATGTTTAAAATCTCGAAACGGGGTCGAATATTTCAGAACTAATTTCTGAATGATCCCGAATATAACATCTGTGGGCCGGTTCTTTTCGAATAGCAATTCAACATCATAAGAATTGCAGATGCTTCTAGAATTCTCTCAGATTTGGGTTCCCAAGCTACCCTTGGACCCACAAGATGCGTCTTGGTCCCTCATCAATCTCCGTTATACCAATTAACAAGCTTGAAATCGAGAAACCTACAAGATAGCCACCATTTTTCAATGGAGAATATTTCAGGTATAAGGGCCACATCCCGAAAGAAAAAATTCGAGTTTGCGGAGCTTATCGATGGAATCCCTCGGGCAAACTTGCACCTCATGATAGAAAAAATCTCATAATAGACGTTTACTTTGACGATAATGGCCTCGCAGCTATGTACTTCAAAAGACGAAAAATGCGAAAGGTACCGATAATACCCTATTTGGTTTATCTTAGACGATAATGGGCCCGGTATTTCGTTAAAGCAAGGTATTATTTTGTTGGGTGCAGATAAAGAAAGTGAGTGTGAAATATCTCAGATATTCTTTCTCGGATCTTCGTACCGCGCTGTTTACAGAAACATTAAAAGGGAAATGGTTGACCAAATGGGCAATTCGAAATCGTAAATTCGCCGTAGTGTCCATCAAAATTTAATGTTACTTCTTTTTTCGAGAAATTATTTCGTGAATAAGTACCAAATTGTCACTGTCTATTTGTTTCAGTATATGGAAGTCACGGATGATTTGTCTGGGATATTTTGAGTACATGAATAGGACGAATTCGATACTTCGAGGAATATATCTTGAAAATTAAAAATCATTCTTTCAAAATTTATCGGAAGCGAAATTAATTTATAACATTCGTTCATATTTAGAAGTTCAAGTTTGATTATATGTATTGTGTGGCGCATACCTTCCAATATACCATGGATGTGAATTCTTCGTTTTTTTTTTGAGCTGAACGAAGAAGCAAAAAAAAACAAAGAAGTTCTGGAATGTGGAACAAGAACTTTTGGTTTATCATTTGAAAAATCAAATAATTTACCTTAGTGATCCCCCACCCCCCCTGAAAATTTCACAATTTAAATTTTGGAGTATGAACTAATAAAAAAAATCCGTCCGTCATCCGTTGTCCGGGGCTTTTCCCTGAAAGTACTGATGCATAATTCAACATAAAAATTTTCTCCTGGATGATTTCCGACTAGTGGTCCCTGAGTTATAAAGAAAAACGCTGCAAATTATGTTTGGAAAAACCAATGAGTTATGAATAATACATTACTTTCATTTAAGATATCAATGGTATTGGGTTATTTAACCGATAAAATAATAAACCCTTGTGTAAAATTTGCAACGTTTTTTCCTCGGCTTTTTTTTATTTTTTCTATTAACTATTTTTTTATTATTTACTATACCACTCGGGAAGGAAAGTCTTGTTGAGTTTCGCGTTATTTATAAATATCCGTAACTGGCTCCTAGATTTTTCAAACCAATTAATTGGATCCAGATATCGATATTTGTAATTATCATATGCCTGATTGGCTAAAGGTTGTGTTGGGGCTCCTGATTTCAGGTCATTGATATCATATAGTTCATTTGGAAGAATATGTTCCGTGAATCAACCTGGTTAATTTGGTTGCTTAGGTTTCGGGAATATGAAAGTTTCGGTTGGTTCCTGAAAAAAATGTTATTTACACAATTCGGTTGCTGAAAAAGCGTTAGATTTCCTTTCAACCGAGCGACCATATTTTGTGTAGCGTCTTAGGTTTGTCAATGAAACATGCACATAGACAATAGTTGGCATGTCGTTATTGATCATTGTTGTCATTTGTCTAACTGAATCAGAATCAGTTTTGATCAACCAAATTTCGTAAATAACTTTTTTTCAGGAACCAACATATTTACTGGAAACAAAATAACCCAAAACTACATTGATATTAGTGTCGTGAAATCAGTAGCCTCAACCCAACTTTCTCAAATCAAACACGATGTTCACAGAATATCGATATTTGGACCCAATTACTCGGGTTGAAGAGCGAAGGCGCAGTTTGCGGATATATGTAGATATCGCAAACCTCAATATGATGATTTATTCTGAATTATCCTTTTTTTAGAGGTAGAAAATTTTCCAAACTTTTTGTTGGCAACTTGGAAGTCTCCCATTGATTCCAATCTTTGGAATTAATTCTAGAATTGTGGCCCCGGTAAGTTTCCTTTGTTTCCTCAGTTCACTAGACTAACTCTAACTAATGATGAGATCTTAGTTACAAATATTGAATGAGATTGTTTCGACTAAAGTACCTAATGCAATTATGAAAGACTTCAATTAATCAAGTAGATTGCTTGCCATGAAAAAAACACTGCAAATTTTACAAAAGGGTTTATTATTTTCTTAGTTAAGTAACCCAATATACCGTTGATATCTTAAACAACTTAGAACCGAATGCGATGATTCATTTTCGATATTATTGGAAATTTGCACCGTTTTTCTTTATATTTCAGAAACCACGGGTCGGAAATCATCCGGGTAAATTTTTTTAGGTTTAGTTATGCAACAGTAATCTTAACGTTCAGAGTTTCATGAAAATTCGGTGGTAAGTTATTGAGAAATAATTTTTTTCCCACCAAACCCCCCATTTAGACCCCTTAGGGGTTACCTTAGAGTTACACGCGATTTGTCTACCAAGTTTCAAGGATTTTCGTTTAGTACTTCCAGAAAAAAGCCCCGGACAACGGACGGCGGACGGACGGATTTTTTTTTAATTCGTTCATTCAAATCTACATACTCCAAAACGTAAACTGTGAAATTTTCAGGGGGGTTAAATTTTTTTTTTGTTCTATCACTAAGGTTTATTATTTGGTTTTATCAAATAATAAACCAAAAATGGCCATCATGCTGCTTTGCAACCAGGAGCATTATATATCAATCGATACTCAAATAAAGAATTAATAATGCTCATGACAGTGTTGCCATTCTTGGAAATCAGGATGTATCGATTTCATGAATTATACATGGATATCTACTTCACAAATTTCTTTTAAAGGTGGGTGATAATAATAGAAACATAAACTGCTGCCTTTCGAACCATGTCCTGCCAAATAAACAAAGAAGGTTTGCTCATAAAAAATTCACATACATTAGTTTTCACAATTACAATTCAATTTTGAGTTGTGCGTGGCATTGATCGCACAGTATCGACACCTAGTCAATGAGCAACCTTCCAGACGGTTCGTTTCTACTATTTCTTTCAAGTGTGCCTTGTAAACATATGAATGCGTGGGTGCATCATAGTAGTCATTGAACAGTATCGTAGGTCATGGCTGTCGAGGCGACTCAAGTGGCGACCTACGTCGTCGGCGGACGAGGGCGCAGCAGAGTGCAAGAGAAAGAGGCGATGCTATGCAATTGTTACAAATTATGGGTCACTGAAGGCTAGATGACAGGGAAGCATTCAGGATGTTGTTCTCATCTTTATTCCTTCTTTGGTTTTCTTTGTGTTGTAAGGCATTTTTGGAACATTTAAAACAACATAAGTTACTTCAGTTCGATTCGTGCTTTTTCTTTGTGGTCCCAACTTCAAGTTATGAGTTATGTTTGAAGATTGCTAATTGGCAACATTGGTGTTGCCAGGTGCGATCCAACAATGTCATCGTAAAGTTTGACATGTTTAATTGTATATGTCAGTAAAACTAAAATTTTGGGTCTGTCACAAAATGGATTTGAATAGTGTGATGATTTTTAACGATTTCCGTGGTGAATTATCTAATCAAGTCCTTGCGACTGTTGATGATGAAGCACCTCTTGAGGCCACTGTGTGTAGAATGAAAATCGGTAGAAATAAACATGGAAAAATTATTTCTTCGAGTGTCTATAGTCAGCAGCTTTTGCGCGTATGTTCAATTGAGGTGACCGCTTTGGAAACAAATTTGATCATGCGCGCAAAAGCTGCTGCCTTGGCGGCAGTGGTTTTTAGTTCTTTTTCGATGAAGTACTGGATTTCAATTCGACCAAATCTGTTTTTTTTTTTTAAATATTGGAAAAATAAAGTTTTGAATGGGTATTGGCGAATGAAGATAAGCGCTCTGGTGGCTATCCGAGTAATCTGAGGTACAGACATTATCTTTGGCAAGTTAAAAGAAATGTTAAGAAAATGAGAAAGTTTATGCATTTTTCTTGGCGTTTGTGTGATTTTCCAAGTGCTTCTACTGAGGAAAAGCAAATTCAAATGTCCCTTCCCATAGATTTCCACAGCCCGGTGAAAAATTTCGAGTAAGGGTAAAAGAAACTTCCTTCAACAAGTCTGGCCTGAAAATGTTGAAGAATCGATTAAAACCAACAAACAAGATTTATGAGAGTCTGTTACCTGCCTTTTAGCGATGATGATCATTTTCATAGAGGTAAGCACGAATTGCTCATGAAATATTAGATCACATTCATGAAGACAATTTTTTCCATGCCCCTAAAACAAGCAGAGAAATTTACTTAAGAGGAATGCTCTGCCTTCCAGAAATCTGCCTGTTGAACTGATCATTAAGGAACAACGTAAATGTTTTAGTGATTGCTGTCTATTGAAAAAAAAAGAGTCTCAACAAGGAAATATCTGGTGGTGAATACTGTTCGCTCAAAGTGCTTCTGCCGATAAAAGCAAAGTTGTACAAGGCTTATTTATTACAGCTTTTTCAAGACCAATCATATGAGAGTTGGAAAATTTATTTGTGAATCCATAATGAATAAGACTTGCGATACAAGTAGCATTAGTCTTATGTGAATGTATTCATTTTATTCACAATATATTGAGTATTTAGTCTTTCGCTATAAAAATAGTAAAGTTATGAGTATTTGTCTATTATTCCAAAAAGTATGTTCTACAATACTATCTGTTTTTCAACTTTCAAGACAGCCTAAGAAATCCACCAAAGTCAATCTTGCCATTTGGATCTGAAAATAAATAATATTAAAATACTGTCTAACCTTGGAGATATCCTCGTAATTTTAGAGTTGAAGAATGAGATATAGGTACCTACTTTATAAGAATGGAATATGTACTCCCAGTAATACTCTCGTCAACTATAAAAGTCTAAAAAGTCTTCGAATAAATCGTGAAATCAAAAATTATCAAACCGAACACTAACAAACAGTACAAAATCGACTGTCAAAACGAAATCTATCTGTATCTGAGGTTCTGAAACTGGCCACCGTGGCGCTGCGATCTTAAATTCAGACGCAAATATCTACGAAATCTTTGGACGGATTTTACCCATTCACGAATTCAATCTTCGTAATAAAGTTCTAAACCTACTCTACAAATATTGAGTTTTTAGGTTGTTTCTCCCGGAAGTAATTGTGTTTACGATCGCAGAGATTCCGCACTGGTTATAAATTTTCCCAATATTTCCAAAAATATAGATTAGATCAAATTGAAATCCTGTACTTTGTCGAAAAATTACAGTTCAGAGGTTCATGCAGAATTTCAACAGGATAATAAGATCAGAAGATCACAGAATATTGAATATTCGAAAGAAAAATTGAATTATTTTTTAATTTTTTTTAGTGACACGATCATCACGAAATTTTGCAATAAGTTGTTCATCAGCACTAGGAATTTTGCTGTTTTTTTTGTGACGTGATCGCCCTGAGTGTTGTTATAATCACAAAAATAATTCAGCTTCCCGAAATTACTTACAATTACCCAAAAAAGGCTTGAAAGATAGAACTTTAGTTTTCCTTAGGATTCACTCAAACATTCAACTTCAATTTAAAATATAGATAAAAATAATATAAATATGTTCACTTTTGGTAACACCCTTTGAACGTGCGCGCAAAAGTCCAGTATTTTATCGATAAATGACAGTAAATGACTAACAAAAGTTTACCTTGTAAACTGAACTTGATGAATTTACGGAAATTGTGCTTTTCATCCAGCTTTAAAAAGTATGAACACAATAAGAAAATTTCTCATAAAGTATATACCACATTCTTCGGTTTTGGCAGCATTTGTTTCTCGGTAGCAATGAAAACCAGAAAAGTAGAAAGTCCGTTGAAGTATTTCTTTGTCGGTGTTTTTTCCCGTACTCACAATGCGGGTTCTTCCTGAATTTGGGTTATTACTGCCAATGCAAATTTGAACATAATTATTATGGGTTTGATTCATCATTTTCCCAAATTTCCTTCAGAAAGTATTCAAAATCGGGTTTCAAAATTGGGGTTTGGGATATGTCATGCATGCACGAAGTGACAACGTTGTTTAGTAGAATTGCTTTTTCTGCTATAGAATAACGAAATATTTATTCCTACTCTGTGGTACACACGTGTTCTTGTCAATATAACCAAACAATTTCCGTTTGCGATTTGTCAGTAATATGACAGTCTGTGCTCTTCTTTTTCTATTCCTTGGTCGTTGTCTTCTTCTCTAACCAGATCGAAGTATAGCTATCTCTGTTTTCCTAAGCGAAGTAACACGTTTGACGTCCTTTTCTCTCCGAGAAAGCTGAATTCGACGTTGCCATATCGTGCACTCATGAAAAATCCCCTTTTTTATTTTTCAGTTTTAGGTGATCAAACATTCTTTTAAAAATATAATATTGAAATTATATATTTGAATTGTGATGATTTGAAGGTTTTTCATGAGAATAACTGCATTTTCGTTCAAAGGAAAAACCCCCATTGCTTCATGATAATACCATACGCTATCAATTCGGGTTGCGCAAAATTATTCTTTAGTATTATAAGCATTGTTTTCTTATCTTCACTCCTTTGATTTTTCGATCAATAAAAATCGTTTCTTCTCATTTAGAATTTCTGAAATGATAATAACATAATTATCCTCGCATAAAAACAATCTTTCCCGATATAATCAGATTATTCGACCGTATCTAATTGAGATTGTTTCCAGTCAGAGTTCAAACTTTATTAGATCATTAAACCCCGAATTTCCGAGGTTAGCAAATGTCGATACACTCAATATAATGAATCGACAAAATTTAATATCAGTGTTTATATGAACATTTCGGTTACTCAAAACTGATATTTTCAAATTCGATAAAATATTGTGGGAGTGTCTGGTCCTTGATCCTCACCCACATCTGAGGCTGCAACTGACAGGCTGAGTACGTCGCTGAATGAGTGAAATGACTAGATGCTCTTATATCGACCGAGACAATGACGAAAAACACGGAATGCAGTCAACCTGCAAGTCGACTTTATCCAAGTTGAGTTCTATGGTTCACGGCGTAATATTGAACGACTGTGTGACCATTAATGGAGGTTGTTTGGATTGCTATTCAAAGCGATTATCATAAGAAGCAAGTACACTCAATTATTCTGAGTCCCTAGCAGTCTGATGAAGGACCTGCGAAACAACAAAGGACCTGCGAGGCTCTTGCTCTTCAACGGAGCGAAGGAGAAGAAGTCTCGAAATGTAGGTCTATTGGCGCAGAGTTGGCGCTGCGAATTCTGCTATTCTATCGGCAGATTTCGTTGGTATATTTGAATTGAATCTTTCGTCGTGGGGTTTCAGTTTCATTTAATGAAGACTATGTGCACTTTGAAATGTAGGGTACTCAAAATACTTGCAAACTAAAATTCGAGGGATGCACGGATGTGAATTGGTCAAATTCTTACATAGTGGTCATCCATACAGGTACTGACCTCGTCCAAAGTTCTGATCATATGATACAAATGAAATTTTGCATGAATCGACATTTCACAACCCCGATTTACAAACTGCAATTCGATCGAATGTGCTCATAGCAGGCCGGCGGCTGTTTGTAACTGTAATAATCACTATTCATAATAGAAGCATTTGTGATATTATTATCACAAAATTTTCGAAAAAAAAGATATTATGATCGAGTCAAAATTGAGAATTCATATGTATACTGTCTCTCAATCCCACATTGTGGTAGCTCATTGATATGTATTTTTCTCATGTAGGTTTTGTTTTTCTCAATGAATTATTTCAACTATACAAAGAGTGACCTGTTCATTACACCTCATATAATAAATATGGAGTTCAGTCTTTGGAAATTGGACATTCGAACTACCGGTTCGTGTGAATTATTTGCTCATATGAACTATGGTTCCTATGGACTACTAGTTCATCTGCACTACCGATTCAGTTGACAATCTATTGAGTGGGTGGAACTACTTGGGCTCTAGTATGAATTAGGAGAGTTAAACAATTTAACTTATCGAAAAGCTATATGTGTTGCAATTTCGAAGGAATTCCATTCATTAATTTCTGGATCTTCAAGATAAAAGAATTCTACCTGGCACAGATTCTGAAACAAGAACATTTTGGAAGTAGAGACTAGAAATTTTTCGAAGTCCAAAAAGAAATTACTGAAATAAAAAGTATTTCTCTACGAAGGCGTAGAAAGGCCACTCTTTGTCGACAAAAGTTTTTCTACCTAATTCCGAGTTTAAACTCGGCATTAGACTAATTCCGACTTTGAACTCGGAATTATAGACTAATTCCGAGTTTGAAGTCGGAACTAGAGACTAATTCCGACTTTAAACTCGGAATTATAGACTAATTCCGACTTTAAACTCGGAATTATAGTCTATAATTCCGAGTTCAAAGTTGGAATTAGTCTATAATTCCGAGTTTAAAGTCGGAATTATAGACTAATTCTGACTTTAAACTCGGAATTATAGACTAATTCCGACTTTGAACTCGGAATTATAGACTATAATTCTAATTCCGAGTTCAAAGTCGGAATTATATATAATTCCGAGTTTGAAGTCGGAATTAGTCTATAATTCCGAGTTCAAAGTCGGAATTAGTCTAATTCCGAGATTAAAGTCGGAATAAGGTGGAAAAATTTTTGTCGACAAAGAGTGTCCCTTCTACGCCGTCGTATTTCTCCATGGAAAGAAATGATTCTTGTAATTTTCTGATTCTCGAAAAATGAGTTGTAATGAATACTTTATTGATGAGACATCGGGAATGTGAGTGGAAAAAATCTTCTCTTCAATCGAAATGAAGGAATATTGAAGTTTATCCTTCACAGTTGCGTGATCAAAGAGAATGATGTTTTCAAGGTTACATCGAGAGGAGAACGATTTAATTAGGTTTTATCCTCTCCTTCCACCCTTTTATTAATTTACTACGATCAAAAGAAATCATTAGGAGCAAATGAAACTTCAGGATTGTTCCCAGGGAATTAATTAAAAAGTTTTCAATTTCAGAGTGAATTCATTCACTGATGTTTTTCGAAAGAATATAGAAACTTTTGACTTCCACCCGAATTCAGAGTAAACTCCAATCCAGTGGGTTTACATAATTAGTATTTTGAGTCGCTTCAAAGATGGAATTTTCTCGCATGACCTAATGAAGTGCTTCAAAACAAACATTTTTACTGAGAACACGGTGGATATACGTATAAATTCATTACTAAGGAGTCGTTATTCTCTACTTCGATCGACGACGGAATGGCAACACTGTCATGAGCATTATTAATTCTTTATTTGAGTATCGATTGATATATAATGCTCCTGGTTGCAAAGCAGCATGGTGGCCATTTTTGGTTTATTATTTGATAGAGCAAATAATAATCCTTAGTGATCGACCAAAAAAAAAAAATTTAAACCCCCCTGAAAATTTCACAGTTTACGTTTTGGAATATGTAGATTTGAATGAACGAATAAAAAAAATCCGTCCGTCCGCCTCCCGGGGCTTTTCTCTGGAAGTACTGAACGGAAATCCTTGAAACTTGGTAGAAAAATCGTGTCTCACTCAGGGTTGATTCTCCAAGCTTTTCAGCAGGATCAGTGTACCCTAAGGGGGAAAAAAAAAATTTTTCTCGAAAACTTACCACCGAATTTTCATGAAACTCTGAACGTTGATTACTGTTGCATAACTGAACCTAAAAAATTTTACCCGAATGATTTCCGACCAGTGGTTCCTGAAATATAAAGAAAAACGCTGCAAATTTCCAATAATATCGGTGTCAACCGGTATATTGGGTTACTTAGCTAAGAAAATAATGAACCCTTGTGTAAAATTTGCAGTGTTTTTTCTCGAAAACCTGAAAACTTGAGAAAAATCGGAAGAGGAATACTTGGTCAAACTGAAAACGTACTTTGATGAAATTTGACGATATATCCTTCTGATTGTTTGTATCAATCTAATGATATATCATGAGGGAAATAAATGAGCAATTACCTCCAATTCGAATTTGGGCATGGAATTCATCATCTGGATCCTCATTTATTCCAGTGTGAGCGAGAGAATTGAGCAAGGATTGACAGGAAACAAATTCAGTTAAAATTTCAATGAACATCACCAATGACAGGATGTCCCGCACATGTATACAAGTTTTCAGACGGTGACTCATCTTTTGTAACGATCAGTTGTTGGAATTCGGAAGATGCAGAAATCCTTCGAAGTCGAATCATTCTCGTAGGAATATAAGGATTTTATGTTTGATCGTCTTGTGTCTGAAGATCGATCATTCTCTCCGATCCCCGCTCGTTAGGAAAAGAATGTCGACAGTCTAGAGGTTGAAGTCAAGGTGGAGGAAAGAAAAGTCTACTGAGAAACCTCCGCTGTCTAATTGTTCCCAAATTTTTGTTCACCTATATTGGTATATAATATACTGAAATTGATTTGTTGGAAAACACTCAGAAGTGTGTGCATCTGGCAGCTTTTACATTTTGGTTCGAATTCTTAACTAAGGCGGTCTATATATCGACTCCAGCTATGAACGCTTTACTTCATACATAAATGATTTTGCTATCTTTTCAATCAAACGATCCCCGGGAAATTATTCATGAACCTTGAAGCTGTCATTTTTCAACCAAGGACTGGCTTCAATTAGTCCGGATCAGTATTGCAGAAACAGAACTTCAAGATCACTTCAGATCTCCGAAACCGTTTGTCATAGTATGCTCATTAACGAACTCAACCAAGATATTATTCATACCTCAAACCTCAAAAATGTCCAGTCTATGCTCTTATGTATTTCAAAGTTATTGTGACATCGGACGGAAGTTATCATTAAAAACCATTTTCGAGTCGAAATTCTATGATAACAGACATTTGGACAAAATGATAGCTCGTTGTTTCCTTGGAACAAGAGCTCAGCAACACGATCCATCGGAAGATCTGGGAGACATTGTATGGGTTGAGCAATGTCAAATTCAATTCCGTATGTGCACTAATTTTGAAAAGGAGGATTAGTTTGGTTTCAGGGTAGGTTTGATGCCCAGAAATCTCGGTTGAGTTCGTCAGTTATTTCCTGAATACTGAGTCCTGAGACGATCAGACAAAAGCTTCGTCATTAGAATAGGAATACCGATGAGTAAAGTTGTGCAAAATTCCGCGAGGATCGTATCTTTGAAAATGAAAAAAAAAGTCCAAAAAATTTCTTTTTTGCGCGCATGTTCTAGGGGAGCAGCGTTTTGTCCAAATGTCTGTAATTTTGGATGATTGAGCCGACAATGCTCTCAATCGACTAGGTTGGAATCACTGATGACGAATCCGGTGTCAAAATCGATTCTGTCCGGCCGGCCGGCCGTTCGTCCAGCCGAGGACACGATAACTGTCGACAGGAGCAAGCTAGCAACTTAAAACTTTCAGGGTAGGTCGCGCATCAGAATGCCGCGGTTAAGTTCGTTAATGGGACAAATCGGTCGAATAGTTTCGGAGTTTTAGGCACTTGAAATTTTGAAGTTATTTATTTTTTATTTCAGGAACTACTTGAGCGATTGGATTCAAACTTGGCATTTTTTTTCGACATTTTTTCCAAAAAATTTTTTTTTTCGGAAACCATTCATCATATTCAAAAAAAATTACACTCACACTTTGAGCTTCTTATTTCACAGCAGTGTACCAAATTTCAGTTCGATTCGATCATAAGTTTTGGAGATATTGGGAAAAAATATGTCAAATTTCGAGGTTTTCTTCTCGATATCGTTGTTTTTTTTTGGTATAACTCGAGAAATACTGATTCAATCCTGATAAAGCTTCGCAGCTAGTTTGAAGATGCCGAAAGACAACTTTATGCAAAATTTGGTGATGATCGTGTCATAAGAACAATTTGAAAAAAAAATTCTGTGATTTTCTTATAATCTCATCCTCATTAAATTCCGTATGAACCTTCGAACTGTAATTTTTCGATGAAGTTACTGGATTTCAATTCGATCTGATCTGTATTTTTGGAAATATTGGAAAAATAAAATTTTGAATGGGTATATCTGCGGAATTGTTGGGTGGATTTTACCCATTCATGAATTCGGCCTTCGTAATTAAGGTCCAAACCTTCTCTACAAATATGGAGATTCTAAGTTGTTTCTTTCGGAAGTTATTGTGTTTACGCAGTCGGCCGTTAGGCTGACCGTAAATACAATAACTTCCGGAAGAAACGACTTAGAAACTCGATATTTGTAGAGTAGGTTTGGGACTTGATTACGAAGGTAGAATTCGTGAATGGGTAAAATCCGCCCGATGATTCCGTAGATATACCCATTCAAAATTTTATTTTTCCAATATTTCCAAAAATAGATATTAGATCGAATTGAAATCCAGTAATTTATCAAAAAAAAATCCCAAAAGCACTTCGTGAAGGCAGCAGCTTTTGCGTGCATGTTCAAATTCGTTGCTGAAGCGGTCATCTACTTTGAACATGCGCGCAAAAGCTGCTGCCTTCACGGCCGAAGATCCTCCAATTAATTAGGGAAGAGTTCGGCACAAAATTACCATCATTGTCCCCCACTTAGATGCTCATATGATAATTCAATTCATCGACGCGAACCGCACAGGGTGGTGAACACATTCAAACGAATACGCATTAAGGTCAGAATGATACAAATTTATTAATATACAACTTAATAATAGTCACGATCAACTGTCTCTGTCTGAACTCGAGAACTCGGTAGCGCCATTCTTGTCCAGTTTCCCGTCGCACCTCGGGAGGCCTTGAGACGTACCTAGTTCAACATCCGCACTATTCGGGCTCTGCTGTAAGAAAGAGCTGCTACAGCTAGCCTTCTCACGTTTTTTCACTCCGGTACACCGGACGGCCATTTCACTTTCGTTTCGTGCGCTTTTTATCTCGTTCATTGGGCTATTACGGACAGGCCTTAACTATTTGGGACTTTTCCACGCTACTTTGGTTTCGGAGGTTTACGGGGAATGTTTCTTGTTTGTTTCTTTCACTTCTGGCATAGGTTAATTGTTGAATTGGGAGTACTCATGAGATTTCAAGACATGAGGACTCACAAGGTCATCGATAACAGAAAGAAAAGAAAATTTCAAAAAGCACTGCCGTGAAGGCAGCAACTTTTGCGCGCATGTTCAGTGTAGATGACCGCTTCAGCAACGAATTTGTACATGCACGCAAAAGTTGCTGCCTTCACGACAGTGCTTTTTGAAATTTTTTACTGATAAATTACTGGATTTCAATTCGATCAAATCTGTATTTTTGGAAATATTGGAAAAATAAAATTTTGATTGGGTATATCTACGGAATCATTGGGCGGATTTTACCCGGCCTAACGGCCGACTGCGTAAACTTCCGAAAGAAACAACTTAGAAACTCGTTATTTGTAGAGAAGGTTTGGACCTTAATTACGAAGGCCGAATTCGTGAATGGGTAAAATCCACCCAATGATTCCGTAGATATACCCAATCAAAATTTTATTTTTCCAATATTTCCAAAAATACAGATCAGATCGAATTGAAATCCAGTACTCCATCGAAAAATAATAGTTCGAAGATTCATACAGAATTTAATGACGATGATATGATAAAAAAATCACAGAATTTTTTTTTTCAAATTGTTCTAAAGACACGATTATCACGAAATTTCGCATAAAGTTGTCTTTCAGCATCTCAAAACTAGCTGTGAAGTTTAATCAGGACTAAATCAGTATTTCTCGAGTTATACCGAAAAAATCAACGATATCGAGAAGAAAACCTCGAAATTTGACATATTTTTTCCCGATATCTCCAAAACTTATTATCGTATCGAACTGAGATTTGGTACACTGCTGTGAAATATGAAGCTCAAAGTGTGAGTGAATTTTTTTTTAGTATAATGAATGGTTTCCAGAAAAAAAAATTTGTAAAAAAATTTTTTTTTAAATTTACTGACAATAAGATCCTGACGAAATTTGGCTCAAAGTTGCGCGTCGTTATACTCCACCTAACTGCCAAGTGTGAATCCAATCGCTCAGGTAGTTTCTAAAATAAAAAATAAATAACTTCAAAACTTCAAGTGCCTATAACTCCGAAACTATTCGACCGATTTGGCCCATTAACGAACGTAACCGCGGCATTCTGATGCGCAACGTATCCTGAAAGTTTCAAGCTGCTAGCTTGCTTCTGTCGATAGTTATTGTGTCTACGGCCGGCCGGCCGGACAGAATCGATTTTGACACCGGATTCGTCATCAGCGAGTCCAACCTAGTCGATTAAGACCATTTTCGGCTCAATCATCCAAAATTACAGACATTTGGACAAAACGATAGCACGCTGTTCCCCTAGAACATGCGCGCAAAAAGATTATGATTGCTTGGTGTCAGATATGGTGAAAATTATGATTTGGACACATTGCGTTCTCCATAATATGTCCTGTTGTAATCAAGAATGAGAGGCATAGTTTAATTGTGCTGTTCTGAAGATAATTCATTTCTCCTTATTGTTATTGAAAATTTTGTGAATATTTGCGTGCATGTTTCAGGGAACAGCGTGCTATCATCAAATGTCTATTATTTTATTATAGTTTCTGGGGGTCAATTCTTGAATCTCGATCAAGAATTGAAGAGTATGACAATTGTCATGTGTTTATTTTCTAAGGTTTCTCCAGCATCTGCAAAATTTGTGTGAGTTCTAATGGTAATTTCGACTATGTTTTCAGGCAAATATTCAAGAAATGAACTGAATGCAAGATATGGAGAAATTTCAAATCCGAATATAAACATACCTAACCTTATCACCGTTTCCTTCGACTTAGCAACGAGTGGTACGGAGTATGGAAGATTGCCGGGTGACATTCGGTTCCACGCGCAGGTCATGTCTACTTATTGTTCATATTTAAATTAGAAAATCGACGTAAACATATGACAATTGAAATACTCTTCAATTCTTGATGGAGATTCAAGAATTGACCCCCTGTCCGACCCTCCGGCCGACAACTGAGTTTGGTAATGGGCTAGACCGGCCAAACTATTTTTTCTAAGTTATAGTCATTTGAATTTTTGAGGTTTTTCCTCATAGATAAATTAGGTACATCTGTTTTATTTATTTATGAAAATGAAAGTTTGAATGGGTTATGTCTGAATCTGATAATTCTTGGAGAAAATGAAATAAACAAAGAAAATTAATAATTATAAATTGAAGATGAATCTCAAAGCTAATATGAGTGATAGCTAGATGAATTCCTCATTATCGAAAATTAAACCAAGAGAAGAATATTCAACTCTTACCGCTCACGAAATTTGGAATACCTAACTTGTTTATTGTACTATAAATACAACTTTTTTCACCAACTGGAATGTCAAAAGTAAGTTGACGCTTGTTTCCATAACAGAGTTGCTTATTTCGAAGATTTGAATGGTATATCTTAGGCTTGGAAAAACTTCAGTGTTCAGGTTTCCAGGGGCGGCTAGCCTGTTATGAAAATTTATAATGCCTATAACTTTTTATCTAGGCCGAATCGGAAAAAATGGTAGAGGACAAATATGTTTCTTTCAGCTTCAAGAATCTTCTGTTACAATATTCTGCAAGGTCAAAGACTCACCCTGTATATACAAATAAATGAAATTTTGAATGGGTGTAGGTATCTACTTTAGAAATTTCGAGTTTCTAAGTAACTTTTTTCGGAAGTCATTGTGTTGACGTTCGGCCGACCATAACACTAGAGCGGATAATACCGATTAAGATGAATCCTGAAATATTCGGTCGATAAGTTGAGTACATCATCCTCTGCTAGTAACGATTCCCAACGGAAGTAGATATAAAGATTCCAGGAAAATCAAAAACGTGGCTGATATTGATAATTTCACAACATTTTTCGATGTTGTTACAATATCCTCTTCACAAGTCTTCACTTATTAACTGTTGTGTCGGCAGTATCTGCCTCGATAATACTTCTGTTTGTTTTCTTGGACGGAGACCACACACAGGCACACACACTGTCGGGGAAGAAATGAATTGTGGAAATATGAATTCAAGGTCTGCTTCTTCAGTATAAATATAGAAAAAGTTTTATATATTTATATAAAACTTTTTCCAGAGACCAAGGTTTAATATTCATGAAATTGAGAATCATTGAGATGAAAAAGAATTATAGATAATATTTTATGGACTCAGCGAAAATGAATATTAGTCATTGAGATATTTTACATGTTACTACATAATAAAACAATACGCTTCCAGACGCATTATTTATTAATCAACAATGCCACGTAACGGGAAGTAGCTCCTCGTCAATGCCAATCGCGACTACCATTTTAATGAGTACCTTTTTCCTCTGGATAAAACATCAGCCGTCGACTATTTTCACGCCTGTGTGTAAGGCAACAATTACTTCATTCTTATCGGATTTGTCAGGATAGAACTAGAACAATTGGAAAATCGTTTCTGATCATGGAAAATATCCAGATTAAATAATTGAAAATTAACTTGCTTGTTCAATTTTGAAGCCAATTATCCCATGAGATTTTGAATGTACATCATCTCGTCATTTTTCAACCAACTACTAGATTTCAATTCTATCGGTACTATATTTTCAGAAATATAGGGAAAAGAATTTCGAATCTACACAGGGCGAGCCTCTAAGTTAAGCATTGGTTTTAACAATAGATTCCTCTCATCATAATAATCATAATAGCGGCGGTAGCTCAGTGGTTAGAGCGCAAGCCCCATGATCGTAAGGTCTGGGGTTCAAGCCCTTGGACGGGAACTAACTTTTCCGGTTTTTAGGGGACCGTCCAACTATTCGCTGTTGGGTAAACAATTAACAGTTCTGTTCCTAACGTGGCGCAAGGAATTAGTAACAAAGCCTACACAGAACACACCCGGTATCCTAACTCGCACAAGCTTTAAGCTTCTGAGGGGTTTCGTTGAAGCCTAGGATATTCGGAAAAAATACGAAAATATAAAATGCACTCTTTTCTTCAGCATTTTTTCAGATTCGGCTTCAGGAAAACATACAGGCTTTTTGAATTTCCGAAAAAATCAGTCTTTTTTTGTAGCTTTGGTATGGTTATTTCGAATGAAATGAATTTCGATGAGAAGTTATCCATAATTATGATAGATATTTTAAATCAATTACTTTCATTCTACCTCGAACAGTTCACTTGTAGTTGACTCGCCGATTGACAATTTATTAAAAATTAGCATGAAAAATGTAGATGAAGTTTATCTTGAGTCACTCTGAAAATCTTCAATCAATTTCTTTATGATTTTTGAGTTTTGAACTCAGCGTTTTCGAGATATTCGACTTTTAATATTACAAAAGCTGATGAAATTTCTAGAAATTCCCTTTGTGGGTTCGTCCCTGAGCTAGTGAAGGCTTTTAATTAAACTCCGCTCAAAACAAACAATACACAGAGTTCATCTATTTTGTGACCAAAGCTTAGGCATAGAGACTACGTCACCATATTTATGAACCAGACTTTCCATAGAATTCATAGAGTTCAATTAATATGTTTACACTAATGAGGTGATTCCATATGTAAGTTTCATGAAAATAAGGATAACTATGGAATTTTCAAATGATAATGGGCGAGAATGAAATTGTGGAAGATCAGTGATTACCTGAGCCGAACCTGGAAAAATGGAAACTAAAAAAATTGTTGAATTTGATAGGAATAATCAATCTCACGCTAAAATTAATGTCGACTTGAATCCTTGTTTATCGAATTTGAACTCTGGTGTCTAAGATCCAAACCAGCTCTACATATCATATCGAATCTCCAAGTAATTTTTTTCGGATTATATTTGCTAACGGTTGACCCAACGGCAGATCGCAAACCTTTTCCTCTTTCCATACAACATATTTGCCTAACAGGAAAATTTTGAGTTTTCCAATTGAATTATTCCTGGAAAGGAAGGTGTCACTCTCACTTGAAAAAAATTACATAACGTTCGCTTGGTGCGGCAATAAAAGCACAGAGTCTATTTCGAATATTCACATTACGGAACACAACAAAACTGAATTAGTAGAATCACCAGTATTTCAGACAACTCGGCCATGATTATCTTTCAACAATTGTTTTGTCATCGTTGATATAAAATCGACATTTTTATTCATTCAGAAGCTATTCATTAATGTGATTATTCCACTGACATGCCACAAATCTGCTCTTGCCTTGAAAAATGCTTTGACGCATGTACAGGGTGATTCATTAAGGTTGGCCACCGGCCGTATCTCGGAAACCGTTTATCCTATGACTTCCGGAAAAAAAATCTAATGACAAACTCGGGCCCTAGAAAATGATTAAAAATAATTTCAAGTTCGTAGTTCCCCACTAGAGGGCGCAATCTATCACTTGCAAAATATAATCTCATTTTTTACGAAATATTCTCCAGGTAACAGTGGTAAAGAATAATAAAATAAGAATCTACTCTTTCTATTCAACAACTTTTGTTTCAGCAATTTTTCAATATTTCCTATTTTTTAGTGATGGGATGGATTAACTCTTCTTCACGAAAAAAAAATTCTTACTCCTGTATGGGTGAACCGATATTCACGTGATTAGATTTCATTTGAAGGTCATCGAAAGCAGATCACAGAAACATATGACAACAATATACCGGGTGATCCAATTAAAAACTACAGACTGTTTTATGTCACTTCGCCCTATTTGTGCGTATTACTAGAAAATTTCAAATGCAATGCCATGATTCTAACCGAGTGAGAATAAGCCAAGCATTATCACCTACTGACTTTTTAAAATCACAGACAGATATCATTGGTCATTTCGGAGTTATTGACATTTTTGTGAATTTTGATAAGTATTGATCAACCCTGTGAAATGCAGGAGGAATTGAGTTATTTCATCTCTAAACAATTAGATAAAAGGAAAAAACTCATCAAAACAACGAAACAAGCTGATTTAGAACCAGTAAGCTTTGGCGATACTGTTCATTTTCGGTATCTATAGCTGTAAAAGTTTTTTAGGACGATTGCAAACCACTATTTTATGATGCCCCATTATTCAAACGAAGAAGCATATGATATGCTTGATGTTCATTTTGAATGTTTAGAAAATGCAGTAGCTGAAAGGGAATACCCGATACGATATCCTGAAAGACGTCGTCATTCCAAAAGGGTATTCAAAAGATTGACACGAAGAGTGCGAGGAACTGGTAAGGTTCAATATCTCGGAAGAAAAAATAGAAAACGTAGAAGCCGTAATGAGGATAATATCTTAAAAGTTTTGGCTTATTAACAAGACAAAGGTGCTTGAAATTTTGACGGAAGATCTTCCAATTCTTTCAGAAACTATTGCCATTCAAAGCTGGTTAGATATGTGGTATTACCAAGATGGTTTGCCCGGCGCATTATGCTGCTAATTTTAGAGAATATTCATATAACGTCTTCTCAAAGAGGTATATTGGAAGAGGGAGTATTTTTCCATGGCTAGAAAGATCACCCGACCTCACAGTATTAGATTTTATTTTTGGGGGAGAATAAAGAGTTAGTAAGTAGTTAGTTAGTTTTCCGAACAACCCCCACTACAAGTTGAGGATATTCAAAATAGATTTCGACAGGCAGCTTCTTCTCATACTCAAATTGTGGCCAGTGTCAACTCGACGAAAGAAAGACTAAATTTATGTGTAGAAAATAATGGTAGACATTTTAAATATTTGAATTGATTAGGGGTAAGTGTTGTTTTTCTGTTCAAATAAATTCGTTGTTGCTAATTTTTGTTTTATTTTATCGCATCATTGTTATTTCATGTGGTTTGAGTATTTTGCTGTGTTGTCATGACGCGTAAAGTCACTTCCGTGTTTATTCAAGCTCACAGAAAGGATCAACATTGATCAAAATTTACAGAAATGTCAATAACTCCGAAACGACCGATGATATCTGTCTGCGATTTTAAAAAGTCAGTAGGTGATAATGCTTGGCTTATTCTTACTCGGTTAGAATCATAGCATTGCATTTGAACTTTTCCAGTAAAACGCACAAATAGGGCGAAGTGATATAAAACAGTCTGTAGTTTTTAATTGGATCACCCGGTATATTGTTGTCATATGTTTCTGTGATCTGCTTTCGATGGCCTTCGAATGAAATCTATTTACGTGAAAATCGGTTCACCCATACAGGAGTAAGAATGTTTTTTTCGTGAAGAAAAGTTTATCCATTCCATCACTAAAAAATAGGAAATATAGAAAAATTACTGAAACAAAAGTTGTTGAATAGAAAGAGTATTATCTAATTTTATTATTCTTTACCACTGTTAGCTGGAGAATATTTCGTAAAAAATGAGATTATATTTTACAAGTGATAGATTGCGCCCTCTAGTGGGGAACTACGAACTTGAAAATATTTTTAATCATTTTCTAGGGGCCGAGTTTGTCATTAGATTTTTTTTCTGGAAATCATAGGATAAACGGTTTCCGAGATACGGCCGGTGGCCACCCTTAATGAATCACCCTGTACATGAGGTCATATTCTTTCGCATGAACTCAAAACACACACTCGTGGATGCTGAAAAACTCAAGTACCATATCATACCACTGCTATTGCATAGCAGCCTACTGAATATATTTCCCAAAACTTTTGCGAGGGTCCTACAAAATCAAAAACATAACCAAGTGCAAGATGAAAAGAATATGCTGAAAGTTTTCGCGCAATCGAAAATGGATGCATCTAATTGGACAGGAAAGCGAGATCTGAAAAGCATGAAAACTGGGTCAATTTTCCACTTCACCTTTCTCGGAGAAAAATCGTTAGGGGAAACGCAATGAAAGGTTCCAAAGGAGCAAGTATGGAAGAGTTTTGAAAGTGAATGCCGAAGGAGATCATTAAAATTTAGTTAGTGGTAAAAGCTTGATGTAGATATCATAACAATTGTTTGATGAGAGAAGGGTTTTCATTGATAACACTCTGGAAAGATTTGGATGAAGTATCTGGCATTTTTTATTAAGGATCATGAACCTATTGATGAATGCTACTTGAATCTCAAGGTATTGGTGATCAAAACTGCTTACATTTTTTCAGAGGTTCATTAATTCTTTCATCAATTCATCAAACAGGTTTAATTACGGAAGAGGCATAAGACATCAAAACATTCAATTTGCTTTAACTCATATAAAACAATGGTGGTGATCTCAGACAACGCACTGCGTTTCACGCGTGAACAAACAAACGTCATTTTTATTGAAATACTGCTGGTCACTAACATCACCCTGAAAATCTGAAAAAATCTTTCCTAGCTGAAAAACTTTCAGATAGACCATCGAGATCTCTTCCTGTTGACATTGGACTACCAGTTTGGTAAACTCGGCCCACTCGATCCAAGAACGCGAACAACAAATAAATCTGGTCGTATATCGAAGTAGCCATCATCGATCTGTATAGTTTAGTGTTACAAGGATGAAATTTATAACCGTATTGTTGGCTGTCTGCTATTTGGAACCCCTGACCGAGTTTTCACAGACGTATTGGACAATTAAGTTCGAAAATGGACTTATGTAAGTGAGCATTGTCGAACAAAGAGAAGAGGTAGGTCGCGACAAGAACCCACACGCTTTTACGTGACACTTCACTCGATACTTATGCTAATAAATGTGAGTTACGTCTGAGACGAACAACAATGGACCCGAATTGCTTCCAAAAACAACCGATAGCTTCATCGAAACAAACATAGTAATTGATTAAACAATACCATAACCGTTTCAGAACATAATTGCACATTTTATTTGTATAGTAGAGCAAGCAGATTTTGTGAACATCAATTAATTTTATTCGGAAGAGGTTCCTTCGAGACCCATAAAATAAATCATTCTCCGCCCTGAAAAAGTTAACTTCACCACTAGTATCTGACTGCGAAAATCTGCAAGGTCTTTGAGAGCCAGACTACATTGAGGCATCTGATGACCGTTGACTGCAAGTGGAGGACCATCAGAACCCATAGGTCGGTAGTATACAACTGGCAGAACATCTTACTAATCTTGGTTTGGATACTAGCGCACCATGGCATCAAGGACAAGAGAAACTGAGGATTTTACTTGCACAATCGTTTAATAAGCATGGTCACGGCACAAGTCACTGGCCACTGTGCTGAGGGATGTCACGTATCCAAGATTAACAAAGAAGTTCAGTCATCTATAGACCATGTTAATTAGCATCATAAACCACCGTACACTTCTCTTGGGAAATAAGCTTGTTGGTCCACGAACGACTAATTCTCTCTCCTGAGCAATGTAATCCTAAGCATAAGGTCTCCCAAAAATATGATCAACTTTTCGAAGGAGTTAATTTTATCAGCGAACCATAGTATAATGGCCAACGTACAAAACATATTATCATTTGGTGTACACTTTATTTTATCTCAGATATCGAGGAAGTCTCTGGTGGTTAAAAATAGTGACAGAAACAGATACCAACTTCATATTTCTTATACTTATGTGACCAATAAATTTTTTTTATGGAAATCAAGTCAATATTTTTTTGGAGCAACTTTTAGGTGGCATCCTCTTAAATTTTTCTGGTTACCAGAAACATCCAACCAGTGAAAGAAAACTCATTACAATATTGAGCTTCCTTTATGCATAATACTAATCTCCATCTTTTGTTTCAGGTTTGTACTTGAACTTCTTGACTCTGCTGTTTTACGTAAGTAAGATAAGTATTGGATCACCTTTGAATAATCCAGAAGAACTTTATCGGTTAAGCATCGTGCTGAGGTTAATTCTCAGAAAAAGCACGAGTGTGCAACTTATTGTATTACATCAACTATATCAGGTTGGCTGGTCTGATTGTGATCTTCGTACAGAATAGACTAAATGAATTAGAATTTAACTTTCGGACTGTTGTATAGGTCCGATGGCTGCGACATCACATTTTAATACGATCGCCTTCAAGTTTCACATCAATAGTAATGATATTCTTCGAGTTAATGGTAAAACATAATTTCAGATGGCTTAACCTCACCTGGTGCATTCAAACTCCATATCTTCCCTGAAAATGTCAAGTTCACGGACGGCCGAAAACACGGACATAATTAAATTTGACACGAATTCTTCATCAGTGAAATCAATCTATCATCACAGACCAACAAGACTAATCACTTCATCGTTTGCGGGAATCGCGTCTCTCCGACCTTGAGAAATACAACAAACATAACCACACTTTCTTCTTCCTCAGAACAGCTGTCAAATTAAATACTTGACTTTTTGGAATATCTAAAATCGAAATGTAAAAACGGATTTGTCTGGATTCAGGAATCACAAGATTAAAATCAGACTAAGATTTTTCGATTAAACCATTTGAAAAGCAAATTTCCAATACCAAAGCGAGCATTCTGTCACATCTTAAACTCCTATAGAAGAACTCGGTTGGACTAAATAAAAATTTTGGAAAAATGGAAAACCAGTTTACCTTAATCAGAAAATCTTTGTAGCGACACTTATAGGTCTCTAGGAAAACCCCCAAAATCCTTTGGGAGTTTGGGTGTGTTCTATTATATTGCAAAACTTTTTCTAATATGTGTGAATACAAACAAATTAATGTGTAAGAAATTAAGGAACTTTAAAAATTTATAAACAAGAAATAGACTTCCTTTAAAAACTACATTGTCTTACATTTTCCATAACACTATCAATTATTACTCATATAAATATGTTATTCGTTAGGTTTTCAGTAACTATATTGTTGTGAGTATACCATGTTTACGTGAAGTCTGCCAAACTGTTTCAGACACTGGTTTTTACATAATTTAATTCAGCAAGTTGAGTATTATCCATAATTGCTTCACTATTTTATCCATAAAGAATATATACAACAGTAATTCATTAAAAGAGGTATTTTTTTGGCTAAAACTTGTTCTTTGAAATCAATTTATCAAGCAAACAGAAGCATACTATTGTATTAAATGGAAAATGCATAGGAGTGATACTTTCACATCAAATGAGATTCATTTCAATATAAAATCAAACTATGAATAGACCAACTTTGTCCGATTTCAATCCTTGTGGTTGTGCAATCATATACAATTTTATTAGACATCCCAGTGTTTTAATTGAATAATGGAGGTTGTACTTCTTTTATTTCAGTTGCGATTCCTTTATTTTATATAAAATAAACATTATGAATGAGTCCACCTAAGTTCGATTCCAATTCTTGTTGTTGTACAATTAAAGCATATAATGAGGACTGTCATCATGAAATAGAACCTCAGAAATGACTGAACAATCGATTTTGTTGTAAAAACTGTTTGGATTATATTCTAAAATGGAACAGATACGAAATTATTCATTAAATAAATAGGACAAAAAATTAATTTCAGTTTGTTTACATGTTTATAACTTCTTCAAGGAAGTCCAAAAGCGGCGAGAGTGACGTAATACTATTCCTGCAATCTGATTGGCACCCCAAAGCACCCCAAACGCCTGCTAAAATTCTGATTAGCTCGATTCAGGGTCATATTTGCGTTGACATAGATTTCCTAAGTAAATGACGCGAGTGGTTTGTCTGGTTGGTCTGTGCTATCATCTTGAAATCACTTTTATATTATGAGGCCTTGTTTATTATATTGACCATTGCATGGAGCTCGTAGTCCTTTCCGTTTAGAAAAAGCAAGAATAAATCTTAGTTATATTCCGTTGACCTCGACGAAACAATACTCTACACATTTTTTGTCATTTTATAAAAACTCGAAATCAAAATGTTCATGAAGTCTACCATCGATACCCATAAAATACATTTTGGAAGCCCCCCAGCTATATCGAACCTATATTTCGTTGTAACTCCGGTTATAACAATCATATTAATATCAGTGGTACGTACGATAACAATCTTTCGAGGTGTGTTAAATTAAAGCATTCGATAATTTTATTCGCATATTTTGTACGGACGACGAACTCCCGAATTTAATCCATTCAAATCATTAGCTGTCAATTAGGTAAAAGGCTAACATTGTTAACATTTTACATAATTCCGCGGTCTTGTTTCACGGTAGAAGTTTTGGCAATGGAAGCAGGAATCTTCGGTTCAAGGATGTACATTATTATTATATCGCCTTCAAGTTTTGCTGACAAAATAAAAAAGAATTACAATTCCTCGGTGTGTTCGAGTCGACGAACGAGATGGTCCTTCGAGCGAGGATTTGTAATAGTTGGTAATTGGTTATTTATTCGGTACCAGGAATTATTTTTTGCGAGATATTTCATATTCTGGTCGTGGTGGTATGAAGGTGATAGATCTCATTAATTATTGATGAATTTTCCTGCTTTGTGAACCTGCTCAATTGAAATTTAGACAAATAAAATCCCTAACTCAACTCAACTATTTCGGAAATATTCTGAGTCTTCATTTGAAATGAGTGCACCATAACCTTTGCTGAAATTTCACATGAATTCGGATGTAACCCAAGAATGTTTTTCGGGATCTATTATAATACTTTCCAACATTAGTTCTAATTATTCTCTATAAATTACCAGTCCCTTACTCATCAGCGTTATTATTGCCCATAGAAAAACATGTTTGAGGAAACCATTGTTTGGTCTTGACTGGATTTCGATAAAATGCTGTCGAAAATGCAAGGTCGTTCAAATTTCAAAAAATATATTTTTTTTGAAGGAATACCCTCCATATTATTGAATTTTTGAATATTTCCTTAATGACCTTGAAGCTGTAAGATACGTTTCAAAAAGATTATGGTATATTGGTAGAAAATTAATTTTTTCGAAATCAGGAACGAATATCAATCCGAAAACTAAATAATATACAGGTGTCTTATTTGAAAAAAAATTATTTCTCGAAAACTTGTCACCCAATTTTCATGAAATTTTAAACGCTGATTACTGTTGCATAACTAAACCTAAAATTTTACCCGGATGATTTCCGACAAGTGGTTCCTGAGTTATAAAGAAAAACGCTGCAAATTTCCAATAATTTCGAAAATGAATCATAGCATTCTGTTCTAAGTTGTTTAAGTTATCAATGGTATATTGGGTTATTTAACTTAGAAAATAATAAACCGTTGTGTAAAATTTGCAGTTTATTTTCAGTTGCAATCAAACAACATCCACATTTTTCCTTACAGGCTGTATGAACGATGGTAACTGGTGTGTTATTCGTAGTCCACCTCTATTAGCAGTTTTTATTCAACCCATTCATAACGGTGCATAGCTCATATCTTGTAAAATTTCTGTAATGTATATTTATCGAACAATATTTTTTGATTTTTTGATGAATCCGATTGAAATTCTTCTCTCCTATCAAGCTATCTAGTTTGGTTAAGGAAAAATCGAGTCACATGTTAAGAATCTACTTTACGTTCACAGCATGTCATAGATAAATGAAAGCACTAACTTCTCTGTAGACTACTATAAGGTTCATACCCACATCTTTATTCCTACTCTTGTACTCTTTCACATTTTTAGTTATAGAGCGTTTAAATTCTTGGCATTGAAATTTGGAATTTTATGTTATTTTATTATGTACCCGCCATGTTTTAGCTAGTGGGTAGTTTTATTTAATGACCTACTCCTAGAACTTTATGATTCATTTCGTTTTGGTTCTTCTGTGATAAAACATGTGCGAAATCATTGCAACTTCTGCATAAAAGTAATTCTTCAAACTATTGACAATTCCAGAAGGACTTGAAAGAATTCTTGTAATTCTAGAAGCACATGGAAACTTGATTACTCACAAAAATTGTGTTGTATTGAAAAACGAAGAGATTTTGCTAAAATAGAAAAACTTATCCAATGCTGCTTGGCATTCTGATCTAAATGTTCAATATTGATCGAATGCCCCTCATAACTTTTTTCTTTCAGTAGAATCATTGGTTCATGAATTCATACCTTTCCAAAATTGAAACAGGAAACATGCAAGAAGAGCACTAGTGAACTCCAAAGAACAAGCAACGAATCTGCAACGTTTTCATAGTCAATTACCGTGTAAATACTTCTTGACAGTAATTGAGGGGATTATGCCCATTCCACGTTTAAAACACGAGTACTTATTAGGAGAAATTCCTCTGTGAATGCTCGAAATCTTTATTAGATTACACCCCTTTATTACATTACACCACATTATATTTTATGCTTTATCAGGATACTACTTCGTGACTAGTCAGTGTATTTATGCGGGTAAAATTCCCCATTTATACGGTATCCAACCAGTCTGTCCTCTTGAATCATTGATACTCTCCTAACCAAAATGTCAGTTCACCATTACAAATGTCATGCTTCCTTTTTCCAGATTAATCTATTTTTCATGGATAGCAACCCTTCGGTTTCTAGTGTCCGATAGGATATGTGCTGCCAATCCAATACCTGCTCTGAAATACAACTGGAAATCGTTTTAATAAAAAAATTGTGTCTAGACGACTATAGTTTGATCTCTGATATTAAAATTCATACCGAAATTATACATAAGTAACATTTGTATGTTTTTCAAGGTGTTATAAACGAAAACTCTCATTCTAGAAATTCTTTCTTCAATTGAAAATGACATTATTTGTTGGCTGCGAAAAATGATTCAATGTGTTTTGCAAAATGGTGTATGCGCTAGTGCCATTTATCGTTTTGATCAAGGGCGATTCAATAAATGGAGAATTTATAAGAATAAAGAGGTAAGGGAAAACTATATTCCTAATACTAGTGGAATTGTGTTCATTTTTTCTGAAGTTGTATGAGAACTGATATTTGGCTTGGCCACTGCGTGTGCTGCTTCTTCATGAAGATCTAAAAAGCATGTCGAAAATCGCACTTATTCCCCATGTGATCAGTATATTATCTTTGCATAAGATAGTATAATTATTATTGAGTCCGGACACAACTTCACTGCTGGGCTTCGATATACAGAGTGTAACAGCCAAATGGAATAAATTCGATAACGAATAAATGAGGGCGTGTTGCGAAAAACGCTCGGACACGTCGATTTGTAATTTTAAATGCGCATATTTTTCAAGAAAATAAAATTATATAGGGTGTTCCATTCGACCGTGGCCTATACCAACTTTCTTATTTCAAATGTAAACTCCTGTATATTATTTATTTTTTGGATTCTTCAGAAAATTCTAGACATAATTCATGTACAATGTCTTATACCTATCTTCAACTTTTCGGGAATATTAAGTGTTTTCAGATTTAGTGCAAAAATCAACGTTTTAAATAAAAATTATTCCATTTCACAAATTGGGTACATTACACTTAAAACCTAATAAGTAATATTGATTATTTCTTAATAATTGAAAAAAAAACATTAATGTCAATGTAGGAAATGTTCAAAATGCTCGCCGCGAACGTATTGGCAACATGCTAATCTGGTGAGAATTGTCTTCTAACGTTACTCAACATTTCTGAAAACACCTAATATTTCCGAAAAAGTTGGAGATCGGTACAGGACATTGTACATGAATTATGTCTAGAATTTTCTGAAGAATCCAAAAAATGAATAATATACAGGGGTTTACATTTGAAATAAGAAAGTTGGTATTGGCCACGGTCGCATGGAACACCCTATATGATTTTATTTTCTTGAAAAATATGCGTATTTAAAATTACAAATCGACGTGTCCGAGCGTTTTTCCCAACACGCCTTCATTTATTCGTTATCGAATTTATTCCATTTGGCTGTTACACTCTGTATATAACGTCAATTCATTTATGATTATTTTACCTATTTATTTATTTTATCTACTTCAGAGGTTTTCGGAAACTGATCGAGTAACTTAACTGGGGACACACGAATAACAGTTAGTGAATGTTTCTCTTTCAATATTAGCTAACCTGGGTTACTGATCGTGAAAAGAACGTAATTTGCTATCAGCTGGAAATATGTAATGCTAGTAACATTTATTCTATTCTCAACTTCTTCCATAATGATTCTGCAAACTTTTGTCAGGACATTAGTTCTAAAGTTTGTGGAATTATATGAATCCAAAACTCAAACTAATTTTACTCTCGAGATCAGAAACCGTTTTCAGTTGTCGATATTAACAGTGTATTTCTCATTATTACTTCAAAAGTTCAACACTTGTTCATATACAACAGAACTTTACTCCAGTCAGTTTTCTCGCAACTTTAAGGCTTGAAGGTTTCAGATTACTTCAGAAATTCAGGTCGATTCTGTTTGCGTATTGCTATGAACCTTGCTATTCTAGTCATATTGCTATCTTTCTAATTTATAGCAATATGGCCATGATGTTACGTATTCTGTTTCGAGTGTTATAGCAATGTTTGTTATGAATTTTGTCATAACAATATTGCTATCATAGACTTCCATAATTGGTGATTTTAGAGCTGACAACACTGTATTTTGTGACTTTAGAACTACAAGGAAGATGAAAATAACCCTAATTCGTGAGTTTTCTTTATGGTTTCGCATACATAACCTCTATCTACGGCTTTCTTTATTCATGTAAACATCGACATAAAAAATGTTAGGAAACGAAACGAGTCAAATTGACCAATAACCAATTTCCTGGATACCAAAAAAATATTGGTTATCAGAAATCGAATGCAGCAATTTCATTCAGGCGTTAATAATTCGAAATTCGATAAACTTTTTCGTTGGCACTTCAAAGGGATTGCTGTTGTTGAGATGATTAGAATAATCATCTCAGCTGTTGCCTATGTCTCTATCTTAGTCTAAGAATTTTCCTTGAAATTAAATAATATTGTAGAGAACCTTGAACACATTCCTATTAGCATATACTTTTTTTTATTCTTGCAAACATCGACTTATTCGAAAATGTTATGAAACAGAAAAACCAATTAAGTCAAATTGACCTATTTCCTGGATACCGATAGAATTTTGGTTTCCAGAAATCAAATGCAATTTTATGCAGGTGATAATAATTTGAAATTCGATGAACTTTTCGGTTTGGAATTCAAAGGGAAGTCTGTTGTTGAGATCATTAAAATAATCAGGGCAGCTGTTGCTCACTATGCCGGTGTTTTAGTCTAAGAATCCTTAAAATTAAATATTCTACAAAACCTTAAACACATTTCTATTAGCACATTCTTCCCTATCTTCAATATTTTCGAATTCTTGGAAGAAATAATACTGAAACAAATGGATCTCTGAGAGATTCCTTTTCTAAACTTTCTTGTTATGAAGCATAGCAAGTACTATTTTGAGGTTGCTAAGATAGCAATGTTGATAGCAAGATTCTTGTTAAAGTGACAGATCATATTGCTCAAAATGGTTGATCAGAATACAAATAATTCCAATCTTGTTATGATAGCCATATCTTTTTCATAGCAATATTGCTATTTGCAAACAGAATCGACCTGATTATCTGTGAAATATTCAGTTTGAATCGGTAGGTCTACAGCAACTTCGTTAGACTTGGCAACCATGCCTCCCTTGGAGATATAGGCGAATACACTTTTCATGGATTAGTGTTCCCCCTGACCCTGCCGTTTCCAGAGGCTTCCGATCGAAAAAGCCTATGCGGTAAGGGGCTCGATAAGGGTGGAACGCCCTCGGTATCCTTCTTCCAGTGACTGGAACTAGTTTGCGATGGCAATGACTCTTATCGAACTACCGGGGTCGACGGCAGCGACCCGACGCGCCGCCGCCTCTCGCCCTTCCCGGGTCTGCCTCTCTGACAGTCGCAGTGGCGGTGCGAAAACTGGCGATCTTGGCTTCATGCTGAAAGAGTACGAGGTTATTCATTACAAATTACACACCCCTTATCGTTTTATTGTTCATAAAAAGAATGTCCTTCATTAGATGATTGGTTATGACTGGATATCGATAAAATAGGGGCGCACAGATTTCAGGATATGCAATTTTATTTTCATTGAATTTTTGGATTCTTTTCCTCATTCCAAAAATATAATTTAACACAAACAGTTCTTGAATCATTAGACGTTTAATACCATAATAATATGGTCATTTTCACAGCTTATTTGAAAAATGTTACCTTTTATGGATTGGTATTTCCTGGAACGACTAGTCGAACAAGGTAAATTTGATGATCGATAATTAAAAAATAGTAAGGGAAGAGAGTGACAGATATGTTTTTGAAATCTGGAAAAAATCTTCACAAAATTCAAGGTATCCCATCAATTTGGAAAGAACATCTTCACGGCACTATTTTTTTGATGATATTTCATTGAGAACATATCCGAACAACTTTTGGAGAATAATAATATTTTAATGATTGCAATGATGCCGATGATATGTAGTTTATAGTGAATAAACCTTTGCGATAAGATCCTTATTCATGCTTTATTCAGAGGAACAGTTTTACATGCTCATCTCCGAAAATGTCTTCTCACCACTTTCAATACTGTAAAAATAAGTGCGGAGAAATATACTGAACCCGATAGAGTTTCTATAAAATATTCAAAAAGTTATCAACTCCAAATAAAAGACGCCTTAAAAGTCAATATTAATGGTTATGACATAATTTCCATTGCATCTTCATATTGCTTGATATAACCTCATAAAATCAATATCTGGTTGTTATCCCATTAGTTGGTCGAATAAAAATGAGTGCCTTCTTGAGAAAATTAAGTAATGTTTCGTTTATTTGAGACCCTGCATCAGTCAATTATGAGAATTAAATTTCGCTAAAAACAGTCTTGAAGATGTTTCTTCGAATTAAGCTATTTCTGTCGTATTCCTGCAATCTTCTTCGCCGAATTTTTACTGCAATTTATAATTTTACCTGTTTGTGACTTGCCAGAATTGCTTTTATATCTCTTCATCTCGTAAATAACGAAGCTTTGTTGAATTTTGAAAAGGGATTTAAGCGGTGAATCGGTATGTTATACTATCCTAACTTAAAAGCAAAATACTCTGAGGAGGAACCTACGTGTGAAATGTTAATAGAAATGAAAATTTAATATTATCTTTCATTAAATGGATTTTAATTGATAGCTCGATGAAACCGTATGTTGGCTTACACTTGAGGTGTTTGTTAATCCTGCGTATGAATCCAAATAACTTGATGAAGGTTGTATAAGCGAAGGCAAAGCTCTCCAGAAATCAATCCACAAATAATGATGTGTTCTATTTACAATAAATAAAATAAACATGAACATAAACCGGCACATTCGCCATTCTGCAACGTTTGAAAGTATACCAGTCAGAATATTTCTTGTGTAGTTCAAATAATCAAGTTACCTTTACCGTCAAGAATAGTATCATGCTCTTATTTTTGGTTACTCAAGGAATCTTCAGATTTTTCCATGAGGGTAGCACTCCTGTAAGCTTCGAAAATAATTCCGGGTCATTTCTTTGAATGTTTGTGAGTGTCAATAAACTTATATGCCGCATTCCTGAAGGTTATCTAATGAAGCAGATTTTCTGAAATAAATAACGAGGGTCTGTCCAAGTAGGTTGGTAGATTGAGTAAAATTCTCTTTTCGATCGATTTGATGATCATTTTTAGCCACTATTGCTGATTTTGTGGCTTGTCCATAGTATATACCCATTGTGACAAGTGGAGCAAATCTGATCTCATAATCGAAAAGTTCGAAGCAATTGAGCGTCATTTTTGGGAAGAAAATCACAAATTACACACTGGGTAAATCGATCTCAGCTACATCGCCATTTTGCATCTTTCGAAGAACTAGCCGTAAAATAGAAAATACGAATTTTGCGCTAGGAAGATATGATGGCCTACAGAAGTAGGTTTACTTGTAATATTTGAATTGGAGAGAGCTCTATTTCTTAGTTGAAAACTGTTCACAAAATTTTGACTCAACTTCGTAGAAGAAGGAAGATGGAACTAATGAATAGGTTGTAGAACGTCTTTTTCTGATATTCTGACTATTTTTGAAAAATTCTAAAATGGACGCAGCGAGAAATTTATCCCTAATCATTCGCCATTTTGCAACCGCGAAATTTCATAAGTAGATTGGAATGTCTACGCTAGTTTGCCATAACAGGTTTATATGGGTACTTACTGGACACCAAGGTTAATGATTTCTAAACAAGAAAAAATTTTCAATTTAGAAGGGTTTTTTTTGTTAGGCTTCGTTCGTGATAAAATAGTGGAAGGCTTGTACTTAGCAGAGAGCAGGAGTATTTGCATCCAATTTGGTCAATTGGCATCTGAATTTAAGATTGCAGCGCCACGGTGGCCAGTTTTAGAACCTTACATACAGACATAGATTTTGTTTTGATAGTCGATTTTGTACAGTTTGTTTTGATAATTTTTGATTTCACGATTTATTCAAAGTTTTTTTAGACTTTTATAGTTGACGAGAGTAATACTGGGAGTACATATTCAATTCTTATAAAGTAGGTATGTATGATCCTTCAATCTAATTGAGTGTAGCAACTCTAAAATTACGGGGATATCTCCAAGGTTAGACAGTATTTCAATATTATTTAATTTCAGATCCAACTGGCAAGATTGACTTTGGTGGATTTCTTAGGCTGTCTTGAAAGTTGATAAACAGATAGTATTGTAAAACATACTTTTTGGAATAATAGACAAATACTCGACATAACTTTACTATTTTCATAGGGAAGGACTAAATACTCAATATATTGTGAATAAAATGAACACATTCACATGAAACTAATGCTACTTGTACCGTAAGCCTTAATCATTATGGATTGACAAATAAATGTTCCAATACTCATATGATTGGTCTTGAAAAAGCTGTAATAAATAAGCCTTCTACAACTTTGCTTTCATCGGCAGAAGCACTTTGAGCGAACAGTATTCATCACCAGATATTTCCTTGTTGAGACTCTTTTTTTTCAATAGTCAGTTTTATCACAAGAAAATTTACGTTGTTCCTTAATGATCAATTCAACAGGCAGATTTCTGAAAGGCATAGCATTCCTCTTAAGTAAATTTCTCTGCTTGGATTATGGGCCTGGAAAAAAATTGTCTTCATGAATGTGATCTAATATTTCATGAGCAATTCGTACTCACCTCTATAACATTGATCATCATCGGTAAAATGCAGGTAACAGACTCAAAAAATCTTTTTTGTTGGTTTTTATCGATTCTTCAACACTTTCAGGCCCGACTTAGTGAAGGAAGTTTCTTTCGCCTTAACTCCAAATTTTTTACCGGGCTGTAGAAA
Organism: Myrrha octodecimguttata; assembly: GCA_958510865.1. Lineage (NCBI taxonomy): Eukaryota > Metazoa > Arthropoda > Insecta > Coleoptera > Coccinellidae > Myrrha > Myrrha octodecimguttata. The sequence continues at coordinate 8,438,821 of OY294063.1, forward strand.
TCTATGGGAAGGGACATTTGAGTTAGCTCTTCCTCAGTAGAAGCACTTGTAAAATCACACAAACGCCAAGAAAAGTGCATAAACTTTCTCATTTTCTTAACATTTCTTTTAACTTGTCAATGATAATGTCTGTACTTCAGGTTACTCGGATAGCCACCAGAGCGAGTAGCGCTTATCTTCATTCGCCAATAAGAACAATTCAAAAAACTCCGACCGCGAAAACTCTTTCAAAATGAGCCGCAGTGTGTGGACGACACCAACCGTGAATTCAGATCAACCCAATCGCATCCCAAAGTCCGAAATTGACATTATCAATTTTCACCTCCATCAATATTTATAAAATCGCTGCCCCCAAACGAGCCATCCATTGTTAGTCTAGATATTGAATTGCGGCTAGCCACCCCCCGCCATAACCGCCTTTCCTGTTCCGCCTTTGAGGGTTGATGGCGCTGCAACGGGGTTCACGTGACGTCTGCACCCCATGCGCGCATTGCAGCAGTTACTATGACTACGTACCGTCATTCCGACAATTGGGCAGCAGCGATTGATTCCATATTTACGGTGTGTACACGCCAAGTTATTTTTCATCGATTTCGTCTTCTTTTTTCTCCATGTACTTCGACGTAAATTTATCGGCGAATTCTGTCGTCTGAACTGTTTTCCGATCGGATTGAAGACTGTAAGGGGCGCAATTCAGTATAAATGACTCAACCCTTATTCATGTTATTATTGCCCAAGAAAAACGTGTCATGTGAGAGTTGTTTGGGTATGACAGATTTCGATGAAATGTTACAAAAAGAAGTGGCCTGCAAATTTTGAATATCCTGATGCTGTTGTCAAACCAAGTGATTTTGAATTTCAATAAAGAAAAAAAACTAAGACATATGAGTGACACCTGAATATCGATAACATATGCCATCGAAAATTCAGAGACAAGCAGATTTCACTTGATACAGTTTTTATGGGACACCCTGTATATAATTGATTTTTTGAAATCTTTCTTCACTGATCTCGAAGATATAAAATATGTTTCCCCTACCTTTTTGTAGTTTTTTTCTGGGTTTCCACTTCCAATATGTGAAACAGAACTATTATTATGTTGATGATTCTGTTTCAGAAATTGGGAGTAAAAACGCAAAAAAAATCTACAAAATGATGCTTCAATCGATGGTGCTCCTATATCTTATCATATCAATGTTATTTAGCGTTTACTCAGTTTTACTGGTTGTTTCTGAAATACCCGACTATAAAACTGGGCATTCTAAATAGGGTGTGAAAACCACAACTTTATTATGTTATTAAACGTTTGATATTCGGAATGGGGTGCAGGATAGTGGAATATGTTCTATTTCTGATTCATGAATAAAAATCATTCCAAACATGCACGATTTAAATTTTTTTTTTGTATCCCCTGAAACCTACCTGCTATTGGATATTTGACAACGTTTTACAGAATTTCGGTCACAAAAACTTCTATATAAAACATTTCTCCTAAGGGCAATGACATCGATGCTTACTGAATAATTTCTGTTTTCGATTTATAAGATAATATAATTGACATTTGGGTATGTTTCAACTTTGGTGTACCTTCGTTCGTGTTTGTGCTATGAACTTGAAATAAAACATGATCAGACATATTTTATAGAAGTCCAGTGGCTTATTATGATTTTTAAAAGGTATGGCTCGATGTATCATATATACGGAGTGTCAATTACTGTCAGCCTAACGGCCGACTGCGTAAACACAATAACTTCCGAAAGAAACAACTTGGAAACTCGATATTTGTAGAGAAGGTTTGGACCTTAATTACGAAGGCCGGGTAAAATCCACCCAATGATTCCGTAGATATACCCAATCAAAATTTTATTTTTCCAATATTTCCAAAAATACAGATCAGATCGAATTGAAATCCAGTACTTCATCGAAAAATAACAGTTCGAAGTTTCATACAGAATTTAATTAGGATATGATAAGAAAATCATAGAATTTTTTTTTTCAAATTGTTCTAATGACACGATTATTACGAAATTTCGCATAAAGTGGTCTTTCAGCATCTCAAAACTAGCTGTGAAGTTTTATCAGGACTGAATCAGTATTTCTCGAGTTATACTGAAAAAATCAACGGTATCGAGAAGAAAACCTCGAATTTTGACATATTTTTTCCCGATATCTCCAAAACTTATAATCTTATCGAACTGAAATTTGGTACACTGCTGTGAAATATGAAGCTCAAAGTGTGAGTGAAATTTTTCTTGGATATAATGAACGGTTTTTGGAAAAAATTTCGAAAAAAATTTTTTTTTTAATTTATTGACAATATGATCCTTACGAAATTTGGCTCAAAGTTGCGTGTTGTCATACTCCACCTAACTGCCAAATTTGAATCCAATCGCTCAGGTAGATTCTGAAATAAAAAATAAATAACTTCAAAACTTCAAGTGCCTATAACTCCGAAACTATTCGACCGATTTGGCCCATTTACGAACTCAACCGCGGCATTCTGATGCGCAACCTATCCTGGAAGTTTCAAGTTGCTAGCTTGCTTCTGTCGACAGTTATTGTGTTTACGGCCGGACGGACAGCCGACCGAACAGAATCGATTCTGACAACGGATTCGTCATCAGTGAGTCCAACCTAGTCGATTGAGACCATTTTCGGATCAATCATCCAAAATTACAGACATTTGGACAAAACGACAGCACGCTGTTCTCCTAAAACATGCGCGCAAAAAATTGACTTTTTGAAATTAATGAAATTATTTGAAGTGCACTGCATAAGCAGAAACGTAGAGAATGATCAAAATTGATAGTGATAAAATGTTAATTTTGGCTTATAACTACGTAAAAGAGGAATGTACTTGACTGTATTATGAGATTCCTCAAAAGGGATACCCGCAATGTGCCACTAATTCTTCTCACAGGGTGCAGTTCAGTTCAGGTATAACCAATTTTTTCCTCCCGGTTTATGTGATGTAGTTTTTCATCGATTTCCTTTCCTACTTTCTCTACTTGGATATTAATATTACGGCCCATTCTGCCGTCTAAACGGGTTCCGGATCGGGCTGAGTTGGTTGTAGACTGTACGGCTTTCGGCGGGGTGATTAAAATTCAAATTGGGGTGGATATGGTGTGGATCTGGGTATTGTGAACATTTCCCGTTTTTGCAGACGCTGTAGAAATCGATCTGTTTGATGTTGATATGGAAATGACGTTAGGCTACGTCGTCATATTTGCCGCACCATTTCGAGGCGTGCGGATATTACTTTCCGACTTCTTACGGATCATCGATGTTCGGATTTATCCACCTTAAGCTTGATTCTCGCTATACGTTCCGTAACCTTCCGGTATCCTACCCGTAAAATATTATAAGGTGAAAATAAAGACGACTTCAGCCCAAGTTGCCTACCCACAATTTTCTTCACTAATTTACTATCACTGGGGAACGGGAATTTCAAGACAAATTCGACATCATAAGGGTCGCGTTATTTATAAATATCCGTAAAAGATGCCTCTGCTCTTCAAACAAGATAAATCCTTCCAAATATATGTTTTTGTTAGGCTGAAATTTGAGTTGGGATTCCTGATTTCATGTTAATAGTGTCAAGTTTAAAAAGGATATGTTTCGCAAATCAACTTGATTACTTCGGTTGACGGTTTTCCGTTCTGTAAATATGAAATATTCGGTTGGTTCCTGAAAAAAAGGTTCATTACGGAATTTGATTGATGAAAAAGCAATCTTTCTGTCACCAGAACATAGACATATTAAGTCTATGCACCAGAACGACAATCAATGTTTAATGGTTACATATCTATAACATAGACCAATCTTTATTAACCTAATGATCCATAGACCATACCTAGTAATTTTTCCATTGTTGATTGTTGTCTCTTCTATGTGCTATTGATCATAAAGTAAATAAAGATTGTTCTATGGTAACATATCCATAGGGATATGTTACCATAGAACATTGGCTATCGTTCTGGTGACAGAAAGAACGTTTTTTCATCAATTATATTCCGTAACTAACATTTTTCAGGAACCAACCGAATATTTCATATTTACGGAATGGAAAACTGGCAACCGAAATAACCAAGTTGATTTGCGGAACATGTCCTATATAAATTTGATACATTTAACATGAAAACAGTAATCCCAACTTAAATTTCAGCCAATTAGAGATGATCTTAACAATACCCTACATTTGGAAGGAATATATTACGGATATTTATAAATAACGCGAACCTTATCAGGTCGAGTTTGTCCTGAAATTCCCGTTCCCCAGTAATACTAAATTTGTGAAGAAGAAATTCTAGGAGGTTGACTTCCAGATAACCTGTGGCGATTGGTTCCTTCTTGTTCTTGATATCATCGATATGATGTTCGATTTTTCAAATTTCCACCAAAAATTGTGTTTTAGACTAATTATTTTTACAATTCGAACCACTTTGATCGAAAGTCTCTATGATGGTCTTTAAGTTTACTTTTGTTTTTCTTTCGATTGTGTTGTGTCTTGTTTTCTTGTTTAGAGAATTTGATGTCTAATCCTTATATCATACATGTTTCGATTGAACGATATTTTGGGTCGATTTTGCAATAGTTTTTTAGGTGTCCGCTCCTAAAACCGGAAGAAAAACATAAAAATTTGATGAAGAAAATTATTTATAGAAATCGCCCCTGTGGATCGTGAAATTCAACAGAACGAAACTAAAAAGGAACTAGGAAACCATCGGATTGGCTCGTGGGAAAATAGTTCAAGATAAAGTATTTGGGTTTTGCGCGCATGTTTTAGGGGAACAGCGTACTATCGTTTTGTCCAAATGTCTGTCCAAATGTCTTTTCTGACCGGCCAACCGGCCGGCCGTGGACACGATAACTGTCGAACGGAGTGAGCTAGCTACTTGGAACTTTCAGGGTAGGTCGCGTATTAAAATGCCGCGGTTAAGTATGTAAATGGGCCAAATCGGTCCAATAGTTTCGGCTGTATAGCCACTTCAAATTTTGAAGGTATTTATTTTTTATTTCAGAAACGATTGAATTCAAACTTGGCAATTGGGTGGAGTAAAACGACACGCAACTTTGAGCCAAATTTTGTCAGGATCATACTGTCAGTAAATTAAAAAAAAAAATTTTTTCACATTTTTTTTTTTCGAAAACCGTTCATATCCACAAAAAATTCCACTCGGACTTTAAGCTTCATATTTCACAGCAGTGTACCCAATTTCAGTTCGATACGATTACAAGTTTTGGAGATATCGAGAAAAAATAAGTCCAATTTCGAGGTTTTTTCTCGATATCGTTGCTTTTTTTGGTATAACTCGAGAAATACTGATTCAATCCTAATAGAACTTCGCAGCTAGTTTGAAGATGCTGAAAGACAACCTTATGCAAAATTTCGTGATGATCGTGTCAGAACAATTTGAAAAAAAAATTTCTGTGATTTTCTCATCATATCATCCTCATTAAGTTCTGTATGAACCTTCGAACTGTAATTTTTCGATGAAGTACTGGATTTCAATTCGATCTGATCTGTATTTCCGGAAATATTGGAAAAATAAAATTTTGAATGGGTATATATCTGCGGAATCATTGGGTGGATTTTGCCCATTCACGAATTCGGCCTTCGTAATTAAGGTCCAAACCTTCTTTACAAATATCGAGTTTCCAAGTTGTTTCTTTCGGAAGTTATTGTGTTTACGCAGTCGGCCGTTTGGCAGTTATCAATGAAAGCATAGTCAAATGTGATGTTCCAACTCCTCAGATCAACAATATCAGCACCGTCGCGTCCAAGCTAAAAATTTACATTTAACGCATGCGAAAACAAGTTTTAACGAAATTGAAGCTAGTTTCCAGCAGTCAGCACGTGTTATCAGAAAAATTCGGTTGAAATAATCTGGTTTGAGCACCCTACCAACGGAACTGTTCTATTATCAGCTTCTGCATCGATTCGAGTTCAACCTTGGTCCGATATTGTACTCCATGCTGAAGCAGAAGGGGTGAATTCATAAAGAGTTTTTTGAACATGCAAGATTAGCATAAACGTTGGCTGGCACGTATGTAAGACCGTGATACAATCGAGTCGTACTCTATTTTCCAGCCAACGAACGCACGCGCTGCGCTCGTTATTTCATCAGCCCGGGGTTTTTGAGAGTGATTTGTCGATTAGCTGGGTGAATATCGATAATGCACAGCCGTATCAATGCTATTCGTGCTGACCAGGGTGTCTCTGGTTTTAATAGACAAGCTTGATCAGCGTATATAACCTCCGGAAATAAAAATTGTTTGTACGTCTCTAGCTTGGAATGAATTCAGTGAGTCGAAAACGACTCTTTTATTGAAAATATGCTTGGTCAGGTCGACTAGTGTTTTCAATTGATCAGTTTTTGATGTATGAAAATGTTATGAAGGTTGTCCCCAAATTTGCCATAAGATGTCATCGACTATTCTTTCAAATGGAAATCCTAATTTCTGACTTTTCTCATTTCAGACATGCGTAGCAAATATAAATGAATTTTATTCGATTCGTGAGGGTAGAAATTCATCTATACCAAGGAACTATTTACAGGTGTTCCTCCGCCATTTTGAAACATTAGAAAACCTAACTGTAGGGTCAATTAAGCTATTGAAGAAGGCGAATATATCGCTAATAATATTCGATGGCTAACAGTACTCAGCTGATCTATCATATATTAACTCAAATACAATAAATGCTCAACATGTTGTCCACTAACTTACAATATCCTTTTCTAATAAAATATTAAAAATTTGATACATTTTTCAATATATGGGACTAATATTTTGGACATCGAAACGACAGATTGTTTTCTTTCGACTGAAGATGTTAATGTGTGTCACTTTCGTTTTAACCATGATGTAAGTAAAACATTGTGTGCTCATCTGTGATCGTATTTACCAATGATGACGTCACTTTTTCATTCAATTTCAAAGCGCAGAATATATATTTCCTTGAATTTGAATGAAAAAAGTGACGTCATCATGAGCAAAATATCAAGTTTTATTCCGGACCTTACGCCACTGACAAATTTATCCATCTCTCAGTGCAATTCCCAAAAAATATTCTCAGGTTTGTTGACGAAATTGAAGTTTTGGAATTAACTATTTGAGTTTACTGTGGATAGAATACTGATAACAAAATGTTTTGTAACTATTCTTTAATCCACTAACACTTTATGCGTCTACTTCGGATTTTTTATATCGATTTATATGCGTTTTCTTTAAAATATCCCCATTTTCTAGACGAAGTATTTTTGAGTATTGTTTATCAGCTAACTTAGGTTACATTCAAACTTAAGAATATGCAGTTGATGTTTGCTCATTTAAAACTGACACACCTGCACCTAGACTGAAATGACTTACATGCGTGTTGAATTGCCATAGGAATCAAACCAAACATTGCTTTTGGTTACCAATGAGAACTGCTTATTGCGTGATGCGTCATTTAAATTTTTCATAATATGATGTTTTCTGATCCAACCATTCAATAATTAATACTGTTAAAACTAAATTCTTGGCTCCTCTTTACTTTAGGGACGGTACTCGATTTTGATCCTGATTTTTCTATAGATGCAGTTTTTCATGAAACATCGATTGGTACCAGTCTCAACTCCGGCAAACTCGTTGTTTCGGAGTTATTAATTTTTGAAAATTGCAATTTTCTCTCATATTTTGACAACACATATGCATTTTTCCTTGGTTATGTCTATCAGAAATATAGATTGTGAATTTTTTCTATGGTTTGTATGAGTTCCACTACAGAATACAAACATAAATCCTCCCAAAATGTTTAGAATTCTATGCATCTAAATCCTACTCGACACTCGATTGCGTTTAGATCCTGTCGTCTTTCAATTTTCACATTTTTGGATTGACGGTTATTTAACTTTCAAATTTTCGATTCGGATGGCAGTAGCAACAATACGAGATTGTGGGCTTGTTTCGATTTACTATAAGAGACATGACAAAATGTAACGAAGGCACCAGTGGTGAGACTATGCGCAATTAGTACAACAAACATGCAACAGACCTCTTCCGATTCATTTTTCTCGTCGAATTTCGATATTGTATGATAGAAATAATGAAATATTCAATTAACTACAGCTCAATGTATTTGTTTACGGAGGAAGGTAGAGTTATGCTCTATTGACGTTTTAAAAGATGATGAAATTGACCAAAGTTTATGCTCAAATACGATAGCAGCATGATGAGATTTCGATGAATCCTTCCAATAATTTGATTTTTTATGTCAAATTCAGTACAAAAAATCAATTTCCAAAAAATATCTCCTAAACTACGATTCTACCGGATGCGAGACGGATACCGATCGATGTGCCTAGAAAAACTGTATATATATAAAAACCGATCAAAAATCGAACACCATCGATAAAATAGAGTATGGTTAAGTTAAATTTCGTTGTCTGGTTAGGTTAGGTTAGTTTAATTTAGGACAGTACCAGTTTGAATCAGAAACGGAAATTCAATTCAGGATTGTGCCTTGAATTTCGTGTTCTGAGTTGTTAAGGTACTTGGTTAGGTCAGTTTAGTTTAGTACAGTGCCAGTAGAAATCTAAAGAGTAAATTAAATATAGAATATAGTGTCATTAAATTTCGTTCTCGGAGTTGTTGAGGTTTTTGGTTAGGTTAGGTTAGTTTAATTTCTTACTGTGCCGAGTCCGAAGAGGGCGGTGCCCTTCAATCTCATCTTTAAGTTGTTAAGGTTCTTTGCTAGGTTTGGTTAGTTTAGTAGTCCCAGAAAAGGAAATTGAATTCAGAAGAAATCAAGGTCTTTGGTTGAGTGAGGTTAGTTGGATTTGGGACAGTTACAGTCCAAATCAGAAGTTGAAGTTAAGCGGCACTATCTAATAATGAAATCATAATGGTTTAGGAATTTTGCAAGTTTACCTGTGGAGAATATGAGCGGCCGCGCAATTGTGAGTTTTTGTCACTGTGAGTTTTCCGAGATTGATACGCCATAGTTCTCATAATCTCATTATATTAATATGAGACTAAATACTAAGTATGCGGATTTCAATATTGACATGAAGCTCCAGGCTCCAGGAGATTTCAGACGTTATAATCTGTGATTTCGGAAAAGCCACAAGTGGGTGGCCGCCCTAATGCTCAGAATATTCTTCTATGATTAATCTCCGTATATTTCATGGTCCTGCTAGACAAATATACGCCAACCATAAAAAATATTGTCTTTATGTAACAAATACGTCAAATTCAGTACCGAAAAAATGTGATTTCAATAATTAATATCTTCTAAACTAAGAGTTTGACGGGGTCGAGACTGGTATCAATCGATTTGCTACGAAAAACTGCATCTATAAAAAACTCAAGATCAAAATCGAGCACCGTCCTTAAAGTAAAGTTTTACCAAATTCTTTATTATTCCATAATTCCTGATTATAACTAGGTTTCTCTCGTTGCAGTTTATAAATCATTTTCCATTCATTGTTCAACTGCATTACATAAACCCAAATAGAAATCATGGTGAGCCTTTGTGCACGTCAGCCATAAATCCATGGTATATCGGGCGATACTCTGCTTGCGTAACAACTAAAGCCGCCTCTGCAACGAGGAAATAACAATATTGACAATTAAGTTTAACGTTTGCCGGGGCGGTGGTGATATAATTGTGTCGGTTGTATTAATATCGTTGAGTGAATCACAGGTTGCTGGATTTTTAAATAGTTCAAATGTGACAACTATTAAAATAGATGCCGGAAGGACTTCTGAGATGCATTTGTGTCAAATGGTCGAGAGGTGAACGAATGTAAATGATTACTAAGTATATTCTTGTTGTCAGTTTGTAGATGATTGGCAGTTACTGTTTTTATACTTTTCAAATTATAAAACATTTTCACCTGTAATATCGTCATCAGTATTTGACTATTCGAAGTTAGTGGTATGAAATATGTGATAAACCCAACACCGTGTTTTTAATACGATTTGCTGTTTTGTGACTAGTAGGACTTTCCATGATGACATATAAATATTTGCCTTCATAATAACCTGAAAACAAGGACTATATTCATCCCCTCTGGGTTGAGCTACTCACCGCACAAAGCATCTACATGGAGGAAGTACAGGCTGGGCAGAATTCGTTGTCTACTGAAGGGATCTCGAGAACTATAGCAGCTAGAAGAAAACTGATAACACATTCTCGAGCTCTTTTTTCCTGACTAATCCGAATCTGAAAACAGACCCAGTTTATCGTTCATAGAACTTGTGAGTTATGAGCGAAAATTGAGATATTGTCATTTTCAATAAGGCTGAATAACTCGCTTGTTTGAACTTGTATTCGAAATCTGTTGATACATTCTACAGGCACTTTTTTAGGAGTGATTCAAATATAATATGACTGAATTTTTTAATCCAGCCATTTTCGAGAAATGAGAAAAATTTTGGATTTTTCAAATGTAAACTATAGTCAAAAGATCTCTTATCTTGCTACAATTTTTTTGCTGATTTCAAAAATGTATCACATGTCGCTATTTACATGAATATTACGTGAGAAAATTGTCAATACTTTTTTCCTGCTTTTCTTTTCACTGTTGAATTATGAGTAGGCTGACGTTGCCATAGCGAAGATTGAATACGCATTAACTTTTTGTGAACTTGCGCCTCTATGATTGGAATCAGCGATTGCTGAATAAATATGAGAGAATGTGTTATCAGTTTTCTTCTAGCTGCTATAGTTCTCGAGATCCCTTCAGTAGACAACGAATTTTGCCCACCCTGTACAATCCAGAGCATCTACGTAAAGAACTCTGCAAACGAATGCGGCTGCGGCGGCGATATGTTATCATTTCATTATGTTTGCCACTTGAAAAGCGACTGCCAGGTTCAATTTCAATCAGATCCTTGTTTTCAGAAATATTAGGTAAAAAATCCAAATAGATGATCTACAGAATCATTGGGTGGATTTCCTGAATTCGACCTCCGTAATACATAGATCAAGTCCCTACGTTGTAAGTACTGCAAGTTATTCTGTTCAAGATCGACCGAATGGATCACCTTTTCAGCAATTCAAGCTGTATTCGGCGGGGTACGTAGTTGGATGGGTGACCGTTCCGACATAAGCGCTTCTCCCCTATTTTTTTTAGCTCAACATGATCTGAGTTCATGTGGAAATTAATTTCTTCACAAATCTCATTTTATTGATGTCAAGAACACCCGTATTAACATGAATACAAACGTCGGGTTCAGATGTCAAAAATTTAGTTAATTTACTTTCTGACAAGACATTACGGTACGTTGACAAGACATACGCTCATTTCTAATTAGTCTCAGATATATTAAATTTTACTCTGTTAACTGGTGATTAGACACTCTTTACCTTTTGCCTTTTTACGCAATAATAGGACGCGGGGAAAAGTTCAGGCGTTCAAGAAAGGCGACATTACATAATGACAAATGTGTGTCACCCAACACAACAATATTCAGCACGCGGAAAGTAATTGATATTTAAAATTCAACGTACTTATTCGATCCTTCATGATCGTGTGTAATTCAATGTGGCGTACATGCTTCAGTTGACGCAAGAAGGGGGGTCATATTGAATAAAACTGTGGATAATTCGACACTATTGAAAATTAGACCACCTGGAGAAGAGAATTTGTATGAGGAATGGCAGTTGTTGCAAAAATATTGAAAGTTTTTACCATACTATGTTGCCATATAGGGGTTTCTAATGTTAACGCAATCCGTTGTATCATCCGGTGTCTAATTTAACTTTAGAGGGTTTATCTCATCTCAAAGTGTAGTTCGATTACAAAGGCAAACACAAATATATAAATTATTCGAAACAAAGATACTTTCAATCAATAATTATGTTCTGAAAGATATTATTTATTTTTGAAGTATTTGAGTGTAGAAATATCCAAAGATACCAGCCATCGTTCATCCATTTGTCAATTTTCCGACTATAATAACTATCATGTTCTGACCTATATTAATGAAAAATACTCACGCAATTCAGCTATTACGGGTTTTCCCTTCCACTACAAAAGGGAATATACGTTAATCAATAACTTGGAAGGAATTGTTTCTAAGAGCCATTACTTTCATATCAACGAAGATTTCTATTATAAGAGCGTTGTTTTTGATGTATTTTCATATTTTTGCTTCCGCAGTACCAGATATAGATATTCATCTACTAGGGAATGTTCGCAAAGATTATTAGTATATTGATGAGAAAACATGAATTATCAACTTAATTGCGAAGGCTGAATTCGTGAATGGGTATAATCCACCCATTCATCCAGCAGATTTATCCTTATATTCGCAAAACGGATTGACTCAAAATCAGTGGAGCACGTTTGTAGGTGTATGATAACGAAGATCATGTTTATGAATAGGCAAAATATACCAGAAAAATCCGCCATAATCTTCGAAAGTTGTAGCACATACGGAGATATGAACGACCAGACGGATGGACAGAATGGAATTTGAGCAAGGATTCTTCATCAGTGAGTCTAATGTTGTACTTCAATACCAGATTCGGCTAATAATTCGAAAATGACAAATATTTGGACAAAATGATGATGCATATTGTCCCTGAAACGAATGCGTCAATTGCTTTTATTTTTTAATCAGAAACACTGCGTTTTGTTCCGGGAGATTGAAAAACCTTCTTTCCCAAAAATGGAATGAGAAAGTTGTAATTGATTTTTTTAGGGAAAAATCGGGTAAACCCGCAAGATTCCCCGTCGCCGAGATATTAAAAAGATATTTACATCATTGTAAGCAGTGTGTTTCTCTGAATAAAAAATGTGAAATCGAACATAGGCGGTCTCCCTTATTTTGAAAGATATGGGCCCCCAAAGTTCCAAAATGAGTCGTTTTCAGGTCCCTTTTTCCACCATAAAAACGATCTCTCACTTCATATGTATAGTTCACAAACCACCTTTGAACCTTCAACCAACAATAAGCTATACTGTTTTTCAAGAATAATCAATATTTAATGAAAAAACATTGGAATTACTGGACAACCACTTAACCTCTATTCCTTCTGATTTCGACTCAGTCTAAAAGTGAAGTTTGGCAATGACGCGAATTTCATCGGTCGGACTCGTGCCATCGTGCGTATTCGTGAATGAGATTATTGCTGGCGAGAAAAATGAAATATGTTCTTAGTTCTTACTGTTTACTGCGATACTCTAAATCTTCCAATAGGAGAATTCGTTTCTAATGAAATCTACAAGGTTGAAACACACAGTAATAGAATGAGAATATACCCTGATATATATTTCGTACATTTTTTTCATATGTGATATGTCGCGCCCTTCCCAGATTTCCAATGAAATCGAGGTTTTTATATAACCCATTTTATTGGAATACCCTGAATCTCATTCTAAACTGGGACCATCTCGAAGACAACAAAAAACGAAGTAGATAACAACCTCCCTATTTTGAAGGGGATAGAAAGAAAGTTCAAACGAAAATATTGAGAGTGAAACCTTAAACAAATATTCTCAATGATTTTGTTTTGATGTTAGAATAACCACCTTTTCTTCAGTGACAGAAGCATTCTCCTTACAATCATATCCTTCAACTGTCCTTCATTTCATATTTCCCGCCAGCAACTATTCTTCGGTCATAATACGTTGGCCAGCGATGAAAAGACGCTGTTGCCAAGCTCCGCTTTAACATGGAGAAGTATTTCGAAGAAATATAGGTTAAGTGGTTGTCTAATATTTTCACTTTTCTTCCTTTGAATAATGATTATTCTTGAAAGAAAGTGTCGCTATTCGTTGGTTGAAGGTTCAAAGATGATTTATGAACTAGATTTGAGAAGTGAGAGATCATTTTTATGGCGGAAAAAAGGATATGAAAATGCAACAATTTGGATTTTTGGGGGCCCATATCTTCCAAACAAAGAGAGACCGCCTATGTTGGCCTTCATATTTTTTGTTCAGGAACTCACACTGCTAACAATGATGTGAATATCTTACTTATAGCTTCGCGACGGGAAATCTTGCGGGTTTACCACAAACCGAATTAAAATCAATAAATCAACTATTTGGCGAATACAAAAGTCACGGCCTACAGAAAAGTAGTATGTTTAATTACAAACCATGCTTGTACTGAATGGCAGAAAACGCGCATACAAAATTTCATGCACATATCTCTTCACCAATTTTGGTACAAAAAAATTCAATATACGTTGGATCATTACTTATGCAGAAAAAATGATGTCTTATCGGTCCCATAGCCGCATAGTTATGTAATATTTCATGTAGCCATTGAAGGGACTACTTCCAACACTTTCTTTTATTCAATAGTCCCCCCAAAACAATTTTCTATTTCGGTCACATACTAGATACAAATTTCATCTCGAAGTTCCCAGTGAAAGTACAGGCTCCGCACTCGATAGAAATCGAAGAACCCCAACCCTCCGAAAATGCGTGTAGCAATAAATATCGCGAAAATCCGTATGCGGCCATTCCCGTCGAACGCATTTCGGGCTGACGTAGGCCCTTTCGTTCAATAACCCTGGATTCGTCGCAACGCCAAAATCGGGTAGGTTAAAATGGTGGAAAATAAACCTGCGCTGATTTAACGAATTAATGTGCGTACATCTAATGTCAACGTGAATGAGCCTCTTTATGCCCTGCTTAGAAATGTCACAGATCTGGCGTCAGGCCAGCCATCTTGTATGCCATGTACTGGCCTCCAGTTTATATCTTGTCACAGGTCCGGCATAAATGGAAAACGCTAGGATATTGTATCTATTTTGTCACATTTATTCTCCGCGAATAAAAAATTCAGTAATATGCATAACTATTTCGTAAACTGTACATTAAAAGCTAGCTGTTCTCCAGAATGAGCGCGTGAAAAGTCATAATAATAAAATAGGAATCATTTTCAAGATTTACGTCCATACTATACACTGTGTCCGTAAAGTATGGAACAAATTCATTTTAAGCTAAACAGGTCATTTTAAGAAATAATCCTGAAACACGTCGATTTTTGATTTTAATTTACCGTATTTTAAAATAATAATCTAATATACAGGGTGAATTACGTTCGAGTAATGACGTCACCGTCATTTTTTTTAAATGGAACACCCCATTTTGTCTCAATATTCGGATTACTCTAGCTGAGCTGATTTGAAAAATGTATCACATGTTGATTCCAATTGGTACAAGGTGGACAAAAATACAATAGTTTTGTGTGTGCTCATAAAGTAACGCGTAACATTGTTTATTAGGTAAATTAACAATATTATCAAAAATACTTATTGTCTAGGGGCAATTGGTTTAAATGTAACACCCCATGGTTTGCTACATATTTAGAGTAATGAAAATGAGCTGTTTCCAATCATGTTTGGTACTTGTGGTCTAGCAGACAGAATATGAAAGAAATTATTTCTTATCTATTTATAAAAAACATAGTCGTCTAGTTTTTCGTGCAATGTCATTATTTGTTTAGTAATTTATTGATGTTCAGTGACAGTTTAGTACTACAATATTTTTGGTATTCGTGAATATTCGAATGATTACTTAGATTTAACTATTGCATTTTTGTCCACCCTGTACCAATTGGAATCAACATGTGATACATTTTTGGAATCAGCTCAGCTAGAGTAATCCGAATATTGAGACAAAATGGGGGTGTTCCATTTAAAAAAAAATGACGGTGAAGTCATTACTCGAACGTAATTCACCTTGTATATTAGATTATTATTTTAAAATACGGTAAATTAAAATCAAAAATCGACGTATTTCAGGATTATTTCTTAAAATGACCTGTTTAGCTAAAAATGAATTTGTTCCATACTTTACGGACACAGTGTATGCTATTTGGAGTGAACAAAGCTAACACAGAATTGATTTTCAACCAGTCGAATCTAATGCGCATTTCGAATTAGTGCCCGTTCCTATTTTTAAATAATTTTGGCCACTATTTCATAGCTTCTTTCTAGAAGGATGCCTCGGTTCGCTATATATACAGTTGTGTTTTCATGCGCATGTTCTAGGAAACAGCGTGCTATATTCCCGCTCAAATATTTGTATTTTCGAATTTTTGTTCCCAAAAATGATCTCAAACGACGAGGTTGGTCTTATGAATAATTCGATGTAAAAATCGATTCTATGCGATGTAAAAATCGATTCTATGCTTCCACGATAATTTAAGTATAGGGAGAAACACCCATACGATACAATCGGGGGAGGTCAGAATTTACCGGTTAATTTCGTTAATGGTCCAAAATGTTCAAACGGTTTTGGAGACTTACTCATTTCCTCAATATCTCAGAAACTACTGAGACGATCAGATAAAAACTTGGTAGATAGTTGAAGAGTACACAGACGAAACTGCTCCTTAAATTTTGTTGGGATTGTATTGTTATTAAATTCAGTTTTTCAAAATTGTTTTCCTCGGTTCGTTCTTATTTCCGGAATATCTCGGAAATACTACTCCGGTTATGATAGAACTTGTTAACAAGTTAGCACACCCTTATGCACAATAATGTGCTGAATTTCACGATGATCGTGTCTTTAAATCAAAAGTAATTTCAAAGGTCGAACATGATCACAAAAGCTGAATTCACGTCAGTACTATAAATTTATTATTAGCTGGATATTGACGCTCACAATTCGTTCTCTGTTGACTTCACGGGTGAAAACACTCAATTCATTAGTTTTTACACATAAGGGACCACTATAAGTGAGTGAGTTACTTGTATAAAGGAATAAAGTTGAAATTCTAGTGCTTACTTTTAATATTTGTGTATTTTTTATCTTTCAATCGTGCTTTATATCCAAATTTTATATTGCCGAATGAAGTAGAAAATGAGTTATAGTTTTCATAACATTGTTCACTTCATTGAATTATGGTTTTTCACTGATCGAGGCAGTTTGAGAGGCCATTTTTTCATTGTGGTGGGACTTCATTGGAAATTGCGCAGAAAGAAAATATTTCTCATTGAATTCATTATGAAAATGCCTGTTGATTGTTTTTGAACCATTGTTTTTGATTCATTTTTATTTACATGTTTTTTAATACATTCTCCTTGTTTCAGGTTTGTACTCGGATTTTTTCACCGGAGCCATCAGTCGCGTAAGTCGAAACTGGTTGTAACAGGAAACTAGTCAAGAAATTCCTGATACTTCGCAAAGTTTTTATGTTAATACGTCCCTGCTTGTTTGCAGTCGTCTAGCTGAAGTGTCTAGAAATATCTTTAGGGTAAATGCCACTTCTTAATAATAGCACATAGGTTTTACCATGTGCTGCATAGAATGTATAAGGTTTAAAATATCATTCCGATAAAAAACACAATTACAGTTTTCATCCAAATCAACATGAATGCAAGCTCTCGACCAAACGTTTCGAATGCGTGTAAATATTGTGATTCTAATAATAGGTGTTCTCAAGTTCATTCTATTTAATGAATATGGTACTTAAGATGTCATATGTGTTAGACTTGAGATTCATTGTTTTCGGGATATTTGAGAAAAACGTTCGGATGTGGGATGAAACTGAATGCTGTGTGGACTGCCCTTTTCAGAATCGGATTCTGCAATCAAATAAAAAATATACCCACGATAAAGATATATCACCAATATTTGCTGTTTTTTGCGCGCATGTTCTGAGGAACGGCAGGCTAACATTTTGTCCAAATAACTGTAATAATATTCTGAAATTCTGCATGAACCTTCTTTCTGTCAATCAAGTACTGGATTTCAATTCGCTCCAATCTATATTTTCAGAAATATTGGGAAAATAAAATCTTGAATGGGTACCCATATCTGCGGAATCATCGGGTGAATTTCACCCATTCACAAACTCGGCCTTCGTAATCAAAATACATCGAAACCCTCTTTACTTTCCACTCCTCCGACCTATGATTCCACAGACATACTAATTCAAAATTTTATTTACCTAATATTTCCAAATATACAGCTGAGATCCAATTGAAATCCAGTACTTGATTGAAAAATGACAGGATCATGCAGAATTTGGTGAAGATAATATTATTAGAAGAAGGGTGAAATCTTACCATCAATAGAGCTGCTTTTGCATCGATCTTGAACAAACTCGCAAAAGCTGGTGACTTAAAGTCAATGTTTTTCTAGAATTTTATTTCAATTTCCTCTTTAAGATTTCATATCGATCAATATCAATCTTATGTCCTTTCATATATACATCCAAAAAAGTATCCAGGTTATTCCGTTTGGCCGTTATCGTGACAACGATGGATTGCTGTCTGAGCGCACATAATTTAATTTGAATGTCGAAATGCTGCATCAAATGACTGTAATTTATCGAATGTTTCTCCAGTACAATTGAATTTTGCACTAATGATGCATTACACCTCGTTTTAACGATATATCCTGAAATATCGATTCGTTTAACTGATATTATGTTGTATGTTCGTTTGCGTTTTTTGTGTGCAAATATCTCGACAACTCCCATACAAGTTTTTCAGTCAATAATCTGATCCACTATTCTAGTAGGATTAAGGTAGATTCCTCACTATACGTTCCGTAACCTTCCAGTATCCGTTCCGTAAACATTTTGTGGGCAAAACAGGCATGGAGACGGAACGCCACCCGGAAGGATAGTGTGCACACATCAATTCATTTGCACCTTAAACTATTTTAGGGAAGGATGCGGAACGTATAGTGAGAATCAACCTTCAACCTCCTTACTGTATGTATGTGGATATATAATAGTATTAAAATTCATTATATATTGACAACTATTATCGACATGTCTCCTACGCTATCGTTCCGCTAACAAACACATACATATTATGTACTTATGCGAGACAGAACCAAACAATAATTGCTAATTGCCGATCGAGTATACCATACCAAATATAATTTAATCTATCAATTAGAACTCGCGGAGTTGCAATTATAGACCGACGACTTCCTTTCTCAACGTTAACCGAAGAAGGTATAAATAAATAGATAATACTGACGGATTCTCGATCATTGCCCCATGAGTTAGGCAGAATGCTTATAGGAAATCTGACAACTAATTCGCCTTGGGTTCATTTGCGAAAATGTACTGCCTGGTACTTCTTCATTTTCAGATGCAAGTTCATCGCACTCGATAAAAAAGGGTCGGCCTATAAGTATTGAAAGGAAAAAAGCATCATCAGGAACTGATGACAGGCGAATAGGATTGTCGTAAGAAATCAGGGATTATTTATACTTTTATTTCCGAGCTAGATGGAGCATTTGAGTTGGACCAGGAAACCATGTCATTAAAACGACCAGAGATGCGATCACGCGATATTATTTACAGGTTTTATGGTGTGCCCCTTCATTTTTTTTGACGAGATTTCCTAAATGATAACAATTATAGTTCTTTCGGAAGAAAATATTGTTTTATTATGCATTGATTATCAACTCTTTTCGTCAGTAAGTGTGATCACATTTATGTTGGTGGATATGTTTGGACAGTATTTTCTGAAGCAGTATCCACCCTTTTTTTCGTTAGTACCTAGCTTTAAAGAATGAATGAGTGTTAGGTCTTGTGCGAGACATTGAAGATCAAGTGAAGGAAGATACACATTTTTATATGATCAGAAAATACTGTTCAAGCTTAGCAATTGCTTGATGAGTGTTAATCGTGCTCTGCTCAATAGACAACAAAGTTTAAAAAATGGTACGCTGACTTTCAACACGGTCGAAGAAGCACCGACGATGCTGAATGCTCTTGTCGCCCGATTCCGTAGTTGTTTCAGAAAATATCAACAAAGTACACGAGGTAATTTTGATAGAACGTAAATAAAAATTGCTTGATATATGGATGAAATCAAAGGCAAAAACTCATCGTTGATTACGAACGCTGCTTAGCTATTTAGCGGAATAAAGGTTGATTCTCACTATAGGTTCCGTATCCTTTCCGTAAAATATTTTAAGGTGTAAATGAATTGATGTTTGCACTCTATCTAGATTCTAGATTCAAGAATTGGCCCCCAGGACTTACATTAAGTGATTTTCTTCTTGTCTCCGTTAACGAATATCCATACATAACATAATAAAGCTGCATTCTATATTTGTTTCGTTTTACGTCCTCATATGAAATTGGGACATTCAATTTTTCGGGAAAACCATCAAGATCATTATTTCGTATGCCGTCTGTTCTTTTATCTATTTATTCGAAATGTCAGTTCGGGTCCGGGGAACCATATTTACAGTATAGAACATTCCCAACGATATCATAATTTCGAATTCAAAACACAACAATGACGATCTCCGCACAGTCTAATATTAGACTAAATCTGCGACGGTAGTTTTCCTGATAGTTCGAGATAATGTATCTTCATATGATAATTTCGGTCCGTAAGTTTCGTCTAGTCTGAGAATACATCCCATGCTTACTTCACTATACAGGGTGATTCCGGAGGAGACCGTCAGATTTTGGGATAAGTTTACACTAGTCAAGACAGTCTCGGAACACTGTTTGGTTTATGGTTGGGGGTCTCTATTGAGAATATACAGGGTGATTTGTCCGATTCGACCGATTTTACTTTTATTGATAATTTTGGTATGGCTGATTCGATTTCAATGAAATTTTCAGCGTAGTAAAATAGTGTTGTTAGTGTTTTTTTCAAAATAAGCGGTTGTTATTTTGATAGATCCAGATTAATTGTGCAGGTTGAAAAAACACCCTGTACATAGCGTTTCCTGAACTACGCCATCTGTTTACGATTGTACTAAGTCATTATTTGAGAGTTTCTAATTTTTTTGGCACACTTCTAGTTTTCCGAGAAATTTTTTTCAAAAAATGATAATGTTGAAATTTCGCTCCAATCGATTCTACTTTTATTGATAACTTTGGTATGGCTCATCCAATTTTGATGAAATTTGCAGTGTAGAACAATCTGAACGAGTACATTGAATAATCGCAACAATCTCTCAAAATACAGTGTTGTAATTGTGATAATTTCAGACTTTCAGATTAATTGTGCAGTTGAAAAAAAAAACACCCTGTACATTGCTTTTCCAAAAGTTTCTTATTTTTTTCAGATTCTACAAGTATATGTCATCACCCAGAGGTTTTCGATTTCTTTGCCACACCTCCGGTTTTTCTAGAATACATTTTTGAAGAAGAGCATTATCGAAATTTGGCTCACAAGCAGTGAGAGTATTCCGCACTAGGTAGGAAAGCTGTATATTCTAAGGATGCGAAGTTGTTCGTCACTTCTAAAATATTCTTTTCAAATTCTAAATATATTCTGAATTGAATGATTTCATACAAAATATTAGCAATTAAATATGAATTTGAAATTTGAAAAGAATATTTCAGAACTTAAGAACTGCTTTGCATCCTTGGACAATACAGCTTTCCTACCTAGTGCGGAATACTCTCACTGCTTGTGAGCCAAATTTCGATCATTCTCTTCTTCAAAAATGTTTTCAAGGAAAACCGGAGGTGTGCCAAAGAAATTAAAAACCTCTGAATGAAGACATATTATTGTAGAATCTGAAACGAATAAGAAAGTTTTCGAAAAGCAATGTACAGGGTGTTTTTTTCAACTGCAGAATTAATCTGAAATTCTAAAATTATCACAATAACAACACTGTATTTTGAGAGACTTTTGCGATTATTGAATGTACTCGTTCAGATTGTTCTATACTGCAAATTGAATGAGCCATACCAAAATTATCAATGAAAGCAGAATCGATTGGAGCGAAATTTCGACATTGTCTTTTTTTGATGGAATTTTCTCAGAAAACTAGAAGTGTGCCAAAAAAATTAGAAACTCTAAAATAATGACTTTTTATAGTAGAATCGTAAACAGATAGCGTAGTTTTGGAAATGCGATGTACAAGGTGTTTTTTCAACCTCAATTAACCTGGAATTATCACAATAACAACCGCTTATTTTGAAAAAAAATTTGAAGTCAATGAATGTGTTCAACACTATTGTACTACGCTGAAAATTTCATTGAAATCGAATCAGCCATACCAAAGTTATCAATAAAAGTAAAATCGGTCGAATCGGACAAATCACCCTGTATATTCTCAATAGAGACCCCCAACCATAAACCAAACATTGTTTCGAGACTGTCTTGACTAGTGTAAACTTATTCTTAAATCTGACGGTCTCCTCCGGAATCACCCTGTATATTTGTTCCTTCGTTGTGGAATATTCTCTAAATCACAGGTTGATCCAGAGGGACTTTGGACGTGAAATTAATTCTTCCATTATTTCATCTTGAAGTCATCTCCTGGAGAATTGATGACACAGAAAAAAGGGTTCCGACTTTTAGTGAGCACCCTTGAATATTGGAACACATACATAAACAACAGAGAAACAGTCTATTAAAAATACATTATTAGGGTTGATAATTTTGTTACACGGTTTAAAGAAGTTGTTTCTTCTGTCTACAATTTCTATCAGAATTTACAATATAATTGGGTAGTAGATGATTTAATTGATTTTTTTATTATTTTTGGTCCAGATCAAAATTCAATGGCAGCTGTAAGTCAACAGGTTTCGGAAGAACTGATGAAAAGTGTAATTAAGGTCAAATGGTAATAATTTTCTTGCCATATTCATTGATGAATATGACTCGGAATATTTGGATCGTAATGAAATGCACGAGCTACGGACTTACAACGCTTTTCTGGATTTTAGCTCTGCAGAAATCGGCATCTCTGATCTATCAAGAATATCTTTAATTCGAAGTTGAGTACGCAGAATTGGATTCATGGAACTTTAATTCTTGACAGCATTCATGTAATCACCCTCTTCGTTCGTTTGTCCAACACCTTGAGAAGAAAAAAGGTTTATCCGAATAGAATGCTTCGATGTATTTTTGTTTTTGTCCGATCCAATACGTAACGTCAAAAAAAAGTTCAGCCAATGGTATCATTGCATCGTATCGAAGTAGTTTAAGTTGCAATTAAAACACAATCGAAGTTTTATACCATCACGTGTTGGAGGTCGTATTGCAGCCAATGACACAGGCAACACGAAGAATGCGACTCTCTGGTTCTTAATATAGCTCCGTCGACCTCCGCGACGACGTCGTCCCCAGACTGTGGATTTTCTCACCAGGAGCAAGCTCATTACGACGTGGAGGCCTCCTGGGTACTGGCACGACGACGACGACGGTACGGCTGTCAACCCACTTAGATGGTCGGTAATCTGGGCAGCTTATTAGCATAACTTCCAATTATAATCGCTTAATAAATGCATATGGAGGTACTGTTGTGATACTAACTGATTTCCAGGTGGTTTTTCTGTTTCGCGGATTCACAGGTCGAAAGATTAAGTATTTCTGTTTTTTCAAACCTGTGAATTCCGAACCTCCTTCGTTTTGAGAATTATATTACTCCAGACTGCACTCTTTATGCTTTCGGGAAATTAAATTAAATTCTAGTTTGGCAATATAATACCCTGATTTGATCAAATTTTTTAAATCTTTGTTATTATCTTAATCTAACTGACAATTACAGAATATTGAAATGTTAAGTTTTCTGTAGTCACCTTGATGAATTATTGTTATTGACCTGCTAAAAAATTAAACTCTTTCCCATAACCTCATCGATGTTACTTCGGAATGATTCCAGAGTGTTCTGACGATTAAAAATTTCAAAAAGCACTGCCGTGAAGGCAGCAAATTTTGCGCGCATGTTCAATGTAGATGACCGCTTCAGCAACGAATTTGAACATGCACGCAAAAGCTGCTGCCTTCACGGCACTGCTTTTTGAAATTTTTCACTGATAAATTACTGGATTTCAATTCGATCAAATCTATATTTTTGGAAATATTGGAAAAATAAAATTTTGAATGGGTATATCTACGGAATCATTGGGCGGATTTTACCCATTCACGAATTCGACCTTCGTATTTAAGCCCCAAACCTACTCTACAAATATCGAGTTCCTTAGTCGTTTCTTCCGGAAGTTATTGTGTTTACGGTCTGCCTAACGGCCGACTGCGTAAACACAATAACTTCCGAAAGAAACAACTTAGAAACTCGATATTTGTAAAGAAGGATCGGACCTTAATTACGAAGGTCGAATTCGTGAATGGGTAAAATCCACCCAATGATTCCGTAGATATACCCATTCAAAATTTTATTTTTCCAATATTTCCAAAAATGCAGATCAGATCGAATTGAAATCCAGTACTTCATCGAAAAATAACAGTTCGAAGTTTCTTACAGAATTCAATGAGGATAATATGATGAGAAAATCATAGATATTTTTTTTTTCAAATTGTTCTAATGACACGATTATCACGAAATTACACAAAAAGTTGTATTTCAGCATCTCAAAACTAGCTGTGAAGTTTTATCAGAACTGAATCAGTATTTCTCGAGTTATACCAAAAAAATTAACGATATCGAGAAGAAAACCTCGAAATTTGACATATTTTTTCCCGATATCTCCAAAACTTATGATCGTATCGAACTGAAATTTGGAACACTGCTGTGAAATATAAAGCTCGAAGTGTGAGTGGAATTTTTTTTCGGATATGATGAATTGTTCCCAGAAAAAAAAATTTTTGGGAAAAAATTTCGAAAAAAATTTTTTTTTTTTATTTACTGACAATATGACCCTGACGAAATTTTGCTCAAAGTTGCGCGTCGTTATACTCCACCTAACTGCCAAGTTTGAATCCAATCGCTCCAGTAGTTTCTGAAATAAAAAATAAATAACTTCAAAACTTCAAGTGCCTATAACTCCGAAACTATTCGACCGATTTGGCTCATTAACGAACTCAACGCGGCATTCTGATGCGCAACCTATCCTGAAAGTTTAAAGTTGCTAGCTTGCTTCTGTCGACAGTTACCGTGTCTACGGCCGGCCGGCCGGCCAGCCGGACAGAATCGATTTTGACACCGGATTCGTCATCAGTGAGTCCAACCTAGTCGATTGAGACCATTTTCGGCTCAATCATCCAAAATTACAGACATTTGGACAAAACGATAGCACGCTGTTCCCCTAGAACATGCGCGCAAAAATTAGTATTTGGTGTAGATTGTTTTTTATGGACAATTTGTGCGTAATTCGTACGATAATATCATTATGAACGAAAATACTAAAGTGAAGATTTATTTTAATCATACAGAATGTTTTCGAGGTGAAATAAAATCAGTGTTGTGATGAAAAATCAACTATCAAGTATCATTGGTCATACATAAGCACGAAGATTTCAGAGATAAAATAATATTTCATTTAAAAATCATAATTTGATGGATTTTATTGCGAAAGAACCGTTGATTTGCTCTTAATCAAACTTGAACTGTCTAGTGCGTTCATTCAGAGTAAAAGAATTCTATAGTTCCGCGGAACTATAGCTAGACATAGCTCACGAGCAGAGCACGTAAGTGTATCATATCGTATGATTTAGAACTTTTTTCTTAGGTCATCAAAAGACTTCTGCTAGTTGATCATGGTGCTCAAATATCTTCGGTATATTCAATTATGCCGTCGCAATCAAGAATATTTGGGTCGTTCAATTAATAGTTTAAAAAATGAATTATTATTGATTGAAGAATATCGGAAAGTTGTATTCTTGAAATTTTTAATGGGGAAGGATCTTTGTATTTTTCCAGTCTATAATATGGTTTTCCTTGGTTCAACATGCATAATATGGTGTTCACATTGTTCTGGTGTTCACGGTTTCTGTTTTTGGAATTTTGGATGGAAAATGATATGTTGTCGTACCTCATTCTGACTTCGCCATTCCTTTTTCATCCCATAATTTCCATTGGGGTCTCATAATAATACAAGACACCATTTTGCCTTCCGATCTGTGGTTGAGGTTAGTTTTCATTATATTATAGTCATCATATCTTCTTCCCCAAAGACTTCTGCAACCGAATTAAACGAGAAAATATAATTTTCTCGAATTTCCATTAGAATTATCGCAAATCACGAGAAACTATGATAATATTCTCCTCAGTATCTTCAAGAATGCATCTCTGGATTTACTTTTCAAATAACAATGTAATATCCTCACATGGATTTAATAAACTATCGGCTACATTCGTCTTTATCATTAGCGATTGGGCCAATTAGTGTTACCCTTGTTCGGGTCCGTTACCAATAGGAAATTCCTGGTAACTGTTAGCCAACGGCTTTGCAAGACGAATATGCTGGAATTATTTAACTAATACGTTTAATAGGGTTTACATACGCTGTTAATTGACAACGACCAACTGTACAGGATGTGCATTATATCCTGATATATATGTGGGAGCTAGGTCTTCCTCAACAATTACTTCAGTTTTCGTCCGAAGTGGCAGCGCGAATATACCATTTCTTTCATGGATTACTATGTCCATTTTTACGCGCTTGTTCTGGGGAACAGCGCGTTATCATTTCGTCACGATGTCTGTTATTTTCGAATTTTGAGCCGAAATTGGTCTCAAACGACTAGGTTGGACTCACTGATGAAAAATCTGTGGTCAAAATTGATTATGTCCGTCCGGCCGTGTGCGCTGTTACTTTCGAAAGGAAGGACCTAGAGTCTTGAAATTTTCAGGTTAGGTTGAGATCCCGAATATCTCGGTTAAGTTCGTTAATGGGCCAAATCTGCCGAATGGTTTTTGTGCTTCAGCCATTTGAAATTTTGATTTTTCAATAACTCGAAAAATATTTCTCTTATCGAAATGAAACTTGGTTGGAATATGAACAGTATCAAAAAGAAGAATTATCCATGGAAAAATTCGAAAAAAAATTATTTTTTTCTCGAAAATTTTTATATTTCTTTGAAATTTCAAGTCACCATTTCGAAATGTGAACAAGCGCGTTAAAGCTGCTGACTTCACGTCAGTACTTTTCTAGTTTTTTTTGGATCTTTCTTCTACCTTACGTTCTTCTGATTACTAATTCTCACTGACTCCTAGAAAGCTCTTATCATTTGTGAGATGAATTAGCGACGAAAAACAAAAGAAGCTTCGTCGAAATAAAATTTGTTAAACTACGTCCTAAATAATGAGCTTGCACAAAATGTGATGTTATGCATCAAACAAATGTGAAAAATCTGAAAAACTAATGATATGTCCATATCATTGTTGCACGAAAAATATTCATTTCCTTCGGTCTTATTCCTTCTGTAATTTGACAAATATGTTCTTAAATAATTTGAACTTTTTAACAGTACTAATTTCAATTAACTCCTATGAAACAACTAACTTCCTGCAACATCAAGTTACAATCGATTGTTGTCATCTGAGTATTAAACAATAATTGATTTCTTCACCGTTGCGCAACATCATTTCTGAATCAGTGAACGTTTTTCATAGTTATACTGCCAATTACAATTGTTTATCGGTCCAGATAGAGATTAACAGGTGCATTGGTTGAAAAATAACTATAACTTCGTATCCTTGGGCACTTCGTTCCAAATGGCTTTAGTGAGAATAATAAGTTATATATTTCATGATTGTTTCCTGCTACATCCTAAAAAGGCTGAAGTCAAGAACGCAGTTTGCAGTTAGAATTAGGAGACACAATTTTATCGAGGGATTTAATTTTGGGATTAGTCTATACAAGCCGTTTTGATCTTGGTTTCTATAGAAGTCTAGCATAAAATCAATGTAATATGACGTTCAGGGGAAAACTAAATTTGACTGTCGTTGAAAACATTACAATCCCGCGCTTGAGGAAACTGCAAAACATCCTGAGCTATTTGTTTATGGATACTCACAATTGTATATAATAGGGCGTTTATGCATAAGGTGAATCTTTTTTCAGCAAAAGCTGAAAATCTTTCAAAAATTATTCATATAAAAGTTTAATATTGAACTATAATTAATATTTTTATTCTGATGTTTTTCGAATAGCAGAAATTCAATGCTCGCTGTCAATTATTCATTCCGCAGTTTGAACCACTTGTTATTGGTAGTTCTAAAATTTTTATGACAAGACAATTTTGTTATCCCATCAAATAATAACCAAAAATGCAATAAGAAAACAACAAGAAAAACACGAGTATCTTCTTTGTAAAGAGAGGTACCCTTTTTAAATATCTGTTCCCTCTAGAATGCTTGAATCCTACAGTGTAGATGTCAAGATGTGAAGTTTTATATACATGGATCTGCGAACGCTTCGTTTTCGAGTTA
Organism: Myrrha octodecimguttata; assembly: GCA_958510865.1. Lineage (NCBI taxonomy): Eukaryota > Metazoa > Arthropoda > Insecta > Coleoptera > Coccinellidae > Myrrha > Myrrha octodecimguttata. Next base: position 8,466,894 of record OY294063.1, read on the forward strand.
CAGTGGATCGAAGTTTTCATATTCAGCTGAAATTCTGCTAAGATATTCGACTTTGAGGTTTGAACCATACGGGATGTCTATATAATTCAACGGCATGTCATTTTCCACACAAAAAAATCGACAGAGAAAAAAAAACCGGAGAAAAAATACAACTCTGAAGATTTTGATGCATTTTTGAATAACTGCAGAAAAATTTTAAACTTTTACTACCTGTAACTCGAAAACAATGCGTTTTCTGACCGATGTTTTTTCTTGATATCATGATGTCATCTCAGACAACACCGAGAACAGGCTTCTCTTAGTTTGTGCAAGGCATTTCAAAGGATTTAATTCAATACCTCCTCGATATAGTTTGAAGCATTGAGAGCTTTATTCTCGGCTTAATTAGCGTAGTCTATCAAATCTCTGGAACTAGAAGATACAGTAAGAGATCGATATAGGTTAGATCATCTCATGCTGCAATATGGCGCAGGATCTAGGCTTGTTATTCTACCGTTTCGAATATGGAAATGTTTCTAACACTCGTATACTCGTAGTTATTAAGTCTAAACATCGCTCGAACTGTTCGTTTTCGAATTCAGGCTTCTCCGGTTTACTCCCTAATAAATTTAGACAAACGCTTCCCAGTGAAATCTATCACTTCGTTGGGTTCCTTCTGTTGAAAATAGATACTCAATTCGCGAATACCTAGTCTAAATTGTTTTCGCATAGAAACATTAGGCGGGTATAGATTTTCTTCATGAAGTTTGATATTCGATCATTCATAGCAGAAGAAAATATGAAAAAAATGTCAACTCCAAATCTAGTCGTAGGATCGCCTCTCTATAGAATACATTCGGGAGAGAATGATGTCTGTAAGTACTCGAGCCTCAAGCCTTTCGATTTAGGCGTGTAACGTTTCAACTGAAACTCTATTAAATGCCATCTCCAAGCGATCGCATTGATCTAGGATAGCCAGAATCTACAACCTCACAAGGTATCATTGTCCCATTGTTACAATTAAGATCTTGCAGAAAAAACGACTATATGCAACAAGCTGTCCACAATGCTTAAGCCTAAACAGTCCATTGGCGTAGACCGGTTGTATCTGTATGTTATTTATTAGTTCAAACCTACTTGTTTGAAGCTAGTTTTTGCGCGCATGTTCTAGGGGAACAGCGTGCTATCGTTTTGTCCAAATGTCTGTAATTTTCGATGATTGAGCCGAAAATGGTCTCAATCGACTAGGTTGGACTCACTGATGACGAATCCGGTGTCAAAATCGATTCTGTCCGGCCGGCCGGCCGTCCGTCCGGCCGTAGACACGATTACTGTCGACAGAAGCAAGCTAGCAACTTGAAACTTTCAGGATAGGTTTCGCATTTGAATGCCGCGGCTAAGTTCGTTAGTGGGCCAAATCGTTCAAATAGTTTCGGAGTTATAGGCACTTGAAGTTATTTATTTTTTATTTCAGAAACTACTTGAGCGATTGGATTCAAACTTGGCAGTTAGGTGGAGTATAACAACGCGCAACTTTGAGCCAAATTTTGTCAGGTTGATATTGTCAGTAAATTAAAAAAAAAATTTTTCGACATTTTTTTCCAAAAATTTTTTTTTCCGGAAATCATTCATCATGTCCAAAAAAAAAATTCCACTCACACTTTAAGCTTCATATTTCACAGCAGCGTACCAAATTCCAGTTCGATACGATCATAAGTTTTGGAGATATCGTGAAAAAATATGTAAAATTTCGAGGTTTTCTTCTCGATATCGTTGATTTTTTCGGTATAGCTCGAGAAATACTTATTCAGTCCTGATAAAACTTCACAGCTAGTTTTGGGATGCTGAAAGACAACTTATCGCGAAATTTCGTGATAATCGTGTCATTAGAACAATTTGAAAAAAAAAAATTCTATGATTTTCTTATCATATCATCCTCATTAAATTCTGTATGAAACTTCGAACTGTTATTTTTCGATGAAGTACTGGATTTCAGTTCGATCTGATCTGTATTTTTGGAAATATTGGAAAAATAAAATTTTGATTGGGTATATCTACGGAATCATTGGGTGGATTTTACCCATTCTCGAATTGGGCCTTCGTAATTAAGGTCCAAACCTTCTCTACAAACATAGAGTTTCTAAGTTCTTTCTTTCGGAAGTTATTGTGTTTACGCAGTCGGCCGTTAGGCTGACCGTAAACACAATAGCACGGTCAGCCTAACGGCCGACTGCGTGAACACAATAACTTCCGGAAGAAACGACTTAGAAACTCGATATTTGTAGAGTAGGTTTTTGGCTTAATTACGAAGGTCGAATTCGTGAATGGGTAAAATCCGCCCAATGATTCCGTAGATTTACCCATTCAAAATTTTATTTTTCCAATATTTCCAAAAATACAGATTTGATCGAATTGAAATCCAGTAATTTATCAGAAAAAAATTTCAAAAAGCACTGCCGTGAAGGCAGCAACTTTTGCGTGCATGCTCAAATTCGTTGCTGAAGCGGTCATCTACATTGAACATGCGCGCCAAAGTTGCTGCCTTCACGGCAGTGCTTTTCGAAATTTTTTGTATGTAATTTAACCCTTTTCCTTATGGAATGGCTTGGCTCGGTTCCACTACATCTAGATTCGATAACATACAATAGAATCGTACACAAGGAAACCACAATTTTGAAGAAATTTCATATTTCAATCTTAAGAGCATACAGTACCGCTGACTGATAAATTACGGCTTCATGGATTTAAGCGAAACAGCAACATTCAAGTTCCATGAATCCTCGTTATATCTGAAGGTCAGGTATTTACCCACGGTCTGCATGCTTTGACGGTGCCAACAGCAGCGAGAAATATTGGATTGCGTTAAATTTCGACGTTAAGACGAGAAAAAGGGGTGTGGTTGTGCAGGCTTCAGTGATTATTTTTTTATTTTTTTTTGGATGTACTAAATTATTTTGTGTTTTCAGTTTTTATTCTCAAGTTTATGTCCAAATTCTAATAAAACAGAAGTTTCTTGTTTTCATTTGAATAATCAACAGAAGTTTAAAACTTTGAATGTTACTTTCAATAATGCCGTTCTGAAACATAATTTCACTCCTAAATATCTTGGAGTGAAATTGGATACCTCTTTAAATTTCAAGGCCCATTTGGAAAATTTACGCATGAAGTTGAAATCTAGGAATAATATTCTTCAAAAACTAGCTGGTTCTTCATGGGGGGCTGACCCTACAACTCTCCGTACCGCAGCTTTAGCTTTGGTTTTTTCTGCTGCTGAATATTGTTGTTCGGTTTGGTTTAATAGCGCTCATGTGAGTAAAATAGATGTACAGCTTAATGTTGCTATGAGAATTATTAGTGGGACCATAAGATCTACTCCTTTACAGTGGTTACCAGTTCTCTCAAATATTGTACCGCCCAATATTCGTAGACAGGTTGCAGTGATAAAGTCTTGGGATAAATATCGTTCCTTTCCGAATTTATTCCCAATCATGTCTTATATTCCGGATTCTAAAATTGCTAGATTGAAATCTCGTAAACCTTTATGGATCAACGATTTTCTTTGCACCAATAAAAGTGACAAAGAAATTTGGCGTTCGGAATGGAATTCGTGTAATGTTTTTAACAAAGGTTTGATCAGCGATCCTTCAGAAAAAGTTCATGGTTTCAATCTTCCTAGGAAAATTTGGTGCATTTTGAATCGACTTAGAACCGGTCATGGTCGCTGTAATAGTTTCCTCTTCAAATGGAATTCGGTCGAAAGTCCAAGGTGCGAGTGCGGAGAAGAAGAGGAAACAATAGAACATTTAGTAAATACTTGTCCAATATATAAATTTGACGATGGTTTCGAGGCAATTCATTCGGTGTCTGATTCTTTTTTGAGATGGATTGCGAACTTCAAATTAATTTAATGAGTACTAAATCATTTACTAGTTCATATTAGTTCTTTCGTCTCCTTTTTTGTTTTCAGGTATGTTTTCAAGATTTCAATCTGCATCGCATAGGAAGGAGGAAATTTTGTCAATGAAAAAGAAGCCCTTCAATAAAAAAACAACAATTTCATTACACTAATACGGGGAGACAGAGTTTTTCCTGAGGTTTTTATCTGTGCTCTTGTATCATACGTAAAAATGTATGGTACCCCGTTGACATTTCCTCAGCTAATACTGTTATGACACAAATTGTTTGATATAAAAAAATGTAAATGCTCATCTCAAAAGAATATATATATATATATATATATATATATATATTCTCAAGAATATTTTTGAATATAAAAAGTAGCAGCATTGATCATTCTTACTATTTTTTTCAACCATTTGCATTTTGAAAAAAACGAGCAACCCGTTATATTCGAGGTACTGTATGCTCTTAAATCATTTAGTAACCGCATCGTTGAACTGGAGGAATACGTAGAATAGGAACAAGAAGGACAAATTCCATAACCGAAATGATATTTCTACACTGATTACCCAACATCCTCGTAACTTTTACAAGATTCGCCTATGCTGGTAATTCGCGTTCCATTGATGTATTTAATATCAGCTTTCTGAATTGATTGAGGGGAGTGCACACATTTGAACACTACAATACAAATTTAGAACGCTGCTTTCAATTTCGAATATAAATCGATCTTATCAATGAGTTTTGTGCGTCACATACCGTATTCAACGCAAAACGAGTGAATTGGAACAAAAAAGTCTTTAAATTAATACTTAATGAGTAAGGAACGTTTATCATTCCGCAATCTACGCCATTGAACAATACACCTCCATAAATCCGTACCTTGACTGAACGCCGCTGTTCTCTCATTCTATGAAGTCAAGGTTTCTCCATGTATACCTGGCCATCGCACTGTAACTATCAGCAGTACGAAAAAACAAGCTTATTCTATATTATAATAATTCTCTTCGCAGGAATGATTTATTCTTTTCATTCCTGTATGCACTCGGGTAATTGGACGGATTGTGGATAAAGCGGAGGAAGATAATTCTCGGTTTAATGAGTTTATAACTTTTCTGACTGGAATACAGGGTGATTCCGGAAGAGACCGTCAGATTTTGGGATAAGTGTACACTAGTCCAGACAGTCTCGGAACACTGTTTGGTTTATGGTTGGGGGGTCTCTATTGAGAATATACAGGGTGATTTGTCCGATTCGACCGATTTTACTTTTATTGATAACTTTGGTATGGATTATTCGATTTCAATGAAATTTTCCGCGTAGTACAATAGTGTTGAACACATTAATTGATTTCAATTTTTTTTTCAAAATAAGCGGTTGTTATTGTGATAAATCCAGATTAATTGTGCTGGTTGTAAAAGCACCCTGTACATAGCGTTTCCTGAACTATCTGTTTACGATTGTACTATAATAAGTCATTATTTGAGAGTTTGTAATTTTTTGGCACACTTCTAGTTTTCCGAGAAAATTTTTTCAAAAAATTGTAATGCTGAAATTTCGCTCCAATCGATTCTACTTTTATTGATAACTTTGGTATGGCTCATCCAATTTTGATGAAATTTGCAGTGTAGAACAATCTGAACGAGTACATTAAATAATCGCAACAATCTCTCAAAATACACTGTTGTAATTGTGATAATTTCAGACTTTCAGATTAATTGTGCAGTTGAAAAAAAAACCCTGTACATTGCTTTTCCAAAACTTTCTTATTCGTTGCAGATTCTACAATAATATGTCATCACCCAGAGGTTTTCGATTTTTTGGCACACCAGTAGCTCCAACATATGAGCCAGTTGGTTGCCAACCTTGTTGGTAGCAAGGTTTGCAACAGGCCTAAAGACCACCAAAATCGTTGGCACCACGGTGTTGAGAATTAGGATAGGTCGTGTTGCCAGCAAGGCAACCTTGCTGTCAACATGGTTGACAACCAAGTTGCTCTTTCGTGGGTTGCTTTGCAGGTACAGTCAAGTCAAGTCAAGCTAGAAAAATTCAGTGTCCACGATAACACGGTTTTCCCTTCTGTGGTGTTTTAGTTAACTGGCCGGATCGCCATGTGGTGTACCCCGGTTGGGGTTGGTTCGTCCAGTTGGTTTGTACAGGAGAGGGTTGCAAATAACACTCGAAGAACTCGTTAGAGGGTTTAATTACTATGGGCAATTACTACACATCAATTACTTCATTGTTCTCATTCACTCGCTGTCTTCATAATACAATAACAAAATATTATATATGTTTTGTCAAGGTGTTTACAAGCATATTATGATAACAGACGTGGGAATTCGAAATCAGTAGGTAATCCATCTGAGCACGTTTTATGGATGATGCTAGGATCTATGGACCTTGCTCGTCTTCAAGTAATAATTATACAGAGTGTTTAGTCTGACATACGTTACACCTTCCCGCTTTGAAAAAAAAATTTTCTACCTAACTTAAAAAATTTTTGATTAACATCTATCTTATAAACTATTTGTATACATCAGTCTCAAATTCTCTTAAATATATAGTTATGCATTACTGATTATTATCTTATATAACTTGTATCATAACTCATTTGATCTTAAATCTACAATTTGATTATCTTATATCTAACTTTTCACCTAATCTTTTATTTACATATTCCTGATACTATATTTACACCTTTTCACTGAATTCTAAAATTATACAATTCAAATCAACTTCTTCTTAGTTGATATTCATATAGTTTTTTGAAGGTTTTAATTTTTTGCCTTTACCAATTTTTCTTTAGCATCCTTCCATGCATTCTGTTATCTAAACTTTAAATCAATAGGGTAGCTAATATCGAAATTGTAAATTGCATCAACCTGGATAATTCGATGTGAATTCTACTTAGTTTACCAAAAAAAAAGTTCATAAGAAGAATAGAGAGTTGAAGAGATCACGGTATTGTGATGCTTAAAGTTTAAACTCCCTCATCTTCAATTTCCTCGAATTGCTTTCTCGAATTGTGGGACTTGACTAAAAGTTGAAATCTTCCCGGTGCTTTTCTTTAGTTACTATTTGTCCAATATACACCGTAATCGTTAAAAGAGTATAATTATGAACAAACAAGAAAATCGACATATTTTTTCAAAAAGTCGGTTCAAACTGAGTTGCTACGATCCAAGGTTACTCTCGTCGAAGAATGTGGATCCCGCGAGTCAGGTGTCAAATCGGATTCAGCGGAGAATGCACTTTGGGCATCGGCACCCAGCATTTTTCGCATAAAAAATCATCTGCGGTTTCGTTCGGGATGTAGTGGATAATTAATATGGCGGTAGAGGTGTCGGCACTCGTGTCGGCACGTCTGTGAACGATCAACAATCAACAGACGAAGCCGTGGATGAAGGAGACGCCCTTCAACCTGCCTTCGCCGGGTCAGTCGCGTTCACCTTGCGCGCGGGCGCTCAACCGGCCAGACTGCATGCGAAACCTGCAGATGCATTGCACATCGGTTGTAAATATCTGCACACTGGCCATTCACTCTGCGGAAACGGATCGTCTAGAAGAAATACCACATGCTTCTTCTTACGAAAAAGATCCTTATTATTTGACCCAATTGTTTGAATTTTTCTAATTTTGAGCCAATTATGGTTTAAACTATTAGTTTTGACTAGAAGGTAACTTTCCGTTAGATACCGCATGAACCTTCAAGTGTTCATCATTCTTATTTGAATTCTAAATTGAATTTGTAATTTTCCAAATACATATCGCGAAAAGAAAATTCCGAATAGCTATATCCGTGAAATCATTGTGTGAATTTTACCTATTCACAAATTCGGTTTTCGTGTTTCTAGTTGTTCCTTTTACAAGTCATTGTATTTACCATCGGCCGTTATGCTCATTCATTAGCGTGTTCTCATCACCGCATTGAATTTTCAACCACTATTTCACGGCGACACTATCTTCAAAAAGACGAAATGCTCGTAATTTCACCCAAGGTTGAACGTATAATTTTTTCGACATTGAAAAGATCTCTCCGCCATAGAACAATTCGGAAAGTTGAGTATTTCTTACGCCAGTAAAATCAGTAGAATCTTGAGGATTGAAAACAGGTCATATATCTGAACTAACTGATGAAATTTATTTTTCTCTCTGTGGTGTACCCCGGTCGGGGTTGGTTCGTCCAGTTGGTTTGTACAGGAGAGGGTTAGAAATAACACTCGAAGAACTCGTTAGAGGGTTTAATTACTATGGGTAATCTACTACGGCATCAAACATCAATGAACGCTCCGCTTCATTGTTATTACCCCCTGTTTTCATAATACAATAACAAAATATTATATATGTTTTGTCAAGGTGTTTACAAGCATATTATGATAACAGACGTGGGAATTCAATATCAGTAGGTAATCCATCTGAGCACGTTTTATGGATGATGCGAAGTTCTATGGACCTTGCTCGTCTTCAAGTAATAATTATACACAGTGTTTAGTCTGACATACGTTACATCTCTACTTCACTACCCGACACTTTGTGATGAATGGAATGGCGAAAAAATTAAACCTCTGAATTATATGATACATCCCACGAAAATGTAGCAACTTTCATATGGCTATAAGCGGAAATAATCGACTGATGGCCACGTGAACTTAATTCAATTGTTTCTTAAAGGCCCTTTTCAGATTGTGAGATATTAATTAGTGGTTTTTGTTTCAGGTTGCAAGATCAAGGCACTCAGAGCGAAAACAAACACATACATCAAGACCCCGGTTCGTGGCGAAGAACCAGTTTTCGTGGTGACTGGAAGAAAGGAAGATGTTGCCAAAGCTAAAAGAGAAATCCTGTCTGCTGCAGAACATTTCTCGCAAATCAGAGCTTCCAGAAAGAACAACCTCGCTGGTTTAGGGTCCGGAGCAAGCACACCGCCAGGTCCGCCAGCAAATGTCCCTGGTCATGTTACCATACAGGTCAGAGTTCCATACAGAGTTGTAGGTCTGGTAGTTGGGCCCAAAGGCGCCACCATCAAACGAATCCAACATCAGACTCATACTTACATCGTTACCCCTAGTCGTGATAAGGAACCAGTATTCGAAGTGACGGGATTGCCCGAAAATGTCGAAGCAGCAAAGAGAGAAATCGAAGCTCACATCGCTATGCGTACAGGAAGCGGTAATTCACTAAATGGACTAGGAAACTTGACTGGGTTAGATGACAATGACATTATCACATCCCTTTACAAATCCGGTTTGAGTTCCATAATGAACTACATCGATTCAGCAGCTGATCCATTTCCTACAATGACTTCCTCCACTGGTAGCACGGGAGCTTTTTCTAGCTCAGGGTCATGTTCAAGCAGTTCATCCAGCGCAGGTGGACGAGGGGATCTTGGAGCTATTTGGAGCTCGAACGATAGAGATGAAGGTTTGGGTGAATCTCCTAGTTTCGACAGTTCCACAGCAATCTCCAGCATATGGTCATATCCCACAGCTTCAGTGACATCTAGACCTTCCCCGCCGAACAGCGCAAGCCCTTCAGACTCGCTGCTTAGCTCTTCGAAATGTCTCGTTTGTGCGGAAGGCAAGGTAACTCACGCATTGGTCCCATGCGGCCACAACTTCTTCTGTATGGATTGCGCGAAGAGGGTATGCGATGGCAGCGACCCTTCATGTCCAGTCTGTTCGATAAGGGCTATGCAAGCCATTCGCATCTATTCCCCCAACCCTTAAGTCAGTGTTGGCCGATCGATGATCTCGTCGCTCGTCTCCCTCCACCCGCGCATCCCACATTCCCGTCTGGGCCCGCGCATCCCGCGCCCTGTGTTCAACTCCGCCGCGCACAGCAATTTTCGATCCGCACCTGATATACAACGAATGCTTAAATTTTAGAGAAATGTTTCTTTATTGTGTTGAATTTATATTTGTTTTTGATATTTTATGGGTTACAATTTTATTGTGCGCTTCGAAGGATGCAAGCACGACGGAGGATAGTCATCATAAAATGCCAGTTCTTGAATATATCACCGTTTTTAGTATAAGAATTTAAATATTGGTTCATTTTTCTTTTTTGTATTTTTATATGTATTGAGAAATTTCGCCACCGTTTCCTCAAAAAAAAAGACATCATGACGCGACACTATATAAAAGTAAAGTAATGTAAATTTTATACATATTCGATAAGTGTTTCGTTATTTTTTAAATATATTTTTTTAAGTTTTGCCATGTGAAGTGTCACATTATTAAAGTCTGAATCAGCAATTCTCAAAATATTATTTAAGTATATATTATATATATTAATATTTAAAGTTGAAAAATAATATATGAATAAAAATATAGCAAAACCTTAAAATGAAAAAATATACGTGAATATGGACGAGAGCATATTTAGGTTTTGAGAAGAGAGAAAAGGTGGATTTTACATAAATGTGCGATGAGCAAACGAGAGTATGCAGCGGCAGGGCTAGGGGGGCCAATCGGCTGTGATCTGAACTGCCACCGATGTGTAAGCTCCGACTCACAGGGACCACCCCTAATAACTACATACATATCCCTTATTGTTAGTTAAGCGCTCTTGTTGCTATTGTTCTGTTATGTCATGTGATGTGATACATATATTAATATATTAAGTAAACTATATTTCTTATAGCCTATAAGTTGTGAGAGATACTATATTTGGTGGTCGAAAGTCGGAGATTAACGCACGCTGCTGATACGAGTTTTCCTAATGTCACTACTGCTGTTACTCCATCTTGATGGCATGTAGCAATTAAGAGTCCTATAAAAACGACCTTGATTGAAATTTTTGGCTTTTATTCTCAACATTGATTGTTGAGAGTAACTGGAAATGTCAAATGAAGTTAATATAATCTGAGCCCTCGACAATTGTTGCAAAATATGCACTTTTCTAAATTCAATATGGAGAATGTTAGGAGCTACAAAATTACTTGTCCTACATAATGTCTCACGCGAAAGTGATCTCATAACTTTCCATACTATTAGACAATAATAATAAACCAGAACAGAATATCAGTTGCAGAATTTCCATCAAAAAATCTAAACTTCAGTTGATATCAGAAACCCTTTCCAAAAAAATCATTCGTTCCCGTTAGAAGAATAAGAAAATTTGGATTCATTATTTCTCGATACTTGTGGTATGAATGTGGAATGAAATTTAGAAATCGATTCGAACAAATACTACGGAAAACACTTTTCTCGTGATATTTTGGACTTCCTTTCATTCATTGAAGGTGGAAAGTTGAGATAATTGCTGGAAATACCATCATCATTATTTTATGTGTAATCTTGTACTTATAACATTCTTGGAGAATATTGTTTTTTTTTCAACTTTGCCAAGGCTCAGAACAATATTAAATTTGACCGCTACGTTTGAGATGTTTCTGAAATGTAATCCAAAATCATGTTCGAGGTCCACATTTCAATTCAAAGGCCCTTTCATAGGAATTTGAACATACATTGCCACTCGGAAGAATATGTTCGTTCGGCAATATTTTGACATACTTAATTCCCTCTGTTTTCAACAAAAATTAAATCGAATTCTTTCGGGTGGTTTAACTTGCATTGCCGCCACAATTCTCTTTCGCCGTCATCCTAGGTTAGCAAGGCCCCCGCCTGCATTCTCGTGCTCCCATCAATCCTCCAGTATTCACCCATTGCTATTTCGAATACCGCCGATTTATTTTATGTTTCTTTTTCGAAATATTCTTGCGGTCACCCTTTACTTACTATCCGTTCTCGTTTTTCGTTCTTCTAACTATTTTGCACGCCACTGGCAACACTGACTGATCGGCTGCCATCAACAGGCATCCTGCTTAGATCATATAATTAATATATCTTATTATATCAACTAGGATAACATATATTGTTTTTATTTATTTTTTTATTCATCCAATTAAAATTGTCGTTATTAGATAAATTTTATATATTTTATATTATTATTATTATTAATATTTTCTGCAAGGTCAGTTTTCGGCAGCCGAAGGCGCAGTGTTGTCTCGAACTTCGTTTGTTTATACGTAGGATTGTATATAAGTTGTTGTTTTATAGCTATTAATACCATATTTTTCTGGATTACCAGATAAACCTTATTAATTATTATTATTTTATTTTTTTACATATTTTTGTGAAGATATTTAACTATTAATGTTAGTACAAGTACATGTCCACATACGTGTGCAGAGTGACTGTTTGAAATAGTTTAATTGGATTTTTGATTAATAATTATATTTATATTGATATTTTAATGATGAAACAATCCAAAAGGTGATTTTTTTTGTCTTTTTCTATTGATTTTTGAAGATTAAATGTATAAGTGTGTTTTCTATTTAGAAATTTATAAATTAGTACGAATTTTTTATGATACGACTGACCTACGCTTAAGAAATTTTCGCTTTCCGGTCGTCGTCTAATGAAGCGTCAAAAGGCAAAGCTGGTATTTATTTTTATTTATCCTATGAAGAAACCACATAAGACTAAACCAAACTTTGCCTTTCGACCATATCTTAGATAACTAGCGAATATTTAAGATATTAACCTTTCAATAAAAATGCTACCAAATATTGTAATAAAATTCGTGATTTATATTTTTGTTTTTTTTTTTATTTTTCTCTTTCACACATTCGTCTCTCCCTTCCTGCATGTTCCATGTGATGATCACTGTTGAGTTATTCTGTTTTGTATTGTACATCATTCCATTGTTTGCTTTGTGAGTACTGTAGTTTAGACATAGCTCATGAGGCACATTCGAGAAACATCTCTCATAGAAAAGTCGCGTTTTATATTTTAATACCCCCGTATTCGCATATGAAGATATTTTATTAAAAGTGTAAACATATACTATAACACTGAAATGATTATAGGTGACTTAACTGCTCAACGGTTTGAAGCTAGGCATTTTATATTTTCGGGACGAAGATGTGACGTCGTTTAGGAATTTTGAGGTTAGGTGATAAGTATAGAAGCATGATTCATAAGTTCACTGACGTCGCTCTTTAGGGCACGACTTTTGAGATGCTGCAGCAATTAGAGTTTTGATTCAAACGAAAGTCTTCCCCCAACCCGAAAATCATCAAGGCTCTCGACCAATCCGATCGAAGAGTTATTTTTTTTTGATGGATCGCAAATACGTAGAATTCTCATTGAATTTTGGATAGTCTAATCAGCTCATTCATTGCTGTATTTTGATGTTTTATGTAATACTATATTCATAATTATAGCGCCGGGGCTTACAATGAAATTAAAAAGTTTCGATGATTGGCAACACTTATCAACAGGAGACCCAAATATGTCTAGCAGCATAAGACACTCTGCTTAGGACTCAATATAATATTTTCGCGTTGTGTCATCTGACTGAACCTCAATACAATTTTTCAATCTTGAGTTTTTTGACCGAGTGTTGCCAATAGAATATTAGGAAATGCTGTAGAACGAATAGAGCTCGAATAGGCGCTGCAATAATTATTATTATTAGGAAGTATTTAATCGCGTATTCATCAATTCGCTGCTACCAGTAGCGTCCCATCTTCACAATTTGACTGCGAAAACATTAAATTGCAAATCACACTGTATATTAGCATATTTTTGAAACTTAATATACAGGCCTAACTACGACGTTTAAGTAATAATATCTATATTTCATAATTATATATGAAGGTAAATTTTGAAATAGATAAACAAATTACATATAGATGTTTTTAGATGAAACTGTATTTATATTGTAACAATGAATTACATGAAAAATATTTATATTACTAAAGTATATCTTTTTGTAGCCTCCTGTAAAAGACAAAAGCTTAGGGTCGCAGGTTTGACTGTATTTTGATCTCATTAGGCCAACGTACGTTAAGTAATCTTTACGAGTTTAGGCTCCCAAATTCCGTCATCAAACCTCGTCCCAAATAAAACTCTCAACGGCCAAATTTTGAAAGATTTCTCCTAATGATCGACAATTGTCAACGAATTCATTAAAGCATGCACCGTTAACAATACCTATTTGGACCCGAGTTTTATTTTTCATACCGAATTTCGAAATGGTCTTGATTTATAAGAACGATAACATTGTGGAACGTAGATTTGAACATCTGAAATCCATCAAAACTATATTTTCTCACGATTTCAGGACCATCAGGGTATTATTTTTCGAAATTTCAGATGTTAGGGTAGATCGATAATGAACACTGAAATGGAAGTAACGTCGAAATTCTGTCTTGAAATTTTGTATGAAATTGCTATTAATCTTTTGCAGTCAGCATTGAATATGTTATATCAAAATTTTGTCTTCTAATTGTAACTCAAAGCAATAAAGTAACGAAAATAACTATAGTTGACATACTATAAAATTAACTTTAGTATTCAAATTTTTACTAAACCAAGGTAGAATAGATCAATAACAATAAGCAGAAGCAACTTACGACCCGGGCTGTCACCCGCTCAGCATTTATAAAAAATATAATACTATACTGAAATTATATATTATAGCTGCAAGAAAATGTTGAAAATATTTCTATAAAATAATGATTGTGTGTGTATGGTTATTCGTTTCAACGTAATTTTATGTATAAATTCACATTTCAAATGTTTACGTTGGAAGAGGCTTTACAGCTGTTGATTTTTCATTCACCATTTTTTACATGAATTATCGGTCCACACTTGATATAACTTGGAGCATATGTTGAATTCACTATTCAGTTATTACCAGAGAATATACTCATCTGAGATAGCATCTCTAACGAAAAATACCAACATAAACTATTTTGTATGGTGCAAATTAAACCATTATTCATCACTAATAATGAATTGAAAAAACTATTCCAATATGATCATGATGAATTTCAAAGGCTAAGGGAGGGGTTCATATTAATAATTCAACTCAGATTAATCTGAATAGTATCGAGATGCAAAATCAACAATAAAGTAACTATTCAAGGGTGCAAAAAAATTGATGAATTGAATGAACATTCCAAAAAAGTTTATCTTTCTGCAATGAATGCAGATCGAAATAATACAATTTTTGAGAGGATATAGTACTTCAATTCGAAATATTTTAGGTACAATTCTGACAATCATGGCATGTAGAAAAGGGAAATTAGAATAGCTACGTGAAAAGAATGAAAACATATGAATCAGTTTATCAAATGGTGTGTTAGACGATATGGAAAGACCAAACAAAAATTTATGTTCGATTTGAATAAGGAAGATCCAAACAGAGTAACGAAAAAATCTGCTTCATTAAGAACCAGATGAAAGGTAAATTCTGAAGCAAGCTGAACAAACTGAGCACAATAATTTGATCATATCAAAGCTTCACTGTGATTCGTAAGACTGACTTAACGTTATTTCGGAACAAATGAACGAAAGTCTCCATAATGGAATCTTTTATAATTTTAATCGGTTAAAAATCAACGGCAGTAAAGCGTAGCTGAAAATGAGATTTTAGTGTGATTGTGCATATTTTTCCAGTTACTGAAATTAAAAAAAAAAATCATAGAAGATATTTAGATACGGTTTCTATCACGATATATTGATAAGTATACTAATGAAATTTGAAATTAATGATTATATGAAATATCTAAATGCTTTATGTAAGTTGTACCATCACTGTTGCTTTTAATCAGATCGAATGTAACAAAAAATTTCTTACTTGAATGGCCACACAGTCTTGAAAAATATTTAAAATTTTGGGGAACAGTATCAAACATCGACAAAATAAGTATTCATTCTAAAAACCTGATATTATTGTAATTTTGGTGCCAAAATGAAAAGTTACTAAATGTTTGCTATGTAGTTATAATTTCAGGTATATTCGAAGCAATAATCAAGAATTAGATTCGAAAACTGGTATTATGATATTAAGTATAAAAAAGCAATATACCTAATTTTATTCCACATAGCAAAGTGATAAAATTTAGGACCTATCGGTGACCAATTGATCAGTAAAATACTACTTTTAATTATTTCATACTCTTTCCATCTATTTTGCTTCAGTCCTATCTCACTTGAAATTGGCGTCAAGTATAATACATCGTTTTTTTGGTGATGAAACCAAAATCAAATGAATTTTCATATTCGACTAAAGAAATAGCATTCATCGTCTTTACTCTTTTTCTTCATGATGAAGCTAGTATGTAGCGAAATATCAGGGTTACCTACATATAGTTTTGCATGATAAACTTGAAATATAAATCTAAGTATCCAAATAGGTTGTGTCTATCCTTAAAATTTAATGCGCACTATGCAAATCACATTAGTCATATTATAGTATCCGTGAACAGTCAAATCGTTATATTTTCGTATTCAATCGAGATTTTTTAAAGGTGCGTCACGATAATCTCGAGAAAAATTGATATAAAAATTCATCTGATATATTTCAATATAAGTAGATCGTAAAGTCATTTGATAGTTCATTTAAGCTCGCTTACTGAGTCTTTATGGCTTTCCGTAATTTTCAACAGTTTGGCTGAATGTATATTAGAGTATATTTTTGAATAACTTTATTTTGGATATTCTGATTATTTCGATCATGAATAAGAGTTCCACTGAACGTGTTCTCGATGTGAAATATTAAAATGTGAATGTTTATGGTGTGTAATATGTAACAATGTATTTCCACAAATTAATCCGATGAATCTTTCTTTCAAATCCTTAGGAAGTTCATGTAACCATATTTTACCTGTGAAGTGAGGGGAAGTATTACGTTAGTCATTTCATCTTGTTTGAACATGTGACATGGAAATTCAGATAGGTACTTCACAAGTTTTTTGAAGGGTGATTCATCACAAATGACCTTCATACTTATATAATTGTGAGGATGTTGATAAGGATTGAAATCGAAAAAATTTCCTCCTCGTGTTATACCCGAAATCATATTTTAATATAAATTGACGATTAAATATTCTCGTAGCATAATCTTAATGTTATGCATACAGTATTTTGTACGAGTACACGTTTTTGGGAAGTACTATTAATAATCTCTTCTCGATATTATCTTTCTACTTACTAAATACATATATTGAATGTTGCTAAACCATTATATTACCTAATTTATTTTATCATACACCAGTGAATATACATTATAGGTATATATTTAGTGAATTATATTATGATAATAAAATGTATTTGTATTCAAGATCTGTGTATTATTCTACACTGCTCCTGTTCTTTATCGAATATTTGTCCGCTGAGTGCGGAAAAGAGACATTGAACTGAAACAAAAAAGGTGAAAAAAGAATAGGTTAAAAGCTTTTGCTTCTTAAAACTAGCAAAGTAGGTAAAGCTGCTTGTTAACGCGTTTTAATTTGTTTTTCGATCTTATTCACGGTTCTAACAGGCATCTCTGAGTTAAAACTGATGGCCAATGTCAAACACAAAACAAAAAATTACTAGCAGATTCGATATTTGCCCATAAGGTTTCAAACTTAATTACTCCGTCGAAGAATGTGTAGACTCCACTAAATATCTCCTTGGAAATACCAATTGATAATTTATGATGCCAATTTTACCAAAAATTGCATTGAAATCTGATATGAAATGCTGAATGAGTTTTGGTTTCAATAGGTACTCTTCGATCACCCATAAAGTTGAAATTGAATCCCACGAACTGAGCCAAGAATTGTGAGTGAGAAGTATCCTGAAAATTTCAAAATTTCATGGCTTTTTTTTTAATTCGCAAGTTGAATATTTACAGGTGACTAGCGAATGTACTCGAAGAATTCAATTTCACCTAATCTTCAAACATATTTTTTTCGTCTTGAATGTGAAAATTGCTGATATTTTTCAGAATTATAATGCACTTGTTCCTAGATGATATACGCAAAATCGTACCGTTAGCAGTATTTCCTAAATTATTCCTTCCTGAAAACGTATGGTGGGTTAAATTTATTTTGTCGAAAACAAAAATATACAAGAAAAAAGGTAAGATCTTGACTCAATATTTTACAACAGTTTTCGGAATTTATATTTCTCAAGATTTATATTTTCATAATTATATCCAACTTTGATGATATTTGAGCTTATTCCCTTGATACAGCCGCTATCAAATTGAACCTTCGTAACTAAACTCAGTAATGCATTTTTTCAAACCCTCCGTGATGGTAGTGCAATAACTCAAATCATGATTTTTTCTCAATTTTTGACTCACCCTGTGTGTTAATGGAGTGATGTTACATAAAGTGCTTGCACCCTATATGAGAGAGGCTTCTTCAGCGAGCATTTTGTTCTCTTATTTATTGATTTATCTCTAAAATTTTCCGAATCACAGCTCTTTTGCTGAAACATTGCAGATTACCAACTTTCCGAATTTATCGAGAAACAATTTCCTAGTGAAATACTGATATCAATAAGTGGGCTCGAGTTATTTTGTCGAAAACAAAAAACTCATGACAAAAGGTAAATGAGAAAACATTACAGGTCAATAATTGTGTTTGCGAGTCAGGCCGCGCAAGAAAAAAAAAGACTCGAAATTTTCGGAGTAGCTTGAGGTCCAGAATGCAGTTAAACAATACAGGAAATCTATCATATGGTTTAAGAGATTCAGGCATCAGAAAGGCTTATATGTTAACCTGCATGAAAATAAAATTCCGTGAATATGGAAGTAACCGAAAATCAAAGAAATATGTTTTTTTCAGCTTCGACGATTCTGTAGAACCAACATAAACGCCTAGAATATATACATTATACGATCATTCATTGATATAGTTTGGTCCGAAAATTGGTACAAATAATGTCAAAGAGGGCATTATAGCAAAAATATATACTAAGATACTCACCGCGCGACTAAAAACTTCATATTCCAAAGTTGATAGTTTTTAATATTCGCTACAGAAGGTATTCCTTATTGTTCTATTTATTGCGTGGGAAATGAGACAAAGTGTCTTTCTCAGAAAACTCTCGGAAAATAGCAACGCAAGGTATAATTTACTATTTGTTCGTTCAGCATTTATGAATGAAATATACTCAATATTTCCTAAGAATAATAATAATAATAATAATAATATGAGTTTATTTTCCAAATTATTATCAGTACAGACAATAAAGAGAAAACAGGTCTACTTTTTACTGTAAACAATTCATGAAACAAAATTACAAGACAGCCCAGTAATTTTGAAATTCTAAAATAGTATAAGGCTCGGCATTTACAATGAGAGAAAAAATGGCTTTGCGAAATGGCATTAATTTTTTGAAATTTCTGATGTACAATGGAAGCAGGTTGTAGAACTTTATTGCAAAATACATTGGATTATGTTCAGTAAGTGATAATCTGTGTGAAGGAAAGAAGTACTCAATTCGTCTTCTAGTATTGTTAGAATTTCTATATTGCCCAAAATAATGTGGGTTTTTGCGAAAAAATAATAAAATTCTGTAAATGAAAAGTCCTGTAAAGGTGAGTATATTATTGGCCCTAAACACGCCTCTACAAGACGCTCTGTATTTCAAACAGAACATTACTCGCAGTGCCAATTTCTGACAAACAAACACCCGTTCTGCTTGCGAGGAACTCCCCAGCAAATAAGTCCGTAACTCATCAATGACTGAAAATTCGCATAGTAGACTGTCTTCAAGGTATTCACATCAATCTGGTCTCTCAAGACTTAAAGGGTATAGATGGTGGAATTCAGTTTGGGAATTAAAGCCTCACAGTGTAAACCCCAGTTCAGATTTTGATCTATTGATATTCCCAAAAGATTAGTGCAGGAGCTGACTTGCATTTTCTTACACTGATGTTCAATGTATTCTGGATGGACGACTCGAGATCTTACATTGGCGAAGAATATAACCTTAGTTTTATCTTTATTCAGTTCCAAGTGATTATCAGTGCACCAGTGTTCAACTTTCAGCAGAACTCTACTGATGTTAATGGGAGCCGTTTCAATGCTTCGATTCGATATCATGATATCTGTGTCATCTGCATATAGATAAGTTTCTATGTGTTCCTAAGTATCCACAAATTCCATACATTTTGGAGCAATAAACGAAAAGTTAATCGAACTGTTATTGCATTAAAACGCTTTTGTTCTGGGAAATAGAGCGTTTTCGTTTTGCCCGAATGTCTTTAATTTTTTAATTTCGAGCCGAAAATGGTCTTAAACAACAAGGTTGGTCTCAGTTTTCTATCGAAGGAGAGTATCTAGAGTTTATAAATTTTAAGTTTTGCTTCGGAGCCTTGATATTTAGTTTAGGTTCGTTAATAGGCAATATTGTATGATCATTATACAATGGCAATATGGACCGAACGGCTTTGGAACTATATACCAATTCTGAATTCTGAGGTTAGTATCTCGACATCTCAGTAGTTACTAATGCGATAGGGTTGAAAATTAATGCGAAATTTTGTGTGTACAAAATAGTAAAAAATTCTCTCAGAAATTATTGTTCGAATATTTTTTAAATTTTGTTGAAATTTTATCCGGAGTCTATTAATTAGATTTAAAAAAAAATTGTCAGCCGATATCAAATTGAACCTTCGTAACTAAACTCAGTTCCAAAAAAAATGACGCACTTGAAATTTGACCTATCTTCTCAAAACAAAATAGTAGGCCAATTGAAATTTTTGTACTTGTATGTAGGTAATGCATTCGTCTTTAGCAAAATTAAAGAGGTGGAAATTATTTCAAAGCCTCCTTGGTGGTGGTGGAATAACTCAAACCGTGATTTTTTCTTATTTTTCGACTCACCCTGTGTGTTAATGAGTAATGGTATATAAAGTGCTTGCAACCTTCATGAGAGAGGCTTCTTTTACGAGCATTTTGTTTTTTATTCATTGATTTATCTCTAAAATTTTCCGAATTACAGCTTTTTTGCTGAAACCTTGCAGATTATCAACTTTCCGAATTTATCGAGAAACAATTTTCTAGTGAAATACTGATATCAATAATTTCAAATATCATTTGTATTAAACACAAAATTATGAATTGGAATAACTGTTTGATACCGTGTATTGCCTCCTCTAGCAACTCTAGGAACTTATTACTGCGAAGCATACTGGAAATTAAGTTGCTTATCATTTCCATTGGTATACGATACCATTCTTCCACTAACGCATCTGCCATTTCTGCGATACTTTTCGGAGACCTCTTGAGAGAACGTATCCTTCTCCCTAATTCATCCCACAAATGTTCTATAGGATTAATATCGGGGCTTCTCGCAGGCCATTGTAATATGGTGATATCAGTAGCTTCTAAGAAGTTTCGCAGTATTGCTGCGATGTGTGGTCGGGTATTATCGTGCATGAATATGAAAATATTACCCACTAACTCTGCATAAGGTATGACAAACTGCTGTGAAATATCAATATAAATTTGGGCTTTCATCGACTGCCTCACCAGAAAAACATGAAGGGATATATTTCCTTTTATTGAAATCCCTCCCCACGCCATTACGGACCCACCATTTAAACTTTCGCATTCTGTTATTAAATTTTGATTAAACCATTCACCAGTCCTTCTCTACACTCTTTTTGTTCCATCCACCATGTTGAGGCAAAACCTTAAATAATCCTTAAACAAGACACTCGACCATTGAGGAATATTCCACTGTTCATAATTTTCAACAAAATTTCTTCTAGCAACACGATGTACAGGCAATAATTTAGGACCTTTTGCTGGTCTCCTAGCTTTTAAATTAACTTCTTTCAGACGTCTACATACTGTCTGCTAACTTACTGTAACATCACGAATTTGGCGAAGGTTTGCTGAACATTTACCGCAGTATTTGAAAGATTCCGTAAAATCCGCTAACTCAAGAAGCGATCAACTCTTGGAGAAGTTTTTCCGTGGCGACGAGAACCGACCCTCTGAGCGGTGCTTCCTGTTTGTTCATACTTGCGGATTGCTCTATGAGCAGGTGCTTCATGAATTCCCACTGCACGAGCGGCTTAACGTTTACTACGCCCATCGTTCACTAAAGCAACTAATCTTGCTACTTGTTCAGGAT
The DNA here is from genome assembly GCA_958510865.1 of Myrrha octodecimguttata. Lineage (NCBI taxonomy): Eukaryota > Metazoa > Arthropoda > Insecta > Coleoptera > Coccinellidae > Myrrha > Myrrha octodecimguttata. The sequence goes on from OY294063.1 coordinate 8,488,712, forward strand.
TTATTTGAAGCATTTTATGTAACTTCAGTCAATAAATCAAGTTACCTAATTGATGACAAATGGTCAAATGTGGAGGCATACAACAAATTAGTTGCTATGGCTACGTCAATTGTTTTTTTTAAAGGTAATGTGATCCTACCAGAGAACAATCCAATCAATTTTGAGTATTCTGATCGTTCAATGAATTTAATTTGTGGGATAGCGTAAGGTTTCAGCAAAAAAGCTGTAATTCGGAAACATTTAGAGATAAATCAATAAACAAAAAACAAAATGCTCGTTAAAGAAGCCTCTTTCATATAGGGTGCAAGCGATTAATATACCATTACTCAATTAAAACACAGGGTGAGTCAAAAATTAAGAAAAATCATGATACGAGTTATTCCACCATCATCAAGGAGACTTTAAAGAAATATCCGCCTCTTTAATTTTTTTTTAAAGACAAATGCATTAACTACCAACAAATAAAAAAAAATTGAAATGTGCCTACTATTTTTTTTAAGATAGGTCAAATATCAGGTGCGTCACTTTTTTTGGAACTAAGTGTTCTAGAATAGTGTCTCGCAACCTTGTGTGAAATTCGCAAGGATCATATGGATAACAAAAAATCTATCAAAAAAATAATCTGTTCAAAATATAATCAAAGTCTTTCACCTAAAGGTCAGTCAATCCATTTAATTTAATCCATGGATTCCCTTAATCGATTAATTCACGAATAATTATCACCAACAATATCAAGGGGTTTTCTTGTGGATCTCAACCTATACATAAATATAAAGATCTATTTTTCCAGTTTTCTTGCGGTTCGAATAACTACAATGAATGTTCCGAAATTAAGACGATTGAACGATCTGGATTATTGCAGCAATAATCCCATCCCGGATGAGAAATTCCTTTCGGGAGGACGGGGATTGATATTTCAAAGGTATATACGCGCGTCTATAGACATTTTTATTCAGGAAGAAATTGCGAACGGTTTCTTTCATTGTATGGTTATTTCACAATAGACTCCAGTTTCATTTCGAGAGCTCTTTCACAAAGGACCAAGAAAGGTTGTAAACGTTTCTCGACTACTCCGAAATTCTTGTTATTCGAAGTGCAGCTGTCGTATTATTCTGTTTACCTTCTTTGACAGAATTTGAGAATTCATGCCTTGGACTTTGAAGGCAAATGTTCTGCAGAGATCTCACAAAGATGGGTCCTTCCGATCCGGTGCTAACCTACACATAACAAAAGGTACTCTGGCGACAATAACTATCCGATTTATGAGTAATATTGGGCAATAAACTCGAGAATTTTTTCCCAAAAATCAGCTTCAATATGAATTTGTCACGGTTCCAATAAATTATTCGATAACCTGATATCATATTTCACAGTTCTTAAAATCGTATAAATTCACACAATTTTGTAATGGATGTTTCCACCCTTTTCGTGAATATAATAATTATTGGTTTCAAACAATTTCGATACAGTATCGTTTCGCCAAATATTTGTAATTTTCTCGAATTTTAACCGACTACGGTCTTAAGCGAATAGATTAAGATGAGTCAAAATTGTCTATGCACAAATATTCTCATTTGGCAAGCTTGATAGAGGTTTTAAATCATCTGAGTCCGTTTGTAATCAGGTGTTAGTGAGTACACGTGGTAAGATTTCGACATACAATATGGAATAGATTCTAAATCGAAAAAAAGAAGATGAAACACTGTGTCTATTATTATTTTTGTATTGTATTTTTTCATATTACCGTTTTCAGAAGTCTTCTACTTCAGGCATTTTATCAGTTGATATTATAATTAAATTCGCCATTCATATGTAGTACGTTGAAGACAATGAGAGTTTATCGTAAGATATCGGTATCGAAAGATATTACGTAAAGGTATTATGAAAAAAAATCTGTATTTTTTAATGATCGATTGGGACTCACCCATGAAGAATCCAGGGTCAAATTCAATGGGGGTTTTTCCTTTGAACGAAAATGCAGTTATTTTCATGAGAAACCTTCAGAACATCACATTTTAAACATATAATTTCAATATTATATTTAAAAAAAAATGTTTGATCACCTAAAACTGAAAAATAAAAACGTGGATTTGCATTTAAAGGGATTTGTCATGAGTGCACGATATGGCAACGTCGAATTCAGCTTTCTCGGAAAGAAAAGGACGTCAGACAACGACCAAGGAATAGAAAAAGAAGAGTACATACTGTCATATTACTGACAAATCGAAAACGGAAATTGTTTGGTTATATTGACAAAGAACACGTGTGTACCACAGAATAGGAATAAATATTTCGTTATTCTATTGCAGAAAAAGCCATTCTACTAAACAACGTTGTCACTTCGTGCATGCATGACAAATCCCAAATCCCAATTTTGAAATCTGATTTTGAATACTTTCTGAAGGTAATTTGGGAAAATGATGAATCAAACCCATAATAATTATGTTCAAATTTGCATTTGCAGTAATAACCCAAATTCAGGAAAAACCCCCATTCTGTCCGTCTCTCCGCCGGACAAATGAAACAACCTAAATACTTGAAATTTTCAAGGTATAGGTTCGGAGTGCGAATGCGCCTTTTGAATTCGTTGATAAGCAAAATCAGCCGACTGATTCTGGAGTTTTAACAATCTCTTTGTATAGTTATAGCTTAAATTTTTCCCTAATATCTCCCTAAATTAACATCTGATCAGATTGACATTTGAAGAACTGTTCTGAAATACTTACTTCAAGGTCTATGCCGAATTTCAACGAAATCGGGTTTAAAAGTTCACAAATAATTCTTTTCGCGATGAGGATGTAGATAATGGGGGTTTTTCCTGAATTTGGGTTATTACTGCAAATGCAAATTTGAACATAATTATTATGGGTTTGATTAATCATTTTCCCAAATTACCTTCAGAAAGTTTTCAAAATTGGGGTTTGGGATTTGTCATGCATGCACGAACTGACAACGGTGTTTAGTAGAATAGCTTTTTCTGCTATAGAATAATGAAATATTTATTCCTATTCTGTGGTACACACGTGTTCTTTGTCAATACAACCAAACAATTTCCGTTTGCGATTGGTCAGTAATATGACAGTATTGCTGCTTTCTTTTTGACGATTTGGGTAGCTCGGAGCTCCCCCCGCGCATGAAGTTTGTTAACAAGCTACCCGAATCATCAAAAAAGAAAACAGCAATTGACAGACTGTGTTCCTCTTTTTCTATTCCTTGGTCGTTGTCTTCTACTCTAACCAGATCAGTAACACATTTGACGTCCTTTTTTTCCGAGAAAGCTGAATTCGACGTTGCCATATCGTGCACTCATGACAAATCCCTTTACATGCAAATTCCCATCTTCATTTTTCAGTTTTAGGTGATCAAACATTTTTTTGAAAATATAATATTGAAATTATATGTTTGAAATGTGATGTTCTGAAGGCTTTTCATGAAAATAACTGCATTTTCGTTTAAAGGAAAAACCCCCATTGTCGAGAAATAATTTTTTTCAAATTATTTCAACAACTGGATTAGCACGAAACTCTTCGATTCGATCGCATATGTACTCCTTAAGATATTGAGGAAATAACCTCAAAATTTCGAAAATCAACGAAATTTGGAAATTTTCGTATCGAATTGAAATTCGAAACCTTGTTGTTAAATAACGATTTTGTGGTCTCTGCCAAATTTCATCGAAATCTAATCAACGCTTTTCGAAAAAAAAACTTTTCAACGAAAATTTCAGAAATTTTCGAATGAACATTTCATTAAAATTTTGTAACCCCTAGATCCATACGATAATTTGCACTAAGTTGCGAGTTAGTATTCAAGAACTAATCACAAAAATTCGATCCGATCTAATCAGTACTTCATGAGATATCGATGAATTGACCTCAAAATTTCATTTAGATTCAACTCCGAAACTGTTAGACCGAAATCGCCCACTAACGAATATCTAGGTTCTTAACCTTATCTAAAAATTTCAAGACTCTAGGTACTTTCAAAATTTTCTAACAACTGGATCCAAACGAAATTTCGCACTCAGTTGGTATTCCAAAACTGTTCGCGAAGTTTCAATCGGATCGATTCAATATTTCATGGGATATAGAGGAATCAACCTCATAATTTCAAAAGGGCCTAACTCCGAAACTGTTGGTCCGATTTCACCCATTTATAAACGCAACCGAGATATTTCGACTTCAAACTGATTATCTAACAATTTGAGTCTCTAGGTCCTCTCCTTCGAAAGTTAGAGCACATACGGGCGGACGAACAGAATTGAATTTGACCACGGATTATTCTTCAGGGTGTTCAACACAATCCTTTAAGATCATTTTCGGCTCAAAAATCGAAAATTTCAGACTTTGTGACGAAACGATAACGCGCTGTTCCCTAGAATAAGCGCGTTCAAACGTCTTTGAGTCGTCAAAAACATGGCGTCTCTTTCAAGTCAATATCACTACGTACTTTCGGCTTCTACGGATACGTGAGCCAAACATGACGTCAATATGATGTCAATTAACTGTGCTCCCTGGTTAAGAACAGAAGTTCATAGTATTGAAGACTTTTTGCAGAGAAAAATCAGGCGAATGGAAAGGAAAACATGAACAAAATGATGAATCCGTGTAACTTTATTTGGTATCAGGACGTAACAGCACCAAAAACCAGAGTTGATTACATTTATTCATCGGTCACGCTCGTTTTACCGAAGTCACCTGGTGGTGGGTTTGTCCTTGCCTGGATTATCATGATTCCATATAAAATGCTAATAAATTAGGGCGCCTGAAACGTAGCAGGGGAAAAGGCACGTGCTGCAACCCCTTTCATAATGGATAAAATATTTTAGAGGCCTCCCCCGAACTTCCATACTAGCTCATAACTAAATTCTGATCTTACCTTTCATAGTTAGGGTGGAATGTTTTATTTCGGGCTTTAAGTCTTATATGCTATTCCCCTAAGGAAAATACTCGGAATTTACGATTGAGATACTCAGCATTTTCGGCGTACTTAAATTCATTCGATGGAATGCATAAAAATATCAAAGTCAGTGTAATTGCAGAATATCTCATATTTCTTATAGCTTCATTTATCAGCTCCTCGATCACTGCACTTGTATCTCCTCGCTGACAAAAAATAATGTTATATCATTTTGACTGATGGATATGTGAAATGCATTCTAGAAAAGCACTGACATAAAGTCAGAAGCTTCTACGCAATTCCGGACACCTTTCCTCATATGACCTTCAAGCTGACATTTATGCGCGCATGTTCTAGGGCAACAGCGTGCAATCGTTTTGTCCAAATGTCTGTAATTTTTGATGATTGAGCCGAAAATGGTCTCAATCGACTAGGTTGGACTCACTGATGACGAATTCAGTGACAAAGTCGATTCTGTCCGGCCGGCCGGCCGTAGACACGATAACTGTCGACAGAAGCAAGCTAGCAACTTGAAACTTTCAGGATAGGTTGCGCATCTGAATGCCGACGTTAAGTTCGTTAATGGGCCAAATCGGTCGAATAGTTTCGGAGTTATAGGCACTTGAAGTTTTGAAGTTATTTATTTTTCATTTCAGAAACTACTAAAGCGATTGGATTCAAACTTGGCAGTTAGGTGGAGTATAACGACGCGCAACTTTGAGCCAAATTTCGTCAGGATCATATTGTCAGTAAATAAAAAAAAAAAATTTTTTTCGAAATTTTTTTCCAAAAAATTTTTTTTTCCGGAAACCATTCATCATATCCTAAAAAAACTCACTCACACTTTGAGCTGCATATTTCACAGCAGTGTACCAAATTTCAGTTCGATACGATCATAAGTTTTGGAGATATCGAGAAAAAATATGTTTTTCGAGGTTTTCTTCTCGATATCGTTGATTTTTTCGGTATAACTCGAGAAATACTGATTCAGTCCTGATAAAACTTCACAGCTAGTTTTGAAATGTCGAAAGGCAACTTTATGCGAAATTTCGTGATAATCGTGTCATTAGAACAATTTGAAAAAAAAATTTCTATGATTTTCTTATCATATCATCCTCATAAAATTCTGTATGAAACTTCGAACTGTTATTTTTCGATGAAGTACTGAATTTCAATTCGATCTGATATGTATTTTGGAAATATTGGAAAAATAAAATTTTGATTGGGTATATCTACGGAATCATTGGGTGGATTTTACCCATTCACGAATTCGGCCTTCGTAATTAAGGTCCAAACCTTCTCTACAAATATCGAGTTTCTAAGTTGTTTCTTTCGAAAGTTATTGTGTTTACGCAGTTGGCCGTTAGGCTGACCGTAAACACACTTTTTTTATATGCTGAGTGTTTTGACAGGAGCTAGGACAGGTGGTGAAGAACAAGACTAAATTGAACTAAATACCGACGTTTCATCCGTATATTCGAACTTTTTCAAGGCTATATACAAGAAAGATACAAAAATTCATCAGTACAATCCAATAAAACAATCAGAATGACAGCAAATAACAACTATAAAATGCATACATACAAAATGATGCAATCTAGACAAATTATTGTATAGAACAAACATCAATGAACAGACCTGATAAATAGACAATAGCACACATAATATACAACGATAATAAATTAAATTGGGTAAAACTGTGGTACACAAACTTACCAAGTTCTTTCAGTCTGACATAAAAGAAAGCCATCATTTCAATTTCGACAATGTCGAAATACTCTACTATGAAAGTAATTGGAGGAAAAGGAACATCAGCGAAATGATTTACATTAAACTAAACGCAACTGTAAACCACAGAACTGACACCCAAGATCTGAGTCAAATATACACAAATTTATTGTTCCTGTATCGCGATTCCCGTATTCCGGCATACATGTCATTCATATGTCTTCATTGTTTACATGAGATGACAGCTTTCCTCGATAATTAATTCAACAAGTTTCAATGGTAGTAGAGATTTCAAAGTTTAAATTGAAAATTGACAAAGTCTTGGCTTGGTTGCAATTTTTCCGACTATCAGTAGAAATAACATCTTTTATGTCAGACTGAAAGAACTTGGTAAGTTTGTATACCACAGTTTTACCCAATTTAATTTATTATCGTTGTATATTATGTGTGCTTTTGTCTATTTATCAGGTTTGTTCATTGATGTTTGTTCTATACAATAATTTGTCTAGATTGCATCATTTTGTATGTATGCATTTTAGAGTTGTTATTTGCTGTCATTCTGATTGTTTTATTGGATTGTACTGATGAATTTTTGTATCTTTCTTGTATATAGCCTTGAAAAAGTTCGAATATACGGACGAAACGTCGGCATTTAGTTCAACTTAGTCTTGTTCTTCACCACCTGTCCTAGCTCCTGTCAAAACACTCAGCATGAATAACCAAGGACGTGATTCTCACTTCACTTTTTTTATTACGATAAATCATAGTGAAGCACGCAGCATATTTATCTGCTTTGTTTTACGCTACCAGAATTTCCACATAAAAGCATGATATAAATTCTGCAGAAACTCCAAACGGTGATGATCAATTTCGACCTAAGAACAGCTGCGCTTGAAGCGTATTTTGGACGAGAACACGCAAGATTCTACGTGCGTGAAGGGTAGATATTTTCGCCACAATGAAAATAATTCAGAAATTCCATTATATGAATTCAAAATCCCAATTACATTTTAATATACACCCAACCTTTTTACCCTCGCGTGTGAGCATCAGTACTCGACGGTCGAAGGATTTTGTTGAGGAAATAAGATGGACGAATAGACTCCTGAAGTGAAAAATAACCCTCTTATGTGGGAGATTATAATGTGTTTTCTGTCTGTTGTCGTGATCAGAGAGCATAAGTACTTCTAGGGCGGCGTTTATTAAAAGGGGAAAGAATCGAATCCTGCCAATAGGAATTACTTGATCCTCCACAGCGTTCACAAATAAAGTGGAAAGCATTTTCCCCATCATGAGAGTTCTACAATGGAATTTCAGAGGATTAAAATGGTGTTCATAGATCTGTATCTGCCATCGCTTCATTTAGCAATTCGCATTTCATGCAATAGTTCTGAATAGCTCAGCAATCTCAGCATGTCTTCAACTCCGCCATTCCTAGGATCTTTCATCATTCGATAGTGTTATATACCACCAAATTGAAGTAACTGTTGTTCATTGGAGTGGAGTTTTGTTTCCGACGGTTCTTTTTCTTACCTTAACGGACGCATTGAGCCACTTTGGTTCTTGTTCGGAAGACTATAAAAATGTTATCTCAGCCCTAGGAGTGCAAATATACATAAACAATAATATATGTATATATGGCAGGCAGTGTTCCTGTTTTGAGGATCTCAATAATTCTAAAGACCAGGCGAATGTTGAAGAAACTTTTTTCTTTGTTAATACTGAAAATATTTTACGTATATAAACATGGTTGGAAGATTCAGTAATGCTTTTCTCTTGTACGGAAATCAAGAATCGGGTGTTTTGGAATTTTACTGAAAAATGATGGATATAGTAGTCCGTTACTTCGAATTCACTACTTTTCTAAATTCTCAAGAAATGAGCCTACAGAAGTCATTTAAATACCTTGTTGCACAACTTCAAATATTCCAGTATGAAAATGTAGTAGTACTTCGAAACCTGTATGACAATTAACCTCAAAAGAACTATCTCCATTTACGAAGGTCTTGGGAATCTACGTGAATGATACATACACTGGATTGGGATCAACATATTTCTAAACTGGGATGCAGCTTAGCTTCAGTCTGTTATCTTTGGGTGTAATAACAAGATATCTGTATGAATTCTCCATGAAAACTAAAGGGTCTTTCAATAAGGACGGGTCGATTTTGACATGAAATAAAAAAGGCCGTGTGTGAGATTTTAACGATTTTTTTTTTTTATTTGAAAGAGCTATATATGCCATTATGTGTGGAAAATCACATCGTTTAAATGTCCGCCGCGGCTTCTCACGGTGGCACGAATTCGAGTTGTCCAATGTTCAACAACTCTGCCGCATAGTTCGGGTTGAATTTCAGCGATAGCCTGAGCTATGTTGACTTTAAGGGCATCGGTCGATTGTGGCTTATTGGTATAGACCTGCGACTTAAGAAAACCCCACAAAAAAAGTCTAAAGGTGATAAGTCGCAGGATCTCGGTGGCCAATTCACGTCACCTCTGCGAGAGATAACCATGCCCTCAAAGCGTTCATGCAGAAGATCCATGGTGGCATCCGCTGTATGGCTCGTAGCGCCATCCTGCTGGAACCACATGTCGTCTAAGTGTAGATCGTCCAATTTGGGCCAAAAGAAATCGGTGATCATCCTTCTGTACCGTTCGCCTGTGACGGTAATGGCCTCACCAACATCGTTTTCAAAAAAGTACGGACCAATAACACCGCCGGCCCAAAATCCGCACCATACGGTCACTTTTTGTGGATGCATGGCTACTTGGTGAACTTCGTGTGGGTTGTTGTCATCCCATATACGGCAATTCTGCTTGTTCACATAGCCATTCATCCAGAAATGCGCTTCGTCGGAAAAAATGATTTTTCTGCCAAAGTTGGGGTCCTCTGCCAAACACACTGTAGCCCAATCAGCGAACGAACGGCGTTGCCTATGGTCAGTAACTTTGAGCTCCTGAGTGAGTTGAATCTTGTACGGGTGCAGCCCTAAGTCCTGACGCAAAATGCGCCACGTTGATGTTTGTGAAAGACCGAGTTCTTGTGAACGTCGATGAATTGACTGCCTCGGGTTCTCCTGCACACTATCACGGACAGCAGCGATGTTCTCGGCCGATCTGGCGGTCTTTGCACGTACGGGTGTTGGCAGATTGTTTATTGAACCGGTCGATTCGAATTTGGCCACCAAACGTTGGAGAGTCGACTTTGAAGGACCACCTCGTCTGCCGTAAAATGGGCGCAATGCACGTAACGTTTGCACTAACGAACACTCATTTTGGTAATACATTTTTAACATTTGGACGTGTTGCTCAACCGTGTAACTTGCCATGGTGATTTGGCATTACTAACTGAATAAAAAAATATAGGTTAGAAAGACGACGTTAAAACAACATGGCCGCCACAGGCTGCCAACATCGACCCGTCCCTATTGAAAGACCCTTTACCTATCATGCAGTATTCGAGTCAAAAGCAAGATATGTAATTATGTTTTATGGACATACTTTGAAGTCAACTCAAATATTCAATTCCCAGAAAAAAGCAATTCCTAAAATATTAGAAAAAATAGCATTGAATGAGATATTGTATAATTCATGCTATTTTCGTACATAAAAATTCAATGTTCTGCCAACATAGGATATACCAAGTTCATTTTTAATGTACTACTTCCTATCGAAACTCAATACAATACAATCAAAGCGAAATGTTAATTTATTAGTTTATTATGGCTGGAGCTGAATTGTTATTTGTTATTGAAAGAGAGTAGAAATTGGCAACGTCGCGTCGAATTATTTTGACATTGTCGATATTTCAGGAACGCCAACCTTCCTTGGTTTTAGTTACAAAAACGTAATAGACCTAAATGATGGCCAACCGGGATACTTTATAAAAATGAATGGAGTATATATCATGATTGAGTACATTAGGTATAAAAATTTTATATTTAACATGGGTACAATTTCATCTAATTTGAAAATGTAATACATAAGAAAATGGCATAAAGGAAAGTATGTTAAGATCATTTTGATGAAAGTGCATTCGCTGACAGAAGTTATCGGAAAATATTATTGAAAACCGCGATCCCTTTACACTTTGAGGAGCAACAAAATTTGGTGGTGAGTTGTGAGAGCTTATTATTTCCGCTTCATTCAGTCAGTGTGAAATTACGTTCTTTCGTTGACTTTAATCATATACTGTATCGAGGAAGAATAGCGAAAATATTCTTTATCAACACAATTTTTTAAATTTATTGATTACATTCTTGGTTTGAATAAAATCATGAATATTTTGTTGGTCTCGCGTTCCACTCCCGTACGAACATATCCTCCAGCGAACAACGCCATAAACAGATGGAGGACTACATCGATCATCGAAGATTCTCTAATTTTCTCTCTTCTTTCATAAGAAGCACTAAAAAGGTTATGAAGCTAAATTAGTCCGTTCAAAGGATAGAAAAAAGTTCTATAAATGTGTAAGATCAACCCTGAACTCTAAAGTGGACATTCCACTTGTTAACAACGGTACCAATCAACCTTGCTCCGGCCCTGAGGAGTCTGCAAATGTGCTGGCTGATTGTTTTGAATCCTCATTCACTGAAGGAACTAACAATCTTCCTGACCTGATTGATCCATACAACCCTTTTGAGATCACAGACATCAGTTTCCCTCCTTCGATCGTCGAAAGGCATCTCACAGCTCTAAATGTTAACTCTTCGCCAGGTGCTGATGGTTTATCATCTAAACTTCTGAAGGAGTGTGCTGGGTCCCTTTCATACCCACTTTCTCTCATATTTGAGCGTTCGTTTGAGACTTCCCGCTTGGCTTCTACTTGTCGTAGTGCATTAGTGACTCCAATCTTCAAGAAGGGCGACAAGCGTAATGCCACCAACTACCGTCCCATCAGTTTAGTGCCGATCGTATCCAAGATTTGTGAGAAAATCATTCATGAGAGAATCCTCCAATGTGCCCTCGAAAATCATCTTTTACCAGACAGCCAACATGGTTTTCTCTCAGGACGTTCCGTCGTTACCAACCTTCTCGAATACCTCCGATCAACCGAATTTTTTGGAAATCTGCATTATTTTAAATTGCGCTACTTAATTCGCGTTCTGCACAGGCATAAAAGTGTTATTCAGTTATAAAAGAGTATTTATTTATTGAGATTTCAATGTTTCAAATGAATTTTTTCATGGAATTGGAACCACTGGTCAGAAATCATCCGGGTGAAATTGTTTTGGTTTAGTTTTCTAACAGTAATCAACGTTCTGAGTTGCATGAAAATTCGGTGGTAAGTTTTCGAGAAATAATTTTTTTTTTCTTCAGTCGTGATAAAACATCGCAGCTAGTTTGAAGATGCTGAAAGACAACTTTATGCAAAATTTCGTGATAATCGTCTCATTAGAACAATTTGAAAAAAAATATTTCTGTGATTTTCTTACCATATCATCCTCATTAAATTCTGTATGAACCTTCGAACTGTAATTTTTCGATGGAGTACTGGATTTCAATTCGATCTGATCTGTATTTTCGGAAATATTGGAAAAATAAAATTTTGAATGGGTATATCTGCGGAATCAAACGACTTAGAAACTCGATATTTGTAGAGTAGGTTTGGGGCTTGATTACGAAGGTCGAATTCGTGAATGGGTAAAATCCGCCCAATGATTCCGTAGATATACCCATTCAAAATCTCAGTTTTCCAATATTTTCAAATATACAGATTTGATCGAATTGGAATCCAGTAATTTATCCAAAAAAAATTTCAAAAAGCACTGCCGTGAAGGCAGCAGCTTTTGCGTGCATGTTCAAATCTGTTGCTGAAGCGGTCATCTACATTGAACATGCGCGCAAAAGCTGCTGACTTCACGGTAGTGCTTTTTGAAATTTTTAAGTTATTGGTTGAAAAACTATGTATCTCGTTCCCGATTATAGTGCAACCCTGCTGTATATTCAATATAACCCTTCACACATACCCTCAAATTATTTTACTCCCTCCATAATGAAAATCCCTCAGTTTGTGAAGTTCAGCTGGGGAATTCCTTTTCAAATTACACACTTCCATCCATTAGGTGCATTAAGCTCAGTGGAGAAGAAAACGGAAATTCTGTATTTCTTCTATTGAAACCTTTCCTCGCCTGGCGCCGAATCTATTTTCGAAATACGCGGCATCTATACAGAGTATTTTGTTGGCAAACAGCATGAACGGTGGAAGCTGCCGTCTCCCTTTTGCAGAGCTACCCCTCACCGCGTCCGGAGCAACCCCAGAACAGCCTCGCTGCAGCGTCGTCATGGAAACGGTTCCCTTGCTTGCAACACGGTGAGACTTTTCATTAGGATTTCGTTTGAAAGGAGCTGTATCCAGTTAGTGGCTCTTAGAGCCTGGATACACCTGCAAATTCAAATTAGAAAGTTTTTCACTTTTTGTAAGGAAGCTGAAAATATTGAAATGCCGTAGTCTAGACACTGACATTTGATAATAAAATCAGTGCAGGATTCTTTCAACTCTGAAAATTGAATTCCTCCGAAGTTCCACGTAGAATCTTCCAAATTTCCAACACCGAGATGGTTGAATAATATTCGATTCTATCGTAATGACATAAAATATAAATCGATGACAAATTTTTAGGAAAGAAGCGAAAAAAAATTCAAAAAGCACTGCCGTGAAGGCAGCAACTTTTGCGCGCATGTTCAATGTAGATGACCGCTTCAGCAACGAATTTGAACATGCACGCAAAAGCTGCTGCCTTCACGGCAGTGCTTTTTGAAATTTTTCACTGATAAATTACTGGATTTCAATTCGATCAAATCTGTATTTTTGGAAATATTGGAAAAATAAAATTTTGAATGGGTATATCTACGGAATCATTGGGCGGATTTTACCCATTCACGAATTCGACCTTCGTAATTAAGCCCCAAACCTACTCTACAAATATCGAGTTCCTAAGTCGTTTCTTCCGGAAGTTATTGTGTTTACGGTCAGCCTAACGGCCAACTGCGTAAACACAATAACTTCCGAAAGAAACAACTTAGAAACTCGATATTTGTAGAGAAGGATCGGACCCAATGATTCCGTAGATATACCCAATCAAAATTTTATTTTTTTTATTTCCAAAAATACAGATCAGATCGAATTGAAATCCAGTACTTCATCGAAAAATAACAGTTCGAAGTTTCATACAGAATGAGGATGATATGATAAGAAGATCATAGAAATTTTTTTTTTCAAATTGTTCTAATGACACGATTATCACGAAATTTCGCATGAAGTTGTCTTTCAGCATCTCAAAACTAGCTGTGAAGTTTTATCAGGACTGAATCAGTATTTCTCGAGTTATACCGACAAAATAAACGATATCGAGAAGAAAACCTCGAAATTTGACATATTTTTTCCCGATATCTCCGAAACTTATGATCGTATCGAACTGAAATTTGGTACACTGCTGTGAAATATGAAGCTCAAAGTGTGAGTGAGCTTTTTTAGGATATGATGAATGGTTTCCAGAAAAAAAAATTTTTTGGAAAAAAATTTCGAAAAAAAGTTTTTTTAAAATTTACTGGCAATATGATCCTGACGAAATTTGGCTCAAAGTTGCGCGTCGTTATACTCCACCCAACTGCCAAGTTTGAATCCAATCTCTCAAGTAGTTTCTGAAAAAAAAAAAAAATAACTTCAAAACTTAACCGCGGCATTCTGATGCGCAACCTATCCTGAAAGTTTCAAATTGCTAGCTTGCTTCTGTCGACAGCGTGTCTACGGCCGGACGGACGGCCGGCCGGACAGAATCGATTTTGACACCGGATTCGTCATTAGTGAGTCCAACCTAGTCGGTTGAGACCATTTTCGGCTCCATCATCCAAAATTACAGACATTTGGACAAAACGATAGCACGCTGTTCCCCTAGAAAATGCGCGCAAAAACTGAAGTTAAGTCAGGTGCTTTGCACTGAGAATTGAATCAATTTGAGCGGCCACCGAGATACTCGCGGTATGTCCAGTTTCCCCCACTCTCTGGTGCCCCACTAGCTGAATCGTACTAGGAGAGCTCTTATAAGAATTGCATTATTCTGAAGCGCTTACCCTGTCGAACCTATTTGTTTTGATTGATTTCAGTAGAAATAATGGGCGTTATCATCGCTTCTAAATGCAACAACAGGGAGAAAAATAGGATAATTACAAGTACCGAGGTAAAAAACTTTTCTCCTAGTCTTTTCCCAGAAGATCCCGATTTCAGGTAAAGACAGGTTTTAGCGATAAGGAGGGATAATTGGAAACAAACCAATCATAGTCGTTTTTCAAGTGGCCACTTTGAACACGATGATTATGAAAATTAATCTCCTTTTAGTTGGCACTCAAGAAAAATGCTGTTCCATCGATTTTTCCCTTGTTCCTTTTCATTTACAGCCATTAACATCTTACAATTACCCTATGAATGTTTTAAAGCGTAGCTCCTTTTCGATTATATTTTCAATAGCAGAAAAAAGAAACAACATCGTATTATGGAAAAGATATGTGAATTATGTCTTTTGTGTTTGGTCAGGTACCGATCAAGAATTGAAAGATTTCTCCGACCTCATAAATTCAAAATTTAAAGCTAAATTCTCCTTAGAAAAATCAAAGTTGAATTCCACTTACTTCCTCGAAATTTTTTCTTTTGTGCCTGGGATTTCGGAGATGATTTTAACTATATTTGGGACGCTAAATCTGCACATGCAATCCGTTTTTGCGCGCATGTTCAAGGAAACAGCGTGCTATCTTTTTTTCCAAATGTCTGTAATTTTCGAAGATTGAGACATGATAACTGTCGAACGGAGTGGGCTAACGACTTGGAACTTTCAGGGTAGTTCGCGCTTTGGAATTTCGCGGTTGAGTTCGTTAATGGGCCAAATCGGTCAAACAGTTTCGGAGTTACAGCCATTTGAAGTTTTGAAGTTATTTATTTTTTATACCGAAGCGATTGGATTGAAACTTTGCAGTTAGGTGGAGTATAACAACGCGCAACTTTGAGCAAAATTAGGAAATTGTCAACAGAAAATGACTATTCACTGTAGTTTTTTCGTCCCATTAATTTCGGAACTGACGAGATTAAACTGTTCGCCATTTTCACTTTTCCGCACAACCACGAGGTCCAAGAACACGAAATGTCTAGATTTCCAGTTAATTCACCTAAAATGTCCACTAAAATAATATGGCTTGGGTACCTGTGATACCTGGGCCCATAACCTATTACAGGCTTGGCCTTTGAAAGCTTTAATTCGATTATTTTCTGGGAACTCAGAAATAAAACACAAAAAATTTTCACTCGATGGTTTATCAGTACTAACTAACGATTACATAGAAAAAGGGAAACAACAAAATATGATGCGCCTACGCATCACCAATATGCTTGGACCTGTCAAAGGCTTTTGATAGGGTTGATCATGAGAAGCTATTAGCCAAAATGGAAAGGTATGGGATAAGAGGTTTAGCACTGTCTCTGATAATGTCATATCTTACGAACAGAATGCAGAAAACATTCAGCAAGGGGAAAGATGGTAACTTCAAAACATCTGAACTGACGTAAGTAAAGAGCGGGGTTCCACAGGGATCTATCCTGAGCCCATTGCTGTATATAATTTATACAAATGACTTAGTTCAGTTCATTGTCAATAGTGCTGTTATGTTTGCTGGTGATACAACTATCACAACTAAAGCTGAAAATGTTAATGAGTGCAGAATCAATCTTGAGAATGATATGAAGAAAATGAACAAAAGTTTCAACGAAATCAACTTAATGCTCAATATAGACAAAACTAAACTCCTTTTGTTCGGAGATAAGGGAACAGCACAGCTTAATCTAAAATACCAGGACATTAACATCGAAACAGTCTCAGGTCTATAATTCTTAGGAATGAATATCGATCAAAAACTCAACTGGAAGAGTCAAATTGAAAAGCTAGCACCAAATATAGCACGATACTGTTTTGCATTGAGGATCATCCGAGATACAGTGGTAGTGAATGCTGCATTGTCTCCCTATACCATGCTTATGTGCACTCTAGGATAAGATATGGGATTATCTTCTGGGCAAGATCTCCAGAAGTTGAAAGAATCTTTCTCTTACAAAAAAGATGTTTGAGGGTAATTTTTGAAATGAAACAAACTGTAAAATTTGTCATTAATAATCTTTCTGAGTTCAAAAATCTGCAACATTCATATAACACCAGAGGGAAAAACTACCCAATTGAGGATAAGTCAAATTTTTCATACTTGAAAAATGTAACATATAGTCTGCTATCAATCTGGAATAATTTACACGAAAATTTTAAAAATAGATCTTTTGGGGTACAAAGGAGGAGGAGGAGGTTTCTTGTAGAAAAATGCTATTATAGTTTAAGTGAATTCCTAGATGAGAGGCATTTTGAGCGACTGTAATGCTTCTTTTTTGTTTTTGATTACTCTTCTTTTTTGTGTTAAATTGTTAATTTTATTTTGAAAAGATCAACACCTGTACTGGTCATAAGATCGAATAAAGATATCTCTCTCTCTCTCTCTCTCTCTCAATAAAAAATAATATAATAAATTAATTTCGCGGGTGATTTGAATAAATATTTCGATATATTCCGTCACCGCAACTGGCAACGCTTTTATTAAATTCTTTCAACCAAATATACATATCCGTATCCATATCATATTCCAAATCAGGATGCTCTGATGAAGACATTAAAGATGTCAAAACGTCGGCCAAATTAGAAGTTTTCGTTTCTTTGCCATCTTCTGAGCACCCCAGTAATACCCAAGAATTTTTTATTGAATTGTACCATGGATTCCTTATCTGTATGTCTAATTCACTCGAATGGACGGAGAAATAGTTTTAAGTTTTAAATCATAATCACAATATTTACTCCTGATGTTTAAATTATTTTTCTGAGGAATATATATTTCTTGAACAATTGGAATTTTTGATGTTGGTGAGTTTTCAGTATTTAAATTCATCCTTGCTTCTGTAAAAAATTCAATTAAGGATTCTTCGAATTGACTTAATCACTTCAAAGAGGAGAAAGTTTCTGTTGGAGCGTTCATAAATCGTAATTTGAATATTAATGTCCATCGAGGCTTTGAGAGATGTGCATATCCTTCTTTCGCAAGGGTTGAATGTTTCGACGCTAGGGAAATTATTTAGATACTCCATTTCTTAGTTATTTCTGCGATAATTATGTAACAACTTTACTCGAGTTACTTCAGCAACAGTTCATTATTTTGCCC
The DNA here is from genome assembly GCA_958510865.1 of Myrrha octodecimguttata. NCBI lineage: Eukaryota > Metazoa > Arthropoda > Insecta > Coleoptera > Coccinellidae > Myrrha > Myrrha octodecimguttata. Next base: position 8,506,577 of record OY294063.1, read on the forward strand.
ACTCTTTAGGTAGGTATCTGTTCCAAGTCCCATAAGGGCTATTCGGTAAAGGATGAAAATTTCAGTAGCCGACGACAAAATAACAAATTTTGTTGAAGATCTGTAACAGTCTGGAATGAAATTCTGAAAAAAGCGTATTTCAACGCGAGCACTTCCTTTAGCTGAGCACCGAAAACGACTTTTTGGAATAATCAATATTATATATCTGTGCGACATTTCAGATGTTTGGCGTCTGAATTTAAGATTGCAGCGCCACGGTGGCCAGTTTTAGAACCTTACATACAGACATAGATTCTGTTTTGATAGTCGATTTTGTACTGTTTGTTAGGGTTTGGTTTGATTATTTTTGATTTCACGATTTATTCAAAGACTTCTTAGACTTTTATAGTTGACGAGAGAATTACTGGGAGTACTTATTCCATTCTTATAAAGTAGGTATGTATCATCCTTCAATCTAATTGAGTGTAACAACTCTAAAATTACGGAGATATCTCCAAGGTAAGATAGTATTTTGATATTATTTATTTTCAGATCCAAACGGCAAGATTGACTTTGGAGGATTTCTTAGGCTGTCTTGGAAGTTGAAAATCAGTATTGTAAAACATACTTTCTGGAATAATAGACAAATACTCATAACTTTACTACTTTTATAGGGAAGGACTAAATACTCAATATATTGTGAATAAAATGAATACATTCATATGAAACAAATGCTACTTGTACCGTAAGCCTTATACATACATTATGGATTGACAAATACATTTTCCAACTCATCTGATTGGTCTTGAAAAAGCTGTAATAAATAAGCCTTGTACAACTTTGCTTTCATCGGCAGAAGCACTTTGAATACTGAGAGTATTCATCACCAGATATTTCCTTGTTGAGACTCTTTTTTCTCAATAGTCAGTTCGATTACTAGAACATTTACGTTGTTCTTTAATGATCAGTTCAACAGGCAGATTTCTGGAAGGCATAGCATTCCTCTTAAGTAAATTCCTCTGCTTGGATTGTGAGCCTGGAAAAAAATTGTCTTCATGAATGTGATCTAATATTTCATGAGCAATTCGTGCTTACCTCTATAAAAATGATCATCATCGGTAAAAGGCAAGTAACAGACTCTCATAAATCTTGTTTGTTGGTTTTTTATCGATTCTTCAACACTTTCAGGCCCAACTTGCTAAAGAGAGTTTCTTTCACCCTAACTCCAAATTTTTCCGGGCTATAGAAATCTATGGGAAGGGACATTTGAGTTTGCTTTTCCTCAGTAGAAGCACTTGTAAAATCACACAAACGCCAAGAAAAATGCATAAACTGTCTCATTTTTTTAACATTTCTTTTAACTTGTCAATGATAATGTTTGTACTTCGGGTTACTCGGATAGCCGCCAGAGGAAGTAGCGCTTATCTTCATTCGCCAATAGAGTAATACATTTCCATCCAAAGCATGACGTTAGGATATGAGATTGCATTACCATTAAAAATTCTTTCCAATACCTACAGTTATAAATTTGAAATCTAGAAAAACCCTGACTTGAATTCGGCAGCAACAAAACAGCAGGGAACAAAGTACGTATTCTTGAATTTTTCCGCATTAAAAAACTAAAATTACAACTTTTTCGTTAGTTGTATTATTTTCTAACATCGTTTTAGAGAAAAAAATTGGAACCACTCATGAACACCTGCTTTGTCGAACAGTGACAGTGACATTTGCAGCGTTTTTCTTTATAGCTCAGAAACTACTAGTCGGAAATCATCCGGATAAAATTTTTTAGGTGTAGTAATGCAACAGTAATCAAAGTTTCAAATTTCATGAAAATTGGGTGATAAGTTTTTGAGAAATAATTTTTTTCCCCCCAACCCCCAATTAGAGCTCTTAGGGTACACCGATCCTGCTGAAAAGCTTGGAGGATCAACCCCGAGTGACACACGATTTTTCTACCAAGTTTCAAGGATTTCCGTTCAGTACTTCCAGAGAATGGAGAATGGATGGTTTTTTTCACCTTTTCGTGTTTTCTTCGATTTTCAGTATACCTTTTATTCTCCTAGAAACAAAGTTATATATAAGCGTGGAGAAAAGTAAGTGAATCATAACTGAGCAATACGTTTTTTTTCCTTTGGAACCCTGTTATGAATGGTATTGAATAGTTTTTATCAAATAGACTAGTTTGGATTCAGAATTTGGTATACAGATCATCTGACGGAAACAAGTGCGGTTTTCTATGGATTACTTGATGTCAACATTTTGCAATACCTCGACTCTTTCCACCTAGCATTAATATGCTTCAAACCAGGGGCGCTATTTTCGAGTCATCCGAATCACTTTCGCATGCGAAAGTGGGGTCTAGATTCGGCCAAATGTGACAGTTTGTCAACGTGTTGTTTTTCTTAAGAATTTGTATTTGTAGGCAATCTTTATTACATGCCCGAAGCTGACATGATATTCAAACGAAAACACAGTGGATACTTATTAATGTTTTTGATGGATTTTACAGTTTGAAATTGTTTTTATGGGCACTCCTTTTGATTTAATAATTATTGCTGTCCTCTTGTGAACTAATATTAGTGATGGAGTGAATATCCGGAAGTTGATGAACGAAAGACGATGTGGATTAAAGCCTTGTTAAACAATGATTGAAGGTAGGATATATATTATATTGTACCCAAATTCTATTTGTAATATTTATGATTAGTTTTGTTTTAGGTATCGAATGGGTATATCGTCACCTGAATATCTAAAATCAATTACTCAAAGCTTCAGGAATTGAATTATGCTGTGAATATACTACATATGAGGTGTCGAATTGCAGTTTCACCACAAGGTGTAAACGCAGACTTTTAAATGTCTACAATCTTAGGAATACTTTGAAGGCTCAAAAACTGTTAGTAATTTATACGTACAAAATATTGGTAACAATATCAAAATAAATGAAGCATATACAATATGGAGTGTTTCATTTAAAAAATCATGGTTGAACTGAATTTTCTGAATACTGAACACAGCAGATATCGTCACCTGAATATCTAAAATCAATTACTCAAAGCTACAGGAATTGAATTATGCTGTGAATATACTTCATATGAGGTGTCGAATTGCAGTTTCACCACAAGGTGTAAACGCAGACTTTTAAATGTCTACAATCTTAGGAATACTTTGAAGGCTCAAAAACTGTTAGTAATTTATATGTACAAAATATTGGTAAAAATATCAAAATAAATGAAGCATATACAATATGGAGTGTTTCATTTAAAAAATCATGGTTGAACTGAATTTTCTAAATACTGAACAAAACATTTTAAATACCTAATTTGAACTTTCTGATCGCAACAGAAGTTGCATGTATAGTTAAATTGAACTCAAATGGTAATTTTGTGAGTACTCAGTTCATCAGAAATCCACTTCAACTAGATTAATTAGTCTCAGTTTGAGCTCATTTGCAGGAGAATTTGAATTTTTTTCCAAATTGAGGTTTTCTCAAAAATGAATGAACTTTTTTTCGGTTGAAATACAGTTGATTAATATTACACAAGAAAAAATTGTTGGAGAATATTCACAAGAGCAATGCAACAAACAATAACTCTGTTGAACGTGTTCTATATAAATAGTTGAGTTTTTGTGGATTGAAGTGAAAACTTTGGTGGCTTAAACTGGAAAATAATGAAAATCTTATATACAGCGCCGAAAATGTGAAAAATTAAAACGGTAGTTTATCAGGAATCAATAAAAGTCTTTTCTGGATCAACTATTCTACCCGGAAAGAAAGTTTTTTGGAATAAAATTTGAAATTTTTCATTGAGTAAGAATAAGATACTTTTTAAGTGCTTGAAGTGAATAGATTTGCTCTATGGATTAATACACGGTTTTTGAAATGGAGAAAAATTAGTGAATCCGCATGCGGATTTGAATCCAGCTGCCTCGACCCATCCGATGTATTTCAGTCGAAAACGAAGCTATGCGAAAGTTCATTTACTGCTGCGCAAGTGCATATGAGTCATTTTTGTACCGTGCAAAGTGATCATCACACCTAAAAAATGAGGCATTTGATCATTTCCACCTTTTTTTGTGGTCATTCGGCTTTTTTTATATTCAAAAGTTATTTTAGAGTTCAGAATAATCATTGAAACATTCAAAATTATAATAAAAAAGGTGTTGTCGTGAATAAATCTTGCCCAAGTACACCGTGAACACCACGTTGCCAAACTGTCGCATGGCCGCGAGAGCTCGTAGACGAATTGAATTCGGATGAGCTCGAAAATAGCGCCCCTGGCCGATGTATCACATTTCGTATGAGATTCACAATTCAAAACTAAACCACTTATAACTCTCTTAATCATATCCAATTTAGATATAGGCACGAGAGAAATCCATCACAAAGCAAAATAGAATTTCCTAGGAATAAAGACGAAAACAAAGGACCTGAACCGAAAAAGCCACCCATCCGATAAACAAAGGAGCATCAGGGACGAAATTGCCGGTGGGATCCGCAGATCGCTAGATTTATATCAGACTTCAGGTGCATCCTATCTGAAACTGTAATTCAGCAGTCCAATAGTTTCCTAAAAGTGGTCTAGCCCGCCGTAAAGTTGCCTGTATAAGGTGGAATCGTATATTGGGATACGATACGAATGGCTCGGATAACAATGGGAAAGTGGTGACCATGGAAACCATCCCCAAGTTTCGGCGTCCGAACGTAGACGTCGTTTAGCAGGACCCCACGTCGGTCCTGGCTACGAGGGGGGTGTGATTCTGATCCTTCGCTTCCATGCGTTTGCTGAAGACGAATGTTTGTTGTTTTGGGATGGACAAGCGTTGTACGGGAATGATTGTGGTAGTCGGAATGAGCTACGACTAAAGAGAGGACAGGAATAATAGTAATCTCTTGTCTGGATGGAATTGGATTATTGCAGTTTCACATATGTGGATAACATATTCTGGTTATTGATAAATAAAGAGTTAGAGACACTATGAAAATACATATCGGAAAAAACAATTCATTCAAATTCAAGCCGAACTCGAAAAATACTAGAAATTTTGGAGCAGTCAGGGTTGATACTTCACCACCAGTCAACGTTTGTTTTATTGAATATTAATAAAACTGTTTTAGACTATGAATTTTTTCGCTCATGTTCTAGGGAAAATAGTGCTATCGTTTTGTCAGAATGTATTTAATTTTAGAATTTTTTCCCGAAAGTTATCTCCAACGACTAGGTTTTACACACTGCACTGAACGTACGTAATAGTTTATTGTATAATTAGAGGGAGAAGCATAATATTCCCAAACGACTGTGATAATTACCAGACGAGGAGCGTAGCGATGTAACGAATGTTCTTTTCCCACGAATTATACATATTATTATTATACTATTTTTTGCGCGCATGTTCTAGGGGAACAGCGTGCTATCGTTTTATCCGAATGTCTGTAATTTTGGATGATTGAGCCGACAATGGTCTCAATCGAATAGGTTGGACTGACTGATGACGAATCCGGTGTCAAAATCAATTCTGTCCGGCCGGCCGGTCGTCCGTCCGGCCGTAGACACGATAACAGTCGACAGAAACAAGCAACTTGAAACTTTCAGGATAGGTTGCGCATCAGAATGCCGCGGTTAAGTTCGTCAATGGGCCAAATCGGTCGAATAGTTTCGGAGTTATAGGCACTTGAAGTTTTGAAGTTATTTATTTTTTATTTCAGAAACTACTTGAGCGATTGGATTCAAACTTGGCAGTTAGGTGGAGTATAACGACGCGCAACTTTGAGCCAGATTTCGTCAGGATCATATCGTCAGTAAATTCCAAAAAAAAATTTTGTCGAAATTTTTTTCCAAAAAATTTTTTTTTCGGAAACCATTCATCATATCCAAAAAAAAATTTCATTCACACCTTGAGCTTGATATTTCACAGCAGTGTACCGAATTTCAGTTCGATACGATCATAATTTTTGGAGATATCGGGAAAAAATATGTCAAATTTCGAGGTTTTCTTATCGATATCGTTCATTTTTTCGGTATAACTCGAGAAATACTGATTCAGTCCTGATAAAACTTTACAGCTAGTTTTTAGATGCTGAAAGACAACTTTTTGCAAAATTTCGTGATAATCGTGTCATTAGAACAATTTTAAAAAAAATTTCTATGATTTTCTTATCATATCATCCTCATTAAATTCTGTATGAAACTTCAAACTGTTATTTTTCGATGGAGTACTGGATTTCAATTCGATCGAAGGTGGAGTTCGTGAATGGGTAAAATCCACCCAATGATTCCGTAGATATACCCAATCAAAATTTAATTTTTCCAATATTTCCAAAAATACAGATAAGATCGAATTTCGATTATGATGATCCGTTTTGCAGAATAAGCGGAGCAATCTTTGTTGTAGACAAAATGATGTGGTCAATCATGGGTGAACTATTCAAAGGATGAACGCGAATGAAAACTGAAAAATATTCACAGATTTACGGTTATGAACTAAATGAAAACATAAGAAATAAAAAAAAAATGCGTTTTTAACTTGCCACCCACCTCAAACACACAGAGTTCAGTTGTCTTCTATAGAAAGAAGACAAAGTTTACTATCAGGGCGTTTTAGAACATAGGACATACAAAACTCTTATCTGACCGTCAGTAACTGGATGTAATTGAATTATGCCACCTAATTACCAATGACATGGTGAAAGATTGTCAGATTTTATTAAAACCAATGAATTTTCTTCAATTGGAGTTCCAGAAGTGTTTCATTTGCTTCATTGATGTAAATGGTGCAAGTATTCTTTGGACCAACAGGTCCAGAAATCTGGATGCATACGTTCAACCATTTGCCAACCTGGGAGCCTGTTCGTATGCTGATTGGGATGATCAGCTTCAGGTAGAGCGGTTAAGGGTTCCAAGGTGGGGAAATGGCCTGGAGTTAAGGCAGTGAAATCGTTCGTTTCATGAATTGAATCAAGGGTCGCAAATTTAGTAATGCTGTATAAGTCAGAACACCTGACGCGACGAGCAACAAACCGTTTCAAAGCAGCCGAAAATGAATTCATCGAAAGATCAGAAGCCATTTCGAGATGTTCGGTGTCATCGACTCCTATATGAAGCAACGGTTTTAAGCAAGAAATGCGTGCAATGGAAAGATCTCCCTTCAAGGTAGGTTGAAAGGGACTTGGATTGTGTTTGAAACACGTCATAAATCTGGAGAGGACTCGTTTAATGGAGCGACAAAACGATATAATCGAAAAGCCCTCGGCAATTAGAAATTGGACCGTTTGGGTACCAGCATGAAAATAAGTCTTTTGAAAATACACAATAATAATATCAGTAAACTTGCAACGACTAGGCAGAAGAGCAGGAATTTTTTTATATTTCATTGGAATTTCACTGAAATTTCCAAGTCACCATTTCGCAATGTGAACAAGCGCGTAAAATCTGCTGACTTCACGTCAGTGCTTTCTAGATTTTTGAACTCTAATTGGAAATGGATTTGGTTACAACGTTTTCCTCTTTCACTTCGGTGAAAAGACCCTCTTATAAATCGATGAAAAATCAATTTAGTCACAGTTGACTATCGCGAAAAAACTTCCTCAAAAACTCATGAAATATAATTTTTTTTCAGCTTTGAAATAAAAAAAACGAAGACAGGTGAGCGACTGTTTGCCAAAAAACTCTTGAAATTATTGAATGTAACATTGTTTTGCTTCAGTGTTTAAACTGTAAGAAAGCAGGATGGAAAGTCAATATTGAGTCGATGTACCTTATTTCTCTGTGAAAGGCGCTCCTTTGAAACTCAAGAATATAAATTTGGTTTTACTGTTCAATTATATAAACCTAGAAGGAGAAAGATATGTGGGGATATATGTGTGCATTTTTCTTAATGGCGAGAAGAGCTTCCTGAAAAGGGAAGGTATATTGATGTTCTCCAAAACATGAAATATTTGACTTCATCTGAATGTAAGTCAACCGTATTATTTCAAAATATAAGATTCGCGGAGCGCCATCAAAGTTGAATTTAATTATGGCACCAATTACCAATGAGTCTCCCCTCTGTCATACTTTCCCATTGAAAGATGTTCAAAACATACAAGAAATACTGAAGCAACCTGAATAATTAATTTTCATTTCCAAAGCAAATCAAGAACAAAATGGCGAATGCGCTGGACGATTCTCGGCAGCGGTCTGATAAAAACTCTCCTCGTTACACAGATTTCTTGGTATAATTGGCTTAGTCGTAGTGAAAGGAATGATTCTGTCGAAAATTCAAAAACATTCCCCCAAATATAATTAATAGCCTAGACGTGAGGGTGTGCGCCTTCTGCATCGAAGACAGGGGTTGCAGCAGTTGCCTGTAATGGCATCTTATATCTCCGAAATAATGCTTCTCGGGGCTTAACCTCCCTCGAAATTGATCGTCGAGCATCATAATTAGGAAGGTAAACGTCTTCTCGTACCGTTTCCTTGTGTACTCTAAGCGAGGCTTGCTGAAAGTGAGTTTGAAATGATACAGTTTGGTTTTCTTCGGTTCCAATTCCAGCTTTTCCAGCTTGGGAGAGATGAATACTAGTGGTATTGTGGAGAGGAGAGCGTGGAATTACCCTAAAAAATACAGTCAAAGTCAGTTAACTTTCGTCGTTATACCCGGAAGTCGCAGATGTCCGTTTGTACAGAATATCTTTATTATCAATGTCTACAGGGTGTCATAATGAACAGGAAACAGAGGTATTTTCTGGAAGGATAATCAAGATTTCGCCTGGACTCATCAACGTTGTTCTTGAAAATGTAATTTCAACCCGCTGCGCGAAAACACCAGCTCCGTGAACTTGAAAAGGAAAGATGAGTTGTGAGTTGTGTTTATTCATTTACACAGAAAATAATACTGAGCCTGATATCAATCACCACAGGTGATTAAACCGTATTGACATTACTATGAAGTATTTTACATTGGAACAATGTCAAAAATTGATCGGAACAATGAACTTCAATGATTCACCAATCACTGATTTCATCATTATAATTAACGCTAGGCCATCATTATAATGTATTTATTACATTGTCCTGATGATGAAATACATCAATTCAAGGCAATCTGCCTCAGGACAATGTAAAAAATACAGTGAATTAATGTCCTGGAAGTGATCAATACTAGGCTCGGGCTATCATCACGAAACCTTGGGATAATGCCAATTGCAATTTATCCATGCTATGTATACATCACGTCAATGTATCGGCGTAATTGATTCATGCCCTGGAGTTATATTATCAATGCTTCGGGTCATCGAACGATGTCCTGATTCCTTATTACAATCATCGTGTTCATCAATTGATGTACGCGAACCTTAATAGAATCACCGCGTTCATCAATTGATATGGGTACGCGAACCTCAGAACAATCATCGTGCTATTTTTCTAGTTGTATCAAGTTTAATTCTGGTCTAGTCGTATAGCGGATGCATATCGGAAAGATTTTCCTTTGTGCTTGAAGTTAACCACAACTTGTGCTATGGTTTCTGATGGGAATCTTAGAAGGTGAGTAAGACTTATAGTATAGAAATGATTTTGTTTTGCCGACGCCATAGATGAAATCTTTTCCGTTATCTAGTTGATATACCGATTTTCTTTTGATTGTTTTCAGCTAGCCGAGTGGAATAAGTTTTAAGATCAACTGAGAGTCATAAATGAATTTCATATGAATTTGATTCTCTTGTAGGAGTGCTCTCTTTTTATACAAGACGGTAAAAAATGCTTATTTTTAGATAGACGAGATGCAGCAGTCATGTGGGCACTTCAGGAATGGGGAATAATACAATACAGAAAGATCCTATACCATTAATTTTACAATTCGAGAGTGCCGTTCCATACCTTGGAAGACCAACACAGGAAGTGGTGGAAGTGGATTCCGTTTCTTAATTCGAGAAAACAAGCCATGAACCCCGTGTTTATGCATTTGGTGTGGATATTCCGAAAATTCAAGAAGTATGCACATAATTCGAGGGTATAAGTTTTTTAATATTATAGTTATAGTGATATTCTCTAAACATGTTTCATCTTTTCAATTTCCGCTGCCCTACATAGCGTATGCTGTTTCGGTAATTCATTGAAACTTGATATTTTTTTGCTTTCAAATTATAACATCATATTCTAGAACCCATGATTTATGTGAATTTCAACAAATGTTGAATAAATTTTACAGATAATATCAATTGTTTTATTATTATTTCAGTGACTTCGAACAATAGTCATGTTCCTAATAAAGTTTGTTCAATGAGAAACATTCTATAATCTGATCTTTTCTTACTTGATTATTATAATGCAGGCATTTTTGCCATCAAAATTCAATACGAAAAGGAATGAAGGTATGTATATAGTATGACCCTATAAACTCGCAAACAGAAATATAAAAGTATATTAATTACTTTCGACTGAAAATTTTAAAAAATTTCATAAATCTGTAAGATATCAAAGAAAAATACAAATCTAAGCTAATTCTACAAAATTTCGTCCAAAACAAAAGTCTACAAATATATTTATATATGTGTATTGAGACATTATTCCGTTTAATATTGTTTTATATCAAAAAAATAGTGGTTTTTGGTTTAAATCCAAAACACAACCACTAAAGCACGCCTTAGATTGATGTTTTTTTGCATAACGTTAATGTACCTAAGTGATTAGTTGATGTCCAAAATACATTGATACAATGACCGATAAGCCTGAATTCAATGCTCTGGGACCATTGATATAAGCACTGCTGTTGATGGATCGATGTACTCATGACCTGTTATTAATGTCGTTGGTCATTGATACAATGTTAACGGTTATCAAATGCTGGTGATGAATTTAATGCTCTTGGGGGATTGATACAATCACTCGAACATCAAACAATCACCAACAGGACATTATATCAATGAACTGGAGCATCGGCTGAAAATTAATGTCCAAATACATTGTCGTAAGGCTGAATTTGATTATATTCACGTAAGTTTTTCGTTCTGTGTATTTACACAGGAACACGAGCAGGACCAAGTTCCAGAGGCAGTGTTCGCTCAATTACAAATAGAACCTTAATTAATTACATTAATTCAACTATAAACTAAGCAAAAACAAAAAAATCACACAAGATATAATATTGGAATCTACACATAATCAACCCAGGGAAACTGAAAACAAAAGCTTACGTTTCAGACTTTCAGGAGAAGAAATCGACGTGTGAACAGAGGACGCTTGAAGTAATCATTTTCTCCTACGGGGGACTTGAAACATATCATTAGGCCTGAGTCTTAGATCGGGAACTTGAAGTGGATCTTCTCTTAAATCTCACCCGTATCCGGAACCTTGATTCCCTCATCAGCAACTAGCTGCGGGTCCCCAACGACAGCCGCTACTGGACTAGCTCCCCGACATCTCGCATATTTCCAGCTGATGTCCGGTGATTCCGCGTACTCCGACATTTGACTTCTTGTGATATCGGAGGGTCCTGTTGACGGAAAGTTGAAGCAAATTATACAAACAGCTATAATTTCGAAATATTTGAACCAAGATTAAAACAGTCAGAAGACAATTACACAATACGTTGTGATTAACAGGTTGAAAATTGGGGACAATTAGATTTAAATTGTTGATTATCGGAAGAGCGAGTAGAAATAAATAAAATACGTATTTTTTATTTGTATTTCAATTACTTCTTGAAAATGTATTTTGTATTTGGTATTTCAAATACCTGACGCTGAAGTATTTTGTATTTCGATACTTTTGTCTTCGAAACACTTTGGAACAAATACATTTAGCGCTTAGCGTTCTACAGAAAATAGTCCCTGAATCTCCCTTCAGATGGCGCGACGTTCATCTGCTTCATTTAGTTCTTTTGCTAGCAATCATATTTTCGGCAAATGCGGAAAGAAAGAAAAGGTCCTGCGCAATGGTCATTTCATCATGGAGTTAGAGTTAGTCAACTTCTAAAAACGATAAGAGCAAAGAGCTTACCATCCTTGAACATTATCCTAACATAAAAATGTGTTCATACAATATAACACAAGAAAAATTGTTTTCTTTACCAGGTTTTATTCATTCCCTAACAAGAGGCTGTTTGTCTGATACTATACAGGGTGGGCAAAATTCGTTGTCTACTGAAGGGATCTCGAGAACTATAGCAGCTAGAAGAAAACTGATAACACATTCTCGAGCTCTTTTTTCCTGACTAATCCGAATTTGAAAACAGACCCAGCTTATCGTTCATAGAACTTGAGTTATGAGCGAAAATTGAGAAATTGTCATTTTCAATAATGCTGAATAACTCACTTGTTTGAACTCGTATTCGAAATCTGTTGATACATTCTACGGGCACTTTTTAGGAGCAATTTAAATATAATATGACTGAATTTTTTAATCCAGCCATTTTCGAGAAATGAGAAAGATTTTGGATTTTTCAAATGTAAACTATAGTCGAAAGATCTCTTATCTTGCTACAAAATTTTTGCTGATTTCAAAAACGTATCATATGTTACTATTTACATGAATATTACATGAGAAAATTGTCAATACTTTTTTCCTACTTTTCTTTTCACTGTTGAATTATGAGAAGGCTGACGTTGCCATAGCGACTATTGAATATGCATTAACTTTGTGTGTTTGTACAGAATTTCATGAAAATAATATGAGCACGAGATCGCAGGAAATTGAATATTTGAAAAAAAATATGGAATCAGCGATTGCTGAATAAATATTTCTATGGTTAATTTGTCATAGTTCTTAAGATTAGCAATAAAAAATCGGTTTATTATCCCTAATGACCCGAAATATTGCTGATCTTAAGAACTATGACAAATTAACCATAGAAATATTTATTCAGCAATCGCTGATTCCATATTTTTTTTCAAATACTCAATTTCATGCGATCTCGTGCTCATATTATTTTCACGAAATTCTGTACAAATCTTAAAGCTGCAATTTTCAATCAAGTACTGGATTTTAATGCAATCTCATCTGTATTTTTGAAAATATCGGGTAATAAAATTTTCAGTTGGTACATCTGCGGAATCATTGGGTGAATGGTCACGAATTCGGCCTCCGTAATCAAGGTTCAAACCTGCTCTATAAATATCGAGTTTCTAAGTTGTTTCTTTCGGGAGTTATTGTCTTTTACTATTGAAGCTGACAAAAGCCAATGAGAAAATTTGTACGATTGCGTGATGATCTCTCAATTAGATTGAACTAAAATTCAGAATTTTTTTTCACAAATTTTATATTTGGTGAAATCAATTATATGTCTATCTGTTTCCTTCACTTTAGAAATACGATGCAAAAGAACGGAAGCAGAAAATCTGTTTTCATTTTATTGATTCACTCGTTTGTAAACAAAGAACGACTTGTTCTTTGTTTGGACTAATTCTAGATTTACCACATAATATAGCCTGCATTCAGCACTTCTTCACATAAATATGAGTCCTTAAAAGACTTATTGAGGAGCCTTTTTTTACAGAAATTCAAGTAAACTTAGATATTGGTTCATTTTGATCTACCAAGCAACATACACTAAAATAACACCGAAATTATCCTCCAGGAACGATTTAAAGTACGATTTTATATCGTAATCCAAACGAAAAGTTCCTTCTCAAGAAATCTTACAAAAAATTATACTAATTTCTCCAAATATCCAAGCTCTGCTTAATAAATATTCGTTCTCCACCACATTTCTAAGGTTTGTTTACATAAAACTACTAGCTTGGACAGGTTCCAAATTTAACCGTTACAGCGCTGGCATCTTCGCCAAGCTTTAGGTCGGCAATGCGACCATCTTCAGGGAGCTGAAATATTATTCAATTAGACAAAATGTACAAAAACACTCATGGTAGCTCACAATAATGTGAAATGGCTTTTCTTAGCCTGTCATTCAGGATGGTGAACCGGTTATTTTCTTTCTCCTTGTGAATTTTGGAAAAATCTTTCGGAGTCCAAGGAGACCATCAACAATATATAATTGATCTAAATACAAGTTTTCTAATCTTCTTTTGATTTTGAAAAACTTTCCACAACCGGAAGTACGCCAACAACATGAACATTCCAGAATAACCTCAACATCAATCAGACACAGAAATCAGTCTAAGAAGTTGACACTTCACTCTTCTTCTTTATAGTATGTACTGAATATGTGTAAATGGGATTCAGTCTGTATGAGTCAGTCATAATATTAAGGTTATTTTCACAACAATGAATTTCGACCGTCTCTAAAAACGATCGTTTATATTTATTTTTTCCACTTTAGCTATGATAGGTTCATCAAAATTCACTTTATCTTTCGTCCTCGTAAACACTGTGTTACCAACAGTGCACGGCACCCTTCTGGCTATCCTTAGTTCATAGTTTCTAATGTTCTCACTCTGGTATCTTCTGAAAAGATTACACATGTTCTGTGTTAAGTTGTTATACAACGGTAGAGAACAATATAATAAACTGTTTGTGTCACTAGGGGTGTCAAGTCCGTCATGTCTAATGATGGCTCTACCATTTAGTTCGTCTCGGTGGGGTGTACTATAAAGAAGTCTATTTATGAGCTTCTTTGGGTATGAATAAGACACCAGTAGACTTTTCAACAAATTTAAATTTTTGGTGATCAGATGGGGGCTCACTAATCCTTCTATTCGGTTTTTTAATCCCAACACCAAGATTATCTTGTGTTTCAGTTCATGTGATGATCTGTAATTTAAGTATCGACCTGATGAAATGTCCTTTCTGTACCAGTCAACTACAATACTTCCATTTTGCCTAATCAGTAGCATATCCAAATAAGGAAGTCTAGATTCTTGTTCAATCTCATAAGTGAATCTTATATTTCCATTTTGTGTGTTCAAGGTATGGAATATCTCATCCAATTTGTCTACAGGTATAATAAAAAACAAGTCATCCACAAATTTCTTAATAACAGGAATTTGGATATCAGGAAGACTCAACACTTAGTCATCCAGTAAGTCATCGACCACCATCTGTGACAAAATTGGTTTAATATCTGCACCCATTGGTGTCCCTTCAATTTGTTTATAAAGCTTTCCTTGGAACCGACAATATGTTGTGACAAAAATCATTTTAATGCATTCTATGAGTTTTTCCTTTGAAAACGGACAATTAACCTCAATCTGACTCCACCTTTTGTTAACAGAATGAATAACCATCTCCAGTGTCCATATTGGCAAGCTGTTTCGTTCATACTTAGTTCATCGTCGCCAGTTCGTCCAGCTGGAGGGAAAACGGTCATCTGAGTTCATACCCTCGTCTGGGATACCCCAGGGATCTAATCTTGGCCCACTGTTGTTTATTTTATTTGTAAATGATCTGATGGATGATCTTGGGTTGCCGCATCTGATGTTCGCCGACGATTTGAAGTTGTATTATGTGATTCGGTCACTTGCGGATTGTGTTTGACTTCAGCTCGGGCTAGACAGTGTTGCCAAATGGTGTGAGGAAAATCTTTTAAGTTTAAATGTGTCAAAGTGTTTTGTTGCTACCCTCACAAGGAAAATAGATGTTTTGAGGTGTGATTATGTCGTCGGGGATCAGGTCCTTTCTCGCGTTGATGAGGTGAACGATCTTGGTGTGATCTTTGATCGGAAGTTTTCATTTGTCCCGCATGTCTCCCAACTGATTACATCAGCCTCAAGAACATATGGATTCATTGTTCGCAATGGCAAGTATTTCAGTAATACTTCAACATTCTTGACTCTCTTTAATTCCTTTATCCGAAGCAAGTTAGAGTATGGCAGTATGATTTGGCGACCTATTTACTTTTGCCATCAATTCCATCTTGAGGCCGTTCAGAGGAGGTTCTTGAACTTCTTGATTTGGAGGGAGGATAAAGTTTATCCACCAAGAGGATTCGACCATGCTATGTTGTTGAGTCGATTCGATGTGATTTCGCTGCGAGGTAGAAGAGAGGTTCTGTGTCTTCGATTTCTTTATAAACTACTGCACAACATTATCGACTGCCCACCTCTGATAACAGCTTTGAGTTTCCGCATTCCAAGACCAACATCCCGTGCTGTGCAGTTGTTCCATCTGCGAACGCCGAGGACCAATTCTTTAATGCAGTCCCCAATTTGGTTCATGATGACTATTTTCAACTCGATTGCGAGAGAGTATGACATTCACTGTAACACATTGGCATATATTATCGAAAGATATTTACTAAGTTTAAGTTAGGTCTTCTCAAGTTTATTAAAATATATGTGTATGTATATGTTTGTACGAATAATTGTGGTTTCTTTTTTCTTTTTTCATGAGAGAGTATTTGCTGTTCTATGCAATTAAGTTCAAGTGTGTATCTTGTTGAGGGTAGATAATTTGTGGTCAATTTAGTGTGTTTTATTCTATGGTTTACTTCCTTTTAGTTATTAGCACTGTAGCTTGGTTTCTTATCATTATGCTAGGTTTAGATATTTTCTGTATTTGGGTTTGTACCTGTTGAAAATAAAGAACATATTATTATTATTATTATTATTATTATTATTATTATTATTATTATTATTATTATTATTATTATTATTATTGGCATGATATATAATAAAGAGATAGCTGGCAAGTTGTGATTATTACACCCGATAATCTTTAAAGTTAACATTTAACTATCCTGAAGGCCTTTCAAAAGTTAGTTTCATTCAGCTGACATCACACTCACCATGCAGGTGTATTTTCCATAAATCAATCTATTGTTCTCATCAAGGCAGACCAATGGCGTAATTAATCTGAATCAAACGGTCAGAGCACTAAAACCCTCGAATACCCTACTAAATACTGAATGGTCTGAGCCTCCCACAGTGAATTATACACTGAACACATGGAAGGTTTGATTTTAA
Organism: Myrrha octodecimguttata; assembly: GCA_958510865.1. Lineage (NCBI taxonomy): Eukaryota > Metazoa > Arthropoda > Insecta > Coleoptera > Coccinellidae > Myrrha > Myrrha octodecimguttata. Next base: position 8,523,396 of record OY294063.1, read on the forward strand.
AACATTCATCAAAAGGTCATTGCGTCCAGTGCAAGATACAACGATATTTATGGGTAAATAATACACCAATGGACGCCCAGAATGCCAGGGATGAATGATAAGAAACATAGAAATGGTTTGAGTATCCACGAACCCTCGAATCAATTTGGATAGACTATATTGTAATTTATCAATGACGTATTGAATTATTATTACTGGGCACCTTGTTCGAGTAAACAATTGCTGAACCAATCGATACGAGTGTCCGGAAAATTTTGAAAAGGAACGGTTAACGATGTTATAAGGTTTAAGAATTTTGTGAAACGATGATAGAAAAAGAATGAAAATAGTCCATTTTCAAGTAATATCTCATTCACGGATGAGTCATCGTTTTCCTTGAATTGGTTTCGTGCGTCGTTTGACATTTGTCATACGTTGGAGGTAAAACAAACTCAAATTCCCGCTTTGTTTATGTTATGAAATACAGCATTTTCAACAATTTCAGGATAAATTCACAAGTTAGTATGATTTATATTCATAGAATTGGTGAATTACTAGACCCGTGAGGCCAAGTTATTGTGTCGTTGTGAAATACAACATAAATACACCGACAGACCAAGTAATACATTCGCTTTGTTTACATTGGCGAAGAGCGATTATTTGGAGATTTTAGTGATTTTATTCATTTTACAAGTGAAATTTTGTGATAATGGATCTGATTAACTGATATTCAATCTCAGATGATAATCGTTCAAAACGATATAAATGAAAATTGAAGTATTTATCCTCGTCTTCTAAAGCCTAGAGTATCCACATCAGAGATAGCATTTATTATAGGTATAACTATTAAAAATGAAACAGTAAAATGTTTGGCTCATTAATTCCTGAAAATAAACAGCAGAATGAAATCCAACAAATGTATGGAATGGAAAAAACATGCGTTCCAGAGAACTTCTCAGTACTATTTCAAATAACGTTCTATGTTGCAAATTATCAAATGAATACAATATTGGTCTACAGTTGCTATGTCAGTGCTATCATAATCTTAAATTATATATTTATTATAATAAATATATGTTACAAATAAAATAATTCATATGAAATTTTTTCCTTGAACACAGATTTTGATTCATCCTCAAAAAATTCTTTACTATCCATATAAAATGCTTTTTTATTATGCAGATACAACATTAGGGCTTTCATAATCTTTAATAATTGAAAATAAGGTCAATTCGAAACATATTACAAACAACAAAATGTAGAAGTTCTATCCTTGAGTAGTCGAGCCACATCGGAACGTGTTAGGTGGAGAACAGAGAAAGTTATCTGGTTCATTATTATTATAAAATGCATGCAATATTTTAACAAATCTATCACATAACGAATTGCCTTTATATATCATCTGGAGATGCGAGTGGTAACCATTCAGGATGGGTTTGTCAATCATAACGCCAGCTATTGTAGTGTCGAGAAGATATAATTCTTGAAATGTGTATAACAAACACGAAATATTCTTATCATACTTATCTCATCATGAGTCAACTCATTAAATAGAACAAATTAAATAGATAGTCTAACAATTCCTTAACCAGTGTGGAAATGCCTCCAACAAACTCGAACATAGTTTGTTACTTTGTCAGAAAAGTTTTTTCAATTTATGGCGTGAATATAGGATGTTTGCCTTCTCTGGGATAGTTCACATAGTATTCTATTTCTTCCAATACCAGATAAAACTTAGGGGAATGGGTCAAAAATGCAAATATTCAAATATAAAGTCTACACTACAATATATCTGAAAAATCGGATTCCTTCGTCTCTCGGTGTATACATGTTGTATTTCACAACGAAACAATAACTGGGCCTAGTTATTCACCAATTCTATTAATATAAATCATTTTAACTTGTGAATTTATCCTGAAATTGTTGAAAATGCTGTACTTCAGAACATAAACAAAGCGGGTAAGTGAGGTTGTTTTACCTCCAACGTATGACAAATGTCAAACGACGCACGAAACCAATATAAAACATAACCCATCAGTAAGTAGTGAGGTATTCTGAGAATGTTTGGACAGGAATACTGTGTCACTCATAGTGACGAATCAATTCCCTGCAGGTGATGTTTATTGTCGAATTTATATCAAACTGATATGGTTTAACGCATCTCATGTTTGGAGCGCAACTAATTCTGTATTCGATCTCGTCGCTTGGTACTGAAGAACCTTTGTCATTACAAGAGAACAGTGGATATTCGATATGGCATCTCGCTAAGGTTTCGATTCTTCCACTGGTCCACTGGATTCTGACCCTCGTCTAAAGTAACGAGGACTTTCGCATCTTTCCGACGGTTTCTTCTAGACCTGAATTTGCATTCGACATTTAATTTTTCAAAATATTTCCGAGAGATCAGATCTAGTAGTTGGCTGAAAAATCTATGTATCAATTTTAGGTAACCCTGGTTCGTGATCGGGCAAACAGTCTGTAGCTGAGTTAGAATGCATATCATCATAAAAGCATTTTTCTCGAGAATAACGCAAAGGTTACTTTTTTGTTGAAAAATGTTCCAGAGTTTAATTTTTTCATTTCAAATTTTAATGAGATCACCAACTCAAAAATATGAAGCAATTTTACGATATCCCTTACTATTATCTCCGTCACTGATGAGATTCAGTCAATATTTGCGCGTATGTTCTAGGGGAACAGCGTGCTATCGTTTTCTCCAAATGTCTGTAATTTTCGATTATTGGGCAGAAAATGGTCTTAAACGACTAGGTTGGACTCACTGATGACGAATCCGGTGTTAAAATAGATTCTGTCCGGCCGGCCGTCACTACGAGAACGGGCGTACGGAGGATTCTATAAGAAGGTTGACTTCATTAATGGGCCGAATCGGCCAGATAGTTTCGGAGTTAAAACCATTTGAAATTTTGAGGTTAATTTCCTCATATTTCAGAAACTACTGAAGCGATTGGATTGAAACTTGGCAGTTAGTTGAAGCATAACGACGCGCAACTTCGAGCCGCGGTTATACACTATCAAATGGTGATGTGTGAAAAGGCAATCGCAATAAACAGTCTCAGGGTACGACCACAATTACTGCTTTCTTTTTGACGATTTGGGTAGCTCGGAGCTGCCCCCGCGCATGAAATTTCTTAACAAATTTTATGCGCGGGAGGAGCTCCGAGCTACCCAAATTGTCAAAAAGAAAGCAGCAATAGTGAGCGAGAGTGCGATGGCGCGAGTCGGATTTCCGCTTTCGAAAAATTCTCCTTCACAATGTGGGTAAAGTCAAGAAGAGAAGGGAGCAAGGGGCTTTATGAGGGTTGAATGGATCCAAATAGTATAGATCATGGATATATTCCAAAAAACGATATTTGTTCAACTCTTACTTCTAACAGTTTCATCATGAATCTTAAAGCCGACTTTCTTAATCTCAATCTAGTGTTCACTTTGGCAGTATCCTTAGGTTGGACTCACTGATGAATCCGGGGTCAAAATTGATTCTGTCCGTCTGGCAGTGTGCACTGTAGCTTTCGAAAGAAAGAACCTAGAGTCTTCAAATTCTCAGGTTAGGTTAAGATCCTGAATATCTCGGTTGAGTTGGTTAATGGGGCAAATCTGCCAAATGGTTTTCGTGCTACAGCCATTTGAAATTTTGATTTTCCAATAACTCGAAAAATATTTATCTGATTGAAATATATATATATATATATTCTTTTGAGAACGAGCATTACAATTCTAAGATATATCACAGTGTTAGCAGAGGAAATGTAAACGGGGTACCATACATATTTGCGTATGATACAAGAGCACAGATAAAAACCTCAGGAAAAATTCTGTCTCCCCGCATAAGTGTAGTAATTTGTTTATAGAAGATGGATGGCATCTTTTTCATTGGAAAATAATTTTTTCGTCATCTTGGATTCATTTCGACAAAATATCTTGACATAATATCTGAAACAGAAAGAGGGACAGAAAACCAGAAGGAAGCAGTAAATAATATCACCTACATTTGCTCATGACCGAGAGGGTCTTTCGACCAGGTTCAGTCCTCCAAGCGATGATTTTCAGATCCTCAGATAAACGAAGAACGCTACAGGCCCCTTTATTGGGGAATCATCTCCCATAGATCCATAATTGTTCATTTCGAACTAGAAATCTAATAAAATATCGGGAATAAAGTGAAAAACTTGTGAAATGAGACTTAGTTGGTAGATGTACAGTAGCAATATGTAGAATGATCAATAGAAATATTTGAGAATTTTTTTTTTCGAAAATTGTCATATTTCATTTAAATTTCACCGAAATCTCCGAACCGCCACTTCATAACCAAGTACTTTATTACTGCCTAATCAGATTTCCTGAGGAACAAATCAATAGAAAAATTCAAGAAATTTATTTCATAAATTCATATATTCCAGCAAGCATATCTCCGATTCCGTTGAAATTTTAATCTTATCGACAGCGAAAACTCGAAGATTCGGTTTCATTATAAACATGTATTCTTCGAATTTTCCGGAACATCAGATGTATAGAATATTCCTTTGCATCGACCGTTCACGGTATCTACTGGTGATTAGTCGAAGCATTTACTAGATCCTACAGTCTCAGAAAGTTTTATCGGTAGCGCATGAGCAGTTCATCGAAATCATCATTATTTAACAACATTGTTTCAAATTTCAGCTTAATCCGATATTTTTCTTTGGAGATATTGAATGCAATATTTAACAACATTTCAACTAGATCAGATATTCATTTTATTAAATGAGGCATATTGAGCAAAAGGCTATTTCCTTTAATTTCTCGCTTGTTCTATGGAACAGAAGACTTATCGTTTGCCTAGTTTCTGGGATTATCAAGTTTTGTGCCAAAAATGGTCTTTATGTTTAAAAAAAAACCTAGAAAAGAACTGACGTGAGGTCAGGAGCTTTTACTCGCTTGTTCCGTTGCCAAAGCTGTCATCTATTCAAGTATTGACCCTGCCAAACACAGATTGTTTTTATATGGTCCTCACGAAATTCTGCATGAACTTCAAGCATTCGACCTTCTCAATTAAACTGGAAACCTACTCTACATATGTCGATTCTTCCTAAAGTTAATGTGTTTACGGCCGGCCTAACCACTGATAGTAACCAAAAATCTTCCGGAAGGATCTACTCAGTAGCTTGATAATTGTAGAGTAAGTTTGGAGTTTAATTACGAATGCCGAATTAGCGAATTAGCAAAAACTATCGAATGATTCCGCAGATATACCCTTTCAAAATTTCAGTTTGCCGATATTTCCAAAAACATAGAACGAATCGCCCTTCAAAAGTGAATGTTATTCATGAAAACTACTGAGAAAGCCATAACACTTAATAGATATAGAATCACTTAACGCTTTGGTAACGACTTTGTACCAGCTTAAAAAAGCTGCTGATTTATGTCAGTGATTTGTCAGAATTTTATTTCATTTTGTTGCATACGCCTTCACGATCATTTTTCGAGAAGTCGTCATTACGTATGAATATTCCTTATTATCAGAGCCGGATCTAGGGCGTGGCAAGGGAGGCATTTGCCACGGGCGCCAACCAACTAGAGGCGCAAAATTATGATTTTTTTTTCTTGAAATGATGTTTTTTCACTTCAAAGTTCATTCATATTTTAGAGCGGTGCTAAAGTGCATGCACCTGTTGTACAATAAGCGGCGTTTAGTTACCAATAAATTAACAGATGATAAATTCACATTTGTCGGTCGCCCTACGATTCCCGATCGCGTCCAGATGTTTGTTATTCGAACACTGAACACCTCAATTAGCGGCAAGTTCAGAGGGAGTTTAATGTTCGAGCTAGCGGCGGTAGCGCTCCGTCTAGCTGAGGTTTCTTGACGGCATGACAAAGAGATTCAGACCGGCTTTGATAAGGGTTATGTTTTCGGAGACGTTTACGACTGATAGGCTTGATGAAATCACCCCAGTCTTATTGATACTACTTTTTTTCTCGCATGTGGGGTACTTTCAAGCAGCGGCGCAGTTGATGGCATCAATAAGAAAAATAAGAACCATGAACTTATCATTTTATTTGATATAATGTGCAATACCGCAAATAACGTGATCGTGCAAGCGCGCCGGGAAGTTATTCGTGCTGGAAAAAGTTTAAAAATTCGAATTAGGTATGTTTGAATAATTCAATTTTGAGTTGAGGATTTTTGCGCGCTCGGTCAAATTATTTTCTGTCCGTGCACACGAGGGTCAATCATTTTCGAAAGATATATCTTAGAGACTGCAAAATATATAAGGGTATGTTTGGGTTAGGAATATGTCGGCGATATTATCGTTTGAATTTTATTTGCGAGATCCCAAATTATACCGATTCAATTGAAATTGCGTTGTACCATAATTACACGAGTTTTCATATGTATAAGAAGAAGTTGGAAAAAAAATCAAAATGTTGAGAAGAATACGATAAATTAATCGAATCTCTAGTATTTTATTAATCAGCTTCTTCGCTATGGGTACTACAGAAAGAGGATCAAATGCCGATCAAATGAATATTATGATTCTTGAGTTTCACTGAAACATGAAACGTTTTTCTGTCCTCCTGACATTTGTCGAGCATTGAGACAATTCAGATATGAAATGGTTCTTCTGTTACAATTATTCTCTTATGACCTTTGTTGGCATATGTGTTCTCTAATGTATTTCAGTTTTTCATTTACACTTTCATTTATTGTTTTCTTGAAGCTTTGAATGCTTATATATTATTTTGAGAATACATTTTTATATTCGCCTTTTTGTTTTCTTCAAACCCTCGTTATCGTATATTAATACGTTTGTGAGTTCTCTTCACTACCTTATGAGATACATGGGAGATTATAGTAATTTCTATACACATAGTGTTTGATAAACCTAAGAATCTAATGCTCGTTCTCAAAAGAATATAATAATAGTAAAATATCTTAGGAATAGAATAAATACTATCCTTTATGAAATGTATGTAGTCATTGAAAAAAAATTTGAAAAGGGCGCATTTCGATAACTTGCCACGGGCGCTGAAATCCTAGATCCGGCTCTGCTTATTATGACAATCTAGTTGACGTCAATCTAGGGAATTCTAAGATGACATTAGATGAGGTATATTTTCACATTTTTCTACCAAAATTGCACGTTGCCTGGACTAGTATCAAGTGACATTGTGATTTTAATCCTGAATTCATTCTGACGAATTCCTCCAAATAATCAGGTCGATTCTGTTTGCGTATTGCTATGAACCTTGCTATTCTAGTCATATTGCTATCTTTCTAATTTATAGCAATATGACCATGATGTTACGTATTCTGTTTCGAGTATTATAGCAATGTTTGTTATGAATTTTGTCATAACAATATTGCTATCAAAGACTTCCATAATTGGTGACTTAACAGCTGACAACACTGTATTTTGTGACTTCAGAACTACAAGGAAAATGAAAATAACCCTAATTCGTGAGTTTTCTTTATGGTTTCGCATACATAACCTCTATCTACGGCTTTCTTTATTCATGTAAACATCGACATAAAAAATTTTAGGAAACGAAACGAGTCAAATTGACCAATAACCAATTTCCTGGATACCAATAAAATACTGATTATTAGAAATCGAATGCAGCAATTTTATTCAGGCGTTAATAATTCGAAATTCGATAAACTTTTTCGTTGGCACTTCAAAGGTATTGCTGTTGTTGAGATGATTAGAATAATCATCGCAGCTGTTGCCTTTGCCTGTATCTTAGTCTAAGAATTTTCCTTGAAATTAAATAATATTCTAGAGAACCTTGAACACATTTCCATTAGCATATACTTTTTTTTATTCATGTAAACATCGACTTATTCGAAAATGTTATGAAACAGAAAAATCAATTAAAATCAAATTGACCTATTTCCTGGATACCGATAGAATTTTGGTTTCCAGAAATCAAATGCAGCAATTTTATGCAGGCGATAATAGTTCGAAATTCGATGAACTTTTCTGTTGGGAATTCAAAGGGATGGTTGTTGTTGAGATCATTAGAATAATCAGGTCAGCTGTTGCTTACTATGCCGGTGTTTTAGTCTAAGAATCTTTAAAATTAAATATTCTAGAGAACCTTGAACACATTTCTATTAGCACATTCTTCCCTATCTTCAATATTTTCGAATTCTTGGAAGAAATAATACTGAAACAAATGGATCTCTGAGAGATTCCTTTTCTAAACTTTCTTGTTATGAAGCATAGCAAGTACTATTTTGAGGTTGCTAAGATAGCAATGTTGATAGCATTCATGTTAAAGTGACAGATCATATTGCTAAAAATGGTTGATCAGAATACCAATAATTCCAATCTTGTTATGATAGCAATATCTTTTTCCAAGCAATATTGCTAATTGCAAACAGAATCGACCTGAATATGTGCGACGAAGTACCATTTTGATATATCAAATATATGTAACATTATTCGACAAGTTATCGAAAAATTTGCAGTGAAATAATGCGCGTTACCTCATGAAGCATTGCCAAGGCAGGGACGAAAATTAAATTAGGACCCAAATCAGTACCAGGAAGCAGGAACGCGGTCGAATGAAAAACGCGGAAATGAAACCATAGTTGCCAGTTAGGTTGATACGGTTTGAACTGGGAGGGCATACTGAGCTGCCCAGTTCAGGGTTGAAAACAGGTGAACGACCGACAACGACCCAGACCGACGTCGGGTGGGCGGCGACCGACGGCATTGATCTTCCCTGTTCTTTCTCACTGCACCCGGAAGTATTGTTGCTAGATTCACGAAATTTTCTCCAGATTCAGGATAATAAATTTTTTTAACGCGTTTTGGACAAAAGCATAATCGTTGAGAATCAGCAGTATTCACGTCATGATCAAATGAATGTGTACATTCTAATGAGTAGTTGGAAAAATTAACCACAAATCATCTATGATTTTGCAAAATGTTTCGCAACTATTCGTACTTTGTCGAGGGAAAGATAACCAATTCATTGATCACAAACAAGGATACAGAATTAAGCATAAATTTAAAATGAATGAAGTAAGCGGCGGTAGCTCAGTGGTTAGAGCGCAAGCCCCATGATCGTAAGGTCTGGGGTTCAAGCCCTTGGCCGGGAACTAACTTTTCCGGTTTTTAGGGGACCGTCCAACCATTCGCTGTAAACAATTAACAGTGCTGTTCCTAACGTGGCGCAAGGGTTTAATAACAAAGCCTACACATAACACACCCGGTATCCTTACTCGCACAAGCTTTAAGCTTCTGAGGGGTTTCGTTGAAGCCTAGGATATTCGGAAAAAAAATACAAAATACAAAAAAAATACAAGTGAGTCAGGAGTGAACCACTGGCTCTATTTAGTAACGGTCAGTGCAACAGATAGAATCAAGCAGTAGCAAACAGCATCCATTGAATTACACACGCTGCCGTAGCAGCGAAATCGTTGACTTTTTCTTAAATTCAATCTCAGTTTAATTGTTCTTCCATCAACTAATTGAGCATCAATATTCACGACATTAATCAATCCGGTCGAAATCACAAAAAAATTACGAAAATATCTCCTGGGTTTCATCCATTTTGGAAATCATGCAATCAAAAATAGTTCTGTGTCTGTGGTAAGAAATATACAGGAAGAACATCATCAACACAAAAAACCTTAAGAAGAAAGACATGTAAAGATCTCAAATATCACTCAAGCATGTTCGACCACTGAAAACCACATAACAGATGAGGATACCATAAAAATACTGATGATGAAACCATATAATCTGAATCTGAAAATTTTCAAAAGCCGTCCTGTAATTTGCAGAATGGAGAAATTAATTTCGGTGATTACAGAAGTGAGCCATACTTGGCTAGATCTACCAAAAAAAAATATTGAAAAGCACTGACTTGAAGTCAGCAGCTTTTGCGCGCATGTTCTCTTTTGGTGATATCCTTTGAACATGCGTGCAAAACCTGCTGCCTTCAAGTCTATGCTTTTTCAGGTTTTTTTTCGATAAAGTACTGGATTTACATTCGATCTAGTCTGTATTTTTGGAAATAGTGGGAAAACAAAATTTCGAATAAGTATATCTACGGAATCATTGGGTGGATTTGACCCATTCACGAATTCGGCCCTTGTGATTGAATCCGTATTTTTCGAGATATTCCGAAAAAAAAACGATATCGAGAAAAAACCCACGAAATTTCACATATTTTTGCGCGCATGTTCTAGGGGAACAGCGTGCTATCGTTTTGTCCAAATGTCTGTAATTTTGGATGATTGAGCCGAAAATGGTCTCAATCGACTAGGTTGGACTAACTGATGACGAATCCGGTGTCAAATTCGATTCTGTCCGGCCGTCCGGCCGTAGACACGATAACTGTCGACAGAAGCAAGCTAGCAACTTGAAACTTTCAGGATAAGTTTCGCATCAAAATGCCGCGGTTAAGTTCGTTAATGGGCAAAATTGGTCGAATAGTTTCGGAGTTATGGGCACTTGAAGTTTTGAAGTTATTTATTTTTTATTTCGGAAACTACCCCAGCGATTCAATTCAAACTTGGCAGATAGGTGAAGTACAACGACGCACAACTTTGAGCCAAATTTTGTCAGGATCATATTGTCATCAATTCTTGAAAACATTTTTTTTCGAAATTTTTTTCCAAAAAAATTCTTGTTTCGAAAACCATTCATCATATCAAAAAAAAATTATACTCACACTTTGACCTTCTAATTTTACAGCAGTGTATTAAATTTCAGTTCGATACGATAATAAGTTTTGGAGATATCGGGAAAAAATATGTCAAATTTCGAGGTTTTCTTCTCGATATCGTTGATTTTTTCGGTATAACTCGAGAAATACTGATTCAGTCCTGATTAAACTTCACAGCTAGTTTTAAGATGCTGAAAGACAACTTTTTGCCAAATTTCGTGATAATCGTGTTATTAGAACAATTTGAAAAAAAAAATTTCTATGATTTTCTCATATCATCCTCATTAAATTCTGTATGAAACTTCGAACTGTTATTTTTCGATGAAGTACTGGATTTCAATTCGATCTGATCTTTATTTTTGGAAATATTGGAAAAATAAAATTTTGATTGGGTATATCTACGGAATCATTGGGTGGATTTTACCCATTCACGAATTAGGCCTTCGTAATTAAGGTCCAAACCTTCTCTACAAATATCGAGTTTCTGAGTTGCTTCTTTCGGAAGTTATTGTGTTTACGCAGTCGGCCGTTACGCCGACAATCAATGTTCGCATTATTTTTTTTCCACCACTAACAGTCCTTATTCTTCTTACCCAAGATATAAAATTTGAAAACTCAGTATTTCGAACATGACTCCAGAATGTGTGTGCTATATTTTTGGAATGGTAATTCCAAGCTCAATCGAAATATGTAAAATTTACTGGGTGTTCCAATATTTTCATAGCGATAACTAATAAATTATCAGTTTGCAGAAAATTCAATTATGTGTCATTAAATTCGACGTAATAACTATGAGAATGTTTTTACAGTAATAGAAAACTTTTGACACAAGCAAAGTTACAGCAATATTTCTTCCATGAAAATTTTCGAAAAAAACCTGGTATCTATGTGACGGTGATAGCTATGGCGTTGAGGTTTTCGCCAATGAGTTTCTCATGAAAATTTGCCCTCAGACATCGAGGTGGGTTTTCGTCCTTCCTATACAAAAATAGAACTCCGCCTTCAGAATGGACCAATTTGACCCAACCTGTACAGACCACAGACGTAGGGCCAATCTAGTAGTATATATTATTATATCATTAGGTCTTCCTGACAGGAGAGATATACGTTTTCCTGGACTCTTCGAAACGAACATAAATGTAAATCTCTCTTTTCTATGCTTCCCTCAATACAACATTGTTATTTTATTAAATATAAATTATGTGGCTGCGAAACGAATTATCCTGATTATTGTGCACTGTAAACACATAAAACGCTGAAACTGAACTGACTTTATGGTTTACATTTACGGTATGAAAGTCGAATGCGTTGAGTATGTTCGAGTTATAAGGACGCCATGATAACTACTTTAAAATGGCACGAGTCAGCATTGACTCGGACGGTTGCGTTTCGGAGTTTACACATTCAAAATTTGGAGGTTGTAAAATAAGGATGAGCAAATTATAGATGCCTAGAAAACATGATGCAAATGACAAAAAAAGGTCAGATTTTCTCACACTCATGAGTATATTTCAGCTTTTTCCAACAATTCATGTGCCTACTAGAGTTACTGAATACACCAAGACTTGTTTAGATAACATATTTGTTAACTTTGGTGCTTGCTCCCGGGAGATAAAAACTGATGTTTCAGATCACTTTGGGCAAAAACTAAGCTTTTCAATTGACAAAAAGAAAGAAAATCATATTCTTTATCGTAGACATTATAGTGATGAAAATTTAATAAACTTCGATGTGATCTGTTGCGTGAGAGCTGGGTTACAGTATTTTTAACTGATGAGTCAGATGTTGATGCACAATGGAATTGTTTTATGTGTTCTTTTATCCTTATATTTGAGAAACATTTTCCCTTGAAACCATGCAGAAATGTAAGGAAAAAATCAAGAAATTATTATGATACTGAGGAAGTTCGACAATGTGAGGCCAAACTTGATATCTTACTAACTTTGAAATCATGCAATTGTTCCTACAAAATTTTGTATAATAGGGAAAAACGAAATTATGACAAACTCCTCAAAACTGAGGCTGAGTACTACAATGAGAAAATTAATTCATCTGATAACAAAAATAAAACCATGTGGTCTATATGTGATGATATCAGGGGCAATGAAAAGAAAAACAATAAGTTTTTTACTGGTGGAGATCTTGAATCTGTCGCTTAACAGTACAACAACTTTTCAAATAATATATAATATAAAAATTTAAAGTAAGTATGTTAGATTGGATCATGTACCTTTTGATTGTAATTTACCCATGAACTCGAGATCTATGTATTTGAAACCAACAAACCCTAATGAAATAGAGGATATAATAATTAATAAAATCAAGAACAAATATTGTAGCTGTGATGATGGCGCCCCGGTTAATTTAATGAGAAGCTGCGCTTCTGGGTTGAAGATTATAATTTCACATTTAGTTAATACTTCACTTAAGTACGGAATATTTCCCAAGCAATTGAAATTGGCATTGATAAAGCCCATATATAAAAAAAGGAGATGTAAGTTCGTTTCAAAGTTACCGACCTATAAGTATTTTAAGCAGTTTTTCCAAAATTTTTGAACATGTTTTCTGTCGTAGATAGTTGAGTTTTATGGGTGAATGTAAGGTTTTTAATAGTTCTCAGCACGGTTACTTGGAGGGATGTTCGGTTCAGACTGCTTTATTTCAGTACACTGAGAGTGGTGAAGATCTTTGAAGATAATAGGCTTGGTCTGGGGTTGTTTATAGATCTGGCTAGTGCCTACGACTGTCTTTTCAGGCCGTTTCTCTTGGAGAAGCTTGAGAGATTAGGAGTTAGAGGAAAAGCATAAGAGTGGATTAGGTCGTATCTTTCTGAGCGCTCGCAAAGGGTATCAGTTGCCAAGGATGGTGGAGAGGTAAGATCTGACGTACTTGAGTCAAATTTTGGGGTTCCCCAGGGTAGTGTTTTGGGCCCAATATTGTTTATAATTTTTTAATTGACATATGTGATTCGAATGAGGAGATCTTGAAATGGTTGACCTCTTTCGTTGATGACACAAACGTTAATGTGGAAGGATCCGAGTTTGATGATATTAAATCTGAAGTATTATTAGTATTTAGTGAAATAAAATTGTGGTTTGCTAAAAATAAATTGATGATTAATGAAAGCAAGACATCAGCAGTTCTTTTTAGTACTAGCAGATCCAAAAAAACAAGAGAAAGTATATTGAATCTGGATGGTTGAGGTGAAAGTCGAGGAATGTGTGAAGTTTCTGGGAGTGTACCTGGATGGTTTTCTTGGGTGGAATCATCAAATAGATTACCTTGCAGGAAAGCTTTGTCGTGTGGGATTTGGTATCAAAACTCTTTCACCATATTTGAGTGTCAAAAATCTAAAGACAGTATATTTTGCTAATTTTGAGTCCTTGATTCGATACGGTGTTATTTTTGGGGATCGAGCAGTGAGGTGGAAAGACTGTTTATGATACAGAAAAGAGTGGTGAGGTATATTCTCTCGATGAGTTACCTTCAAACATGTAGGGGAATTTTTAAGAAGAATAAGTTACTCACAGTATGTGGAATTTATATTGTAGAATGTTCAGTTTTCTTTTTCAAAAATAGAGATATGTTGTCTGTACATAGAAGTAGGAATGTTTACCCTCTTAGATCATTGAGTTTTCATTACCCAATACATAAACTGTCATCATCTGAAAGGCATCCTTCATATGCATGCATCAATTTATAATAGATTACCTGATAGTATAAAGATTTCAAATAATTTAAGAATTTTTAAGAGGAAAGTAAGAGAACTTGTTATTGAATTGGAGCCATATTCTTTGCCTGATTATTTGTGCTAAATGTTGTTGCTTGACACTTTTTTTTATGTTGATTTACATACTATGAAATAAAGATATCTATCTATCTATCTATATATATCTGCGGGATCATTGTATGGATTTTACCAGTTTCGACCGGCGTAATTGGACCGGCTCTACGAAATAAATATACAGTTTTTAAATAGATTCTCATTGTGTTTACCTGGAAATGTAAGGTGAAGTGTGCCTAAGGATTTCGTAGATTTATCTAGTCGAGATCTTATTTTGCCGATATTTTCGAAAATATAGAATTGATTGAATGAAAATTCAGTACTGAAAATATTGTTTCTCCAAAAGTTTTTTTACAGTTTGCCTGGCGATCTGGGATTTAGTCAGAAGAGGAATAGAGATATTAAATGGAAAAAATCTGCCTGATTCCATAAATAAACATATGATTATTTTTCTGCTCTAGACTATAAAGCAGTAAGATAGATCATTCTTTCAATCAACATCCTTTGGATGGATACGAAACAATAGACGACTTCGGCCCAAGTTGCCAACCCACAATTACCTTCACAAATTCACTATCACTGGGGAACTGGAATTCAAGGACAAATCCGACATTATGAAGTTCGCGTTACTTATAAATATCCGGATGCCTCGGCTCCTCAAACAAGATAATTCCTTCCAAATATAGGGTTTTGTTGGGAGTTGGGATTCTTGATTTCATGTTAATAGTGTCAAATTTATATAGGATATGTTCCACAATTCAACTTGGTTATTTCGGTTGCCGGTTTTCCATTCCGTAAATAAGAAATATTCGGTTGGTTTCTGAAAAAAAGGTTAATTGCGGAATTTGATTAATGAAAAAACGTTCTTTCTATCACCAGAATGACAGTCTATGTTCTATGGTAACATATCCATAGCATGGAACAATCGTTGTTTACTTTATGATCCATAGAACATAGAAGAGACAACAATCAACAATGGAAAAATTACTAGGTATGGTCTAGGGATCATAAGGTGAATAAAGATTGTTCTATGCTATGGAAATGTTACCATAAAACATTGATTGTCGTTTTGGTGCATAGACTTACATTGTCTATGTTCTGGTGACAGAAAGTTTGCTTTTTCATCAGTCAACTTCCGTAATTAATCTTTTTTTCAGGAACCAACCGAATATTTCATATTTACAGAACGAAAAACCGGCAACCGAAATAACCAAGTTGATTTGCGGAACATATCCTTCATAAACTTGACACTATTAACGTGAAATCTGGAATCCCAACTTAAATTTCAGCCTAACAAAAACCTATATTTGGAAGGAATTATCTTGTTTGAGGAGCCGAGGTATCTTTTATGTATATTTATGAATAACTCGGACCTTATCATGTCGAATTTGTCCTGAAATTTCCGTTCCCTAGTGATAGTAAATTTGTGAAGGAAATTGTGGGTTGGCAACTTGGGCCGAAGTCGTCTATTGGGGATAATGAAATTCACGTTGATAGAACTGACCAATGGTACGAAAATAACTCAACGATGACACCACCAATAGATATTTCACAGATTAATCTCGTTCCACTGCGCATAGACAATAGACTGAATTTTCTGCCGTCCTTCATCTCCGCAAAAAATCAGACATCACGCTGGGGTGTTTTTCGAATTTGAATTATAGCCATAATAAATGTGACTATTAATTCCCTCTTCAAAAATCGATACATTCAAAGTGCGTTCCGGGATAATTTGGGCGATAGCCGATCGACCCTGTTTTATCCTTACATTTTCTTTCTGCATTGCGCCGTTCCACCCTTTCCGGGCTGGGGTCGTCGACCTGACAGCAGCAGCAGCAGCAGCCACAGCCTTGAATTCCCGATCGAAGCCACGCAGTTGTTGGAATTTTTCCTTGTTAATGTTCATTCTTTGCAGATTATCCTCGAAGCTCCAGCTACGCAGTCACCTGCGAAAACATAAGGACTAATGATTTGCAAATAGGTCGTTTATTCATGGATTTTCGCAATTCGAAGAATTGCTGAGTCTGAATTGTAGTATCAGTAGGTACGTGAATTTGGCAAATGGCATGAAGTTTGTCTTTGGTTTTGTGTCGTTTATAGTAGATGATCCAAATCAACGTTGTTCAGATTTCGAACGATGTTCCTTTTTTTTTTCAAATTTTTTTCCACGAAGTTTTTTCGGGAAAAAATTTCGGATACATGTAGATCAGGCGATAAAAAAGTTAGATGTCGTTTTTCAATCTGTCAAACGGTCCAGAAGTTACGAGAGAAAAAGCCTTTTCGCGCATGCGCCGTAAACCGTTATCAGGACCTCCACCAAACTTGGTGGAAATACATTGCCAGAGAGGCAATGTACACTCCCAGAAACTTCACACATTCCTCAACTTTCACCTCACAACCATCCAGATTCAATATACTTTCTCAATGTCTTGGGATAAATATCGTTCCTTTCCGAACTTATTCCCAATCAAGTCTTATATTCCGGATTCTAAAATTGCTAGATTGAAATCTCGTAAACCTTTATGGATCAACGATTTTCTTTAAACCAATAAAAGTGACAAAGAAGTTTGGCGTTCGGAATGGAATTCGTGTAATGTTTTCAACAAAGGTTCGATCAGCGATCCTTCAGAAAAAGTTCATGGTTTCAATCTTCCTAGGAAAATTTGGTGCATTTTGAATCGACTTAGAACCGGTCATGGTCGCTGTAATAGTTTCCTCTTCAAATGGAATTCGGTCGAAAGTCCAAGGTGCGAGTGCGGAGAAGAAGAGGAAACAATAGAACATTTAGTTAATAGTATTATTTATAAATTTGAAGATGGTTTCGAGGCAATTCATTCGGTGTCTGATTCTTTTTCGAGATGGATCGTGAACTTCAAATTAATTTAATGACTACTAAATCATTTACTAGTTCATATTAGTTTTTTTTTTCATCTTCTTTTTTGTTTTCAGGTATGATTCCAAGATTTCCACCTGCATCGCATAGAAAAGAAGAAACTTTGTCGATGAAAAAGAAGCCCTTCCATAAAAAACAACAATTTCATTACACTTAAACGGGGAGACAGAGTTTTTCCTGAGGTTTTCATCTGTGCTCTTGTATCATACGTAAAAATGTAGGGTACCCCGTTTACATTTCCTCTGCTAATACTGTTATGACACAAATTGTTCGATATAAAAAAAATGTACTGCTCATCTCAAAAGAATATATATAACGTTGTTCGTCAGCATTCTGCTAACCGAACTGAAATTATATTATAAATATGATTCACTTTCTTCTATGAGGCGCCGTTTGAGACAAAAGTGCGTTTTCAAATACATTTATTTTTGAGTCAAATATTTATTAGTTGCAGCAATATATTCATTTTGTGTCTCGATATATTTATTTCCGTTCCGATATATTTATTTTATGATTATTTTATTATTTATGATTGAAAAAGTAAGCATCGAAGAGAACTTCAACTCAATGCTATGTAAAAAGGAAGAATGGGAAAAGGAAATCACTCCCCAAAACTTCAAATCAAATACCGCTAAATTGTATACAGATGGTTCTAAAACCACGATAGAGGCTGGCGCTGGGTCATACGGGCCTAAAACCAAATATACACTATCACTAGTCTTCTACTCGAGTGTTTTTTGGCAGAAATACTTGCAATCGAAAGGTGCATAGACATAAACCTGGAAAGAAACTATCGAGGGATCCATTTCACTGAACTCCTATGTCATCGACTCAAAGCTGATATGGGAGTGCGATGAAAACTCAATGAAGTAGGCAAAAACAACAAGGTCTCCTCATTCTGGGTTCCTGGGCACTCAAGAATCAAAGGAAATGGGGAGAATAACACTCTAGCCAGAAAAGGAGCACAAACGCTACCAACTGGCCTAGAACCTTTCTGTGGTATAGGCAAATGCACCTATAGGAAAGAGTTTTTGGCGAAGGAAGGAAATGAAAGAGGAGCACTCTCGAGTAATTCTCCAGGAATGGAACAGTCTAAAAAGTTCCTTTGGAACTTTGAAATCATGAGGTCCAAAATTCATTTGGATCTCAGTTACGCCTCTTCACTGATTTCCTCACAGGACACTGTCGCCTGAGGAAGCACATTAAGAGAATGAGCTCATCAGAAACTGACGAGTGCAGGTAGATTCTGTGGAGAAGCACTACGAGAGACCGCCTCCCGAATGGGGCGTAGGCCATTTTAATTTAAAGTCAGAATCAAGTCCGTTTGAAGCGGTCAACTCAGCAAAGTGAGCGATAGGTTCCGTACCGCGTGGAGCCACCCGTCCGATACCTGAAACCGAAAGCTTTGAGGAAGCTCTTGAGCTCCAAGGGGTACCCTGCTGGACCCCAAGTAACCGTAGCGTCCGTCCGTCATAGGTCCGTAAGGACTCAGGTTGAACTGTGTGGAAGGTGAGATTCCCTAACTGCAATTAATAATTACCGAATTTCAGATCGAGATGTCCCAGACCGATTGGGAGATGATCGATGAAGGCCTCGTGGAGTCGTCACAGAAGAAAGAAGGCTCAGGGGCCACCGACCAGCCAATCGATCCCAATAACTGTCCCCCGTCCATAACCGTAGAAGGAAGTCCGCCGTCCAACAGCGAAACCCCGACCCTGATAACGAAAGCAGGAGTACAGCCCTATGCTCTTACCGTTCAAAATAAAAGGTACTCCCTAAATCGACCCTACGCCAGGAAAGCCCTACCGGTCGAAAGTTCACACCGTCCACACCCGCAAACCCAGCTACGAGCAGCACAGGACAGAAGAACCCTTCGCCGCTGAAGAAGAGCATCGAAGAAAACCTCACCAGGCCAACAACCCCAGTACGTTGCGCTGACAGAAGGGGCATGCTGGCGCTGCGGTCTCACCGGCCATCCCGGCAAAAGTTGCACCAATAAGCCCAGACTCTTCTGTTCAAGTTGTGATCTGCTGGGAGTAATGTCTCGAGCGAGGAAGAATACTACTGCCCAGGTAAGGACGCTCACCACCAAGTGTCCAAGCTTGCCAGAAAAGGGCAAACCAGCCCCATGTCTACGAGGTGCATCCAGGAGCAAGCGGACTCCAACCACAATAGGAACCGTCGTCAGACCCAAACGGCGTAATTCTAGGCGATCGGCGTTCAGTGTAATCTGATACAAGCACCGGCCCATCTACAACCAATGGAGCTGGCCGTACAACCGTAATTCGTAATTCTATTTCACCGTGTGCGGGTTAGAATAGAATGAGAGCAGGGGTAATAGATTGATAGGATGTTTAGAAAACTTTCAGTTTTTTTTTGTGGGTGAGCAGGGGGTGTGTATCGAAGCGTTTTTCGTTACGTGAAAATTCCGTTAAATTCATTTTGGTCATGTCCAGATTCCCGATAAATTTCAGGAATCATGATAGAATTTCAATTGTAATTAAGTATTAGTAATACCGTTGAGACCTCCGAAAATTTATATAGGTTTATTTTCCGTTTCATGGAAATTGAATAATTCCATTTATAAAGGTTTTCTGTGTAATTTTTCATCCTATATGGAAAAAATGCCGTTTAATAAACACCGCATTAAATTTTAGCTCTCAGGTTTTTTCTAGTTGCTGTTTGGTTTTAAGGCGTCAAAAGGCGCAAAAAAAGGTAACAGATGTCCTCTCCGTGGTGATAGTAAACGACCAATGAAAGAAATTTTTGACCGAAATAATGCATATGTCTTCCCTTCCCGACTGCGGGGTTATGAAGCTGAGTCCGATGGCGATTAGAGTCACTTTTAGCTTCATTATTGCGTTTAGAGGTTTTTCATGAAAATTGGTGCATTTTGGTTTAAAGGAAAAACCCCCGTTCGATCTAATCTGTATTTTTGAGAATATCATGAAAATAAAATTCGGACGTATATCTACGGAATCATTTGGCGAATTTCACTCATTCACGATCTCGGCCTTGTTAATTAAGCCGCAAATTTTCTCTTCAAATATGGAGTTTCTTAGTTGTTTCTTTCGGAAGTTATTGTGTTAACGGTGAGCCGTAAGGTTGTTGGAAACAACTTAGAAACTCGATATTTGTAGAGAAGGTTTGGACTTCAATTACGAAGGCCGAATTCGTGAATGGGTTAAATCCACCCAATGATTCTGTAGATATACCCATTCAAAACTTTATTTTCCCAATATTTCCAAAAATACGGATTAGAAGGACTGAAATCCAGTAGTTTATCGGAAAATGACAGTTTGAAGGTTCATACAAAATTGAATGAAGATAATATGAGGAGATCACACAATATGGAATATTTGAAAAAAAAATTAAATTTTTTTTTTCAAATCGTTCTATTAACACGATCATCACGAAATTTTGCACAATGTTGTGCTTAGGCATCTTCGATCTAGCTGCAGAGTTTCATCACGTTCGAATCATTATTTCCCAAGTTATGCCGAAAAAAAACGAAGAAAAGAAGAAGAAGAAAACTACGAAATTCTACATATTTTTTTCCAATATCTCCAAAACTAATAGTCGTACAGAATTGAAATTCGATACATACTGTGAAATATGAAATTCAAGTAATAACTGAAATTTTTACCGAATATAAACAATGGTTTCAAAAAAAAAATGTTGCGAAAAAAATGTTAATTTTTTTTTTCAAATTGGGTGACTACGATTTCAACAAAATTTTTCTCGAAGTTGCGCGTCGCTATGCTCCAAATAACTGCCAAGTTCCAATTCAATCGCTCCAGTATTTTCTGAAATATGAGGGAAATAACCTCAGAATTTCAAATGGCTATAACTCCGAAACAATTCGGCCGATTTTGCCCATTAACGAACTCAAACGAGTCATTTCGATGCGCAAAATACCCTACAAGTTTCAAGCTAGCAAGCTGGCTCCGTCCGATAGTTATCGTGTCGTCGGCCGGCTGGCCGGACAGAATCGATTTTGACACCCGATTCGTCATCAGTGAGTCCAACCTAGTGGTTTGAGACCATTTTCAGCTCAATCATCGAAAATTACAGACATTTGGACAGAACGATAGCATGCTGTTTCCCTGTAGGTAGGTTCCTTTCGAATTTAATTCATACAACTCAACCAATCATTTCTTTCCAAGAGCGATTAAGCTCCTAGCGCCCAGAGCACTTCATCAATCCTAAAAAACTGCGATGAAAAATTATTTGAAACCATTTTTGTTCATTAGGTGAAATTCAGACTGTCAACCGTCATAGATCTGGATCGATCCAGGCAAATCTAATATAACAACTGCCATCATTTCACTTTTTCATCGGTGTCAAAACAAACAGTCCCCCAGCACAGTTGCGGAAATCCAGCCTGGATGGGGGCTGAAGGTCACCGAACCCAGCCCTGGGATCTCTGGAGAGGGTGGGAGCTCCGCAATCCGCATTGCAAAAAGGGGACATTTCGCCTGGGGCGGCTACAGCGTTTCCGGTGTAGTGATACGGGAAATAATAATCTATCGAAGCCGGTTTTCCATTTGAAAAATTGAACATCAAAAACGTTTCACGCTGAAATATGAATTTGAATAAGCGCGGTTCAGTTGAAATATAATTTCCCATATTCATTTAGACAGTGGCGTTGTTCGAAATGTTTCAGGCAATGAACTCTAAATTATATACCTGGAAGGGACCCATTTCTTTCTCATTGCAGTAAAGGGAACTCTGTCGCATTTATTCTAAATATTTTTAATTTTTCGTTTCAAATTAGGAGAAACTGAATTTTTTTCTGACTAATTCGTGAATAAGGCTGGATTGAAGAAGATCGAACATGTTCAAGTGAAATTTCAACTTAGTGAGCGGTTTTTCTGGGGAACAGCGCGTTATCATCCTCCGTAAATTTGCGTTTTTTTGCCGAAAATGGTTCCAAGCGACCAGGTTGGACTCTTGATGAAGAGTTCAATGTTAAATTGAATTCTATTCAGCCGTTCGTTGCCACGATAACTTACTACCGAGAAAAGCTATAGCGACTTAAAAAATTCAAAATGAGTTCGTTAATGGGCAAAATTTACCTCATAATTTCGAAGTTATATCCATTTCAAATGTATTATTTTATTTCCTCTATATCCCAAGAAGTACTGATGCGATCAGATTGAAACTTGCTAACTGATTGCATGAAGAATCGTTAAAAATATATTTTTTTCGGATACACCAATGTTCGAAATTTCAGCTCGATTCGACACACATTTCCAAAAATATCGGAAAAAAGTATGTCAAATTTCGCATTGGCAATGAATTTTAACCAGCGATTAAATTTTCCTGACTTCAAGTCAGTGCTTTTCGAGAAGTATTTTCCTATGTTCCTATCATTTAAATTTATTGTAATAATGATAAAACTATCGTCAATCGTCAATGCACAGCTCACATCAACATAATTCTTCACTTTTTGAACCATACGCGGTGAAGGCAGAGAAAGTAATGGCATATCAGAGAAAAATAGATATTCATTTTCAAAAATATTGCACTTTCTAAACGATGTAATACCCAAACTACCTGAATTTCCAAGTAAAACCAAATTTGAGCCGTTCAACACCATTTACTTCAATGGGTGTGACAGGGAGAGGTTACCGTAATTAGCGCTATCTTTGTTTCGTTGCCCCTTGTTAGGCTTCAAGCTTAGTTGAAGAAGGGTCGGGTCCTTTCCAGGTAGTAATATAGAGTTCTATGGTTTCAGGTGAAGGAATTGAGTGAAGTGAAACGAGGTTGTCAGTTTATTTAGCCAAATATATTTTACGTGAGAACCAGAATAACACTAGTGAATTCTCGAAAGGCACTGATCTGGAGTCGGGAGCTTAAAACCGTTTTTAACTTGAAATCGTAGCTAGAGCGTCCTCCCATTCAGATACTGATGCTGACTATTGCAGCTTCAGTGATTAACAAAGTTCGCATAGAACTCCGAGCACTAATTTTCCAAGCACTAGAATTGGCGAATGTAGATAAGTGCTACTCCCTCTGGTAGCTATCCGAGTAACCCGAGGTACAGACATTATCATTGACAAGTTAGAAGAAATGTTAAGAAAATGAGAAAGTGTATGCATTTTTCTTGGCGTTTGTGTGATTTAACAAGTGCTTCTACTGAGGAAAAGCAAACTCAAATGTCCCCTTCCCATAGATTTCCATAGCCTGGTGAAAAATTTCGAGTTAAGGCGAAAGAAACTTCCTTTAACAAGTCTGGCCTGAAAGTGTTGATGAATCGATAAAACCAACAAACAAGATTTGTGAGAGTCTGTTACCTGCATTTTACCGATGATGATCATTTTCTTAGAGGTAAGCACGAATTGCTCATGAAATATTAGATCACATTCATGAAGACAGTTTTTTTCCAGGCCCCTAATCCAAGCAGAGAAATTTACTCAAGTGGAATGCTCTGCCTTCCAGAAATCTGCATATTGAACTGATCATTAAGGAATAACGTAAATGTTTTAGTGATAGAACTGTCTTTTGAAAATAAAAGAGTCTCAACAAGGAAATATCTGGTGATGAATACTGTTCGCTCAAAGTGCTTCTGCGGATGAAAGCAAAGTTTTACAAGGCTTATTTATTACAGCTTTTTGAATACCAATCATATGACTTACGATACAAGTACCATTAGTTTTATGTGAATATATCCATTTTATTCACAATATATTGAGTATTTAGTCCTTCGCTATAAAGATAGTAAAGTTATGAGTATTTGTCTATTATTCCAAAAAGTATGATTTACAACACTATCTGTTTTTCAACATTCAAAATAGCCTAAGAAATCCACCAAAGTCAATAATATTAAAATACTGTCTAACCTTGGAGATATCCCAGTAATTTCAGAGTTGCTACACTTAATAAGATTGAAGAATGATACATACCTACTTTATAAGAATAGAATATGTACTCCCAGTAATACTCTCGTCAACTATAAAAGTCTTTGAATAAATCGTGAAATCGAAAATTATCAAACCAAACACTAACAAACAGTACAAAATCGACTATCAAAACAAAATCTATGTCTGTATCTAAGGTTCTAAAACTGGCACCGTGGCACTGCAATCTTAAATTCAGACGCCAATTCTCCGTATTTTCAGGAAATTTAGTGAAAATAAATTTCTTATCTAGAGAATCATTGTAATCATATCACCTGCTTACGAATTCGATCTCCGTCATCAAACACCAAACCCGAACTACAAATTTAGTCGTTTTTCTAATGGCAGATCTTCCGAAAGAAACTCAAGATGATCGGAACTCATGCCAGTAACGAAGGCCATATCCGTGAATGAGAAAAATCCACAGAATCAATATATAAATATCGAAAAATTATCGGTTCTTCTTGAAAGCTATTTCAAGAATGACGGCATGAAGGTTTGACAGAATGTACTGATACTTTATCGATCATAGTTCCTAATAAACAAGGTGTTCCTAAATGAGTGTCTCAGCTGAAAACTGTAGGTAGATGCTTTATGTAAAAATTTTTTTTTTCGTTCGTATGTTCTGAAAAACGGCGTGCTATCTTTTTTTCATAAGTCTGTAATTTTCGTTTTTTTCCGGAAAATGGTCCCAAATGTTCAGTTTAAACCCACTGATGTCGAATCCTATATCCAAATCAATTCTCTTTGGCCGTCCGAGGACACTATTATTGTGTTTACTTAGAAACTCGATGTTTAAAGAGAATTCTTAAATGGATAAAATCCACCCGATGATTCTGCAGATATACCTATTTACATTTTATTTTTCTAATCTTTCCAAAAATACAGATAAGATCGAATTGAGAACCGGTAATTTATCAAGAAATGACATTTGGATGGTTCATACAGAATTTAATGAGGATAATATGATAAGAAGATCACATAATATTGAACATTTTTTCTTAATTGTTCTAATGACACGATCATCACAAAATTTTGCAATCAGTTCAGCATCTTCAAACTAGCTGCGTAGTTTCATCATGTTTGAATCAGTATTTCTTGAGTTATACCGAAAAAACAACGATATCGAGAAGAAAACTATGAAATTTTACATATTTTTTCCCAATATCTCCGAAACTAATAGCCGTATCGAATTGAAATTTGGTACACTGCTGTAAAATATGGAGCTCAAAATTTTCACGGTTTCAGATTTCCAATTTTCATCGTGTGAAGTGGACTTCAGTTCAACTCTTTCTGTGACCACTCACGACATCTGTCGAAGGTTATATCCAGCGTCCATTTTGATGTTGGTCGAGGAACGCTGTCAATTTGTCCATTTAAATTTGAGACTGTTTCAGAAATCTGAGAATTTTCTCAACAAATATTATTAATCGCTTGGTCGGATTGAGTGGAGGAATTTCGAGTTGATTAGGGAGGAATATAGATGATTTCAAACCATATCTGCTACATCAAATCAAATCAATCTGGGAGAGTGAATGAAAACCGGGCCATAGACAGTTGGTGAAAATTAAACCTTACTTGAAAAGATGGAAGGAATCACATAGCCAAAGTGAACAAATACTTCAAAATCGATTACGTATCGGTCACACCCGTTTAACCCACAGCCACCTTTTCACTAAAACGGAGAAATCAAAATGCCCCGACTGCAACTGCAATCTGACAATTCAACATATTTTTGAAGAATGTCCCCTTCACCTGAGTACTCGTCACCGCTACAAGATGACATCAATTGAACAGACTTTAGGTTCAAAGTGTGACATAAGTGCAGTGGAAACGTCTCTTGAATATGAATATATTGACAGAATATGTGAATATATTTGAATACCGTTATTGTCAAAATTTCAACCAGTAAGGTGGTCTCTAATTACCCGAGAGATTTTAAGACCTAAAGCTTGTGAATAAAAAAAAAATCCATGGATCATATGAAAACACTCAGTTTTGTGTAAAATATCATCACCAAATGAACTGCTCCACAAGAGTTGGGGATATCGTATTCAATCGTTTTCAAAAGTATGTAATCTTCGAGAAAATCGCTGTGAAATCATTTAAAACTCCATATCAACTTGAATCGATCCAATAAAAATCAGTATGAGACATTTCGTCAATCTGGTCGCCTTTTTTCTGAAGTTTGGTTCTTTGCAGATGCTTCAAGAATATTCTTATTTTGAAATGAAGTCAGTTTATCAACGGCTTCGATTTGAACGAGTTTTCTGAAAATGCCAAGACGTAAATTAACAAACGCTGAGGCTAATAGGGCTATCGGAATGCTACAGGTGGCCTAACTCAGGTTGTTGCAGCGGAAAGGCTCCAAGTCAGCCAAAGTGTGATATCTCGACTTTAGAATAGGTTGATGGAGACAGGTTCCATGTTGGAAGGACCAAGGCTTGGTGGGCGACGAGAAACAACACCTGCTCAGGATCGTTTCATCGCCGTTTTGGCGAAAAGAAACCCTACATCTACGTGTAGAATGCTACTGAATACTCTTCAAAATGCAGATGGGGTCCAAGTTTCCATCGAAACCATCAGACGACGTTTGAGAGAAGTTAATCTAGTTTCTAGACGTCCATTAAGAGGAGTTCCATAAACACGTGACCATAAACGTCAAAGACTGGAATGGGCAAGGCAACATATCAATTGAAACGATCAATGGCGTAGTGTCCTTTCCACTGATGAATCCAGACATGGACTATTTTCAGATTCGAAGAATAAGGGTATGGACAATCCCACGCAAACCTCGTAATCGTCGCTATGTCCAAGAAGTCCATCCATTCCGAGGGGGTAGTGTTATGGTAAGGGCCGGGATATTTTTGAACGGGCTCACAGATCTACACATTTGTCCTGGGAATATGACCGCCTTACACTATAGGGAGCATGTCATTGACAATGTTGTGCCAAATTTTCACGCTGCTACTGGTGAACCTTTTCAATTTATAGACGATAACGCTAGACCGCACCGTGCAGCCATAGTTGAGAATGCGCGCGAGGAGCTTGGTATTCCACATTTACCAATACCTCCGCACTCACCAGATTTGAATTGCATAGAACATGCACGGAATATGCTCCAAAGAAGATTAGATAATCATCAACCTACCCCAGAATCCTTAAATGATCTGAGAGAGCTTCTGCCCCGTTTATGGCACCAAATTCCTCAAGAAATGTTCAACAACCTCTTGTGTAGTATGCAAAGAAGATGTCAAGCTGTTATTGATGCCCGTGGAGGCCATACATTGTATTGACAGTCTTAAAATGCTTGAATTCTCTGGAAATACAATTTCGTTATTTTACTCGATTTTTCTTAACCACCCTGTATACCTACAGACCTACAGACTAAAATTAATTTGCAACTTGAAATCATATTAATATGAATGTTCTTCACAAAAATCTTATTTTAACTAAATTTTTTTGGAATTTAAGTCAATATCCCTAACTCATGTGGAGCAGTTTATTAGAACTCAATGTAATGTATTTGAAACGACTAACAAAGTCATTATACTACATAGAGTATCACATAATAAAGAATCATATTTCAAGCCTCATATATCGTTAAAATTATTTTTTTGTAAATAAATATTTTCATCTATTCAAAAACATGGATCTATCGTCCTGCAGATCTATCATTAAACGAGATCTATCGCCTAGGTATTGGCGAATGAAGATTAGCGCTACTCCCTCTGGTGGCTATCCAAGTAACTCAAGGTGCAGACATTATCAGTGACAAGTTGAAAGAAATGTCGAGAAATTGAGAAAGTTTATGCATTTTTCTTGGCGTTTGTGTGATTTTACAAGTGCTTCTACTGAGAAAAGCAAACTCAAATGTCCCTTCCCATAGATTTCCACAGCCCTGTGAAAAATTTCGAGTTAGGATGAAAGAAACTTCCCTTAACAAGACGGGCCTGAAAGTGTTTAAGAATCAATAAAAACCAACAAACAAGATTTATGAGAGTCTGTTACCTGCATTTTACCGATGATGATCATTTTTATAGAGGTAAGCACGAATTGCTCATGAAATATTAGATCACATTCATGAAGACAATGTTTTTCCAGGTCCTTAATCCAAGCAGAGAAATTTACTTAAGAGGAATGCTATGCCTTCCAGAAATATGCCTGTTGAACTGATCATTAAGGAACAACGTAAATGTTTTAGTGATAGAACTGACTATTGAAAAAAAAAGTCTCAACAAGGAAATATCTGGTGATGAATACTCTTCGCTCAAAGTGCTTCTGCCGATGAAAGCAAAGTTGTACAAGGCCTATTTATTACAGCTTTTTCGAGACCAATCATATGAGAGTTGGAAAATTTATTTGTCAATCCATAATGAATAAGGCTCACGGTCCTAGTAGCATTAGTTTTATGGGAATGTATTCATTTTATTCACAATATATTTAGTTCTTCGCTATAAAAATAGTGAAGTTATGAGTATTTGTCTATTATTCCAAAAAGTATGTTTTACAATACTATCTGTTTTTCAACTTTCAAGACAGCCTAAGAAATCCACCAATGTAAATCTTGCCATTTTTGGATCTGAAAATAAATAATATTAAAAAACTGTCTAACCTTGGAGATATCCTCGAAATTTTAGAGTTGCTACTCTCAATAAGATTGAAGAATGATACATACCTACTTTATAAGAATGGAATTTGTACCCCCAGTAATACTCTCGTCAACTATAAAAGTCTAAAAAGTCTTTGAATAAATCGTGAAATCAAAAATTATCAAACCAAACAGTACAAAATCGGCTATCAAAACAAAATCTATGTCTGTATCTAAGGTTCTAAAACTGGCCACCGTGAAAGAATATGCGTGAATATTTCGATAATAATATTTTCGTTAGAAGAAAACTAGATGCCCTAATGGATTGTCCTGCGTTTCATCAGAAGAATCATGTCATAAAAACCTCGACCATAAAGTCAAGAAATCCGGGACAGAATCGAGTATTTTCCCTAATCTGCATTTCCTTCATATCTAATTATCTCATCTGATAAATTGATTTCCTGCACAGACGCTTCGTCTCGTCTGTGGGAAAAATAACCTTCTCTGACCCAGGTTCATAGTCCAGACTCGTCTGGCTTTTGTTGGCTGGGAACGTTTGCATCAGTACGAATTACCGGTCGGCCTTCTTATTTTTCAATGGGAATAATGCCGCACCCCTGCTTTTTTGTCTATTAAAAGCCACGTCGTCATTTGCTCTGTGAAATTTTTGCAGATGTCAAGGGTAAGGTACCTCGTGGTCTGAGGACCTGTATTAGACCCTTCACCGAGTTCAAGGTAGTCTCGGTGGCTAATTTGTAGAGTGTATGGGTACATACCTACGTTTTTGATTATTGTATATTGAGTTTCATGACCCTAAATGTTCCTTTCCTGACTTGCTTGAACAGGTTGTCTGAGTGGTGAGCTCGCCTCAGTGTGCGGTCATTATTTCTGGTTCAAAATTTTTGCTGGTCGAAAAACAAGTTCTTATTATTTATTGACTGAATGAATTTTCTTCTTCAGAAGGTCAGGGTGGAATATTGGAATTTTGCAACATATATATTTGTTATCAGATATTCACCGTTAATATGAATTGGAATTGGTGTCAAATATTAATTAGGATTCCGAACTGAATTTTTCACAAAATATAACTGCCGTTTTCAAACCACTAATATTCTAAGTGTATTATTATAGTATGTATTTTCAAATTTCGGTGGTTAACCTGAAAACTTCTCGAGTTCTGTCGCAACGAGAAATTCAGATTTAACAGAGAAGCATCATAGGGATTTACATTATTCCTTCTCATAAAGATGAAGATGGTGTTGAAAAATACATAAAATATAAAATAAGTCCTGTGATGGTTTTTTAAGGTTTTACTTTCTTCATATACAAAGAAACACAGTGGTTTTAGTTGTTTAATGAATTGCCAATTACAGGTTTTACTGCTCTATACTTGTCTGTTACTCTGTTCTTGAAAAAACTAAAACTTGACTCTCTTTCATTCATTGTCGTCTCATCGATATTATAAACCGCCATCATACCGACTTCACAAAATGAATGACAGTAACTCCATCTACTCAAAAATTGACAAACTTAACATCGCTTTGTATACCAACCAACAGAGGTCTCTCATAATCTAGAAAAATTTCCTGATTTCCTAACATCCTAGACTATCGATAATGATATGATATATATGGAATATTTACAAAATAAAGCTTCATAGATTTCACAGGTAACATGTAAGTCAGAAAGCAATCAATTAAGCTTCACCAGAATAAAATCTAAAAAAATCATGAAATTGTATCAGATTTTGCACATTTGTTTTTACTGGTATGGGTATTCTCCAAAACAGCAGTTCTCTTCTTAACACCTATAGCTATACAGGAAGGAGACCTTAAGATTTCAGGATGAGGTTACACCAGTCAAGTTAGTTTCTAGAAAATGGTTGGTTTATGATTGGGGTTTTCTATTAAGACTATACAGGATGATTTTTCTTCAATATGTTCCTAGTCAAATTCCTCATGAACCTTCGAATTTTGTTTTCTCAATAGGATTTTGAATTTCAGTCTATATTTTTTGATATGTATGGAAAAAAATATTGGGCAGATTTCACCAATGCGTGAATTCAGCCTTCGTAATTAAACTCCAAACCTACTCTACAATTATCAAGTCTCTAAATGAATTCTTTCGGTAGTTATTGCCTTTACGATCGGTGGTTATGCCAGTTGTATACACAAATACTTGACCTATAGAGGAGACACTATCGGTAAATAAGTAAGTGGGTAAGTTAGTAAGTTATCGAGTTTTTTCGTTTCTATAGACAGTGTACAAAGTGTTATAAAGAAAGTGAAAATGTCGGTTTCTACATAAATACAGATATTCAACATAACTACGGTATAAAAGCAACAAAAAGAAAATCTAGAGAAGCACTGACGTCAGTGTTTTTTCACGATTTTTCATATTCGACGCCATTTCTCATAACTACACATAACCGAGAAATTTGATACAGTTTTTGCCCAATATCTCCGAAGATAAACATTGGACGAAACCTAACTTTGAAACATTGCTGTAAAATACCGACTCAAGGTTTTTTCCGATTCTATTGAAATCGGATGAATAATTTCCGGTGAAAAAATTTTTTCGACAAAAATCAACAAAATTTTCGAATCCTCTTTCAAAATTTTCTACCTCTAAGATCCTCACGAAATGTTTCAATAGGTCGTACGTGAGTATTCCTCAACCTACCTCATAGTTTAAATCTGATCGCGGCTATTCTTCTTGAGATGTTGGTGAGATAACCTCAATCTTTCAACATCTCCGGGAATAAATATCGGCTCGAACTGAAATTAGAAGCACTGTTTAAAAATTTTACTTCACAGTTTATCCCAATTTTCAGTCAATAGTAAATAGATATGGAGAAACTATTCTCAACGTTTCAAATAACAACGGAATTTGTCATGATTTTTATCTAATACCTCCGGAAATGAACATCAAATGAAATTGAAATTTAGAAAACTGTTGTGAAATACCAACTTCAAGGTTTTTTTCCAACAAACATCAAATTAAATTGAAATTTAGAATACTGTTATGAAACACCAACTTCAAGGTTTTTTCCGACAAAGATATGGATGATTTTCGAAAAAAAACTTTTCGAGATATTGAGGGAGTAATCTCAAAATTTCAACAAACAACGAAATTTGACTTTTTTTCATTTATCTCCGAGAGTAAAAACGTATGGAATTGAAAATTTAAATATTGTTGTTGAATATGGATTCTCAGGTATTTTTTTAAGGTCGAAAAAAGAAATTTTTCAACAAATATTCCGAAAATTTACGCGCAAACATTTTTTAGAAAATTCTTGACTGGAATCATACGAAATATCGCAATAAGATATTAGTTGGTATTTTTCAGATAGTTACGACGTTTTGCTCAGAGCGCATCTGTATTCCTCAAGATATTGAGGAAATATCGTCAAAATTACAATATTGTTTCCAAATGAAATATTAAACATTGTTGTTGAATGAAGTTTTTTTACAGGATAAAGACTCCAAATATTGTTGGAAAAGCTTATTTGAGTATGCCGACGTTTCGTTGGATTTTTCCAACGTTTTCGAGGCTGTAACAACATAAAGCTATTTGACACAACTGTGCATTGTAAAGACGAACAATATAGATGACTTACCTGAATTAGCAGCTATTAAATTAACATAGATGTTATAAATAAAATCTGGAGAACGAATCCCCACTACAGAGACAAAACAAAATTCACAATCAGTCAAAAGCATGAAAATCCACTCATATATTCAATCGAAATCATTAAATTAATAAATTAACATAATAATGTCATGGACGACATTGAACACTATACTTAACAAATTGAATTTCAATTACTGTGGTCTTATATCTATATAATATTTGGAACATATTGCAGATAATTGTTTTTACTACCCTGCGCTATTAACAATCATTATTGTCTATTCTTGTATAAATTCAACAAATTATTATAGATCATACTCAAATTTTGAGTATCAGCTATTGTATAAAATGAAGAAATAAAACTGTCAATATAACGTCAGCCTGTCCAGAGGGATGATTTTTGCACTTGAGCTTACCTTAAGACAAAAGTACTAACTAGTCAGACCTTCCAGAATGTTTCATTCTAAATCTCTGTCAGAGAGTTCTCATCCAGGTTTCAATCCCGCCCAACCTTTCTTGCCTTATAAAAACAATCTTGCGATCTTCTGTTCGTATATGATCCTCGGGAAATATTCCATGAGCCTTCGCGAGACATTATTCAAGCCGGTCCTAGATTTCAATTCGACTAAATCCGTATTTTTGGAAATATTGAGAAAATAAAGCTCCGAATGTATTTACCTATAGAATCGAGGGTGATTTATACACATTCATGAAGATTTCCCTGTCAATGAAGATTCCTCTCGGCTCTACAAATATCGAGCTCGAGAGATCGACCATGAACACAAAAATTTTCGAAAGAAACAACAATTGGGATTGAATTGAAAAGGTGGGATACGTAAATGAATTGAATCTGCCCTATGATCGGGAATCCATTCGAAATTTTATTCTTCATTTCATCCGAATTTCAGTTTCAATCGAGTTGAAATAGGTATCATATTCGGTCAAAATTACGACTTGAAGATTGATGCAAACTTCATAGCGATCATTCGAATTTGAGAACGCAAAATCGTTTCATCAGAAATTCAAGCTGCGTTACCAGGGGCACATGCCTGAATGGGAAACCGCTCTGGCTTCGGACTATAAAGTACGCAAAAAATTTTGTTTTCATATCGATACTTATCGCAAACTTCTAAAGGTACGATTCGGATCTCGGCAGAAGCTGCCTGGCAGACGCGACCCGGCAGCGACTACCATACCGCTGCTGATGATATAGTTGCACACACACAATGATTTCTAATGAATATAATGCATAAGCCTGGCCGTCCACTGGAAGTGATTGGGTGCTTTTTCGAGCTACGCGTTTTACGAGCGCCGAGGAGCTTTTACGACCGAAGCGGTCTCAGGCTTCGGGGTCGTCCACTGGCAGATAGTTCGCGAGGTTTCGGTTCGTTCTTGTTCTTGCGTAGCAGAGGATTTTTACTTCAGATTTCCGTGTTTATTGAAGAAATTGTAATACGGGATGGATTTAGAATTAATAATTCATTGATGTATATTTGTGTAGTCCCATGTATTTTCGTTTCAGTTTTGATAATGGAGTAAAACCCGAAACATGCATGTCAACAAAATATTTTGAATTGAAAATTGTGAACGAAGTCAAGTGTTTTATTTGTTTCAATGTTAAGATTAATAATTAATTTCAATGATAAATCTCACTTGATCAGGCATATGTTAGCTACGGAATGGGGAAAATTTTTGAGCTAAGGTAGATTCAAATTAAAAAAAAAATGAAATTATCGGAAACAATTCACCATCTTGATAATGAATGATTATTATCGTATACTCATTTATAATACTGGAATGGAAGTTGAAGTGTAAATGTTGATAACCTGGGTACTTCGAGAACAAACGATGTGAAACTTCGAAATTATGGCTGATTTGAACTTTATCTGTGAAAAGTCAGCTTCAGAAGTGAATATGTTATTAATGTATCTAGAACGTGACTTCAAAACTTTAAAAATTGCAAACATCGAAAGAAATGATGGTGACACAGATATTCAGAAATTCTTAAAATTTTGCAGAAGTGCATGTGTATTTTAGAAAACAGGTCACTAGTAAAAATCCGTAGCATTTTATAAAGAAAAAACTATGTTTATTTTGTGATCGAAAAGATCGTTCTGCATATGAGATTGATTGAAACGTAGTTGAATCATTACAGTACGTATGGGCCAAAAACAATTGAGCATATAGAAAAATGTTCGGAATAAAATTGGTCGGAGACTATAAAACAAATTGATAATAGATATTGAGATAATAAGAGCTATAAAACCCGAGATAATGGCGAAACAAGCTGGATTAATTATATTTGGAATGCTATATACAGCCGATTATTGCCAAAGAGTCCAAATTCAGGTAGGCTACTATACACGTACAGAACTTCTGGATGTGAGTTTAATGTAAGAAAAAAGACAACATTCATTAACCTTTCAATCTGATCCATCTAAAATTCACCAACAATAAACAACGAGCTTCAACAAATATTCCGTTCACAAACTATACATTCCACTATCCGACGGCTAGTTCCTCTTTTCGAGCGTATAGAAGCGGCAGATCCAAAGTGATCTGGATACGATTGCGCCGCTCGAATTCTCTCGAAGTCGCCTGTATGAAGTCGCTGCCAGTCGACGAGGGTACCTAGAATTCCATTCATTTGGATCTGTCGCGCAAATTCGTTCGTGTACGCTCCTATCGCGCCTCTCGAAATCGCTTGCAGTGGGCGACCAGCCTAAGAATTGGCGAATGAAGATAAGCGCTACTCCCTCTGGTGGCTATCCGAGTAACCCGAGGTGCAGACATTATCATTGACAAGTTAAAAGAAATGTTAAGAAAATGAGAAAGTTTATGCATTTTTTTGGCGTTTGTGTGATTTTACAAGTGCTTTTACTGTGGAAAAGCATACTCAAATGTCCCTTCCCATATATTTCTACAGCCCGGTGAAAAATTTGGAGTTAGGGTGAAAGAAACTTCATTTAACAAGTCGGGCCTGAAAGTGTTGAAGAATCGATAAAAACCAACAAACAAGATTTATGAGAGTCTGTTACCTTGATTTTACCGATGATGATCATTTTTTATAGAGGTAAGCACGAATTGCTCATGAAATATTAGATCATATTCATGAAGACAATTTTTTTCCAGGCCCATAATCCAAGCAGAGAAATTTACTTAAGAGGATTGCTATGCCTTCCGGATATCTGCCTTTTGAACTGATCATTATTAAGGAACAACGTAAATGTTCTAGTCATAGAACTGACTATTGAAAAAAAAGAGTCTCAACAAGGAAATATCTGGTGATGAATACTCTTCGCTCCAAGTGCTTCTGCCGATGAAAGCAAAGTTGTACAAGGCTTATTTATTACAGCTTTTTCAAGACGAATCATATGAGTGTTGGTAAATTTATTTGTCAATCCATAATGAATAAGGCTTACGGTACAAGTAGCATTAGGTTCATGTGAATGTATTCATTCTATTCACAATATATTGAGTATTTAGTCCTTCCGTATAAATAAATAGTAAAGTTATGAGTATGTGTCTATTATTCCAAAAAGTATGTTCTACAATACTATCTGTTTTTCAACTTTCAAGACAGGCTAAGAAATCCACCAAAGTCAATCTTGCCATTCGGATCTGAAAATAAATAATATTAAAATACTGTCCAACCTTGGAGCGATATCCCTGTAATTTTAGAGTTGCTACACTCAATTAAATTGAAGGATGATACATATCTACTTTATAAGAATGGAACATGTACTCCCAGTAATACTCTCATCAACTATAAAAGTCTAAAAAGTCTTTGAATAAATCGTGAAATCAAAAATTATCAAACCAAACACCAACAAACAGTACAAAATCGACTATCAAAACAAAATCTATGTCTGTACGTCAGGTTCTAAAACTGGCCACCGTGGCGCTGCAATCTTAAATTCAGACGCCAATAGGCTATCGAAAAAGTAAATGGAAATACGAGATGTGTCTGACAAACAGAATTTTATTGAACTTCCGGAAATCTCGTACAGTGCTCCGATTGGAAATGGATTATCGATGAAGTTTCATTATGTCTTTTCCTTCAAAAATGTTGTCAAAACGAAATTTCGAATGAATATTTTTGTGGAATCAGGTGGATTTGACCAATTCACGAATTTGACCATTCAAAATAACTGAATTGGCTCTACAAATACCTATTCTCTGAAAGGATTCTCATTATGTCTACGATTGGCCATTAATTAGACTTGATATTTCGAGAGCAGGTTTCAAATTTAATAACGAAGATCGAATTCGTGACTGGGTCAATTCCTTCCAATAATTACGTAGATATAAGATTCATTCAATTCTTTTTCTTCCAATACCTTCAAAAATGTAGATCTGATTGAGTCGAAATTAAGTACTTCGTTGGAAAATGACGGCGTAAAGGTTAATGTAAAATTTAGGAAATGGCTGCGTAAAGCTTCTGACACTCAGTGGATTTCTAGAATTTTATTCCTTAAGAACCGACCTTATATTCCATATTCATATCTTTGTGGTGGATTTTCGAGTACACCCTCAAAATGGGTTCTCAATTCTCAAAACAGCTCAACGAGAATACAATACACCTCGTCGCAGGGTTGCCAGATTAGGGGATTTTTCCCAAAAATGAGGGGATTTTTTCCCCTTTGGGGATTTTTTGGGTATTTTTTTTTGCTGAGGATTTCTTCTGGGAAAAAAATTTAACTGGGTATTATCAGGGGATTTTAGGTCTTGAACAACTCGACTCGAATCCAGTCTAGTGGTCTGATGAGTTTTCCCGTTCTTGATTAGGGAATCAGAAAAATTGCAATTTTCGGTATTTTACGAATCCGGAAACAATGTTATGACGAAAGTACCGATGTTTTCAAGATTCATAACAGACATAGAGGGAGGCCAATAAAAGCTTCACCCTCGACCGTCCTTTCCAATCTTCAATCCAGTTTATTACCTCTCATTATTATGACGGTTATGAGGATTAACAATTACAGATAAACAAGTTCCATTTTGCGTCGGCTTTGTCGGCACCTCTGATAGAATGGTAGTAAGATTCCCCAATTTATTTATGACCCACCCTACACCTTCCGTCGGCATTGTCGGAGTATTGAATTACGGAAGTATAAACGAAAGTGATCTAAAATATTTTTGGATCAGTAAAGTGGTGATTTTTGAATTCATCATCATTCTCCACGAAATAATTAATTCGTATCATTTTGTATGTCATGACGAAATAAACTAGCAATACATTTGTTGTTTTTGTATTGAAAAGTTCTGCGAAAAAATTCCTCTTTCTATTCCTCTTTCGCTAACTAACCTCATTCATTACAAACTTGCATTGAGGATTTTTTTTTTTGAACAGTTCATTTTTGGGGTATTTTGAGACCTACTGCAGATATTTGGAAACAAATACCATAATTTGAAATTATAATAATAAAAAAATAAATTGGGTATTTTTTTTGAAAAGTCCCGAATTTAGGGGATTTTTGAATTTCGACTGGAGAAATGGAGCCAAACGTTCTGGCAACCCTGCCTCGTCGAATCCCATCTGCCGAATTTAATGGCACCCAAACATCATTTATCGTTACATCATGTTACCTTGGATTGTGTGACGCGAAGCAGACATTTCAGTTGCGCCATATGGATATCAATAGCCTG
This sequence comes from Myrrha octodecimguttata, assembly GCA_958510865.1. Lineage (NCBI taxonomy): Eukaryota > Metazoa > Arthropoda > Insecta > Coleoptera > Coccinellidae > Myrrha > Myrrha octodecimguttata. The sequence goes on from OY294063.1 coordinate 8,561,510, forward strand.
AAATAGGTCATTCAGGTAATGAAATATTGTATTACGTTATGGTTATTGTCTAGTGAAAAAGCGGCATTGTGGCTTTTGTAGTCATGACTCAAAAAGTATACGGTCTTTTCTGATTGACAGTTCAACGAAGTAATAAAAATGAAGAGAAATTCAGATTGGGTCGTAAAATTTATACATCAAATTATTAATTGACACGAATATTTTTTCCGGTGAGGGATTTCAAGGTTTTCTGTTTGTATGTTGGGATATGATTTTCACTTGCGAGAACGACATTCTCTCAAATAATTATGATTGTCCTTAGCCAGAAAACTATCTTTAAGGGCAGCAACACATACTAAAGTGACTCCGTTCACCGTCACGTCTCTGAAAATTTTTGACCCCATCTATTGCCGAATGAATTTAGTTGTTAGTCCAGTCAAATTAGACAAAAAAAAGCTGCAAATTTTACACGAAGGTTTGATATTATTCCAGCTTAATGTGCAAATTCTTCAGCTATATTTATCACACTTTCATCGTCGCGAGTACCACAAGTGAGAAGTTTGACCGTGGAATGAAATAATTTTTTAGATTGTGCGCCAATATCGACTAGTGAATATCATAGCTTGATTCAATGTTTTTCTGAAGAAAATTCTGAAATGCGAGCAGCCATATCAAGCCTCTTGCGCTTCGGAATATTCATTCAGAAAACTGCGATATTGGCGAGCAATCTCTTAAACTGTTCAATTTCATTTCTTATTTCAATTCCCACCTGGCTGGAAAAAATTAAGCTTTCCAAAATTGAATCATAGAACTAAAACAGGTGGATCATCATCTCCTACCTTAGTCTAAGTCTCCTACTCTTAGGAGGAGTAGAGTAGAGTAGAGAATCTACTGTACAATTGATGAGATTTTCGGTTTGTTATTGATTTTTTTGCATATATCCTCCATTTTGTTTTATCATTTACATGCTCATTATCTTTTATATTCACTCTTATTTCAAATCTTCATTATTTTAAATTACGCTACTTAATTCTCGTTCTGCATGTAAAAGTGTTCTTCAGTTATGAAAGAGTATTTATTGAGATTTCAATGTTTGAAATGAATTCTTTCATGGAATTGGTTTTTTTGTGTTGTGAAAGACTAAAGATTTATGAATAATATATAAGTTTTATTTAAGATATAAATGAGCTTATGAAGGAATTAAATCTTAAATCCCGTAATCCGCAGGGTGATTCGTATGAATACTAAATTTTATCCAATTTTAAGTAGTTATGTTTCAGATATTGGAAGAGAAAACCCAAAAATATTTAATTTGAGCTACTTACTAATTATGAAATTGTCAAGAATATCCACGGGGCATTTGCATATTGTGTTTATAAAATAATAAAGGTGATCCGTTAAAAGTTTTTCGATATGTGTTGAAAACTTGGTAATCAATCTTTTTCATCTACCCTCAGATATATGATTCTCGATGAACTCAGTGGTCGGTAATCATCCGTGTGAACATTTTTAGGTTGAGTTATGCAACAGTAATCAATGTTCAGAGTTTCATGAAAATTCGGTGGTAAGTTTTCGAGAAAAAAGTTTTTGTCCTTCAACTCCCAATTTTGAGCCCTTAGGGTACACCGATCTTGCAGAAAAGCTTGGAGGATCAATTCCAAGAGACACACCATTTTTCTATCGAGTTTCACGGATTTCGGTTAAGTACTTTCAGCGTATGGCGGACGGACGGTTTTGGTTCATCATTTGATAAAATCAAATAATAAACCTTAGTGATCGACCGAAAAAAAACAAAAATTACCCCCCTAAAAATTTCAGAGTTCACATTTTGAAGTATGTAGATTTGAATGAAGTAATAAAAAAAATCCGTCCGTCCGCCGTCCGTTGTTCGGAGCTTTTCTCTGGAAGTACTGAACCGAAATCCGTGAAACTTGTTAAAATAATCGTTTTTCACTCGGCATTGATCCTCCAAGCTTTTCAGCAGGATCGGTGTACCCTAAGGGCTCGAAATTGGGGGTTGGAGGAAAAAAAATAATTTTTCATGAAACTTTCAATGTTGATCACTGATACTCATCTTGAAAATTTTCACGCGGGTGATTTCCGACCAGTGGTTTCTGAGTTATTAAGAAAAACATTGCAAATACTGCGTGCCAAATAAGTAACGTAACTCTTCAATAATTTTTGAACGAAGAGTTATTGAGGAAAATCCTCGCACGCGTCGATTTCAAATTTCGAAAGCAATTCATCCTGTATTTTTCTGAATTTGATATTTCTCACCCCCTACGGGACGTAGGGAGGCGCACCTCACTTCTCTATTTTTTCAAAAGGGAATATATGGGTTGTAATACATCAAATGAAAGATTATTTGATTACCTACTCAGCGATATGATTGTTGTGCCGTTTTCTTAATGAGCAATCAAGATATAGTTTCCGAATAATTCCGAAAGCAGATCTCCCATGCTGTTTTGAATTTGAAATCACCCACCCTTCACGCTCTACACCCCTATACTGTTTTTGGTTTATTATTTGATAAAATCAAATAATGAACCTTATGATTGACCAAAAAAAAAACAAAATTTACCCCCTCTGAAAATTTCACATGATTAAATAAGTATTACCGAGAAGAAAATCTCGAAACTTATATTTTTTTCCAATATCTCCAAAATTTATAGCCGTATCGAATTGAAATTTGTTACACTGCTGTGGAATATGAAGCTCAAGGTATCATCAGAATTGATTCCGAATATGATCAATAATTTCTGGAAAACGAAATTTTTTTCGAAAAAATTTTGAAAAACTTTTTTTATTGAACAAGAGACAATATGATCCCAACAAACTTTCTCCTAAAGTTGCGCGTCGTTATGCTTCAACTAACTGCCAAGTTTCAATCCGATCGCTTCAGTAGTTCCTAATATATCAGGAAAATAACGTTAAAATTTTAAATGGCTATAACTTCGAAACCATTCGGCTGATTTGGCCCAGTAACGAACTTAACCGCCGACATAATCGATTTTGACACCGGACGAATCAGTGAGTCCAACCTAGTCGTTTGAGACCATTTTCGGCTAAAAATTCGAAAATTACAGACATTTGAACAAAACGATAGCACACTGTTCCCCTAGAACATGCGCGCAAAAGCATTTAAAGACGGGTGGTATAATTGTTGTTAAAATGGTCCGCTGAGGAAATCAAATTGCAATCCAGTACTCAGTTGAGGAATGAGGAGGTGAAAATTGGTACAACTGACTTCGCACGTCAGTGGTCTTCTTTACATTTTTTTTTCTTAAGCTAGGAATAATTCAGCAGAAACTGCTTTAAAATTGACTGTTCACTTCCATAATATTGTGACGAGTATGGCCCTGTCTGTGCTAGTATATTCCAGAAAGCTCCAGACGTCTATGAGTCACCCCCTCCCTATAGAATCTTCTCGCAATTGCTAGAAATTCCACAAGTGATAAAAGGGTAGGCGCGGAGTAGCACAGGGACTAACTCAGCAGAGTGATTCGCAGCGGAAAGTGTTCAGTGAATATAAATTAGTGTGGAAATAAATTGTGCACAGACTTTGATAGAATTAGTTGTTTAGTTATTGGAACAGTAGTGTGTAATTAAGTGTAAATAAATAGTTTCATTATTATGAACGTTTTGATAAAACCAGAAAACGTTACAATATTATATACCAAATATCTCAATAATTACGATATAATTTTCAGCAATGTCTCCACTATTCGCATATGAACTGATTAGGCTAGTTCTTCAATGTTTCCATTCGAATTTAAAACCCATAATTTCACGAAAATGCTTATCTTGAAAATACTCAACGATGCAATAAAAGAGACATTTGAATACCAATTTGAGTATCATATACTATACTTCAAATTCCATGATGTCATTTTCATACGCGTACCTTAGATATTAGAACCAATTTCATGGACATATTTCCTTCCATGTGATCTCTATTTAACTTATTTATCTTATCTGCCTACTCTATTATGTGTTGATAATATTTTCGCAGTTGTCACAAATTCATACGGCTTGAATATTTCGTTTTCATTGCATATAACAACTACCAGTATTTTCCTTTTTGAATAGTTTCGAATCATGCCACCCAATAAAGTTTATTCTTGTCCAACAGACAAAAGTCTACAGTGCTCATGGGTAGGATCAGCTGAAGATATCATGGACCATTTTATACTCGAACACGAAGATCTCCTGTTACACAGTAGTGAAGTTGATATCGATTTGGAAATAATTTCTGAAAATCGTCTTCTTTTTCTGAATGAAGAAATTTACTTGATACAGCTGAGGATCGAAAATAGTTCCTTGAAAATAGGACTGAGGTACCTTGGCCCACAGAGATTAGCAGACTCAATATTTTACGATATCATTATTAAGGCAGAAGGAGAAAGTTATTTCCCAGACTATTTTGGAAACGAGCCTTCAATGTTCCGGATTGTGGATGGATTTTGGATGATAAACTTGGAACACCTCAGACTTCTCCACGAAAATTTAAGTATAATTCAGTGCAATTTCAGTATTTCGAATAAAAGTGATTCGTTGAAAGATTATTGTGAAAGAGCAGACGCTTCGGATTTTGGAATTACCCTTGATGAAACAGTAAATGCGAATTCATCCAACGAGAATACTGTAATTGAAGACGACGAAATCGATGATATATTGAATGAAGATTTTGAACTCCGGAACCCAAAGAATAAATCAAACGACGAGGATGCCTTGGACAATATAAGTTCTCTGAATTTCAGCATGTTGGAGAGTAGTACCAGATATTGCAGGAGATACAGCAGTTTCATGGGCATACCTGAGGAACTATTCTCCGAAAAAGTCAAAACAGACTTGAGTTGCTCCAACTGCTTCATCAACATGCTGCCCCCGATATATTTGTGCGTTAACGACCATAATATATGTGCAGAGTGCAGATTTGAATCATGCAAAATTTGTTACGGAACAGTGACCGAAAATCGCAATAAAGATCTGGAGGAATATAGTCGGAAGTGCCTCCATTTGTGCCGCTACCATCAAGAAGGTTGTATGGAAAGTTTCATGTACAACGAAATCAGAAACCACGAAATAAAATGTTCTTTTTGCGTTTACAGATGCATGCAAGACTGTTCGTACAAAGGAAAATTCCTGGAGTTTTATTCACATTTTAGAATTAAGCATCCCAGTTGCAAGGTATTTTATTCGACTCCAGTAGATTTTCCGAGAAATGGTGACTTTTTCGTTTGTGACAATAGGTTAGGAATATTTCATTGTACCTCGATGCTTTCAAAGAATAACGTGAGGTGGGTAGTAGTGTTTCTGGGACCGAGAGATAGAAACTATTCTTGTGAGTTAACATTCAAAGGTGTTAAAACTAATAATGTCCTTTTCTTGAAGAGATTGGAGAATCAATACTCTATATCTCAAAGTAAAGAAGATTTGAAGAAAATGAAAGTGAAAGACAAGAATGCTGTTCTAACAATCACTGGATATTTCCAATGAATTCTGTAGAATTAAAAAATGTTACGAAATATTTTGTATACTCACACAATCTGTTAATTCGGAGAAATGGTGAAAATTTTGAATTTTAATGAATAGTTGAATGTGTAAGACAATTTATTCATAGAAACTTCCTCATGAAATATTTTGTCATTATAAAATCTGATACATATCCAAACAAAATGTTTGCAGAGTTATGACATTGAACAATTTTCATGAAACACTTATACTGAATGAGCTAAGAGTGAATATATTCGAGATGGAATATATGGCGTATATACGGAGTGTCATAAAATGGGGAGAAAGAGTTTTAAGTAGAGATTTTACTTTTTTAAATAACGTAAGCAGTTCTTAAGTTCTAAAAAATTTTTTTCAAATTCCAAATTCATATTTAATTTCTCCTATTCTGTATGGAATCATTCGATTCCGAATATTACTTCATATGTACATGAACCAAACAAATCTACACACATGAAAACAAATATTGAACAAACATACGAGACAAATAATAAGTGGACTTTAGGATCAACAGAAAATTCCGTTGAATTTTCGAAATGGCTTCCTCTTTTTCGAATACATATTTGCGCCTTTTTTTTAATTTCCAATCGACATTAATGAACGGAATCACATAACGTCACTGTCTCATAGAAATAATCCTTCAATTGAAAAGCGAAGGTTTGAAAAAAAATAAATTAAGTAATTTTCTGAATGGAATGATTTTATACAGAAAACGAGCAATGGAAAATAAATTTCGAATTTGAAAAGATTATTTTAGAAGTGACAAAGAACTTTGCATCCTTGGACAATACAGCTTTCCTACCTAGTGCAAATACTCTCACTGCTTGTGAGCCAAATTTCGATTATGCTCTTCTTCAAAAATGTTTTCTAGGAAAACCGGATGTGTGCCGAAGAAATTAAAAACCTCTAAATAATGACATATTATGGTAGAATCTGAAACGAATAAAAAAATTTGGAAAAGCAATGTACAGAGTGTTTTGTTCCAACCGCACATTTAATCTGAAATTCTGAAATTATCGCAATTATAACCCTGTATTTTGAGAGATTGTTGCCATTATCAAAAGTACTCATTCAGATTGTTCTACACTTCAAATTCCATCGAAATTGGACGAGCCATACCATAGTTATTAATAAAAGTAGAATCGATTGGAGCGAAATTTCGACATTGTCTTTTTTTGGAAAAATTTTCTCAGAAAACAAGAAGTGTGCCAAAAAAATTAGAAACTCTCAATTAATGTTTAATTATAGTTGGATCGTAAACAGATAGCGGTATAGGAAACGCGATGTACAGGGTGTTTTTTCAACCTGCACAATTAATCTGGAATTATCACAATAACAACCAATTATTTCGAAAAATTTTTTTAAATTATTATTATTGTACTTCTCTAAAGAGTTCATTAAAATCGAATAGGCCATAAAAAAGTTATCAATAAAAGAAAATAGGTCGAATCGGACAAATCACCCTTTATATATTCTCAATAGAGACCCCCAATCATGAACCAAACATTGTTTCGAGACTGTCTTGACTAGTGTAAACTAATCCTAAATTCTGACGGTTTCCTCCGGAATCGCCCTGTATATAGAAAAAAAATAAAATTAAGAAAATTGAAACTTTGAAAAAATATAGGAAATTTTCGACAGAATTGAATTTTTTGAGAATTGAAATTATCGAAAAAATTCAGAGGAAGGTCAATAGGCTCAATGCTATGAAAAAGGGGAATTTTATTTTTATTTATGAGTTTACCGCTTCGACAGCTAGGTCATTAGCGGGATTGTACAGTAAATTATTTACAAAATATAGACTTAAGGATAGTATTCAAAAATATATACAAAGTTAGATTTTAACATTGATGGCTCTGATGAATGCTAGCGTGTTGAGACAGGCTGGTTTGTCGATGCTGAGGGCTTCTACCATGTTGTTGCTGACGTTGAAAAATAATCTCTGGGATTGGATTGCTGGGCATTCCATTAATATATGTTGTATTGTAATAGGTGTATTGCATGTTTCACAGATTGGAGAGTTTTCTTTAGCTAAAAGGTAACTATGTGTGAGGAGACTATGCCCAATTCTTAGTAAAATAAATAAATCTGAATTGTACGACACAGGATCACTATGTTATAAAATTGGCATGAATTATAGATAGTATTTCGCTCAAAAAAGATGACAATTCGATAAAATTTGAAATTTCACTCTAAATTAACTAAACCAATAAAAGGATCACTATGTTCTAAAAGTTTGAAATTTCATAGCATAGCTTGCTGGATGTAAAATGTCAACAAGTAAACTAAGAAGCGATAATTGTTGAAGATTGGATAGCTCTCTTGCATGTCACACGAATTATCAAAATTTTTATTTTTTTCTCATTTTGATTCGTCATTAGAAATGGTCGAATCAGGAAGCAAGTTCACATTGGGTGAATCGCAGTATATCACCTCCTACGTCACTCGTTATTGCCAATACAGCCGACGCTCTCTATTTGCGGCGTTTGAACCTCACCCAGAATTCGCCGATTTGTAGAGTTTTGACGACGTTCAACTCAGAGTTCTGTGACACTGACCCGTTCAATACGTCCCCGACTCAATATAAAAAAAATCTTAGGCAAGAGTTGTCACGGAATGTTGTTTAATGAGTTTGATATTTCTTTTCCTTTGATCATTGTGGCATGAAAAAATTTTAATTTTGCACTATGGTTTATTCTAATTTATTGTTAATTTATATTTTGTGATTCAATTGTATGATTCCATTTTTTTTTGCTTTCAATTTGTGAATGCTGTTAATGGGTTGAAACACCCGTTTGTATTCCTATTTTCCATAAATAAATAAAAATAAAAAAAAATTGCCTGGTAGAGAGAAAGGTACACGGAATAGAGCCCACATGTGGAGCCAAATTTGAAAGATCGTTTTCTCGTTGAAAATTTTTGACGGTGATTGAATTTTTTCGGCATGTTAAAAATCTAGAAAAGCACTGCCGTGAAGGCAGCAGCTTTTGCGAGCATGTTCAATGTAGATGACCGCCTCGACAACGAATTTGAACATGCGCCCAAAAGCTGCTACCTTCACGTCGGTGCTTTTCTAGATTTTTAATATCGGAATGAAATATTTTATCCGTAAGAATGCCGATTTTTGTGTTACATTTAGAATATTGATTTTTCAATAATTCGAAAAGTATTTATCTAATCGAAAATGAATCTCGGTTAGAAGGTGAACAGCGTCAATAATCCATGGAAAAATTTAAAAAAAAAATTTTTTTTTTTTAATTTTCGTATTTCATTTAAATTTCACTGAAATTTCCAAGTCGTCATTGCGCAATGTAAACAAGGACGTAAAAAAGCGGAATGCTCAGTAACAAGCCATTATTCTGTATAAATGCCAAGTATTTATATACCTTTGATATGAACACACAAACAGGTGCTAAGTAATTCATTCATTCGATTGAAATTTTGCATTATAAAAGTTCATTTGTTGAAAATTTTTTGAAGAAATGAAACTTGGAAGTGAATGTCTCCTACAACATAATATGTCACATAAAACTTACAGAAATTCATTTACACGTTGGTTTCAAATGGGACCAAGATTGAATGTGAATCAACTGTTGGTCAGTTAGGAAAGGATTGCAATAAAAAAATATTTTAGATCTTGACTCAATATCGAATCGAAAGCTCCATTGGATATTTCAGTGGTTGCTGAACTGGGGTTTGAAAATACCCTCTGGGTACAGATGAGATGTAGCATGAAATTTCATAATATTTTGTCAAAGCCTAATTATGGTACAAAGAACTACAATATGTCGAAAACCTCGATGACTATTCACATATTTTATTTCAATCGGATCACCATTATCATTTCAGAAATAAATTGAAATGAAGACCTAGAATTAAAAGGATTCAGAACACAAGAAAAACCACCAAGAAATGTTACCTATTCTCCGACCAAGCTGTCTCGCGCTAGAGTTGAATGAAACATATCAACTGAATTTTTTGTTGGGTCTTAAACGTTGGAGAGAATTGAAATTGAACCTGAATGGAGAATCCAATCTTTCACATCCCGGAGGCAGATAGCCATTGGGATATAAGAGACAAAACGGACAGAAAGCTGGCATTTCACGATTACATTCTGTCATCGTGCTCTTTGAATCTTTGAGGGTAATTCGTTGGGAAAGTTATTGGATAGGGTTTTGTAATCCGTTTTTTGTTCACTTGTAATTTATCTCATGAGAAAAACTGTTTGAAGATTTCAGTATATTTATGCTTCGAATTTTTTTTTAAGAATTAATTCATTTCCGACGTTACTCCACGGATCAGAACATCGAGTTATCGTCATGGCGAAATGTCCATAATTTAATGTCGAGTTTAAGACATACGTTGTAGAATGGGTTTAGAGTCTGATCACGAAAGTCGATTTCGTGAATCGGTAAATATGAATATAAATATAAATACTATAAATAATTCCGTAGATATACCCACTCAAATTTAATTTTTCCAATAATCACAAAACTACAGATTTGATTTAATTGACACTAGTACTTAATAGAATGATGATAGCTTCAAGGTTCATGCAGAATCTCCATAGGACCATATATTGAAAGAAATAAGACCGCTTAGTATTTCTGTCAGACTTCACGTCAGTTCTTTTCTAGGAATCTCAATTCTGTTAGCCATCAGGAGCATATACACGCTTCTTAAACATGTACCCCATTAATTAATGAAATTTGCTTGTACTTCAACGCCGTCAGTTTTCAACCAAGTGCTAGATTCAATGGATTCGAATCTGTATATTGATGAAGATAAAATTAGACTGAATATAACAAATTAATTCATCGGGTGGATTTTACTCATTCACGAAGTCGACCTTTACAATTTGGCTTCAAACATATCAAGACTCTTGGTTTTTTTTGGCAAATAATTTCGACTCGATATTCGTTCTGCAGATTTGGAGATTAATAACGAAGGCCAAATTCGAAAATGAAAAAATCCACTCAATGATTTCGCAGATATATGCTTTCCAAATTCAATATTTCAAATTAATTTCAAAAATATAGATCCGATCCAATAGACGACTTGGGCCCAAGTTGCCAACCCACAATTTTCTTCACAAATTTACTATCACTGGGGAACAGGAATTTCTGGACAAATTCGACATGATAAGGTTCGTGTTATTCATAACTGTCCGTAAAAGATGACCCCGCTCCTCTAACAAGATAATTCCTTCCAAATATAGGTTTTTGTTAGGCTGAAATTGAAGTTGGGATTCCTGATTTCATGTTAATAGTGTCAAGTTCATAAAGGATATGTTCCGCAAATCAACTTGGTTATTTCGGTTGCCGGTTTTCCGATCTGTAAATATGAAATATTCGGTTGGTTCCTAAAAAGAAGGTTGATTACGGAATTTGATTGATGAAAAAGCGATCTTTCTGTCGCCAGAACATAAATATATTAAGTATATGCACCAGAACGACAATCAATGTTTAATGGTTATATATAAGTCGCATAGAACAATCTTTATTTACCGTATGATACATAGACCATACCTAGTAATTTTTCCATTGTTGATTGTTGTCTCTTTTATGTTCGATGGATCATAAAGTAAATAAAGATTGTTCTATGCTATGGATATATGTTATCATAGAGCATTGACTGTCGTTCTGGTGACAGAAATAATGTTTTTTCATCAATCAAATTCCGTAGTTAACCTTTTTTTCAGGAACCAACCAAATATTTCATATTTACGGAATGGAAAACTGGCAACCGAAATAACCAAGTTGATTTGCGGAACATATCCTATATAAATTTGACACTATTAACATGAAATCAGGAGTCCCAACTTAAATTTCAGCCAATCGGAGATGATCTTAACATAAACCTATATTAGGTTTGAGGAGCCGCGGCATCTTTTACGGATATTTATAAATAACGCGAACCTTATCATGTCGAATTTGTCTTGAAATTCCCGTTCCCCAGTGATAGTAAATTTGTGAAGAAAATTGTGGGTTGGCAACTTTGCTGAAGTCGTCTATTAAAATCAAGTAGCGATCCAAAAACTGACGGCCGAGAAGTTCATTCGAAATTTGGTAACAATCAGCAGAAAAATATCATTCATTCATTCATTCATATTCATGAATGTTCCCATCGTAATCGCAATTTCCATGTTAGTCCCTCTTTCGAAAATTATTGTGCTAATTGTGAATTGCTTTAAAAACGATGTTGGATTTAATAAATGGTTGAAATACATCACATCTCAATGTTACGCTATTTGAAATATTATCCAGATGATGTGAATTTGGTACACGGTTGTTGGACTCACTTTAAGGTTCACGTGAATTTTTAAAGAGAAACATTTGAATAGTTTCAGAAATGACAATTTTTTCAGGCAAGATTTTTTTAAACTTTTTGAGAACATAACATGCAAAAAATTTTGCACAGGTTAGCTCGATATTCAATACCTTATAATCAAATTTAAATTTGGCCGCGTCCTTATCTTTTGTTGTACTAGATGCCGTCATATGAAGGAGATTTAGATGCGAGCTCTCAGGAAGATGTTGAAAATAGTGAATATAAGTGTGCATTCTGTGCCGAAAGGGTAAAAGAATACGTAAAATGTGGAAAATGCTACAATAATTTCCATAGATCATGTCTAACAAGATCAGGCAACCTAGAAAATGCAGTAGGTAAGCATGAGAGGTTGGAATCCAATGAAGGATCTTCGATGTACCTGGAGGACTAAAACTATCCAAAATAAAACATAAGAGATTGAGAACCATATCTAAAACATTTACGAAGATGGTTGTGCACACCAGATAATAAAAATGAAAGAGAATCAGTACTTCAGTGTGGAAATTTTATTTCATGTAGGAACCGAGCGCTTTCGACACTAGGTCATCATCAGGGTTCCCTAGAAGGGTAAATACTGTTATTACGAAAATGGTTATTTGAAAATGATAATTACCCGTCCAGGAATGATACCACAAGTAGCATGTGAAAACAGGAACGAATCAATAAAATACAGTTATCCAAAAGGGAAAGTCAAACCAACAAATTAAAAAATCTCTTCACGAAATGAAACAAAAACAAACAACGTTTACCCGTCACCTACTGTCAAAACGAGGCAAGAAAGAAACTAGTGGAATTTAATTATTAACATTATTTGATGTTAACACAAGAAATTTGTATAGCCAAAACAGATGACAAGCGGGCGAACGGACAGCGCTTTGAAATAACCGGAGGCGTAACGTTCATGCGGGAAATATAAGATGATTTTTACAATCTAAAACTGAAAAATTTAGAAAACAGCGATTACAAAACAGAAAGATGATGTACCATGAAAAATATAACACTCAGCAATTAAAAACCCGCGATACAGAAGACGAAAATCAGGAATGTAGTATCTTGAATAAAGGGGTCAAGCTTCTTGACTTTGTCTTTGGAGTTCCACAAAAAGGAGCCCAACGAACGAACGCTCTAGTAAGATATCCCAAATCCATCGCTTGATCGTTCAATGATATGGGAAATTTGCTCTGAAAGGTGGCCTCTGTATGGTAAAGAGCAGTACCTCACTATGGTGTCAACAACATCCAAATTGTATACCTTAAAATTTCGGAGTCCAGCAGATATTGATCCGGTTTTTGGCTTGTTGTATTCAATAGACGACTTCAGCCCAAGTTGCCAACCCACAATTTACTTAGCAAGTTTACTTTCACGGGGGAACGGGAATTTCAAGACAAATTCGACATGATAAGGTTCGCGTTATTTATAAATACCCGTAAAACATACCTCGGCTCTTCAAACCAGATAATTCCTTCCAAATATAGGTTTTTGTTAAGATCGTCCCCGATTGGCTGAAATTTAAGTTGGGATTCTTGATTTCATGCAAACAGTGTCAATTTTCATAGGATACGTCCCGAAAATCAACTCTGTTGTTTCGGTTGCCGATTTTCCGCTCCGTAAATATGAAATATTCGGATGGTTCCTGGAACAAGCGCGTGAAAAAGGTTATTTACGGAATCTGGTTGATGAAAATGCGGTCGATTTACTGTCACCAGAACGATTTTCTATGGTAAATATCCATAGCATAGAACAATCATGTTTACTTTAGGTTTGTTTTGGTTCCGAGTTCAGAACCACAGACTATTGGTCTATGCTAGAACTGTCCCGAACAGATCTGAACTCGGAACCAAAACAAACCTAAAGTAAACATAGATTGTTCTATGCTATGGATATTTACCATAGAAACTTGTTCTGGTGACAGTAAATCGACCGCATTTTCATCAACCAGATTCCGTAAATAACCTTCTTCACGCACTAGTTCCAGGAACCATCCGAATATTTCATATTTACGTAGCGGAAAATCGGCAACCGAAACAACAGAGTTGATTTTCGGAACGTATCCTATGAAAATTGACACTGTTTGCATGAAATCAGGAATCCCAACTTAAATTTCAGCCAATCGGGGACGATCTTAACAAAAACCTATATTTGGAAGGAATTATCTGGTTTGAAGAGCCGAGGCATGTTTTACGGTTATTTATAAATAATGCGAACCTTATCATGTCGAATTTGTCCTGAAATTCCCGTTCCCCAGTGAAAGTAAACTTGCTAAGTAAATTGTGGGTTGGCAACTTGGGCCGAAGTCGTCTATTCGATCTCCTGAATATAAATCTGCAATCAAACTGTGGCGCTCTAGCTTAGTTTCGAAGATATGGGCCCCCAAAGTTCACATTTTCCACCATAAAGACCTTTCATCACTTCCCTTTTATAGATCACAAATCACCTTCGAACCCATTTACAATCATAAGTAGGGTAAACCTTAAAATTTCGGAGTTCAGCAGATATTGATCCGGTTTTTGGCTTGTTGTTTTAAGGTTTACCGAAGCTATATTTTATTAGGATCATTATGTATTTTATTTATAATTTATTGAAGAGATGATTCATTTTGTGATTTTGAGTCGATCCTTATATTATGTAGGTATTTCCTAAGTAATTTACATGACCTTAAGTGGTATACTGCTTTTGATAAATATGTCGGGGTTTTGATTACCATGGAAATAATGACGAATTTCATGTAATACCTTTGCTCGTTGAAAGTATTCCATAAATATGAAAGTAAAAACCTCTTCAGGTCCGTAAATAATTTGTCAATTTTGACTCATAACTGAAATCCTGTGGAAGAAGGTTCAAAGCTGTATTTTGTTCTAAAATGCTATGTACGGAATTCCCTTGAAGATCCACATGGATTACACTACGGAAACACCTGCATATATTCATTATTTGAAGCACTGAAACCTTCCTACACTATTGTAGCTGGGTTTCATAACTTCATGATTATGTGTTCATTGAAGCTAAATCTATTGTTGTGTATCAATGCCCAGTTCGCCTAAATCAATTTCACACATTTTTGAAGTAAGACACTCATTATTCAAATAAAATCTTTTGTATTGATAGGGAACCAATTATTAAATGTAAGATTTCATTTTATAAATCAATAATTTGTAAATGGATTTATATGTTATAATCATTTTATATCAAATATGTAAGATCCGATGACTTCAATACGTTTTTAAAATAAAACCTTTGGTTTAATTTCAAAATATATCCCCTCTGTTGAATAATTCAAATAAACTAGTTTCCCGCCGTAATTCAAAATTATTCCCTCCATGACGCCAACAAATGGTGGACACTTCGTTTGTTAGCACTTCTTATATATTTGTATTCTGTGATTGATGTTGATGAGCAAATGTAAACAAAACTGAAAACTCTTCTGAACAATTCCTTGGCGACTATTCATCAAATTAGTTTGAAATTTGGTTAGGACCTTGAAAAATTATATGAAATTTCGTTGTTATTCCAAATACGTGAATAGATGATCGTTTCGGCATCTAATTTAAACGAGCGCGTAACTGACCTCAAGTCAGTGCTTCTCTAGAATTTTTCAATTTATATCATTGCTAAAAAATATGTTTATACTATAACAAATATCAAATAAAATGCAACAAAATTTATGAAGAAGGAATGAGCCATAACCTAGTCATCACACAATTAAAAAGAATCACAGAACAGTCAAATAAGGGATCTTTTATTTGAGTAAGCCTGTCTTTTATTTTATTTAAGTTAAAGTTTCTGCTATAAAAACAAATTTTGATTACATTTTGCGGCTGATTAATTTTAACTCCTATTTTGTTCATTTTAGGTAGGATAATTCATATTTAAGGTATTAGGGCTCACGTCAAAAGTTCGGGATTATGTTGCGCAGATGACTAAGTTACTCCTCCTATCAGTCATATAACCCCAACACATGCACTCCTTTTCCGGCAACTAAATGTATGCGACATTTACTCATCCAACAAAGTACGCATTTATTTTGATATAATACTTTCATGCACGACTCCCTTGGTCGGCGCGGAGCATGTCGTACTGTTACAGTAAGTATACTGGCCATAGAGGGTATGTATATATATTTATATACTTGTGTTCTGTGATACTGGCATGCGAAATTTTTGCGTGAACTGCTTAGAACCCGAAAATATTGCATCTATTATGCATTGAACTCTGGCAACTGACCGGTTGATTCACTTTACCCTTACACTTAACCCCACTCGACAGAAAGAAGCTGTGACATTGAAATATCAAAGACTTTAAAAATTTCATTTCAAGAACTTTTAAGTAATTTGTTCCTCATGACATTCTGCATCCATATGTAACATAATCACAAGGACGAATATCCGTCGATAAATCAACAAATATTCCCCCTTGATCAGAGCTAATCATCCAATCAACCAAAACATCTACACCGAAGAAGCGATGAACGTCATACACATCGATCAAAGTATTCTGCACTCGAAGGTGAGACTCGCAAGATGCTCCTGGCAGATGGCGCGCTGTACGTAGTTATACTGCAGCGCTCCTTCTGAAAGGTAACAAGTATCGAGAGAACTCTCTGCGGTTTATCCAAGTTAAGTTGACCTGACGATCAATAACAATTGTGAAACAGCTGTAGTCATTCTACTTGGATCCGCTTCTTCGGTGTAGGTGTTTTGGTTGATTGGGTGATTAGCTCTGATCAAGGGGGAATATTTGTTGATTTATCGACGGATATTCGTCCTTGTGATTATGTTACATATTATTGCTGGAGCTCTGTTCTTCTCCGAGAAACCAATTCCTATTCTGCATCCATCTTCATGTTGGTACTTTGCAACTGCAAACCATGTTTCAATTCAATCAAATCGGAATTCGAACTTCACCAGGATATTTAAGCTCCAAACATACCCTGAAGATCTCAAGAATATTTAGGCTCCAAACCTACTGTGAAAAGTTCAAGTCCCTAGATATATTCCTTCATAATACGGTTATAGAGTATACGAATGGCCGGTCGGACATAATGTGACTAAGGATATTTTTTCAGGGAGTCCAACCTTATCATTTTTTTTTCATTATAATACGTTTATTAGCAATCGGAATCCTATGAGCTATGGAGCTAGGGCTCTAACATATCATTATAAGGTCTCCTCCAGTGAAGAAACCTTTGTAACTCTATTGAAGGTCGGCTGGCCAATTCCTCTTGAGTCTTCTATACTGTGGTTGTAACAAAGGTTGTAGTATATTTCACGATAGATTAATGGTGTAAGGATCAAGGATGCAGGAAACGATACTCTGTCAGTTCGCCGACGTTTCGGAAAAATTTATTTCCATCCTCAGGGCTCTACAAAATTTACGGAAAACATGATTCGTAACATTGATGAAGTTGTTCACAATAGTAAAGGAAAAACGAGCAATACTATAAGTTATTGACTAGAAAAATATCACAGAAAAAGTGGTTTTGGAATAATTTCGACACACAAAGAAAAGTTACACTATTTAAAAGACAGCTTAGGATTAAAGTAAAGTTAACATACATATAAATATACAGATAAATATACAAACATAGATATAGTACTTACAGACTGAACAAGTGTATCTTCCCAAAATCATTTTGTTAAGAACCAAATCAATCCTCCAATATTTCTTGTAAAAATAAATCATAACCGATTAAAAAGCGGGGACAAACAAAGCAACCGATATGCAGTACGCCGACAGACGGAGGTGAAATCAAAGGAACGGCGGACTCGAAACATATTAGGGTAAAAAACGTAAACGCATGTATGTGATATATTGAAGATCAAGTAGTGATGTCGAGAGGGACTAGAAGTTTCATCTTGTTTTAATCGTTAATTTAAAAAAAAAATTAGTTTAGTTAATTTAAAAAAAATAAACGATTAAAACAAGATGAAACTTCTAGTCCCTCTCGACATCACTACTTGATCTTCAATATATCACATACATGCGTTTACGTTTTTTACCCTAATATGTTTCGAGTCCGCCGTTCCTTTGATTTCACCTCCGTCTGTCGGCGTACTGCATATCGGTTGCTTTGTTTGTCCCCTCTTTTTAATCGGTTATGATTTATTTTTACAAGAAATATTGGAGGTTTGATTTGGTTCTTAACAAAATGATTTTGGGAAGATACACTTGTTTAGTCTGTAAGTACTATATCTATGTTTGTATATTTATCTGTATATTTATATGTATGTTAACTTTACTTTAATCCTAAGCTGTCTTTTAAATTGTGTAACTTTTCTTTGTGTGTCGAAATTATTCCAAGACCACTTTTTCTGTGATATTTTTCTAGTCAATAACTTATAGTATTGCTCGTTTTTCCTTTACTATTGTGAACAACTTCATCAATGTTACGAATCATGTTTTCCGTAAATTTTATAGAGCCCTGAGGATGGAAATAAATTTTTCCGAAACGTCGGCGAACTGACAGAGTATCGTTTCCTGCATCCTTGATCCTTGCACCATTAATCTATCGTGAAGTAAAATTCTTTGGATCACCACTTCAGATTTTGTTGTAGTATATTGTTGGGATGGCTTTCCAGTTTGTTATGATGATTCGTACTCTTTTCTCTTATGACATCCTTCACAAAAGGAATTTCCAGGTCTTCGTGGTTAGAGACGTACCATGGAGCATTCGTTATTATTCTCAGTGTCTGATTGGCTACTCTGAATTATAGCTACGTTTGATTTGCTGGTGCATCCCCAGAGTTCAACACCATAAGCCCATATAGGCTTTATAACTGTCTTGTATATAAGAAGTTTGTTTTCTAGAGACAATTTAGATTTTGTACCCATGAGCCAATACAATTCTCGGATTTTTAGATCTATCTGTTTCCTTTTTTTAACTACGTGTTCTTTCCATGTGAGTCTTTTATCTAAATGCATCCCCAAGTATTTTGTACTTGAGGCCTCTGGTATTTGTATATCATTGATATATATGGAAGGGCATTTTTCCCTGCGTAAGGTAAAATTGACTTGTACAGATTTTGCTTCATTAATTTTTATTCTGCAATTTTGGAGCCAATTTTGAATTATATTAAGGTGACTCTGCAACTTACTGGTGGCATTTCTTGGGTCTTCGTCAGTAGCTAGGATGGCTGTATCATCTACAAACTTTCCCATCATTGTATCATCACTCGTAGGTAGATCTGCTGTGTAGAGGATGTACAATAACGGTCCAATAACGCTTCCCTGGGGAACACCTGATTGTATAGGGAAGTAGTCTGACACCTCATCACCAACTCGTACTCTGAATTGCCTTTCACTCAGGTAAGATTTTAACAGCTTGTAGTAGCATATAGGCAGATATGTCATGATTTTATATAACAAACCATGGTGCCAGACTTTATCGAACGATTGGCTCACGTCCAAAAAAGCAGATGTACAGTATTGTTTTGATTCCAATTATTTGCTTATTTCGTGATTTATTCTATGAAATTGCTGTATGGTTGAGTGATTTGTCGGAAATCCGAATTGATGCTTTGGTATACACTCCTCTCCTGGTAAAGATCTTAACACCATCACATCATAACGTCCAATCAGCTTGCTCCCTGTTATATCAAAAATTTTGGAAAAACTAGTGCTTCACAGAATAAATGCCGAACCTTATCATTTGAGACCATTTTCGAGCGCTGTTCCCCAGAACAAGCGTGTAACAATCAGAAGACGAAAATTAAAATCCATTTTATACTTGTATATAGTACATACAATATACATGCAATAGTCTTCAACATTTCCTCGAACATTCTCTAATACAAAAGAAATCACACCGAAATATAAATAAATAATTGTAGATTTTTGAATAAGTAACAAGCATTCTCATAATTTAAGAAACTGTTATTTTTGTTCTGGGTTGCAAAGGTTTAGTCTCGATTTCTGGAGGATTTGGCCATGCCCACTGCTTTGGCAAAGAATCTTCATACATATGACTGTAGAGCTGCGATTCTACAAACTTTCTCTTGTCCTTTGGTTCGGGATAAACTGTAGCCTTACCTGTGAAAAATTAAAAAATCAATAAAAATCCAATGAAAATCATATAAAAAAATTTCAAAAAGCACTGCCTTGAAGGCAGCAACTTTTGCGCGCATGTTCAATCTAGGTGACCGCTTCAGCAACGAATTTGAACGTGCGCGCAAAAGCTGCTGCCTTCACGGCAGTGCTTTTTGAATTTTTTTTCTGATAAATTACTGGATTTCAATTCGATCATATCTGTATTTTTGGACATATTGTGAAAATAAAATTTTGAATGGGTATATCTACGGAATCATTGGGCGGATTTTACCCATTCACGAATTCGACCTTCGTAACTAAGCCCTAAACCTACTCTACAAATATCGAGTTTCTAAGTCGTTTCTTCCGGAAGTTATTGTGTTTACGGTCAGCCTAACGGCCGACTGCGTAAACACAATAACGTCCGAAAGAAACAACTTAGAAACTCGATATTTGTAGAGAAGGTTTGGACCTTAATTACGAAGGCCGAATTCGTGAATGGGTAAAATCCACCCAATGATTCCGTAGATATACCTAACCAAAATTTTATTTTTCCAATATTTCCAAAAATACAGATCGGATCGAATTGAAATCCAGTACTTCATCGAAAATAATAGTTCGAAGTTTCATACAGAATTTAATGAGGATGATATTATGAGAAAATCATAGAAATTTTTTTTTTCAAATTGTTCTAATAACACGATTATCACGAAATTTTGCATAAAGTTGTCTTTCAGCATCTTAAAAATAGCTGTGAAGTTTAATCAGGACTGAATCAGTATTTCTCGAGTAATACCGAAAAAATCAACGATATCGAGAAGAAAACCTCGAAATTTGACATATTTTTTCCCGATATCTCCAAAACTTATGATCGTATCGAACTGAAATTAAGTACACTGCTGTGAAATTAGAAGGTCAAAGTGTGAGTATAATTTTTTTTGGATATGAGGAATGGTTTTCGAAAAAAAAAATTTTTTGTAAAAAAATTTCGAAAAAATTTTTTTTGAAAATTCACTGACAATATGATCTTGACGAAATTCGGCTCAAAGTTGCGCGTCGTTATACTCGACCAAACTACAAAGTTTGAATCCAATCGCGTGAGTAGTTTCTGAAATAAAAAATAAATAACTTCAAAACTTCAAGTGCCTATAACTCCGAAACTATTCGACCGATTTGGCCCATTAACGAACTTAACCGCGGCATTCTGATGCGCAACCTATCCTGAAAGTTTCAAATTGCTAGCTTGCTTCTGTCGACAGTTATCGTGTCTACGGACGGCCGGCCGGCCGGACAGAATCGATTTTGACACCGGATTCGTCATCAGTGAGTCCAACCTAGTCGATTGAGAGCATTTTCGGCTCAATCATCCAAAATTACATACATTTGGACAAAACGATAGCACGCTGTCCCCCTAGAACATGCGCTCAAAAACAGGCCTTCAAACTGCAATATGTAAGAATGTTGGAAGAATAGATAAGCTCACCATTTTTATAGGCATCCGCCATAATGAGAGTTGAAATCTGCAAGGATACTTCGTTTATCAAACCAAGCGGAGGATAAAGACTTCCATTCGCAAGGTCCTCTTCTTTCACATTATCTGCAACAGTTTGAGCGGCGATAATGAAGTAATCCTCAATGATATGATGAACGCCGGCGACTATCACTCCAAGAGCAACACCAGGAAAGATGTAAGCGTTGTTACCTTGACCTGGATGATAAATTTTTCCTTGATAATGTACATCGGGGAAGGGTGAACCACTACAGAATATAACACGACCCTGGAAAAAAAGTTTCACATTTTATTGTTCAAATGGATATTCATTTGAAGAGTGGATTAAAGGTCAAATGACACAAATTTTCAACTTAAGTTTACATTAAAGCAATGATTAAGCTAAGTACCTACTATAAGACTCGTGTACTAATTTCAATACATTTATGGATATGAGGATTATATTTTGAGAACATACCCAACAGTAAGCCTGGCCGTCCACTGGAAGCGATTTGGGGCTTTTATGAGCTACGCGTTTTACGAGCGCCGAGGTGCTTTTACGACCGAAGCTGTCTCAGGCTTCGGGGTCGTCCACTGGCAGATAGTTCGCGAGGTTTCGGTTCGTTCTTGTTCTTGCGTAGCAGAGGATTTTTACTTCAGATTTCCGTGTTTATTGAAGAAATTGTGATACGGAATGGATTTAGAAGTAATAATAAAACATTTCAAGGATAAATCTCACTTGATCAGGCATATGTTAGCTAAGGACTGGGGAAAATTTTTGAGCTAAGGTAGATTCAAATTTAGAAAAAATGAAATTATAGGAAAAAATTCACCATCTTGATAATGAATGATTATTATCGTATACTCATTTATAATACTGGAATGGAAGTTGAAGTGTGAATGTTGATGACCTGAGTACTTCGAAAACAAACGATGTGAAACTTCGAAATTATGGCTGATTTGAATTTTATCTGTGAAAGTCACCTTCAGAAGAGAAATATGTTATTAATGTATCTAGAACGTGACTTCAAAACTTTAAAAACTGCAAACATCGAAAGAAATTATGGTGACACAGATATTCAGAAATTTTAAAAATTTTGCAGAAGTGCATGCGTATTTTAGAAAACAGGTCACTAGTAAAAATCCGTAGCGTTTTATAAAGAAAAAACTATCTTTATTTTGTGATCGAAAAGATCGTTCTGCATATGAGATTGATTGAAACGTAGTTGAATCATTACAGTACGTTTGGGCCAAAAACACTCGAGCATATAGAAAAATGTTCGGAATAAAATTGGTCGGAGACTAAAAAAAACAAATTGATAATAGATATTGAGATAATAAGAGCTATAAAACCCGAGATAATGGCGAAACACGCTGGATTAATTATATTTGGAATGCTATACAGCCGATTATTGCCAAAGAGTCCAACTTCAGATAGGCTACTTACACCTACAGAACTTCTGGATGTGAGTTTAATATAAGAAAAACGACAACATTCATTAACCTTTCAATCTGATCCATCTAAAATTCACCAACAATAAACAACGAGCTTCAACAATTATTCTGTTCACAAACCATACATTCCACTTGCCGACGGCTAGCTCCTCTTTTCGAGCGTATAGCCGCGGCAGATCCAAAGTGATCGGGATACGATTGCGCCGCTCGAATCCTCTCGAAATCACCCGTATGAACTCGCTGCCAGTCGACGAGGGTACCTAGAATTCCATTCATTTGGATCTGTCGCGCAAATTCGTTCGTTTACGCTCCTATCGCGCCTCTCGAAATCGCTTGCAGTGGACGACCAGCCTAAGACGTAATGTTGAATTGAGTGGAGAAAGATCAAATGCCCAAGACATTGAATTTGGGGTCCCTCAAGGATCGGTGGTGGATGCATTACTGTTTGTATTGTATTTGAACGAGTTATCTTCTGTGGATTACGAAGACCTCATCGAGAAGTCTGTAGATGATATCAGCTATCTATGTAATAACGCAAATCGAGAAGACCTAATAGAAAGTGCGCAAAATGTAACGAAAGAAATACTAAGACTGGCCTAAAAAAAAAACGATTATATTTGAACTTAGACAAAACAGTCTTCATAAATTTCACACCTAAAATTGAGAACAGAACACAGTCATTTTCAATCAAAAATGAACGGAAGGGCATAAAAAAGGTCTAAAACGAAATTTTTAGGCTTATGGCTCGAAAATTTTTCGTTTTGAGAGTCCTCGATAGATTGAAAAGCTTGAATACTTTCGATGTTGTGATGATGTACTATAATTCCCACATCGACTCAAAAATTAAATATGGTGTAATATTTCGATTACAAATGATTCAGTTAATTGTCGGAGCACAGAGGTTTAGTTTTTGGAGGCAGTTGTTAGTTGAGGGATATATATTTTATGGAAGTATTGATGTTTACAAGTCCGATTCGAATAGTTCTAGGAAGAATAATGATTGCCAGGATTATTGCACGAGACATGGAAATTATCTCTCTGTACCTTCTCATAAGTTGGCTATTTGTGAACATGAC
Source organism: Myrrha octodecimguttata (assembly GCA_958510865.1). NCBI lineage: Eukaryota > Metazoa > Arthropoda > Insecta > Coleoptera > Coccinellidae > Myrrha > Myrrha octodecimguttata. The sequence goes on from OY294063.1 coordinate 8,585,375, forward strand.
CCAGGATATATGGGAGTACTTATGTATTATAGATTACCAGATTCTTTCAAAAGCCATGAGAATATATTTCATTTAAAAAAAACTGTGAAGTCTCTACGATTGGGGAAATGTTATAACTGTTTTAAGGAACTTTTATATGATAGGGATTTAAACTGATATTTGAGAATTGTCTATTTTTGTTTGTTTTTTGTTTGTATCTTGGTTGTATTGTATTATTTGGTGCATTTCTGCTACTTGTTTCTCATTTTCTGGTAACATTGACTTGTCCTAAATTGTGTGCAACAATCTTTGGATCAATAAATTTACTTTACTTAATACATTCTAGTAGCATAATAAGTATTAATATTAATGTTAAATATGATTGAAGACAAGAAATATCAAAATCCATTTCAAATATTGGAATCCACTGGAAGTTGACTGAAAAAATGGAATAACAAACGAACGTTTAATCTCTACACAATAAATTGGCGTTCCTAGTTACAAAATAATCCATTTCAGCGCACCTTAAATTGATGACATTATTTCGAATAAAGATAGGAATTGGTTTCTCGGAGAAGAACAGAGCTCCAGCAATAATATGTAACATAATCACAAGGACGAATATCCGTCGATAAATCAACAAATATTCCCCCTTGATCAGAGCTAATCATCCAATCGACCAAAACACCTACACCGAAGAAGCGGATCCAAGTAGAATAACTACAGCTGTTTCACAATTGTTATTGATCGTCAGGTCAACTTAACTTGGATAAACCGCAGAGAGTTCTCTCGATACTTGTTACCTTTCAGAAGGACCGCTGCAGTATAACAACATACAGCGCGCCATCTGCCAGGAGCATCTTGCGAGTCTCACCTTCGAGTGCAGAATACTTTGATCGATGTGTATGACGTTCATCCTTTTGTCGCGTCAGGTCGCTGTAACTGCGACATTGCAGCTTCTGAAAGGTAACAAGTATCGAGAGAACTCTCTTCGGTTTATCCAAGTTAAGTTGACCTGACGATCAATAACAATTGTGAAACAGCTGTAGTCATTCTACTTGGATCCGCTTCTTCGGTGTAGGTGTTTTGGTTGATTGGATGATTAGCTCTGATCAAGGGGGAATATTTGTTGATTTATCGACGGATATTCGTCCTTGTGATTATGTTACATATTATTTCGAATAATAATGAAAAAGTGAGTTTTTTCATAATTGACCAACAATCAGAGTTTATCTCTGGCGATGTTGCCAACGAAGTAATTTTGATTTTTTTAAAATATATAAAGGATGTTTTTTTTTAGAAGTAGAGAACTCGAAGTTGGCAACACTGTTTTAATTGGCGGCCATTTTGTCAGCTGTCAAGTGATTTGGTTTAGCTTGGTCCGGCATTTCAACATGAATAGACTGATGTATTGTTTGGTCATTTTTCCTTTCCTAAAATGAATTTTATTACCTCTGTGTTATCATAGGCTTGTTGTGCAGTACATTCTGCTTTGGCAGTTGGGTTACTCAGAGCAAATACTATAGGATGCTTGTTGAAAGATGCCATGGATCGGAGTATGTCAGGAGTGAACGCCCCTCCAGTAGCAGAAGCACCTGGAAAATATAAGTTGTTCAATCTTGTACATTTTAGAGAATGGGGAAATAAAACTTGCTTTGTAATGTTGAAAAGAGGGAAATCTACGCGATAATTTTCACTTTTCACTTCCAGTGAGAATCCCTCTCGTAAGTTACTACTGCATTATCAAGCCAATTGATAACACAAAATCATATAGCTCAGTAAATACATAAATATTCTTCTGTAATCCATTCTTTAATTTTTAAGGTCGGTATTCGCCATTTTATAACACTAAAAAACCTCAAAACCTATCCGTTGGGTAAGCAGATTCGATAGCCTACTCTAGTTTGTAACTGAATACATCTCATACTCTCACCTACCTAGCGATGGAAATATTAAAAAAAATTTGAGAAAAGCACTAACGTGCAGTCACGTACTTTCACACTCTCAGTGAAATCTGACAGACAGTTTCTGAATTATGATAAAAATCAAATGTAACCAATAAAAAAAATGAGAAAAACCAGTGAGCAAGTAAAGGAAGCAAAATAACATTTCTCAATATTCCATCGAAACCCCTCGAAACATCAGTTGACATTACACGTATTTCTGATTTTATAGCTTCTCCAGTGTTAACTTTCTCAGAGGTGAAAATCGCATATTTCTTCGTTCTACAAATACGAATTGCGCCATCGATTCGAGATGATATTCAATCTGTCCCCACCTCATTCTGACGCTCAACATCTCATCTTCTTGCATGGATAGTGCGAGGCACGTTTCCCCATTGCCGTTAATAAACATCGAGTTTTCACTCGTAAAATCCCGCACATTACCTTTTCTGTCTTCTATTTTTCCTTTGAAGCCGGGGCCTACCTTATCTGTTCGAGTCTCTTGTAAGGGCCCACGAGAGTCAAACGTTCACGTTCACGTTATTTGATGTTATCAAATTATAAACAGAAAAATAGTATGATAAGATTCCATTTGTCAAGAATTTTCAACGAGCCTACAGACGACATATACGGGTTTTTCAACAAGAACTTTGTTTTTCAATGTGGTAACACCGGCACCACATGACAGTTTTGACATTTAGATTTTTGACGTATTCGCAGTATATGCTTTGGCAAATGTTACAATGAATTCAATTTCGCTCGAAAATCGCATTAAAATAATTCAAATCCACTATGAAAATGGTCGTTCTGTTAAAGTTACATTTCGTAAAATTCGTGATATTTTCGGACAACATAAACGTCCTTCTGAGACCGCTGAATTTTGGCCTATTATTAATGACATGGATGTCACTGAAATGTGGTTTCAACAAGACGGTGCCACATGTCACACAGCCAATGAAACGATCAATTTATTGCAAACCAAATTTCCCGATCGCATAATTTCGCGAAATTCAGCTGTTAAGTGGCCGGCCAGATCGTGTGATTTAACACCACTGGATTATTTTTTGTGGGGCTATGTTAAAGACAGAGTTTATACGGAGCCAATCGAATCGATTGCAGCCTTAAAACTCAAAATCCGTGATGTCATTAACGAAATAGACCCTCCATCTTGCCAAAAAGTGATTAAAAATTTTGATGAAAGAATCAACGTCTGTCAGCGTGGTCGTGGTGGACATTTGTCAGATATCATTTTTCATTCATAATTGCCGAACTTTTCTCTTTGTAATACAATAAAAATTTTATTCATTTTCCACTAAATTCTTTGTTTTATTTTGTTTTCAAAAACAAAGTTCTTGTTGAAAAACCCTTTAGTATGTTGGCATTTGAAAAAAGAGGTAGGTGAGGTTGCAGCTGAAGGGTTGAAGAAAAATATTTCATTTTATTGGCAAAAAATACTCTTAATTCAAAATCGATTCAACTGTTTAAGCTTTTTTTTAATCACTGATTAGAAAAATGTAATTTTATAAAGGACTCTCGCGCAACCAGGTATCATGAGCCGACATGACAAGGCAAAACCATAAAGCTCACGTTCCAGCAAGAGCGTGAATATTTTCAAAAAGGATTTTTCTACAACGCGTAGCACAAAAGGAGACTGCGAGAGATAATCTAGTTCACGCACTTTCAGAGTATATACTGTTGAAGAATATAGAAGGATCAAAAACTAACACTGAGAGAAGAGCTGGAGTTTTAATTTCAAATCGAGATACTAAGATTCCTTGGGTTCTTACCCCAGCATCCTTCAAGCAAATAATTTATAGATGTGCAATTCAAAATAAATAGGGAATTTCAGAGTCCCTGTTGAATGTTCAAAAATTAAGTCGCATTAGTTTATCATTGATACGTTTATTTGTGGTCCACTCCGAAATAATAAATTCTGAGATTAGGATTATTATAGTTGACTTCGAGCAGAAATGCCTCTTCAGAATGTTTACATTATACACGTGCATGACCCGAGGAACCATGAAGAAAAGCGTACATTTCGTGTTTTAGGGAATGCTAGATTCTTTCTAGATTATTAGAGTTAGTTCTCATTTTACACTCTATGAGTGAAGAAACCTTCCAAGTGCATTTGTCGCCAATAAAGAAATTGCATAAGAAAAACGAGCCTTTCTTTCATTTCAACATAGATAAGCTTCCAACATGTTTGATTAAAAATTGCGCATCTTCACTTGTAACACCACTTCACAAATTGTTCAATATGTCTCTGAGAGAAGGTTGTTTTCCAATTATGTGGAAGACTGCTTTGATTGTGCCAATACATAAATCAGGCGATAAAAGACTATTAGAAAATTATAGACCCATATCCAAATTGTGCATTATCGCTAAAATTTTTGAATCGATCATATTTGACTTTTTATATAGTGAAGTGAAAAATATCATAAACACTGAACAGCATGGGTTTATGAAGGGACGGTCTATTGAGACAAATTTGTTCGCGTATACTCAATACCTTCTTCAAACAATGAACGCTGGATTTCAGGTGGATTCTGTTTACACCGACTTCAGCAAGGCGTTCGATAAAATTGATCATGGTCTCTTGATTCGGAGGCTTGCTGGGGTCGGTGTTCATGGAAGTCTGCTGAGGTGGTTTGCTTCGTATATAGATGACAGACGTCAATCAGTTGTCATCGGTGGATGCTATTCCACACCTAAAAATCTCACCTCTGGAGTTCCCCAGGGATCCCACTTGGGGCCCCTGCTTTTCAATATATACATCAATAATATTGCGAGTTGCTTTAAATATGCCAGATTTCTTATGTACGCCGATGACTTGAAAATCTTTTTCATCATTTCCTGCTTGCTTGACGTGATAAGGTTGCAGGAGGATTTAGATAGATTCACCGAGTACTGCCAAAAAAACTCCCTCTTTCTTAATCTGAGTAAATGTCACTTCATCACTTTCTCCCGTAGCAAAAACATTATAAGCGCTCAATATTCCATCAACGAGAGTATTTTGACCAAAGCAACTGTGGTGAAGGACTTGGGTATTTTTTATGACTCAAAGCTCATTTTCGACCACCATATCAATTACATTTCTCAGAAGGCTAATAAAATGCTAGGATTCATAACCAGGGTTTGTAAGCATTTTTGTCAGCATCAATCCCTGAGGACTCTATACGTTGCATATGTACAGAGCATTCTTAGTTTCGGATCTGTAATCTGGAACCCCAGTTACAATATTTATATTAATCGATTGGAAAGTGTCCAAGTCAAATTCATCAAGCACGTCAATAGAAAATGTTACCAGAATACCATTAGTGATCCACGTCGAATAATAAAAGAATTGAATTTAACAAATTTGGCTGACCAACGAATGATGAGAGATATAAAATTTGTTTACAAAATTATAAATACCTTTGATTGCTGTGAACTGGTGAATATGCTTGCCTTCAATGTGCCATCATACTGCACAAGAAATAAATTTCTATTTCATATGAATCAAAGTTCAACAAATTATCTTCTGAATTCCCCTTTAAGTAGATGTTGTAGATCGTACAACTCGCTCTCTAACCTTGTTGTGCTCGACCCTTTTTCGGATTCCTTGCTTGCATTTTCTGGTGTTTTGAGACGGTTCTTTAGAGGCCATTGTTGAGAGAAAAAAAAAAAAAACTTTTCCGCATTTTGGTTTGTATGTTGGATATGTATTTTTCTTAATATTAAGCACCATGGTATAAATAGTTCATTAGTGAGTACATAATCTGGGTCCGTCCTGTCATGTATTCCATTGAAATAAATAAATAAATAAGTAGCCTTCCCAACAAAAACTCCTTCCTAGGTGAGAAGAGCACAACTTTGTAATTTTCGAATTTTCACCCAAAAATGGTCTTGAGGGGCCAGGTTGGACTCACCGATGGAAAATAAGTAGACGAATTCAATTATGCTGTCACGCAGCTCCATAGACCCATTTGAAATGTTGTGATTTCCTCAATAACTCCAAAAAATACTGATACGATCGAATTGGAATTGTGTGATTAATCGTGAAATGCCAACACGCAAACTTGGGCGAAATTTTTTGAAGATCATATCGTAAGAAATGATTCATTAATTCGAGCCTGGTAATTGAATCCCAAACCTAATCTACAACTTTCGAGTACCTAAGCGATTTTCTACGATTTAACAATGAAAATTTTGTTTTCCCAGTCTCTGTTCAATGTTACCAGAACTACATTACGAATCGAATTAGCATCTAGAACTTGGTTGAAAATGACGCCGTGAACGTTCATTCTTGAGGATTATATAGTGTTCGAGGGAAGCCATTACCCAGGTGGGTGATGACTCTGGCTCAGAATTTGAAAATGCTCGTCGTAGTACCTGATTCCAGGCCATTGCTCGGTAAACCCGCAAGATTTCCCGTCGCCGATATATTGAAAAGATATTTACATCATTGTAGGCAGTGCGTTTTTCTGAATAAAAAATGTGAAATGGAACATAGGTGGTCTCCCTTAATTTAGAAGATATGGGCGACCAAACTTCCAAAATGAGTCGTTTTCAGGACCCTTTTTCCACCATAAAAACGATCTCTCACTTCATCTTTATAGTTCACAAACCACCTTTGAACCTCCAACCAACAATAAGCAACACTTTTTTTCAAGAATAATCAATATTTAATGAAAAAAAAATGAAAATACTGGACAACCACTTAACCTCTATTCCTTCTGATTTCGACTCAGTCTAAAAGTGAAGTTTGGCAATGGCGCGAGTTCATCGGTCGGAATCGGGCCATCGTGCGTACTCGTGAATGAGATTATTGCTGGCGAGAAAAATGAAATTTGTTCTTAGTTCTTACTGTTTACTGCGATACTCTAAATCTTCCAATAGGAGAATTCGTTTCTAATGAAATCTACAAGGTTGAAACACATAGTAATGGAATGAGAACACACCCTGATATATATTTCAACGTACATTTTTTTCATATGTCATATGCCCTTCCCAGATTTCCAATGAAATCGAGGTTATTATATAACCCATTTTATTGGAATACCCTGAATCTAATTCTAAACTGGGACCATCTCGAAGACACAACAAAAAACGAAGTAGATAACAACCTCCCTATTTTGAAGGGGATAGAAAGAAAGTTCAAACGAAAATATTGAGAGTGAAACCTTAAACAAATATTCTCAATGATTTTGTTTCGATGTTAGAATAACCACCTCTTCTTCAGTGACAGAAGCATTTTCCCTACAATCATATCCTTCAACTGTTCATCATTTCATATTTCCCACCAGCAACTACTCTTCGGTCATAATACGTTGTCCAGCGAAGAAAAGACGCTGTTGCCAAGTTCCGCTTTAACATTGAGAAGTATTTCGTAGAACTATAGGATAAGTGGTAGTCTGAATTTTTCACTTTTCTCCCTTTAAATAATGAATTTTCTTGAAAGAAAGTGTCGCTATTCGTTGGTTGAAGGTTCAAAGATGATTTATGAACTAGATTTGAGAAGTGAGAGATCATTTTTATGGCGGAAAAAAGGATCTGAAAATGCAACAATTTGGAACTTTGGGGGCCCATATCTTCCAAAACAAAGAGGGACCGCCTATGTTGGCCTTCATATTTTTTGTTCAGGAACTCACACTGCTTACAATGATGCGAATATCTTACTTATAGCTTCGCGACGGGAAATCTTGCGGGTTTACCGAATTCCTCTACGATTTAGGCGAACAGATCTACAAAGAACAGTTTACGAAGAAGAGGTAGAACATAATACACTTCCTTGCAGACTCAAGATGATATTCCTTCAGTTTTCACTACACTTACCAATCAAAATGGAGGGCTGAATTTCGTTAACCAGTTTGAGAAAATCTTTTTCAGGTGCATGATCTTTGGCATAGAATGTTTGATGTCCTAAAAGCTGGCTTCTACTCTGAGTTACCAAACCGTCAACATCGATCATCCATATTCTTTGTCTTGCTTCAGCTTCGCTTATACCTTCCCTTTCCATGGCTTTTACACATAAATCGGCAATACCAAGTGCTGCACCTCCTGCTCCGAAGAACAGGAATTTGTGCTCTGAAATTTTCTTTCCGGTTTTTCTGTTGGAGGCTAGTAGACCTGAAAAATATTCATAAAGGATTAAATCAAAAAAAAATGTGAAATAATTATAGACCAACTACAATAGTTTGATGGTCATATTCATTTTTCAGTATAATATATATATTTTCCTTAGGAAAACGACAGTATATATATATACACCCATTTTTATTTATATGATAACTAAATTTATCATATAAAAATGTTGTTTTTCGAAGATATCAGCAGATATTATGGATATGAAACAGCTGAAACCTTGAAGATATGGAGTGCAACAAACAACAAGTTGGCATCGGCCATAAACCGGCGAATGTAAAAGTCAAGGAATTGTACCGTAACATATTATATCAAATGTGAAAAGAGTGATGAGCCTTTTCGAGTATAACAACAATAAACTCAACGAGAAAATAGAGCAGTTCAATGACAAAACTACCAAGAAAATCCTCAACCTTGAATTGTGTCGAGTCAACTAAAAAGTGAGCGGGCTGTAAAGATACATAGACGATGTGTCAAATATATTACAACATCTCCCGAATCACATTCTTGTGGAATATAAACGAAGACTAACAATATCATATAACCGAAGATTTCATAGAATTAAAGAAGTAAACCTAAATAAGATTGAGAACCTCAGCAAGGACAATATCCCATACATAAAAACTCAGACAAGGTGGTTAAAAAACTTATCTGAAAGACAAATACCAACGACAGTACAAAACCTCCTATCCTTGGGTTCAAAGTTCAACATTCCGACAACAAAGAGAGATGTTAATATAGAAAATCTAATTGCAGACACAGAGTATATTCTACAAGGCATACAAAGTGAAAACAAAAACATACAAAAAGCTAAAATGTGAAAATTATAGATATGGATATGAATTATAAAAAGATGTATTTTAGAGATGATCCATATAAAAAAACAAAAAAGTAACATTATCAAAAAAACAGATACACAAAATCTAAGCCCAAAATATTCATATCTTCTAGAGTATTCGACAGTTGACAGTGGAGCGATTGGATCGAAACTTGGCAGTTAATTGTAGTATAGCAACGCGCAACTTTTCGCGAAATTTCGTTGAGATCGTACCATCAGTATATTTCGAAAAAAAATTTCAAAATTTTTTCGAGATTTTTTTTTCGCGATCTGTTCACCACATTTCAAAACAAATTCAGCGCGTACTTTGAGCTCCATATTTCACAGCAGTGTACCGAATTCCAATTCGATAAGGCTTTTAGGTTCGAGGATATTGGGAAAAAATATGTAAAATTTCGTCGGATTTCTTCTCGATATGGTCCACGGCAGTGCTTTTCTAGCTCTTATATTGTATTTTATAGATTAATATCGGTGGTATTGGTGGAATGATCACTCCGGATCATGCCTTATTTGAAAACCAATGAACCGCGGAAAATGGTTGTATCCAGAGGGAGGTTTATATGAGCCGTAGATAGAGGAAAGAGAAGATGAAGTAGACAACACAGAAAAACGTGGCCAACATCTCTGTGTTTATATTTACATTTCTCCAAAACGTCAAAATTGTTTATTCAGTTATTTGTGATATTTAGACCGAAGTAGCTGAATATTTTCAAGTGTAATACAATTATATTGTATTAAGGATGCCAGTAAAGTGTTTAGTGTGTGGTAAATATGCTGAAAAGGAAAATAATCGTTCCGTGCATAGGTTAGTATTTTGCTTTCCTCGCCATTGGCGTACGTCGTCAATATTTTGGATGCAGATATTATTCGGACATCAATAATATAACTATTTATTCTTAAACCATCTCTTATATATGATTTTTTTGCATTATATTTGTTATATTGATATGTACTATTCGTTTCCAATAAACAATTATATCTACTATAACTGTATACATGAGAGAAAATTGTTAACATTATTTAAGAACCTGCTCCTGAAATAAACAATTTGATCCAATACAAAATGATACCAATATTTATTTATTCAAAGATTTATTTATGATCCTTAATCAGCATATTATTTTGGATCAATAGGTCGTTTGGGAAGTTTTCCCAACAAGGTATGATATACGTAAGATTTGGCGCTATTAATGAGTAATTCAATGGGTCGTTGGATCTTTTGTTTAAAAATAAAGCAAATCTTGTCATAGCACCAATATAATGGACTATTCTTGTGGCTTGATCTTTACCAGGAGAGGAGTTTCCTTTCAATTTTTCAATAATATGAATCTCTTCCGAATCTGTAGACTGAAAGGAAGTAGTTAGCATAGTCTCTTCCTCGGTGAATTGGACACTTGGTTTTTATTAAATATTGTATTGTCCAAGCGAGGAGTTCAATATTTAAAGGTATTCTTTATTACTTGGATATCAGCTCAGAGGATTTTCCGCATTCAATATACCTATATTAATACAAGGAACCACACAATTATCTCTTTTCAAAAATAAACAATATACGACCATGAAATTTATCTAGAAACCATTAAATTATTTGGATGCATTGATATATGACGTTATCCAGCAATCTGAATATAGTTGCTTATTCGATCCACTTCCTGAATTTTATTCATAGCAATGAAAATATTTTGGTTTCAGGAGAGAAACTCATTAGACCCTTAGTTTTGTCTGAAATATTAAACTAAATCAGATTCTGAAGCTTACTTGAAGCATTTTTTTGTAATTTGCGTGAGAAAAGCAAGTTTCTGGGTTGAATACCACCAAAGAACTGCTCAATATTATCACCGTATACATCTTTTTATACAATTATATCATCATTTCGTTAACTAGTCCAATCCCTTTCTACCTTATGATGCGTACGCCAATGATCGCTTTGGAGAAATGTAAACAATCATTTGACAACAAACACAAGAGATGTTGGCTGCAAACATTGAGTGAAGGATGAAGGGGAATGCGGTATCTTCTCTTTCCTCTATCTACGATATGAGCATAAGAAGATCCAACTCACCTGCCAAAGCAACTGCAGCGGTACCTTGAATATCGTCATTGAAGGTGCAATATTTATTCCTATATTTTTCTAGTAGTCGGAAAGCATTTGCATTCCCGAAATCTTCAAATTGTATTAGAGTATCCTGCCCATAGCGTCTGACAACTGCAGTCATGAATTCATCCAAAAATTCATCGTATTCTGCACCTCTCACCCTCCTTTGCCTCAAGCCGACATATGTGGGGTCTTCCAGCAACGCCTAGTGTGGTCAAGGTTAAGTTAAAATAGATAAAAATGTTGCAATTCGCAACTACTGCTAAGCGATACGCCCTCTGGCGATAGAAATTCGAACACTTCCAAGCTAGTAGTTTTTTGACGTGCCCGTTATTCTAACGTAATTCGCTTACTTTGATAGTTCAATTTCGAGCTTTTGTGTTGTTCTCAGAGTTGAAATTTTGGTATACGGAAAGTGTTTGTAATATTCATCAATCGATTCCTTTCTTTCCGATTTAAATTTTCGATTATATCAATTCGAAATGGCATCCTCTTGAAATGACTATTGTTGTGTGCCTCAACTCAATGCTATTCTTGGACAAAAAAGAAAGGATCATCTACTGCCTCAAGTTTTCATTTTTTCCAAAGCCAAATGAAAGTAAAGTTAATTTGGAAACAGCATTTGGCAGGGAACTCAATTCTACAAGAAAGGCCTGGATTTTGAAATTGAAGATTGAAAAACAGTTCACGAAATACATGAAAGTATGTGCACTGCATTTCTCGGAAGATGTTTATTTTCATAAAGGTAAATTACAATGTATTCATTTCGAAATAACTTCATGTCCAGATATTTTAGGTGTAAATGAAAATAAAGGAATTTTGATGAAAAATGCTGATCCTGCAGAGAAACTGCCAAGCACTTCTTCAGCTACCTACTTCACACGCTACACAAAATCATATTCAAAGAGAGTGATCTGGTTGAAAACCTGACAATAACTAAATATACTGTTATAGTTGATAATGGGTAAAGTTATATTCTTATAAATACCTTGATATTTTTTATTTCTATATAGGTAGGTTGAACCAACTGTGACATTTTTCATTTTGTATGTGTATCTTGAGCTGCTGTGATATGAAAATAAAATCAATCATATGTCTATCTGTTTCCTTTCTTTTCTTTTGAAATACGATGCAAAAGAACTAAAGTAAAAAGCTGTCTTTTCATTTTATTGATTCCCTCGTTTGTAAACAAAGAGAACGAGTCCTATCATTTAGACTGATTCTAGATTAACCACATAATATGGCTTACATTCAGCACTTCTTCACATTGATAAGAGTCCTTGAATTACTTATTGAGTGCCTATTTTTCCAGAAATTCAAGTAAACTTGGATATTGTTTCATTTTGATCCACCAAGCAAAAGACACTAAAATAACATCGAAATTATCCTCCAGGAACGATTTGAAGCACTATTTTATAACGTTATCCTAAAGAAAAGTCTCTTCTCAAAAAATCTTACACAAAATTATGATAATTTCATTAAATATTCTAGTTCTGCTCAATAAATATTCGTTCTTCACCACAATTCTACGGTTTGTTTACATAAAACTACTAGCTTGGACAGGTTCCAAATTTATCCGTTAGTGCGCTGGCACCTTCGCAGAAGTTCCCAATTCATTTCAATATGTTTCATTGACCAAATTATCGAAGGTAGAAGAAATTGCCTGCAATAAATTGAAAAAATGTTTATTTGGATCATGGGTGCGTAACAAAAAATTCGATAGGGAACTTTATAGCACCACAACGTTTCTTATACGCTTGTGACATGACTATTGATTAACACTTGTGAACTTCAGTTCACAGAGATTCGTTTCACCAATTTTCGAAAAGTTTGTGAATAATCTTCACAGTTAGAAAAGATGAATGATTCAATGAACGCGTTGCCATCAGTCGCATCTATAAGGATGCTGTATGCGCTGTCAGAACGAGCCAAGTGCCTTCAAATTATTGGATTTTTATGTGAGAATTTGAACCAATTTGAGAAAAACTTAAGCTCATGTGTCTCGTGAAATTTCGAATTTATTGTCTCCCTAAACACGTGAAAGGTTGAAAAGTATTCATTCTCTCTGAATCAGAACTGAATTTCGACATACCTATAAATTTTAAAAATTGTCAGTATCTTTTAAAATAGTTGTATTTTAGCATCGCACGATTCTCCATGAGTCGACTACTTCAAACTGCTGTCCGAATCAACTGGAAGAAGAAAACTAGGTTATTATTACTTTGAAATTCACCTGATTTTCTCCCTTGTATTCCTTGAAATCTCTTGAAGTACAAAGAAGGTAACTGTCGTTTTTATGAATTTCATCTGTATGAAAAACGTAATGGAGAGAAAGAATTAGAAAGAGCATGAGAGAAAGAGCTATTGATGAAGATGAGTGGAATGATAGAAAGAAATGGCGAACGAAATGCGGGATATGGCATAGGCTGTAGGACCCCCGCTCTTATATATGTATATATATATATATATATATGAAAACACAAATGGAAAATATTTCTCATTTGTTATTATTTCAGATCTTTCAAGAAAAACTTTAAAAGCCATTTATGAGTAAAGCCTGAACCTGAAAGCAATTGTGAAAAGGTTTTGGATGACCCTGCAACGCTTGAGCTATTGGCTACCTATGGAATCCAAATGCCGAATGGTATACATTAAAACCCTAGAGTATTATTTTATAGTGGTTTTATATTATAAATATATTCCACAAATTAAGTTCATGGCCAATTAATTGTTAATCTTCATAGTAAAGTGTCAACCGACTGTGTTGCCAAGTAACTAAGTATTGATGTTAACTCCTTAATTCACTTTCTCCAAAACATATTCAGAGTATTCATGCCCTCCTCAATTTTAAAACAAAAAATTGCAAAATCCATCTGAAATATGTATGAGAATCAATTGGCAGTTGACTGAGCTAATAAGAACATAAAATAATGTTAAACTCCCACAAAATTCATTGATATTTCGAAACAATCCCTTTTGACGAACCTCGAACTATTATAATTACAAAAATTCCCTCAGGAATTCAGCGCAAAAATTGAATTCCTAATTATTCGGAAATTATAACGTCATCGGTAATAGTGTCATGAAAACTCCGATGTATTTTCAATTAAAAACCGATAACAACCCTGAATACCTTTCTAAAAACCTATCTATCATACGGTTATTAAGAAATTGGTTCCCACAGAGTGAGCTAGCTAGAAATAAGTTATTTCAACATATATTCTCCTTCAAAAATCAACTAGAATCATAGTATGAAACTGATCTCGAACTGCATACGTGACATCTTGATCAGACTGATACATGTTCAAAAGTCACTGAAGCTGAACCGATTCGAATAAAGATTTGAAGGTTTGAACAAATTCTTTCCAGGATTCACTTCAAAACAAGTTTCTTGTTTTAGATATCAAGTATCAGTATGAAACTGATATTGTGAAGGAATATTTAGTATTTAATAAAAATTTAGGTATTTTCCGGGGCGCCTTATGAAAAGTGATCATCAAATGAACCCATGATGACTAGAAGACCTCTCCGAAGAAAGTTAGGCTAAGAAGATTGACCCATTTCAGAATTTATCTCGAAGTTCTGATGGATTTAGACAGAATGAATACGTTGCAACCTTTCATGTATTTACTGTGAATTTAGACATCGAATAGGATGAATTAAAAAAAATTACATCCCCCGCAGGAATAGCCCGTTATTAGATTGCAAGATGAACCCAAAACCTTTCTTGTACAGAAGAGAATTAACGTACGTTAATTGTTCCGAGAGTGTCATCAAACATCAGTACTCAAGTTCCAGGATATTCAGAAAAATTTAACTTATAATTTGAATGATGAGTACGAAGTGAGGCAAATTTATGAATGTTTTTATTTGAATAAATCACGTGTACCTATCCGCTGTTGTAAAAAACATCCTGTTGAATTGAAGATTCCCGTTTTGGAAATGAAAGTTATAGTGTCATACTACTATGTTTCATCAACATGCTGAAGCTGGGGAAACTGTGGATTCATCAGATCATATCTACGATTTGTCTTTCTCTCTATTGAAGAAGTATACTCATCGATACAATAGATCCTCAGCATTCACATTGAGAAGTATTTGACATGTACATTCAATCTGCAGAAACAGTTCCGTCAGAAACTGTATAACGTATAACAGGTTGGTACATTGTTATTTCTGTGACCCGTTTTCGCATCTAATGAAATATATGATTAACAAAGATAGGAATTGGTTTCACGGAGAAGAAAGAGCTCCAGTAATAATAAATAACCTAATCACAAGGACGAATATCCGTCGATAAATCAACAAATATTCCCCCTTGATCAGAGCTAATCATCCAATCAACCAAAACACCTACACCGAAGAAGCGGATCCAAGTAGAATGACTACAGCTGTTTCACAATTGTTATTGATCGTCCGGTCAACTTAAAAATAAACCACAGAGAGATCTCTCGATACTTGTTACCTTTCAGAAGGACCGCTGCAGTATAACAACGTACAGCGCGCCATCTGCCAGGTGCATCTTGCGAGTCTCACCTTCGAGTGCAGAATACTCTGATTGATGCGTATGACGTTCATGCTTTTGTCGCATCAGGTCGGTGTAACTGCGATATTGCAGCTTTACAAAACACCGTCACGACATTGGAAACACTCGGTTCATGTGGATTCCCACAAGACGAAAACGTCCAACATCTAACAAAGATAGGAATTGGTTTGTGATTATGTTATTTATTATTACTGGAGCTCTTTCTTCTCCGTGAAACCAATTCCTATCTTTGTTAGATGTTGGACGTTTTCGTCTTGTGGGAATCCACTTGAACCGAGTGTTTCCAATGTCGTGACGGTTTTTTGTAAAGTTGCAATATCGCAGTTACAGCGACCTGATGCGACAAAAAGATAAACGTCATACACATCGATCAGAGTATTCTGCACTCGAAGGTGAGACTCGCAAGATGCACCTGGCAGATGGCGCGCTGTACGTTGTTATACTGCAGCGGTCCTTCTGAAAGGTAACAAGTATCGAGAGATCTCTCTGTGGTTTATCCAAGCAGGGTTGCCAGATTAGGGGATTTTCCCCAAAAATGAGGGGATTTTTTTCCCTTTGGGGATTTTTTGGGTATTTTTTTTCTGGGGATTTCTTCTGGGGAAAAACATTCAACTGGGTATTATCAGGGGATTTTAGGTCTTGAACAACTTGACTCGAATCCAGTCTAGTGGTCTGATGAATTTTCCCGTTCTTGATTAGGGAATCAGAAAAATTGCAATCCGGAAACGATGTTATGACGAAAGTACTGATGTTTTCAAGATTCATAACAGACAGAGGGAGGCCAATAAAAGTTTCCCCCTCGACCGTCCTTTCCGATCTTGAATCCAGTTTATTACCTCTCATTATTATGACGGTTATGAGGATAAACAAGTTCCATTTTGCGTCGGCTCTGTCGGCACCTCTTATAGAATGGTAGTAAAATTCCCCAATTTATTTATGACCCACCCTACACCTTCCGTCGGCATTGTCGGAGTATTGAATTACGGAAGTATAAACGAAAGTGATCTAAAATATTTTTGGATCAGTAAAGTGGTTTTTGAATTCATCATCATTCTCCACGAAATAATTAATTCGTATCATTTTGTATGTCATGACGAAATGAACTAGTAATACATTTGTTGTTTTTGTATTGAAAAGTTCTGCGAAAAAATCCCTCTTTCTATTCCTCTTTCGCGAAAACTAACCTCATTCATTACAAACTTGCATTGAGGATTTTTTTTTTAAGCAATTCATTTTTGAGGTATTTTGAGACCTACTGAAGATATTTGGAAACAAATATTCAGTAGATACCATAATTTGAAATTATAATAATAAAAAAAATAAATTGGGGATTTTTTTTGAAAAGTCCCGAATTTAGGGGATTTTTGAATTTCGACTAGGGAAATCGAGCCAAACGTTCTGGCAACCCTGTATCCAAGTTAAGTTAACCTGACGATCAATAACAATTGTGAAACAGCTGTAGTCATTCTACTTGGATCCGCTTCTTCGGTGTAGATGTTTCGGTTGATTGGATGATTAGCTCTGATCAAGGGGGAATATTTGTTGATTTATCGACGGATATTCGTCCTTGTGATTATGATATTTATATGATTAACTGAAGCGATAACTTTTAGGCTTCTAGTAAACTAACTCTTGTGAAATTCCGCACGAGTATTCTTTTGATAAATACGAGGTCTGATCAAACTATAAGGAGAAAGATTATTTGGAGCCGCAGTTGACATCATTTTCATGTCATACGTC
This sequence comes from Myrrha octodecimguttata, assembly GCA_958510865.1. NCBI lineage: Eukaryota > Metazoa > Arthropoda > Insecta > Coleoptera > Coccinellidae > Myrrha > Myrrha octodecimguttata. Next base: position 8,602,639 of record OY294063.1, read on the forward strand.
TGATTGCTTGATCCATGGAGATAAGACTTGCTACCTACTTGTTAGTCAGTTTCCAGCGCCGCTAGAGTGAGGTCATATTTATCGCTTCTGTCGCGAATCATGAACTTCGAGCAACGCGTTATATTTGAGTTCTCATTTGAATTACAAAAGAGTGTCAAAAAAATACATGAAAATGTAACTGGAAATGAGAGTTTGGTATGTGGCTATGACCGAGACGAAAATGCCGTATTCCAATGCAAAATCCCCCAAAAGACCCAGCAGTTAAAGTTGTAAATCAAGACCATGCTCACCAGATTTGGGACCATGTGGTGTTTAGCTTTTCCGAAAAATAAAAGGAAAACGTTTTTTCATCATTCCTAACCTGAAAAGGGCACGAAATAGCAATTGAAAATCCCTCCAGAAACAGTCTTACAAAAAAGTTTGAATTCAACGTAGATAAGAGCTGAACACTGAAGACAGTATTTTGAAGAAGATTTAGTACATTTCCTTATAAACTTCTGACTTTGTAATTAAATTCTCACCTTATTTTATGATCAAACCTCGTATAACTATCTGGTTACTGGATTCCAATTTGATTGCGTCTATTCTTCTGCATATTCAGGAGAAATATTTGGAAAATATTGATTTTCATCACATAACATAACTGTTTTCAGGAAAATGTGGATATTTGTACAGGGTGATTCATTAAGGGTGGCCACCGGCCGTATCTCGGAAACCGTTTATCCTATGACTTCCGGAAAAAAAATCTAATGACAAATTCGGCCCCTAGAAAATGATTAAAAATATTTTCAAGTTTGTAGTTCCCCACTAGAGGGCGCAATCTATCACTTTTAAAATATAATCTCATTTTTTACGAAATATTCTCCAGCTAACAGTGGTAAAGAATAATAAAATAAGACTCTACTCTTTCTATTCAACAACTTTTGTTTCAGTAATTTCTCTATATTTCCTATTTTTTAGTGATGGGATGGATAAACTTTTCTTCACGAAAAAAACATTCTTACTCCTGTATGGGTTAACCGATTTTCACGTAATTAGATTTCCTCCGAAGGCTATCAAAAGCAGATCACAGAAACATATGACAACAATATACCGGGTGATCCAATTGAAAACTACAGACTGTTTTATGTCACTTCGCCCTATTTGTGCGTTTTACTGGAAAATTTCAAATGCAATGCTATGATTCTAACCGAATGAGAATAAGCCAAGCATTATCACCTACTGACTTTTCAAAATCGCAGACGAATATCATTGGTCCTTTCGGATTTATTGACATTTTTGTAAATTTTGATCAATGTTGATCCTTTCTGTGAGCTTGAATAAACAGGGAAGTGACTTTATGCGTCATGACAACGCAGCAAAATACTCAACACACATGAAATAACAATGATGCGATAAAATAAAGCAAAAATTTGCACCAACGAAAAGATTTGAACAGAAAAAGAACACTTACACCTAATCAATTCAAATATTTAAAATGTCTAGCATTATTTTCTACACATAAATTCAGTCTTTCTTTCGTCGAGTTGACACTGGCCACAATTTCAGTATGAGAAGAAGCTGCCAGTCGAAATCTATTTTGAATATCCTCACTTGTAGTGGGGGGTGTTCGGAAAACTAAGTCTTTATTCTTCCCCAAAAATAAAAATCTAATACTGTGAGGTCGGGTGATCTTTCTAGCCATGAAAAATTACTCCCTCGTCCAATATACCTCTTTGAGAAGACGTTATATGAATATTCTCTAACATTAGCAGCATAATGCGCCGGGCAACCATCTTGTTGATACCACATATCTAACCTGCTTTGAATAGCAATATTTTCTAAAAGAATTGGAAGATCTTTCGTTAAAATTCAAGCACCTTTGTCTTGTTAATAAGCCAAAATTTCTATGATATTATCCTCATTACGGCTTCTACGTTTTTTATTTTTTCTTCCAAGATATTGAACCTTAACAGTTTCTCGCACTCTTCGTGTCAATCTTTTGAATACCCTTTTGGAATGACGAGGTCTTTCAGGATATCGTATCGGGTATTCGCTTTCAGCTACCGCATTTTCTGAACATTCAAAATGAACATTAAGCATATCATATGCTTCTTCGTTTGAATAATGGGGCATCATAAAATAGTAGTTTGCAATCGTCCTAAAAAACTTTTACAGCTATAGATACCGAAAATGAACAGTATCGCCAAAGCTTACTGGTTCTAAATCAGCTTGTTTCGTTGTTTTGATGAGTTTTTCCTTTCATCTAGTTGTTTAGAGATGAAATAACTCAATTCCTCCTGCATTTCACAGGGTTGATCAATACTTATCAAAATTTACAAAAATGTCAATAACTACGAAAGGACCAATGATATCCGTCTGCGATTTTAAAAAGTCAATAGGTGATAATGCTTGGCTTATTCTCCCCCGGTTAGAATCATAGCATTGCATTTGAAATTTTCCAGTAAAACGCATAAATAGGGCGAAGTGACATAAAAGAGTCTGTAGTTTTCAATTGGATCACCCGGTATATTGTTGTCATATGTTTCTGTGATCTGCTTTCGATGGCCTTCGAATGGAATCTAATTACGTGAAAATCGGTTCACCCATACAGGAGTAAGAATGTTGTTTTCGTGAAGAAAAGTTTATCCATCCCATCACTAAAAAATAGGAAATATAGAAAAATTACTGAAACGAAAGTTGTTGAATAGAAAGAGTAGATTCTTATTTTATTATTCTTTACCACTGTTAGCTGGAGAATATTTCGTAAAAAATGAGATTATATTTTACAAGGGATAGATTGCGCCCTCTAGTGGGGAACTACGAACTTGAAAATATTTTTAATCATTTTCTAGGGGCCGAGTTTGTCATTAGATTTTTTTTCCGGAAGTCATAGGATAAACGGTTTCCGGGATACGGCCGGTGGCCAACCTTAATGAATCACCCTGTACAATCAGGATCCAATTTGGCCATTTCATAAATCATCAGTTTGTTTTATGTGATCGTTCAGAATTCACAGTTCGAGTATGCAACAATATTCTTTTACATTTTTATATTGTTTGCTATGAAACTTTTGATCAATGAGAAATGATTATACTGAAATCCAAACCAGATGAATATGAAATCATGCATCTAAGGTGGATGCGGTTTTCCCATATGAGTCCGGATGAATGGTTTTTCAGCATTTAAAAATTATTTATAATAGAAAATCACCCAGTGGGCATATAAGTGAGGTACGTTTGCTTTTGATGTTTTATTTGAACCGAATGTTCTGTACCTTATGAGAAATGCCAAAAATAATATTTTTGAGCGAATATTTTCAACTAAATGTCCAATCAGGTTGATATTGACTGACTAGTAATATCCCTAAGTCACCGATCAAAAAAGTCCATCGGCCATTGAACAGTTTAATATTTTCCACATTATCGTATATTTATTTTCAAGAAACAAGGGCCTATTGCACCAAGTATTATTCACTGTAGTTTCCTGTAGTTAAAGTCATATTATCGTATAACATTTCCAGCCAAATAGTACCTTCTTTGGAATTCAACTTTTGCTATTTTCTCTTTCAACCTTGTTTCTTGAAAGGGGTTCTTATGATTAGTACAAGGTTGAGAAGTACTCTGGTGAAATAGGCCCCAGGACTTCTAATAATCAACCTCTCTGAATATAAAGTATGTGTAACAAAATAGGAATAGAAATATTCTTTCAATGTCATTCCTGAGTTTTAAAAAATTGGTATCAACGTTCATTGAAATAGAAACTGAAGGATTTCGGTCGATGATGTTTTGCCTCTAACACGAATTATCATACTTTATGTTTTTCTGATTTTATTTCTATACAAAATCATAATATCTGCTATAACATACTTTAACAATTCGCGAATTTTGAATAGTATTAAAAATGGTCAAATCGAAACGCAAGATCAAAGTGGGTGAAACGCTGTAGATACAGCCGACGCTGCCCATTGGCTTGCTAAAAAGAAAAATACACAAAAGGAGAGAGACACAGAGTGGATATAAACCGGTAGGTCACGGAAGGCGTGGAGTTTCGACCGTTTAAACAATCCATATGTGGTGCCAAATTTAAAAGATCGTTTTCTTGTTGAAATTGGAAATTTGGAAAGGCGATTAAATTTCTATCTTTCGGATAGAAGATTTGATTTTAATGATGAAAAAATGCATACAAAAGGCTCAATATGCGAGACCTCTCGTTTCCTGCAAGTAATGCACTTGCACAAACATACTTTTTGATTGAACTCTGATATTACTTAAGGCATTTTATACACTCCAGATTGATCACCAAACACAACAAAACGTTAGCAGTTTATCAACAAGGGCGCAAGGAAGAACATCGGTCGAGGAATAATATTTAATTTTATCCTGAGATAGCCATACCATCAAGCCTCTACACTGAGGAAGCATTATCCTAGTGTATACTGCGGTTTCACGGTTTTACCAATCATCATCAAGATTCGCCTTGTTCTAGATATTTCTGCCTTGTTGGATAGTGGTACTAGCGCCATCTCTGGAACACCTTAGAATTCCTAACCCTCGAGTGCAGAAAACTTCGAGCGATATAGGGCAGCACATAGCTCAAACTTCTCTTTCGAAATTTGGCAGGGAAAGTTGTGCGGATGAGTTGAACCATGAAACTGCAATACACGAATTCTTTGGCCGACGTTTCCTTCGTGTAGAGGGTTTGGTTGATGATTTGGCTAGATAAAATCAAGGTGAAGGAATTCTTCCTTGAGTTTATGTTGACGTATATAAATGGTGCTCATCTCCGTGAACCAAGTCATATTATGATTTCATGCTCTCAAAAATGAATAGACGCATATTACATCAGCAATTATTTCAGCATCCATGAAACCACCATCAGTTCAGAAAAATTAAAGGTAAACCCGCAAGATTTCCCGTCGCCGAGATATTAAAAAGATATTTACATCATTGTACGCAGTGTGGTTTTCTGAATAAGAAATGTGAAATCGAACATAGGCGGTCTCCCTTAATTTGGAAGATATGGGCCCCCAAAGTTCCAAAATGAGACTTTTTCAGGTCCCTTTTTCCACCATAAAAACGATCTCTCACTTCATCTGTATAGTTCACAAACCACTTTTGAACCTTCAACCAACAATATGCAACACTTTTTTCAAGAATAATTGATATTTAATGAAAAAACAATGAAATTACTGGACAACCACTTAACCTCTATTCCTTCTGATTTCGACTCAGTCTAAAAGTGAAGTTTGGCAATGGCGCGAATTTCATCGGTCGGAATCGTGCCATCGTGCGTATTCGTGAATAACAGATTATTGCTGGCGAGAAAAATGAAATATGTTCTTAGTTCTTACTGTTTACTGCCATAATAGGAGAATTCGTTTCTAATGAAATCTACAAGGTTGAAACACATAGTAATGGAATGAGAATACACCCTGATATATATTTCAACGTACATTTTTTTCATATGTGATAGGTCGCCCCTTTCCCAGATTTCCAATGAAATCGAGGTTATTATATAACCCATTTTATTGGAATACCCCGAATCTCATTCTAAACTGGGACTATCTCAAAGACACAAAAAAAACGAAGTAGATAACAACCTCCCTACTTTGAAGGGGATAGAAAGAAAGTTCAAACGAAAATATTGAGAGTGAAACCTTAAACAAATATTATCAATGATTTTGCTTTGATGTTAGAATAACCGTATCTTCTTCAGTGACGGAATTAATTTCCTTACAATCATATCCTTCAACTGTCCATCATTTCATATTTCCCGCCAGCAACTACTCTGCGGTCATAATACGTTGGCCAGCGATGAAGCATACGCTGTTGCCAAGCTCCGCTTCAACAGGCTTCAACATTGAGAAGTATTTCGTAGAAATATAGGTCAAGTGGTTGTCTAATATTTTCACTTTTCTTCCTTTAAATAATGAATATTCTTGAAGAAAAGTGTCGCTATTCGTTGGTTGAAGGTTCAAAGATGATTTATGAACTAGATTTGAGAAGTGAGAGATCATTTTTATGGCGGAAAAAAGGATATGAAATTGCAACAATTTGGATTTTTGGGGGCCCATATCTTACAAACAAAGAGAGACGGCCTATGTTGGCCTTCATAATTTTTGTTCAGGAACTCACACTGCTTACAATGATGTGAACATCTTACTTATAGCTTCACGACGGGGAATCTTGCGGGTTTACCAAATTAAATAATCATCTTATTCCAAAAGAATGCTGTTTCTGAACTACATGGTAGGATATTCCAACATTATCATTTCAAGAAGAAACGAACTAGAAGTAGGCTCTGAATAGTCGGACGTGATCATGCATTCTCGATAATTCGACCCGACTGTGAAGCTCAGGTTCACATGCACAAACCAAAGGTGAATTTAAGTTTAACTGTCCGCCTAAGCTTTCATAGCATATTCCAGCTCGTTTTTCGTTAAAAGCAAACAAGCTGCAGGATTAGTGTGGTTTGATTTACCTCATTGTCAGTTCCTACATCGAGGCAAATGGGCAAACAATGGTGGGGTTTGATTCTAGCAAGAGCTGTGTAAAGAGACAATTTCCCGATAGGAATACCCATACCACATGCTCCCAAATCGCCCAATCCCAATATTCTTTCACCATCCGTAACGACAATAGCATGAACATCAGGTTCGGGCCTGTAAATATGTCTTTAGGTTATAAAACAAACATTAGATAATAACTAGAAACAAATAAAATCCAGTGATTGTTTGTTGTCTGCACAGATAGAACTGTTCATATTCTACAACGGCATTCGGGAAAGAATATTTCTTGATTTATGATATATTGATGAATATTGGTCCTTGTATTTATGTTGAGAAATATGGTAATATGGGGAGAATTACAAAGATATCACAATAATAATATGGAAAAAAAAGAAATCAATAAACATCTGGAGGTCCTACAAAATTCCATCATAGATGATTAAAGGCTATGTTGAAGAAGATGTAGAACATATTCGTATTTCAACATTTTGCGAAGCAATGATCAAGTTTATTTCAGTGAATTATTCATTCGGTATACAGCATGTACATTACAAGATTTAAACATGTGAATATCTGCTCCTTTCAGTCCTGTAACTGACAACAATTCATGATACAATGAAAGAATTCTTCCATTCGAGCATGCCTGTTATTACCCAATGAAATGTTAATGATTTCGAATCAAAATGAATTGCTTTGAGTACGAAAGATTATGAGATTCGTTTTATGGGAAAATGTATATACTTCGAATTCGATTAAAATCGCTACAATTTTTAAATATTCTAATGTTTAAAATAGCAACTACACATGGTTCTTTTGCTTCAAACTTAAAAAACAAAGTCTTCTGTTTCTTTTTTGAGAAGCATATGATACAATTAGGTGACATGAAGTAAACTCTGTAATGTCAGCTTAAAAAGGTCAAAGAAGAGAAATATCGAATGATTATGATTCAACTAATAGAAACAATATTCAAATAATTACACATTCTAGTTTCCTAAGTAACTAACAAAACATGAAACTAAAAACAAAGAAAGAAGACGGAACAATCATCCTCGAATATTAACAGTCATATGGATATCAGAATAGTGAGAGAGACAATAGCACCAAAACAGAAAAAAAATTTCAGAAAGCAATGCCGTGAAGGCAGCAGCTTTTGCGCGCATTTTCAATGTCGATTACCGCTTCAGCAACGAATTTGAACATGCACGCAGAAGCTGCTGCCTTCACGGCAGTGCTTTTTGAAATTTTTTTTCAATAAATTACTGGATTTCAATTCGATCTAATCTGTATTTTTGGAAATATTGGAAAAATAAAATTTTGAATGGGTATATCTACGGAATTATTGGGCGGATTTTACCCATTCACGAATTCGACCTTCGTAATTAAGCCCCAAACCTACTCTACAAATATCGAGTTTCGAAGTCATTTCTTCCGGAAATTATTGTGCTTACGGTAAGCCTAACGGCCGACTGCGTAAACACAATATCTTCCGAAAGAAACAACTTAGAAACTCGATATTTGTAGAGAAGGTTTGGACCTTAATAACGAAGGCCGAATTCGTGAATGGGTAAAATCCACCCAATGATTCCACAGATATACCCATTCAAAATTTTATTTTTCCAATATTTCCGAAAATACAGATCAGATCGAATTGAAATCCAGTATTTCATCGAAAAATAACAGTTCGAAGTTTCTTACAGAATTTAATGAGGATGATATGATAAGAAAATCATAGACATTTTTTTTTCAAATTGTTCTAATGACACGATTATCACGAAATTTCGCAAAAAGTTGTCTTTCAGTATCTCAAACCTAGCTGTGAAGTTTTATCAGGACTGAATCAGTATTTCTCGAGTTATACCGAAAAAATCAACGATATCGAGAAGAAAACCTCGGACGGACAGCCGGCCGGCCGGACAGAATCGATTTTGACACCGGATTCGTCATCAGTGAGTACAACCTAGTCGATTGAGACCATTTTCGGCTCAATCATCCAAAATTACAGACATTTGGACAAAACGATAGCACGCTGTTTCCCTAGAACATGCGCGCAAAAAGATCAACCCCTATAACAGACGCCACAGCACGATCTTACGATCCATACAACCGACGCTGTAAATCAGCTTGGTAGAGTGGAAGGTACTAGAGAAAAGAAAAAGAGAGAGCGAGTTGGGTCGACACAAAACGCCACGAAGTTTCGATAGTTTAAACAGCATTGGCATATTGATGTGGAACTAAATTTTAAAGATGGTTGCCCTGTTGAAAATTGAAATTTTTTACCGTAATTTAATTTTTTCAGTATTCTTATGGAGGAAATAAAATCGATTCAAATAATAAAAAAGTACATGCAAAAGACATATTCGATAGTGAATTTGATATAATTAATTATGGGATTGAATAATGAGGGAGCATGATGAATATATAATGATACATAATTGTATCATGTGTTTTCCAAAGAAGGAAAAAGTAGAGTAAGTGTTTTTAATATGTATGCCGAAGAATGATGTATGATTGCTAGTCAATGTTAGAATTTGTCAAAATTGGTGCTTATTCAATTCAGTGTTATTTAAGTTCCTCACAATTGAGAGATCCTTAGACAGTCCGAAACTCTAGCGAAATAATATACTTTTGCCTATAAACCGAATACCATATATTTTCAGTTAATGATTTCGTATAACGCTTATTACAGAATCAGGTTCATCCCCAAAAATAATCACTTTTCAACATATCGAATTGAAGCTTTGAACATTGATAGTACAGGGTTTCCATAGACTAAAATAATTAAGGATGATTTCCGGATTAACCGGAAATGTACGTAACTTTCGATTCAATGTCGATCAAATTTTTTTTAGGAAGTTATACGTACGTTTTAGTCCCTTTCGAGGAATAAGCCTTCTGCTCCAACTCCAACTATACTGCGTCTGTCATCATTTGTTATCTGGAATAGTCTAGAAATTACTTTCAGTAATTTTCGAACCATAGAGCAATATCATAGAGAACATTTTCTTCGCAATTCCATGGAGCATTCGATTTCTAACCTTCATTACAAAAACATACTTCAAAAATTACTGAAACTCACAATCTTTTGAATGATTCGTACGAACTATATTCCCTTCATAATTCAACGAAGAATTCGAATATTCGAAAATTAACTTTAATATGGAGAAAAGAGGGATACGTACATTTCCGGTCGAAGTGGAAGTCATAGACAAACATTATTCACACTAGTCGATACGAAAAAATCTCTAGTATCAATGTACTAAATTCCGATCTGAAATCTTGAACACTGAAGTTTTTATTGGGGGTGAACATGATATTGCCTAGTATGAGTTGATGAAATATCATGACAATATCCCATAATACCTAAAATTACCTGGTTCCAAATACATATATCTGTTTCGATTACAAAATGCCTGTTATATTTCTTGATCTCTGGTTATCACAAGGCAGAGAAATAAGCATATATTATTGTACATCAGGCAACATAGTCAACTGACCTTTCATGAGTTTTCAGCTTCTCATTTTTATTTTCCTCAATGGATTTGAGGTTATAATTATTGTATTAACTTCTTTAAAGAGGCTATTCACAACTAACAGTTTTTTTACTTAGGTGACCGAATAAATACCCAAACATCCCTTCCATATTGTAAAAAGTATAAGAATTCAAAATTGATCATTGCAACTCTCCCTCAAATCAGTAATTCACTTTCTATTTTTATGGAAACCATAATCCATTAAGCTCCCTGATACATAGTGCGAATATGTATCAATAAAGGATTTGTTTATTCCTATCATGTTTTGAAAGGGAGTATTTTTCCAAAGTCCAGCTTTTCCAACCCAGAAATTGGTGGTTAGATTTATTACAGAATCTTAAATTATTTTGTAACGTTACAAAACGCTCCACTGTCGATTTCAGTTTCCATCGCGAAAATACGTCATACTAATAATTTCAATTCCAATCGCAAGCAAAAACGCCTTACTGAAATTATATGATCGGTCGCTAAAGAACGCTCATCGCTTTGACAGTTGAGTGTGTGTTTCGCATGCGCGACCCTTCCAATTCGGTCTAGCGATGGAAAGTTCTTTCTTTTGTGCGTAAGAATTTGAAGATTCAACACCTTGCTAGAGTTTAACGAATAAACGAACTTCGTAATCCATTAACATCGTGGAATTTTGAAGTTTTATTGTTTCTTATAAGACGTCTATTCAAAAGGCGGTAAGTACTACGTATATCCCGACCAATATTTTTGCTTTTGTGAATGCCAGATTGTGATTTCTGATTTATTTCATTCCATGCAGGTTACACAGGTTAACATTTTTCCTTTGTATGATATTGTGCATTTGATTTCTTGTCTCATTCTTATTATCGAATAACGTGCTCTTATTCCTGAGCTCTAGATATTTCATCTCGTATTTATTAACTTGTAAATTGTTTCAATAACGTCTAGAGTCGTTGGGAATGAGATCACGTGTTACAAGCACTATCTTATAGTTTTTAAAATTTGCAGTCTTTGTACCGGGGCTACCGCCTACTACATGATCTTTGTACCGGGGCTGTCGCCCACTGAATCATCTTTATACCGAGCTACCGACTACTGGATTATCTTTTTACTGGGACTAATGCCCATTTGAATATCCTACTACCGGACCCAAAGTTTAACTGGATCATCTTGGAACTGGGAGCAATCATTACTGGATTATCTTAATACTGGAGCTGATTATGACTGGATTACCGTTTTACCGAAACTAATTATTACTGGAATATCTTAATTCTGGACTTCTGCTCTGGATGGAATTTCTTGAATTTGGACTACCTGCATAATACCTGTATTTTGAAGGATCATACCACCGGATCCTTACTATTAAGATAAGTGCTTCTTCGAATCCCGGATCTCAGATTCATTGTACCTAAATTTGTGTTTGTAAATAGCAATTTTAATTGTAAAGTTGAAATAAATAGATAGGGAGTAAGAGGTTGCATCATTACCACCAGATTAACGATTAGGGATACATTCAGGAGTTAATTTAATTCCAATTTCTTTTCATAGAAATCATCACAGTATTTCTTGTCTATGATAGAAATGAGACTTTTATAATTCCGACATTTTTTAGCGACAGTTAACTGTCAGTTGAAGTTTAGAGGAGAATGCATATTATGTTGACAAGTCATTTGGCAGCAAGTAAACACAACACGCGAACACAGGACTTTTATTCACAATGAACGAAACCCACAGATCTTCGGCAGCACTTTGGTAACGAGTAAGGGGTGCTGGATTTAACTTATTCCGCACGGCGATGAGTACTCTTCCTCCTTCGACCTTTCAGCTGGTACTTGATTCTCGATCTAGTCTGAAATCCTCGAGATCCACCAGCTTAGTCATGAACTGAGTTGTTGAGCTATGCTCTGTTATGCAGATAATGTCCGGCTGAAATGTTACTGAATTTTTATAAAAGTTGTGAAGTTTCGTGCGGAGCTCCCTACAGTTCTGATAAAAACACTTAACCCCAATATTTAGAGTATACACTCGATGAGAATAAATTTACCTTCCTACGCCGATCGCTGCTTCAGATATTTTTCCAAATTGTTATCGTCGTTTATGTTGAATATCTTTGAAGATTGTGTCTTCCTCACTAAGATGTTTACATTTAGTACACGAACAAACTTGAAATTATTAGCTTTGGCAGCTTCTCGTGTGTTCTTGAAGAGAATTTGGCACCGAACGACAGATGTTCATTCATGAAGAATTCATGTGGTATCTTATTCGCTTTGAAACCATAACGATTTTTATCATTCTTGCGAGCTATTTAAGCTGCTTCTTGAAACGTATCGCTATTCAGTAAATCCAACAATTACATTTTTGGGCTTTCGTGTTTCCGGAGACGGCACTCTGGACACAGCATCGATCATGTCTGGGTTGACAGACTGCTTCGAAAAAACTACCTATTTCAGTTACGGTATTCACAAGATTCTCCCCTCAACTCTCAGGTATACCCTGTATTTCTATGTTATTCGCTCGTTGATGACATATTACTTATTCGTTTATTCGGAGAGTTTATCTCGGACTTGAGTTCAACATTTTCTTTCCTCAATTTTTCCATAGACCTAAGTATTCTTCTAAAGTGGCCAACCTTCCCTCAAAACCTGTTAATCTGAGCAGAAATTAACTGACTCTTGAAGTTTCTGCATTTTGTCAATCATTTTCCTCATCAATCCCGGCTAATCATCATGCAAGGCGCTTACACCGCGATTCATAATCTGTCATTCATAATCTAGTTGTTGCTTGGAAACATTGGAGCATGTGGAATTCGCATGAAAGAAGTTGCCACAAAAACCATTACATTCCAAAGCTGGGTTGTTCTTAGATATTTGTTTCGTACAGAATTTGCAGGCTGCCATAATTGCTGAACGATGTTGTTTTTACCAGGATGAAAGAATAAGAACATTAATATAATCAAGTTGACTCACTAGATATCCAGATAATGGTTTTCAGTAGATATACTTGGATTGTACTATTTGATTAACTGTTACAATAAACACGTGTAATTCGTACTTAAGTCTTAATATACACACACACATTTGTATTATTTCAAAAAAATCTGTATTATTTATTAAATCATTAGCAATACATTAAAAAAATAGCGCAAGAAACAACTTACCAATTTTTAAGAACGTCGTACACATGTCCCTTGTCATTAATGGTGATAAAAAGTCCATGTGGTCTCCTGTAGATCAATCCAAATCTTTGGCAGGCTAAACCAACAGTGGGCGTATATACTATAGGTAAAAGTTGCTCTATATTTTCTGATAAAAGTCGGAAAAACAATTTTTCATTACGGTCGTGCAACTCTGAGAGGTAGAGGTATTTATTCAGGGGTTCTTGATAATTTTCTACAGACATTTTACAGAGTTGTAATTGTTCGTCCTGAGATTTGTACCGGGCTGGTTGTAGGCCATGGATTCCAAGTGCTTGGCGTTCCTCTAACGTGAATGCTAAGCCCTGAAATAGATCAAATTATGGGTATTTAATATCGAATGAAATGAAATTGATTGTAAAGGGGCCACGTAAATGAAAGATCCAATTTTATACGTAGTTTCAATTCAATGGGTCGTCGACATTTCACGATTATACAGGGTGGTCCTGAACTGTAGGTAAGAATGAAGAGAATTGATTGCTCAGATGATATCAAGAATGAAAGTATCAAATACGTGAGTCCGCAAACGCTCCATTTTCGAGACATTTGGGGTGTTTAATAGATTGTTTCAAAGAATTTTCCTCACAGCATAAGCCCTTCTATAGATACTCAACTGCAATAGACAGGAATATTACATTCTGATGTTTACATCAAATTACATGTCCATCGCCCATATAAATCTTCTTCTCTGTGGTGCGCAGCTATCGTACGAGGAAAAAACAGGCACTGACGTCAAGTCCTGAACTTTAAAGCGCTCTTGCAAATTCGAAGTCATTTCCTCGCGAAGTATTGCATGAATTTTCATGCCTTCAGTTTTCAACTCCGTACTGAATTTCAACTCGATCACGTCTATATATTTGGAAATATTTGTAAAATACTTTTTCGAATGGATTTTCCTACGAAATCATTATGCGTATTCTTTCCATTTACGAATTCGGCCTTCGTAATCAAACTCAAAACCTACTTCATCCACTTCAAGAAAAACGGAAAAAAGGGAGGAGTCGAAACACGAAATTCAAATCTCCGAAAAATGGTATAAATACATTTCGCTCCGCTCTCAAAACGGACTCAACTCCAACCCATCTGCATTCACCGCTAAGAAGACATTCTATCTATACGCTGCATTCCTGACCGACATCTGCATTCATCTTTATCCGTGTCAAGGCGAAGAAATTTAAGAAGATCCAACGCATCAACATCTGGTTTGTTACCACCCTCGACGACGGAAGCGCTCCCGACATTGCCGACGCGTCCCGGCGTCAGCGAAGAACCACCTGTCAGCACCCAAGGAGATTTACAACAAGAATTGTTAGCCTGTGCCTTCCAACAAAAAGAATTTTATTGCCTTTCGAATTCACTTTTGTTGTAACACTCGACAGAAAAATAAACAGGCTAATCCCTTTTCAAATCAAACACGCAATAAGCGTGTTTGATTTCACAGGACACACGACCCAACATTTGAAAATATCGAGTCTCTTAGGGTAAGAACACATCGGAGCGTCGATCCTCGCTCAGATCTTAGGCTGGAGAATCGCCTGGAGCATAGTATGGTACCCGGGATCCTCTATCATACGTCGTAGTATCATTTTGAAAATGATATCATTTGAATGATGAATTTTCATAGGAATTTGAATATGTTTGTACATATTTCATTGGGTTTCCCCTTAATTGTGACTAAATAAACCAACCTATTTGCATCAGTTGACAAATTAATTATGTTTGATTTGAATTTTTGCGCGCATGTTCTAGGGGAACAGCGTGCTATCGTTTTGTCCAAATGTCTGTAATTTTGGATGATTGAGCCGAAAATGGTCTCAATCGACTAGGTTGGACTCACTGATGACGAATCCGATGTCAAAATCGATTCTGTCCGGCCGGCCGTCCGTCCGGCCGTAGACACGATAACTGTCGACAGAAGCAAGCTAGCAACTTGAAACTTTCAGGGTAGGTCGCGCATCAGAATGCCGCGGTTGAGTTCGTTAATGGGCCAAATCGGTCCAATAGTTTTGGAGTTATAGCCACTTGAAATTTTGAAGTTATTTATTTTTTATTTCGGAAACTACCTGAACGATTGGATTCAAACTTGGCAGTTAGGTGGAGTACAACGAGGCGCAACTTTGAGCCAAGGATCAGGATCATATTGTCAGTGAATTTTGAAAAAAATTTTTTTCGAAATTTTTTTCCAATAAATTTTTTTTTTCGGAAACCATTCATCATACCAAAAAAAAAACTCCACTCACACTTTGACCTTCTAATTTCATAGCAGTGTACCAAATTTCAGTTCGATACGATCATAAGTTTAGGAGATATTGGGAAAAAATATGTCAATTTTCGAGGTTTTCTTCTCGATATCGTTGATTTTTTCGGTATAACTCGAGAAATACTGATTCAGTCCTGATAAAACTACACAGCTAGTTTTGAGATGCTGAAAGACAACTTTATGCGAAATTTCGTGATAATCGTGTCATTAGAACAATTTGAAAAAAAAATTTCTATGATTTTCTTATCATATCATCCTCATTAAATTCTGTATGAAACTTCGAACTGTTATTTTCCATGAAGTACTGGATTTCAATTCGATCTGATCTGTATTTTTGGAAATATTGGAAAAATAAAATGTTGATTGGGTATATCTACGGAATCATTGGGTGGATTTTACCCATTCACGAATTCGGCCTTCATAATTGAGATCCAAACCTTCTCTACAAATATCGAGTTTCTAAGTTGTTTCTTTCGGGAGTTATTGTGTTTACGCAGTCGGCCGTTAGGCTGACCGTAATGGGATAATGCAATTAATATGATATGAGTCATGTGGAAACAAAACTGAGCGCTAAAATAATAGAGGTCAACTGAACCTAAGTAGGGACTTCCTCTTCATTTTGCCACTTCCAGATAATATATTTGATAAACAATGTAAGCTCCCACGCATTCCATGTTGAGTAATGAAGTTGATACAAGTATTTCGAATCTATTATAATATTTGGGTATTGAGAATGCATGTGCAGAAATTGAAAGATCAGTATTCAGTATTTCAAGTTTCTAACGCGGTCGTTTCATAAAGACACTTTCATTTCATTTAAATATCTTGATTTTGTGAAATTCAAGCACACTTGTTGATGTAAAAATGAAGAGGAAAGTACCCCGAAATTTTAACAAATATCAAAAACTTATACTTTATCGAAACCTGTAATGAATTGAATGAAATGAAATCATTGTACTAAATTTATTCGGGTTTTTGATTATCAGCGTCGTCAGATGAATAGAATGAATTATAATTCTAAAAAAGGCGCGAATCAAATTTTACATAAATCTTCAGTAATTTCACTAAATTTCAATTCGATGGGATCTGTATTTTTGCGCGCATGTTCCAGGGGAACAGCGTGCTATCGTTTTATCCCAATGTCTGTATGTAATGTAATGGGGGTTTTTCCTGAATTTGGGTTATTACTGCAAATGCAAATTTGAACATAATTATTATGGGTTTGATTCATCATATTCCCAAATTACCTTCAGAAAGTATTCAAAATCAGGTCTCAAAATTGGGGTTTGGGATTTGTCATGCATGCACGAAGTGACAACGTTGTTTAGTAGAATTGCTTTTTCTGCAATAGAATAACGAAATATTTATTCCTATTCTGTGGTACACACGTGTTCTTTGTCAATATAACCAAACAATTTCCGTTTGCGAGTTGTCAGTAATATGACAGTATGACAGTCTTTGCTCTTCTTTTTCTATTCCTTGGTCGTTGTCTTCTACTCTAACCAGATCGAAGTATAGCTATCTCTGTTTTCCTAAGCGGAGTATCACATTTGACGTCCCTTCTGAGCATTAATTCTCAATTGTTCAGGAATATTTTCTTTTTCAATAGTACCCCCTCAGTTATGTTTTAAGTATGACTTTCCTTATCTGCCAATGATGCTTACCTTATTGAGTCTTGGATCTCTTAAGTGATCTATGCCCATTATTTGTGATGGTGTGAGGACGTCTCCAGTAACTTCATGGTATCCTCTCCTATGAGTCTTCTCATCTAAAATAATTCTTATTGCTTCAGACAAGGAAGATGTATTCAGTTTGAGGTTCCTTGGAACTCTGAAAAAATTTATGTTTGTTGACACCGAACATGATACACTTTTCATTAGATATATCTAGATAGAAGGTTTGAAAAAAATATAACGGGCTCAAACGAACATATGGAATCCTCGTTTCACATTACCACGGCAACCAGGCAAACGACACGATGTACCTGATGGTTGGGCGAAGAATTGGAGAGAACTAATAACGAAAGCTGAACTCGTGAATTAGTTAAATATACCCAATGATTTCGCATATGCAGGCCTGGAAAAGACAGCCGGAAAGATGAAAAACTCAACGAAGGTTAGAATCGAATGGCAGTGGAGCAGTGGAACAATCGAATCCTAAGCGAGATGCCATATCGAACAAACTACTGTTTTCTTGCAATGGCAACGTGGGAGAGCCTCTAGGGTGCATTACTAAAAGATCGAATAAATAATTAGTAGCACTCTAAACGTAAAATGGTACTTTGGTGATCAATCGATTGAGAAAATAATACATTCATTCATTTAGCCGTTGAAGATCGACCGATATATTTAAGTTCCGCCATTTATGAGAGTTAGACAAATGTGCATGTTAACAAACATGCAGTATAAGCAAGATTGATAAAGCACCAAAAAGGTTTAAGAATTTTTTGAAACGATGATAGAAAAAGAATGAAAATAGTTCATTTCCAAGTAATATCTCATTCGCGGATGAGTCATAGTTTTCCTTGAATATAAAACATAACCCATCAGTAAGTAGTAAGGTATTCTGAGAAACTTGATGTTTGGACAGGAATACTGTGTCATTCATAGTGACGAATCAATTCCCTGCAGGTGATGTTTATTGTCGAACTGATATGGTTTAACGCATCCCATGTTTGGAGTGCAACTAATTCTGTATTCGATCTCGTAGCTTGGTACTGAAGAAGCTTTGTCATTACAAGAGAACGGTGGATATTCGATATGGCATCTCGCTATGGTTTCGATTCTTCCACTGGTCCACTGGATTCTGACCCTCGTCTAAAGTAACGAGGACTTTCGCATCTTTCCGACGGTTTCTTCTAGACCTGAATTTGCATTCGACATTTGATTTTTCAAAATATTTCCGAGAGATCAGATCTAATAGTTGGCTGAAAAATCTATGGATCAATTTTAGGTAACACAGGTTCGTGATCGGGCAAACAGTCTGTAGCTGAGTTAGAATGCATATCATCATAAAAGCATTTTTTTTCGAGAATAACGCTAAGGTTGCTTTTTTGTTAAAAAATGTTCCAGAGTTTAATTTTTTCATTTCAAATTTCAATGAGATCACTAACTCAAAAATATGAAGCAATTTTACGATATCCCTTACTATAATCTCCGTCACTGATGAGATTCAGTCAATTGTTGTGCGCATGTTCTAGGGGAAAAGAGTGCTATCGTTTTGTCCAAATGTCTGTAATTTGCGATTATTGAGCCGAAAATGGTCTTAAACGACTAGGTTGGACTCACTGATGACGAATCCGGTGTTAAAATAGATTCTGTCCGGTCGGCCGTCACTGCGATAACGGGCGTACGGAGGATTCTATCGACTTGCATTTCAAAATAAGAAGGTTGAGTTCGTTAATGGGCCGAATCGGCCAGATAGTTTCGGAGTTAAAACCATTTGAAATTTTGAGGTTAATTTCCTCATATTTCAGAAACTACTGAAGCGATTGGATTGAAACTTGGCAGTTAGTTGAAGCATAACGACGCGCAACTTCGAGCGAAATTTCGTTGAAATCGTATTGTTACTCAAATGAAAAAAAAAAATTTCAAAATTTTTTTCGAAAAAAAATTTTGTTTCTGAAACTATCATTCATATTCGAGAAAAATTTCAGATATACCTTGAACTTCATGTTTCGAAGCAGTATATCAAATTTCAATTCGATACGGCTATTACTTTTGGAGATATTGGGAAAAAATTTGTAGAATTTCGTGGTTTTCTTCTCCATATCGTTGATTTTACCCATTGACGAATTCGGCCTTCGTAATTATGATCCGAACCTTCTCTACAAATATCGGGTTTCTTAGTTGTTCTAGTACTTGATTGAAAAATTATGGCATTGGGATCGTACAGTATGCAGTGAGGACCATATGAAAAAGGATTACCAAATCTCTACATCCGAAAGTGGAGCTGAGTCTGGCAGAGTCAATACGTGTAAAGATGACCGCTTTGGTAACTGTTGGCAGTTTACTTTGCCGGACGACAACCAACAATACACTCATGACGTATAAGAGGCACCTATGAGCTGTTACTTGGAATAACGTTGCTAGAAGAAATCTTTCCTCTACTTGCGCTACTTTGCGCAACGGGGGGTACTTCCAGGGAATCACCTCATGAAGCATAGAGTGTAAACAGACGACTGCGATACGTCGACTGACGATCTTTTGACGCTGCTGTCTTGCATATTGTCACTGTAGGATCCGGTAAATGCTTCGACTATTCACCAGTAACCGTGAAAGATCGACGCGAACAAATATTTTGAACTTGTTATTATTATTCGGACGAAATGGATCTTAATAATGACACAATGCTCAAGAATGTGAGTACGAGTCTGCGCATCATTATTATACTTCTAAATACGCAATTTCCATTTGATTGGATATGTAGTTTCGGAATTATTGGAAAAAAACTAAGAACAATCGAACCCAAAAACTCCGAAACTACTGAACCCATTTGGCTGAAAAGAAACATCAAATTCCTAGGCCAACAATCATGTATAAAAAGTTCATATTGAAGTAGTCAGCAACAATTTACAAAGAAATTCCATAATATTTTTTCAACTATTTATAATAAATGTCGTCCATCCGAAAAACCTCAACTTTGGTGATGAAAAATCGGAGAATGTTTGTTATATTTTATAGACTTGGAACTTCCTGCGAATATTCATTTCAAATGAAAAAATAAACTTCTATAAATCCTTCCAGTGATACTTTTTTGCATGCATATTCAGGAAGAAGAGGAACAACATTTTCAAGTAAATTATTTTGGTGTTTAATTACAATAAATCGAGACGAAATCCTTGGAAAATCAAATCAATTAGCAGTTCCCTCAGAAGGAGGAGAGTTCTTCATTTCGTTGCGAAGAAGACATCGAAAAAGTATCAATTAAAAATAGTCACGGCCTGCATAACTCTAACCGCACACTCTGGGGCGCTATTTTCGAGTCATCCGAATCACTTTCGCATGCGAATGTGAGGTGTAGATTCGGCCAAATGTGACAGTTTGGCAACGTGTTGTTTTTCCTGAGAATTTGTATTTGTAGGCAATCCTTATTACATGCCCGAAGCTGACATGGTATTCAAACGAAAACACAGTGGATACCTACTTATTAATGTTTTTGATGAATTTTACAGTTTGAAATTGTTTTTAATGGCACTCCTTTTGATTTAATAATTATTTCTGTCCTCTTGTGAACTAATATTAGTGATGGAGTGAATATCCGAAAGTTGAAACGAAAGACGATGTGGATTAAAGCCTTGTTAAACAATGATTGAAGGTAGGATATATATTATATTGTACCCAAATTCTATTTGTAATATTTATGATTAGTTTTGTTTTAGGTATCGAATGGGTATATCGTCACCTGAATATCTAAAATCAATTATACAAAGCTTCAGGAATTGAATTATGCTGTGAATATACTACATCTGAGGTGTCGAATAGCAGTTTCGGCACAAGGTGTAAATGCAGACTTTTAATACTTTGAAGGCTCAAAAACTGTTAGTAATTTATAGGTACAGAATATTGGTAACAATATCACAATAAATGAAGCATATACAATATGGAGTGTTTAATTTAAAAAATCATGGTTGAACAAAGCATTTTAAATACCTAATTTGAACTTTGTGATCGCAACAGAAGTTGCATGTATAGTTAAATTGAACTGAAATGGTAATGGTAGATTAATTAGTCTCAGTTTGAGCTCATTTGCAGGAGAATTTGAATTTTTTTTGACATTGAGGTTTTCTCAAAAATTAATGAATTTTTTTCGGTTAAAATACAGTTGATTGATATTGTACAGGGAAAAATTGTTGAAGAATATTCACAAGAGCAATGCAACAAACAATAATTTTGTTGAACGTGTTCTATATAAATAGTTGATTTTTGGTGGATAAAACTGAAAACTAATGAAAATCCTATATACAGCGCCGAAAATGTGAAAAATTAAAACGGTAGTTTATCTGGAATCGATAAAAGTTTTTTCTGGATCAACTATTCTACCCGGAAAGAAAGTTTTTCTGAATAAAATTTGAAATTTTTTATTGAGATCAACAAGATTGGTCTGTGTTAGTAGTATCAAATTTATATAGGACATGTTCCGCAAATCAACTTGGTTATTTTGGTTGCCAGTTTTCCATTCCGTAAATATGAAATATTCGGTTGGTTCCTGAAAAATGTTAGTTACGGAATTTAATTGATGAAAAAAACGTTCTTCTGTCACCAGAACGATAGTCAATGTTCTATGGTAACATATCCATAGTATAGAACAATCTTTATTTACTTTATGATCCGTAGCACATAGAAGAGACAACAATCAACAATAGAAAAATTACTAGCAATGGTCTATGAATTATAAGGTAAATAAAGATTGTTCTATGCTATGGATATGTTACCATAAAATATTGATTGTCGTTCTGGTGCATAGACTTAATATGTCTATGTTCTGGTGACAGAAAGATTGCTTTTTCATCAATCAAATTCCGTAATTACCCTTTTTTCAGGAACCAACCGAATATTTCATATTTACAGAATGGAAAACCTGCAACCGAAATAACCAAGTTGATTTGCGGAACATATCCTTTATAAATGTGACACTATCAACATGAAATCAGGAATCCCAACTCAAATTTCAGCCTTACAAAAAACCTATATTTGGAAGGAATTATCTTGTTTGAGGAGCCGAGGCATCTTTTATTACGGATATTTATAAATAACGCGACCCTTATGATGTCGAATTTGTCCTGAAATTCCCGTTCCCCAGTAATAGTAAATTTGTGAAGAAAATTGTGGGTTGGCAACTTGGGCCGAAGTCGTCTATTATAACTTTGTGTTCCACAGAATAAGAGCGTTCAGTTTTTCCAGTACATATATTAAGCATAACACATTGCATTCATCGGAAAGGTGGCTAATAATAACAAAAAAATATTTTCCAAACAAGTATGCGTTTCTCTTGAAAATGCACAATATGGAAAGAGTATAACACATTCAAATTATATTTATAGATAACTGCTATTTATAAACAAGAGTCTGCGGCACACCTAGCTATTGTATAAAAGGTTAACGTTTAGCAAATTCAAATACCCGGTGGCAAATATTGATTCATCTCTACCTGAAGAACACGAAAATCAGCTTATTCATAAAACCTAACCAACTGGTTGAATCATAACACTACAAATTTTTAAATGCAATTTACTCACAATAAAGCTTTGGGTAATACTGCAAACATTTTTAGAACCAACGGAATATACAGCTTAACAGCTGATTAAGGTTACACAATTGTTATCAACACTGGACAGGATATCTATTTCTGAAATAAATCGATGACATAGAAACAACTACATTCTGTGGTTGTCATTCAAATTCAAGATGTCAAATTTTTGGTGATGGTATAACCGAAACAGACGAAACCGAGGTAAATAATAGAGGGGTTTTAAGCCATCCAAAAATTCCCGTTATTTTGGAGTGGTTGTGGCTATTTCTCCTTACGCTAACGATAATACCCACTATGGAAGTAAGACTTTTTAAAATCTCTTACTTTGTACATCGTAAACTGACAAATGACGATCAGTTTGTTTTGTATTTCCTAACCTCAAAATTTTTGGAATAATTTCATGTAGGTAGAAAGGAATAATTTACCTTTTCCTTCGTGCATCACAGGTCACAAGCGGCTTTGACAGATGAGAAAGGCTGGAGGACCAACAACAATGATAGTGGTTACCTAGTGATGTAATAATATACAGATAGCGCCTAGAGAGAGAGGAATCAATCCAACCATGAGAAAGACAGGCAGTGGTTTGAGGACGATTTGGTTAGCAGTGTTCTTCCTTAATCTTCATGAGATTTCGACGGATATTATGAAATATTCTTAGAATTTTTGTAGTACTTGATTGACTATCACATTTCTTCTTGGAGTATATCATCATAAGTGTTTGGTGTTTGGACTACAATGTTTTATTCCGTTTTTATTTGACTGTTCAAAACACAAACAATATTTGGAAATGATGAATTCTTGTTCATTCATGGATATACCATCAAATTTCACCAGAATAAAAGCACATTGGTTCACTGTTGAAGCTTCAAAAATAACGATTCAGCCTTCGCAAAAATTCAAGTACTTATGCTGCAAAAGTGCAGACAGAATTTATCAAAGACAAAACTTAACTCCTGGGACAACGTTTTCGTCTCATGATTTTATTATCAATTGCGAAAGGAAAGCTTTGAAATGGAAGCAATTGCTTTGTATTTTAGACAGTCATGTTAAGAACTTAAGCTCCTCAGAGCAGTTGATCAACCAAGATCTCTTCGTGAATTATTCTTTGATACTTGTGTCGAGTGTTAATTGATTTTTTACTGTCCTTCCACAGGCAGCGCAGCAGTAAATACAGTCAGGCTGTGACTGAAAGAAGAGCATTTCAGTGTACTATGGATATTGTCTGAGGAAATTCCTTGAAAAATGTTTAATATCAACAAAGAGTATTTTATGAAATTTAAACATTACCTAGTAGAAGGTTATACTCTCAAATAAATTTGAAAACGGCTCAAAAAATCTCCACAGAATACTATTCAATAATTGAAGTTTGCTAATAACTTGATTTTAATACAAACTAGCTACAGGTTTTCATTATTTTAGTGGATGGGACTGATAGCTGCTGAGTTCATTCTCAGAACACACCCGATATCCTAACTGGCACAAGCTTCTAACAGGTTTACCTGAAACTGAGGATAATTACAAAATTAAAATATTATATCTTAGTGCTTTGGTAGAAGTAAGTAGGTATATATTTTTTCTTCTGAATTGATGTTTGGCTCCTAAACTTCTCATAAAAAATTAGAATGTTCATTATTTTGTTCTTCGATAAAAAATATTATTCAGTAACATGCTTTTCATCTTTTTGGAAGCTCAACTTAGTGCAAAAGAAAAGCAATTTGATTTCTTCCTACCTAAATACCTATTTTTTTCTCAATTTAGTTCTTCAAAAGTGGTGCACTGTTCCTCTATTGATTTTCAGTGGCTTTCATAACTTTGGCGGCTCTAGCTCCCCTGAGTTAACACTCATCAACAATTAATTATTAGCGTCATTATTCACCAACAAGATAATAATAATAGCTTTTATTGGTCCTCAATCACATTAATATGTATGAGCCAAGTCAAGGTAATAGAAGAAGATAGAAAAAGGAAATGAAATTTTAAGCCTGAAAAATAACATTGAAATTCTGCCAGATCATAAAATACTTCGTTGATGAAAATTTCGGTAGGGGCGATTCAGAACGCATTTCAAGAGGTAATAAATTGAAATAACAACATCCAGCATATTCCGGTGTTTTCTTATGTGACTGATATACAAATCTGCTTAGTTTGAGTTGATTTCGATTTCTTGTGTAGTACATAATTATGTTCATCTCCGACCTTCTCAATATCTTTTTTGCTGTTAAATATATATATATAAATATTGGATTTGAGAGTCTATGTTTTCAATATTATGATTTTGATTTAAGGGCTTTCTGACTCGTTTTATTGGGAGAATTCAAGTAATACTCTTTATTCTTTGCCAAGCTTTCGAATTTAATTTAATTCTTCTTCAGGGCTACTGGAATACAATACAGATTTTAAATTTCAGTTTCTGACCATTTACTTACTGAATGTGAGGTTAGGTGAGGAGTTTTTCTCAGCTCTAAACATTTTCTTAAAATTTTAAAACAAATAATGTATATGGGACGTAACGTTTTCGAACAATAAACTACTTAAAAACATTCATAATAAATAGGTTGTTAGTATAATTTAAAATAAGGTTTGTTATTGCTTGTGTCAAATTGTTAGTTGTTTTGTTCAGTGAGTTCAGTCTATTTTTTGGTGTTTATTCGTCGACTGGACGATCGAAGTAACTCAAGTTTTCTTTCGATTTCTCCAACAAGTATCCATAGATGTTGCTCAACTTATTCGTATCTGTTTTTTTATTGATGATTGGAAATGATAGAAATCAATAAAAGAGAGAATATCATCAATAAAAAAACAGATACGAATAAGTTGAGCAACATCTATGGATACTTGTTGGAGAAATCGAAAGAAAACTTGAGTTTCTTCGATGGTCCAGTCGACGAATAAACACCAAAAAATAGACTGAACTCACTGAACAAAACAACTAACAATTTGACACAAGCAATAACAAACCTTATTTTAAATTATACTAACAACCTATTTATTATGAATGTTTTTAAGTAGTTTATTGTTCGAAAACGTTACGTCCCATATACATTATTTGTTTTAAAATTTTAAGAAAATGTTTAGAGCTGAGAAAAACTCCTCACCTAACCTCACATTCAGTAAGTAAATGGTCAGAAACTGAAATTTAAATTAAAATCTGTATTGTATTCCAGTAGCCCTGAAGAAGAATTAAATTAAATTCGAAAGCTTGGCAAAGAATAAAGAGTATTACTTGAATTCTCCCAATAAAACGAGTTAGAAAGCCCTTAAATCAAAATCATATATATAAATATATATCTATATAATAACATATCACAAGAACAAATACCCGTTGATAAATCAACAAATATTCCACCTAGATCTGAGCTAGTCATTCAATCAACCAAAACATTTACATCGAAGAAGCGGGCCTAAGGAAAACAGTTACTGTAGTTTCACGGTCTTTACCGATCGTCAGACTGCCTTACCAATGGCAACCGCTCAAGATACTTACAACCTTTTAGACGGAGAACTGCAGTATTACTACTTACAATTCGCCATCTATCGGGAGCATCGTACGAACCCTAACTTCGAGTGCAGAATACTTTGATCGATACGAATAACGTTCATCCTTTTGCCTCATCGGGTCGCTGCATCTGCGGATTTGCCCGCTTCTTCGATGTAGATGTTTTGGTTGATTGAGAATGACTAGCTCAGATCGAGGTGGAATATTTGTTGATTTATCAACGGGTATTCGTCCTTGTGATATTTTATTATTCTCATTGCTGAGTATATAAATGCATAGTATGCGCTTAGAAGAACACTCAAGAATTTAACTGCTCTTTCGGGTTTTAATACTTGATCATTACTCATTTTTATTGTAATGTTTTCATTTTGAGGAACAAAACCCTTGTGAAAATTCAGGCATACCGTTTTTGTATGGTTCAGAATAAGTGTGTTGTTGATGCACCATTGGCTAAATTCTTCCACAAAAACATCGGTCCTATGGTTAAGTTCTTCAGGTGTTAAGCGGAAATCAAACCTGAAACATCATCTGCAAACTGTAATACTCTTCCTATCGAAATGTGCTTTGGGAGATCATTAACCTACAACAAAAAAAGCACTGGACCAGCATTACTGTCCATGTAGATACGATTCTATCCAATCCCTGATTTTGCCTCTTAATCCCAATGCTTCAACTTTATCCCTACTGAAATTGAAGTCCAAGCAATCGAAACACATTCACTTTCAAACTGATTGGGAAATCGATTATTATCAGAGATAATATTCATTGTTCATAGGTTTTTAAAGACGAATTGAGAATTTTGTTCCTTAGCGTGGCTTCACTGTTTACCAGCCAGCAAGGGTGTAATTCGATATGTTAATGTTTACGTGACGACGTTCTGGTTACGTTTGCTCCACAAGTGGACCTTTTTCTAAACATTTGCGGTACCTGCTGCGTTAAGGGACAAATTCTTCGGGTAAGAGAAGAATGTTTATTTCGAAAAGAATTGAGGGCATATTTCGAGTACGTTATAATAACTGAAGCATTTGGGGATAGAAATTCTTAGGGTAAGAATCGAACACAAATAGAACAGTGTTATTCCAAAATACTCAACGCGTTCAAATAACACCTGAAATTGTATTAATTTGCATACCTAATGGTCAAAAATGTTTTTTCCGATTAGACCGAATTTTATGACCATTCCTACCACCTTTTTGTACCTGTATTCACATAAATACTCTGTAACTTTTATATTATCTTCAGTCTGATGATGAACTTGAAATATGTTCGAATCTGATCGATTACACAATGTAATCCTTAGATTGTATCTAATTATATTGGTAGTAAAAACATAGAAATTACAACCCTTGTTTCAATTATATATATATATATATATTATAGAATCACTACACCATCTCTGTGCAGTAGAAAAAATTATATTGAATTTTCTATCATATAATGAATTTTTTTCCACCTGAAATGAAGCACGAATTAATTTTATAAAAAACTGAATATAATAACCTTTATCATATTACAGATTCAGAACTCTGTTATATACATAGCATATTAAAAATTGTTATATACATTTTCAAGAAGAACGATGTCTTTCCATCACCTTATTTTCCACCAAATTCTGTACATTTGGGGAGGAACTTCTATCTCTACCATCTTGGTCCTCTAAAAACCTATCCATAAAGTCTGTCACCCCAGGATGTAAAGTATACTTTTTCTTTTCAAGCCTTGTTTTACTGGCAAAAATATCATGTCTTTCAGATTTTTTCCAAAGGTAGTAGAATTGCACTAGTTCTCCAACAGATCGTGTCCTCACTTTGTTCTGCTGAATAATATGGAAGTTTTTGCCATAGCTTCTTATACCAGATTCAAAATTTCTGCATTCTTCTTCTGACCAAAGACTCATCGATTCGGTATTCGAAATAACATTCATTCTAAGTCTTCGAAGAGCTTCATCAATATTGTGACCACATTGCTGTAATAAATACAGAGCCTGCTCATCATCTTTTAGTTGAGTTCCAACTGGAATAGAAGGTTTGAATATGGAAACAGCTTTATGCAAATAGTTTTCCACATCTTCTAGTTTGATTAATGTCGGGTTCCATAATAGTTTATCATCATTTTCATATGGCAATGCATCTCCATAATGGCATAATCCATCAGGGATTTGAGCCTGATAATCACTTCCAACCATAATAGTTTTATTAGTTTTATGCCAGTCTTCTTCATCTGGACTATAATCATAATCCTCATCCTCTTCTTCTCCCACTCTGGAAACAGAGCGAAGTAAACGTGATGCGTCTTGATTCATTTCTGGAATTGATTTGTATATTTCCTCTAATTTTGATGTCTGATGCTGTTCAGCCTCACATTCATAATCTTTAGATAACTCCAATTCTCTTTT
This sequence comes from Myrrha octodecimguttata, assembly GCA_958510865.1. Lineage (NCBI taxonomy): Eukaryota > Metazoa > Arthropoda > Insecta > Coleoptera > Coccinellidae > Myrrha > Myrrha octodecimguttata. Next base: position 8,631,221 of record OY294063.1, read on the forward strand.
AGATATACCTCTTTCTTCTTGCTGTTCACCTCTATAACAATATAATGCCAAAAGTTCATCTATAGGCATATCACTCTCTCTCTGCAAAATTGACAGTTCTACCGATGCATCAACAGGTTCTTGGGCAGCTAATGCTTCCTCTTCTTCTAATGTTCTTTCGTCATCGAAGTCATTTAGAAGCATTTCAATAGAAGGATCAAATAACTTATCTTCATGTGTACAGTTCTTGGTTCGGCCATCTCTTTTTACTGAACCTACCTCAGCCATATTGGGTCCAACGACACTACTTCATTGTGAGTGGATTTGTATCAACTTCCTAGAGAAAATTAAAATTCGTTCGAATACTTGGAATGTAAGTTTGCAAAACACGTTCCACGAAGTTCAACAAAACTCTCCCATGAGTTCCATGGTATGGGGAATATTTGATGGTCAATTGGGTAAGCCAACTCGAACTTATAATCGATATATTATCGAGTAATTTGGGATGAAACAATATTCAATAACAAATATCAATTGGTGGAAAGATCCGTGCTATGAACTCAAACAACAAATTCGAATCACCAAACACAAACACTTGCCTGTTGTAAATACATAAATAAACTCAAATGACTTATGATGACAGATAAAAGAAGCTTGCTTTCACCCAATTCTATGCTTTTTTATGGAAGTAAAAGAAATATTCCTTTATTGAATTTTCTTTTCTTTAGGACTTGATTGAATAAAGTTTGTGGGACCAGACTTACGAAAGTTCTTTTTTTAGAAAATTTGATAATTTCATTATTCAATACGATGCGCAGAATCTTAAATGGTATATATGCAATCGGTTAAGACCGAAGATGAACTCGCTGTAAAGCGCCCCTCGTACCAATTACTTCAAGGCATTAACTCGCAAAAATAAACTTGAGTTAGTAGCCATTTTATGAATCCGATTTCCAAATAGTTTCGTTGAAATTCCATTGAATTTGAGGAAATATAGAGTTTTGGTGTTGTTTTTGCAGTAGATGTGTGTTCCATCTATTTCGGAGGAGTGTATAAAGAAAGAAATGATGTATGAAATAAGTTAATTTGGGCGAAGCCATTTCATCTGACCCATTGTGACATCTTTATTTTCCGCCCTTCCATCCGAGAATATTTGATATCCTTGGTGGTGTAGACAGGGTTTTCAGATAATTAAGAAGCCCTGGAAGGTTTAAAAGTTCAAACCATGGGCAACAATGCCGCTACGGCGAACAAAAAGGTCGATTCAGCTGAAAGTGTCAAGGAATTTCTGGACCAAGCAAAAGAAGATTTCGAGGAAAAATGGAAGAAGAATCCGACAAACACTGCCAGCCTCGATGACTTCGATCGTATCAAAACTCTGGGCACTGGTTCCTTTGGGAGAGTTATGATAGTACAACATAAACCCACCAAGGAATACTATGCTATGAAAATCCTTGATAAACAAAAAGTTGTCAAACTGAAGCAAGTTGAACATACTCTGAATGAAAAGCGAATTTTACAAGCCATTAATTTTCCATTTCTTGTCAGCTTAAGGTTTCACTTCAAAGATAATTCTAATTTGTATATGGTACTGGAATATGTGCCAGGAGGAGAGATGTTTTCTCATTTAAGAAAAGTTGGCAGATTTTCAGAGCCACATTCACGGTTTTATGCTGCACAAATAGTTCTTGCTTTCGAATATCTCCATTACTTGGATCTGATATACAGAGATCTGAAACCTGAGAATTTACTGATAGATTCTCAAGGTTATTTAAAAGTGACAGATTTTGGGTTTGCAAAGAGAGTCAAAGGACGTACTTGGACACTCTGTGGAACTCCAGAATATCTTGCTCCTGAAATAATTCTCAGTAAAGGATATAATAAAGCTGTAGACTGGTGGGCTTTGGGGGTGCTAGTATATGAAATGGCTGCTGGCTATCCACCCTTCTTTGCTGATCAACCTATACAAATTTATGAAAAAATTGTGTCAGGAAAAGTACGTTTTCCATCTCATTTTGGATCTGATCTGAAGGACCTCCTCAGGAACTTACTACAAGTAGATCTTACTAAACGTTATGGTAATCTCAAAGCTGGTGTCAATGACATCAAAGGACACAAATGGTTTGCTTCAACTGATTGGATCTCCATCTTTCAGCGGAAGATCGAAGCACCATTCATACCTCGTTGTAAGGGACCAGGGGATACTAGCAACTTTGACGATTATGAGGAAGAACAATTACGTATTTCATCAACCGAAAAATGTGCTAAAGAATTCGCCGAATTTTAAAGAAAATATAATTTCATTTATGTAAGTAGCTGTGTATTTTCCTGAGGCTGTTGTTTCAGCAATGCCATATTGCTTCTCCAGACACCATGCACTCTGTACCTTTTGTTCCAGTTGATGTGGCTCATATAATTATGAATTATTGGCTAGGTAGGTTTGAAGTATTAGAAGTTAGTAATAGATTCTGTGCATTATCTCTTGATTTGACTATTATTGTACATATTGTAACATAGTATAGGTTGCACTATTTACATTAAATAGTGGTCAAAAATACAGCTTTTCTTTTTGACATCAATTCATCTCAGATAATCATATGTTCTTGCTTCATGTTCAGGATTGATTCAAAACTTAGCATAACAATTTGCTACTATACTAATGTTTATGAGAGAATCTTTGTAACTCTACAAAATAGGATGTCTCAATGTTGAGACAATAAAGGTTAACATCAGATGGATTTTATTAAATTGAACCTTTATTACAATATTTTACCTTTAGAACTGAACCTATGTCAACTCCTGACTTTCCTGAAGATGTTCGTCATCAAATTTTACATGTTAAGGTATTATTCACTTGAATTTATTTGTAAACTTATTACATAGTATGTATATCCCTCTCAAATAGATTTGTAGGAGTATAGTCAATGATAATGAATCTTTGAAGAATGGTATGTAATTATATTTATTGTTGAAATAGTTCTAAAAGTTTTCAGTAATATATTTTTTTTTTCATTTCAAATCTATGCTTGAACATTCAAACCTGATAAATGCGAACACAATTGAAGGAGCAAGTGGAAGAAATAGTTATGTTACAAATATGAATTTGTGAGAAAAATAGATTTCAGTAAAGTAGCCGGCATTTTTAAATGGAATCTTTTTTGATTTACAGCATTTTGCTATCATATCATTTTTTGATATAAATCTAGATATATGAATACATAAACCCTTTTTCCATTTCCCGATATGAAGGTAACATACTGAACAAAATGTGGGAATAGTTTCGGAGTTATAGGCAGTTGAAGTTTTGAAGTTATTTATTTTTTATTTCAGAAACTACTTGGGAGATTAGATTCAAACTTGGCAGTTGGGTGGAGTATAACGACGCGCAACTTTGAGCCAAATTTCGTCAGGATCAAATTTTCAGTGAATTTAAAAAAAAATTTTTCCAAAAAATTTTTTTTTCCGGAAACCATTTATCATATCCGGAAAAAAAGTCCACTCACACTTTGAACTTCATATTTCACAGCGATGTACCAAATTTCAGTTCGATACGATCATAAGTTTCGGAGATATCCGGAAAAAATGTGTCAAATTTCGAGGTTTTCTTCTCGATATCCTTTATTTTTTCGGTATAACTCGAGAAATACTGATTCAGTCCTGATCAAACTTCACAGCTAGTTTTGAGATGCTAAAAGACAACTTCATGCGAAATTTCGTGATAATCGTGTCATCAGAACAATTTGAAAAAAAAAATTTCTATGATTTTTCTTATCATATCATCCTCATCAAATTCTGTATGAAACTTCGAACTGTTATTTTTCGATGAAGTACTGGATTTCAATTCGATCTGATCTGTATTTTTGGAAATATTGAAAAAATAAAATTTTGATTGGGTATATCTGCGGAATCATTGGGTGGATTTTACCCATTCACGAATTCGGCCTTCGTAATTAAGGTCCAAACCTTCTCTACAAATATCGAGTTCCTAAGTTGTTTATAATATCGGGCAATTTGCTGACAAAATTGTTTGTAAATTCATTCATTACAGATCTATATTGAATTCTGAAGATGATCGTATGGTCGAAACATATTAATCCAGGATAATTGATTACATACGCTCCAATTTATGAAAATAAAACTATATTTTCTTTTTTGTTAAGTCAACATTTCTTGAAAATGGCTCCAAAATCGGAGTCGAAACGTCGAACACAACAAAACATTAGAGGCGGTCCAATCCAGGAACACAGATAGTTCAAATATTTCTAACCGCGGAAACCTGTCCACACGCCACATGGAAAATAGACATTTCTGTTTCTGACACAATTAGAACTAATACAAAATAACCAACACTTGTGAACTATGAATGACTGCTGCTGATAAAACACGGTGCTATCGTTTTGTCCAAATGTCTGTAATTTTCGAGGACTGAGCCGAAAATGGTCTCGAACGTCTAGGTTGGATCCACCGATGACGAATCCGGTGTCAAAATCGATTCTGTCCGGCCGTCCCTAGACACGATAACTGTCGAACGGAACCAGTTAGTGACTTGAAACTTCTAGGGTAGTTCGCGCATCCGAATGCCGCAGTTGAGTTCGTTAATGGGCCGAATTGGCTAGATAGTTTTGGAGTAATAGCAATTTGAAATTTTGAGGTTATTTCCCTCATATTTCAGAAACTACTGGAGCGATTGGATTGAAACCTGGCAGTTAGTTGGAGCATAATGACGCTCAACTTTGAGCGATTTCGTTGAAATCTTACGGTCCCTGAATTTAAAAAAAATTTTTTTCAGAAAATTTTTTTTTTCTGAAACCATTATTCATATTCGAGAATAATTCCAGTCATATCTTGAGCTTCATATTACACAGTAGTGTACCAAATTTCAGTTCGATACGGCTATTAGTTTTGGAGATATTGGAAAAAATATGTAGAATTTCGTGGTTTTCTTCTCGATATCGTTGTTTTTGTCGGTATAACTCAAGAGAAACGCTGCAAATTTCACAAGAGGGTTTATTATTACCTTAGTTAAATAACCCAATATACCATTGATATGTTAAAAAACTTATATATATGCATAACTCATTGGTTTCTCACAACACAGAAACCAATTCCATGAAATAATTCATGTGAAACATTGAAATCTCAATAAATAGGTATTTGTAGGATTTCAACCGCTACTACCTGTTTAAAAAGGACACTTCTATTCTGGAAATCATGTATTTAGAATTGTACTTACTATTTATGTTGATCTGTACTTTTGAATGAACGGAAATATTTGTGTAATTTGAATTTAATTGTAATCTTAATGCGTTCGAAGAAGTGGTTAAAAATGATATTTTATTTTTTGATGGTTTAGTTATGGAATTCTCCATTAGGCCTTCAATTGGTGTACAAACATTAAGAAACTATGTTTTTGCGCGCATGTTCTAGGGGAACAGCGTGCTATCGTAAATTCCAAATGTCTGTAATTTTGGATGATTGAGCCGAAAATGGTCTCAATCGACTAGGTTGGACTCACTGATGACGAATCCGGTGGCAAAATCGATTCTGTCCGGCCGGCCGGCCGGCCGTAGACACGATAACTGTCGACAGAAGCAAGCTAGCAACTTGAAACTTTCAGGATAGGTTGCGCATCAAAATGCCGCGGTTAGGTTCGTTAATGGGCCAAATCGATCGAATAGTTTCGGAGTTATAGGCATTTGAAGTTATTTATTTTTTATTTCAGAAACTACCTGAGCGATTGGATTCAAACTTGGCAGTTAGGTGAAGTACAACGACGCGCAACTTTGAGCTAAATTTCGTCAGGATTACATTGTCGGTAATTTTAAAAAAAAATTATAATTATAAATAATTTTTTTTTCGGAAACCATTCATTATATCCAAGAAAAATTATACTCACGCTTTGACCTTCTAGTTTCACAGCAGTGTACCAAATTTCAGTTCGATACGATCATAAGTTCTGGAGATATCGGGAAAAAATATGTCGAATTCCGAGGTTTTCTTCTCGATATCGTTGATTTTTTCGGTATAACTCGAGAAATACTGATTCAATCCTGATTAAACTTCACAGCTAGTTTTAAGACGCTGAAAGACAACTTTATGCAAAATTTCGTGATAATCGTGTTATTAGAACAATTTGAAAAAAAAAATTTCTATGATTTTCTCATCATATCATCCTCATTAAACTCTGTATGAAACTTCGAACTGTTATTTTCGATGAAGTACTGGATTTCAATTCGATCTGATCTGTATTTTTGGAAATATTGGAAAAATAAAATTTAGATTGGGTATATCTACGGAATCATTGGGTGGATTTTACCCATTCACGAATTCGGCCTTCGTAATTAAGGTCCAAACCTTCTCTACAAATATCGAGTTTCTAAGTTGTTTCTTTGGGAAGTTATTGTGTTTACGCAGTCGGCCGTTAGGCTGACCGTAAATACAATAACTTCCGGAATTAACGACTTAGAAACTCGATATTTGTAGAGTAGGTTTGGGGCTTAATTACGAAGGTCGAATTCGTGAATGGGTAAAATCCGCCCAATGATTCCGTAGATATACCCATTCAAAATTTTATTTTTACAATAATATGTCCAAAAATACAGATATGCTCGAATTGAAATCCAGTAATTTATCAGAAAAAATTTTCAAAAAGCACTGCCGTGAAGGCAGCAGCTTTTGCGCGCACGTTCAAATTCGTTGCTGAAGCGGTCATCTACATTGAACATGCGCGCAAAAGTTGCTGCCTTCACGGCAGTGCTTTTTGAAATTTTTCACATTTATTACCATTTGTATTTATATTCAGTGAGTTTTATCCTATCTCGGTCATGGCCCGTGAAAGAAGAATACTCGCAAACATTGATGGTTACACCCTTAGGGTCTAAAACCTATTTAATGAATGTTTGACTGAATCATCCACCCCTGGAGTATCGTTGACACAACTCATCTTCTTCAGGTGAATCTACAAGTAGTAGTTGGCAACAACTATACTGATTGGCTTGTGCCCAGCTCTTAGGAGGTTTACACTCGATTCTCAATATTTGCAAACTAATTTTTTATTAGCTAAGTATACAAATCAAACAATTCCAATCACAGGCAGTCTCAACAAAATATTTGAAATACGTTCATAAATAGGTACAATAACTACGTATTATACCACTCTGCAAAATTCAAGGAATTCAGTCAGCCTAAGATGATAACTTGTGTGCTGACCAAAATTCCCAGAAAATAACCATTCAATATCAATGTACTTCGGCCCCCGTATGAACGGTTAGTGAAGTCAACGACTTCAATACTCTACACGATCAGGGTACACCCTACCGTCCTACTGATCTTCTTCACCAACTTATCCCTGTAATTGTCGGTCTTCTTGTTATAATAAAGTTGATGAAATCTGATGTGTTCCTTGGACTGCGAGTTCGTTAAAATCAATAATTATAACTCTTTGGGCAAACCGATAGCACGCTGTTCCTAGAACATGCGCGCAAAAATATTATGTAATCCCACTTCCAAATGTAAACTGAGAAAAGTGCAGCAAAGCTGTAATTTATTTGTCGGATCATTTCTTGAAAATACTAAAACTAACAACACAATTTTCGACAATTGATTTTATTCATAATATTCAATTATCTTGATTGATTAAAATGCAGCGATGCCAGTGATTGCCTTTCCCAGTATTAAAGCGTGTACATCGTGAGTGCCTGAAACAGAAATTTAATACGATTTAATATTTTAAATACTTATTGATTAATTGTGTTGTTTCAAATTAATAAAATTCAGATGAATAGACTGACAGGCAATTAAAGCAGGTATAAACTGAATGATTACTATCAAAGAACCGAAATTCGCAGTAGATGCACTCATTCAGAATTTTCCGTTAAGTTATTGGAGGATCTTCTACTGAAAAAACGACAACCTAAATACCTGAATACTTAAATAAAATTTTTCTTCTCACTTTGTTTTATTAGCAATATGGTGAAATGATTTTCGTCCATTATTCTAACACCTTCCGAAATTTGTTGTTCTAAAAAGGCAAATAGTTTGTACATGTAAAAGTACTTCAGAAATTGTTGAATGATAATTTTCCCCTACTACTAGAGGAGTCGTATAGGGGAAGATACTTTTTTTCCAGCCTTCGAATTCATTCCACTATCGTTATGATCATTTCAGCTATTTTTTGATTCTTTGTTACTTTTTACGTCAATCACAATTATCCTCCTATAAATAACAGTGAGCCTCACAACTTCCGACTGTGAGGTTGATAATATCTGAACAGAGTAGATCAGGTATTTCAGACACTACCAGTTAATGCAAATAACTTGAAAACTAACAACTCTATCGCATTGGTATAATATTTACGTAAAAAATAACGAAGAATCAAATGAACATGCTGGAACGATTATTATGAAAGTGGCGTAAATTTCAAAGAGAGTGCAAGAAGAAAATAACTATCCCTATGTAGCACCAGTGTGCTAGAAAGAGGTCCATCTTTTAACACTTCTGAAAATTTTCCATCCTGTTTGAATTCGAGCGGCGCAATTGTATCCCGATCAGTTGAGATCTGCCGCGTCTTTACGCTCGAACAAAGGACCTATACGACGGAAAGTGGAATGTTGTGTGTGAACGAAATATTTATTGGAGCTCTTTGTTTATTGTTGGTAAATTTTAGATGAATAAGATTGAACTCCATATTTGTAGAGTAGGTTTGGGGCTTAATTACGAAGGTCGAATTCGTGAATGGGTAAAATCCGCCCAATAATTTCGTAGATATACCCATTCAAAATTTTATTTTCCCAGTATTTCCAAAAATACAGATTAAATCGAATTGAAATCCAGTACCTTACCGAAGAAAACCTAAGAAAGCACTGCCGTTAAGGCAGCAGCTTTTGCGCGTTTGTTCAAATTCGATGCCAAAGCGATCATCTCCATTGAACATGCGCGCAAAAGCTGCTGCTTTCTAGGTTTCTCTTACATTGAATTCACTACCAAGAGTTAAACTGATTTTAAGGTCCGTGCGAAATTTCGTTGAAATCTGATGATATTTTCGGAAAAAAATATAATTCAACAAAATTTAAAAAATTTTTGAAATGAATTAAAAACTATCTGACTACTGGACCAACACGAAATTTTACACCAGGTTGAGCGTTGGTATTCTAGAACTATGTTCGAAGTTTAAATCTGATCAAATCAGTATTTCATGTGATATCGAGGAGTTAACCTCAAAATTTCAAATCGGCCTAACTCCGAAACTATTGGGCCGAGTTTACCCTTCAACAATCTCAAACCGAGATGTTTGGAATCCAAAGTTGCAGACATAGTGACGAAACGATAACGCGCTGTTCCCTGGAACAAGCTGGAAGCAAAGAGCAACTCTTACCTTCGTAGGTATTTACAGTTTCCAGATTGACCATGTGTCTCATGATGTGATACTCATCTTGAATTCCATTTCCTCCAAGCATGTCCCTGGCCTTTCTTGCAATTTCTAATGCTTTTCCAGCATTGTTCCTTTTGAGCATGGAAATCATTTCAGGACAGTGTCTGGAATGAAAACGAAAAAATACATTTTATCAACCCCAAAAAGCTCACACATATCACCCTACTGATCAACAAAAATATCAGCCGAAGAGAAAATTGAAAAAATCGGTTTTTGAATTCCGTTTCTTCCCATAAGTTCAAATGGTTCAGCCGATTTCTAAATATCCTTTCTCAACAAGGATATTCAACAATTTTCATGGCATCATCGTCATAGTCACTTAAAAGTTCTTCAAAAATGAAGTGAATATCTCTCAAAAGGATGTTCAACAATATTCATGTCATCTTCGTCATCGTGAATTCAAATTTCTTCAAAAATGAAGTGAATATATATTGCTAACATGTTTCCGAAAATATCTCTGAATAATGAACATTGTTCTTTATTTAAAGGAAAATATCATAACATCAATAAAATCGAGGTTATTCCCCTTATGTCAGCCGAAAAGAGAGAGAATCAGTGGAAAAACAGGAGTTAATTTTAACTTTAACTATAATTGATACCCAAACCACCAGATTAAGGTAACTCTGAAAATCTAACTTTAACTGGAAATTACTGCTTAACTGTCAGTTAAATTTAAAGATAACTTCCAGTTAAGTTTTATAGAACCGGCCCTAAAAAAAAAAGAGATCTATCGCCTAGGTTCATCTATCACCAAGGGAGATTTGGGAGCACTAGTTTGAAACTAATGTTTTTTAATTGCATATGTTTTTCAACGAATATTGGTAATGTTGCACTGCAATTTTTTTGCATCAGTCTACAAGCAGCTATTTTACAGCTAAGTGCTAAATATCAGCTGGCTCGTGTATATTTTCGGAGTTATGGAAAAAAAGAATTTTCTCCGCCGTTTATCCATCCGTAAATTCCTTCAAACGCGCTTCAAAAATTCGTGAAAAACCAATCGAATGGGCGAATAACAGCTGAGACTGGGTAATTTTTTGTTATATGAATATGTGTTCCTAGTAATGTTAATTTTTGAAATGATATCTCAATAGACGACTTCGGCCCAAGTTGCCAACCCACAATTTACTAAGCAAGTTTACTTTCACTGGGGAACGGGAATTTCAGGACAAATTCGACATGATAAGGTTCGCATTATTTATAAATAACCGTAAAACATGCTTCGGCTCTTCAAACCAGATAATTCCTTCCAAATATAGGTTTTTGGCAAGATCGTCCCCGATTGGCTGAAATTTAAGTTGGGATTTCTGATTTCATGCAAACAGTGTCAATTTTCATAGGATACGTTCCGAAAATCAACTTTTTTGTTTCATTTGCCGATTTTCCTCTCCGTAAATATGAAATATTCGAATGGTTCCTGGAACAAGCGCGTGAAAAAGGTTATTTATTACGGAATCTGGTTGATGAAAATGCGGTCGATCTACTGTCACCAGAACGATTTTCTATGGTAAATATCCATAGCATAGAACAATCTATGTTTACTTTAGGTTTGTTTTGGTTCCGAGTTCAGATCTGTTCGGGACGGTTCTAGCATATACCATAGATCTGTGCTAGAACCGTCCCGTACAGTTCTGAACTCGGGACCAAAACAAACCTAAAGTAAACATAGATTTTTCTATGCTATGGATATTAACCATAGAAAATCTTTCTGGTGACAGTAGATCGACCGCATTTTCATCAACCAGATTCAGTAAATAACCTTTCTCACGCGCTTGTTCCAGGAACCATCCGAATATTTCATATTTACGGAGCGGAAAATCGGCAAATGAAACAACAGAGTTGATTTACGGAACGTATCCTATGAAAATTGACACCGTTTGCATGAAATCAGGAATCCCAACTTAAATTTCAGCCCCAATCGGGGACGATCTTAACAAAAACCTATATTTGGAAGGAATTATCTGGTTTGAAGAGCCGAGGCATGTTTTACGGATATTTATAAATAATGCGAACCTTATCATGTCGAATTTGTCCTGAAATTCCCATTCCCCAGTAAAAGTAAACTTGCTAAGTAAATTGTGGGTTGGCAACTTGGGCCGAAGTCGTATATTCTGACAAAATTTCAAATCTATGAAAACTTGGTGGTATCAGATTTTTGAACCTCATTAAGGTGTGAATTCTAATTCGCAAAAATGCACGAATTGAATGATTTTTTGGAAGAATGTGGAATAATGCCCTCCAAATATACTCATTTGATTGATACATTGGAGTATGGCAAATTTTATGTTGATTCTCTCAATAAAACATTCGTAGATAGAAAATTGCGACATATAAAGTTTGGAAACTTACAGGTTTTTGTCTTTCAGTCTTCCAAGATGCAAACAAGCCTGCAATCCCAATGCGATTTCAGTAGCCATATCCGCCATTTTCTTCTGAATAAGTTGATTTGCCGCTAAAGGTTTGCTGAATTGTTTCCTGTCCAGGGTGTATTCTCTTGCTATTTTCAAACAAGATTCTGCTGCTCCTAGAACTCCCCACGCAATGCCATACCTAGCGTTGTTCAGACAACTGAAAGGTCCTTTCATGCCGACAACGTTAGGCAATTTATTTTCTTCGGGACATACGGCGTTGTTCATCAGGATCATGCCGGTAGATGATATCCTCAACGATAGTTTGCCTTCTATTTTCGGTGTTTTCAGGCTATCTCCAGTCTGATTTTCTCTGTCCAAAATGAAACCATGTACTTTTCCATCACATTTTGCCCAAATGATGAAGACGTCTGCAACTGGGGCATGTGAGATCCTGAAATTTTGGATATTTGTTTGAAAAAATTGTTTTCTTTGGTTGTTCGAAAAAAATTGAACGTCAACGAAAACCCACTGGCTAAAATTTGATATTCGTAATGAGCGCGCAAAACCGCTTAGCTATCTTATTATTGAAAAATAATAAATAAAAACAAAGGTCTGCTCCCCTCGAAAAGATTTAATTCCTTAAATGTTGCAATGCATTTCGGCAAGGTCACTTGCCATCATCAGGCATTCTAAAAACAAAGACGTCAAACAAATTAAAGGTTTAAAATCAAGATATATATCCTACCAAAATATACATTAACGTCAACAACGATGATAAAATTGCAAATGGGACAAAGACAGCATAAATATCTGAAAACTACGCACGAAATACTTCTTACTGATGTATGTGTGCCTATAGATCCAGTAACATGGGACGAAAGAGGTTTGTTTTGACAATACTGGATGATTAAACCCATTATTGAAGAGTCTGTTGAGAAATAAAATAGAAATTACTGACTATTTGAAAGATTTCACCAAAGAAGTAGAAACTAGTGAAAATATCAAAGTTTCCAAATTACGATGTGACAACGGAGCAGAGTACACGAATACGGAACATAAATAGTGGTGAAGCAGCAAGGGCATAATTGTAGACTAAACCGTACCATATTCACCTCGACTGAATGGCAAGACAGGGAGAATGAACCGAACTCTGCTGGAAAAGGTGAGAGCGTTGATCTTTGGCAGTAATATGGAAAAGGAAATGTAGGGTAAGGCATTTTTTGTTTCTTCCTATTTGCTAAACAGAAGCCCGACAGAATTAAATGATGTAACCCCAATAAAGAAGTGAACATCTAAAAAACCGTACTTGACTAATCATCAATTACTTGGTTGTGAAGCTTATGGAAAAGTATAAGGACATTTGAAGAAATTGGATAAAAGGACTGAAAAATATCAATTCGTGGGATATGATTTCAATGGGTATCAATTGTGGGACAATCCCCAAAGATGTGTGAAGGTTTCTTAGAGATGAAGTGTTTAAAAAAATACCTAAGGAAATGAAGAAAGTTGAGGAGGTTTGTTTGAAAGATCATAACCAAGAATGTGCTGAAAAAGAATGTGACAATGTTGGAAGCTGAAAATACCCAAGAAATAAATTTTGAAACCTCAGGAGAAGTTGTTACTGATGAAGAGGGCAATAACGGGGTGCAGAACGAACAACAAACTAGAAGTGGCAGACAAATAAAAGCACCAGAAAAGCTGAAGGATTATGTGCTCAATAAAGCATTTTAAACTTATCAAAAAACAATAATAGGTCCAAAAAAATTGAATTGGCAGGCAGCTATAGATGAAGAAAAGGAATCGCTGGACTAAAATGAAACTTGGACAAATGTGGACAGAAAAGAAGCAGAAAACCGAAGGACTTCAACAAGCAAGTGGATTTTTCGCATTGAAGACGATAACGAGTATGAGGCCAGATTAGTTGTTCGTAGATTTCAACAAAAGAAAGGCATTGATGATGTTGAGACTTTCAGTCCAGTTGTAAATACCAGTTCACTTAGAATTCAATTTGTCTTGTCAATAATGAATGACAAATTCGACACGATAAGGTTTGCGTTATTCATAAATATCCGTTAAAGACGCCTCGGCTCTTCAAACAAGATAATTCCTTCCAAATATAGGTTTTTTGTTAGGCTGAAATTTGAGTTGGGATTACTGATTTCATGTTAATAATGTCAAGTTTATAAATGATATGTTCCGCAAATCAACTTGGTTATTTCGGTTGCTGGTTTTCCGTTCTGTAAATATGAAATATTCGGTTGGTTCCTGAACAAAAAGGGTAATTACGGAATTTGATTGATGAAAAAGAAATCTTTCTGTCACCAGAACATAGACATATTAAGTCTATGCACCAGAACGACAATCAATATTTTATGGAAACATACCCATAGCATAGAACAATCTTCAGTTACCTTATGATCCAGAGACCATACCTAGTAATTATTCCATTGTTGATTGTTGTCTCTTCTATGTGCTATGGATCATGAAGTTAATAAAGATTTTTCCTTACTATAGATATATTACCATAGAACATTGACTGTCGTTCTGGTGACAGAAAGAACGGTTTTTTCATCAATTAAATTCCGTAATCAACCTTTTTTCAGGAACTAACCGAATATTTCATATTTACGGAATGGAAAACTGGTAACCGAAATGACCAAGTTGATTTGCGGAACATGTCCTATATAAAATTGACACTACTAACATGAAATCAGGAATCTCAAATTAAATTTCAGCCAATCAGAGATGATCTTAACAATACCCTACATTTGGAAGGAATTATCTTATTTGAGAAGCCGAGGCATCTTTTACGGATATTTATAAATAACGCGAACCTTATCATGTCGAATTTGTCCTGAAATTCCCGTTCCCCAGTGATAGTAAATTTGTGAAGAGAATTGTGGGTTGGCAACTTGAGCCGAAGTCGTCCATTGAATAATCGGGTTCTTTATCAGTGAGTCCAAAAATTTTGTTTCTTATCATTTTCGTGTCGCAACTGGAAAATAATGAATGATTGGGCCAAAATGATTTCATTTTCGTTACCTAGAACAAGCCCCTAAAAATATGCTATAAAAGATAAAAAATAAAATCGTTGGGAGGAAGCGGTTTTACCATGTTTTACTTCCGGACAACAAATACGTCCTGGATTTTTCATCAAAAACTGCTTTAGTTACCAAAGCACCAGCATCACTTCCATAGTCCGGTTCGGTTAGACCAAAACTCCCTATTATTTCTCCCTTAGCTGCAAAAAATGAAACCTTGAAAAATATTGCATAAATACTACAAAGTGTTATAAAGTTATGTGGTGAACAATATCAGATTTGCGGGTGGATGTAGAACACGTGGCCGATTTCATTAAAAACTTGGGAGCAGAAGAAATGGGAGAAAGTGGGCGTGTCTTCGGACTTTGCATTCTTGAATTGAATGACAGTACAACCACAGACCAACAAGACAAATCACTTCATCGTTTGCGGGAATCGCGTCTTTCCGACCTTGAGAAATACAACAGACATAACCACACTTTCTTCTTCCTCAAAACAGCTGTCAAATTAAATTGGTTTCGTGCGTCGTTCGACATTTGTCATACGTTGGAGGTAAAACAAACTCACTTTCCTGCTTTTGTTTATGTTATGAAATAGAGCATTTTCAACAATTTCAGGATAAATTCACAAGTTAAAATGATTTATATTCATAGAATTGGTGAATTACTAGACCCGTGAGGCCAAGTTTTTGTGTCGTTGTGAAATGCAACATAAATACACCGAGAGACCAAGGAATACATTCGCTTTGTTTACATTGGCGAAGAGCGATTATTGCTATGTCAGTGCTATCATAATCTTCAATTATATATTTATTATACTAAATATATGTTACAAATAAAATAATTCATATGAAATTTTTTCCTTGAACACCGATTTCGATTCATCCTCAAAAAATTCTTTACTATCCATATAAAATCCTTTTTTATTATGCAGATGCAACATTAGGGCTTTCATAATCTTTAATAATTGACAATAAGGTCAATTCGAAACATATTACAAACAACAAAATGTAGAAGTTCCATCCTTGAGTAGTCGAGCCACATCGGAACGTGTTCGGTTGAGAACAGAGAAAGTTATCTGGTTCATTATTATTATAAAATAACGAATTGCCTTTATATATCATATGGAGATGCGAGTGGTAACCATTCAGGATGGGTTTGTCATTCATAACGCCAGCTATTGTAGTGTCGAGAAGATATAATTCTTGAAATGTGTATAACAAACACGAAATATTCTTATCATACTTATCTCATCATGAGTAAACTTATTAAACAGAACGAATTAAATAGAAAGTCTAATATAATTCCTTAACCAGTGTGGAAACTCTACCATGGTTTGTTACTTTGTCAGAACAGTTTTTTCAATTTATGGCGTGAATATAGGATGTTTGCCTTCTTTAGGATAGTTCACATAGTATTCTATTTCTTCGAATACCAGATAAAACTTAGGGGAATGGGTCAAAATGCAAATATTCAAATATGAAGTCTACACTACAATATATCTGAAAAATCGGATTCGGTCAGCCTAACGGCCGACTGCGTAAACACAATAACTTCCGAAAGAAACAACTCAGAAACTCGATATTTGTAGAGAAGGTTTGGACCTTAATTACGAAGGCCGAATTCGTGAATGGGTGAAATCCACCCAATGATTCCGTAAATATACCCATTCAAAATATTATTTTCTCAATATTTCCAAAACTACAGATTAGATCGAATTGAAATCCATGACTCTATCAAAAAATGGCAGTTCGAAGGTTCATACAAAATTTAATGAGGATAATATGATAAGAATATGATTTTTTCCGCAAGATATGGATTTTACGAGGGAAACTTTGAAAGAACCTTAAACAATCGAAATTTTTAGAGAGGACTTGGAGCATAATTAGGAAGGCTTAGTTGAAATATAAATTCGCTTACCAAGCTTCGGCAAATACTTCTGTTTTTGTTCATCTGAACCAAATTGATCTATCGCGGACATAACCAGGGAGGATTGTACACTCAAAGAAGAGCGGTAACTGCTGTCAACTGCTTCTATTTCTCTGGCTAGAAGACCATACGCCACATTCGATATTCCCGCACAACCATATCCTTTAATCGTACATCCAAGTGCTCCTAGTTCTCCAAGCTCTTTGAGAGTGTCTTTGTCGAATACTGTAAATAATAAATTGAACTCAATCGTATCCATCCTATGGAAATATTAATAACAACTGGATTTAAGTGTCTCATTGTATTTTGCTTTATACAAGGATTTCAATTTGAATAAAATAACAGATTTATATGTAGATCATTTTTTGCGATTAACCAACTCCATCTGAAAATTCAGAATGTAGTCTCTATTGAGTGAGTGCAAATTGGACACTTGTACTTCATTCCAGGGAACGAGAGAAGAAAAAACTGAGGCGCGAAGGATACCGACCGTTATATGTTTGTTTGGAGGGACGACATGTAAGTTTGTTGAGGGGGTGCTTCGCACCCCCTCATTAAATGAAAAACTATCCCTTCTTTTTTAACTCGAAAACGGCAGTATTTGACAAAAAACTTCATTTAAAAGTTGATGTACTTTGAATTTGATTCTTTTTGGAGGGGGGACGAAGCCCACCCTCCAAATTTCGGGTCGTAAGGGGTCGAAACAAATTTTTTGAAAATCTTCTGAATGCAAATCCGTGCTCGAGAATTTTGGTTTCGTTTTCCCGATTGTCGGACACGGCACATGCGCAAAATTTAAATTCGCCGTATCTCCACCGATCGGCCCCAGATCGAAAAATTTGTAGGGAAACTTCGATGTGGCTCGCTGAGGTGTACAGGGTGGTGCAAAAAACTCACCCTGGGAAAACAGTGGCAAGTTTTCGATTATTTTGACAAAGTTCAGGTCGTCATGCCCTCGCGAGGGAAAAAAATTTTTGGGCCCCTCTAAGCTCCCTTGCCGACGAATTTTTTTTCATACGAGTTCGGGAAATTTTGGCCCTCGATCGGAAAATTTCATTGAGATTTTTAGTTCCCCTATCCCTGATCTTCTTTTTGCCCCCTACCAACCAGTATAAAGAAGTGGATCTCACAGTGGGTTTTTGAATAACTCAAGAACGAATATTTAATCGAAAACTTCATAACTTTTTTTTGGTCTCTATGGGCATTGTATAAAGAGTTTATACAATGCTATGGGCCATCGCATCTTTTGAACACCCCCCCCTAAAAAAAATTTTTTGGATTCAGCATAGTGCAGGCGATTTTTTGAAATCATAAAAAAATAGAACCCGGAATCGTTTCGTTGTAAAAAACTTATGACAAAAAAACTGCCCTCTCCCCAACCAAAATGAAGGTGGAGGGTGTGGAGTGTTTTCCTTTGTCACTCTCAAACCGAAAATCTAATCGAAAAATTTCGTCTTATCTTTTTATCGCCTAACCCTTCCAAAAATTGCCCCCCTGCCAAGTTTGACGAAAAAAAAATTTTTTCAAAAAAAACTTCGTCGAAAAAAATTTTGAAAAAATTTCGATTTGCGTCACGAAATCTACGTGATTCAGCGTTACTTTCCATATTTTTCTCATTGCGAAATTCCGAAAAAAAATTGGGGGGGCGCAATTCTCTATTTTCTATCTCGGAACAGTTAATTGTAGCTTTCTCATGAGAAAATAAAAAAAATTCTCCGGGTCTTCGTTTCAGACATACAGGGTGTCAATAACTTACATTTTTTCACTTTTTTGCTAATATCTACGGAACCGTTTGAATTACAGAATTGAGATTCTGTACACACATTATCACTAATGAAAGCTACTTTCTTGAACTTTACTTGCAACTGGCACAGTGGCGGAGATATTTCACAAAGGTTTTACCCCCCAACTGTTTCACCACTAGACAAATTTGCATTTGCACGGCAAATTCTGATGCGCCTATGTGCTTTACATGAAAAAGATACTCCTTGTGCATTGCTCTAAAGTGAACCGTTTTCGAGAAAACCTGCATTTTATGATCAATAATAATTTGCTAACGCATTGTAAATTTCTTGTATTCGGGAAAATAAGTAGTGATAATCAACAAGTTTATTAATTTGAACAAACTTTGCAACTTGGTTTTCTAGTTTGAATTTCCAAGTTATTCTTCATTATTTCTAGCGACCAATGTTAACAAGATTACAAGCATTGCTCGAAATTACTTCCGTTTGCTGAAATGCACGCATTACAATAACGTCTAGATCATGTTCCTATATGAACGTTGTTTTCATAATCTGAGGCGTATTTTCAATTTGCTCTGCAGCGGCTTCAAATCTAGCGGTCAACTCTTCTATGGTGTTAACAGGAGTTTCATAGACAATGGTCTTCATTTGACCCCATAGGAAATAATCAATGGTAACTCTGGTAATTGTCATACTGCTTTAGTTTAATTTTTGATCGTAAAATGCCAGTTTTTTCAAAAACAGTTCAATTTACAGCAATGAACTGGGAGTAACTTCTTTATGTGAAATACATTGCCACATTAGAATTTGCTGTACACATGCAAATTTGTTGGGGGGTAAAACCTTTGTGCGAATTCAATATCTCCGCCGTCTAATAAAACTGAGGAAAGTGCAAGAAAGTAGCTATTTTTAGTGACAATGTGTGTACAAACACTCCATTCTGTAATTCAAATGGTTTATAAAATAATAGCAAAAAACTGAAAAAATGTAAATTTTTGACACCCTGTATCTCTGAAACGAAGATCCGGGGGAAAAAAATGGATGAATTTTTTTTAATTTTTTCATGAGAAATCGACAGCTGGGTGTTGATACACTTATTTAGGAACACCCTGTATCTGCGATTTCAGTTAATAACTCAAATGCAGAATAAAATTAAATTTTCTGATATTTCGTATTTACGTTGTGAACCTTCTGTTCAATATGAAAGTACTTCAATGTACATTGATGAACTGAATCATCTCGATTTATTTACAATTATATCCTGTCATCAAGAGCTTTCAGAGTTCTTATTTAAAATTATTATTGAATATGTGGTTACGTTATGAAATGATGGAGAGTCGTCACTTATATGAAATATGTGAAATACCATTCATATAGACTATATCATGATTATTTAATATTCACCACAAAAAAATATCCCATTACCTTCATTTCTGTTTGCTAAGACAACCCTTGGTAAAAGCTTTTCTTGGCAGTATGATTTGAAAGAATCTCTTATGATCTTCTCATCTTGTGTCAACTGTGATTCGAAGTTTAAGGGATCCTCCCAGTTGAATGTAACTGAAATATGAAAAATTCATTACATAAAATTTATTTCAAAACTATCTAGATCTGACTACTACAATATCAAAAGTGTAGAGTAGTGGAAAGAATAACGTATCAAAAATGAACCGGGTGGCCCAATTCAAACTATACCTATACCTGAGATATATTCACGATAGGTTTCTGCAGAATTTTTCGACTTGTTGGTTTAGATCTTCCGGGGAATATTGATTCATCCAAAATTTATTATTCTTGTAACATATTCTTCATGGGTATGTCAACCGGCAAAAATATTGAGTTAGGACGATCTACATAACTCCAGTATTTATGAAAACGAACATTTGGGTCGTATAAAAATTATATTCCAACACCCTCAACCTACATTTTCGCCAAAGAATAGTGCAAAATAAACTTAAATATGTCAAAATATTCTGAGGAAGGTTTGAGTATTGTACGGAAAAAGAATTCCAGAAAAGCGTTACCTGAAAGTCAGCAATTTTTGCACGCATGTTCAAATTATTTGCCCAAGCAGTCAACTACTTGATGAACCCAGTTTCAACTTCTTATGAAAATTCCGGTAACAATAACGATACGAAGGAGAAAACCTCGAAATTTTACATATATTTTCTGTCAATATCTCCGAAAAAAACAATAGAATGAAACTAAAATGTTGTACACCGTTGTCAAATATTAGCTCCAAGAGCAGTTCCAGATTCCATTGAAATCTGCTGAATGAATTTGGAAACAAAAATAAAATTTACCGGCCATACAGTCAGAATTGTCGAAAAGCACGAAAATTCAATTCGATTCCATGAGCAGTTCGGAGATATTGAGAAAATCAACTCGAGAATTCAAATGATCATAACATCGAATTAATTTGGGCTGTTTGGTCGAATTCGTGAATCCCGATGAAAAGAAAAGCACTGCCGTGAAGGTAGCAGCTTTTGTGCGCATGTTCAATGTAGATGACAGCATCGGCAACGAATTTGAACATGCGCGCAAAAGCTGCTGCCTTCACGGCAGAGCTTTTCTAGATTTTTTTTTCGATAAATTACTGGATTTCAATTCGATCTAATCTGTATTTTTGGAAATATTGGAAAAATAAAATTTTGAATGGGTATATCTACGGAATCATTGGGCGGATTTCACCGATTCACGAATTCGACCTTCGTAATTAAGCCCTCAACCTACTCTACAAATATCGAGTTTCTAAGTTGTTTCTTCCGGAAGTTATTCAATAAGTTACACAATAACTTCCGCAAGAAACAACTTAGAAACTCGATATTTGTAGCGAAGGTTTGGACCTCAATTACAAAGGCCAAATTCGTGAATGGGTAAAATCCACCCGATGATTCCGCAGATATACCCATTCAAAATTTTATTTTCCCAATATTTCCAAAAATACAGATCAGATCGAATTGAAATCCAGTACTTCATCGAAAGTTCATACAGAATTTAATGAGGATGATATGATCAGAAAATCACAGAAATTTTCTTTTCAAATTGTTCTAATGACACGATGATCACGAAGTTTTGCATTAAGTTGTCTTTCAGCATTTCCCAACTAGCTGCGAAGTTTTATCAGGATTGAATCAGTATTTCTCGAGTTATACCGAAAAAAGCAACGATATCGAAATTTGACATATTTTTTCCAGATATCTCCGAAATTTATAATCGTATCAAACTGAAATTTGGTACACTGCTGTGAAATATGAAGCTGAAATTCCGAGTGGAATTTTTTTCTGGATATGATGAGCGGTTCAAAAAAAAAATTTTTTGGACAAAAATTTTGAAAAATTTTTTTTTTCAATTTACTGAAAGTATGATCCTGAAAAAATTTGGCTCAAAGTTGCGCGTTGTTATACTCCACCTAATTGCCAAGCTTGTATTCAATCGCTCAGGTAGTTTCTGAAATAAGAAATAAATAACTTCAAAATTTTAAGTGGCTATAACTCCGAAACTATTCGACCGATTTGGCCCATTAACGAACTTAACCGCGGCATTCCAATGCGCGACCTATTGCTAGCTCACTCCGTTCGACAGTTATCGTGGTGACGGCCGGCCAGACAAAATCGATTTTGACACCGGATTCGTCATCAGTGAGACCAATCTAGTCATTTGAGACCATTTTCGGCTCAATCATCGAAAATTACAGACATCTGGACAAAACGATAGCATGCTGTTCCCCTAGAACATGCGCGCAAAAATCTCACAATGTTAACATTTCATTGACTGAGCCTAGTTGATAGCCTGATCATAAGGGATGTAAGAAGTGCGTGAGTAGGGAACTATGCGATTCTTTCAGAAACTTCAGAACTTTTGGAGATTTTGAAAAAAAATATCTCGAATTTCGTGTTTTTAGTTTATTATTTGATAAAATCAAATAATGAATCTTAGTGATTGACCAAAAAGAATTACGCCCCCTGAAAATTTCACACATTTCGAAGTATGTAGATTTGAATGAACTAATAAAAAAAATCTGTCCGTGCACCGTCCACCTTCGTTTTCCCGGGGCTTTTCTCTGGAAGTACTGAACCGAAATCCATAGAAAAATCGTGTTTCGCTCGAGATTGATCCTTCAAGCTTTTCAGTCGGATCGGTGTACCCTAAGGGCTCAAAACTGGAAGGAGGAAAAAAAATTTTTTGAACTCTTAATGCAATCAACGAAAATACTCTAAAAGGGACACCGTATAATGATTCAGAATTCAAAAGCTTCAGCGTTATTTATCAAGAAATAATATCATGGAACATACACGCCACTGTCTCGGTATTCTTTGATATTTCAAAGTCTTGTGTTTAGTCGGTTCGAGTTGATTTCAGTTCTCTATAGATGGACGAATATAGGAAACTTCATCCCTTTCTTCTATGAACGAGAAAAATATAATAGTTCCTAAAAATAATTGCATTTTTTGCGTAGGTCGCCACTTCACAGACCATTTTTATTGCAGTACCACAACGTTACTCAGTTTCCATTGTTATTCTATGCTAATCTACGACAGATTCGTTCGGTCTGTGATTCAATCACAGATACATTTTGACTTTACTCAGTTTTTATAGAAAAATGCTCAGTATTCTATGCGAGGCCTACCTAATTTATTGTTATTCTATGCTTATCTACGACAGACTTGTTCAGTCTATGATTCAATCACAGATAATGTCATGTCTGCTCATGCATAAACTGCTATATTCTGTGTTCAAATCAGAAATGAGGCTGTCATTTGTCATTTATTCTGATTTCTGATGCTATACAACTCCGAGCAAAAAGCATACATTTTCATCTGTCATATTCGTACAAACAAAAACCGCCTTGGAGCAGCACTGACTATCCCTCTTTATACAATGATATTACTATGCATGTCAGCAATGAACACCTTTAGTGATGACTCATCCTTAAGATAAGATAATTCTATAAATACAGTATTTCCCTTGTTTTCAATAGAGGGATAGATCTTCAGTTTCAAACGATAGGTCACATTAAGTGTAACAGTATTCTTGTGAATGAAATGTTTTTTAAAAATCTGCTTTTCTCCCCAAAATATATAATTATATTATCGTAGGCAAGTTAACATACCTTTCGACCGTACTATATTTGTACTGGCTTCATTCTAGAGTCAAGGAAATATCGGACATCGGACATGTTTCACGGTTCTAACAATTTATCAAAGGATACCCACATAGCATTTTTCTAATACACAAATAGCACCACGAGTTGAACCGCACGCTAACCGGTTACACGGAAACATTGTCGGTATCTCCCTGAAATAGAATTGAAACTACTGCTTTCTACTTTCATCGAAATTGAAGGCACAGTGTTTATGCGCTGAATACATTCTTATCTGTTGACCTTCGGCTCCTTTTGACTTTTGATATGTTTCTATCCATCTAAGCTGATGACAATATTTGTTTTTAAGAGAGAATACTATCTTGTGGAAATTTTAATGCAATTGATTCCATGTAGACATGCTATCAAGCGAAAGTTTTTCTATATTTATACAATTCCTCATTGAAACATGAAAGTTTGCGTTGAAACAAAGAGAATCCGTCGCTTCGATTCTCAAGTTCAATCGAAGATGTTGACAACCCATTTATGAAATCTTCATTGACCAATTATAACCAGGTTATGCAATGATTAAACCATCTGAAAGGTCGGGAAAAGTCAACTTTTTATCATTTGTTCGCTACACAACAATTTGTGTTGATTTTTTGAGATTCTCAAGGATGATGAAAGATATTTGCATTCCATTTTTCCCTAGTTTTTTTCCCAAAGTTATGGAAATCATATCCATATATCACAAGAAGCAGGAGCAGTTCGTCACATAACCTAACACACTTTTGAAATCTGCGGTTTTCGAAATGACAGTTGGAATAGGTCTCTTGCATGATTTTTTTTTTATTATTGGAATCAAATATTCTATCCGTAAGACCACTGAAAAATTGTAACCGCCATCAAAAGACGGAAGAAACTTCACGGTTTCCGAGACGTATGTGGATATATATCCACTCTCTCCCTCTTCTAGCGTACTTTTCTCTCTAGCAAGCCAATAGACAGCGTCGGGCTGTATCGATCGGTGAATCGGCCTAACGGCCAGACCGTAAACACAATAACTTCCGAAATAAACAACTTAGAAACTCGATATTCGTAGAGAAGCTTTGGACCTGAATTACGAAGACCGAATTCGTATGATGAAAAGATCACAGAATATTAAATATTTGAAGAAAAGCTTTGGAATTTTTTTCAAATTGTGCTAATAACATGATCATCACGAAACTTTGCTCGAACAAGCTGCAAAGTTTCATCACGATTGAATAAGTATTTCTTGAGTTATACCGAAAAAAACAATCACGAAGAAAACCACGAAATTCTACATATTTTTTCCCAATATCTCCGAAACTAATAGCCGTATCGAATTGAAATTCGGTACACTGCTGTGAAATATGCAGTTCCAAGTATAACTGAGTTTTTTTCGAATATGAATAATGATTTGAGAAAAAAAAAATTTTCTGAAAAATTTTTTTTTTCAGTTTAATAATCATACGATTTCAACGAAATTTTGCTCAAAGTTGCGCGTCGTTACGCTCCAACTAACTGCCAAGTTTCAATTCAATCTCCCTGGTAGTTTCTGAAATATGAGGAAATTAACCTAAAAATTTCAAAGGGCTATAACTCCGAAAGTATTTGACCGATTCGGCCCATTAACGAACTCAACCTTCGTATTTTGAAATGTGTTTAGGGTCAGCCTATCGGCCGACTGCGTAAACACAATAACTTCCGAAAGAAACAACTCAGAAACTTGATATTTGTAGAGAAGGTTTGGACCTTAAGTACGAAGGCCGAATTCGTGAATGGGTAAAATCCACCCAATGATTCCGTAGATATACCCAATCAAAATTTTATTTTTCCAATATTTCCAGAAATACAGATTAGATCGAATTGAAATCCAGTACTTCATCAAAAAATAACAGTTCATACAGAATTTAATGAGGATGATATAATACGAAAATCATAGAAATTTTTTTTCAAATTGTTCTAATGACACGATTATCACAAAATTTCGCATAAAGTTGTCTTTCAGCATCTCAAAACTAGCTGTGCAGTTTCATCAGGACTGAATCAGTATTTCTCGAGTTATACCGAAAAAATCAACGATATCGAGAAGAAAACCTCGAAATTTAATATATTTTTTCCAGATATCTCCGAAACTTATAATCGTATCGAACTGAAATTTGGTACACTGCTGTGAAATATGAAGCTCAAAGTGTGAGTGGAATTTTTTTTGGATATGATGAATGGTGTCTGGAAAAAAAAATTTTTGGAAAAAAATTTTGAAAAATTTTTTTTTCAATTTACTGACAATATGATCCTGCCGAAATCTGACTCAAAGATGCGCGTCGTTATACTCCACCTAACTGCCAAGTTTGAATCCAATCGCTCAGGTAGTTTCTGAAATAAAAAATAAATAACTTCAAGTGCCTATAACTCCGAAACTATTCGACCGATTTGGCCGATTAACGAACTCAACCGCGGCATTCTGATGCGCAACTTATCCTGAAAGTTTCAAGTTGCTAGCTTGCTTCTGTCGAGAGTTATCGTGTCTACGGTCGGACGGATGGCCGGCCGGACAGAATCGATTTCGACACCGGATTCGTCATCAGTGATCCAACCTAGTCGATTGAGACCATTTTCGGCTCAATCATCCAAAATTACAGACATTTGGACAAAACGATAGCACGCTGTTCCCCTAGAACATGCGCGCAAAAAATGGAATGATTCCGGTTGAAATTTTTTTCCTTCTCTCAAATCCAATTTTGAAATTTCAATATTCAATATTGAATCTCACCTTGACAAACGTCCCATATTTTTCTGATACGGACCCAGAATTCCTCAATTATTTGAATATTCTATCGCTGATTTTCATTTGTTTGTTTCGAAGAAGTCAGATTAGAATCATGAGAAATATCAGTCAATTTTTTGAGAAATTTTCAGCGTTATCTGGTTTAACTCATTTAATCATTACCGTGAAGTGAACTTTTTGACATTCCTTTTCCTTGTTGCAACGAACAGTTGTTCTTCTGAACTAGTCAATTGATTAAATTCAAAAAAGTCTACTTGTTAAAGGCTATTGATACAACAATTAAATACAGATTTTTCTGTATTACCTTTACATAATAATATCTTTCGATATTGATTTGATATCTTACGATATACTTTTATGTCTTCGACGTACTACGTCTTCAATGACAAAATTATTATATCAACTGGCATATAATGATCAAAGTATTTAATTGTTGTAGTCAATTGAAGTGAATTCATGTTTCCTTTAAACTCAGGTGACACATTTTGGACACAAACTCAATAGTTCATAAATGTATGTATTATATTTCTGAAGTTATGATTATTTGATATAAATAATAGTAAGATAAATGAGAGCAATATACATATTGAAATTCTATTCGTTTTTCATTCCTCTGATTTTTGATTATCCGTTTTATTATTATCTTCTTCCTTTTTTACAGGTACTCTGGAAAGAGAATTTATACTTTTCATTGATCTGTATTGTTGATCCCTGAATTTTCTTATATCTTTTTTGTTTTCATCGTCCATCGAGTTCACATAATCTTTGACTTCTGATGAACTATCTGGTATGAGGCCTGCAATAACTCTTGTGAGTATGAACACGGCATGCTGAAAATTGGTTGAAATCATCATTAATTGAGAAGTATTGTGGGCCTTCAAGTTAACTTAGCGATAAATGCGCCTCTTTCAAGAAATCAATTATTCGGTGATGTAAAAGATCGATACAAGCCCATTTGTCGAAAAAATGGCGGAAAAATCCTTTTTTGGGGAATTATATGCAAATATTTGAAAACGTCAAAAATTACATTCTTTGGCCTTCGATCTATAGCTTTTCGCCCAGGAATAGGAAGATTTGGTCTGGGTTTCAAAAGCTAAAATGAATTGTGCTATATGCAGGGTGACTCAATAAGAATTGTTCATTAAGTTAATACAGCAACTTCAGCTCAAAAAATGAAGATTCAACTTGAAATACAGAACTAAAATATTCCTGCATACAGAAATATAAAGTGTTTTATTACGAATATTCTAACATGATGTCAGCTCATTGTTTCAACACCCTCCGATAGTTTTTTTCAAACCTAACAAATGGACCTCAATTCACTTTAAGAAGTGTTAAAAAGTTTTCCTTATAACCAGAGGCCTGCCATAATAAGGGTAGATAATTTTTCCGCCCATGAACTCCACTTCTGAACATAGTATATAAACTTCAAAGGCTTATAACTTGAAAACAACGAATTCTAGTTTATTGAGTCAAGTGGACGATATTCACGTAAAAAGTAATGAGGATTAGAATAAACTTGATAAAAAGATTATTACGATGTTATCATAGATTTTATTTGCAAGGGGAGTGCATGTATTACAAAGATGCATTGAAGATCTGTTTCCTCAATTGCTATGTTCAAAAATATTGAGTTTTAAATGATACCCCGACCCGACTATGAATGATCCTTGAGGCCAAACAATAAAGAAGCAGAATAATGTCGCAAATGTTCGTATAAAATTTCTCGATAATCGTCCGATCAAAGGACCACATAAAGAAATATTTTGTAAACAGAGCTACCAAACCTGAAACCTGATGCTACAAATAACCGTAAACACTTTAACTTCCGAATAGAAAAAAATCGAAACATAAAATTATCAAGGTACATAACCAGAGATTATATTATCAAATACCTATATTTGGATGCAATTATCTGGTTTCAGGAGCCGATGCACAGTTTACGGATATTAATAAATAACGCGAAAGTCATCATGTCGAAAATGTTCTGAAAATTCCCTTCCCCAGTGCTACTAGATTTGACAAAATTTTTGGGTTGGCAACTTGGACCGAAGTCTATATTTTTGGAATTATTGAAAAAATTTAATTTTGAATGGGTACATCTGCGGAATCATTGGGCGGATTCTATGCATTCTCGAATTCGGCCTTCGCAATTGAGGACCAAGCCTATTCTACAATTATCGAGTTTGTAAGGTGGTGTTTGCGGAAGTCATTGCGTTTATGATTTGCAGTTAGGCTTGGAGGCTCGATATTTGTAGAGTAGGTTTGGGGTTTAATTATGAAGGTCGTATTCGTGAATAGACCAAATCTATCCAATGATTCCGTTGATATTCCCATTCAATTTTATTTTCGAATATTTCAAAAATTACTGATTGTATCGAATCGGAATCCAGTACTTGATTGAAAAATTATAGCTTGCAAGATTATTCAGAATTCCGTAAAGACCATAATATGAAAAGAAGATTGCCAAATCTATCCATCTCGAAAGATGCGTTCGGCGGGGTCAATACGTGAAAAGACGACTGCTTTGGCAATAACAAATCTGAGCATGAGCTCAAAAGCAGTGGACTTCACGTCAGTGCTTTTCTAGAACTTTTTTATGATCACAATGATGCAGACTTTTCTATGAAATTTGGTACACATTCTCACCTTTACTTTAATTTGTTTTCCAACTAAATCATAAGACCAAACTGGGGGTACCAGTTGTATTTCATACTGTAGCCATCAACGCAGACGTCACCAATTGACCAATCAGAGCGCATTACTTTTAATGGTAATTGGGAACTTCTGCGAAGATGCCAGCGCCATAACGGATAAATTTGGAACCTGCCAAGCTAGTAGTTTTATGTAAACAAACCTTAGAAATGTGGTGAAGAACGAATATTTATTAAGCAGAGCTTGAATATTTAAAGAAATTATTATAGTTTTGTGTAAGATTTCTTGAGAATGAACTTTTCGTTTGGATCACGATATAAAATCGTACTTTAAATCGTTCCTGGAGGATAATTTCGGTGTTATTTTAGTGTATGTTGCTTGGTGGATCAAAATAAACCAATATCTAAGTTCACTTGAATTTCTGGAAAAATAGGCACCTCAATAAGTAATTTGAGGACTCTTATTTATGTGAAGAAGTGCTGAATGCAGGCTATATTATGTGGTAAATCTAGAATCAGTCCAAATGATATGACTTGTTCTTTGTTTACAAACGAAGGAATCAATAAAATGAAAACAGATTTTCTGCATTAGTTCTTTTGCATCGTATTTCTAAAGAAAAGGAAACAGATAGACATATAATTGATTTCATTTTTATATTACAGCAGCTCAAGATACACATACAAAATGAAAAATGTCACAGCCGGTTCAACCTACCTATATAAGGAAATGAAAAGTATTGATGTATCTATATGAGTAACTTCAGCTATTATCAACTCAAACAGTATATCTAGTTTTTGTCAGATTTTCAATCAGATCACTCTTTTAGAATATGATTTTGTGTAGTATGTGAATAAGGTAGCTGCAGAAGTGCTCGGTAGTTTATCTGCAGCATTTTCCTTCAAAATTCTCTCATTTTTATTTACACCTGAAAACATCATGACATGAAGTTGTTTCGAAATAAATAGGTAGGTAATTTACCTTCATGAAAATAAAAATCTTCAGAGAAATGCAGTGAACATACTTTCATGTATTTCGTGACCTGTTTTCCAATCTTCAATTTCTGAAGCTAGGCCTTCTTCTATCATTGAGTTCCCTGCCCAATGCTGTTTCCAAATTAATTTTATTTCATTTGGCTTTGGAAAATATGAAAACTAGAGGCACTAGATGATCCCTTATTCTTTGACCATGAATAACATTGAGTTGAGGCACACAACAATAGTCATTTCGGGAGGATGCCATTTCGAATTAATAAATTCGAAAATTTTAATCGGAAAGAAAGGAATCGATTGATGAATATTACAAACACTTTCGGTATTCCAAAATTTCAACTCGGAGAACAACACAAAAGCTCGAAAATGAACTCCAAAAGTGAGCAAATTACGTTAGAATAACAGGCACGTCGAAAAACTACTAGCTTGGAAGTGTTTGAATTTCTATCACCAGAGGGCTTATCGCTTAGCAGTAGTTGCGAATTCGGCATTTTGCTGTTAATGATTCAGTCAGACTTTGCGACCGGTCGTCATTTCTAAATAGCGCCACCTTCAGTGGAAAAAACGAATTCTAGCGATATCCTCACCATTGGCGAAACAAAAGCATATCTTTTGATTTCACAACATACGTTTTTTTTCTCAAATGGCTCTGTCGCCTCATTGAATATTAGCCTATCATCAAGGAAAAGATGGAAATAAAATCAACTAGTGGTTATTGATTGTTTAACAGTGCTAGTATCAATTTGGAAACTGAAACACCGATTATAATTTATGATCACTAAGGATGTATGGGCATCAATCATGAAATTTCGTAACAAATGGACATCAAATATGATATTTCTCAGTTGATAGGTTGATAGAATTTTTTGACATACCAAATAAATGAGGACTAGCATCCAACCGAAAGCATGATATTCATGGAGATCTTTATGTTGTTTATATTTTCTGGGATGGTCTGGAGGATATCTGTTTCCTGGGAAATAACAAATACTATGATTGTGTTCATTCTGTCCCTCTTGATTATTATATTCCTTGAAATCTTCCATTGAGAAAGCTAAAATATACAATGTATTCAGAGAGATCTTGAATAGAAGTAGAGCAACTATCCTCCTACTAATCACAAGAAAAGATGAAAATAACTTAGTTAATATTAGTTGAATATATCAACTAGGTACATAATATAAAACTCCAGAATATGACTGAGGTTAAGTCAGCAGCTATGCGCCTATCTTCAAATTCGTTGCTAAAGCAGTCACCCACTCACGTATTGACCCCATAATACGCAAATTTATATCCCCAATATTCCCAAAAATAGTGCTCGGATCGAATTCAAATCAAATACCTGATTGAAAAATGGCAGCTTGAAGGCTCATACAGAATTTCGTGAGGATAATATGACAATAAGAGCAAAATATTGAATATTTGAGAATTTGTATTTTTATTATTGTCATGACACGGTAATAAGGGGCATGAATCAACCCAACCTATTGATGCCCATAAAGTGATAATCCAAGGAATCCTGTCCACAGATTCACCAAGCATAGTTATTCCCGGAAAAATAAATGATCGAAATGTGAAAATATTGGTAGTCACTGGATCAACCAAAACCATTGTGCGTCTAGAAATGGCTAAGGGATTTGAAATTCGTCCAGTTATGATCAAACTTCGAACTGCGTCTGGACACGAAATACCAACTAATTGATCGGTCGTCTCCACCATTGAATTGGGAAACATAACAGCGAGGTACGAAGTTGTAGTAGCTGAAATCACGGAAGGAGTTATCCTGGGATTGGACCTAGTAAAGAAACTTGGATGCCAACTGGATATGAAGAGTGATGTCCTTCCGCTGGGAAGTGAAGGGATCCCGTTCAATGATGTGGATGACAAGATATATCGGATTCGATTGACCAAGGACATCATATTGCCAGGTCAAACGGAAGGCATAGTAACTGGTAGATGTGATGACGTTATGAGAAATGGCTGCGTTAAAGTGATCGAGCCCTGGGACGATGCAATACTAGCTGAAGGTCTGTTACTCCGGAATACATTGGTAAGGTTAACAGACAGTATTCTCGTCCGATTACTCAATATAAACATGTTTCCAGTCACCCTGAAGAAGTACACCTTGATTGGACACGGTGTACCACTGTACTATATTCCTGGTGGGATAGGTACTGCAGGAGTCTCGCGGACACAGAAAAATACTGAAGAGCTGGTGTCCCTTCTTACCTCAAACTGTCAAGAGCTTGACCAGTACCGACTAGCTGAAGTGACATTTTCCGACGTGTTTTCCAGAGACAAAAGAAGAGGGAAGACCGATGTTGTGAAGCATAAAATTAATACTGGTGATGCACAATCCATCCGACAGCCTCCTAGACTTCTCCGTCCAGGAAAAAGAGAAGAGAATGAACGGATCATTGGAGACATGGCGAGAGTAGGTATCAGTGAACCATTTAGTAGCCCCTGGACATCGCCAGTACACTTTACCGAGAAGCGATGATACACTGAATACACTATCAAGATCACGTTGGTTTTCCACCATGAATCTTAAGAGTGGTTATTGGCAGCTTAGATCCGAACGACAAAGAGAAAACTGCCTTCAGTATTGGAACGGGCCTGCGGCTATTTGAAGTGATGCCCTTCGGCTTATGCAACGCTCTTGCCACATTTGAGCGTTTGATGGAGAATATATTGAGAGGACGTATTCTCCTGAAAAATTTGCCTGGTGTACTTAGATGACTTGATAGTATCATTCCAAGACCACCTACACCACCTATCCGAGGTTTTCCAGCGACTCCGCGAAGCCAACCTAAAGCTAAGTCCAGAAGAAATGCAATTTATTTCGAACAGAGGTGAAATATTTAGGACACGTAGTTTCTCGAGGGGTCGTGAAAGTTGACCCGGACTGGACTAAGGCAGTACAGGAATGGTATACCAAGGGACAAGAGTGAGTTGAGAAGTTTTTAAGTCTTATGCACTTATTATAGGTCTTATTATACGCGATTCTTTAGTCTGGATTCCTGGTCACTTAGGAATCAAAGGCAACGAAGAGGCTAGCCAGAAATGGAGCAGAAACGCCATTTATTGGTCCAGAACTTTTCTATAGGCAAATGCACCTATAAGAAAGAGTTTCAGGAGAAGGAAGAAACTGAAACAGAAGTACTCTGGAGAAATTTTCCAGGAATGGATCATTCCAAAAAATTCCTTCGGAATTATAAAATTGCAAGATCCAAAAATACTTTAGATCTCAGTAAGAATAAGCTACGCCTGCTCACTGGCTTCCTCACAGGAAACTGTCGCCTAAGAAGCATGAGAATGGGCTCATCAGAAACTGACGAGTGTAGATTTGTGGGGAAGAGGAAGAAACTCCCGTTCACCTGGTAACAAAATGTCTCGCCATTGCAAGCCTACGCAAAGAATGTCTTGGACAGCAGAATTATAGGAGGAAAAATGACTTATCCACCACAAGCTTTCACAGATACTGGCGTCCATTGGAGCTCTAGAGTTGGAGGGCGAGCTGTAGGTAGCACAGCTGAGAAAACTGCTCTGATGGGGTGGGAACCATAGATCTTAAGATCGCAGTGGAATGTAACCTCCTACAAAATTTTACTTAACTTCTTCTTCGGATATTGATGAAATAATCTTTATATACGTGATGACTTCAAGGTATGTGCCGAATTTCAAAGTAATCGGATCAATTGTCTCCGAAAAAAAATTCTATTTGGAAAATTTTCGAATACAATTAATCAAAACTTTGTAACAACTAGATCCACACGAAATTCTTCATAAAGTTGTGCATTGATATTTTTCAACTGATAACAGCTTCGATCTGATAGGGTCTCTTTAGATTTGTGGGAATAATATCGAAATTTCAAATATTTTTTTAACAAGAATTCGGTAAATTTTCGAATCCAAAATTTTACAAATTTTTCAACAATTACATCCGCACGAAATTCGTTTTTCAGGTGCTCGTTGATTTCGTCGAACTAGTTAGAAAGTTTCAATCTGATCACATCAGTACCTACTTTTCATGATATAGAGGAAATACCCTCAAAATTCCGAGAATAACTCCGAAACTGTTCGGTCGACTAAACCGAGATATTCGGGGCCCAAACCTAACTTAAAAATTTCAAGTCGTTATATAATTGCTATCCTCCTAAAGTTTGAGCTTATACGAACAGACGGCTGGACAGAATTCAATTTGACCACGAATTATTCATCGGTGAGTCCAACCTTATCTTCGAGACAACTTGCAGGAAAACATTCGTGAATTACAGACATTGTTTGAGAAGAATTTATGGTTGTTCATGGAGTTGACAAATTCCCTTTAATAATTCCCCATAGCTAATCTTAGCTAAGAATCTACGTATTTATGAGAATTATACAATGAAATTTATTCTAATTAAATAATAAGAATTTCCTATTCAGAACTCTAAACAATGGTTTCAATTAATGTACATCTTGAAGACTATATAAACTGAATAAATCAGGAGGAAAATGAGTACCCTATTAGCCTCGTATTTAAGTGCGATGAGAAGAGTAATTTTCCGGCTTCAGTAGTATTTTCACCGAAACCCTAAAGTTCATATGGAAGAAGCCAATGTATTCTATGTACCTATACAATTCATACCTGAATTGATTTAATATTTTTTCAATCTTTTTGTATATGTATTCAGTCTACCTTCGTCATCTTCATTTTGACTCAATTAATTATACCAGAAATTTTCAAGTTTTGTTCGATCTAGTATTCTCTGAATCGTGAAACTCGAATTATCAATTGAAAGTGATTATTCACCTGCGAATCTTTTGTCCATATATGCTGTGATATTTTTATTCACTGAAGCCATATAAAAGTGCATCCTCGCAAAATCCTTCGTCATCAAAGCTAATATAGCCTGAAATAAATTTCCCACTTCATATTAGGAATTATAAAAGGCACTACAACTATTGAATAATAAAAATGTTACGGCTTGGAGTCAAAGAAGTTTTGCTCCAACATGAATGAAACAATTCATTCCTGGTAAAGAATTGAATTTTTCACAGCACTGTAACGTTTTGTAAAGAGTTCTACCGGGTATATTCAATTTAATATGTTTTATTACGACAATCCTAGGAAAAAACAGAAAATAGAAAATATAGGAATTGAACAACTTCTGTGGATCTGCCTCTCAGTTTGAAAAGATGTTCATCAATGAACACTAATTTTGCTACATGTGTCTCCCTTTTACCTCCGAGTGACAAAGGCACAGTTTGACAATGCAGCATGAAAAAGTCACATGCGCCTAGAGACAAGGACATGAAGGTTGAAAACGCAGAATGGCGAAAAATTTATTTTTAATTTAAATCCTGTCTGTCGAACCATAAACTTGTAATATTTTGTTAATTGGGAGAAATCTTGAAAGTTAATCGAAAATAATTCAGATTTGATTCAATGAATACTTCCTCATAAGATACATATTTTCAATGACAATATCATTTAAACCCCTAAAATTCGAAAAATGATAAGTTCCCTCATAAGTGCAATGTAAATCTGTATTCGGGTCACTTAGTCCTTTTCTGTCCGTCTCATTCGCACCTGACAGATCGCCTATAACCGTTTCTCTCTTTCATCACAGTGTGGTGTACCCCGGTTGGGGTTGGTTCGTCCAGTTGGTTTGTACAGGAGAGGGTCGGAAATAACACTCGAAGAACTCGTTAGAGGGTTTAATTACTATGGGTTATTATACTTCGGCATGACACATCAATGAACGCTCCGCTTCATTGTTCTTACTCACTGTTTTCATAATACAATAACAAAATATTATATATGTTTTGTCAAGGTGTTTACAAGCATATTATGATAACAGACGTGGGAATTCAATATCAGTAGGTAATCCATCTGAGCACGTTTTATGGATGATGCGAGGTTCTATGGACCTTGCTCGTCTTCAAGTAATAATTATACAGAGTGTTTAGTCGGACATACGTTACAACAGAATAGGGAAATATTAATAATAATAAATATATATCTAATTCTCTATTTTGTGCTTTTATGGTCGCATGGATGCTCAGTAGTTTAGTACGGCAAGCTAGCTCAAGAGTGTCTCTAGTATACTATCAGCACAGACATGGTCTGTGCTATTAGATCAATGCCTCATACATAGTCAGGGAGACGCATGTCGCAGCGCCAACGGACTCCGCCACTATCGCTAGAAAGTGGCGGTGTGTGCGGACAGCGTGCACCCATAAACAGAAAGATTTGGAATGCACAAGAACGCATTATCCTTGCAGTATATTAACAGATTATGATTTCGTTTGACGCTCATGACTTTCACCTGAACCAAATATGGAAAAATGGCAAAAAATGCATATAGACGTAACGGTTAAAATTATACTAAACAACCTGAAAATGAACTCTGGTTACATACATTCTAGATGATTTTAATTATATTAAATCTTAGACTTACATTGACAGTAACGCCAAACCATGTGAGAGCTTGCAATATAAAATAGAACATTTCAATTCCTTCAACTTTCCTAGGTATAGGACGTCTATAAAAATGTAAATATGCGTGGGAATACAATTTCATCTCTAGAATATTGACGATGACTGTCAATAGAGGGGTGAAAGGGCACACAGACGTGAAGAACAGTACCATTCCATGCCGAAGTACTGAAAGAAAAAACACAGGACCGTTTAACACATGGTTCGTAGGAAGTATTATTTTATTCACCTTCTGCCTAAAGAATAAATAATGTCTGGTTTCATCAAGTTATCATTGACGCTTGTATAGTTTTATTATTTCCAAATCAACATGAACCCAAGAAATTTTCATAGTTTCTGTTTCGGTTCAGGAAGATTTCAGAAAATGAATGAAACAATCACCCATCCGCTATTGAGCTTCTCGCTCATAGTTCTAATGGAATATTTATGGAATTTGTCGCAAAAGTAATACTTTCATATAAGCTATGTTCGCGAGTCGGATAACGAACCAATTCGGAACCAACTTCTTACCCACCCAGAATCATCACAGTGCGCATGTCTAGTTCTGAACCAATTCCGAATTCCTTTCAGCACGAACGTTTACGGAACCGAAGTAGAACCCTTAGAATAGACCTGAGAGCGGCACTACTTCTTCAAACTGTCCTTTACTTTCAGGAATTCCAACAATTTGCAGTGATTCTTCGATCTTGATCACTTTTACGATCGATATTCAAAACATCGCTCGGGAAAAGCTATCATGAAAAGTTTTTCTGAGCAAAATAGAACTATAACTAAATTGAAATACAATAAGCGATCTGAACATAAGGATCTACATGCGCCTCGGAGCTGTTATCGATATATTTTTGTGTGAAATTGCGTTTTCACGAAAAATACAAAATTCTATCCAAATCGCGTTAGCCGATTTCAAGATAAGCAAAATATAACCTTTATATTTATTTAAATGTTTGTAGGCATATATTTTACTTACAAACAAATAATCATTGAATACATGTACAAGAATTGCTTGTTTAAATGATTTTATATGCCGATATTCACTGATTGGTCGCCCAAACTTGATTATGTTAGAATAAAACTAAACTAGAAACACTAGTGCGGGAACTGCGGGAACCACGAACACAGAACTTGGAAGCAGTGTTGCCACCTTCCGTACCGACAGTTTCGGTAGAAAGTTCGGAAAAAATCGGTAGATTTCGGTAGGTTTCTGAAAAACATAACTTTTCACCTATGTATGGGTTATTTATTTAGTCTCAATACCATTTATCCGAAATATTGGGCATGAAATTTACTGCTAATGAAGCAATATTAAAAATAGATTTTATTAATTAAAAAATCATTATTTGAAAAATTGAACTTGTGAACGAAAAATCAATATTATAACAAATAAATGAGTATCAGAAAAACTAATACCTATTGGAAACAACAAATATGCAAAAAAATAAATATGGTGACATGCCCTCATTGGGGATTCACAAAATTTATCAAGGGGAATCACAAACTGCTCCCAGTTTTGGGCGAGGTATTTATTAAACTTTATAAAGAGACAACCTGTAATACATGAATCTGTATTACGTGTGGCTTGCTTTGCGTTATAGATCTGCGACGTATAACCATTTATAACTTAAATTATGTATCAAAATATGTAATGGTAAGGAAACCTTCAAAATAATATCGTAAAAGTCATGATTTCCTAAGATACCAGATGATACATTCACTCCATCAAATTTCGGTAGATTTATA
Source organism: Myrrha octodecimguttata (assembly GCA_958510865.1). NCBI lineage: Eukaryota > Metazoa > Arthropoda > Insecta > Coleoptera > Coccinellidae > Myrrha > Myrrha octodecimguttata. The sequence goes on from OY294063.1 coordinate 8,669,449, forward strand.
TGCTTTTTCGGTAGATCGGTAGATTGAAGAGCAAATCGGTAGATCTACCGAAAAATCGGTAGAGGTGGTAACACTGCTTGGAAGAACCGTAACCACTAGTTCGACGCACGAATGCTCTTCTTCTAAGTGCGCATCCCTTCGGTACGGAACTCGATCGGAACCCGCGAGCGTAGCTATAATAATCCAACAAATTTTTCAGCAAACGTTTTGTGTTTTGAGCAAAGAGTAACGCTCTATCCGTGGATTTCGGCAACACGGCCACATTCAAGTTTCATGAAACCTTGTTGATATCTTGAGGTCAGGGACCCACCTACGGTCTGCATGTAAATCGTAGCGAGAAATATCAGAATGAGTGAATTCTCTTCGTCTATAGGAGAAAACAGGGTGCCATCCTATAGGCTTCAGTGATTATTTTTTGAAATTTTTTGTTTCAAGATGCAGCCAATTTTTTTGTGAGAATACACGATTATTATTTTTTCTCATTTTTCATCCAATTTCAGTTTTTATTTTCCCGAAAATTCTTCAAAATAAAAAAGTGGCAACATTGCCCTTTCCTTCCATATTTTCGAACAATTTTAGCCACAAAATTCGTGGGCTTCCAAAAGTCACCAAGTTATATTCGAAGTACTCGATGCCCTTAAGTTCGAATAATTTTTTTCCATGTAGATGTCTAAAAATAAAGGTAACTTCATCCAATATTTGAGTATATAAAACTGGTTTGTCGATATTGTTATTGTATTTTACAGATGAAATACTCATATCATTGAGAAGAGAAGAGAAATCTATAAATATTACTTATTTCGATATATTGCTTCATTATATCGTATCTGTCAAATGACTTCAGTATATAGTCTCTTTCCCATTGTGAATGTTGCACACTAGATGATTTTTTTTCTTGTTTGTACTCCTTCCATACTATTAAGCTCGTTCTGAAAAATGATTCAGTTCAATCTAATTTTTGTATTATTTCAGCAACATTATATATCGAAAATAAATGATGATGAATAAATTCAATCAAGGAATTGTAAATATTGTTAGTTTCGAAGACTCTTAGTTGTTTTTTCCAAAGTAAAGTAAATTTCGGTTTTTCAAATGGAAAAGTCCGTATTTTATCACCTAAACGGTCGAAGTTCAGCATCAGGAATTGAAGACTTTATGTGTCGGTGCTTTGAAGATATAGAGGATTTTGAACTTCTTATTTTATGAAACAAATACAATCTCGCTGACAAATCTTTTCAAAATATGGTTTTTCTAGGGAGCAAAAATTTCGCCGCCCCATGTCTTTCATTTGTGATTTTGTCGGTACGATTACTGCAGAGTTGTTTGTAATCAAATTTACTCCTATAATAATAATAATAATAATGTTTATTTGTCGCCCAAAACATCATTCATAACAGATAGTATTTAATATTGAACAAATAAACATTTAGTTTCCCACAAAAGTTCGAAACTTGTACGTGGGCAGTACATATCAAAGAAAAAAAAATCTTCGCAAGAGCGTGCACACAAACAAGAAAAAAAACACAAATTGAAAAAAAAATTAAGTTTAAAGGCTTCAAGTGCTCGTGACTCCGCGGGCAGATTCAGGTATGAATCAGCTATGAGATGCTAAAGCTTTCAGGGCATAATGCTTTTAAAGAATGGGTTTTTGAAATTTTTTGTTGCTCAATGGTATTTTGGACTGAGGAAAAAGAGTTTTGAACTTTGAAACATTTCATACATATGAAAACTTTTTGTTTGCACTTCTAATAGTGATAATATTAGATTTACATACCTGAATAAATATCTCCCAATACACTTCAGGAACAGGTGCTTTATTCCTAAAATAAACATCACTTGTACTGCCAGGTCAGAACTGCATTCTCCCAAGTGACATGAGTCAGCAACATATACACCTTTTATGTTATACATAGTTTCATCACCAGGATTTGTGTAGAATTTGCCCTACAACACAATTCGTAACTCATTGTAATTAATTATTTGAGCCTTCATGGAAATAGTGGGCAAATAGAAAAATAGCTAAAAGTAAGAGCCGATCGTCAACACAATAATTTCCAAAAGAAACAACTGAGAAACTGGATATTTGTAGGGTAGGTTTGGACAATAATAACAAAGTACTAATTCATGGATATGTAACATCGGTCCAATTATTCCGCAGATATGCCCATACAGAATATTTTATGAGAATCATATGAAGATTGCCTAATCATTCTATCTGGAGGTGATGGTCAGTCCGTGAAACACTGACCGCTTGTGCTACGAATTTTAATGACACGATGATCATGAAGTTTCGCAAAAAGTTGGGCATCAGTATTTCATGAAAAATCACCAAGTTTGAGCATGACGAGAAAAGTATTTTCCAAGTTCGTGAATAAAAGCGATACCGAGGAAATTTCCTCGAAATTTGACATAATTTTTCCAACATCAAATGTGAGTATCGAGATCCGCGCAGAATGTATTTATGAAGAATTCCAAAAAAAATGGTTCCTAATCCTTCGACTGTCATCACGAAATTGAGCACAAACTTGCATAAAGGTTTGTTAGCTACTCTTTAAATTCAATCATGATGAAAAAGTATTTTGTGAATTATTTCGAAAATAACAATGATACCGAAGAAAAAAGGCAGAAATTGGACATAATTTTCCCCAATACTTCTAAAAATGAAAATGGGATCGAACCGAATTACGATTACCACGAAATTTTGTACAAACTGGTACATCAGCTTTTTACGCACCTTTTCTGGGAAACAGCGCGTTATCGTGTCGTCACAATGTCCGTAATTTTAGAATTTCGAGCCGAAAATATTCTTAACCGCGATTGAGTCGACTAACTCCCTGAAAAAGAATCCGTGGTCAAATTCAATTCTGTCCTTTCCACCGTATATCCAAATATCTCGGTTGAGTTCTTTAATGGGTGAAATCGGTTGAAAAGTTTCGGAGTTAGGCCCATTTGAAATTTTGAGGTTACTTCCTGGACATCTCATGAGGTACTGATTCGATCAGATTGAAACTTTGCAGGTAGTTGGGGAATATCATCATGCAACTGAGTGCGGAATTTCGTGTGAATTCGGTATTTTACGAATAAAAAATTTCTAAAAGCACTGCCGTGAAGGCAGCAACTTTTGCGCGCATCTTCAATGTAGTTGAGCGCTTCAGCAACGAATTTGAACATGCACGCAAAAGCTGCTGCCTTCACGGCAGTGCTTTTAGAAATTTTTCACTGATTAATTACTGGATTTCAATTCGATCAAATCTGTATTTTTGGAAATATTGGAAAAATAAGGTTTTGAATGGGTATATCTACGAAATCATTGGGCGGATTTTACCCATTCACTAATTCGACCTTCGTAATTAAGCCCCAAACCTACTCTACAAATATCGAGTTTCTAAGTCCTTTCTTCCGGGAGTTATTGTGTTTACGGTCAGCCTAACGGCCGACTGCGTAAACACAATAACTTCCGAAAGAAACAACTTAGAAACTCGATATTTGTAGAGAAGGTTTGGACTTTAATTACGAAGGCCGAATTCGTGAATGGGTAAAATCCACCCAATGATTCCGTAGATATACTCAATCACAATTTTATTTTTCCAATATTTCCAAAAATACAGATCAGATCGAATTGAAATCCAGTACTTCATCGAAAAATAACAGTTCGAAGTTTCTTACAGAATTTAATGAGGATGATATGATAAGAAAATCATAGAAATTTTTTTTTTTAAATTGTTCTAATGACACGATTATCACGAAATTTCGGAAAAAGTTGTCTTTTAGCATCTCAAAACTAGCTGTGAAGTTTTATTATGACTGAATCAGTATTTTTCGAGTTATACCGAAAAAATCAACGATATCGAGAAGAAAACCTCGAAATTTGACATATTTCTTCCCGATATCTCCAAAACTTATGATCGTATCGAATTGAAATTTAGTACACTGCTGTGAAATATGAAGCTCAAAGTGTAAGCGGATTTTTTTTCTGGATGTGATGAATGATTTCCGGAAAAAAAATATTTTAGGAAAAAAATTTCGAAAAAAAAAATTTTTTAATTTACCGAAAGCATGATTCTGACGAAATTTGGCTCAAAGTTGCGCGTTGTTATACTCCACCTAACTGCCAAGTTTGAATCCAATCGCTCAAGTAGTTTCTGAAATAAAAAATAAATAACTTCAAAACTCCAAGTGCCTATAACTCCGAAACTATTCGACCGATTTGGCCCATTAACGAACTCAACCGCGGCACTCCGATGCGCAACTTATCCTGAAAGTTTCAAGTTGCTAGCTTGCTTCTGTCGACAGTTAGCGTGTCTACGGCCGGCCGGCCGGACAGAATCGATTTTGACACCGGATTCGACATCAGTGAGTCCAACCTAGTCGATTGAGACCATTTTCGGCTCAATCATCCAAAATTACAGACATTTGAACAAAACGATAGCACGCTGTTCCCCTAGATCATGCGCGCAAAAAAAGTTTAATCAAAAATTTATCAAATTTTTGTTGAAAAATCTTATTTTCTCGAGAACTGTTGGAGTCAGAATTCAACGGAATATGGCAGAGAACTTAGAGTCAGTATCCAACAATTATGTCCAAGATTTCGATTTATCAGATATTCAATATCGGAGATATAAGGCAGACAATATGCCAAATTTCGATGATCTTTGTAATTTTAACGTTATTTCCGCAATACCTCAAGGAGTACTGATGCAAACAGATTTACGGTCGGTTTCACAAATCTTTGATGGCCCGATCAAGGGCTTGATTGTCAGTCAACATTGAATTCTGTGCTCGATTTCAGTTCATTTTCAACCCAACCATCGAATGCAAACCTTAATCAACGAATTGGGAAACCAACGGTAAAACTTCGTGATCATTTGAAGAATAGCGTGCTTCCGAAAAAGGGGAGTGCCTACTAGAATGATGGTCATTAAGAACAGGGCCACTATGTCTTAAGCTCTGCAATTACTATGATGAGAATCATTTTCATTTCCTGAGTGCAATCTGTTTATCGAAAATCATTTGATCAGTTCCATTAAAATTAAACGCTTCCGTATCTTCGAACCCTTTAGATGAATTGAATTTTTAAATGGTAGGTTCTCTGAAATTATCACACAAAACGATATTATCGTACATGCGGTATCGTACATATTACAGAACACCAAGATTATAATACAAACAGCAACGCCGGGTTGTGAAAAGTCACAGAAAACGAAAAGTCTTCGCTTTTTTGTAATTATGTCTTGCTTGAGCATGCCTCAAGGTAGGTCGTTCGTAGACTTGAGCAAGCATGCCACCAAGCACTGGCGAAGTAGTGCTCGGCTGTCAAGTAACCAATATGGGATGGACGCGTCGACTTAGGCTGGTAGTCCACTGCAAGCGATTTCGAGAGGCGCGATAGGAGCGTAAACGAACGAACTTGCGCGACAGATCCAAATGAATGGAATTCTAGGTACCCTCGTCGACTGGCAGCGACTTCATACGGGCGTTCTCGAGAGAATTCGAGCGGCGCAATCGTATCCCGATCAGTTTGGATCTGCCGCGTCTATACGCTCGAAAAGAGGAGCTATCCGTCGGCAAGTGGAATGTATGGTTTGTGAACGGAATATTTGTTGAAGCTCGTTCTTCATTGTTGGTGAATTTTAGATGGATCAGATTGAAAGGCTAATGAATGTTGTCTTTTTTCTTATATTAAACTCACACCCAGAAGTTCTGTAGGTGTAGTAGTCTACCTGAAATTGGACTCTTTGGCAGTAATCGGCTGTATATCATTCTAAATATAATTAATCCTGCGCGTTTCGCCATTATCACGGTTTCATAGCTCTTAGTATCTCAATATCTATTATCAATTTGTTTTTTCGTCCGTGAATAATTTTATTCCGAATATTTTTCTGTATGCTCAAGTGTTTTTGGTTCATACGTACTTTAATGATTCAACTACGTTCCAATCAATTTCATATGCAGAACGATCCTTTCGATCACAAAATAAACATAGTTTTTTCTTTATCATATACTACGGATTTTTTACTAGTGACCTGATTTCCAAAATACGCATGCACTTCTGCAAAGTTTTAAGAATTTCTGAATATTTGTGTCACCATAATTTTTTTCGATGTTTGCAGTTTTTAAAGTTTCGAAGTCACTTTCTAGATACTTTAATATCATATTTCCCCTTCTGAAGGTGACTTTTCACAAATAAAACTCAAATCAGCTATAATTTCGAAGTTTCACATCCTTTGTTTCCGAAGTACCCAGCTCATCAACATTCACTCTTCAACTTCCATTGCAGTATTATAAATGAGTATACGATAATAATCTGTTAGGCGGTCTTCTGGCAACTCAGTTAAACTATGCCGCCTACATTTGTGAAGTTTTGAAGGTTTTTCCGATTCATTATGATCAAGATGGTGAATTTTTCCCGATAATTTCATTTCTTCTAAATTTGAATCTACCTTAGCTCAAAAATTTTTCCCATTCCGTAGCTAACATACGCCTGATCAAGTAAGATTTATCCAAGAAATTAATTATAAATCCATCCCGAATCACAATTTCTTCAATGAACACGGAAATCCGAAGTACAAATCCCCTGCTACGCGAGAACAAGAACGAACCGAAACCTCGCGAACTATCTGCTAGTGGACGACCCCTAAGCCTGAGACCGCTTCGGTCGTAAAAGCTCATCGGCGCTCGTAAAACGCGTAGCTCATAAAAGCCCCAAATCGCTTCCAGTGGACGGCCAGGCTTAGGACGGAGTATCGACTATGCGTACGGGCATAAATCTTCTCTCACGGAATACTTGAAAAAACATGTAGTGGATTGCGAAAAGCTCGATATCAATGAAATCACTAACCTTGAAAAATGCTATGTATAGTACCATCGTATAATTATTAGCAAAAGCGAATAGGAAGCATTTCATCATGTATGAATTATCATACTGCTTTTGTGTTCGAGGATTCTCCCAATCCGTCAAAATTTTCGAAACTGTTTTATAAACCTGTGAATTAAAAGAAGATATTTTATGGAATAAGAATATCACTAATATCAAACACTCTATTTCTCAATAGGCTCGTAGGTACATAGTGGGAGTCATTCATAGACAAAGATATTCAATAATAACTCTCAACATAAACACATGGACGAATATCTGTCGATTAATCAACAAATACTCCACCTTAATCTGTGCTAATCAGAAAATCCACTTTAACCACCACAATGAATAAATGCTGTTCAAGGAATTCAGTTACTGGAGTTTCACGGTTATTACCGATCATCAGACTGACTCACCTTGGAAACGCAGAGGGAATTCTAGATACTTCGAACCTGTTGGGTGACTGCTTCATTATAAAAATTATACAGCGCCATCTCAGGAGTATCTTACAAAGCCTAACCATCGAGTGCGGACTACCTCGTGCGATGTTTATGACGTTCACCAATTGTACACAGTCATATAGTTATGTTTTCAATGCGCTCTTATATTTCAATTTGCGCATGCATTTGAGCTGGTGAAACATCTGAATAAGGGCGGGTAAAATGAAACCATCTTGGTAGAGAAATAGAAGTTAACTTGTGAAGCCTGCTTCAAAAATGTGAGTCAACCGCTCTCTAGGGTCAAAATAACTTTCATAATACCGGTCCTAAGGAGTTTGCAACTCGAGGGCATCAGTTTGGTGTTGAGAGATGGCCGAAAAGTCAAGCTATCAGAAAAGTATAAAAAAGCTGATATTCATTACACATTGAATCATAAAGAACGCTCGCTCTGCAGAGTAATGAACATTGAACGTATGTTTAAAGATGAAGTCAATTGATAGAATATACTTCAAACAATTCTAGAAAAACAGTGACATGGGGTCACGAGCTTTGGCGCGCTTGTTCCAAATCGTCACCAAAGCGATCATCTGTTCACGTATTGACTTCGCCAAACTCAACAATACCTCCTGATGAAAATATTTCACCATCTTCTTTTCATATGGTCCTCACGAAATTTCCCATGATCCTTCAAGCTATCAGTTTCGACCTCGTACTCGATTTCAATTCAATCGATCTGAATTTTTGGAAATATTGAGGAAATTGAATTCCAATGGTTTTGTATAATTTTTTAGTATATTAGCAACAACGATATTGGCGGACTTTATTGTAAGTACTTGATGGCATAGTAACATACAGGAAGTATGTATCGCCCTACCCCAGGGCGCCTATTATTGGAACCGGGGAAGAGAACGATTAATCGAAAGGGGGCGTGTCTACGAGTTTTTCAGGGAAACGGTATTCTTGAAACGAATGAGTGCTTCACAGAGAGCGAGCGATGTATCTCTTACGATTTGTGATGGAACGATACATAGAGGACGCTAATTATTAATTATTCTAATAGAATTGTAGCGAATTAATCTACTTCAACAAAAACGGAAAAAGGGCGGAGTCGAAACACGAAATTCAAATCTCTGAAAAATCGTATAAATATATTTCGCTCCGCTCCCAAAAATGACTTGACTCGACTCTCTCCAATCCATCTGCATATCACCGCTAAGAAGACATTCGATCTAGACGCCGCATTCCGGACCGACATCTGCATTCCATCTTTATCCGTATCAAGACGAAGAAATTCAGCAAGATCCAACATCTGGGTTTTACCCCCCTCGAAGACGGAAGCTCTTCAGTACCGACAGGCGCCTAAACACCCCTTGGCTCAACGACCGACCACAAGCCGGCGCCAGCGAAGAACTACCTGACGGCCCTCGAGAAGATTTACGCCGAAGAATTGTTAGCCTGTGTTGTCCAACAAAGAGAATTTTATTGCCTTTTGAATTCACTTTTGTTATAACACTCGAGAGAAAAATAAACAGGCTAATCTCTTTCTTTTATTGCGTGTTTGATTTCACAGGACACGACAACCCACAGAATATATCATTAAATACCTCAATTTCTTACCGTATCAATTATCAAAATAACCACAACAGTAGCAACACTACCTGCCATAGCAACAACAGTATCCAGATTTTGGTGAAGGAAAGAGGATGAATCATGGTCATCGATCGTAATTTTAAGCTGCATCTTCATCATAATGACAAGAATCTCTAAACAAAAAACGAAACAAATCTGTAAGGAAATGATTATGTTATTATTTATATATAATTTTCATCTCTCCTAGATAAAAGTTAGGTGGACAAAAAGGAAAAATACCCTCATCTGATTAAGAGCAAAGAATACCTCGAATATATATATATTCTTTTGAGATGAGCAGTACATTTTTTTTTATATCAAACAATTTGTGTCATAACAGTATTAGCAGAGGAAATGTAAACGGGGTACCAAACATTTTTACGTATGATACAAGAGCACAGATAAAAACCTCAGGAAAAACTCTGTCTCCCCGTTTAAGTGTAATGAAATTGTTGTTTTTTATTGAAGGGCTTCTTTTTCATCGACAAAATTTCCTCCTTCCTATGCGATGCAGGTTGGAATCTTGGAATCATACCTGAAAACAAAAAAGGAGACGAAAAAACTAATATGAACTAGTAAATGATTTAGTACTCATCAAATTAATTTGAAGTTCGCAATCCATCTCAAAAAAGAATCATACACCGAATGAATTGCCTCGAAACCATCGTCAAATTTATATATTGGACAAGTATTAACTAAATGTTCTATTGTTTCCTCTTCTTCTCCGCACTCGCACCTTGGACTTTCGACCGAATTCCATTTGAAGAGGAAACTATTACAGCGACCATGACCGGTTCTGAGTCGATTTAAAATGCACCAAATTTTCCTGGGAAGATTGAAACCATGAACTTTTTCTGAAGGATCGCTGATCAAACCTTTGTTAAAAACATTACACGAATTCCATTCCAAACGCCAAACTTCTTTGTCACTTTTATTGGTGTAAAGAAAATCGTTGATCCATGAAGGTTTAGAAGATTTCAATCTAGCAATTTTAGAATCCGGAATATAAGACATGATGGGAGTAAATTTGGAAAGGAACGATATTTATCCCAAGACTTTATCACTGCAACCTGTCTACGAATAAGGGGCGGTACAATATTTGAGAGAACTGGTAACGACTGTAAAGGTGTAGATCTTATGGTCCCACTAATGATTCTCATAGCAACATTAAGTTGTACATCTATTTTACTAACATGAGCGCTATTAAACCAAACCGAACAACAATATTCAGCAGCAGAAAAAACCAAAGCCAAAGCTGCGGTACGAAGAGTTGTAGGGTCAGCCCCCCATGAAGAACCAGCTAGTTTTTGAAGAATATTATTCCTAGATTTCAACTTCATGCGTAAGTTAACTCGAATATAGCGGGGGGACTTTTGAAGGCTAGAGTTCATTCTTTCCACAAAACTTTTGGGTGCCACTGGTTTAAAAATATTGTAAGAATGCACAATGTTGCCTTTTTTATATTCAATAATTCCCTTCTCACATGAAACAAATAAAAGTTACAAAGAAGTTTGGCTTTCGGAATGGAATTCGTGTAATGTTTTCAACAAAGGTTTTATCAGCGATCCTTCAGAAAAAGTTCATGGTTTTAATCTCCCTAGGAAAATTTGGTGCACTTTGAATCGACTTGAAACGGGTCATGGTCGTTGTAATAGTTTCCTCTTCAAGTGGAATTCTGTCGAAAGTCCACGGTGCGAATGCGGAGAAGAAGAGGAAACAATAGAACATTTAGTTAATAGTTGTCCAATATATAAATTTGACGATGGTTTCGAGGCAATTTATTCGGTGCTCGAATCTGTTTTGTTTTCAGATGTGATTCCAAGATTTCAACCTGCATCGCATAGGAAAGAAATCGAATTTTGTCGATGAAAAAGAAGCCCTTCAATAAAAAACAACAATTTCCTTACACTTATACGGGGAGACAAAGTTTTTCCTGAGGTTTTTATCTGTGCTGTTGTATCATACGTAAAAATGTATGGTACTCAGTTTACATTTCCTCTGCTAATCCTCTGCTAATACTGTGATAACACATATTGTTTGATATAAAAACTATATAATATACTGCTCATTCTCACAAGAATATGTATGTTCATATATTTATACAGTGTGTCCACGGATTGGGTGCCGGTAAGGTGTAAATGACGAAAAATTTTCGAGTTAGACTCTGATATTCTGGAAATTGCTCCTGCTTGGTCTCAAACTAAGATGTTGAGGAAATGAGCCAAATCAATTAATATACAGGGTGGTTTAGAACTGATTTAATGCAAATTGTTAAGAATAAAGTGCCTTTGTTTTAAAAGATATCGAGAAAGTTTATTGAGAAAAGTTGTTTGGAATGACGAGCTGCTGCAGGAACTCAAGTTACAGATAAATCAGCCTACCTTGACTTTATAAGTTGGTCATGAACATTTTGTTAATCCGATACGTGCGATATGTTTTTAACTGGAAAATTTTCGATTATGACGAATAAAATTTACGTTTCAAGTCACGTCTGGCATTTGTAACCATGGATATTATCAAATATTTTCATAACCTATTTACAAAATCAAAGTTGATCGATTTATCGGAGAATCGAGATTTAGCCGTGTCTTTTGATACTAAACAACTTTTCTCAATGAAAATGAATCTTTTAAAATAAAGGTGCTTTATTCTTGAAAATTTCCATTAAATCAGTTCTAAACCACCCTGTATATTAATTGATTTGGCTCATTTTCTCAACATCTCAGTTTGAGACCAAGCAGGAGCGATTCCCAAAATATCAGAGTCCAACCCGAAAATTTTTCGTCATTTACACCTTACCGGCACTCAATCCGTGGACACACTGTATATATTATTCATCTTATAATGCATTGAGGACATTCATCGAGTAAGGCACATTTTCATTATTATTTAAAGGTATCCTTGCGACTTACCACTTTTTGGACCTTTGAATTCCGAACAGATTGGCGTTAAACTATAGTCCATCTGATTAAGAATTGTTTTTGGGGTCTTGGAATCTTCAGTTGCGTTCAAATAAGGTATGGAAGGAAAGGGCGTTCTTTCTACTTTCAAGGCTTCGCAAAGTGGTTTTCCTTACCATTCAATTATATAATACAGAAAAGTACACACATAGGTCTCACCTATATGTACTTTTTGCGATTCGTAATCTAACTATTTCACATTTCCAATATGTGTAGCGATTCAACTTCGACATTACAGTTGAAAACATTATAATATGAAATCTTGTTTGTGAATTATTATGAAGTCTTGTGGCTGAAGAGGTCAATCGTCTAGTGTCCGAGTATCTACCGTTTGAATTGAAACTTTCTCTGATACCTATGATTGACCACACCAAGATTTTATAAATTTCATTCTTCCTCCGTTTCCTTACTTAAATTCTCAAATTCAAGAGCGTTCAATTGAGAACATCGTATAACCAGAGACACCACCAAGACAACGTAGGGTGAAAAAGATTTACCAATAGTATAACAGAAGCTGCTGAAATGAAGACTCGCAAAACAACATCTGGCGCTGACATGGTTGGCTCCAGTTCCCGTGTGAAGGGTGATATCACGAGTAAGTCTGTTCTCTTCTCATATCCTGTCCTGAAAGAAAATGAAATATAAAATCAAGTACGACATCAAAAACAATATTGAGTAAACCTTATTTCCAGATCATTATCTAAGGAACTCAGATTCCATCTTAGTCTATATAGCGTCTGCCTCCTCTTCCAAATTTCCAGGAAAATTGTACCTATGAAATTAATCATCGTTTACCCTTCCAATTTAGGCATCAAGAAATAGGACTTCTTAGTGGCAGATCAATTTCAAATTTCTGGTATGGATTCAGAACTAATAGATAAGATATATAATAAAAATTTTAGAGAAGTACTGACGTGAGGTCAGGAGCTTCGCGTTTGTTTACATTCGAATCCATTTCCTCACGACATTTTGCACGAACCTTCACGCCTTCATTTTTCAACCACATGCAGAATTTTGGGTAAACCCGCAAGATTTCCCGTTGCGAAGCTACAAGTAAGATATTCACATCATTGTAAGCAGTGTGAGTTCCTGAACAAAAAATATGAAGGCCAACATAGGCGGTACCTCTTTGTTTGGAAGATATGGGCCCCCAAAGTTCCAAATTGATGCATTTTCAGATCCTTTTTTCCGCCATAAAAATGATCTCTCACTTCTCAAATCTAGTTCATAAATCATCTTTGAACCTTCAACTAACGAATAGCGACACTTTCTTTCAAGAAAATTCATTATTTAAAGGAAGAAAAGTGAAAATATTAGATAACCGCTTAACCTATATTTCTACGAAATAGGTACTTCTCAATGTTAAAGCGGAGCTTGGCAACAGCGTCTTTTCATCGCTGGCCAACGTATTATGACCGGAGTAGTTGCTGGCGGGAAATATGAAATGATGGACAGTCGAAGGATATGATTGTAAGGAAAATGGTTCTGTCAATGAAGAAGAGGTGATTATTCTAACATCAAAACAAAATCATTGAGAATATTTGCTTAAGGTTTCACTCTCAATATTTTCGTTTGAACTTTCTTTCTATCCCCTTCAAAATAGGGAGGTTGTCATCTACTTCGTTTTTTGTTGTGTCTTCGAGATGGTCCCAGTTTAGAATGAGATTCGGGGTATTCCAATAAAATGGGTTATATAATAACCTCGATTTCATTGGATAACTGGGAAGGGCGCGACCTATCACATATGAAAAAAATGTACGTAGAAATATATATCAGGGTGTATTCTCATTCCATTTCTATGTGTTTCAACCTTGTAGATTTCATTAGAAACGAAGATTAAGAGTGTCGCAGTAAACAGTAAGAACTAAGAACATATTTCGTGATATTTCATTTTTCTCGCCAGCAATAATCTGTCATTCACGAATACGCACGATGGCACGATTCCGACCGATGAAATTCGCGCCATTGCCAAACTTCACTTTTAGACTGAGTCGAAATCAGAAGGAATAGAGGTTAAGTGGTTGTCCAGTAATTTCATTGTTTTTTCATTAAATATTGATTATTCTTGGAAAAAAGTGTTGCTCATTGTTGGTTGAAGGTTCAAAGGTGGTTTGTGAACTATACAGATGAAGTGAGAGATCGTTTTTATGGTGGAAAAAGGGACCTGAAAACGAATCATTTTGGAACTTTGGGGGCCTATATCTTCCAAATTAAGGGAGACCGCCTATGTTCGATTTAAAATTTTTTATTCAGAAAAACACACTGCGTACAATGATGTAAATATCTTTTTAATATCTCGGCGACGGCAAATCTTGCGGGTTTACCCCAAATATGCTATGAAAATAAAGAGTCTCTAAGTCGCTTTTTTTGGATGTGTTTGTTTGGGTTTAGGTCAGCCTAACTACCAACAATGAAAAGAGAATCCATTCAGGGTCTCGTCATTTGTTGAACCGGTTCAATTACGAAAGCCGAATTCACGAATTGGTAAAATCATCCGAAGATTCCGAAGACATATCCATTCGAAATTTCATTATTTCAGTATGGTTTGGATTACTCTGTAAAGAAAACAAAAATACCGAGGAAATAACCAAGAAATTCACACTTTGTTTTCAATATCTAAATAAATAATGACGATTACTATCGGATCAAACTGAACTTTGACGCACTGTTATGAAATACTGACTAGGTGTTCGCTAATTTTGTTAAAATCTGATGAATAGTTACCGGTTAATGTTTTCTTAACAAACATTTTTTTGTGAAGCTGCAATATCGCAGTTACGGCGACAAAAGGATGAACGTTATGCCCATCGATCAAAGTATTCTGCACTCGAAGGTGGGACTCGCAAGGTGCTCCTGGCAGATGGCGCTCTGTACGTTGTTATACTGCAGCGGTCCATCTGAAAGGTGACAAGTATCGAGAGATCCCACTGCGGTTCATCCAAGGTAAGTTGACCTGACGATCAATAATTATTGTGAAACAGCTGTAGTCATTCTACTTGGATCCGCTTCTTCGGTGTAGGTGTTTTGGTTGATTGGATGTTTAGCTCTGATCAAGGGGGAATATTTGTTGATTTATCGACGGATATTCGTCCTTGTGATTATGTTATTTAATATTACTGGAGCTCTTTCTTCTTCGTGAAACCAATTCCTATCTTTATAAGATGTTGGACGTTTTCGTCTTGTGGGAATCCACATGAACCGAGTGTTTCCAATGTCGTGACGGTTTTTGTAAAGCTGCAACATCGCAGTTACCTGATGCGACAAAAGGATGAACGTCATGCACATCGATCAAAGTATTCTGCACTCGAAGGTGGGACTCGCAAGATGCTCCTGGCAG
The DNA here is from genome assembly GCA_958510865.1 of Myrrha octodecimguttata. Lineage (NCBI taxonomy): Eukaryota > Metazoa > Arthropoda > Insecta > Coleoptera > Coccinellidae > Myrrha > Myrrha octodecimguttata. The sequence continues at coordinate 8,684,671 of OY294063.1, forward strand.
ATGGCGCACTGGACGTTGTTATACTGCAGCGGTCCATCTGAAAGGTGACATGTATCGAGAGATCCCTCTGCGGTTTATCCAAGGTAAGTTGACCTGACGATCAATAACAATTGTGAAACAGCTGTAGTCATTCTACTTGGATCCGCTTCTTCGGTGTAGGTGTTTTGGTTGATTGGATGATTAGCTCTGATCAAGGGGGAATATTTGTGGATTTATCAACGGATACTCGTCCTTGTGATTTATTATTACTGGAGCTGTTTCTTCTCCGTGAAACCGATTCCTATCGTTATTGAATAATTTTTACAATTCTCTACCGCTATATACCATCCTCAAGAAATCTTGCCTCACTACATAGTTTGAATGTGATCGCGTCTGTTTTTCTTGCGATATTGAAGAAATAACCTTCATCTTCTAATATCTCCGAAAATGAATAAAGGGTAAAACTGAAATTTGAAGAACTGTTTTTGAATGTTGACTTCAAGATTCATCCCAATTACCAATTTGATCGCGTCAATGGTTATCTAGAAATTGGGGAAATTTTCTCAAGATTTAAAATAACAACGAAATTTGTGAAATAGGGAGTTCAAGATACGAACAAATTTTTCTTTTCAAATATGGTAGATAGTTTTCGGGACACAAAATCTTTTCGAAAAAAAAATTTCTTTGAAAAAAAAACAAAAAACAACAAAATCTAGAAAGAAATTGTGTGTCATAATGCTTCAACTAACTGCCAAATCTCAATCTGATCACTACAGTCGTTTCTGAAATATCGAGGAAATAACTTCGAAATTTCAAATACCTACACCTCTGTATCCATTGGGCCGATTTCATCCATTAAGAAAAATCTAGAATAGCACTGACGTGAAGTCAGCAGCTGTTACGCGCTTGTTCACATTGCTAAATGATGACTTGGAAATTTCAGTGAATTTCAATGAAATGTAAAAATTTTCCAAAAAAAAATTTTTTTTTGAATTTTTCCATGGATAATTCTTCTTATTGACACTGTTCACCTTTCAACCAAGTTTCATTTCGATCAGATAAATATTTTTCGAGTTATTGAAAAATCAAAATTTCAAATGGCTGTAGCACAAAAACCATTTGGCAGATTTGGCCCATCAACAAACTCAACCGAGATATTCAAGATCTTAACCTAACCTGAAAATTTCAAGACTCTAGGTCCTTCCTTTCGAAAGTTACAGCGCACACGGTCGGACGGACAGAATCAATTTTGACCACGAATTCTTCATCAGTGAGTGCAACCTAGTCGTTTGAGACCAATTTTGGCTCAAAATTCGAAAATTACAGACATCGTGACGAAATGATTACGCGCTGTTCCCCAGAACAAGCGCGTAAAAAACTATTCAGTGCATTCTGACGCACAATCTTCCTGGGCACCTATTCTTGAATGCGGGGAAGAGAACGGTATTCTTGAAATGAATGAGTGCTTCACGGAGAGCGAGCGATGTTTCTTTTACGATTTGTGATAGAACGATACATAGAGGGCGCTAATAATATTTCGGGTATTTGACAATTTTGATCTATTTGGCATTAACTCTTAACAATCTCGATTACCTTTCACTACAAGATTTCTGTTTTCACTCGAAGATGGACATGGCGAGTGCAATTATGTGGGAAGTACTGAATGAAGATGTGGAAGATGCAGAATTACAATACCAAATAGGTGTCGATGTGCTTTCTAAACGGAACCCGTTTGATCTATCTGATCAAAAATTTATAAAAATGTTTGAATTAACTAAAGCTCAACCCGGAACAGTGTGATTTCATTTCAGTTTTTTTTCATATCCTGCCTTGAATACTCTGAATTTAACCGACCTATGTACATTCCAGGTCTTTATGTAATGTAGTCGTTAAGCAGCCTCTTCTGTTGATTGGAAGTGATTTTTTTTCCAAAATGATCCATTTCACAATTTTCCGAAATACGCCCCCAACTCTTATGACAACTGTATGATTTCAAATTTGAATTATGACAATTTATCACAGAAATAGAGTCTATGTCGATGCATTATACATAAAGTTGGCTACATAAATGAAGTGAGCTTCAAGTCTGTCGAAAATACTCAATTTTGATTGGTTAGAACATTTGGCATAATTGTTCGTCTATGACCAATCATTCGGACTGCTCCCCATCTTGACTGCGATGGTATAAACGTTCTCTATCGTTTCATCATAAATGCTTGCGTTTCCTTGCCAACGGCGTCGAAACGCCAATTTTTCCACGATTGTTCTCTTCCCAGAATTCATGAATAGCGCTTCTTGACGATCAAGAATACGGAATTGACGATTTGACAAATGGAAGGAAGGTCGAACGGGGGATTGTGTCATAGCGAACGTTCCATACCATCGGATTTCAAGAATAAGGGCCCTGGAAGTTTCAAGTCGCTAGCTTGCTCCGTTCGACAGTTATCCTGTCCTTGGCCGGACAGGTGACCGGACAGAATCGATTTGGTTTGAAATTCACTAATTGAATTTATCAGACATACGCAATTAATTCCAACTAGAGTGGAAGAACCATTACAAAAAATTCGTAGCTCTATAGCCTTCGCTATCTATCTGGAGGGTAATCATCCTCAGCTGATGAATTTGATTATGTCAGCCGTCTGAATAAGTGTTACTGTACTTTACTCAGTTGAAATGCCTCATTTATTTATTCAACAAATTATATACTTACCCCACAAAGTGATGCATATTCCCAAAATAAACATCTGTATATTATCGAAAGTTTGATTCAATCTGAATATGAAACCACAGTATGTTTTCAGCTGTCTGGATTTGCAATATTTGGGATTACACGTTGGGCACATTAGTTTTTCACTAGAACATATATAGTCCCTGAAATTTCAAAAGTTATATGTGCACAAGAAAACAAATCTCCATAATTTGCATTATTGCTAAATTGAACATTCCTGCTTATACTGATGTTCTATTCAGTTTTCTCACATGTCAACATAAATATAATTTCATTAGCTTGCTTTTTACGTGAAAATTATAAGCCACTTCATGCATGTCTTTCGTCAAAACTCTTGACGGTTTTTGAGATGTTTGGCAACAAATTTATGTTTATCGATATTGGCCAATATGAATATATTTGGAACTATTTCGTTGGTTCAAGACTAATTACATTTAATTTTTGTGGTCAAGCAATATACGTTGGTAGAATTATTCATTTTAAGTTAATTCCCAGGGTACATAAACTCCATTCACTTTTATAAAGTATCGCGGTTTGCCATGACATCCTGACAGATTTCACTGTGTATATTTTGAAAATGTTAGGTTATAGTCATTTTCCTGTCAGATAACTACACAACGTTGTCCTCTCTACAAAGAGATCGTAGTAATTACCTATTTTTCAAAATGTCAATCTATATTTGGTAAGTAATGAATTTGAGAAAATATTATGTGAATTCAATAATTCCAAAGACCTGGCGAATGTTGAAGAAACTTTTTTCTCTGTTAATATTGAATTTATTTCACATATGTAAACATGGTTGGAAGATTCAGTAATGCTTTTTCTTGTACGGAAATCAAGAATCGAGTGTTTTGGAATTTCACTGAAAAATGATGGATAGAGTAGTCCGTTACTTCGAATTCCCTACTTTTCTGAATTCTCAAGAAATAAGCCTACAGAAGTCATTTAAATATCTTGTTGTACAACTACAAATATTCCAGTATGAGAATGTAGTAGTACTTCGAAACCTGTGTCACAGTTATCCCCAAAATAACTAACTCCATTTACAAAGGTCTTGGGAATCTACGTGAATGATACATATACTGGATTGGGATCGACATATTTCTAAACTGGGATGCAGCTTAACTTCAGGCTGTTATCTTTGGGTGTAATGACAAGATATCTGGATAAATTCTCCATGAAAACTACCTATCATGCAGTACTCGAGTCAAAAGCAAGATATGGAATTATGTGTTATGAACATACTTTGAAGTCAACTCAAATATTCTATTCCCAGAAAAAAGCAATTCCTAAAATATTAGAAAAAATAGCATTGAATGAGATATTGTATAATTCATGTTATTTCCATGTTATATGCATAAAAATTCAATGTTCTGCCAACATAGGATATACCAAGTTCATTTTCAATGTATTACTTCCTATCGAAACAATTCCACGAAATATATAACTTTTGAAATTATTCGTTAAGGAATTTCTTCAATTCAAACATGACTACCTACTTAAGGCTCAATACAATACAATCAAAGCGAAATGTTTATTTATTTGTTTATTATGGCTGAGGCTGAATTGTTATTTGTTATTGAAAGAGAGTAGAAATTGGCAACCTCGCGTCGAATTATTTTGACATTGTCGATATTTCAGGAGAGCCAACCTGCCTTGGTTTTAGTTACAAAAACATGATAGACCTAAATCATGGCCAACCGGGATACTTTATAAAAGTGAATGGAGTATACATATACTCCGTACTTGAGAACGTCCTAAGTCGACGCGTCCATCCCATACTGGTTGCTACTTCGCCAGTGCTTGGTGGTGGCATGCTTGCTCAAGTCTAGGAACGACCTACCATGAGGCGTGCTCAAGAATAATCTAATCACAAAATAGCAAAAATTGTTCGTTTTCTGTGATTCTATACAACCCAGCGTTACTATTTGTATTATAATTTTGGTGCTCTGTACTATGTACGATATCGTTTTCTGCGATAATTTCAGAGAACCTAACATTTGAAAATTCAATTTAGCTAAAGTGTCCGAAGATTCTCAAAATTTTAATGAAACTGCCCAAATTGTTTCCGATAAACAGATTGCTCTCAGGAAACTAAGATGATTTTCTACGAATTCATTACATTAATTGCAACAGCTTAAAAAACCGTTCAGATCTTCACAACTACGAAACTCGTCATGATGATGTTTTCTGCATTTTGGGGCACAACACCTCTGAGTAGACACAATCACCTCCATATATAAGAATTGGAATTTATAATAACCCGCTTAAAAGGTACACAATTATGATGGACAGAAGATGCAGAAACCCTCTTAATGGACAAGTGCTATTATAACTTCGAAGAATTTTCAGCTAATACGATTTGATGATGGTTTCTCTCGTATTTCTTGTTGTGATTTGAAATTGCTGCTCATTTGATATTATATTTACTCATGTTGATTTCTAACTTGTGTTATACATTGTTCATTTGTCTCCAAAGAATAATGAATTCCATCTTATCATGAGAAGATTCGATGACCGATAGTATTTTTTTGCTAAATACGTACCGTATTGATTCTGATATTTCTGACTCTGACGATATCCCTATGATATAAAGCAATAACCCTAAGAAACTTGCCACGATCTGCATCTCGGTAGTGAGCTGGAGATAAGCGTATAGGAATGCCATTTCTGGTCCGAAGTACTTTTCGATTGCTGCCAGTGGTTGAATTTTCACAATATTCCTTAGGCCTTCCCAATAACGAGAAAGTAACTGAAAAATTCATAAATCAGCCAATTGAATGAGGAACTTGAAGATGGTAAGAAATGATTTTTTGAATGTTTTGTAGAACTTTTGTGATACTACATACCTACAGAGTGTAACAGCCAAATGGAATAAATTCGATAACGAATAAATGAGGGCGTGTTGGGAAAAACGCTCGGACACGTCGATTTGTAATTTTAAATGCGCATATTTTTCAAGAAAATAAAATTATATAGGGTACTCCATGCGACCGTGGCCAATACCAACTTTCTTATTTCAAATGTAACCCCCTGTATATTATTAATTTTTTTGATTCTTCAGAAAATTCTAGACATAATTCATGTACAATGTCCTATACATATCTTCAACTTTTTCGGAAATATTAAGTGTTTTCATATTTAGTGCAAAAATCAACGTTTTAAATAAAAATTATTTAATTACACAAATTCGGTACATTACACTCAAAACCTAATAAGTAATACTGATTATTTCTTAATAATTAAAAAAAAAACAAAAAAAAAACATTAGTGTCAATGTGGGAAATGTTCAAAATGCTCGCCGCGAACGTCTTGGCAACATCTGGTGTAGAATTGTCTTCTTACGTTACTCAACATTTCTGAAAACACTTAATATTTCCGAAAAAGTTGAAGATAGGTATAGGATATTGTATATAAATTATGTCTAGAATTTTCTGAAGAATCCAAAAAATAAATAATATACAGGGGGTTACATTTGAAATAAGAAAGTTGGTATTGGCCACGGTCGCATGGAACACCCTATGTAATTTTATTTTCTTGAAAAATATGTGCATTTAAAATTACAAACGGACATGTCCGAGCGTTTTTCCCAACACGCCCTCATTTATTCGTTATCGAATTTATTCCATTTGGCTGTTACACTCTGTATATGAAACGCTTGTGTTATGCAGTCACTTAATTGAGGACTTTTCTCAGCTGAGAGTAGAACTTATAGAACTGATTAATTTCAGAAAGTTACGAAGTAGTCTTAACAATAATGAGAAATCATAATTAGAACAAGTTTTTGAATTTCCATGTTCTTACTACCAATCAAATTGGATATTACAATTTACATTGTTCAATGCATACGATTCAACACTACGCAAAAGTAAATCAGGAGTTTATGAGTAAGTATGTTCATCCTGCGATATGAAATACATAGGACTGACAGATTAGATCGAATTGAAATTCGGTAATTTCACTAAAAAAATCTAGAAAGGCACTGCCGTGAGGGTAGCAGTTTTTGCGCTCATGTTCAAATTCGTTGCCGAAGCGGTCATCTACATTGAACATGCGTGCAAAAGCTGCTATCTTCACGGCAGTGCTTTTCTAGGTTTTTTTTTTGTAATTCAGTTGATTCCAATATCGCAGATTTGTCTGTAGGCTTGAATAAATTGGAGGGGTGGGGGTAATCTACCGGTGTTATGACTGGTAACGCGGCGTCAGCATCTGAGATTTAAGATCACAGACCAACAAGACAAATCACTTCATCGTTTGCAGAAATCGCGTCTTTCTGACCTTGAAAAATACAACAGACATAACCACACTTTCTTCTTCCTCAAAACTGCTGTAACAAATTAAATACTTGATTTTGGAATACCTAAAACCGAAATGTAAAAACGGATTGTTGGGACTCAGGAATCACAAGATTAAAATCAGACTAAGATTTTTCGATGAAACCATTTGAAACGCAAATTTCCAATACCAAAGCGAGTGTTTTCTCACATCTTACACTCCTATAAAAGAACTCGGTTGGAGTAAATAAAATTTTGGAAAAATGATATGGAAAACCAGTTTACCTTAATAAGAGAAGCTTTGTATTGAGACTTATAGGTCTCTATGAAAACCCCCAAAATCTCCTGGGAGTTTGGGTGTGTTCTATTTCATTGCAAACCTTTTTCTAATATGTGTGAATACAATTGAATTAATGTGTAAGAAATTAGGAAACTTTAAAAATTTATAAACAAGAAATAGACTTCCTTTAAAAACTACATTGTCTTATCTTTTCCATAACACTATCAATTATTACTCATATAAATATGTTATTCGTTAAGTTTTCAGTAACTATATTGTAGTAAGTATACCATGTTTACGTGAAGTCTGCCAAACTGTTTCAGACACTGGTTTTTACATAATTCAATTCAGCAAGTTGAGTATAATCCATAATTGCTTCACTATTTTATCATTAAAGAATATACAGGGTCTTTCACGAGGAACCTCACCCATATTTATACGGGAAACTACTGAACGTATTTTCCTGAAATTCAGCACTTATAAGTATTTCACGATGCTGATGAAATCTAAAATATTTTCAAGGCATGAGCACCTCCGGTTTTTCCGGAAATGACGTCAACTTCCGTTTTTCAAATTAGAACACCATTTTTTTATTGCAGAAATAGATTCCTTAGAAAATTTCAATTTATTTTGATGTAACATTTTTCAGTTTTGGTTGGAAAATTCTCTCTGAGCGGGAAAATTCGAAAAAAAAATCTAAAATAGAGCTCCGCTGAAACAAGAATAACTTCGAGGTTTTTGGATGGAAAATTTTCATTTTTGGGATTTTTCAGGATGTAAGATTGATGTATCCACTTTTAAAATCGAAATCGCGATTCATGATACAGGGGGTGAAAAAATCGCTTTCAAAGTTAGGGATGACAAAATCGTGAAAAATCAAGTTTTTCAAATTAGAACCCCATTTTTTTATGGCAGATATTGAATCTACGTTGAAAAATAATGTGAGTGTATGCATCACACCCTTGCCCTAAAGTGGATATTTTCTGAGTTATTCACAAAAAACTGTTTTTCGTCTTGAATTTTCAGCTATTTCTTTTCCCTTCACGCCAAAAAGATGACATTTTCAGGAACTGTTACTTAAACCATGTTTTAGATTTTACTACCCTAATATGCAAGAGAAAAAAGTTACAGGTTGTTCCTAAATAGATGGCGAATTTGGATTCGAATTTGTATCGGAAACCTCTTTATTTCAACTAATCGGCCATCGGTTTTCTCTGCAGTGATAAATAAATAATTCCTTATGAACCATATGCAAAAACTTACCATGTTTTACATTATTTTTTTTTAATGATAGATATCATTAATTACATCTGCCAAATTCCTCTTTATTCAGTAGCATTTTGTGTTTACTATTAATTTGGTGATAATTCGTATTAAGTTATAAAATCGATCACTATGCCTAATTTTACCAATGAAGATTATTTAAATCTCATTCTACTTCATGGAGAATGTAATAAAGTTGTAGATAGAACGATTCGACTGTTCATTGAGAGGTTTCCTGACCGACCCAGACCAACGAGAGGTACCATTAACAGAACCATGACAAACTTGAGAAATGTCGGATCTTTCGTTAAGAAAACAACACACAGAGAAAAAAGTGTAGTAGAAGATGAGAACAACGAAATTACAGTTCTTGCATATTTTCGTGTGAATCCTCAAAATTCTCTCAAAGATGCCGAGATTGATCTGGGATTATCTCAATCGAGTGTTTGGAGAATATTAAAAAAACATAAAATGCACCCATATAAATTCAATAGGGTACAGCATTTGAAGGAAACTGATTTCGTCAGGAGAACAGAGTTTTGCGAAGTTATGATGATTCGATTTCAAGAGAATGAAAACTTTTTGGACTGTATAATTTGGACAGATGAATCTAAATTCACAAAGAATGGTTCTTTCAATAGGCATAACAGTAATTATTGGGATGAAGAGAACAACCACCACTTCAGACAATGGAACTTTCAAGAGACCTGGAGTTTCAATGTTTTTTGCGCCATCAAAAATAATGCAATTCTCGATGTTCACATTTATGATGGGACTTTAACTGGTAAGATAGAACACTACACATGTTCGCATTATTTAAAGAATGTTCTCCCTTAGGAGATAGATATTCTGACATATTGACTCAAATAATTGAGCCGCTAGTACAGAACCATAATGACTTATGGTATCAACAAGATGGCGCGCCTCCACACAATTCACTCAATGTGTCAAATATTCTCTACAGGCTATTTGAAGATCGATGGTTGGCGAACAATGGTCCACATCTTTGGCCACCACGTTCTTCCGATTTAACTCCTTTAGACTATTATGTTTGGGGTAGGATAAGAAATATTGTCTACTCAACTCCCCTGACTGATAAAGAGGACTGCATAGAACGAGTCAGAAATGCGTTCAGGTTTGTTTAGATTAACTTGAAGTCGGTTTCAAGAAGGGGTGAAAAATCTACAGCATGGTTCAAATAACAGTTCCTGAAAATTTCATCTTTTTGGCGTGAAGGGAAAAGAAATAGCTGAAAATTCAAGACGAAAAACAGTTTTTTGTGAATAACTCAGAAAATATCCACTTTAGGGCAAGGGTGTGATGCATACACTCACATTATTTTTTAACGTAGATTCAATATCTGCCATGAAAAAATGGGGTTCTAATTTGAAAAAATTGATTTTTCACGATTTTGTTATCCCTAACTTTGAAAGCGATTTTTTCACCCCCTGTATCATGAATCGCGATTTCGATTTTTAAAGTGGATACATCAATCTTACATCTTGAAAAATCCCAAAAATGAAAATTTTCCATCCAAAAACTTCGAAGTTATTCTTGTTTCAGCGGAGCTCTATTTTCGATTTTTTTTTCGAATTTTCCCGCTCAGAGAGAATTTTCCAACCAAAACTGAAAAATTTTACATCAAAATAAATTAAAATTTTCTAAGGAATCTATTTCTGCAATAAAAAAATGGTGTTCTAATTTGAAAAACGGAAGTTGACGTCATTTCCGGAAAAACCGGAGGTGCTCATGCTTTGAAAATATTTTAGATTTCATCAGCATCGTGAAATACTTATAAGTGCTGAATTTCATGAAAATACGTTCAGTAGTTTCCCGTATAAATATGGGTGAGGTTCCTCGTGAAAGACCCTGTATACAACAGTAATTCATTAAGAGGTACTTTTTTGGCGAAAACTTGTTCTTTGAAATCAATTCATCAAGCAAACAGAAACATACTATTGTATTAAATGGAAAATGTATAGGTTGTGATACTTTCACATCAAATGAGATTCACTTCAATATAAAATCAAACTATGAATAGACCAACTTTGTTCGATTCCAATCTTGTGGTTGTGCAATCATATAAAATTTTATTAGACATCCCATCGTTTTAATTGAATAATGGAGGTGGTAATTCTTTTACTTCAGTTGCGATTCCTTTATATTGAATAAAATAAACATTATGTCCGATTCCAATTCTTGTTTTTGTGAAGTTGAAACATCATATAATGAGGACTTTCATCATGAAATAGAACCTCAGAGATGACTAAACATTTGATTTTGTTGTGAAAACAGTTTGGATTATATTCTAAAATGGAATAGATACGAAATAATTCATCAAATAAATAGGACAAAAAATTAATTTCAGTTTGTTTACATGTTTATAACCTCTTCAAGCGAGTCCAAAAGCGGGGAGAGTGACGTAATCCTATTCCTGCAATCTGATTGGCACCCCAAAGCACCCCAAACGCCTGCTAAAATTCTGATTAGCTCGATTCAGGGTCATATCTGCGTTGACATAGATTTCCTAAGTAAATGACGCGAGTGGTTAATCTGGTTGATCTGTGTTTAAGATAGAATGAAACGCTCGCCTAATATAATCGCTCGTGGGATTGTTTCTTCTGGTAATAAGTATGAGAATTCTGAGCTTCTTGGTCGTTGTATCGATTGGGTGGTGTGTGACTCTTCGAGATTCATCGTTGACACTGGTGCTGATTCTTTTAAGATAGGATTTTCAACTCACAGGTTATCACAAGAATTCCAAAGAATGAAAAAGTCTTGGTGGGACACCGGGATTTCGGATGATTTGGCCATTGAAAACAAAAAATTTCAACTTTGTAGTTTTTCCGCCATTTTGAAATATTTTTTCCCGAATTCTACACAACAATCGAATTGACCACCAAAAATTACTGAAATGTGACCAAAAACCGTTATTTAAAAGGTCACGCCTAACTCACCACAGTTATCGGAATATTGCTCAAAGTTGACATTAAACACCCTGTATCTCGCTTATGCTTCGAAAACGGGGTATATGTCATAAGGCAAAAATCACTTTCCCAATGTCATCTATACGGCTATATATGTTTGACCAGTTTATGATGAAACACCCTGTACAACAATTCGCAACGAAAATTTTTATAGGTATTTTTCAGGAATGAAGACAGTTCATTAGAGTATACCTATGAAGCTGCAATATAAAATAATCGAATTACCTGTCTCTCAGTTATGGGACCCTCAATAGTCCATTCAGTCCTTCCCTCATGTAGTGGAAATGCTGCTTTCACAACCCCAATATTCAACATTCTATTGACTCCTTGTTCGTCGACACCTTTTCCAAATCTCACATGAGTTAAAAAAATATTTGTCAGAAGGATTCTTTCTGCTTGTGTCAAGGGAGATTCCATTATACTAGTCACTGCTCTGAGAACAGTTAATGACATGTTAATACTTTGACCAACAATAAATATATGGATTCGAAAAGAATTAAATGTTACAAGATATTCAATAATTTCAATCGATAATGTCAGAAACTAATCGATTGCTTCAAGAGTAGAGTTCACAATGCATGAAAAGAGCTCTAAAACAGATTTTCGTTCTCAACTCCTTGCTGATAACTTAACAGACATGTTTTACACTCCTAAAATGCTAAATCAACTTGTCAAAAAATTAGGGAAGCACTGACGTGAGGTCAGGAGCTTTTACGCGCTTGTTCGAATAGACGACTTCGGCCCAAGTTGCCAACCCACAATTTACTTAGCAAGTTTACTTTCACTGGGGAACGGGAATTTCAGGACATTATTTATAAATACCCGTAAAACATGCCTCGGCTCTTCAAACCAGATAATTCCTTCCAGATATAGGTTTTTGTTAAGATCGTCCCCGATTGGCCGACATTTAAGTTGGGATTCCTGATTTCATGCAAACAGTGTCAATTTTCATAGGATACGTTCCTAAAATCAACTCTGTTGTTTGCCGATTTTCTGCTGCGTAAATATGAAATATTCGGATGGTTCCTGGAACAAGCGCGTGAAAAAGGTTATTTACGGAATCTGGTTGATGAAAATACGGTCGATTTACTGTCACCAGAACGATCTTCTATGGTGAATATCCAGAGCATAGAACAATCTATGTTTACTTTAGGTTCCGAGTTCAGAACTGTACGGGACGGTTCTAGCACAGATCTAAGGTCTATGCTAGAACCGTCCCGAACAGATCTGAACTCGGAACCAAAACAAACCTAAAGTAAACATAGATTGTTCTATGCTATGGATATTTACCATAGAAAATCGTTCTGGTGACAGTAAATCGACAACCGAAACAACAGAGTTGATTTTCCGAACGTATCCTATGAAAATTGACACTGTTTGCATGAAATCAGGAATCCCAACTTAAATTTCAGCCAATCGGGGACGATCTTAACAAAAACCTATATTTTGAAGGAATTATCTGGTTTGAAGAGCCGAGGCATGTTTTACGGTTATTTATAAATAATGCGAACCTTATCATGTCGAATTTGTCCTTAAATTCCCGTTCCCCAGTGAAAGTAAACTTGCTAAGTAAATTGTGGGTTGGCAACTTGGGCCGAAGTCGTCTATTCGTTTCCAAAACACCTGTCACAGTTCACTTAGTGACCTTGCCAAACGCACGTATTTTTGAAAATATTGAAAAAATGAAATTTTTAATGGTTAGATACCTTAATCATCGGAATCATTAGGCGAATTTTACAATTCATGAATTTGACCTTCGTAATTAAACAGAAAACCTACTCTACAAATATAGAGTCTCTAGGTCGTTTCTTTAGGAAGTTATTGTGTTTAAGGCTGCCCTATTACCGCCGATCGCGAATGAAATATCTTCCGAGAGAATCAACATGGAGACTTGATGCTTGCATTGTAGGATTTGGAATTTGAACTTTAATTACGAAGGACTTATTTGCGAACTGGTAAAATCCACCCAATGATTGCGCAATCAAAATTCAATGATTCCAAGATTTCCAAAAGTACAAATCTTATCGAATTGATATCCAGTACTTCAATTGAAATGACAGCTTGAAGATCCATATAGTGATGCCCACAGGACCAACGAGACGAGACTTGCCTAAAGTCTCGTCTCATATCGTTTTTGAAATCAAAGTCTCGTCTTGAGTCTCGTCTCGCAGTCCTCAGTCTCGTCTCAAGTCTTGAGCGAGTCTGGCCAAAGTCCCGGAGTCTCGTGCCAATGCATTATTTGATTTCAGTTCGCAATCCTCAGTTGTTTGAAACATTACATCATTTAGTTTGTGTTTCACGTCCTTCCATAATTATATAAGTAAGATTTCACAGGGACTCAAATGACTACTACTATTTTCAAAACAAAGTCGACGTTTCGTCGATATATTTCGACTTTCTCAAGACTAAAACATAAGCAATAAAAAAGATGAATGGAACTTTTTTCACAAACAGAAATCATTGTGTCTTACCTAGCTTTTTTAACAGTTGTCAACATCTAACATTGATTCGGGCATAATATACAGGGTGATTTCGGAGGAGACAGTCAGATTTTAGGATAAGTTTACACTAGTCAAGACAGTCTCGAAACAATGTTTGGTTTATGGTTGGCGGTCTCTATTGAGAATATACAGGGTGATTTGTCCGATTCGACCGATTTTACTTTTATTGATAACTTTGGTATGGCTGATTCGATTTCAATGAAATTTTCAGCGTATTACAATAGTGTCGAACACATTCATCGATTTCAATTTTTTTTCAAAATAAGCGGTTGTTATTGTGATAAATCCAGATTAATTGTGCAGGTTGAAAAAACACCCTGTACATAGCGTTTCCTAAACTACGCTATCTGTTTACGATTCTACTATAATAAGTCATTATTTGAGAGTTTCCAATTTTTTTGGCACACTTCTAGTTTTTTGAGAAAATTCCATCAAAAAAGGACAATGTCGAAATTTCGCTCCAATCGATTCTACTTTCATTGATAACTTTGGTATGGCTCAGTCAATTTTGGTGATATTTGCAGTGTAGAACAATCTGAATGAGTACATTCAATAATCGCAAAAGTCTCTCAAAATACAGGGTTGTAATTGTGATAATTTTGGAATTTCAGATTAATTGTGCAGTTAGAAAAAAAACACCCTGTACATTGCTTTTCCAAAACTTTCTTATTCGTTTCAGATTCTACAATAATATGTCATCATTCAGAGGTTTTTAATTTCTTTGGCACACCTCCGGTTTTCCTAAAAAACATTTTTGAAGAAGAGCATGATCGAAATTTGGCTTACAAGCAGTGAAAGTATTCCGCACTAGGTAGGAAAGCTGTGTTGTCCAAGGATGCAAAGCAGTTCTTAAGTTCTAAAATATTCTTTTCAAATTCAAAATTCATATTTAATTTCTAATATTCTGTATGAAACCATTCAATTCAGAATATATTTCGAATTTGAAAAGAATATTTTAGAGGTGACGAAAAACTTAGCATCTTTGGACGATACATGTTTCCTACGTAGTGCGGAATACTCTCACTGCTTGTGAGCCAAATTTCGATAATGCTCTTCTACGAATATGTTTTCTAGGAAAACCGGAGGTGTGCCAAAGAAATTGAAAACCTCTGGATGATGACATATTATTGTAGAATCTGCAACGAATAAGGAAGTTTCGGAAAAGCAATGTACAGGGTGTTTTTTTTTCAACTGAACAATTAATCTGAAATTCTGAAATTATTACAATTACAACACTATATTTTGAGATATTGTTGCGATTATTGAATTAACTCATTCAGATTCGTCTACACTGCAAATTTCATCAAAATTGGATTAGCCATATCAAAGTTATCAATAAAAGTAGAATCGATTGGAGCGAAATTTCGACATTATCATTTTTTGAAAAAATTTTCGGAAAACTAGAAGTGTGCCAAAAAAATTATAAAAACTCTCAAATAATGACTTATTTTAGTACAATCGTAAACAGAAAGCGTAGTTTAGGAAACGCTATGTACAGGGTGTTTTTTCAACCTGCACAATTAATCTGGATTTATCACAATAACAACCGCTTCTTTTGGAAAAAAATTTGAAATCAATGAAAGTGTTCAACACTATTCTACTACGCTGAAAATTTCATTGAAATCGAATAAGCCATACCAAAGTTATCAATAAAAGTAAAATCGGTCGAATCGGACAAATCACCCTGTATATTCTCAACAGAGACCCCCAACCATAAACCAAACAGTGTTCCAAGACTGTCTTGACTAGTGTAAACTTATTCTAAAATCTGACGGTCTCCTCCGGAACCACCCTGTATATGTGGAGATCACTTTGTCTCATAGAAATAAAATTGTCAAAAATTAAAACAATTCCTCAGGTGTAAATGACAAATATACACAGACGTAATAAGGATTACGATGAAAGGAGCAGGCCATACATATTATACGCGACAAACATAGACAATATTCAATCACGATACGAACGATCTGAAAAACATCGTTGAAAGTAGTCCATGTGAATTGTACGTTAGATTGTTTGTATCGTGATTGAATATTGTCTATGTTTGTCGCGTATAATATTGAGGCTGAAAAGAAACAGCTGGTAGAAAAGTTAATATGTCATTCGGAAGATAACTTAATGGAGAGGGTTTTGCTGTAGAGGAAACATGATCGTAATTATTCAATTTTCATGGATAAACCTATTGGAAAAATATCATTGATAATTTCCACCTAAGAACTTCTATGTTTATCTGCTTACCACGCCCGCAGTAATGAATTTTTTGAAGAAAAAAAAATTATTGTGTTACGGCCAATTTCATGCTCTTTCGAAATATGCGATCAAATTTGATGTGGCTACAAGGATAACTGCAGTGTGATTGATTTCATAAAAAAAATGAGATATTGCGTAAAAACAAAATGTTGAATTGAAGAATTACCGTCAATATTCCGGCCATGTGTTATATGACTTTTTTTGTTGGAAATTTTATGTAGAATCTTGCCCAGAAGTTGTGGACTTCTTGAAGTAGACACCCTGTATACAAAGATATTCGTAAGATATCAGTTTTTCAAATACAGCGCAGAGCTGTGCTAAAGTCTTGTGCTTAGTGCTGGTGAAAGCACTCGAAGCACTTTTGTGCTCCTAAGCACTGTGCTCGTAATCACTTTATTAAGCCGGTGCCTAATGCTTGGTGCTTCCAGAATTTTTTGAGAAGGCTTAGCGCTTAGTAATTCGAAAAGTGTCTCCAAACACCGCAGTGCTCCCGAGTACCGCAAAGTGCTCCAGAGCACCGCAAAGTGCTTCCGAGCACCGCAAAGTGCTTCCGAGCACCGCAAAGTGCTTCCGAGCACCGCAAAGTGCTAACGAGCACCGCAAGGCTTCGAAGCACTTTTCGGGATTACTAAGAACTAAGCCCTTCATGAACTAGTTGAAACAGGAAAATTGGAGACATTGACTGGGAATACTAGGATCTTTATTCGACACATTCGCGAGATATGTGTTTTGAAGTTTAGTTTTGTGCTATAACTTATTAAAACAACAAAATGCTGTCAAAGTCAAAGTGTCAAAGCGTAAGCTTTCAGCTGAGAACATCGAGATAGAATATTTCGTATTATCTCAGGGCCAATTGCACCGTTTTCGTCTTAAGCTACAGTTAGTTAAGCAACGATAAACTTATTAAACTCTGCTTTAAATATTCGGCTTGCACCGAGGCTGAATGTAACTAGATTAAAATTAATCTACAAATCTGGTTACTTTCTCATGAATTGGTACTTGTGACTAGCTTCATGTTGTTTATTTTAACCCTAATTGGAGAAATATTTTAATTCAAAAGATGAAACCCATTATTATGGGTTACTACCACCATATTTCCATAAGTTATGAAAAATCAAGATTCATCTATTGAAAAACCCAACGAAAAAATATATATGACAGACTTTATAGCTTCCATAAAAATATTGCATGTAATGTTCCTGACTTGTTTATTATCATTAAGACTATAGGGATCTCTTACCACAGACCTGTGCTCTTACCTCTGCATCAGGCTTTAAACCTTATTCAAATTTATAGTCATATACTCAAGTAAACTCATATTTTGTAATATCTCAAGATTTAAGTTTCTGCATGGAATTACAATCCTGGCGTTTGTAAGATGAATAAATGAATAGTATTGATTTATCCGAAACAACTTTCCGATAAGGAACGGCTCACCTAAGAGTAGACTTTCTATTAAATTATTATAAGTATATTATGAATTGAGTTAATTTTTGGTCGAAGATAATGAAAACTCTGATGTGGATCCGCAGACTAAAAAGTATTCTATATAAATATTGAGGTATCATGGATGGATTGACAAAGGTGTACGTTTGAAGATTGTCTAACACGAGGATGCAATTTCTTTCACATTAATTCGTTTGTAGTTATATTTTGAGTCCAATTAATATATAATAAGAGGATAATGATAGCACAGAGACAGCACCTGCACAATAATGAAGTAGTACATGATAGCTTTCCACGTTATATATCACTGAATGAAATAGTACTGAAGAATCTTCATGAAACTATGTTTTCTCATTCCAAATATGTCTTCGATTTCATTCTGCTATTCGCTCTTGGAAATAAATGAGCATATCATTGTAACTTTTTCATTTCAAATAGTTGAAGGCTTATAGAAATACCATTAAGTTTACGAACTCAATGGAAATACTGGTGTTAATTCTTCATGCTTTAAAACATACGAATCAATGTCTACTGATGCCAGTTTCTCCCTATAACATTTTTCATAAATATCATCTGAAAATCAACCACTTTTAATCAAAATTTGATTATCAACTCATAGGAGTTCTCCATCAATGTCCAATGTAAACACAAAAAAACCTAAACAAACTGGAGGTTACGTCCAGAAAAATGTCAAACTTGTACGAAATCGCTCGAAAGTAAGGTTAGATTCCGAAGCTTACCATTAATCCTTCTTTTAAACCCCCAAATTCGTAGGCTTAAATATAACAGTCTGTTAAGGCCTTTTAACGAGGATTACGTGACGGTGCAAGATAATTTTGTACCAAAACCTTGCTTATCGACCTAATCTATGGTTTTGTAATACGGTGCAATTGGCCCTTAATCATGGAAATCATGGATTCCATTCTAGAGGGTGTTGAAAAATTTCAAGAAATCCACTGACGGGTAGTCATGTGTGGAGTAGACGCATTAAGTTTCCGTATTCCTATGAGACATATTTCTGTTGAAAGTTAAAATTTCATTACTTTTTCTCTATATTGTAGAGCCTAATGATCTGATTGAATTGATATTTCGCTACGGCCTGTAGTGAACACACTAAATTTCGAAAGAAACAACTTTAAAATTTTATATTTATAGAGCAGGTATGAACCTTATTTACGAAGGCCAAATTCGTGACCATTCACCCAACGATTCCGCAGATATATCCGTTCAAAATTTTATTACCCAATATTTTCGAAAATACGAATTTGGTATGGCTCATTCGGCTTTGATGAAATCTTCAGTATAATATGGATGAGCGCTTTCAATAATCCTTAAATTTTTTTGAAAAATACCGGGTTGGTATTGCGGTAATTTCAGATTAATTTTGCAGGTTGAAAAAACACCCTGTGCATTGCGTTTTCAAAACTTCGCTATCTGTTTACGAATCTACCATAATGAGTCATAATTCGAGCATATCAGTTTTTTGGCACACCTCTGGTTTTCCGAGAAAATTTCGACAAAAAAAGACAATATCGAAATGTTGCTTCCGATTTTACTTTTATTAATAATTTTCGTAAGGCTCATTTAATATTGATGAATTTTTTAGTGTAGTACAATTTTATTTTGCCAATCTTTCCAAAACTACAGTCCGGATTGAATGCTTGAGTTTTATTCAGAAATTCATGAGAACCATATGAAAAGAAAATAGGAAAATCTTTTCACTAAGAATTGAAGCGGAGTTTGGTGGTCAATATGTGAATAGATGACCGTTTGGCCTCAAATTTGAAATATCGCCTTCCTACCTCACGTAAGTTATTTCTAAATTAAGTTTTATTAAACAGTTTTTGGAACATTTCTCTTAGAAATAATCAGGAACTACTACATCTATTCCATTCACGTAATAGTAGGAAAACCATTTCGACCCGTTGGGTGGCTGAGGTCAAGTGCAGAGCGGTAGAAAGTGTGACTGAGTAGGTATGAATCCTTTTCACCAGCTGGTAAACACTTTTTTGTGCCAAAAACACAGTGCTCTGTATGCTTGTCATTCCAGCTTATTTTATGTAGAAAATGGTTTGTTGTATTGAGGAAACATAAATACTATCCTTCATCAAGATCACAAAATCAAGTTCTGGTTTATTACTCGTAAATAACTTCAATTGAGCCCATGAAATAATACTGGTTTCATAAACTTCCAAACCAAAAATCATAAAATTTATTATGGATCATTGAGAATAAAGAGCTCCAGATCAATATTAGAAACTGACATGAAACAAGGACGAATATCTTCCGAGAAATCAACAACAACAATGAAAGAATTTAACATACTTAATATACAGGGTGAGTCTTTGACCTTGCAGAATATTTTAACAGAAGATTCTTGAAGCCGAAAGAAACACATTTGTCCTCTACCATTTTTTCCGATTCGGCCTAGATAAAAAGATAAAGGCATTATAAATTTTCATAATAGGCTAGCCGCCCCTGGAAACCTGAACACCGAAGTTTTTCAAAGCCTAAGATATACCATTCAAATCTTCGAAATAAGCAACTCTGTTATCAAAACAAGCGTCAACTTACTTTTTACATTCCATTTTTACATAGTACAATAAACAAGTTAGGTATTCCAAATTTCGTGGGCGAATATTCTTCTTTTGGTTTCATTTTCAATAATGAGGAATTCATCTAGCTATCACTCATATCATATTAGCTTTGAGATTCATCTTCAATTTGTAATTATTAATTTTCTTTGTTTATTTCATTTTCTCCAAGAATTATCACATTCAGACAATACTCATTCGAATTTTCATTTTCATAAATAAATAAAACAGATGTACCTAATTTATCTATGAACGTACAAACGCTGCCAAATTGACGAACAGAAAGAAAGAACTCTTCGAAATCAAACAACACACAATATGCTAATTCTATGTATACACTTGTATAGTCTATGATTCTGAACTGAACTATAAATCTGTGGCTCCGTGGTTTTAAGGTTATGTCATGGTGGTTTTATTCCACCATGGGTTATGTTATGAAAGCGCATTGCGCATTTGAAGAATACCTCAAAATAAATACTATCAAAGTTCTGTACATAATTTCAAGAAATTTGGATCAGCAGAAAGATTGCATTCAAACCAGTAACTTACTATAAGTGGTTGAATGTGGGAAAGTAGGGGCGTAGGACTCCTGGCGAACAACCCACTAGGACAAAAAAAAATGTAACGCGCCTGAAGCAATTCTTCGATAGTGGTGTGGAAATTTGCTTGACCATTAGGAGAATTTAAATTGTAGAAGTTGAGGTGAGCTTATTTATATTAGTCCACTTTAAAACTAATAGCCAATTTACAATGGACATAACTTAACCTTAAATTTACTTATACATAAAATGTAAGAATTAAACAACAGAAATCATAAGGAATAAGAATAGATCTATCTGCATTCGACTTATGGAAGTCAAAAGCAAAGTTCAACCTATTGTAAAGATTTTGGTACTCATGAATTTTGTAGTTTCCTCTTTGATTTTTACGCACGAGTTGCGGGATTCTTACGGTTACGTCCATTGTGAATTGCCAAAGTCGGCTACTCCGCTTGCAAATCATTCCAAATAAAAAATCCTAGGATTCCATTCTCAACTTTCAGACGTGGCAACGCGGAAAAATTGAATTCTGTGAATTTTTTGAACAGAGTTGCATTCAGCCAAAGTACCCAATTCTCGGAATTTCACAGATATTTTTTATTTTTGAATTTCAGATTACTCGAAAACGGCGCATCATAGCAAAAAAAATTAAGAATACTTTTACTTTCCAAAATGGTCAAAAATTCGTTGAATAGCATTCAAATTATTTTTAAAAGTTGGATTCTTTGAATTTCTGGTATTTTTATGAAATGTTATGGTCATATTAAAGAAACTGGAGGATGTGGATGAAATTTTGTGATCCAGGAACATTCATCGTATCAATAAAAAACTGTATTCCAAAAATCATCTCATTCGATGAGATCGTTCTCGAGGTATAATCGAAAATTAAATTTTTTTATGGATTTTCAACAGTCTGTATCTTACGAACCAAGCCGAATCAGAAAAAATGGTAAGGGAAAAAGGTGTTTCTTTTGGCTTCAGGAATCTTCTGTTAAAATATTCTGCAAGGTCAAAGACTCACCCTGTATGTTGGATGACTGCCTGAAGTGAAAAAATTATACAGCACCATCTCAGGAGCATCTTGCGGACCTCAACATCCGATTGTGTGAAACTTTGAACGATTCGCATCACGTGCATCCAATTTTCATTTCATGCATATTTTTTCGCGATTATGCAATTCGTACAGAACCATCACAACTAAGAAACACTCGGTTCATGTGGTTACTCCCGCTCAATAATTTATATTTCACAAACTCACCTATATCGCAGAAAAATTTCGTGTCTAGGATCAGGCAGTGATAACACGGTATGGAAACATCTGCACCAATAAAGGTATTCTTTCATTGGTGGCGATTTACTCCAAAAAGCTAGTTCTATGTTATGAATTTTTGCAAACTCTTCCAATATCAGACTGGATACATGAATTTTCAAACAACGAAGGTCTTCGTTTTCCTGCAAGAAGTAAAGATGATGTATACCTTGGCATAGTTATAACGACTGATAACTTATACAAAAGAAATTTTGAGGAGCAAAAATCTTGAAAAGTACTGTCGTCCGTTCAGGAGCTTTTACGTGCTTGTTCCGTTGGCAAAGCTCTCATCTATACAAAGATTGACCCTGCCAAACGCAGATTTGTCTTCATATGGTCTTCACGAAATTGTTTATGAACTTCAAGCAATAATTTTCGATCGAGTACAAGATTGCAATCCGATCCAAAATTTTGAATCTGTATAACTATCTAAAGAATAATTGGCGAATTCAACCCATTTAAGCATTCGACCCTCTCAATTAAACTGAAAACCTACTCCACAAATATATTACCTATGTCGATTCTTGTTGGGACCACAGCTGCCGTACATCATGATTGTTCAATAGACGACTTCGGCCCAAGTTGCCAACCCACAATTTTCTTCACAAATTTACTATCACTGGGGAACGGGAATTTCAGGGCAAATTCGACATGGTAAGGTTCGCGTTACTTATAAATATCCGTAAAAGATGCCTCGGCTCCTCAAACGAGATAATTCCTTCCAAATATTGGTTTTTTGTTAAGCTGAAATATAAGTTGGGTTCAAAATGAAGGAAATCAAATTCTATTCAAAACGCTCACGGAAACAAAAAAAAATGGGAATTATATCTTCTATACAGTCTTTATATTCTAATTCAGAATGGAATAACACAAAATCTGCTTTGAAATACTTCGAATTGCAAAACTTTAAAAAAAAATGTATTTCAAACATGAACTTTTAATTACAGTCTAGGGCTTCAAACTGATCTGTCTTATTTTTGCCGTATTCTATGATGGTTTGGCCCGCCCTAGATCCATCTTTGTCGGCCCGCTTCCTCTCTCTTTAAGCCATGTCCATATAGTATTATAGGTCTATGTAACATATCCATAGCATAGAACAATATTTATTTACCTTATGATCCATAAAACATACCTAGTAATTTTTCCATTGTTGATTGTTGTCTCTTCTATGATCTTTGGATCATAAAGTCAATAAAGATTGTTCTATGCTACCATAGAACATTGACAGTCGTTCGGGTGACAGGAAGAACGTTTCTTCCTCAATCAAATTCCGCAATTAACCTTTTTTTCGGGAACCAATAGACGACTTCGGCCCAAATTGCCAACCCACAATTTTCTTCACAAATTTACTATCACTGGGGAACGAGAATTTCAGGACAAATTCGACATGATAAGGTTCGCGTTATTTATGAATATCCGTAAAAGATGCCGCGGCTCCTCAAACAAGATAATTCCTTCCACATATAGGGTTTTGTTAAGATCATCTCTGACTGGCTGAAATTCAAGTTGGGATTCCTGATTTCATGTTTATAATGTCAAATTTATATGGGATATGTTCCGTAAATCAACTTGGTTATTTCGGTTGCCAGTTTTCCATTCCGTAAATATGAAATATTCGGTTGGTTCCTGAAAAAAATGTCAATTATAGAATTTGATTGATGAAAAAACATTCTTTCTGTAACCAGAACAACAGTCAATGTTCTATGTTAACATATCCATAGCATAGAACAATTTTTATTTACTTTATGATCCATAGAACCTAGAAGAGACAACAATCAACAATGGAAAAATTACTAGGTATGGTCTATGGATCATAAGGTAAATAAGGATTGTTCTATGCTATGGATATGTTACCATAAAACATTGACTGTCGTTCTGGTTACAGAAAGAATGTTTTTTCATCAATCAAATTCCATAATTTACATTTTTTTCAGGAACCAACCGAATATTTCATATTTACGGAATGGAAAACCGACAACCGAAATAACCCTGTTGATTTGCGGAACATATCCCATATAAATTTGACAATATTAACATGAAATCAGGAATCCCAACTTAAATTTCAGCCAATCAGAGATGATCTTAACAAAACCCTATATTTGGAAGGAATTATCTTGTTTGAGGAGCCGAGGCATCTTTTACGGATATTTATAAATAACGGGAACCTTATCATTTCGAATTTGTCCTGAAATCCCCTTTCCCCAGTGATAGTAAATTAGTGAAGAAAATTGTGGGTTGGCAACTTGGGCCGAAGTCGTCTATTGAATATTTCATATTTACGGAGTGGTTAACCGGCAACCGAAATAACCAAGTTGATTTACGAAACATATCCTACATAAATTTGACACTATTAACATGAAATCAGGAATGCCAACTTGAATTTCAGCCAATCAGAGATGATCTTAACAAAAACCTATATTTGGAAGGAATTATCTTGTTTGAGGAGCCGAGGCATCTCTTCCGGATATTTATGAATGACGCGAACCTTATCATGTCGAATTTGTCTTGAAATTCCCATTCCCCACTGAAAGAAAATCTGTGAAGAAAATTGTGGGTTGGCAGCTTGGGCCGAAGTCGTCTATTGAGAAACGAAAAAGTCAGTAATCATGGCTCTGTAGCTGTGCACGATGTTGGATAGACTGATTCGGGTCTTCCTCTAAGCTACGCACTATAGCAGCAATGGCTTCTTCTGTTCTCACTGTACGACTTCTCTGTGGAAGCGTATTATCAGTTAGAGTAAACGTGGTGTGAAAACGGTCCATAGTTATTCGAAATAATTGCTCTGATGGACGATGGTGTTGACCGTAAAATGGACGTAGTGTGAGATACGTATTTCTAGCAGAACCATTATTTCAAAAACGGATTTGCACAGTTTGTATAAGCGTTTTTCGAGCGTCAATCTGTTCGTGTGGAAATGCCAGACCAAACTAAACACAAATCACTTGACAGCTGACAAAATGGCCGCCAGTTAAAACAGTGTTGGCAACTCAAAGTTATATACCTCTAGAAAAACACCGTTCAGAACCAATTCGATCTCCCACTTGATCATTCCCTGCATTAATAAATATAGTTTTCAGAAACACGTTTTTTACTCTCTAAATGTTAATCGGCGCAGTCGACGGAGTTTTTGCAGTTTTCATCGAGAAAAACTTTAGAATCCGACCTATTAAGAGGAAACACAACTTTTTCACGTTCTGCATTGGTGCAGGTGGTCCTGGTCCAAACATTCACCGTGGAGAAGTAGGATATGCAGATTAGTATCACAATACTTAGTTGGTGAGATACCTATATTGATAATTTTAAATATGGTTTATGTCGGACTTCTCTATTTCATCCGTTGATTCATCCGTAGAAAACGATTGAGAATTAGAACCAGATCTACTGAATTCCTCCAATAGTCTTTCGATTTCGTGCCAAACACTCCATAGGTTGGGGGAGTTACAATTCCATAAGGAATCTATGATGTATCAGCAGTATCACGACGTAACCATGGGAAGTGCTACCGCAGAGTCCTTTCACCTCTTTAACTGCATGTAGATATATGAAAAATAGAACCGATTCGATGTAATTAGTAAGTCTTGATATTATACTACTTGTGAAGACATACATTCCACTTGAATATTTCCTGCATTAATTAACATAGTTTTTAAAATCACATTCTAAGCTGTCCAAAACTTTTCATGAATACAAGTAAACAGTGGTATACTCACAACACTTGAAGATAATTCATAATCTATATTGATCTGGTCTAACTGGGCCAAGAAATTCTCAAATATCCTTTTGAAATATCGTCTCTTTGTGATATCCTTATTGCTATAAATAATGACATAATCTATTTGAGAATATCCATCGCTCATGTACAAATCTTGAATATCCATTTATCAAATGACTTTCATTTGACGTCTTAATTAATGAGATGTCAATTTTTCGGGTCCATAACGCTGATCCGGAATTGTCAAATATCGTTCTATTTCTCTTTGTAAATGTTGATGGCGCTGAGGTCGTTTCGTCAAGTCCTTACAATTAATTCCAGCTATTTATAAAAAATAAATTTGGTATTATACATGATGGATCTGTCTAGTTTCTACGATCAGTTTACCCCTCTTTTTCTGATTTCCCGTTTCCGCAGGATCTGGGTGAAGTTACAATCAAATTTATTATCCAACTCTTCAGTTGTAACGTGTTTTTATTTGGGTTTTTTTATCCTTCATGATCCTAATTCCCTATTACTTCATATGATGAGTGTCCGGTGAATCTTTAACAATATTCGAATTAGTGATGGACTAGGTCATGACCACTTAGAATATCGAACAAATTTAAGGTAAAATTTTGATCATTTTCGAGATAATGGTCATTTCAGAAATTCGTAAAAATTGCTACCTTTCCTCTTTTATTGGACACCTGTCTCCAAATTGGAACCGATTCGGAACCACTTTTTACCGAACATTTCTGATGAGTGCTCATTTTGGATGTATTAAGATTTGACTTATATCTGTTTTCATTCTAGTGAGTTTGACCCGAATTTCTGAAATAAAATATAACCAAATGGATATGAATTCACTACAAAAATGAGCGCTCTCTGAATAGTCTCTAAAACTGTATAAAACATGCTCTCATTGTTTCTGGAAGGAGAGTGATACTCTGATCTATCCTAAACATTCACAATTCTGACAAAAAAATAATTCAGTTGCAAATTCAACGAAAAACCTAGAAAGGCACTACCGTGAGGGCAGCAGCTTTCGCGTGCATATTCAATGAAGACGACCGCTTTGGCAACGAATTCGAACATGCACGCAAAAGCTGCTGCCTTCACGGCAGTGCTTTTGTTGTTTGTTATTGAAGGGCTTCTTATCCATCAGTAAAACAGAATTTCTTCTTTCTTTTCGATGCAGGTTGATATCTCGAAATCACACCTGAAAACAAAAAAAAAGACGAAAAAGCCAATATGAACTTGTAAATGTTTTATTATTCATTAAATTGATTTGAAGTTCACGATCCATCTCAAAAAGAACCAGATACCGAATGGATTGCCTCGAAACCATCGTCGAATTTATACCGGGTGTCCCACGAATACCGTTCGTTAGAATATTTTTGGGAAGGAATCAAAATTCACGTTTGCAATTTCGGACTTGAGCTTTTACTATAGAGATGACTGAATGTAAATTTTTTGAGATTCTTGAGACTTCCGGTTTCACCTGAAGTGACACCAACTTTCGTTTTTCAAATGGGAAGCCCCATATTTTATAATGAAAATAGAAATGTGAAATTTTTTAATTTCTGTCAGAATATTATGTTTTAACGAGAAATTCCAATGCAAATATCGAATATGAGGCTCTGCAGAAGCATGTATAGCTTCAGTTGGAAAAATGCCGTTTAAGCCTGGCCGTCCACTGGAAGAGATTTGGGGCTTTTATGAGCTACGCGTTTTACGAGCGCCGAGGAGCTTTTACGACCGAAGCGGTCTCAGGCTTCGGGGTCGTCCACTGGCAGATAGTTCGCGAGGTTTCGGTTCGTTCTTGTTCTGGCGAAGCAGAGGATTTTTACTTCAGATTTCAGTGTTTATTGAAGAAATTGTGATACGGGATGGATTTAGAATTAATAATTCATTGATGTATATTTGTGTAGTCCCATGTATTTTCGTTTCATTTTTGATAATGGAGTAAAACCCGAAACATGCATGTCAACAAAACATTTTAAATTTAAAATTGTGAACGAAGTCAAGTGTTTTATTTGTTTTAATGTTAAGATTAATAATTCATTTCAAGGATAAATCTCACTTGATCAGGCATATGTTAGCTACGGAATGGGGAAAATTTTTGAGCTAAGGTAGATTCAAATTTAGAAAAAATGAAATTATCGGAAACAATTCACCATCTTGATAATGAATGATTATTATCGTATACTCATTTATAATACTGGAATGGAAGTTGGAGTGTGAATGTTGATGACCTGGGTACTTCGAAAACAAAGGATGTGGAACTTCGAAATTATGGCTGATTTGAATTTTATCTGTGAAAAGTCAGCTTCAGAAGGTAAATATGTTATTAATGTATCTAGAACGTGACTTCAAAACTTTAAAAATAGCAAACATCGAAAGAAATGACGGTGACACAGATATTCAGAAATTCTTAAAATTTTGCAGAAGTGCATGCGTATTTTAGAAAACAGGTCACTAGTAAAATCCGTAGCGTTTTATAAAGAAAAAACTATGTTTATTTTGTGATCGAAAAGATCGTTCTGCATATGAGATTGATTGAAACGTAGTTGAATCACTACAGTACCTATGGGCCAAAAACACTTGAACATATAGAAAAATGTTCGGAATAAAATTGGTCGGAGACTAAAAAAACAAATTCATAATAGATATTGAGATAATAAGAGCTATAAAACCCGAGATAATGGCGAAACACGCTGGATAAATTATATTTGGAATGCTATACAGCCGATTATTGCCAAAGAGTCCAACTTCAGGTAGGCTACTATACACCTACAGAACTTCTGGATGTGAGTTTAATGTAAGAAAAAAGACAACATTCATTAACCTTTCAATCTGATCCATCTAGAATTCACCAACAATAAACAACGAGCTTCAACAAATATTCCGTTCACAAACCATACATTCCACTTGCCGACGGATAGCTCCTCTTTTCGAGCGTATAGACGCGGCAGATCCAAACTGATCGGGATACGATTGCGCCGCTCGAATTCTCTCGAAGTCGCCCGTATGAACTCGCTGCCAGTCGACGAGGGTACCTAGAATTCCATTCATTTGGATCTGTCGCGCAAATTCGTTCGTTTACGCTCCTATCGCGCCTCTTGAAATCGCTTGCAGTGGACGACCAGCCTGATCGGGATACGATTGCGCCGCTCGAATTCTCTCGAAGTCGCCCGTATGAACTCGCTGCCAGTCGACGAGGGTACCTAGAATTCCATTCATTTGGATCTGTCGCGCAAATTCGTTCGTTTACGCTCCTATCGCGCCTCTTGAAATCGCTTGCAGTGGACGACCAGCCTTAAGGCTTCCGCCAGGAGTAAAAACAATGTTTCTGTCGCAATAGTCAGAAATGAAACACATGATACAGGAGATCACAAAATTGGTGATTTCGAAACCTTGAAAACTCGTTTTTTTCAAATTAGAACCTAATTTTTTTATGACGAAATTTGAATCTACGTTGGAAAATAATGGAAGTGTGGAAATAACAACAATGCCCGAAAATTCATATTTTCTGAGATATTCGTAAAAAACAATGTACGCGATCACATTTCGAATTTTATACTTCTCGGAAAAAAATATTGTCTCGAAGGGAATGGAGGACATATTGATCATTGATTTTAGATTGTATTCATATAAATTCTGAATTTTCGTTCCGCTTGTATTTTTTAGAAGATTGATATTAGAAATGTAATCGTTACTGCATACCTGCAAAGATAGAAGTATTTCAGCAGAGCACAATTTTCGATTTTTTAATTGGAATTTCTCGTTAAATGAGAATATTCTGAGAGAAATTCAAAAAAATTCACATTAGGACAACTCAGAATTCCATAAGGAATCTATTTTCATTATAAAATATGGGGCTTCCCATTTGTAAAACAAAAGTTGGTGTCACTTCCAGTGAAAACGGAAGTCCCACGAATCTCAAAAAATTCACATTCAGTCATCTCTATAGAAAATGCTTAGGTCCGAAATTACAAACGTGAATTTTGATTCCCAAAATATTCTAACGAACGGTATTCGTGGGACAACCGGTATATTGGACACCTATTAACTAAATGTTCTATGGTTTCCTCATATTCTCCGCATTCGCACCGTGGACTTTCGACCGAATTCCACTTGAAAAGGAAACTATTGCAGCGACCATGACCGGTTCTAAGTCGATTCAAAATGCACCAAATTTTCCTAGGAAGATTAAAACCATGAACTTTTTGCGCGCATGTTCTAGGGGAACAGCGTGCTATCGTTTTGTCCAAATGTCTGTAATTTTCGATGATTGAGCCGAAAATGGTCTCAAACGACTAATTGGACTCACTGATGACGAATCCGGTGTCAAAATCGATTCTGCCCGGCCGGCCGTGGACACGATAACTGTCGAACGGAGTGAGCTAACAACTTGGAACTTTCAGGTCAGGTCGCGCATTGGGATGCCGCGGTAAAGATCGTTAATGGGCCAAATCGGTCGAATAGTTTCGGAGTTATAGCCACTTGAACTTTTGAGGTTATTTATTTTTTATTTCAGAAACTACTGGAGCGATTGGACTCAAACTTGGCAATTAGGTGGAGTATAATGACGCGCAATTTTGAGCCAAATTTTGTCAGGATAATACTGTCAGTAAATTGAAATTTTTTCAAAATTTGTTTTTTCGAAAACCATTCATCATATCCAGGAAAAAATTCCACTCGGACTTTGAGCTTTATATTTCACAGCAGTGTACCAAATTTCAGTCCTATACGATTATAAGTTTTGGAGATATCGGGAAAAAAAATGTCAAATTTCCAGGTTTTTTTCTCGATATCGTTGCTTTTTTCGGTATAAGTCGGGAAATACGGATTCAATCCTTATAAAACTTCGCAGCTAGTTTGAAGATTCTGAAAGACAACTTTATGCAGAATTTCGGGATGATCGTGTCATTGGAACAATTTGAAAAAACAAATTCTGTGATTTTCTTATCATATCATCCTCATTAAATTGTGTATGAACCTTCGAACTGTAATTTTTCGATGAAGTACAGAATTTCAATTCGATATGATCTGTATTTTTGGAAATATTGGGAAAATAAAATTTTGAATGGATATATCTGCGGAATCAGTGGGTGGATTTCACCCATTCACGAATTCGGCCTTCGTAATAAAGGTACAAACCTTCTCTACAAATATCAAGTTTCTAAGTTGTTTCTTTCGGAAGTTATTGTATTTACGCAGTAGGCCGTTAGGCCGACTGTAAACACTCAAACGGGCATCTTCCCAATAGCAGTAATGCAAGTTTTTTCACACGAATATCCATTATTAAGAATACGAAAATTTAACTGAACACTGTCAAAACCACTGACCTTTATTCAAACCAAAAGTCAAAATAGTTTTCACAGCGCAAAAAGGATTTGTATTTTGTGGTTCAAACCATGATGTAAAAAACAATTTTCGGTATTTCAACATCGCATTTGTCAGTCGCAGAGCTTTAATATTTCTCTGACATTCTAATTCTACAGGTTTCAGGAACCAACAAACATTTCTCCCTTCTATGAACACGAAATACAACTTTTTCACTGAGTGAGCTAACTTCTGACAACTCCGAATTCTTTCAAAAAATATTTTTTGTAAACTTCACTGTAATGGATGATGATGATTATTCCGACGAAATGACGAAAGAAATTTTCACAGACTTCAAGGACGATGAGGAGTCACCGGAACAGCTACTCATAGAATCCGATTCTGAGTTAGATGCCGCGATAAACGAAGAATTAATTTCTAAAAGCCAAGCCGAAATAAAGAAGAGAATGGCTTCCCTCAGGCTCTTAGTATCCGGACTCAAGGAGCAACTTAAGAACGAGAAAGAACTCTGGAGACAAGAAATTGAACATGTTATCAACACTCAAAATAATTTTATGACCCATGCTCTATGTTGCTCTAGCAATTTATATAACGTGAGATTCGAAGAATCATTCGACACTCCAAAACGGATTTGCAGTGGGACACACAGCGACCAGGATATTCCTGTCAATTTCGGTGATTTCCGATACCGCCATCTGAAACTAGCCAATTGTAGAAGGGATATTGAAATAGAAAATTACCGAAAAAAACTACTGGAGGTAGAAAGTATGTGTACCATGGAATTAAATCGGGTGAAAAACAATGTGCACAGTCTGCAAATGCTGCAACAAGTTGCATCAGAGTGGGATCAAGCTTCTGGAGACACTGGAATCAAATCGATACATAATAAATCGATTCAGTCACCTGAAGAATGTGATGAAACCCCTTTGAAAAATAGCGGAGATTTCAGTCTTCCAGTAGAATTGCTTGGAACTGTCGAAGGTTGATGATATTTCAGTTAATGAATAAATTCTTGCTCTATTATTTTACTCTACCAGAAACCATAGACGTCGGATTAGTGGAATTCTGTGTATTATGGAAATTATCACGTCGTTTCTAATAATTGAGAGTAAATTCCATATTCTGCGTAGCTATCGCTTAAGGTACGGTTTCGTAAAAAGCGTAGAATCCGTCGTAATAAGACTGTGAGTGACGTCACAAAAACCGAGGCAGTGGTTTCCAAAAGAGTTAGATTCAGTTACTTCTCACTCACACCCAATTCGAACACTAAAAATAAATTTGTTCATGATTTCAATGAACACCATAAACCGACGTCGAATCATTGTATCAATGAATTTCTCCTCGCATTTATGCATAAAACATGATGGTCGCAGTCACTGAATGAATAAAAGAACATTCATCAATTCTTGATTACAATATTTTCATTGAATGAAATAATCATACTTCAACACAATGAATCTAACGAATGAAAATATTCATCGTCACATAGAAACGAAGGTTAGTTGGTTGCATTCATATATGAATGAAGCTGTTCGTTGAACAACGATATTTTCCATCATTGTGATGAACTGTTCCATCTTATCAATGAATTCATTCATCAAGTGGATCTCTTGCCTACATTTTCGACATAACTCATCCGAAAATTGCGAGTCTGCGTTATTCTTGACTTGAATTCGTGAAACAAAACCTAGAAAAGCACTGTCGTGAAGGCAGCAGCTTTTGCACGCATGTGCAATGGAGATGATCGCTTTGGCAACGAATTTGAACATGTGCGCAAAAGTTGCTGCCTTCACGGCAGTGCTTTTCTACGTTTTGGTCTCCGCCCAATGATTCCGTAGATATACCCATTCAAAATTTTATATTCTCAATATTTCCAAAAATATAGATTAGATAAAATTGAAATCCAGTATTTTATCGAAAAAAACCTAGAAAAACGCTGCCGTGAAGGCAGCAGCTTTTGCTCGCATGTTCAAATTCGTTGCTAAAGCGGTCATCTTCATTGAACATGCGCGCAAAATCTACTGCCTTCACGGAAGTGCTTTCCTAGTTTTTTTTTCATTGAGCTGTTGTATCGAACGGATTACGGACAATACCAGTTTTTGATTTCATATCGAATGTCCATACGAGCAAGAAAATATTTGACCTATTTGCCTCATTCTGGACTGTACGTGAGGGTAAAAAGAAAAGGCCTATCTTTTCAGGTATGGCTACGGACATAAGTTTTGTTCATTTACATGCAGATTGCAAAGCTTTTAATATTGTGACGAGTATACGGCCCTGTCTGTGAGAGTGCCTTCCAGAAAACTCCAGATGTCTAAGAGTCACCCGCCTCTCTAGAATGTTCTCGTAATCGTTAGAAAGTTCCCCGAGTGATATAAGGTCAAGCGCGGAGCAGCACAGGGACTAATTCAGCGGAGTTATTCAAAGCGGAAAGTGATCAGTGAAAAAAAATAGTGTGGAAATAAATTGTGCACAGACTTTGATAGAATAAGTTGTTTAGTTATTAGAATGGTAGTGTGTAAATGAATAGTTTTATTATTCTGAACGTTTTGATAAACCAAGAAAAAGTAACAATACGACTTTACCACAGTATGTTTCGATATCATGTATAATGAAAACATACAATTGTCAGAAAGTTTCCACGCCATTAATTTATGTTGTTCGAATTTTATGGCGATGGTGTGTAGAAACATTTATGAAAAACCGATGAAGGAGTCTGACATGAAGTTATACTGAGATAACCACTTGCATCAGAATGCAAGCGGTTTTTTTAAGGAATCAATATCCGCATTCATCATGCTTACCTACTTTATTCGAGGAAATTGCGAAACGGTTTCAAAGTCAAAGTCAAAGACTTTTTCAAAAAGGGATTTTTCTTAAATGAAAGCACAGTATTAACACAAGATTTTATTTAGTATCTTAAATATTTATCGCTTTCCTCCCACACGTGGGGCAGCCTTTGCAACATTCTTTGCAGCTTTCTGCTTAGCAGCAGGCTTCGCTTTAGGGGGTGCTGCTGCCTTTTTGGAAGCTTTCTGTGTCTTCTTCTGCTCCTTTGCCGCCCTGAAAATTGACAAAACATCAGCAAGACAAAATAAAAAACAAAATAAGGAGACCAAGTGATTCGGTTCACGGGATTCAAAAGGGTGATCATAAAAAAAGCATTTCAAGACAAGAATATGACAAAAATGGAAACATCCAACACACTAGACACTTATTTTTCAGAAGGTTTGAAATAAGTGGGCATTTTACAAATGAAATCATTTCAATGTATGTGATACTAGGGTACAAACCAAAGGCAAACCTACTATAGAGACAATCAATTTCAACCAAGGGACCAAAACCAATTCTTTTTGGTCTTAATCATTCCAAGCTAAATTGGTTACTCTATTGGTTTAGATTCTATGACGTCATGAATCAGTTGTGAAATACCACAACTGTAACCAAAATTTTGCGGTCTAAACCTAGCTCAGGAGTAGTTTTACATTAACCGTGCATCGAAAGAGTGAGAAATATGAATTTGTTGAGATGGCTGAAAACGTGAACAGTAAAAAAATATTTCCTTCAATTATGTGGGGATGTGATCAAAATGGTAGAGGGCGACGAAACTGCAAATTTACCCCTATAGACATTACTTTTTCATGCTTTTTCTAGTGAACATGAGAGTTATCATTTTGTGCAAATATTCGTAATTTTCGTATTTTGGGTCGTAAATGTTCTAGAATTACTAGGTTGAATCCATGGTGAAGTTCAATTCTGTCCGTCTGGCCATGAACACTATGATTTTCGAAGGAGAAGACCTACAGTCCTGAAATTTTTAGTTTAGTTATGTGTGGCAAAAATCGCCTGGAGGTTGTCGAATAATACATATAAGATGTTTTGTTGTTATCAGCTCAATATTGCGAAGAGTACTGATCCAATCATATTGGTACTCGGTAATCAGTTTTAGAATGAAAATTCGTTATTTCAATTGCGCTTTAAAAAAAACGAAATAAAATGAGTCCTGAAATAGCTGATCATATCAAGTCGAACGTTGTTCTTGAAGATCATATCATCAAAAAAATATATATATATATATATGAAATGGATTAATGAGGGGATTGTTTAGAAGAAGAGGAATTTAAGGACATATCCCTCAGGTAGGATAACGGTGGATACGTATTTCTGGCTATAGGCCTTCATCAGTACGGTGAGAAAAGTGTGGAAAATAAGAAACACTTGGTGGAAAAAACATCAAACAAACGGAGTCAACGACAGAAGCCAGCCGCACATTTGTGGTCTCAGTTAGGAGACTCTGAATTCCAGAGCAACAACTAACGTTACCCACGGAGGCAGCTTTAGCTACCTGCGTGAACATCCGTGTCCAGGATTAAATATGAAATGGATTAATGAGGGGATTCTTTAGAAGAAAAGGAATTTAAGTACATATCCCTCAGGTAGAAAAACCGTAAATACGTATTTCTGGCAAAAGGCCTTCATCAGTACGGTGAGAAAAGTGTGGAAGATAAGCAACACTTGGTGGAAAAAACATCAAACAAACAGAGTCAACGGCAGAAGCCAGCCGCACATTTGTGGTCTCAGTTAGGAGACTCTGTGTTGCTTATCTTCCACACTTTTCCCAACATACTGATGAAGGCCTTTAGCCAGAAATACGTATCTACGGTTATTCTACCTGAGGAATATATCTTTAAATTCCTTTTCTCATATATTAATAGTATTTTTGGTTTTTACCCAGTTTTGTATATGTATGTATTGTTTCAATGAATTGGGTAAAATCAATTTTATTGTCTTCAGTCAATGATCAATATTTGGCTTATAAGCATGTAAAAAGTGAACTGGAAATAGAACCTTAGAGGATCATAACTCCCAAACTAAAGGCATAACAGACATTCAATGTCCAAGGGATGTGGACCCAAATCAGGCTGAAACAATTTATGTACCCCAAGACTACTGTTGCTGTTTCTTTCACAAAACTCAACTTTTGCTTTCAGATTATATACTGGGTGAATCATTAAGGATGGCCAGTAAAAAGCGTAAATAAGTTTAAGTAGCATATAACAGCATATTTTTAATCGGAATACTTGATATGTTGTCCCTGAAATCTGTTTTTAATGGCCTTCGTACAAAACCAAAGTAAAGGGAAATCGGTTAACGCATACAGAAGTCTGAGTATTTTCTTGTCAAGAAAAGTTATATAAATATAGAAAGTTGTTAAACAGAAAAGAGTAGTTTCTTACTATATCTTTCTTTACCCCTGTAAGTTTGAGAATACTTTGTGAAAAATTAAATTATATAGTGGAGAACTACTAACTTGAAAATATTTTTAATAATTTTTTAGTGACCAATTTTGTCAAGAGATTTTTCTAACATATAAATGGTTTACGATATGACCCTCAATGAATCACCCAATACAATGAAACTGTTTAATTCTCATGCAACAGAAAACTACTTTCAACTCATTCATTTGGAAGATAGATATATATTACAAATTCCTTGAAGCATGTTGATTATTCTTGAGATTATGAAAATTCTATAGATGACTTTGGTCAAAGTATCCAACCAAAAAACTTCATCAATTTAACTAGCATTAAGGAAGGGGAAGTTCAGAACAAATTCAACATGATATGGTTCACGTTATTTATAAATGTCCGTAAACAGTGCATCGGCTCCTCAAACCAGATAATTAGATCCAAATATAGGTATTTGGAAACAAATATGGATTATCTCTGATTAGCTGAAATTGAACTCAGGGTTACTGATTTCACATCAATGGTGTCAAGTTCGAAGAGAATATGTTCCGCAGTTCCCCAAATAAACATGGTTATTTAGGTTGCTGGTTTTCTGTTCTGTAAATCTGAAATTTCTTCCTGAAAAACTGTTTATTTCGGAATTTGATTGCTAAAAAAGCAATAGCATAGATTATAATTACTTTATGTTCCATAGACCATACTAGTTTTTTCATTGTTAATTGTTATCTCTGCTATGGTCTATGGATCATGAAGTAAATAAAAAATGTTTATGCTAAGGATGCACTGTCGTTCTGGTGACAAAAAATCGATTGCTTTTATCAAGATCATCTGGATTATGAAATAAATATAGATTGTTCTATGCTATGGAAAATCGTTATTTTCATCAGTCCAATTCAAAACTAACAGAACAGTTCATATTCACAGTAGAGGTGGGTAGTTCGTGAACGAACTAGTTCAAATGAACTATTCTTTATGAAGAACGAAACGAACTAGTTCCTGAAGTATGTACAGAATAGTTCACAGCGAACTAGATGAATTTATTCGCTAGACCGGGACCGGGATCGAAGACATGAGCGAATACGATCCATCTGACTCGTTCACTGAGAAATATTCTTGATATAAGTGGAATCGTATCGTACCGAGTAATTATGAATGTGGGCAAGGACCTGAGCTTGAGGACGGTTATCTTTTGAATTCTATAACTACGTTGCTACTTCCAGATACTATGCTGGATTAGATATTTGGATTTGGAATTCGCGGTTGTAGAATGGGCAATGTTTGAGCGTAGTCACCGCTCATCAGCAAAGCAGCGGCCCTATGATAACAAATTATGATCTTTATAAGCCGCTGTAAAATATTTTTCAACTATTTCACCGTCAGCTCATCCCCTCGCAGTTTTTATCTTTATATTTGACGATCTTTTTTTTTGCACGCATGTTCTGGAGAACTCGTGGTTTCTTTTTGTACAAATGTCTGTAATTCTTTAATTATTTCTCGAAAATGGTCTCAAACGACTAGGTTGGACTCAATGCTGACGCATCCGATTTCAATATCAATTCTGCATGACAGTCGTCTTGCAGAGGACACAATAACTGTCGAAAGAAACAAGCTAGCGGCTTGAAACTTTTAGAGGAAGTCACATATCAGAATGCGACAGTTAAGTTTGTTAATGAGCCAATTAGGCCGAATGGTTTCGGTGTTATGGTCATTTGAATTTTTTAAATCTTTTCCTTGATATGTCAGTATGAGCGTTAGGGTTGGAACTTGGTAGATAGTTGAAAGCATACCGACGCACAACTTTTCTTGTTTGGATCGTTTATAGCTTGATTGATTTGAGTCGGATTGTCCAAGACCTGAAATCCCCAGATAATACCCCGTGAACAAATTTTTCCCCAGAAGAAATCCCCAAGAAAAAAAATACCCAAAAAAATCCCCTCAATTTCGGGGGAAATCCCCTGATCTAGAAACCCTGATTTCGCATTAAACATTTTTTACTTATTTAATATTATATTTTATTGAATATTTCGCTTATTTTCGTCATATCTCAGAACCCTTCGAAAATCGTTCCTCGAAATAACGAGCAATTTCACTTATGTATCTCATGAAACCTTATAGTATCAATCAGAGCAAAGATTATAGAGATCTTCAAATCAAAGTTTAGTTTACTTCTGTTTATATAGTTTCATGGTCTTTCGAAGAATCACGTCGCGGTTCCTATTCGCACGATGCCTGTATATGTGCGTGAGCCGTGAACTATTGTGAACTAAAGAACTAGTCAGGTGAACTATTCCCAACAGTGAACGAGAACGATTGAACTAGATCCTCTTAGTGAACTAGAACTCCCAACCCTAATTCACAGAAGGGATAAGCAACCCAATTAACTAAGTTGATATCCAATATAAACATGACACTAGCTTTGTTATAGTTCCAAGTTCAGAACTGTTCGAGCATGTGCGATTGCGCATTTGCTTATGGTTCATTTCAGAACCAGTTCAAGCTTTGAGAAATCCTGTTTCGGTTATTTTCAGAATCAATTCCGAACTGTGAAAGTTGTTCAGACGTTAGAGATCGAACTGCTCCAGAATTGGGTAGTTTGCACAAACGTAGAGGAACTCTAAAAGATTCAAATAGTTGACCTGTATGTTTCGACTTTTTATTGATTTGGTTTTGAATTGTTGTATTTGTTGAGAAAACGGTTAGTTGATAAATTGAAACATTTGTTGAGGAGAATTCCTCTGCTACAAGCTTCCATAATAATCTAATGGATTTTACTTCCATTGGAATGTTATAGCTCTTCTATGTGAACAAGATTCCTTTCCCTATCAAATAATGTTTCAAATGGTTTTCTATTTAAACGCACATATATAAAATATCTATATTATTATATCAACCATTTTTTTTAAATTGTTTACTATTATTGACATGAATTCCGGAACCCTAAGTTGAAATTCAGCCAATCAGATAGGATCCTAACGAATACCTATATTTGGACCCAATTACTGGTTTGAGGAGCCGATGCATCGATTTCGTATATTTATAAAATTCACGAACCTCATCATGTTGAATTGGTTCTGAAATGACCCTTTCCAGTGCTGGTAAATTTGACAGAATTTTTGGATTGGCAACTTGGACCGATATCGTCTATATCTAAGTTTCACAAAATTTCAAATAATGTTGTTAACATATCTTTTGGGTTTCAATCTATTTTCAAAAACTAAGATAGAAATCCATTTCCATTTGTTGTACAATATGAATTCTTAAATTCTTCTGAGTTTTGAAAATGGGTTGAAACCCAAAACATATATGTCAACAATATTACTTAAAATTATGTGAAACTTAAGACAACTTTATTATCATATCATTATGAATAATCGCAATGTTTCATCAACAGCTCATAAAGCTTCCAAGGGGTTTGCTGAAGAAAAATAGGGGATTACGCACCTATACAATACAAGATGAGAAATCGGAATGTATGTTGATAGAAATTCCCGCCATTTATGACATCAACAATCATAACTTGACTTGGAATATATTACTTCCTTTGAAATACAACTAAGGAACATATTCAACAAACCTAATAGCTTGTTCCCTTTGTGCTTTCCTCACTTCAGGCCTCTGATTCCTCTTGGCCATTATATCAGTAAGGGAAGCTCCTACAATAGCTCTTTGGAACTTTTGGGTTCTCCTGGTACGTTTCTTTGCTGTCTCTTCCTCTTGGCCCTTCTTGTGTTTCCTTCTGTATAATACAGTCCATGTTACTTTACGAGGATTCCTCCTCATTAAATGAGCCCTTTCACATTTGGAATTCAGGAAAGTATAGTTCTAAAACGATTGTTAGCATAAGTAAGAAATAAAAAATATGAGAAAAAATATATATACAGCTGAAACATCTTATATCCTTGGTATTTACCTTTCCATCTACTTTAACCAAAGTTTTGCCATGGCCAGGGTAAATTTTGTACCCACTGTAAGCGCAGAGTCCGATTCTACAAAATAACAAATTGGGATTGATCAATGACTCTACAATATTGACTACATTGCATCAAATCCAATATTAGTAGAAGGATTTGCAAAATAATATTAGATATTCTACCAAACACTACTTACTTCATCTTGAAAGCTATTTACTTAAACACCTAAATGAAAGAAAGAGAAAGAGGTTTGACTTGACACATGGAAATGGACATTTACCGTCACCTGTCACATCACAGTCCACAGAGCAGAATATATTTCTGTTGCTGCCAACATTCACAATTATATTTTCAACACCTAAGAAATACAGAATTTTAAGGATTCATTTTGCTGAAATATTTAAATTGCAACTTTCTAATTCACTTATTTCTGTCATTAGAAATATTTGACTGCCATAAATGAAAAATGGCTTATATATTATTCTATGATGGATGATATGACTCATAGACCACAAATCAGGGTCTGAAAATTCTATGCGAATCTTGAAAACAAGAAATATTTATACACAGAACGCATATGTATATGTATTTATATTCTGTGCAAGAAACGTCGATCGACACCAATAATTCACGGTGTACAAATCAGGGTATTGGGAACTTCTGCGAAGATGCCAGCGCCCTAACGGATAAATTTGGAACCTGTCCAAGCTAGTAGTTTTATGTAAACAAACCTTAGAAATGTGGTGGAGAACGAATATTTATTAAGCAGAGCTTGAATATTTAAAGAAATTATTATAATTTTGTGTAAGATTTCTTGAGAAAGAACTTTTCGTTTGGATCACGATATAAAATCGTACTTTAAATCGTTCCTGGAGGATAATTTCGGTGTTATTTTAGTGTATGTTGCGGTTCAAAATAAACCAATATCTAAGTTTACTTGAATTTCTCGAAAAACAGGCACCTCAATAAGTAATTTAAGGACTCTTATTTTGTGAAGAAGTGCTGATGAATGCAGGCTATATTATGTGGTAAATCTAGAATCAGTCCAAATGATATGACTTGTTCTTTGTTTACAAACGAAGGAATCAACAAAATGAAAACAGATTTTCTGCTTTAGTTCTTTTGCGTTGTATTTCTAAAGAAAAGGAAACAGATAGACATATAATTGATTTCATTTTTATATTACAGCAGCTCAAGATACACATACAAAATGAAAAATGTCACAGCCGGTTCAACCTACCTATATAAGGAAATGATAAGTATTGATGTATTTATATGAGTAACTTCAGCTATTATCAACTCTAACAGTATATTTAGTTTTTGTCAGATTTTCAACCAGATCACTCTTTTAGAATATGATTTTGTGTAGTAGAATTAGGTAGCTGCAGAAGTGCTCGGTAGTTTCTCTGCAGCATTTTCCTTCAAAATTCTCTCATTTTTATTTACACCTGAAAACATCATGACATGAAGTTACTTCGAAATAAATACATTGTAGGAAATTTACCTTTATGAAAATAAACATCTTCAGAGAAATGCAGTGAACATACTTTCATGTATTTCGTGATCTGTTTTCCAATCTTCAATTTCTAAAGCTAGGTCTTCTTCTATCATTGAGTTCCCTGCCCAATGCTGTTTCCAAATTAACTTTAATTCCATTTGGCTTTGGAAAAAATGAAAACTAGAGGCACTAGATGATCCTTTCTTCTTTGACTATGAATAACATTGAGTTGAGGAACACAACAATAGTCATTTCGGGAGGATGCCATTTCGAATTAATACGATCGAAATTTTTAATCGGAA
Source organism: Myrrha octodecimguttata (assembly GCA_958510865.1). NCBI lineage: Eukaryota > Metazoa > Arthropoda > Insecta > Coleoptera > Coccinellidae > Myrrha > Myrrha octodecimguttata. The sequence continues at coordinate 8,726,824 of OY294063.1, forward strand.
AGAAAGGAATCGATTGATGAATATTACAAACACTTTCGGTATTCCAAAATTTCAACTCGGAGAACAACACAAAAGCTCGAAAATGAACTCCAAAAGTGAGCAAATTACGTTAGAATAACAGGCACGTCGAAAAACTACTAGCTTGGAAGTGTTCGAATTTCTATCACCAGAGAGCGTATCGCTTAGCAGTAGTTGCGAATTGGGAACTTCTGCGAAGATGCCAGCGCCCACAGAACATCAAAGAAAAGCGCCCTAACGGATAAATTTGGAACCTGTCCAAGCTAATAGAAACCACAGAATACAAATATATAAGAAGTGCTAACTCCCTACTAAACCAGAGAAACAAAGTATCCGCCATTTGTTGGTGTCATGGCGGGAATAATTTCGAATTACGGCGGGAAACTAACTTATTTGAATTATTCAACAGTCGTCGTATTTTAAAATTAAACGAAAATTTTTATTTCAAAAATGTATTGAAGTCATCGTATCTCACATGTTTGATATAAAATGATGATTAAAAATAAATCCATTCACAAATTATAGATTTACGACATAAAAATTCATATGTAATAATTGATTCCCTATCAATACAAGAGATTTTATTTGTCCCACTTAAAGAATGTGTGAAATTGATTTTGGCTTTCTGGGCATTGATAAAAAAACAATAGTTTTAGCTTGATTGAACACATAATCACGAAGTTATGAATCCTAACTCCAATAGTGTAGGAAGGTTTCAGTGCTTCAACTAATACATATATGCAGGTGTTTCCGTAGTGTATTCTATATGGATCTTCAAGGGATTATTGCACAAAGCATTTCGAAACAAAAAATAGCTATGAACCTTTTCCCACAGAATTTCAGAACAAACAGTTATTAATAAAATTCGACAAATTATTTATGGACCTGAAGAGATTTTTACCTTCATATTTATGGAATTCTTCCAACAAGCAAAGATATAACATGAAATTTTTCATTATTTAAAGGTCCATGGTATTCAAAACTCCAAAAGATTCAGCAAAACTATACCACTTTAGGTCATGTAAATCACTTGGGAAATACCTACATAATATAAAGATGCCTCAAAATAACAAAATGAATCATCTCTTCAATAAACTATTAATAAAATACATTATGATCCTAATAAATTATAGGTTCTTTTAAAAATAATTCCTCAGGTACCTGGTTTTCAGCATTCCATGTGTTGAGTTGGAGTATGAAACAAGAAAAATATATTAGTCTTATCAATAAAGTCTGAGTTTTTTATCTACAGAACTCTCAGAAATATCCCTGAACTCAAGGATATCGTATCAAATATGAGAGCACAATATAAATCGTCTATTCAATCAACTTGGAGTTTAAAATGTTGTGAAACAGGTTAAAGAGGTCGATATAGAAGTGGTATTGATTCCTTAACTGTTTGTAAATCCCTGGGTGATGGAAAAATAATCTGAGGTAGACCCACAACTTAGTACTTCTCCTAATTTTGCTTCAATAAACGCAAATCTGCCATCTGGAAATGAATTTAGCAAAGAATTGAATACGTTCAATCCACAACACTGATTTCAGTTCAAATAATTTTGAAAATATATTCTTTTGATTTCTTCGCTACTGAAATGAATAAGATTCAAAAATACTAGTTAAACCTGTTTCAAAACAAGATCTCTTCAGTGCTATCTGATACCCCCATATCAGATAGCACCTGAAACTCCCTTTCAGAAAATGTCTGTTTTGATGTTGAAGGATACAGTGACACAAATTCTGCATCATGTTGATGATTGTTGTTTAAACCATCAATAATGTTTCCATGATTGTCAACCTTAGGGGCTATTTTGGAAGCACACAAATTCATGGTCCTCTTGAGTTTCATGCTTTGACAGACAGGAAATAGCATTTAGACGTAATCATATTATCAGTTTTTACTTGGACTAAAAGAGCAGAGTTTCTTCTAAGTCGATAATTGGGTTCGTTCTTTCGGAAGAATCTGATGCGGTAATGTTCATTGGGTAGATCATGGGATATGAATTTGATCCAATCGTAAACAGAAGCAACCTTTGTAATTCCTGATATAAAAATAAATTTAAAAATAAATGCAGGAAACTACCAGACGAATTATTTCCATCAACTGTTACCTAAAATCAATATATTATCACAGATCAAGTCTGTGATATTATTAATAAATTATTATGTGCTAAAATAACCAGAACCACACCAGAACTCCACAGCAAACAACAACCGCCATTTTTCAGATAAGAATTTTCTAAATTCTCAACGCTGATTGGCTTGATAATGAAGATCAAAAGAGTATACCGTGATTTGCATACCGTGAATTGTTGGTGTCGTTTGACGTTTCTTGTTTCCAAGATTCGCATAGAAGTTTCACCCCCCTGATAGAAACTCGATATTTGTAGAGAAGGTTTGGACCTTAATCAGAGACATGTTGTCTCTGCCTTAATTACGAAGGTCGAATTCGTGAATGGCCAAAATCCGCCCAATGATTCCGTAGATATATACCCATTAAAAATTTCATTTTCCAAAAATACAGATTAGATCGAATTGAAATCCAGTAATTTATCGAAACAAATCTAGAAAAGCGCGCAAAAGCTGCTGCCTTCGTTGCAGTGCTTTTCTAGATTTGTTTCGATAAATTACTGGATTTCAATTCGACCTAATCTGTATTTTTGGAAAATGAAATTTTTAATGGGTATATATCTACGGAATCATTGGGCGGATTTTGGCCATTCACGAATTCGACCTTCGTAATTAAGGTCCAAACCTTCTCTACAAATATCGAGTTATACCTCAGGAATCAAAATCGTCTATTAATCCCTTTAAGAACATGGGTATATAAAACAAATTACTATACTTGAAGAAGCTGATCCACGTGGAAATAAATTCATACAATTTGAAATGTGATATTTCATGAACAATCGCGCGTTTTCATAATGACAGATGTCAGCCACAAATTACTGAGCGTAAAATTGTATCGTGGTTGAAAATAAGAACGCCCTGCTGATACTCATCGGGATCATAGACAAGAGATTCGGGAGATGATCGGGATTTCTCTGATGAAAATGCCTTGATCGTAGATAGATCTATCTACGGCCTTGCTGCATTTACGATTAGATATTTCGATTAAAATAAACAAGCACCCATATTTTCTGATTTCTCATTACTACCCATATCAGCATATTTGTGAGGTGTTAAGCATAAAATATTTTAGAGACCTTAGGTCTTTGTTATAATTCAATAGCTATGGTAATAAGTAAATACAAACAATTCATCACAACAAACCGTGTCAGTACCTAAATGTTATATTGCTACTATCGAGGATGATCATACCTCTTACTTTTCAAGTTTTATTATATTTGAATTCTCATTATTTTGGCTTCTTTGCACTCGGCGAAGTGTTAATGTTTACGTTGAAATACTTCAACAGAAAAAATGATTTGGAAAGATTTCGAACAGACTTTAGTATCCTAGTATTCGTTTGTATTATAGAAATATTCAGAATTATTTTAGCACAAAGAGGAAACCTGACTGAAAAGAGTAAGAGACAAATATTTTTCATGTTTTAGAATACACATATCTAATTTTCAGAATGGACAGTTTTCATAGCATTACTGCTGACGATTCCTTCAGGAGCCGGTATTATGTTTTTAATATTCTTGCAAACAAAAATTCTAAGATTTGAATATACTCTATGTACCATCCAACTTGCGATAGAAGTATTAGAAATAGTTACTGGTATATTGTTACTGCTCCCATTCAAAAAATCATCTCAGTATTATTAATTCTAATATGTGTTAGTATTAATTGTTCATAATAGAAATTCGCCAACACACTCTTATATTATTTGTCCATCAATTTCAATAAATCAAAGGGTTTAATTATTGTTGAACAAATCAGTGATATAGAATGTTTTTCAATAACAATAAAAGAATTTTTTATAGAAAAACACTCCAAGCTTCTTAACACAGAAAGCGATCCTCGCGGCAGGAAGCCATTCCTGACTAAGGCAATTTGGTTGTATGACTTGATCTCAAGAACTCATTGAAATAGAACTTGAGGTATTAAACTAATAAATGGAGATTGTCTGCATAGTGGAAATCATTTTGTTCATATAAACAGTCCATGGATTTGAAACTGCAATACTGAACTGTATAAGGAAAAAATAAAAATTTCAGATAAAACATTATACAAACCAAATACCACTTTTTATACAAATAATGATACGTTCTTGCCAAATTATTGCAAGCCGCTACGTAGTAAGTTGAGGATTAAGATAATTTGTCAAAATGTATCGATAGATACATAAACCAATCACATAAAGTAATACAATACTATCTAAACATAAACTTTATTCACACAAATATGAAATCTGCATTTTTTTCATTTCTATACCGATTTCGATTGTGATATCATCTCCAAACAAGAACAATGATGATTCATCCAGCATTTGGAATTTCTCATTCAGAGAAAGGATCTTTCTAGGTGAGATCTAAAAAAAAATTGTATATACATATATTTAGAAATGAATTATATTCAACCTTTTCTGTAGCTATGTTGAATGAATTCTTGTCAAAATGCACGAATGTTTCCTTTGTGGCAAGTCCGAGGCATTTACAATCTTTCACGAGATCCTCTTCAGATTCATATACCAACAATTGTTTCAGCTCATTCAATGGAAAACTCAAATTCTTACAGCTATAAGCTACAGACATTATTTGTAGTGTATTCCTACAACAAACATCCAAAATATGTATTTAATCTGCATACATCTGAAATCTGAATATTTTATTTTACCCACCTTCTAATATGAGGCAAGTGAAGTACAAAAACACCTGCAAGCAAAGGTGTCAACTCTTTCAGATATCTACATACTTTGACGAAATTTTTCCTCATATAACTGATAGCAATCAAAGTTACAGTATTAACAAGTGGAGTTCTGAAAGTAATTTGAGATTATACCAAATTTACTATTTCGTGACATAATTTTGAAAATTCTCCTCAAACATGAATAGTGATAAGTTACCTCCATCTATTCACTAAGTTAAATATTCTTAGGAGAGGTTCCTCATGCCCTAAGTTCAAGATGATATTCAAAGCTTCAAAAAATGGTCTTGATGTATTTATTTTTTCTGTGACATCTTGTCCATAATGTGAAGATGATGAAAGCCCTTCAACTTGATCATATAAACTCAATAAATTGTTCAAACACTCCTGTAGAGTTTTTTTATTCAGATGTGGATCGAAATTATTTATATTTTCTTCACATAATCTGAAACTTAAAAATAAACCTTTGCCAAATATTAATCTATGGCATTCACCTATATGCAGAGTAGGCATAAAATCTAACCATGGGCTGCAATAAACTAATAGCGTATTCCCTAGGTATGTTCTGTATAATCATATCCTGCCTAACTGCCCGCAATCTATCAGCTATAAAATCATATTTCATCAACCATGAGTATCTTGCATCTTCAATTACACTAAAATCAAGGAAAACACTTATGTAATATATGTATGTATATACATATAAAATATAATTAATTATAGAGGATGCGGTCAGTTCTGGGCATTGATACACGAGCTTTCGACCACTTTATTGCCTTCTTCAGGAGGACTGCAATACAATGTTATTGATATTTGGAAATAATGTAAATGGATTTCCTTACTAACATGAGATTTTTAAAAAATTAGATATAAGGAACATTAAAATACGAAGGCGTAGAAGGGCCACTATCTGTCGACAAAAATTTTTCCACCTAATTCCGACTTTAATCTCGGAATTAGACTAATTCCGACTTTGAACTCGGAATTATAGACTAATTCCGACTTCAAACTCGGAATTATACATAATTCCGACTTTGAACTCGGAATTATACTAATTCCGAGTTCGAAGTCGGAATTATAGACTAATTCCGACTTTAAACTCGGAATTATAGTCTATAATTCCGAGTTCAAAGTCGGAATTAGTCTATAATTCCGAGTTTAAAGTCGGAATTAGTCTATAATTCCGACTTCGAACTCAGAATTAGTATAATTCCGAGTTTGAAGTCGGAATTAGTCTATAATTCCGAGTTCAAAGTCGGAATTAGTCTAATTCCGAGATTAAAGTCGGAATTAGGTAGAAAAATTTTTATCGACAAAGAGTGGCCCTTCTACGCCTTCGTATTAAAATAAAACTTTTGACATTGATAAAATTATGCCATTAATATAAATCATATTGATTCTTATTAAGCGATTTCAAGCGATGGACCAAAAGCTCCGGTTATAGTTACGGTTACAGATTTCAAGAAACTTTCGCAACAAAAATTGTCAGGAATTATGAAAATATACTCATTTCCCCATAAGGTTTTGAGTTATCACTAATAACTATTATGAAGCTACCACTCTGCAAAGGCTGGTCCAATATACAACTGTTGGCCCATGACATTTCCCGTTCAAGTTGCACCAAATAACCAAATTGCAACGAAACGGCATATTTCATCTATTGGTGTTATGCTAAATGTGCTCTTTTTACGCGCTTGTTCTGGTTATCAGCGCGTTATCGTTTCGTCACAATGTCTGTCATTTTCGAATTTTGAGATGAAACCGGTCTCAAACCACTAGGTTGGACGACTCACTGATGAAGAATCTATGGTCAAATTTGATTTTGTCAGGCTGGCCGGCCATGTGCTCTTACTTTCTAAAGAGATGACCTACAGTCTTGAAACTCTCAGGTTAGGTTTTGATCCTGAATATCTCGTTTGAGTTAGTTAATGGGCCAAATATGCCAAATGGTTTTTGTGTTAATCATTGGAAATTTTGATTTTTCAATAACTCGAAAAATATTTATCTGATCGAAATGAATCTTGGTTGGAAGATGAACATTGTCAATGAGAAGAATTATCCACGCAAAAATTTTAAAAAAAATTATTTATTTAGGTATTGAAAATTTTCATATTTCATTCAAATTTCACTGAAATTTTCGAGTCATCATTTCAGAAGGTGAACAGACGCGTAAAAGCTGCTGACTTCACGTCAGTGTTTTTCTAGGTTTATCAATAAAGTGAATGAAACCGCAATGTTCATGACTTTTTTCTTACATTTGTTACGAACTTTAATGATCTTTATAAAATTCATAAAACTAGAAGCGAGCGACATTTTTTTAATTCAGATTTCTGATTTTCATAACAAAATAGGTAAGTACTGATTTCTTTCATGAAATTTAGAGCGTTATACGATGTCCTTAACACGTTGACTGCCACGGCAATTTTCCGAATTCTGGTGTGAAAAGCCAAAATGAGTTAATCATATTATATCATTCAAAACTCTAATTATAGTACAAAGTTATCACCAAAATTTATAGAAAATGTATTTTTTCGAAAAAAAAGGTTTCATGAATCATCTCGTAGTTGGCTTACGTAACAGAAATCTCTTCGCGGAGCCCAACTACGAGTTGATTCGTTCACAGAATTCTCACAAAATTTATCGATAAATGACTTCTAAAATAAAACTGATAAAGTTCAGAGGAGAATTCGTCATCGCGTTGGTTGGAGAAGAGAATGAAGAGATTGACCCAGCTCGGAAAAAAATTATCCGTCCGACGCAGCCATGTTGTATATGCACCCAAGAAAAAAACGCCGCGAAACCAGTTGTTTTTGTGCAATCTGTGAAGAAAAACTAGCCCTTTGTGTGGAAGACTGTTTTAGAAAGTTTAACGAACAATAAATATATTCTCTTCTTGTTTTGAATTTTTTCCTTTATGGATAAATTTTCCGTTCATGTAAGCCAGCATTGATATCTTCATCTCTTCCCAGAAGCCATCTATCCATAGTAACGCTGATATACTACGTTTTGATCGTAGCTGCTCGATTATGGCAAGTAAACACAGTACGAGATGACTCGTAGTCGTCGTCCTGACAAAGATCGCAATCTACGAGTTATCTCGTAGTTGGCAGTCAACGTGTTAACAATTACCATTCACATACCAAAGACCCCATACAATTCGCTTGTATAATGATATGAATTTTAAACTATTCAAATAAAAGTAGGTACAATGCAAACAAAAACTATTTAGTTAACTGTTCTGCAGTGAACTCACAGCCTGTTGATGATTTCAACAAATTATTTCACTTCATACACTATTTATAAAATACCACCTTGAAAACATTTATTCAATTGGTTAGAGTATAGAAAATAATGGAAAAAATTCAAATGAAATCCGGTAAGGAAATGACTTACTTCATTATATACTTACTGAATTCTCTTACTTTTGAAGCAAATAATTCAATGTTCTTAATAGAACTTCAGGAGGCCTCAGATAATATTCATTCGTCATGAATTTTCCAGCTGCAGATCTATTATACATTTTCACAGCTCTTTCTGTATCTGCTAAGGGATATTTATTTTTTTCTGTACCTGGGACCATTTCAAATACATGTAGCAACTTTTCCCTCTGCCTCCTTCAAGAAAGGAAAGAGAAATAGGTAAATAACATTGGTTCTTAACAATAAAGAAAACTAAGCATACTGACATCCTAATTTCTTCAATTGGGCACATTGTACCACATTTTCCAACCGCATATTTCGTGTTCATTTTTTAGTAAGAAGCTAGTTGGTTCAAAATCAAAATATAACCTGCAACCTGTCTTGTAAACCATGCACATTTGTGACATTTCTCCTGTCATAAAATTTAGTTAGAAAGTTCCATTATTGTTTTAGGGGGTGGCACCGGTGAGATGTTAGCTTTCTAAAGATAGCTGACAGAATTCCCGAAAATACCCGAACCGGTTGAGAGGATCAGAGGCGTGCATTTATTCGGTAGAGCAGCAAAATATGGGTTACGAAACAAATTTTCGACTCATGAATCTGAATAATGTTTGAAAAGGGCATTTGTGTTACTGACTGTGTTGATATAAAATTGTTGAGTATTTTTTTCCATATAATGATAAATAATAATAAAGCATTAATAGTGCGGGAATGCGGGATATATCAAAATGACTTGTGGGTCACTTTCAAGATTAAGAAATTGTCACGATTCACAACCTCGAACGAAATAACTTTTTATATTCAAGTCTTCATTGATGTGACATATGTAAAAATGTCAATTAACATCTCCACATTGACATCCATAAAAAAATGACTTGCCCTGCTTGCATAGTCATCCCGTTTCACCCCTATATATTCGCGAAGAATGAGAATCGTCAGCTATCTTGAGCGATTTCAATCCTTTGTAACTTTTTATTTTTCAGGTCTGCATTGATGAGACTAATATGGAAATGTTAATCAACATCTCCACATTGACATTCATGAAAAAATGTACTTGCTCTGCTTATATTCTTTTTCGATAAAGATGTGGATAATTTTAGAAAAATCATTTTTTCAACATTTTTGAACGATTGAACATTGCTGTAAGTTAGGCGTTGATATTCCCAAACAATAAACGAAGTTTTTTTCCATATATCTCCGAAAGTAAATATCTTATGGAAATGAAATTTGAAGCATTGTTGTTGAATACTGAGTTCAAGGTCTGCGCCTTATTTCGTTAAAATCTGATCAATATTTTCAATTTCAAAAATTTTAGAAAATTTTTAAATGTTCTAGATTCTTCAAATGTTACTGAATTTTCGATCTGATTGCATCTGTTCTACTTGAGATATAATATAAACGTCAAAATTTCAAATAACGAAATTTGGCATTTTTTTTCCTTATATCTCCGAAAGTAAATACCGGATCGAATTGAATTATTTTCCTTACATCTCCAAAAGTAATTGCATTGAGAAAAAATACTGATTTTAGTGATTTTAAGATTGGTGCCAAGTTGTGTCGAAATCTAGTTGCGCAATGGTCAAAAAATTATAAAAAAGTTTCAATCTAATCGAATGATTACTTCATGAGATATCAAGGAATTAACCTTAAAACTTTAAGTGGGCCTAACTCCGAAACTATTCGACCGATTTCATCCATTGACGAACTAAATCGAGATATTTGGCTCTTCACCTAATCCGGTAATTTCAGGTGGCTAGGTCTTTTCCTTCGAAAGTTAGAGCACATACGGACGGACATAACTGAATTTGAGTATGGATTCCCCTTCCGGGTGTTCAACCATTGTATATCCTTATACAATGGTTCAACCCAATCTTTCAGGGCAATTTTCGGCTCAAAATTCGAAAATGACAGACATTGTGACGAAACACTCGCTGTTTTCCAGAGCAAGTGTGTACAAAATAGCAAAAATAGAAGAATGATACGTAACAAACCCTCGAGTTGTAAGCATGGCGCAATAAAATAACATCTGGATTCTGGGTAGACGAGTACGAGGCGCCGTTTGGAACAAAAGTGCGTTTTCGAATATACATATGTATTTTCGAGCCATTATATTTATTAGTTGCAGCATTATATTCATTTTGTGTACCGATATATTCATTTTTCGTTCCGATATATTTATTTTCTATGACATACAATTTATTCATGAGTTGGGTGTTGCAAATATGCAAATTCGTGGTATCCAATATATTTATTAATTCGACCTATTTCAAGTTGTCACAAGAGGGCGTGCCGGCAGCGTTAAGTACAGTTCTGAGCATATGGCAACATGGCGTAGCCATTAGTACAACAAAACACGTAGTAATCTTTTTAATGTGTAGTATCTACACTGGCTAATAGATGGCTTGTAGATTGTCGATATTGGGTGCAGAAACCTAACTTTTTTGTAGCATGTCGTGTATTATGAGACGAGAGATGCGTAACAATGCTCATTTATAATGATATAACCAACGATATGTTTCTTCGTTATCTATCTCGTAGATAAGTAGATATTATTATATTAAGGAATCCCAATAGCAGTTGATGCAGATACTAGAGTACAATTTAGTTAATTCGGTTGGGGGTTTTCTACGGCAAGAAATGTGAAATTACGATTTTGTCAACGGTACTTCACGAAGTGGAATTTTACACAGTGTTATGGCCGATTGATGCATCATTAATTCATAATCCTTGTTTTATACGTTCTTGCAGTAGCACAACCCAACAGTAAACTTAAACTTGTTAGTGTTAGTATTTGTATACAGACGTTTGAATGGGTGCGTTTTCATTTTCATCGAACTGATTAATCGGTGTATCTCCCTCTCTCTTCTCTTATGCTCTCCACCACAGAAAACGACGACTTATTCGATACTTCGCGAATAGGGGTGAAACGGGGTGCCTGCAAGTAGAGCAAGTAATTTTTTTAGGAATGTTAATCTGGACATGTTTCTTAACATTTCTATATAGGTATCATCAATGCACACCTGAAGAATAAAAGTTACAAAGGATTGAATCGATGCTACACCGATGAATATCTTCCTAGATAAAAAATACAATTATTTTAAAATTACAGAGATTTTTCCCCAGGACATCTGATATTTTTCCTTAAATATTTCGTACGAGTTCGTGAATAGAGACCATTTGTCAATCTTAAATATGACCCATAAGTCATTTTGGTATATCCCGCATTTCCGCACTATTATAATGTTCAGGTATTTACATTATTCATTATTACATGGAAAAATTACTTAAGAATTTTTATATCAATACAGTCAGTACCAGTTCAGAAAAGCCCTTTGCAAACATTATTATTCATATTCATATGCGGAAAATTTAGTTCATAACTCATATTTTGCTGCGCTACCGAATAGATGCACGCCACTGATCCTCTCAACTCGGTCGGGTATCTTCGGTAATTATGTCAGCTATCTTTTGGAAGCTAACTTCACATCACACCGGTTGGACGACGGACGTGACAGATCACGTTCATAGACTGATGTAAAAAAAACTTTTACTTTCATGGTACATAGATATTCGGATGGTTGACGTGTATATTTGTATTCTGTGTAGCATACGTACTGATTTCTGAATTCAACTTTAAACTTTCATGAGAAAATTGTTAATTTCAACTTGAAGTTTATTCATATAAACTATTACCAAAATGGAAGTAGTAGCTTCTCTATTTGATGATGTGAAACGTATGAATAAAAGACAGGCAAGTCCTCAAAAATGGTCCAATCCTTTAAGACTCACGTATTTCAATCAAATTTCAGTTTTTATATCAAGTTTTGAGTTTCGGTATGATAGTATCATCGGCGCTAATGATATGGAAAGGACTTATGGTAGTGACTGGAAGTGAGAGCCCTATCGTTGTAGTATTATCTGGTAGTATGGAACCAGCATTTCATAGAGGAGACTTATTATTTTTAACAAACTATCCTGAGGAGCCGGTGCGGGTTGGAGAAATAGTTGTATTCAAAGTTGAAGGAAGGGATATTCCAATAGTCCATAGAGTGTTGAAATTGCATGAAAAGTATGTTGAATTGAATATTAAAGTTAATTCAACGTCACCACATACTATCTTGAACTAACGTAATTAATTTGCAGTATGCCTCATACTATTTTATAATTTTATTTCATTACAGGGAGAATAGTACAATTAAGTTCCTCACTAAAGGGGACAATAATAGTGTTGATGATAGAGGACTTTATGCACCTGGTCAACTATGGTTAACCAAGGACGATGTTGTAGGAAGAGCTCGTGGATTTTTACCCTATGTTGGAATGGTGACAATTATGATGAATGAATATCCCAATTTTAAGGTACATACTTTTGTTGGTTCTTATATAAAACTCGGTATGAAAATCTTGTCAGCTCCAAGTGCTTGAATTGATAGATCAAGTCATGAGTTTTTAGAATTAGATTGAAGAAATATTGAAAAACCTTAAAATTCCAGAGTTCGGCAGATATTGATCTGAGTTTAGCCTCAGTATTTTCAATTCAGTTTCCTGAATACAAATCTGTAATCAAAAAGTGGCACTAGATAAGAATTTTCTTATTCATACTTGAAGCCCTCATACTATGCAGTTGTTTATTTTGTGTAGTAAGTTTCAAACTGCAGCTTAAAATTTCTATTCAATAAACGCCAATCCTTTAACGTAATCAGTATACTGTAAATTCTTTCTATTTCCGAATTTTTTTTTTATATGTTTTTTGTCACTTAGTCAAATTCCTTCAAAAAATCTTCCTTGTAGGTGACGAAAAAAGAACTTAAGAATGAAGTTAGCATTATGTATCGTTTGATGGAGAATGAAATCTGTCTTCCGATCCCCATTATTTTTGAAGATTTTTAAAGATGCACATGCGAAACTTGATTTTAATATCTTGATAATTTTTACCTGAAGATGCTTCACTAGAAAGCTTTATTTCCATACACATTCAAGCAAAATTTCCAACAAGTTGATTGTGCGGTTTAACTGTTTCTATAACAAATTTATTCAGCCTAACTAGTTCTGCTATTTTCACCTTCCCAAACTGAATATTTCCTTGTAAAATGAGGTCTTCAGCTAAGAAAATAGGTTGGTAGTAACAAAAATAACAATAGTGTTTTTTTAATTTCAGATCGGTGTGTTGGCCTGTCTAGCTTTCTATGTTCTTATTCATAGAGAATAAGTCTAACACTTGTATTTATTACTTTAAATATAAAATTTGTTTCAATCATGTTCATTTATCTCATGTACCTTATTATAATTTTTCTGAAAAGTATAGAACGAACTCTAAGAATCAAATTTATTTTTGAGGGCTGTATCACAAATCAACCAGATAAACCACTCGCGTCATTTACTTAGGAAATCTATGTCAACGCAGATATGACCCTGAATCGAGCTAATCAGAATTTTAGCAGGCGTTTGGGGTGCCAATCAGATTGCAGGAATAGGATTACGTCACTCTCGCCGCTTTCGGACTCGCTTGAAGAGGTTATAAACGTCTAAAAAAACTGAATTGAATTTTTCATCCTATTTATTGATGAATAATTTCGTATCTGTTCCATTTTAGGATATAATCCAAACAGTTTTTTACAACCAAATCAATTGTTTAGTCATCTTTGAGGTTCTATTTTATGATGACAGTCCTCATTATATGTTTTAATTATACAAGAATTGGAATCGAACTTAGGTGGACTCATTCATAATGTTCATTTTATATAATATAAAGGAATCGCAACTGAAGTAAAAGCATTACAACCTCCATTATTCAATTAAAACGATAGGATGTCTAATAAAAATGTATATGATTGCACACTAGGATTGGAATCGAACAAAGTTGGTCTATTCATAGTTTGATTTTATATTGAAATGAATCTCATTTGATGTGAAACTACAAAGATTCTCTGATTAAGGTAAACGGGTTTTCCATAACATTTTTCCAAAATTTTCATTTTCTCCAACCGAGTTCTTCTACAGGAGTTTAAGATGTGACAAAACCTTTGAATAAAGAACAATATTCTTTATTCAGAGGACAAAACACTCGCTTTGGTATTGGAAATTTGTTTTTCAAATGGTTTCATCGAAAAATCTTAGTCTGATTTTGATTTTGTTATTCCTGAATCCCGACAAATCCGTTTTTACATTTCGATTTTAGATATTCCAAAATCAAGTATTCAATTTGACAGCTGTTTCGAGGAAGGAGAAAGTGTGGTTATGTCTGTTATATTTCTCAAGGTCGGAGAGACGCGATTCCCGCAAACGATGAAGTGATTTGTCTTGTTGGTCTGTGGCTGTATGATAGGTACTATTCAGCCTTTGGGAAGATAGATTTAAAATCTTTTCATGAATATAGTATTTTACAATAACCTGTCTATGAGTTGAATCTGTTGCTGCATGTTTATGATACTATGATAACTGATGGGATTATGGAAATGCTTTGAATTTATAGGACCATCAATTTCATTGGCAAAGTATTAGATAATGGAATTCCAATGCATCTTGTATCAAGATAGTGAAAGAACATGTGATTATTGAGAGCGTGGACATCTTATTAGGCAGATGAATAGTAATCCTTCAATTCATTTGGATATTAAAAAACAGAAAATTCTATCAAAGTTCTACTGCACTTGGATTGAAATTACTTTCATTTATGCTAACTCATTCTAACATATTTGGAAATTTGCGCAAAATTGGTACCAACAATTTCTGAGGAAACATATCTGATAACTATTTCAAGATATCTATTCTTTATGGATACTGTGTGTAACTGCGTGTTAGAGGATACAGTTACCACTAGGAACTTCAAGGTTGAAATGCTGCAAAATAATTGAAAAGCTGCGTTTAAAGAAAAAAAATCCTCATCATACAGTCCTGTTGACTACTCAGTTTTTAGCCATTTAGTTGATGAATTCAGAGTTTTTTATAAAGTAGCTATTCATTATTATTATTATTATACATATTATTTACAAGTATAAGTACCATTCAGGGAAAATTTTTGTTTATTGTTTATGTGATATATCTAAGTAGTTTTAATGTTTATAAACTACTTTTTATTGATTCTTAAGATGAGATGAGAACATGCAAATCTAATAAACTGCTTCAATTAATAAACAGTAGCAAACAGCTGTTAAAAAAAGTCTCTCTCTAATAGTCTATGCCTTGTACTTTCACAAGTTTTATTAAAGCAGTTCTCAAAAGTATAACAAACTCTTTCATCAATTGACAGTTGAAGGTTCAACTTTGCCAATCCAAATAATTCTCAAAAATTGTGATAATGAGACTGTAATTAGAATATGGTTTCACATGTCGTTACTTTGTTCATTATTTATTTAATATACTGTAGCTTATTCCAGGTTCTTTAAACTATTTTATCATTCATTTGACTGAAACCTCTATGACCATGTTAAAATGACTCCAACTTCTTAGCCATGTAGGTAGAACCTCAATAGACGACTTCGGCCCAAGTTGCCAATCCGCAATTTACTTAGCAAGTTTACTTTCACTGGGGAACGGGAATTTCAGGACAAATTCGACATGATAAGGTTCGCATTATTTATAAATGACCGTAAAACAAGCCTCGGCTCTTCAAACCAGATAATTCCTTCCAAATATAGGTTTTTGTTAAGATCGTCCCCGATTGGCTGAAATTTAAGTTGGGATTCCTGATTTCATGCAAACAGTGTCAATTTTCATAGGATACGTTCCGAAAGTCAACTCTGTTGTTTCGGTTGCCGATTTTCCGCTCCATAAATATGAAATATTCGGATGGTTCCTGGAACAAGCGCGTGAAAAAGATTATTTACGGAATCTGGTTGATGAAAATGCGGTCGATTTACTGTCACCAGAACGATTTTCTATGGTAAATATCCATAGCATAGAACAATCTATGTTTACTTTAGGTTTGTTTTGGTTCCGAGTTCAGATCTGTTCGGGACGGTTCTAGAATAGACCAATAGTCTGTGGTTCTGAACTCGGAACCGAAACAAACCTAAAGTAAACATGATTTTTCTATGCTATGGATATTTAACATAGAAAATCGTTCTGGTGACAGTAAATCGACCGCATTTTCATCAACCAGATTCCGTAAATAACTTTTTTCACGCGCTTGTTTCAGGAACCATCCGAATATTTCATATTTACGGAGCGGAAAATCGGCAACCGAAACAGAGTTGATTTTCGGAACGTATCCTATGAAAATTGACACTGTTTGCATGAAATCAGGAATCCCAACTTAAATTTCAGCCAATCGAGGACGATCTTAACAAAAACCTATATTTGAAAGGAATTATCTGGTTTGAAGAGCCGAGTCATGTTTTACGGTTATTTATAAATAATGCGAACCTTATCATGTCGAATTTGTCCTGAAATTCCCGTTCCCCAGTGAAAGTATACTTGCTAAGTAAATTGTGGGTTGGCAACTTGGGCCGAAGTCGTCTATTGACACATGACTATACTTTCACCGATTGGCATAGCTTTGGATGGTTTGGAGGACATCACTTCGCCAAAAATACAAATATACCTATCTAAAATTTAACTCTTCCTCTCTCTTATCAAAATCCTGAATCCTTCTCCTCTCAATACCCTTGCAAATCGTCTGAAACTAATCTTGATAGTTTTCAAATATTGACACATACCTTTAATCCCACACTTCTGTGATCCACTTTATACATACCTGGGGCAGAACTTACCTTGAAGAAGTATGTTGCCATCTATTTCAGATGCACTGTTCTGATGCTACTTCTAATACTACCATTGTTTCTGTAATTTCTTTTACTTGGTAGTTACAGGTCCCTGTTTCAAAATTATACTTTGTTTTAAGGTCTATATTATATTTCTCTTGTGATTATGTAGATAATTGGTGTGCAACCAGTCCGGGTGAAGCCTTGTAAGGCCTATATTTATTAGGTCCGGTATTATAAAACTTAAGTGGAAGTTATCTTTAAGTTTAAATGACAGTTTTGACAGTTATGTTAGGACATATCTGTCAAAACTGTCAGTTAAAGTTAAGTTTTATAATACCGGCCCTTAGTTGTAAATTAGTGTTTCTTGTTATCGATGCATATAAAGATTTGTACATGGCCCAGAATATCCCCTACTTGAGCCTGTACTTTCTACGATGTGTAATTTTGAAGTAACGGTTCACTACGAAGCGGCGAAAACTTTCTCTCCATGTTATGGTGTCCCAGTTTTTATTTAACCTTTAACAATGATGTTTACATCATGCCTTCAACGTTATTACGTTAATTAACATAATCACAAGGACAAATATCTGTCGATAAATCAACAAATATTGCCCCTTGATCAGAGCTAAAATCATCCAATTACCCAAAACATCTACACCAAAGAAGCGGATCCAAGGAGAATGACAACAGCTGTTTCACAGCTGTAACTGATCTTCAGGTCAACTTACCTTGGAGAAAACCGAAGAGGGAATCTCGATACTTGATACCTTTCGGATGGACCTCTGCAGTTTAACAACGTACAGCGTGCCATCTTCTGGGAACATCTTGCGCGAATCCCACCTTCGAGTGCAGAATACTTTGATCGTTGTGTTCAAGTAGATTCCCACAAGACGAAAACGTCCAACATCTAACGAAGATAGAAATTGTATGGGAAAATCCACAGAAGGTCCTCAAAACTGTACGACACTTTTGGTACAAGGGAAATATAGGATATGCTCCCTTTCCTTCTTTTACCTCCATGGCAAATACGATCACTGATGAGCATACCATGTTTTGCTTACATGATGGTCCGTTTATATTCTTGGTTACTTATGAACTGTCAGCCAAGGCACTAACCATTAGTAACCGGACCATACCCTAGTCTACTTCAAGTTACCTGCAAAAATAATTTTATAATTCAGGCCCTAAAGTTACCTTTTGTTCGAGGGAGATTCGGGTATTTGGGTTATCGGAGATTCTTCGCTATTGGCCGACGAAGATCACGGGATCGTCGTCAGCGAATAGGGCGAATCTCCGATTACCCGAATTTCCCTAGCACAAAAGGCCCCTTTAGGATTCGGTTAGGTCCATTCGAATCAGTCAGAGTCTGATTCTATACTCCATTCACTTTTATAATGTAGCCCGGTTGGCCATGACATCGTGACAGATTTCACCGTGTATATTTTGAAAATGTTAGGTTATAGTCATTTCCCTGTCAGATAACTATGCAACGTTGTCCTCTCTACAAAGAGGTCGTAGTAATTACTTATTTTTCAAATGTCAATCTACATTGATAAAGTAATGAATTTGAGAAAATATTATTTGAATTCGATAATTCCAAAGACCTGGCGAATGTTGAAGAAACTTTTGTCTCTGTTAATACTGGAAATATTTCACGTATATAAACATGGTTGAAAGATTTAGTTATGCTGTTTTCTTGTAAGGAAATCAAGAATCGGGTTTTTCAAAATAAAGTCTTCAGTTCAGTCTTTTTGGGTGCACCAATAGAAGGATATTCTTTGTCGTCTCTTTCACTTAAAATCTTCCTTATTGTGTTGATGTGCAGCTAAAAAATAAATATTTATTCATATAAAATATAATTCCTTGGTTTTCACTTACATACGTCGAAAATGTTGCATAGCTTGTGTTGAATTATTGATTCCGAATTATCAGGGTTACTATCAGAAAAAGCCGATTTCAATTCTCACTTCCTGATACTTTGCCTCTGCTTCTTCAAAACTACCTTCGACATTTTTATTAGTTTGCAAGCGTTATTATGCTGAGATTTAGAAATCTAGAATCGATTGATATTGATAATAGTAGAAATTGAAATTTGGCAACGTCTTTTGACATTGCCGATATTTCATGAGTGCCAACCTGCGTCAGTTTTAAGGGAAAAAACTTGATAAACCTAAATCATGGCCAACCGGGCTACATTATAAAAGTGAATGGAGTATATGTCTATGGTCTGAGGTGAGAAGGGAACGTGGCTGAATAATATGTCATTTTTCCCGCCTTTTCAGTTGTCACAATTTTTGTTGATAAATAATTAAATTATTGTAGGAATAAAATGCATAGCTTCAAAGACACCTGTAGAAAATATTTTGGTAGCACTGATTTCTATGAAATTTTAAATATTCCAAAGACAGCTACTCAAAAAGCAAGTGAGTATATAATGTATGTATTAAGAATTCCATATTCTTTCTGTTCTGTATACATTTCAGTTAAAAAGGCATATCACCAACTATCATTGATCGTTCATCCTGATAGAGTTAGCGAAAATGAAAAGCTCATCGCTAACGAAAAGTTCAAGGTTCTGGGTAGGATTCATTCCATTTTGCAAAATGAACAGAGACGTAAAATATACGATAACAGTGGTGATTTCAATGAAGATGAAGATATAGAATGCAACTGGATGGACTATTGGAGGAACATTTTCAAAAAAATAAGCCTCAAGGAAATTGAGAATTATGAGAAAGAATATATCGGTTCTGATACAGAATACAAAGATATCAAACAAGCTTATGAAATGAGTAAAGGCAATATGACTAAAATGATGGATTTTATCCCGTTTGGAAGACCTGAAAGTGAACCTAGAATCATTGGAATTGTGAGTGGAATGGTTGACCGAGGGGAAGTAGATAAATATGAACAATTTTTTAATGAACCTGTAAGAAAGAAGGAACAAAGGCATCAGAAGTACCAGAGAGAAAAAGAAGAGATCACTGAAGATCAGAGTGAGTTAATGGTCCCCCTATAGTTTTTCATTTCGATATCATGGGTAATGTTGATGAATGTGTTAAAGTATATACTCCATGTACTTTTATAAAGTCAGGTGGTTGGCCATGGAATTATAATTTATTCCACTTTGTATAATGAAAAAATGTAAAATTATGTTCATTTTCCTATCCGATAATTACACAGCTTCCAATCTACATGGATATCCTAGTAGTTATGAATGTAACTTATCCAAACCATAGGGTCCTTGATGAAAATATGTGCTAATTAGAGATGTGACAGTATTTCAATACCGCGATTTTGGAGCGGTATTTCTCTGGAATCGTCTTTCGCGCTCCAAATCAGAAGAGTAACCCTGTAACTCCACTCGTTCCTCGCTCCAGTCGTGATCAATACATCTAGCTCCAGAAAACCGGAAACAGAATACCCATCGTAACAGGATTTACAGCTCCAGTGTGGCATGCGCCTCCTTAGAAACTGTGGATGGTTCTATTACGTTATCCAGTGTGTTACATTCCCGATACGGTGTTACGTAATTTACTTTCATAAGGTGATATTATTGAAAGTAGTTTACAACACTTTTGGTTATCTGATGGAATATTATACTGTTATACTTTCTTTTCGATAATTGCCATATTATCAATAGTTCATGCATATCCTCACATATTATTTTCAATCTGCTGGTGGAAGTTATGGAAGGAGAGTATTGAATAATTTTTGATTTATTGAGATGAATTGAAAATTCATTATGCAAAATATGTATTCATTTGAAACAAGGTATTCAAATAATATTGATACAGTTTACATCCTATTTAATGAAATTGAACAACGGGTCTAATGTAAATATGTAGTTGTAAATAATAATAATCTCAATTGAGAAAATATTAATCCTTAAGACATTCTTTTATTTCTATTGAAATGATACATCTTGTATGTGAAGAAAATATGGAAAAGTACTACGAAAAAATCAATTATAGTTTATATCAGTCAATGGAGTATATAAATATTATACCCAAAATAACAATAATAATAAAATGTTAGTTTGTAACTAGGAATCATATATAACAATTTTTTCCAGTGCATGATCTGGAGAGAAATGCAGATGAAATTCAACAACGATGCTGTAATAGATTCATGGACTTATTGTCTTCATTGGAAAATAAACATGGTAGTTCTAAAAGAAAGGCCATAACTTCAAATGGAGACAGCCAAAAAAAAAGAAGAAGTTCAAGAAGAATGAAATGAATATTTTGAATTCCCGATTCGATTTTTGAGACATGAATAAAAAGAAATATTTTAGGTTTTTAGGTTTTATAAACCTGAATATCTTTGAAGAATGCGAATAAAAACCAATAAAGCGTTCTGTTGAAAAATTAATTAATAAAACTGTAGGATCCATAAGTCGATTTCAAAACAATATGGGTGCATGCTCCGACAGTGTCATTTTGGGACACTAGTTGCTGGATTTTCATATAAATCTTGTTCTACAAGAATGTCACATCAATTAAATTCTGTTTTTCCGTGGAAGTTAAAAATATTAGATTACATGAACATTTCTATGAAAGGAATATATAAATTTGGAATTTTGCACTTTATTGCCATCTTCATTATCAAAATATTTGTTTTGGCAAATCTGTGCTAGATATGTTTTTGAATAATGGGAAACTAGTATTCTTAATTTCATTCTTTGATGTGGACAGACACTGTCCTGAATAAAACTAGCCTAACCTATGATCTCAATAAATCAGAAGACCAAATTCAATTGTAGTATCCCTAATTTTGGTTCCCTGTTCCAATTGGGCTGGCACTGACCAACATAATTCATTATATCACTTCATCAATATCATGAATACTTTATTTCGGTATCATTGTAATCAGCACCAACCACAGAACACGTATGTATAGAAGGGAAAGGGAAACTCCCCCTCTAAAATGGTTAATGCTTTCAGCGGCTCCAAGCGGGCGTTTATGGTACCATCACAGCCCTCTGGCGGTGATTTTTTAAGCTAATGAGTGCGAAAATTCGAAATGCTTCCTATTGAAAATGCATATCTCTATTCGAAATTGAAATGAAACAAAACTACGTATGGAAATAAGGTAATATAGCAGTTTTCTCAAGATGCTATATTGCCTATATATTTCAATACGAGTTGTTCCCTATCCAATATTCTTTTATAGGTACTTAATTTTCAGAAAAAATAATAACTAGACAATAAAATTATTTTATTTCCTTGAACTTGAATGAATTTCGAATCGGAGCAATAGTGCCTTCACAATTACATTTACACGGTAACACCAAATATAAATATACATACAGTACTTGACATTGAGAAATAATTACCAGGGAGTAGTTCTGAGTCAGATGAAATGAGAAAAATAAAATCATGATTTTCCATTATAGGACAATACATAAAAACACTTCCTCGATTCACCATTCACGAATTGCTTGTATATCTTCTAGCCTTGATGAGCGTTGAAAGGAATTGATGTTCATCCTGTGATGGACGAAGTTGTTCACAATGGGGACATTTCGGAGCTTCTAACAGAGTTTATCTATTTGTTCATGCGTCTTCCTTCTGAACAATGAATTAATATTTCAGATTTTCGTTCAACAATATTCAAAAACCCGCATTTAATTCACAAATCTACGACGACAAACAAAGTTCTTTTCGTTCGACAAGAGAACACAAAATGTATGAGGTTATGTTTAATGTTGTTATGGAAATGTCCTGCGAAACGTAAATTCAGCGATGCGAGAGGCTTCATGCGGGCGTTTATGGAACTAAACTAGCGTTCCAAAGCTTAGTAGGAGAGTTTCCCCTCTATCTATATTTACTTTATGGCACCAACTTACTCGAATGAATCGAGATATTAACACTCTTTTTCATACATTATGAAAGTAAGGCGCATTGTACTGAGAAAGTAGATTGGTACAAATTGTTTAAATTCTCAAAAACAGTCTCTTACTCCCCTTCTGTAAGGTACCCTGGACCTCCTTGAATGGAATGTCTGTCAGAAACTACTAGTATTTTTTGTAAGCTCTCTCTTCAATAGGGGAAACAAGAAAAGTTACACGTATGTCTGTAAGGAGGTTTGAGTTCATGAGAGAAAATCCCTGGGGCAGGTTCTTGGAACCCATGGAGGCCGTGTGGCTGGGGCAATTGTCATGGTGGAGGATTGGCATTTTCGCAAACCGTCCGTCACTATCCCATGTATCGCAAATGTTGAGAAGTTTAGGTTGTCAGCAATTGCCTGACAGCTTCACAGAAGGTCTGCACTCTTTGCAACTTTGCACATTCGCTGAACGATTTTATCGGTTCGTAAAGTTTTTTGGCGTTTATAAATGAGCTCGTCGTCATTTCTCCAAAAGCCTCATGAACCATTATGACAAGTTTCGGTTGTATCATTATCCCCGAACTGCGCGGAATACTTGATCGCATACCGCTGTTTCAGTGAACACTCCATCGCATCGTTACACAAGCAGCTTCGAGTGAGGACATTTCCAACCCTTCCTACTGTTAAGAGTGGACAGAGATCAGGTGCCTTTAAAAGAGCATACCCTCCACAACCACCACATTATCCGATCAGGCCAATAGCCTTAGTATGGATAGTTGTATCACATTTAAATCATTTGCAATACTTTCATAAGGAACTAGGAATAGAAAAAGTGATCCACAGGATAGATTCAACCGTTTCTTTTTTGTGATAAAACCTTGAAATATCACCAGATCTAATCATCGATCAGTATGTAAGAGACCTCTGTTAAACAATTTAGAGTCTGATGCTTGAGTTTTCAAGTATATGATGTGCTGGATACAAATGTTAGTGGTGTGTCCGATAAGAATGTCGGTGGAAAATTTTAGTACTGTAATTTATTCCTCATCATTTCTACCGAAGAATTTCTATAGGCTACAGGCTCAGCAACACTGATGGACGTAAGCCCCACCAAGTTCTACACAGAGCCTTCATCGCATTTACACCCTGAAGGGCCCTTCTACAAATAGCCTCAACATAGTCACGCCATAGCAATTTAGGATCAAAAGTTACCCCCAAATATTTCACTCTACTAACCCAAAGAACATCGACCCCAGCAAGCAGGAGTGTTGGGAGCACCGGCGGTAATCTCATCCTCCCAATCGCAATTGCAGACGTCTTATCCATCGCTACCGGCAATTGTCTCCTCTGGAGATATACGTGCAAACAATCCAAGACAGAATTCATCTTATCCACCACCACCTCCATATCAGGCCCTGCAACCAGCAAATACAGGTCATCAACATACTGATCAACCTCCACCCCTACCGGGATGGCTCTCGCCAACTTAGAGGTATTAAAGAGTGAAGGGCCCACCTTGGAGTCCTGGGATATACCAGACTGTGGTAACCACGGACCAGGCACCTCTGAGGACTCTTCATCCCTAGTAAACAGTCGCCTATATTTGTTGCAATCCAAGTATCAGCTGCACCAGTTGATCGGGCACTCCGATGGAGCATAAATCATCCCCCAGCAATTCAAAATTAATATGATCGTATGCACTTTTGATATCCACAAAGACTGCGGCTATAAAACTCTTACAGGATATTTCGAGATACAAGATTCTCGACGGTGGAATCGCATCCTCAAGCAGAGGCTTGATCCGTTCCTTAATTAAACCTTCCAAGATTTTTACTGTAAACGAGATCAGTGAAATGGAGCGGTAGCTCGTTGCTAAACTCGGGTCCCTTTCCCTCTTCTGTATTGGCAAGATCAATATGTCATTCTGGTCCCTAACAAGTTCAGGATCAAGCAGCAAATTATTATAAATGGACAAAAGTTTAGCAGAGGCTATAGGTGGCAGATACCTGTAAAGTGCGTACGTCAGAGAGTCCAATCCCGGCGCAGCGTCCCTCTTCAGCTCCACGACTTTATCTAACTCATTGATTGTGAAAGGCTCCATCTCGACACCCGAGCCCGGTGGAACCAATCCGATCGGTACTTGAGAAGGAGTCAGGTTATACATGATCTCACAGATCACATGAGTTGGAGGCATATTGCCCACATCAGTTGTTGCCGACCCATTGAACTTCTTGATTGCCTTCCAGATATTGGGGTTGGAGGACAGGTCCATACTCTCACAGAATTCCTGAAAGGATCTCCTCTTTTTAGCCCTTATCTCCCTTCTGGCCTCTGCAACACATCTGCGAGCCTCGACAAAGTTTTTCCTAGAAGGGTTCTGGACGTACATTCTGAAAGATACTCGTCGCACGCACACGAGCCGGTTCAATTCCTCATCCTACCATGGCAGACGATATTTTGGCTCCCGAATACGGGGTTTTACAGGAGAGGTATTCTCAGCTGCGGACATGAATACTTGGTTAAATTCATTAAGATCCACAGGATCTGTAGAGTTCAAAGATTCAGTTACCTTTTGATAGGTGTTCCACTCACCTTTCAACGCATCAAATTTCTTGGTTGTCCTGAAGCGCTTTCGTGTCTGACTATCAAGAGAACTGTCTTCTACAAGGAGGTGATCGCTGAATCCTCTGGGTCCGGCAGAACCCGCCAAGAAGTTCCAAGAGCCATATCCGAAGAACAAAAGGTTGAATCTGGGACACTTGGCCGCTCGCCAGGAGAGACAGCCATTGTGGGGATCCATCATTCATCAGGAACATATCACCGGCCACCAAGAAATCCTGTACAACTACTCCGTTGATGTTGAGGGCGCCAGAATCCCAGCTGGGATTCTGTGCGTTGAAATAACCGAACATTAGGGTATTTTTCTGAAATAAAGGAGACAACTCCAACAACAGTGAAACATCCAATCTCATATCCGGAGGATTACAGAGGGTAAAAAGAAAATTTCGTGTAGATCATGCGATATTAGAATATCGCATAACCATTTTCATCAGTCAAGCTGCACTGACCGGTTTGTGTATGAACTTTTTCGAGCGTGTAAAACCTCGACACGTCTGTGCATGCATCTCTCTTACTTTTTGAACCGACCTTTATTGTAACGGTAAGGTTGACATATAAAGTTAGGATCGAAACCCAAAAATATTAGTGGCTGAAAATGGCCAAAAATGATCTTGTCATCTTTGTATTTTTTTAAAATCTGGAAAACTACCCCTTCGATTCTGCTGGAATTTTGCACGAACCATCAATTGTTTTGGATTGGAGTTTATTTAGTTTTTAGGTTTGACATACCTAGTCTGAAGTTTCACGTCAATTTTTTGGGGAACGTAAGGTTGAAAGATCGAAAAAATTTGTTTATCCATTAAGCCAATCAACAACGTTTAGTCGGGGATGACAGTACCTGCATAGGTGACTGCTTTATAATAAATGTTCAACATTCGAAAGAAACAGCTGGAACTATCGACTTCACGCAGTACCTATTTCTCCATAACTTTCGATTAATTGATGAAATCCATCAAGGAAAAATTCCAGAAAAGACGGGAAAATTTTTTTTTCATCTTGGCATTGTTTAAATCAATGTTTAATCCTTAGACAATGATCTTGGTCAGGAAGGTTTATTATTTGACAAACATATTATCTAGAATGTTTAAGTTGTGTATAACATATGAGGAAAGGTAAAAAATACTTATTGATTCATATACTTCATAAAATATTTATTTATAAATAGAAAATATTAATAAATTTCATAAATAATAATTTACATTTTCACAAATAGTTTACTATACAAAATATATACATTAAATTACAGTAAATACATGTTTTAAGAAACACTCTCAGAAGCTCTGAAATATTATTTTTTGTGCGACATTCAACACAGGAACCACTCAAAATTTGTGGATCTCCTAAATTGTCATATTGAACATGAAAAACAACAAGTTAACATGTTACAAAAGAAAATCACTGGCCATATCTTATGAAACCTACTTACGTACAGAATTATCACGTTTGGATCACCCCTTAAGTCTTAATTACAAAACCTCAAAAATATTTTTTGAGAGATCAATAAAAAAGCTGCTTTAAAGATCTCATTTCTGTGGGACTACTGGATATATACAAGTTTCCGTCCAAAGACATTAACTGTCATTCATTTGAAATCAATAATTAGGATGACTCCTCAAATATAGTAAACATCAATATCACTCACTGAAGAATCCTAGGATAGAAGATATCTACTAGGGTGTATAATATCTTCCCATACCAGTGCACCCCAACCGATGGTTTACTGAATGACCTAGGTGCACTGTTCCAACCGGTTATGGGTCGATTTATTATGTACCACAGTCTTTGTAGACTTTCTTTTATATTATGGATGAGCCTCAAGGGCCCATAGGCCAAGTGCGCTAAAGCTTGACTATTTACAACGGCGTAACAAGAAGCTAAAATATTATTCACCACCACTGTGCCAGCAGCCGTCAAAGGTGCGTACACACCTTTTTTTAAAACTTGTTCAATATTAACTATAACATCTTCTCGAAGTATATTTTTTGAGTCACTTGTTAAAAGTATATCACTTGGTCTAAGGTCGTCGGCGTAAACTATCCTGTTAGATTTCAAACTACCGGTTAGCACTAAATGTGTTGGAGTCACGGTCAAAGTTTTTCCCGATTCCAAAGTAATTTTGACGAACTGCCTCATCTCTTCAGGGTTGAAGTGTAGGAACAAGAGGACTTCGCTGTAAGTCAATTGGAATGTGGATGGATCTAAGGCAAGTATTTTCTCGCCTATCTTCAAATCTGGAAGTTTTTTGGTGATTCCATCAGAAGTTAGAACGGTGGTGTCTTTTGTGAAACATCCACCATATTTAGCAGCTTGGGAGGATTCTGGAAAAAAAACAAATCATTAAGTTGAGCTCATTTCAAATTGCTCTAAATTTGGTACATCCATTTAGAATCCAGGCAGCAGAGTTTCTATCAATGAAATGACCTTGAAGTTCATATAAAATATTGACTGACCTAGCGCAGGCTTTTTTTTGTAGGGACACTTTGGCTATGACCATCAGTCATCGAAATAGTGACGCCTATTCTGATTCAGTATTACGATGTACTTAAGTGTTCATATATCGGTCACAGAAAACCTGATGCGATAATTTTTAGCTAACAATTGGAATTAATGATGAATGGCGAGAAAAACCATTACTACCATATTAGATTTAAGAAGGGAGATGGATGTTCTTCCCACTAAAAATTGCTAGTTATACAGGGTCCCGCAACAGTCTAGCGGTGTTCCATATCTCTAGTTGGGAAACAGATGGGAATCTGGGTTTCTATGATGTTTCCTTATCGCTGGAACTCGACAAATTAAAAATGGTTTTGGTAACACAGGGTGTTCCATTTTGTCTGGGCGGGTTACAACTTTGTTTTCTTGAATGACAACCTGTACTTTTTATTTTTTTTTTCGGTTTCTACATAAGAAATAAAATACACATCTTTACCCCAAACATATCAATGGTTTTCGAGATATTCTGCCTGACATTTCTTTCCAATATTCGTTACTCAGAGGATTTGAAGTTATTCAGTTGTGCCAAGTCCTATTGGAATTTATTTCTGGTCTGGGTATGAAAAACATGTTCCCACATATTGGAAAAAAAGATTGACAGAATCTTCCTTATTTCAAACGGAACACCTTATATTTTACAGATTAATAAGAAGCACCAAAAAAAGCTCTACAAATTTCGTCCAGTGTTCCTTATGGCGGAGTTTTATAGTTTTACTTTAAACTGCTCATTTTATGAGAAATGGCAATTATTCATATTTTTTCGCTATCATTCCGTTCAACGACTTGATATTGATATGATAGTTTCAAGTTTCAACTGTGGTGGCCTGCTAATCACTTGGTTTAATAAAACTAATTTTACCTATGGGGATGCACAGAATATGATTCACGTCGAGCCACCAACTTCTTCCGAAAAGATGCGGCATAGAATATCGGATACTCTTCGCAGATTACACCAGCTATGTTGCATAGGGTAGAACAGCTTTTCGAACATAGATTTCAATCAAGAAAATGGAACACATGTTAAACATATTATGTTTTAATATAAACTTTCATTAAACTTATACAGGGTGAGTCTTTGACCTTGCAGAATATTTTAACAGAAGATTCTTGAAGCTGAAAGAAACACATTTGTTCTCTACCATTTTTTCCGATTCGACCTAGATAAAAAGATATAGGCATTATAAATTTTCATAATAGGCTAGCCGCCCCTGGAAACCTGAACACTGAAGTTTTTCCAAGCCTAAGATATACCATTCAAATCTTCGAAATAAGCAACTCTGTTATGAAAACAAGCGTCAACTTACTTTTTACATTCCAATTGGTGAAAACAGTTGTATTTATAGTACAATAAACAAGTTATAGGTATTCCAAATTTCGTGGGCGATAAGAGTTGAATATTCTTCTTTCTTTAGTCGGATACTCCGCTTACAAATCATTCCAAATAAAAAATGCTAGGATTCCATTCTCAACTTTTAGACGTGGCAACGCGGAAAAATTGAATTCTGTGAATTTTTTGAACAGGGTTGCATTCAGCCAAAGCACCCAATTCTCGGAATTTCACAGATATTTTTTATTTTTGAATTTCAGATTACTCGAAAACGGCGCATCATACGAAAAAAAATAAGGAATACTTTTACTTTCCAAAATGGTCAAAAATTCGTTGAATAGCATTCAAATTATTTTTAAAAGTTGGATTCTTTGAATTTATGGTATTTTTATGAAATGTTAGGGTCATATTAAAGAAACTGGAGGATATGGATGAAATTTTGTAATCCAGGAACATTCATCGTATCAATAAAAAACTATATTCCAAAAATCATCTCATTCGATGAGATCTTTCGCGAGATATAATCGAAAATTAATTTTTTTCATGGATTTTCAACAGTCTGTATCTTACGAACCAAGCCGAATCGGAAAAAATGGTAAGGGAAAAAAGAGTTTCTTTTGGCTTCAGGAATCTTCTGTTAAAATATTCTGCAAGGTCAAAGACTCACCCTGTATACTTTTAGATGCCCTTTTTGGACCTATCATTTGAGATGTAGGTGCAAAAAACCTACAAAAAGAGATTTTCGAGTTGCAAGAAGGTGCAGGAGCCGGAATCGATCGCCTGCTTCATCGATTTTTAGAATTAAAAAAAAATACTCAGGAAAGGCAAAATCTCACGTTTTTGAGTCTACTGGTAAGATTTTTTTCTCAAATTTCTCCCAAAGGAATCGAAATGTCGTCAGAAGTGTTCCCTCTAGAATTTAAGCAACTACATAAAAAGATATGAATTTTGAAACCTCGCTGGAAGAATAAATTGAAATACACAAAGAAACTAAAACTACAAAACTTTATCAATTCGTGTAACATATATGGGGTATATATAGATACCCTCAGGTGTGAGGAATCTGAAAAAAAAGTATGAACGTCACTACTTGGACCTCCCTGTAGATGCCGGAATAACTACTATTAATGGATATTGTCAGCAGATTGAAGAATCAATTTTATACCTTTTCGAATCAATAAAGCTCTTGAAATTATTAATTCAGTTCACGAAGGTTCGGCCTAAAATGATTTATGTATAATCCGTGTTCTGCGATTTAGTTTCATAGACATAATCTGCACGAAAATAAAAAATCTTCACATAATTTAATTTTTTCTATCACAATGTGAGGTTTCTGGGATTTGCAGGTACCACAGTGAGCAGACTACCAAATAAAAAGGCACAACCTCAGCAGAGATTCGTTTCGGCAGACATATCGAGTATCTAAATAAATTTTCATCATAACATCAACTGTATCTTCCGTGAGTGGATATTAATTTACAAGTCAATAGAAACCGAACTAATCTACATAACAAAAACAAAGTGAAAAACCACTCCTTAGAAATGGTAGAAGATTTTATCGATCATATTTATGGTGACAGTTTAGCTGATTGTCAACTTTTTCAACGAACGAGTACCATAGGCGATGTCTTCCGTTCCATTGTACGACATAGGTCAACTTATTTTATATTTGCTGTTTATGGAATTAACATCGAAGATTCATTGGGCAGATTGATTGATCGCAGTGTCATTTGTGCACACGGGAGTGCAGCTGAATCTGCCATGATGGTTCAACTAAACCAATAATTTGATATAAGATCACGTGTGAAATGAGCCTTTTATCACGACAACTCATATTTATGAAGAAGTGATGTTCTGAAATCTTGAACCTATTCATAATAGGGCTGGGACTTTTTCGGTTTTTTGTATTCGAATATTCATTCTAAAATTTATTTGAATATTCGAATAATCCATTCAAATCCATGAATTATTCAATGAATAGTTTTTATTCATGAATATTCAATGAATTCTTCTTATTCATGACTATTCAATAAATAGTTTTTATTAATGAATATTAAATGAGTAGTTGAATATTCATGAATAATTGACCATTCAATGAATGCTTGACTATTCATGAATAGTTGTAAGTTTTTGGTTAATATGGAACCATATAATTCTGGTGAATACTACAGTTCATGTCGAGGAGTTGTTGAGCTTTAGCTGCGCTACACCTGACCTGTTTCAATTTCATTACTGTATTTGTTTGCATGTGATAATTTTTGAAATAAATGTTTGTTATTATTATTATAATTTCATTATTATTATTATTTTTATTATTATTATTATTATTATATTCATGAATAGTTGACTATGCATTGAAAAGTTGATTATTCAGTGAATGGTTGGATATTCATGTATCAATAAGTATTCGTTACTATCCATAAATATTAATTTATTCAGGACTGCTGATGAGTAGTTAGTAGAGTGATCCATCATTCGTATAATTACGAATAAAGGTGTGAAGGATCAACTGACTATTCAAGAATGAAACAGGTTCATGTGATTTACTCCGAATAAATTCTTTGATATTCATTTCATTTAATGTTAAAATTTTTGTATGTATGTATGTATCATTTCAACATTTATTTCATCGGAACTCATCATGTAGCGGCTATCTATTCGGAATTCTATTATTCATTTTCATCGTAGTTTTTTAATGCACTTTCGAACAATCATTGATTTTCAGACATCTGAACTCAACACATGATACAGGATATATGTTCAGGTACAAATAATAATAACAAAATAATTAAGATTATCATATTCGATATTGTATTGAACAAAATACGTTTTTGAATTATTTTGTACCCCTATTGGACAAATTGATAGAATGACGAATTTTGAATTCAAATTGTATAATTGTATCAATTCCATTATAATTTTCATTAATTTCAACATACAACAAATCATTTCCCGAAACAGTTCCACACATATTTTAAGAAATTCCATAAATAAAATATATAAAGATACTTGAAATTATGCTTGATCATAAAAGATTTGTCATCCAGTATTTCAATATTATTTAAATCTACCAATTCAAAAATTGCAAACTCCAAAATCCAGATACTAATAACAATTAGTCTGGAAATAATGGAATGACCAAACTGAACTGTGCAATATCCAAGTCAAATATTTAACGCTTTCAAGTGATACTTGATTTGAACTGCAAAAATATCCAAAAATGTATTCTTTTCACTACTATATTGACTTTTATAACCATCATATACCCTGTATCATGTGTTGAGTCTTCAGTGTTCAGATGTCTGAAGTCTAACGAAAGATCGAAACTGCAGTAACGAAATACACATTACACAATAAGGCATATCAAAGAATTTGTTCGTAGTGAATCACATGAACTTGTTCCTGAATAATCAGTTGAATGATTTATCAAACATCAAATCGTAGTTTTACGAAGGAAGGATTACTCTATTGACTTCTAATCAGTAGTTCTGAATAAATTAATATTAATGAATAGCACCAACATGCATGCACATCCAACTATTCACTGGATATGCATCTATTCAACTATTCAGTGAATATTCTACTATTCATTTGTAGAACCTATTCAGTGAATAGTCAACTATTCATGAATCAAAAGTATTCATTGAGTATTCATGAATAGAAAGTATTCGTTGAGTATTCATGAATAAAAACTATTCATTGATTATTCAACTATTCAGTGAATATTCATGAATACATGAATAATGCAAAAACAAATTATTCGAATAATTATTCAATGAATATTCGAATATTCAAGTCATTCATTTATGATTCCTAGCCCTAATTCATAATGTATCTATCGATCAGACAGATCTCTATTCATCATATTCAGTAGTTATCTTTCATATTCATACCCCGGCGTATCTAATCCTATTTTCCAGAATGGATAGAATTAGTTTGATGAAAACTCAGTGGGTTTGTGAAGAATACTGAATCGTCATTTTCCAGACTGTTTTACTATGTTTATACTTTTTACACAAATTTCACACAAAAGTAACAAGCGATAATAGGTACTTGAATTTGGTACAAGCTTCCTGTATAGATCATGTTAGGTACAGGTTTGAACTTGCAGCTATATATTTATTTGTGGGATCTTGATGGATTATTTATTTTTTTTTTGTCAAGAATGCCATATAAATCATTATATTATTTTTCGTCAATTGTTCACTTGATTCCGAAATTGAAATGTATTAGCTGTATAGTCCCTCAGGACTTTAGTAAGCTTAATAAATAAAAAAATTATATTATTTTCTCAGAGGTGAGAAAATTGATTTTTTCATCATTTTATCTGATTAAAGTTTTTTTGAAGTAAACCTTTTTCTGGTCTCCGCATGCAAACTATAATCTCATTGACGAATTGAAATGAAAAATTAGGCAAACATATTTACAGGTATGCGGACAAATTTGATTTATTGATTTGTATTGTTTTCGTGTCATCATATGGTCTTCATGGAACAAAAGCTATCAAATTTCAATCGAGTATTAGGTTTAAATTCGATCCGAACTGTAATTTTAGAAATATTTGGAAAACAAACTTTTGAACGGGTATATCTACTGTAAACACAATAGCTTCCGAAAGGAATGACTAAGAGTTCGAAGCATAATAACGAAGGTCGAATTAGTGAATGGGTAAAGCCAATCCAATATGAGTCCGCAGATATATCAATTCAGAATTTTTTTCAACAACAATTTGGAAAATTTTCAAAAAAATATTTTTTTGGAATTTCCCAGGAATTCGATTCCCACCTTATTTTGCATTACATTGCGCTTCATTATTTTACAACTACACAAAAAGGTTTGGCCTGATGGCGTCAGTACTTTTTGTGATAATGAGGATATAACCTCAAAAATTGAAATTTTAATGAAATATAAAAATGTTCGAAAAAAAATGTTCGAGTTATTGAAAAATCAAAATTTCAAATGGCTGTAGCACAAATACCAATCGGCAGATTTGGCCCATTAACGAACTCAACCGAAATATTCAGGATCTTAACCTTACCTGAAAATTTCAAGACTCTAGGTCCTTCCTTTCGAAAGTTACAGCGCACACGGCTGGACGGACAGAATCAATTTTAACCACGGAGTCGAACTTAGTCGTTTGAGACCAATTTCGGCTAAAAATTCTAAAATTACAGACATCGTGACGAAATGATAACGCGCTGTTCCCCAGAACAAGCGCGTAAAAATGTACTGATCAAAACCATGGCCAAGAATTTGAATGAGCTGTTTTCGAGAATG
Organism: Myrrha octodecimguttata; assembly: GCA_958510865.1. Taxonomy (NCBI): domain Eukaryota; kingdom Metazoa; phylum Arthropoda; class Insecta; order Coleoptera; family Coccinellidae; genus Myrrha; species Myrrha octodecimguttata. Next base: position 8,761,329 of record OY294063.1, read on the forward strand.
AAAATCGAGGATGCGAAAATAATTTGATTGTAGAGAAGAAAGCTTGTATACTCCATTCACTTTTATAAAGTATCCCGGTTGGCCATGATTTAGCTCTATCATGTTTTTGTAACTAAAACCAAGGAAGGTTGGCGCTCCTGAAATATCGACAATGTCAAAATAATTCGACGCGACGTTGCCAAATTCTACTCCCTTTCAATATCAAATAACAATTCAGCTTCAGCCATAATGAACTAATAAATTAACATTTCGCTTTGATTGTATTGTATTGAGCCTCAAGTAGGTAGTCATGTTTGAATTGAACAAATTCCTCAACGAATAATTTCAAAAGTTATATATTTCGTGGAATTGTTTCGATAGGAAGTAGTACATTGAAAATGAACTTGGTATATCCTATGTTGGCAGAACATTGAATTTTTATGCACGAAAATAATATGAATTATACAATATCTCATTCAATGCTATTTTTTTAAATATTTTAGGAATTGTTTTTTTCTGGGAATTGAATATTTGAGTTGACTTCCATATCTTGCTTTTGACTCGAGTAGGTGGGAGTTGATAGGTACTTTCCATGGAGAATTTATCCAGATATCTTGTCATTACACCCAAAGATAACAGACTGAAGCTAAGCTGCATCCCAGTTATATGTTGATCCCAATCCACTGTATGTATCATTCACGTAGATTCCCAAGACCTTTGTAAATGGAGTTAGTTCTTTTGAGGTTAACTGTGACACAGGTTTCGAAGTACTACTACATTTTCATACTGGAATATTTCAAGTTGCGCAACAAGGTATTTAAATGACTTCTGTAGGCTTGGCTTATTTCTTGAGAATTTAGAAAAGTAGGGAATTCGAAGTAACGGACTACTCTATCCATCATTTTTCAGTAAAATCCCAAAACACTCGATTCTTGATTACCGTACAAAAAAAGCATTACTGAATCTTTCAACCATGTTTACATACGTGAAATATTTCCAATATTAACAGAGAAAAAAGTTTCTTCAACATTCGCCAGGTCTTTGGAATTATTGAATTCACATAATATTTTCTCAAATTCTTTACTTTCCAAATATAGATTGACATTTTGAATAATAAGTAATTACTACGACCTCTTTGTAGAGTGGACAACGTTGTGTAGTTATCTGACAGGAAAATGACTATAACCTAACATTTTCAAAATATACACGGTGAAATCTGTCAGGATGTCATGGCAAACCGGGATACTTTATAAAAGTGAATGGAGTATATATATGTAAACATTGAGATTTCAAATATTTGAAAACTCAATGATGTAAATCAACAACTGAGTAAAAAAAGTTCCGCTTCTTTTCGCTTCCGTATCATTTTCGTAGTTCGATATGACAGTCGTGAATATTGAAATATAATTGATTGACTGTTTCTATTCAGAAATGATAAAAGTTGTTCAATAATACCAAGTGATCATCTCACCATTGTCACCTGTGAAAACTTACTCAGCACTTCAATTAGCCTTCGTAAGATACTCGGAACCTTCCCGATCACGTACATTTCTCGATTGTTTGCCAATTTCCAACAAACGAACAAACACCTATCAAAAATAATAAACTAAAAAGACAGTCCATTCCAGGAGTGCCTTCAACACCCTTCGTCTTCTTAGGAAACGTTTGACATCCATTTAAATAAACATTTCTTCCAGTTCCACCGAAAACGTAAGTCGAAAGCCAATAGCACCAATATTCCTAATCTAGTCTCAGGTGCACGGTCGTCGGTTGTTTTAGCTTTTGTAAAGCGATTACAACGGTTTAAGTCCGAACGACGAATAACTGGTGTTTGTTTAACTGCATTTCCGTCAAGATTCTGTTTGTAGATACACAGGGTTTCGTCGAGGTATTATATTCGTATCTTTGGGATAATGCCGAGATGGATCCTCAAAAACGTTTCTCAAGCTGTCGTCACATATTTAATTTTGTCGGAATCTTAAGGATAGTTGAGACTTGTCAGTTTGGCGTGGGAAAAATGGAAGATATTTGCTAATGAGGTTTTGATCACCAGGATGATCTGATAAGCACATCTCATCCATTTGTATTATTATCAATATTTTATGAATAAAATTTGTCTGATTGTCAATTATAAAAAACATCATGAATACATTTGTTGCAGTACCTGGATATCTCGAATATGATGTACTTTTGGACTTGTTTAGGAATGTACCATCAACGATTGTAATCTTCAAGTTTGTTGATTTTAAGCAATGCGACTCATGGCATTTTTGCGAGCATGTTCTAGGGAAACAGCGTGCTATCGTTTTGTCCAAATGTCTGTAATTTTGGATGATTGAGCCGAAATGGTCTCAATCGACTAGGTTGGATTCACTGATGTCGAATCCGGTGTCAAAATCGATTCTGTCGGGCCGTCTGGCTCTAGACACGATAACTGTCGACAGAAGCAAGCTAGCAACTTGAAACTTTCAGGGTAGGTCGCGCATCAGAATGCCGCGGTTAAGTTCGTTAATGGGCCAAATCGGTCGAATAGTTTCGGAGTTATAGGCACTTGAAATTTTGAAGTTATTTATTTTTTATTTCAGAAACTACTTGAGCGATTGGATTCAAACTTTGCTGTTAGGTGGAGTATAACGACGCGCAACTTTGAGCCAAATTTCGTCAGGATCATGTTGTCAGTAAAATTTTTTTTCGAAATTTTTTTTCTCGGAAACCATTCATCATATCCAAAAAAAAATCCACTCACACTTTGAGCATTATATTTCACAGCAGTGTACCAAATTTCAGTACGATACGATCATAAGTTTTAGAGATATCGGGAAAAAATATGTCAAATTTCGAGGTTTTCTTCTCGATATCGTTGATTTTTTCGGTATAACTCGAGAAACACTGATTCAGTCCTGATAAAACTTCACAGCTAGTTTTGAGATGCTGAAAGACAACTTTTTGCGAAATTTCGTGATAATCGTGTCATTAGAACAATTTGAAAAAAAAAATTCTATGATTTTCTTATCATATCATCCTCATTATATTTTGTAAGAAACTTTGAACTGTTATTTTTCGATGAAGTACTGGATTTCAATTCGATCTGATCTGTATTTTTGGAAATATTGGAAAAATAAAATTTTGATTGGGTATATCTACGGAATCATTGGGTGGATTTTACCCATTCACGAATTCTGCCTTCGTAATTAAGGTCCAAACCTTCTCTACAAATATCGAGTTTCTAAGTTGTTTCTTTCGGAAGTTATTGTATTTACGCAGTCAGCCGTTAGGCTGACCGTAAACACAATAACTTCCGGAAGAAACGACTTAGAAACTCGATATTTGTAGAGTAGGTTTGGGGCTTAATTACGAAGGTCGAATACGTGAATGGGTAAAATCCGCCCAATGATTCCGTAGATATACCCATTCAAAATTTTATTTTTACAATATGTCCAAAAATACAGATATGATCGAATTGAAATCCAGTAATTTATCAGAAAAAAATTTCAAAAAGCACTACCGTGAAGGCAGCAGCTTTTGCGCGCACGTTCAAATTCGTTGCTGAAGCGGTCATCTACATTGAACATGCGCGCAAAAGTTGCTGCCTTCACGGCAGTGCTTTTTGAAATTTTTTTTAATTTGTTCATTCAAATCTACATACTTCAAAAATAATAAACCAAAAGGAAGTTCGCAAAGATATTCCTTGTGGATGTAACGTTTCTTATATCACGGAGTATATGAAGCTCTTCCTCAGAATGCGCCATCATATCTCTACAAGGTGTAGACCCTCCAATATGATAATCGGTTCTGACGTCAAGAAAGCAAAGTGTGAAGAGTCATCGGACATCGAATATGATGATTCAAAACATATCTTCGTAAAGTATGCGCTAGTCGGTTCTCGTTTGCCAAAAGGAGATGGAAACGGAGAACAGAAAAGAACAGTGAGTTGAACCGGTTTGGGTATAAATGTAAGGTTAATCTTTTACCAGGATATTTAATTTCGAAACGGCACCCAATCTCAGCAAGTTGCACCGCATTATCATCAAATCCGGACGAGTCGGTCATTTGTTATTTTGGACGCCCAGGCTCTTCTGAACACGCTGGGGACGGCACTCGAAAGCGATACATCTCCGATCTTATCTGCTGTGACATTTGCTGCTAGTTTTATAGCTTCAAATTAACTTTAGTAGGCCGTTTTATCTATGCTCGGACAGATAACCGCAAGAGTAACTTTCCAGGTCGGTCCCTATGATTTTTTAAACGCGGTCGCTTTTCGGTTGGTCTCTTTGGTGTTTCGGCCAACGTTTCTGAGGTGATATTTAATGTTGAATTAATACTAATTATGCGGTATTTTTCAGAGTGTTTCCTGGAATTTCTGTATCGGTTTTGAAGGTGAATGAAAGTGGTTATTGAGAATGGGAGGCTATGCTTGTCTGGTTTGTGTGAATTATGCGCCTGCTCACACAAGAAACTTATAAATCATTCTTTTTGTGTGGTTGATACTTTTAACCGTTTTAGGTCTACTTGAACCGTATTACAAAACCATAGATTAAGACCATAACCAAGGTTTAGGTAAAAAATTATCTTGCGCCGTCACGAAATCCTCGTTTAATGGCCTAAACTGACTGTTAAATTTAAGCACTGGAATTTGGGGGTTTAAAAGAAGGATTAATGGTAAGCTTCGAAATCTAACCCTACTTTCGCACAAGTTTGACATTTTTCTGGACGTAACTTCCAGTTTGTTTATATTTTTTTTGTTCACATTGGACATTCATGAAGAACCCATACGATTTAATGGATTTGATAATCAAATTTTAATTAAAAGTTATTGAATTTCAGATGATATTCATGAAAAATGATATAGAGAAATAATGACATCAGTAGGCATTGATTCGTATCTTTTAAAGCATGAAGAATTAACATCAGTATTTCCATTGAGTTCGTAAACTCAATGCCATTTCTTAGAAGCTTTCAACTATTTGAAATGATAAAGTTACATTGATATGCTTATTAATTTCCAAGAGCGAATAGCAGAATGAAATCGAAGATTATTTGGAATGAAAAACCTTAGTTTCATGAAGATTCTTCAGTACTATTTTATTTAGTGATGTATTACGTGGAAAGCTATCATATACTACTTTATCATTGTGCATGTGCTGTCTCTGTGCTATCATTCTCCTCGATTATATATTAACTGGACTCAAAATATAACTACAAACGAATTAATGTAAAAGAAATTGCATCCTCGTGTTAGTCGATCTTCAAACGTACACCTTCATCAATCCATCCATACATGATACTTCAATATTTATATAGAATACTTTTTATTCTGCGGATCTCACATTAGAGTTTTCATTATATTCGACCCAAAATTAACTCAATTCATAATATACTTATTACAAACAAAATGATTCAATAAAAAGTCTATCCTTAGGTGAGCCGTTCCTTATCCGAAAGTTGTTTCGGATAAATCAATACTATTTATTTATTCATTTTACAAACGTCAGGATTGTAATTCCATGCAGAAGCTCAAATCTTATGATATTACAAAATATAAGTTTACTTGAGTATATAACTATAAATTTGAATTATGTTTAAAGCCTGTTGCAGAAGTAAGAGCACAGGTCTGTAGTAAGAGATCCCTAGTCTTAATGATAATGAACAAGTCGGGAAAGTTACATGCAATATTTTTATGGAAGCTATAAAGTCTGTCAGATATATTTTTTCGGTGGGTTTTTCAATAGATGCATCTTGATTTTTCATATCTTATGGAAATGTGGTAGAACCCATAAAATGAGTTTCATCTTTTGAATTAAAATATTTCATCCGTTAGGGTTAAAATAAAAATCATGAAGCTAGTCACAAGTACCAATTCATGAGAAAGTAACCAGATTTGTAGATTAACTTCAATCTAGTTACATTCAGCCTCGGTGCAAGCCGAATATTTAAACCAGAGCTTAATAAGTTTATCGTCGCTTAACTAACTGAAGCTTAAGACGAAAACGGTGCACTTGGCCCTTAACACACTTGTTCTAGCTTTAAGCCTTCGTCCATAAATCAATTGGAGTGGACATTGGTTTCGAACGATTAGGTCATTGATGATCCCTGTTAAATTTCAATTCTGTCTATTCGTGCGCCCGTATTTCGGAAGGAATGAGCTAGAGTCTTGAAATTTGTCTGAAGGGTTTAAAACCTTAACATCTAGTTCGGTAAGTTCGGTAATGAGCCAAATGAGCTAATCCGTTCCGGAGTTGAGGCCATCTGGATATTGTTTTTCCATGACACAAACATAGCAATCCAATTTGAATGATATTTGGTGGATAGAATTAGAATTACCAGCAAAAAGATCATACGATCTTTAGTGAGGATCATATCAGTAAAAAATTTAAAAAAAAGTGAAAAAGGACTGCGGGAAACAATGTTCTGCACGTAATAATTCAGTGGCATCCTATGGAAATCTGCCGGATAGTTTCTAATAAAATAAAAACATCTTATAGTTAAAATTCACCATGTAAGTCATATTGTTTAAGAACTGCCGGTCAAATGGACGAACGGAGTTGAATTTGACCATGTTCGAATCAAAAGTAAGATTTCACTGGAATTTTGGCGAAGTGATAACGTCATAATATCAATAATAAAATAAGTCAGAAAATTTCATGACAATATTATTGGAGAAATCTACAGGTATGTACCTGATGACAACTGTGAAATTTCCAGGTGATACTGATGCTCTGAGGAGAAAAATATCCTTTTTCTGATAAACGTTTATAGCCTCAAGCATTTCGAGCAATGCAAAATATGCATAGTCATTTCGAACATCTCCATAAAATAAATAATTACTCGTACTAACCACGACTAATGAAGAGCACACTCATTTTCTCAACAAATAATATATTATGTAATCTGATTCTGAAAATCAAATATTGTTTTGGTTTCACTAAAAATATCCTTATAGTATTGAATAATTAAATTATCGCTTAATTCACAACAATTATCGTGCTGAAGTGAATAATTATCAACAAAGAAATTAACTGCATTTCAAAAATCAATAAAATACACTATTGAATTATTGAGGCACCACCGTTTTATTGTTATTTTTATGTCAATTGATCCATCTGATTTTAATATCGATATTTGTCACGGTATAAGTTGACAGGTCATATTGGAAATGTTGGAACCACAAGTTTTCGAAAGCGCTCCGTATCATTTTCCCCAAATCTGTTAACTTCCGAATTTTGAAAATAAAATGGCCACAAACGATTATGTCAGAATAACTGAGGAAATATTTTAGTCGAATGTGATTCTGTCAAAAAATTCACAAAGAGGATCAAAGCCTCACAATCAACAAGTAGGTGAGTTCTAAGTCGATAAGATTTGTATATTTGGAAATACCGGAAAAATAAGCTTTCGAACTTTCAAACCTGACAGGAAGATTCCATCAAATTATCCTTCGCAATAAAGTTGCAAACACACACTTCAAATACCGAGTTCCTTAGTTGTTCCTTTCGTAGCACAACATTTTTCGAAAAAAATAACTTAGCTTGAACTCTTGGTACTTCTAGAGAAGGGTTGCACTTAATCGGGAAAGTCGAATTCATGAATATATGAAATCTTCCTAATTAGTTTACTATTCGAATAATCATTTTTTCCATATTTGCATACAGAAAGAATTCCTTGCTCCCGACTTCACGTCATTGTTCCTCTAAAGTTTTTCAGTGATATGTTCGAGGCAATATTGAGTTTCTAAGTTGTTTCTTCCGGAAGTTAATGTGTTTACGGTCGGCCGTAAACACAATAACTTCTGGAAAAAACGACTTAGAAACTCGATATTTGTAGAGTAGGTTTGGGGCTTAATTACGAAGGTCGAATTCTTGAATGATTGAAATCCACCCAATGATTCCGCAGATATGCCCATTCGAAATTTTATTTTCCAATGTTTACAAATATACAGATTAGATCAAATTGAAATCCAGTACTTCATCGAAAAAAGGCTAAAAAAGCACTGCTGTGAAAGCAGCAGCTTTTGCGCGCACGTTCAAATTCTTTGCCAAAGCGGTCATCTCCATTGAGAATGTGCGCAAAAGCTGCTGCCTTCACGGCAGTGCTTTTTAGTTTTTTTTTTCTAAATTTTAAAAACATATTTTTCGAAAATTTTGGCTATTTCGTTGGAATTTTTTCTTGGACAGACCTTGCTGTGATAACTTCCTTCTGCATCATTAATATACACGAATTCTATGTTTCAGATTCTTCCATAATAATAAATTCTGAGTTGTTTCCTAGAAACCTAGGAAAATCGGCAAAAATACGAAATGAAGCTTAGTAGGCAAATGAAATTTTTTCTAATACATCAAGAAGAGGATGGCTTCGGTACTGAATTTGAGCAGTACAGTATTTGAACTGCACGTTACGAGAAAATTTGGTATATTCTACACTATGTGTATACTATACAGAGTGTAACAGCCAAATGGAATAAATTCGATAACGAATAAATGGGGGCGTATTGGAAAAAACGCTCGGACACGTCGATTTGTAATTTTAAATGCGCATATTTTTCTAGAAAATAATATTATATAGGGTGTTTCATGTGACCGTGGCCAATACCAACTGTCTTATTTCAAATGCAATCCCCTGTATATTATTTATTTTTTGGATTCTTCAGAGAATTCTAGACACAATTCATGCACAATGTCCTATACCTATCCTTAACTATTTCGGAAATATTAGGTGTTTTCAGATTTAGTGCAAAAATCAACGTTTTAAATGAAAATTATTTTATTTCACAAATTCGGTACATTACACTTAAAACCTAATAAGTAATACTGATTATTTCTTTATAATTAAAAAAAAACAAAAAAAAAACTTCAATGTCAATGTAGGAAATGTTCAAAATGCTCGCCGCGAACGTCTTGGCAACATGCTAATCTGGTGTAGAATTGTCTTCTAACGTTACTCAACATTTCTGAAAACACTTAATATTTCCGAAAAAGTTGAAGATAGGTATAGGACATTGTACATGAATTATGTCTAGAATTTTCTGAAAAATCCAAAAAATAAATAATATACAGGAAGTTACACTTGAAATAAAAAAGTTGGTATTGGCCACGGTCGCATGGAACTATATAATTTTATTTTCTTGAAAAATATGCGCATTTAAAATTACAAATCGACGTGTCCGAGCGTTTTTCCTAACACCCCCTCAGTTATTCGTTATCGAATTTATTCCATTTGGCTGTTACACTCTGTATAATTAAATAAATGGTTCATTCGCCATTTTGCAACAGCTTACTATTTATTCTCGATTTGTTGAATACGGCGAATCGATACTACAGACATCAAACTTAGGGACAGCGCGAAAATTCATAGGAAAATAATTATTTGTGACATAGACTGCAACAAACTTTTGAAAAATAATACATCTATTCAATTTTTTCATAATAACTCATAACTAGGGATGAGTTGTAAATACATTTGTATCATAACATTTCTCTAGAGACTAACCAAAAAGTAAAGAAATTTCAGTGGGGACGTTTCAATAAACAAGCTGTATGAGTTAATTTGTGAATGAAAGGTTAGACCAACGTGATCGATTATCATTTTGATTTTGATCGATTTGTTGCCACCGTTCTCTCGAGTCATTTGACACACCTCCACACGATGCAAACCATCTTTTTGCAATATATCCCAAACTCCTCCAATGGGAGTCAGGTCAGGTTACTGTGTATGTGAGATCGAAGAATATCAGGCATTAAAGGGAAATCACACAGAAATATTCAGCATATGGTACAACAATAGGATGCAGAAAGTGGGTTTGGTATTGCCTAGCTGTAACGAGACCTCCTAAAGAATCGAGATTAGTTCAACGGCTTATTGCAATGCCACCCAAACCATCACTGTTCCGTCTTGGTATCTATCCACCTCATGTACAGATTCTGAACGAGCAACATTGCCAGGTCGTCTCCATACTCCTGTTCTTCCAGAATTTAGCCTCAAACCAAATCTGGATAAATCTGTGAAAAATACTTCTTCTCAGACTTTTTCACCCCTTGGAGTGTTCCACAGACCATCCTAATCTCCTACCGTGATTACCATTGGAAAGAAAAGGAATTCTAGCGCGGAGGCCAACCTCATGTACATTTTGCTGTTCCCTTCTCAGTTGCCAAAGATAACCTATTGCGATTTATGAGTAGTTCACCACACAAGCAATATTTCGCATAGCAATGCGTACTGTAATAGATCAATCGCTCTCAACAGTGTGTCGAGATCTAATGGAAGACTTCGGCCCAAGTTGCCAACCCACAATTTTCTTCACAAATTTACTATCACGGGGAAACGAGAATTTCAGAACAAATTCGACATGATAAGGTTCGCGTTATTTATAAATATCCGGAAAAGATGCCTCGGCTCCTCAAACAAGATGATTCCTTCCAAATATAGGTTTTTGTTAGGTTGAAATATAAGTTGGGATTCCTGATTTCATGGTAATAGTGTCAAGTGTATAAAGGAAACGTTCCAAAAATCAAATTGGTTATTTCGGTTGCCGGTTTTCCGTTCTGTAAAAATGAAATATTCGGTTGGTTCCTGAAAAAAAAAAGGTTAAATACGGAATTTGATTGATGAAAAAGCAATATTTCTGTCAACAGAACATACCACATTAAATCTATGCACCAAAACGACAATCAATGTTTATAGTAACATATCCATAGCATAGAACAATCTTTATTTACCTTATGAACCATAGACCATACCTAGAAATTTTTCCATTCTTGATTGTTGTCTCGTCTATATTCTATGGGTCATAAAGTAAATCAAGATTGTTCTATGCTATGGATATGTTACCATAGAACATTGACTGTCATTTTGGTGGCAGAAAGATTGCTTTTTGATCAATCAAATTCCGTAATTAATCTTTTTTTCAGGAACCAACCGAATATTTCATATTTACGGAATGGAAAACCGGCAACCGAAATAACCAAGTTGATTTGCGGAACATATCTTATATAAATTTCACACTAACAATGAAATCAGGAATCCCAACTGAAATTTCAGCCAATCAGAGACGATCTTAACAAAACCCTATGTTCTGAACGAATTATCTTGTTTGAGGAGCTGAAGCATCTTTTACGGATATTTATAAATAACGCGAACCTTATCATGTCGAATTTATCCTGAAATTATCGTTCCCCACTGATAGTAAATTTGTGAAGAAAATTGTGGGTTGGCAACTTGGGCCGAAGTCATCTATTGATGCCTTTCCATAGCTACTTCGTGACAAATCATCAAATCAGAACGAAATTACTCTACTTTTGAAGTGATGAGATTCGAAATCTGTTGAACTTGCTCAACACCCTTTGCGTTATCAACTAGAACCGGAAAAAATGAAAACTTGTTTCACATCTCGAGAACAATATGGAAAGCCAACATCTGTGCCACATTTCCATGCTCAGATACATTTTCTTTAAGAACATAGAGCATTTTGTTGTGTGTTAAGGTAATGTATAATAAGATAAGTTTTGAACTCACCTGACTTGACCGAACAATGGATGTGTGCCCTACTTTCGTAGTAGACCCAGTCGAAGCCCGCTTCGACTGCCAATCTGGCCAACATGCCGTACTTGGAACGATCCTTGTCAGAAGTCGTGAGATCCACTGCCCTTCCTTCGTAATGGAGGGAGTCTGGAGTGTGGTAGCCTTCCTCGTCCCAACCTTCAGTAACCACCAAATGGACTCCTGGCCACTGATTCATCACAGAAATAGCTAAAGTGTTAAGTTTTTCTTTGCAGCGCTAGAAAAAAGGGTTGACTTTAAAATCGGTTCATTTCAGAATTGAAGATTATAAGTGGTATAAAACAACAATAATCCGTTGTTAAATACAGATTATATTCATTAGAATTTGAAGTTATGGTTTTCAATTGTTGTAAGGATCACTAAGCTTTCACAAGGTTTTCTTTTAATTCGATAATTTACGCGCTTGCTTTGAGGAACAGTGCTTGATCATGTGCCAAATATCTATACTTTCCAAATTTGAAGCCGAAAACTGTCTTGAACCATTAGTTCGGACCTCCCGAGGAAGAATCCTTGTTCTGAATCAATGATTTCCGGCCAGAAGTTAAGAAGGGTTAAATCGGCCGAGCGGTTCCGGAGTTATACTCCGAAATTTCGAGGATATTTTCTCAGTATCTCAAGAAGTGCTGAGGCGATCAGATTTAACCTTTGTGATGACTCAACTTAGTGCAAAATTTTGTACGGTGTTTATCGTTGAAAAGTTTGAGAATTTCGAAAATTTCCATTTTTTTTCGGATACTATTATCAGCTATCGATGAGATTTGGCACTGACCTTGAATTTGACATTTCACATCAGAATTTCGAATTTCAATTGGCGTCTGAATTTAAGATTGCAGCGCCACGGTGGCCAGATTTAGAACCTTGGATACAGACATAGATTTTGTTGGATTTGTACTGTTTGTTAGTGTTTGGTTTGATAATTTTTGATTTCGCGATTTATCCAAAGTTTTTTTAGACTTTATAGTTGACGAGAGTAATACTGGGAGTACATATTCCATTCTTATAAAGTAGGTATGTATCATTGTTCAATCTTATTGAGTGTAGCAACTCTAAAATTACGGGGATATCTCCAAGGTTAGACAGTATTTCAATATTATTTATTTTCAGATCCAAATGGCAAGGTTGACTTTGGTGGATTTCTTAGGCCGTCTTAAAAGTTGAAGAACAGGTATTAGTCTATTATACCAAAAAGTATTGTAAAACATACTTTTTGGTATAATAGACTAATACTCATAACTTTGTTGTATTTGTATAGCGAAGAACTAAATACTCAATATATTGTGAATAAAAAGAATACATTCATATAAAACTAATGCTACTTGTATTGTTAGTCTTATTCATTATGGATTGACAAATAAATTTTCCAACACTCATATGATTGGTCTTGAAAAAGCTGTAATAAATATCCCTTGTACTACTTTGCTCTCATCAGCAGAAGCACTTTGAGCGAACAGTATTCATCACCAGATGTTTCCTTTGTTGAGACTCTTTTTTTTCAATAGGTAGTCAGTTCTATCACTAAAACATTTACGTTGTTCCTTAATGATCAGTTCAACAGGCAGATTTCTGGAAGGCAGAGCATTCCCCTTAAGTAAATTTCTCTGCTTGGATTAGGGATCTGGAAAAAAATTGTCTTCATGAATGTGATCTAATATTTCATGAGCAATTCGTGCCTACCTCTATAAAAATGATCATCATCTGTAAAATCAAGGTAACAGACTCTCATAAATCTTGTTTGTTGGTTTTTATCGATTCTTCAACACTTTCAGGCTCGACTTGTTGAAGGAAGTATCTTTCACCCTTACTCGAAATTTTTCACCGGGCTGTGGAATTCTATGGGAAGGGACATTTGAGTTTGCTTTTCCTCAGTAGAAGCACTTGTAAAATCACACAAACGCCAAGAAAAATGCATCAACTTTCTCATTTTCTTAACATTTCTTTTAACTTGTCAATGATGATGTCTGTACCTCGGGTTACTCGCATAGCCACCAGAGGGAGTAGCTCTTATCTTCATTCGCCAATACGATCCGATATTTACTGTCGGACATATTGGGAAAAAATATATCAAATTTCGTTGTTATCTGAAACTTGAGGTACCACTGATGCGATCAAACTGAAACCTTTTAACTTGTTGAACAAAACCGACGAGCAAGGTGTTCTGAATAATGTGAGGATCATAGCGGTGAGAAATTAAAGAAACTTTTAATCGAAAATCGTTGAAATTTTATTCGGAAAATATTAATCTGAATTCAATGGAATCTGGAAATGAATTTCAAGTCACTATACTACAACACTGCACTAAATTTCAGTTCATACATGCTTTTTGAAATTTTGTTATTTATGTTATTTACCCAATATTTCAAGAATAACTGATGCTCTTAGATTTAATTTTCTCACTTAGTTGTAGAATACCATTGCACAACTTTATACGAAATTTCGAGATCAAGAGCCTTGAAATATTTTGGGTAGTATTGAGGAGTGAATTTAAAATGAGCCGCTCATGCTAAATATTTGTTTGAGGCAAGATCGAAATGAATTCTGAAGCGTCAAAAGAACTTTGCTTTTCTCGTAATATACCAAGAACCTGACGCCCTGATACAAACTATACTATACCAAGGTTCAAAGAAGGACAATACTGTGATAGTACAACTGAATTTTGTAACGTCTTGTCGTTGCTTAAATATTTTACTTCAGTTTCGAAACATTGATTCACTGAATCACTAAAGAAAATATAAATATAAAGAATACATGTCACAAGTTTTTCACTTTCTTCCCAATATTTTATTAGATTTCTAGTTCGAAATGAACAATTATGGATCTATTGGAGATGATTCCCCAATAAAGGGGCCTGTAGCGTTCTTCGTTTATCTGAGGATCTGAAAATCATCGCTTGGAGGACTGAACCTGGTCGAAAGACCCTCTCGGTCATGAGCAAATGTAGGTAATATTATTTACTGCTTCCTTCTGGTTTTCTGTCCCTCTTTCTGTTTCAGATATTCAGGTCGATTCTGTTTGCATATTGCTATGAACCTTGCTATTCTAGTCATATTGCTATCTTTCTAATTTATAGCAATATGGCCATGATGTTACGTATTCTGTTTAGAGTATTATAGCAATGTTTGTTATGAATTTTGTCATAACAATATTGCTATCAAAGGCTTCCATAATTGGTGATTTTACAGCTGACAACACTGTATTTTGTGACTTTAGAACTACAAGGAAGATGAAAATAACCCCGTGAGTTTTCTTTATGGTTTCCTTAGAATATAGAAATTCTATATTCTATGATGGTTTCCTCTGAATAAAGAACATTCTTTATTCAAAGATGGTTTCGCATACATAACCTCTATCTACGGCTTTCTTTATTCATGTAAACATCGGCATAAAAAATGTTAGGAAACGAAACGAGTCAAATTGACCAATAACGAATTTCCTGGATACCAATAAAATATTGATTATCAGAAATCGAATGCAGCAATTTTATTCAGGCGTTAATAATTCGAAATCCGATAAACTTTTTCGTTGGCACTTCAAAGGGATTGCTGTTGTTGAAATGATTAGAATAATCATCTCAGCTGTTGCCTATGCCTGTATCTTAGTCTGAGAATTTTCCTTGAAATTAAATAATATTCTAGAGAACCTTTAACACATTTCCATTAGCATATACTTTTTTTTATTCATGGAAACATCGACTTATTCGAAAATGTTATGAAACAGAAAAACCAATTAAAGTCAAAGTGACCTATTTCCTGGATACCGATAGAATTTTGGTTTCCAGAAATCAAATGCAGCAATTTTATGCAGGCGATAATTCGAAAATCGATGAACTTTTCTGTTGGGAATTCAAAGGGATGGCTGTTGTTGAGATCATTAGAATAATCAGGTCAGCTGTTGCTTACTATGCCGGTAATTTGGTCTAAGAATTTTCCTTAAATTAAATATTCTAGAGAACCTTGAACAAATTTCTATTAGCACATTCTTCCCTTTCTTCAATATTTTAGAATTCTTGGAAGAAATAATACTGAAACAAATGGATCTTTGTTAGATTTCCTTTCTAACTTTTCTTGTTATGAAGCATAGCAAGTACTATTTTGAGGTTGCTAAGGTAGCAATATTGATAGCAAGATTCTTGTTAAAGTGACAGATCATATTGCTCAAAATCGTTGATACGAATACCAATTATTCCAATCTTGTTATGATAGCAATATCTTTTTCCTAGCAATATTGCTATTTGCAAACAGAATCGACCTGATTATGTCGAGATATTTTGTCGAAATGAATTCAAGATGACGAAAAAATTATTTTCCAATGAAAAAGATCCATCTTCTATAAATTACTACACTTTTACGGGGAGACAGAATTTTTCCTGAGGTTTTTATCTGTGCTCTTGTATCATACGCAAAAATTTATGGTACCCCGTTTACATTTCCTCTGCTAACACTGTGATATATCAAAGAATGTAATGCTCGTTCTCAAGATAACCATCGGCGCGATGTTGGGAGCTTTCACGCGTTCTTTCAAATTCGTTGACAAGGTTGGATTTTTTGATCTATTGAGGAAATTCAATATATTTTTCAGAACTATTGTTGGATATTTTCTTCGAAATGTGTGCTTAATTTCATATAAATCTGATGAATTACCTCCCAACATCTTCATCGATTTTAAATACTGTATCACTCAACCGCAGGTGCTTTGTTAATTTGATTCATCCTAAGCCTTTGGTGAAACTTGTATCAACCTACTGACAGAAAGAAGTATGAACTTTCTTTGACACCAACTTTCGATACTTCCTTGGCGGTAGATAAAATTCAAAACCTGAAAGATATTATTTGCCTGTACCCAAATTCAAGTTTTTCTCACGTTCATAAATAGCCAGTTTAACTAGTAAAATATAATATTTCAGTTTGCTCATTTTTTATGGTTTATTATAAAACCGATCCCAATACACTATGATTTTACAAGGTCCTGTCTTGTCATCGAAGAAATATCATAAAATCCTTCGGAACCTTTGGTCCCTTTGCACCTTGCACACTTCCTTAATCAACATAATCTGTTTATGACCTCTCTGTGACGCTTTATCTTCAGAAAAGAAGATAAGAGTATATCCTCCCTCAGTAATTGTTCCCGAATTTTGTATCTTCTGAAAAGAGCGATGATTATGACATCCGGTATTCCGACCAAATTTACAGGTGTGAACGTGCCGAGTAATAATTTGCTAGGGATTTTATATCCCTCTTATTTTTATGAACTGGACAATGGTAGTACCTATCTACTTACCTGCAATTTTTGGAGTGGGTTGAACCGTAATAACAAAATATGTTCCACTTTTTCGTACCGAATTTTTCTTTAATACCTGAACTATGGCAGTTGAAAATACGGTTCGAAGTATTTAGACTAGAATCAATTTGATTAAGAGCGAACAATACCTCGATTAAAAATGGTTGACAAAAATTGTAAGAATGCGCACTTTTTCATATTCAAGAATTTTCGGGAAAATAAAAACTGAAATGCTGTAAAAATGGAAAAATAACTAACATTGCACATTCTCATTGAATTTTTAGTACAACCCAAGAAAAAAAAATCAAAAATATAATCACTGAATCCTTCAGAACGATACCCCGTTTTCTCCTAAATTTCATGCATTTCCAATATTTCTCGAGGTTATTGGAAAGGTTGAATTAGGCAGACACCAGGAAGGTATATGGTATATTGACCTTGAGATATTAACGAGGTTTAATGAAACTCGTATGTGGCTGTGTTGCCTGGCCATAATTAACCAACACGTGGTAGTGTTTTCTCTTAAGTTTTGATTGTTCGATGAGAGTCTGACAACTCATTTCATTCGAATGAATCAGACCACAGTGTAAATTCTAAATAATTGAAGATATAATATTCAGAATCAATTTTCTTATCTAGGTTAGGAAAACCTATAGTAGACTGAAATAAATTTCTATCATGTGAAATTACATGATAACAATGTTACAAGTTTCTAAGAGAAATAATGTTACATCCAAATCTGTGGACTATGATGTTTACTTCCGGGTGATGAACCTACAATAACTATACCCATACAATATAAATGATTATAATTATGGTGTGAAACTTTTCAATTCTATGATCCCTGATGCCGAATTCATGGTCGAATTCAATTGTGTCTCTCGACCCGTGAAATTTTACATGAATTGACATTTTACAACCATTAAGTACCAGATTTCAATTCGATCGAATCTTAATTTCAGCAAATATTGGAGAAAATCAGATTCAGATTCAGTATTACTTTGGAATTATTAGGCAGGTTACCCATTGATGTATTTCAAGTTCTTTATTGTCATTTTGGCCATTTTTCAAATAATCAAAAAGAGAGATTTTTCAGCTGAAATTCGAATAACTTCAGAAGGATCCAGGATCAGATTGGGTGAACAAAGTGAAATGAACAAATTCAACTCTCGCGAAGATAAGAGTGGGTTCAAGGCCTGAACTGGTTGTTGAATACCAGAAGCCAGAAGCTGCTTACTTCACATAATTTTCTCTTTGTTTTCCATATAACTCTAGAAATTCTAAATTCTCCCGTAAAGCGGTGGAGATTCGTTTTTGGGATAAACATAAAATATTTTCCTATTTTAGTATGTATGTCAATTTCTCTTTCAGTAATGAAATGTTCGAGATTAAAATAGTTTTTTCTGAAAGAAAGCTCGAGGAATATTATTTTTCCACAAGCTACTTTCATTTCTCTTCAATGACTTCAAGAGAAATGTTATGAATTCTGGAAATCCACACACTTAAAACGAAGAGTATAAGAATTCAGAGAGACATCCAACATTTGTTCTTATTCGAATAGGAATACTGCAGGAAATAAAAGTGAGATTTTGGCAGACGTAGTATTCGAAATTCAAAACCTTAAATTCGAGCCATCCAAATATTTACAACTTGGGTATTCAAAGGCCCAAAACTAAGTTCTCAACTATCCTTCACAAAATATTATGACTCGATAATGAAAAGTAGAATATCTTTGTTCGGACATTATCAACGGTAGCCGAATTTTTTCTGATCTAATTCAGTAAACAGTAGTTTCTTCGAACCAGTAGTTTTACAATCTTTCTTTTCATCGACTTCGAAAAGTTATATAGCACCTCAATAAGCTCCCTGTTGGTTGTTTATATTGTGTGAGATCACAATATTTTGGACCCTGTCAAAATATCACGGAAAACTATTCAAATGTATACTGAAGCACGTGAAATCGATTTCGGGTGTGCAAAAGGAGTTCGTAAGGAAAAGGAAGTATGAAGTGTCACTGTGGAGATAAATGAAAGGTGCACAATTCGTTTCACTTGTCTCTTTGTCACCTAAAAAGGTTTCTATTTGGCCCGGTCTCGGGTATCCCATTGAAATCGAACGAAGAAACACCGAATGGAATCGTCATAATGAAAATATGCTTGTATCGAATTGCTAACAGGACTTCGACATGTTTGATTAGTTTAAGGTTTCTTCAGACTTGACCAGTATCGAAGTTAATTGGGATTTGGTTTCTCAGAAGGACATACAGAGATGACAATATGAATGTTTATGGTTTCCGTATTTTGAGATGAAAAAAATTATAAAAGGAGGGAAAAGCTGCTACAAACTGATTCAAAAAAGCGACAGCGCGGTGCTATAAAATTCAAAAATTGCAGTGACTTGATGCTAGGATTTTTTGACCGCTATAGTTCAGCAGCCTCTTCACGCCTCTAATCTTCCAAGATGATTCTAAATCATTCAATCATTATTACTTTTTTTGAAAGCTTCATACTATAATTACAGAGCTGTCATCCATCCAGATACCGTGCCGGCCCAGCGCTAGTTAGCTCTCAGATAAAACCACTGCCGATCTTATTGTTTCCTTATGATTCTGAAGAAATTCGTTCCACTTTCAAGCTATCATTTTACTACCAAGAATTAGTTTTCAACCCGAGAGAATCGTTTCACTATATACAAATAAGACTTCTGACTTGTCCCTCTCAGCAGTTTTCAGATCACTAAAGCTTACTATTGCAGAAATCGATAAATGAAAATTTGTAGTGCCCATTATGTCAGACCAGCTGATTGGCCATTCATCTATGATTATCCCTATGGAATTATCCTATAGAGACTTTCAATTTCCTGGGAAATGTGTGATCCAATTGTGTCGGTTCATTTGATACACTGGCGAAAACACTGCTTTAGGTGAGGTGCCTGGATGGATGACCTCCATCCATCTCGAAGCATTTGGAATATAGTTCCAGGAAATCAGTCGTAATCAAATATCGGTTACATTATATTATATTATATACGAAGTTGGGTTCCCATTATGCAACAAATACTACGTAATAACATTTTTTACTGTTTTGCGAATTATTTATTTTGAAACAAAAATGATGAGAGAATATGCAGAACGATTCAAAAGTACTCTGACAAACTTGAGAAGGTGATTTCTTACAACATTCCAATATGAATTGTTCAAATAAATAAATGTCCGGAAACGGTCTGTTTCCAAGATACAAGGTGTTAATATTTTAATGACCTCTTTGAACCGGGAAAATGGTGAAAGAATAGGTGGCTCCCCCTACAAAATACCAAAACGACTTACTTAAACGTCGAATTCTTTCCTAAGCATTCTTGTGAGAAATTCAAAATAATGGTAAAAACTTCAACACGTATCGATTATCAGACTTGAAATTTTCTAAGAACCTCTCAATACCAATTTTCGTTTAATTTAGGACAGTATTTCGAAAGTTATTTAAAAAAAAGATAATACAAAATAAAACTTTCACACCTTGTAACTTGGAAACGCAACGTTTTCTGATATATATTTATTTGTATATTTGTATTTTAATATTGTGGGGAATCACCTCCTGAAGTTTCTCAAAGTACTTTCGAATCACTATGTATATCTATTACATATTTAACATACATATTTTATTTGTAAGATGCTAAGGTTAGACTTCGATTATAATACCAAGAAATATTTGAAATCTCAAAAAGTACCTATGAGTTTTTCATCTTCATATTCGTTGTTTTCGATATATTCATAAAATATTACGAAAGCAAAAAAAAATATTGATGTGAAAGTTAAGTTTAAGTAGGAACTGAAAAATCTCTATAGTAGTCTATCTTGTTAGCTAAAGATTTTAAAAACTAATCTTTAGCATTCCATCCATCGACTTACACAAGCTTTCTCATTGTTGTCAATTTCACAAAAAATCGTAAATTTTACTGTCGCTGCTGTTATAACGAATTAGGATAATACTCATTTCAAAGATCTCATTTTCAATGAAATCGGCAACCTTTAACAAGACTTACACCACAGCACAACGAGTCAATATCGATGAAATCACAAAAAAGATCTCTTTCAAGCGTGTTAGGAAGCATAACCAAAAACCACTTTTTCTATTAAATCACTCCTTCGAGTTGACTTGGGCAAAACTAATCCAAAAAGGTTCTTTAGAAATTCAGCCAGGCTTACCGTTGTAATCCTTATCTGCAAATTGCTTAACCACTTAACCGTATACATGTAAGCTTTTGTATAGATAAAGAAGCCAGGCTCAATCATAACAAACTGAAAACAACTTCTACGGTTCGATTATGAACCAATTGAACGAAAAATTGAATAACTGAATGAATTGAGGGTTGCTCTTTTCAGGTTTCTGCTTGCATCGGATTGTGTGAACTCGGTAATGTGAATGTTCGAGGTAATTTTTTTTTTTGAGAATTATTTCAACTATAAATTGAAGGTCACTACTTCATTTCGAACGAGTAGCAAGGGCATTTTAATTTCAGGATCTCATAGCAACTGGATTGCGGCGTTTTTTTATGAGAGTTTCTGCAAGAAAAATTTGACTACGGATTCTTTATGCAAAACATTTCGAGATGCATTCGTTTTTTTGTGCGCATGTTCTGGGGAACATCGTGCATCGTTTTGTCCAAATGTCTGTAATTTTCGAAATTTGAGCCGAAAATGGTCTCAAACGACTAGACTGGACTCACTGATGACGAATCTGCAGTTAAAATCGATTCTGTTACGAGCGTACGGAGGAATCTTTCTACTTCAAAATTTCAGGGTTGGTTGAATTTCAAAATGCGAAGATTAAGTTCGTTCATAGTTATAGCTATTTGAAGGTTTAGGGATATTTCCCTGATATATCGAGAACCACTGAAGCGATTGAATTGAAACTTGGTGGTTAGATGAAGCACAAGGTCACGCAACTTCTCGTGAAATCTTCTTGAGATCATGCTGTCAGTAAATTTTGTAAAAAAAATTTTTTTTAATTTTTTTCCGATAATTTTTTTTCTCGGAAACTATTCATTATAGTCGAAATAAATTCGGTCATAGCTCGAGCTTCATATTGCACAGCAGTGCACCAAATTTCAGTTCGGATGGATCCTTATTCTTGAAGATAATTCGAAAAAATATGTAAGTTGTTTTTTTTCAACAAATACTTTTTCAATCATAATGAAATCTGGCAGCTAGTTCGGAAATGCTACAAAATTTCGTGATAATCGTGTCATGGGAACAATTAAAAAAAATAAAAAATTTTTTCAAATATTCGATATTCTTTCATCTTCTGATAATAATATCTTCAGGAATTTCTGTATGAATATTCGAATTTTCATTTTTCGATGAAGTAATGGATTTCAATTCGATCTAATTTTTTCTTGGAGATATTGGAAAAATAAAATTTTGAATGGGTATATCTGCGGAATAATTCGGTGGATTTTACCCATTCACGAATCAGATCTGCATAAAATGTGAACAATGCTATGTGGACAAAACTCCTATCCACATTTCCGCATTTGGTCGCCCCGATCGAAAAATTTTCATCCCTGCAAAAAATATGTTTCCTTAAAAGAATTCAATTTGTTGTCAAATATGGCGGTTATGGAGTTCACGTCACCTGCACGTGATACTGTTTGCTCTTAACTTATCTTGGTAACCCCAATTTTCTCGAAAACAGCCGAATATTTTTTCATCGTGTGAACGGAGCTTTCTAAAAGTCAATGTCAACCCATTGTTTTCTATTTTAAACCGTTAGCGATCTGTAAAGTGTTTCATGTGAATTCTATGCCATTTATTGTTTTGCATTGTGACAGTATGCCTTGATTTGGAGACATATAAATAATTTTGTTTTTGAATTCGGTAACATTGTATCAAATTATTTCTCGATCAGTATATTTAATGAGTAATGAATTTTATTGATTATTATATATTTTCCTGATTTCATTAAAAGTTACCTCGGCGAGATTATCGACATTTCCACCTTTTTACTTTTTGAAGCTTTTCAATTTGATTTCCATATGACCCAAAAGGTTTTATTTTCCCTCTTTCTGTTGTTCAAGAGGGCCATCACAAACGAGGGTTCCTTATTCATTGTAAATGCGGATCCTGGGACGCACTTGAGGATACTGGAACTATCGAATACAAAATAATTCATACCATTTTCGACATCAAACTTCATAGTGGAGATTCGCTCCCTAGATTTTTTTGCTGAAAATGTTTCTTTATTGTTTTGCAAAATTTCCCCCAGTGTTGAAAACATTTTTCAGTCCGAGATATTCAGCTTCATCTTCACCAGAGATTAAAAGAATTTCCATCAATTAATCATCCTTTTTGAAGTTTTTCAATGCGTATTTTCGATAACCGAAAATTTTCTATTTTTCAGGGCTATTTTCGATTTTCGCTCTCAAAACGTGAAGAAAAATTATTCAAAATCAAATTGTAAATAATCATTTATAAATTGCGGGATTAAAACTATCTTACAAAGGTAGTCTAAATCCCTAAATCCACGAGGACGATTTTTATGAATAATAGATTTTAATCAATTTCTAACAGTTCTTTTCCAGAAGATCCAGAGTTGTGTTAATAAGTCATTTTGTTTTAGTTACTCGCTCGAAATGTATTTATGCCTCATTTTATTCGTGATACATCATCACGTATATGTCTCCAAATCAGGGCATACTAACTATCAGAATACAGAAGGAAAAAATGAAATAGAATTACAGATACGTTGCAGATCGGTTCAGAAAAAAAAAACATTCGGAATGAGAGGAATCTTTTCAGACCTTTTTTACACCTTCGAACTAATCATCAAACTCTCTTTCAGTCACAGTTTAAACTGTATCGGCGTAGTCCTTTAACGCGAGATCTGTTTATGGTTCACGTTAACGCTTTGACAAAAGAACAATCGTCTCTTCAGAACGATCAAAAGTCATATCGAAACCGGAAGATAACTATAGTTTACACTGCTTTGACAACAAACCAGAAAGCCGCAAAGCATTGTAATAGTGTCCATCCTCGGGGTGGCCCTCACAATACCTGCATCAGATCTCCTAAATGGACAAACACTGACTGTGTACACATCTATCCATTAGTCTATTTTAAATATATTGCCTCAAAATGAATAGGTACACATATAAAGACCAAAGGGCGCCGCAACGGCATTCCTCTTTCTGTTGGACAAGAGGACCATCACAAACGGAGGTTTCTTGTTCATTGTTAAAGGCGGATTCTGGGACGCACTTGAGGAAACTGAAACTATCTGGGGAGAATAATATATTTCTAGGTCGATTGGAGGTTGGCTGGACCTACAAACCGAAATTGTGTCTGAAGGATGTGAAAGCAGATTTATCATTTGTACAATTTTTATTATTCAAGGTTTCTGAACTGTGTTAAGTGTACCTTTTGTGACTGCATACAAAAAATTCCGGTTTAACATTTTCTTAAATATTAACCTTAGTCATTGCCAGAATTTGACCTCTTCGAAGAAACCAGTAAAAATTCTAGGAAAGCACCACCGTGAAGTGCTTTTGCTCACATTTTCGTTCGTCTCTTCGTCCTCCTAACCCGTTCATCTGAAGAAATTATCGGAGCTCGTGTGATGAAATTTTCGCGCGGGTTGATGGCGCAAAATTTAAAAATCTAGATAAGCACCGCCGCGAAGGCAGCAGCTTTTGCGCGCATGTTCAATGTAGATGCCGCTTCGGCAACGAATTTGAACACGCGCACAAAAGCTGCTGCGTTCACGGCAGTGCTTTTCTAGATTTTTTCTCGATAAATGACCGTATTTCAATCAGATCTAATCTGTATTTTTGGAAATATTGGAAAAATAAAATTTTGAATGGGTATATCTACGGAATCATTGGGCAGATTTTACCAATTCACGAATTCGACCTTCGTTATTGATCCGCAAACCTACTCTACAAATTTAACTTCCGAAAGAAACTCGATATTTGTAGAGAAGGTTTGGACCTTAATTAGGAAGGCCGAATTTGTGAATGCGTAAAATCCACCCAATGATTCCGCAGATATACACCCATTCAAAATTTTATTTTTCCAATATTTACAGAAATACAGATTGGAAAGAATTGAAATCAGGTACTTCATCGAAAATAACAGTTCGGAGGTTCATACAGAATTTAATGGAGATAATATGACAGGAAGATCACAGAATATTAAATATGTATTTGAAAAAAAAAATTTTTAATTTTTTAAAAATTGTTCTAATGACACGATCATCACGAAATGCTGTAGGAAGTTGTACTTCAGCATCTTCAAACTATGTGCGAAGTTCCATCGTGATTGAATCAGTATTTCTTGAGTTATACCGAAAAAAACAACAATATCGGGAAGAAAACCACGAAATTTCATATATTTTTTCCCAATATCTCCAAAACTAATAACCGTATCGGATTGAAATTCGGTACACTACTGTGGAATATGGAGTTTAGAGTTGGCGCCGAATTGTTTTCAAACGTGATGAACAGTTCGCGAAAAAAAAATTTTTCCGGAAAAAATTTTGAAAAATTGATTCCTACATGATTTCGTTTAAAGTTGCGCGTTGCTGTAATTCAACTAACTTCCAAGTTTCGATCAAATCATTCCAGTAGTTTCTTAAAAATAAGATAACGTCAAAACTCCAAAACGCTTCAACTCCGCAACCGTTTGGCCGATTTCACCCATTAACTCAACCATCGTATTCCGAAATGCAACCTACCCTGAAAGTTTCAGGTTGATAGGATTCTCCGTACGACTATAATCGTGCATACGGACGGGTGGCCGGACAAAATCGGTTTTGACACCGGATTCGTCGTCCGTGAGTCCAACCTAGTCGTTTGAGACCATTTTCGGCTCTATCATGGAAAATTACGGACATTTGGACAAAACGATAGCACGCTGTTCCCCAGAACATGCAAGCAAAAATACAAAATTTGGAACTATGTAGGTTGAAAAGTTGAGGCTTTTATGTGCGTTTGAAATTTCAGTGCAAAATGAGGAAAATTTTTCGAACTAAAAAAAACCGAGGACATGCATTAAACTTGGTGGGAAATCGTTTGTTATTAGGTACGGATCTTATAAGTTTAGCTGGATCGCTCCACCCAAAAAGTTGGAACCAGAACTTTGTTACGGTTATGCTCTTGGGATTATCGTGCTATAATTTCGCCAAAATGTCTGTTATTTTCGAATTTTCAGCTGAAATTGTTCTTCCTTTATACTTCCGCGAACTACAGATGTGATCGGATTGAAATTTGATAATTAGTTGTATAACACTGACGTGTAACTGCTGGCGATTTTGTAGGGATCATATCATACCGATTTTCTCCGAAATAATTGGAAAAATACTGATGGAAATATACAGTGTGTCCACGGATTGGGTGCCGGTAAGGTGTAAATGACGAAAAATTTTCGAGTTAGACTCTGATATTTTGGGAATCGCTCCTGCTTGGTCTCAAATTAAGATGTTGAGAAAATGTGCCAAATCAATTAATATACAGGGTGGTTTAGAGCTGATTCAATGAAAATTTTCGAGAATAAAGTGCCTTTGTTTAAAAAAATATCGAGAAAGTTTATTGAGAAAAGTTGTTCGGAATGATTTTCAGATAAATCAGCCTACCTTGACTTTATAAGTTGGTCATGAACATTTTGTTAATCCAATATGTGAGATATTTTGTCATGATCAAAAATACAAATTTTGACACTATTTTTTTAACAGGGTTACGTGATACCGCAGCATTTGGCCAGCGTTCATAGAATTGTCTTATTACTCCCTGATACGAAATGTCTGCACCTAAACCGTAGCACTGCACAATAAACACTCTTTGTTCTATGGTCGACATATTTTAACTGGAAAATTTTCGTTTATGACGAATAAAATTTACGTTTTCAGTCACGTCTGGCATTTGTAACCATGGATATTATCAAATATTTTCATAACCTATTTACAAAATCAAAGTTGATCGATTGATCTGAGAATCGAGATTTAGGCGTCCGTGTCTTTTGATTCTTAACAACTTTTCTCAATAAACATTCTCCATATCTTTTAAAACAAAGGCACTTTATTCTTAACAATTTTCATTAAATCAGTTCTAAACCACTCTGTACATTAATTGATTTGGCTCATTTTCTCAACATCTTAGTTTGAAAACAAGCAGGAGCGATTTCCAGAATATCAGAGTCCAGCTCGGAAATTTTACGTCATTTACACCTTACCGGCACCCAATCCGTGGACACACTGTATATATGAAACTTAGTGAAAAGTTGTTGATACTCGAATTGAGCATTTATAATGATCGTGTTATTGGAACAATAAAAAAATATACGAAATTTCACGAATTTGAACAACCGCACAAAAGCTGCCGACCATAGGTGTTTCAGAAAAAGTAACTAACAAGCGTTTATGAGGTCAGGAAATGGTGAAGGAAATTCAATCACCTTCATTGCATTTCTAGAATGCCGGCAAGAGTTTTTCATGACTATGAATCCGTTTTGTCACCAATATTAACGAAAACATCGGACGAATATTTCTGCAGTTATACCGATTTCTCTCTAACACGTAAAAACCTTCCGTATATCGAAATTAAACATTCGAATTGTTACCCACCCTCTCTTTCTTCACCTCAACATAATATCAAATTAAGTTTTTCTGTAAACATCATTTTGTCCGAAAATCTCTCCTACAAATATTCTGACCCGCCAAAAATTCGAAAAATTCATACATTTGCACGCAATAGGCAATAGAGAAAACCAGAAATATCTATTGAAGAAAGAAATAGTAACAAAGCAAATTGTATATGAAACTTCTCAAGAAGATTGTGGTAAAGCTTGTTTCATGATGGCACTCTATCTGTGGGTTCTTCGAAGCGGATAGCGTGAACCCTGCGCATTCCTCGGAGGTAACAGACTTGAATTCTTTCAATCGGAATTCACCTCATTTTTGAACAAAAGTATCCCATTATAATAGGATCACTAACAGAATTTTGATTCTCCATTTCAATTAATTAGTTTGAGATTAAATAATTATAAAAAGCTTTTTGGGATTTTAAGGAATGCCTTTACGTTCTCGAGCTCCAAAACATTCCATGAAATTAGCGAAAAATCATAAGTGTTGACCGTAAACGCTTTTACTTTCGGAAGAATGAACTTAAAATCTTGACATTTTCTATGGTTTTGAACGCGACAGTTCAGTTGGTTATTGAACGAAATGCATCCAACGGTTTCGGAGGTTTTGCTTTATGGACAAGTCAATGCATACAGAACTGAACTAATTTAGAGTTGGTTCACAGTTTAAATTTACTAATATGGAGGATCATGACATTATATCGTGACCAATATTCAAAAATGAAATTTCGAAATTTTAAAATTTACCTAGGTACGAAAAGTGAAAGTTTAAAATTGTTTCTTCCTTCGTGAGGGGTATCAGTACAAGCAACAGTCGTCTGTTGAAAAAAATATCGATATTGCGCTAAATATTTTATCTCAATAGTCGGGGTCGCAATTACAAGGTAGTGAAATTTAAGCAAAATGGTGCCATAAGAATACCTATAGAAGGAATATAGTTATATGCTTGGACTAACATTTTTAAGAAGACAATAGAAATAATGTTGAATTTATGGCCAGACTGACCATAATATTACTTATCTTCCAATCATTGTAAACAAGAAATATAAAATAGCATTGGACAAAACTTTAAAATTATTGTTGAATCTAATGAAAATATAATGAGAATCATTGATCTCATTCTCATTTCCCGCTTTTGTTTCGATCTGGCAATACTGGCCGGGCATCCGGAAATTAATTCTTGACTTAGTTTTTACGCGTTTGTTCTAGGAAACAGCGCGTTATCATTTCTTCATAATGTCTGTTATTTTCGAATTTTTCCTGAAAATGGGCTCAAACTATTTGGTTGGCCTCACTAATGAAGAATTTGGTCAAACTCTCGAAAGTTGAGCAGAAAATGGTCTTAAAAAAGATTGGATTGAACACCCTGAAGAAGAATCCGTTGTCAAATTCAATTCTGTCCGTTCGACCGTCCAATCCGTATGTGGTTCAGAGTTCAAATATCTTAGTTAAACTCGTTAATGGGTGAAATCGGTCGAATAGTTTCGGAGTCAATTCGATTTGAAATTTTGAGGTTAATTCCTGGATATCTCATGAGCTATGTACTAACTGGATCAGGTTGGAACTTTGTGAGCCGTTTTGGAATAGCAATGCACAACCTACTGCATAATTTCGTGCGGATCTAGTGGTCAGAAAATGAGAAAAGTATATTCAAACTTTCGATGAAAAAGTTTTTATTCTTCCGAAGATATTCATAAGATTTCAACGAATTTGCCGCAAACCTCAGAGTCAGTATGGAACAGCATCGTTCCAAATGCCAATAGGTCTCTTGCATGAATTTTTTTTATCATTGGAATCGAATATTCTATCCGTAAGACCACGAGAAAATGCTATTTTAAATTTGGCTCCGCATGTCGGTTGTTTAAACGGACGAAGCTTCGCGGTTTCCGTAACGTATGGGGATATATTCACTCTCTCCCTCTTCTCGTATACTTTTCTGTCTAGCAAGCCAATAGACAGCGTCGGGCTGTATCGATCAGGGCATCGTGGAATAACGAGTGACGTAGGAGGCGAACTACCGCGTTTCACCCACTTTGGTTTTGCGTCCCGATTTGACGATTTTTAATACCGAATTATTCGAAATTCGCGAATTGTTGGAGTGTGAGATAACATACATTATGATTTTGTATCGATATAGAAAGAGATGAACCAATATTGGGACAAATTTATTCAAACATCTTGTTTTTTTTCGATCCGATCTTCAAGAAACTCGGTATCTAGTTGGCATATAATAATGCATAGTTTTGTACGGAATTCCGTTATGATCATGCCATTAGAACAAACAAATAAAATTCAGATATGCGGGCAAAAGCTGCTGACTTCAATTCTGAAGTTTTTTCACATAGATCCGTTGGTGAGATCGCCATTTTGTTATTCATATTTATAACTGTAGCTTGAACTGATCTAACCAATTGTAATATCCAAAAAATTGATTTCAGGACTAACAGAAAAAAATTTTAAGAAATCTTAATAATAATTTTTCATTTAATTTTTTTTATTGTAGAATCTATGGATACCCAACTAAGAGATGCTACTCGTAGTCGAACATACGGTATTCGTAAGCGTGTTAATCCTGAATGAGATCGGTTTACTAGAATCATAAAGAAAATATAGTGACAACCTGTTGACCGGTACGTTCTCAGCGCTACAGATTGTTCATTCACTGATTCGTCTTTAAAATCGGCCATCTTTCAATGGTTTGTCAAAACATCAACGTAGGCCAACGAATCATATTTCATTCGTCCTCTTGGTCTTCATATAAACCGGTATAATAAATATTTAATCAAAACGCGTCAGGCATTATGCATCGCAACGAACGCGAGTGGACTGCTTATCGGATACTTGATTTTTTTTCCAATGGCCTCTGCGGATACAGTTATACTTTAACTAGAAAATGCATAGAATATTATCTTTTTGCATTGTTATTTTCATAGCATTGCTTGGTAGTTGAAATGATGCCAAATTCGTTTGTGAACTCTTAACTTCAAAACTTTTATCGCAAAATTATCGAGAATGTTTATCGCTATATTTGTTCAATCAAGCGTTACAACAAGATGTGATTAATTGCGTGTATGGGGTAATAACTGCTGTTTGCGGGAGTTTATTATTTTAGCGTTTTATTTGTTGATTTATTATCTAGCTTGTTGTTATAAATTTAAATGCCTTTTCATCGAAATACGATTATTATCATAGATTCTATAATCAGTTAGTTTTCTTAATATCTTCCTTCGGAAAAATAACAATACTTGATTATTACATAATCGTTATTACGCCGGCTGTTTCATTTAGAAACCCGATGCATCAACCACAAGCAATTTTCAGAATATGCGTTCAAGGAAGAGTTTGGGTTTTGAAGCTTTTCTTCTTCTTCAAACGATTATTATCATAATTTTAAGTCATAAACAACGAAAATCATGCTAGCTGATTTTGTTATATTTATGGTGAATTGATTTTCTCAGAATTACGTACGTGTGAGTGGTACAGTGCATTCAAAAGCGGTCAGGGAGTTGTGGAAGATTTGTCCCGCTCCGTCAACTTTTTGAACCGAACAACGAAATCTTTAACTTGTCATTAAGTCTCCATTTGACTCAGACCAATACTTATGACGTATGTTTCTATTGATGAACATTGTGAGATAAAATTATGAACGAAAAAGCACCACTTCTCACTGAAGTGTATCGATTAAAGCTTATTTTGGGAGGATTTCCCATCGTTTTTATTATTTTTATGGGTTTTCACTCCCAATATCTGAAACAGAACTATGAAAAATTAAATAAAATTGTTTTTTTCATGGAAAACGCCCTTGAGGGTTGCAGTATTATTCTATTCGTCAAGGGCAGTTTATTGCAATACAGATGGCCTAATGAACAATACAGGAACAATACAAACGATAAAGAAAGCGGACTGTGACGTTTCAGGGTACAAATCTGACTCTTTCATCAGACAAAGCAGAAAATTTCAAGAATTATTTTCTTTCGATTTTTCGTTTTATTTTTAGTAGTTCTGTTTTTGACATTGGGAGTGAAAACCCATAAAGAATCTAAAAATGACTCACTGAAGTGATTTGAATCTGGTTGTCGAATTGAATAGTATTCATCAGCTGACTATATACAGTGTGTCCACGGATTGAGTGCCGGTAAGGTGTAAATGACGAAAAATGTTCGAGTTAGACTTTGATATTTTGGGAATCGCTCCTGCTTGGTCTCAAATTAAGATGTTGATAAAATGAGCCAAATCAATTAGTATACAGAGTGGTTTAGAACTGATTTAAGGAAAATTGTTAAGAATAAAACACCTTTGTTTCAAAAGATATCGAGAAAGTTTATTGAGAAGAGTTGTTTAGAATCAAAAGACACGGCTAAATCTCGAATTTCAGATAAATCGATCAACTTTGATTTTGTAAGTAGGTCATGAAAATATTTGATAATATCCATGGTAACAAATGCCAGACGTGACTTGAAACGTAAATTTATTAGTCATAAACGAAAATTTTCCTGTTAAAAACATGCTGACCATAGAACAAAGTGTGTTTATTGTGCAGTGCTACAGCTTAGGTGCAGACAGCACGAAAAATTTTCCATTTAGACTCTGATATTCTGGGAATCGCTCCTGCTTCTTCTCAAACTAAGATGTTGAGAAAATGAGCCAAATAAATTTATATACAGGGTGGTTCAGAACTGATTCAATGAAAATTGTTAAGAATAAAGTACCTTTGTTCTAAAAGATATTGCGAAAAGTTGTTCGGAATGACGAGCTGCTGCAGAAACTCAAGTTACAGATAAATCAGCCTACCTTGACTTAATAAGTTGGTCATGAACATTTTGTATACGTGAGATTTTTGTCATGATCAAAAATTTAAATTTTGAAACTATTTTTTTAGCAGGGTTACGTGGTACCGCAATATTTGGCCAGCGTCAATGGAATTGTCTTATTACTCCCTGATGATACGAAATGTCTGCACCTAAGCCGTAGCACTGCACAATAAACACACTTTGTTCTATGGTCAGCATGTTTTTAACAGGAAAATTTTCGTTTATGACGAATAAAATGTACGTTTCAAGTCACGTCTGGCATTTGTAACCATGGATATTATCAAATATTTTCATAACCTACTTACAAAATCAAAGTTGATCGATTTATCTGAATTTTGAGATTTAGCCGTGTCTTTTGATTCTAAACAACTTTTCTCGATAAACTTTCTCGATATCTTTTGAAACAAAGGTGTTTTATTCTTAACAATTTTCCTTAAATCAGTTCTAAGCCACCCTGTATATTAATTGATTTGGCTCATTTTCTCAACATCTTAGTTTGAGACCAAGCAGGAGCGATTCCCAGAATATCAGAGTCTAACTCGAAAATTTTTCGTCATTTACACCTTACCAGCACCCCATCCGTGGACACACTGTATATAAGAATTCCAGAACATTTCTAGACGAATATAATCAAGAAATTTCATTTTATATGGTGAATGCTGATCAATTCATATTGTTCATAAATGGATGCTTCATCCTTCAACAATCTGAGTGAAATACCTAGCCTAAAATAAACATAATTAATCGATATAGTATGAGTGTTTTAGGCTTTTACTACGGTTACTATGAGTTCTTCCTGATAAGTCAGAAAGCTGAATTACGTTGTTACGTGTTCAATCAAGTTCATCTGATAACGCATCATCAAATTCTGTTGCCAGTAAAAAGATATTGCTATCATAACAAGATTGGAATTATTGGTATTCTGATCAACGATTTTGAGCAATATGATCTGTCACTTTAACAAGAATCTTGCTATCAATATTGCTATCTTAGCAACCTCAAAATAGTACTTGCTATGCTTGAAAACAAGATAGGTTAGAAAGGGAAGATCCATTTGTTCAGAATTATTTCATCCAAGAATTAGAAAATAGACCTGAATGAAGATAAGGAAGTATGTTCTAATAGAAATTTGTGCAGGATTCTCTGGAATATTTCATTTTAAGAAAAATCCTTAGACAAAAATACCTGCATAGTAAGCAACAGCTGAGATGATTATTCTTATGATCTCAACATCCATTCCTTTGTATTTGAACTGCCGCATTTGATTTCTGGAAACCAATATTCCAGGAAATTGGCCAGTTTGACTTTAACCGGTTTTCCTGTTCATAACATTTTTGAATAAGTCGATGTTTATATGAATAAAAAAAGTATATGCTAATGGAAATGTGTTCGAGGTTCTCTTGAATATTCAATTTCAAGGAAAACTCTTAGACGAAAATACAGGCGAAGTAGACAACAGCTGAGATGATTATTCTAATCATCTTAACAACAACAATAATCCCTTTGAAGTGCTAACAAAAAAGTTTATCGAATTATTAACGCCTGAATAAAATTGCTGTATTTGATTTCTGGTAACCAATATTCTATTGGTATCCAGGAAATTTCTTATAGGTCGATTTGAATATTTCCGTTTCCTAACATTTTTTGAGTCGATATTTACATGAATCATGAAAGGATGCAATTCGAAGATAAAGGTTATGTATGCGAAATCATAAAAAAAAATAACGAAGTAGGGTTATTTTCTTCTTCGTTGTAGCTCTAAAGTCACAAAATACAGTGTTGTCAGCTCTAAAATCACAGAATCAGGTCGATTCTGTTTGCAAATAGCAATATTGCTAGGAAAAAGATATTGCTATCATAACAAGATTGGAATTATTGGTATTCTGATCACCGATTTTGAGCAATATGATCTGTCACTTTAACAAGAATCTTGCCATCAATATTGCTATCTTAGCAACCTCAAAATAGTACTTGCTATGCTTCATAACAAGAAAGGTTAGAAAGGGAATCTCACAAAGATCCATTTGTTTCAGTATTATTTCTTCCAAGAATTCGAAAATATTGAAGAATGGGAAGGATGTGCTAATAGAAATTTGTTCAAGGTTCTCTAGAATATTTAATTTCAAGGAAAATTCTTAGACTAAGATACCGGCATAGTAAGCAACAGCTGACCTTGATTATTCTAATGATCTCAACAACAGCCATCCTTTTGAATTCCCAACAGAAAAGTTCATCGAATTTCGAATTATTATCGCCTGCATTAAATTGCTGCATTTCATTTCTGGAAACCAAAATTCTATCGGTATCCAGGAAATTGGTCGATTTGACTTTTTTTTTCTGTTTCGTAACATTTTCGAATAAGTCGATATTCACATGAATAAAAAAGTATATGCTAATGGAAATGTGTTCAAGGTTCTCTAGAATATTATTTGATTTCAAGGAAAATTCTTAGACTAAGATACAGGCATAGTAGGCAACAGCTGAGATGATTATTCTAATCATCTCAACAATAGCAATCCCTTTGAGGTGCCAACGAAAAAGTTTGTCGAATTATTAACGCCTGAATAAAATTGCTGCATTCGATTTCTGTTAATCAATATTTTACTGGTATCCAGGAAATTGATTGTTGGTCAATTTGACTCGTTGTTTACATGAATAAAGAAATCCGTAGTTAAAGATTATGTATGCGAAACCATAAAGAAAACTCACGAATTAGGGTTATTTTCTTCTTCCTTGTAGTTCTAAAGTCTCAAAATACAGTGTTGTCAGCTCTAAAACCACCAATTATGGAAGTCCATGATAGCAATATTGTTATGATGAAATTCATAACAAACATTGCTATAACACTCGGAACAGAATACGTAACACCATGGCCATATTGCTATAAATTAGAAAGATAGCAATATGACTAGAATAGCAAGGTTCATAGCAATATGCAAACAGAATCGACCTGATTATGGAAGTCCATGATAGCAATATTGTTATGACGAAATTCATAACAAACATTGCTAAAACACTCGGAACAGAATACGTAATATCATGACCATATTGATATAAATTAGGAAGATAACAATATGACTAGGATAGCAAGGTTCATAGCAATACGCAAACAGAATCGACCTGAATATAAGCACTAGCAAAAATGATCCAAAACTGCAATATGCAGAAATAATTCAGCAAAATTATATCAGCACCTGGCAACAGTTTCCGTTTGAAATGAAATCAACATTATCTCTCATAAAACCTCCCTATCGAACGGATGAGAAACCATTTTTTCATATCGTCACACCTAGCATTCCTCTTCAAACATACCAAACCAAAGAATTAGAAAATCATACCGGTATAACGAGGAAGGCAGACGACCCGAGAAGACTTGAATGGGGCACAGGGGTTATAAATTAGCCAACCTTCCGCCCTTACAAGCCACAGGATATTGTTAAGAGCTGTTTACAACAGGTAAACAATGCGACAGTTCTGGCATTGTTGTCACAACTTTCGGCCCCAAATGAATGATCAATGAGATTTATTAGATGAGGTTCTTTTGGCGCCTTTCGTCCGAATCGGATGGAATTTATCTAGGGGTTATTAGATCAGTTCGGAGGTTCTTTCTAGGATTTATTATAGACATTTTATTGTTAATGTTGAAAAATAATCGCTTATGAATCGGTAACATAAATCAGATTAGTCTTTAGGTTAATGTGATCCGATTACAGAGGAAGGAAGGATCTACGTTACGATGTTCGAAAACTTTCTTGTATCTCGGAGAAAACTTTGGGTACAGGAATAAGATATCGGCAACGTTGCTAGACAGTCTGCCTTGGAATTCATAAACTAGCAAAAACAAGTAAAACAATTTCGAAAAAGTGAAATCGCGCATTAAGAATACTTGACTCATTTGGACAGTTTCAAAACATTCAAGGATTTTGGATGTTTCAAATAGGGTTGAAAAACACTAAATATAGAACTTTCACTTTCATTTAACACAAAGAAAAGTTTGGTGAAGTGTTATAAAATATCGGTATTCAATAGGAGACTTCGTTCCAGGTTTTCAACTCAAAAATTTTGTCAAACACTAGCATTGGAGAAGGGGAATTTCATATTCGACATTATGATGTCCACGTTATTTATGAATATCCTTTAACTCTGCATCGGCTCCTCGAACCAAATAATTGGATCCAAATATAGGTAAAATGTTCTGTTTGTTCATAGAAAAAAGGATAAATACGAAATTTGATTCCAGAAAAAGCGATTTTTCTGTCAAACCAAATTAAACTCTATTTAGTTATATAGGTCTATGATATTTACTCCATGATACATAGACCACATATTGAGTAGATCTCATTGTTGATTGTTGTTGCCTCTGCTGAAATCTATGGATCATAAAGTAAATATCTCAGAAAACTAATATATATTATTCTATGCTATGGATATGTTTCCACAGAAAATCGACTGTCATTATGGTGACAGGAAATCTATCGCTTCTTCATCAAACAAATTCCGTAAATAACGTTCTTTAGGAACCAACCATGATGCAAGTAAAACATGGAGTGCTCATCTGCTCATCTGTGATCGTATTTATCAATGATGACGTCACTTTTTTGATTCAAATTCAAAGCACAAAATATATAATTCCTTGTATTTTAATCTTGCTGACGTCACTTTTTTTTTCAGATGAGCACACCATGTTTTTTCACATCATGGAGCCAACAGACGATTTCATATTCACAGAATGGAAAAGCAGCCACTGAAATACCCGAGTTGATACCCAAGTATGTATCCTATATAAAGTTGACACTATTGACGTGAACTCAGGACCACCAATCCTGCCAGTCAGAGATGATTTTAACAAATTTGGATCCAACTATCAGGTTTGAGGAGCCGTTTACGGACATTTATGAATAACGCGAAATTCATCATGTCAAATTTGTTATGAAATTTTTCAATCCAGTACTAGAATTTAATTCGATCCGATTTGTATTTTTGGAAATATTGAGGATTTTCAAAAATTTCGAGTTTTTAAGTAGTTTCCTCCAGAAGTTATTGTGTTGACGGTTGACCTAACGGCCACTCGTTAATTTATTTTTGCACGTGAGTGTATTATCCGCACGGTGCTTTTTGAACTTTCGGTTTCTTATACCACAAAATTATCTGATTTCAATCCGACTAGATGATGCAGATTTCATGAAACAAAATTCAATAATTTCCGGGTGTCTATTGACACATGGATAATCAATTGACGGATTTATTATGGAATTAACAAAGCTAATCTACCATTGAAACATTTCCAGTTTTTCTTTACAGTTTTCACATTCGAGTCGTCCTTTGCTAAGTTGAATTTGCTAATAATCAGAATTTTTGGAGAAAGAATTTTAGTTCATATAAAACCCTGGGATGCTTTTATTTTGTAATGAATAGTTTCTATTCGTTCCGAAAATCTCATTGCCTTCCAGACAACACTTATGAAAATAGCAGAATGGAAATTGTTTCATCTTTCTTGCTTTCGATTTCATTCGTGTGAAAGTTATCGAGAATTATAAGGTCGATTTGTGATTAGTTTTAAAATTATTACTAGATCTTGTTCAAATTTCCTAGTTTCGACACAAAACATTAAAATATATCAGCTGATTAAATATTGAAACCTCTCAATTTTTTTTTGCAATAATATCGATATGCCATTTCGAGCCATCCAGTTTGTTCTTCAAGTTATTCGTGTACAGGGCATGAATTCTTAATCTGTGCAAGGAATGCATTAATTTGGGACCTTATCGTCTGAATATTTGAAGAATTTGATGAGCTCGCTGAAGTATCCGAAACTTTCGAGTTCCGATGCAGTCAAAAGTGTCACTATTCCTTTCTTGTTTGATATGTCCTCATTGTAATTATAGCATTTCAGTTTCTTCTTCCTACTTTATGATACTCGTTAGGACGGCAAAGTCTGTTGAATATTCAAGTATTCAACTAGTTAAATACTCAATGGTGGAATCTAACAATCCCTAATTGCTGCTATGTATAAGATTTCGTGTTTCTCAAAACGGAAATGGCAAGAGAAAAATGTATTGTTTATCGAATTAGTAACACTACACTAAATTATAACTATTATGTTCTATTCTTTCTGAAATGGAGATCTCTCGTTGCCGACTTCGTGTATAAATTTTCGTAGTGAAGTGAGTGGTATAAATATTGCGATAATCTATGAAGCACATGGTTGGTTAAATCCAACATGGCGTTAAGAGTAGAAGTCTCATTGTTATCACTACTTCAAACTAATTTTCAAACATCGCTTCAATCAAGAGGAAACTTTATATGGAAGTGTGGATAGCAATGCATTTCAATAAAAGGGAAATCTTTGTGAATAATTCTACAAGCGCATAGGAATTATGGATTCATAAAAGCCCCTTTCCACCAAAGAACTCAATTCGTTCAGTTTTATAGTTCGAAAAATGAGGGTAATACACAGTCATAATTTCCAATCACCCGCTTAATTGCTTCTGGAAGAATATTGGAAAATTTTTGCACTTCACAATGATGTACAGCATTTTGATTGGAATGTGCCAATTTGTTCTTAAATCTTGGATCCTCACCATATCTGTCTGGTTGTTCAAGATCTTCATCAATGAACAATTGTATTTGAGAGTGGCCAATTTGAAGGTATGATCAGTTGTAGGCAAAATGGTGTTACTGAAGAATGGAATCGAGATTGCGATTTTCTCATTCGATGGTTCGAAAAATGCATTAAGGTCGATGGCTCAGCCAGCATACCGTCCAACCAGTTATTAACGAAAGCCGTGGACGAAAGAGCCATTCCAATTCAACACCTTATAATAAACCACGGAGTATGATTCATGAAAAATTCCTAGCGAATTCACAGGAATTCATATCTGTGGTAGAATAAGTGATGGCCTCTCTTGTAGGCGGGCAGCAAACTCGCCCGCCCCATGACCGTTATCGTTTTTTGTGTAGCGTACCCTTATTTCGGCTTCATAAAGAGAACACAAAGCGAGAAGAGAATCTCTTGATCATAGCCCAGTTGGCATCCTTGTCACAGAGATGAAGGTTACAGTGTTGCCCGCTATATTAATAATTTCCTCCGCTGTCTACCAAGAGAGGTAACAACAAACTCTACGCCACAGAAATATTCCACCAAACGATCACGAATTGGTATGTTTTCAAAAGTGGAAGTGTTACTTCTGATTCATAAATTTCGACGAAACTTTCTTATAACACTGATGAAATTCTTGATAGCCTACTTGCCACTGCAACCTAGTGTCAACCCTACTTAACACCACTATTTCAGTGAAATAAATAAAGGTGCCCATATATTCCAGTTGAAAATCGAACAAACAAATCAATTTTAACACTCTTACCGTCGGTTTCACAAAACTTTTGACTTCTGATCAACTTGTTGATTAAGGTTTGCATTCGATGGTTGGGTTGAAAATGAACTGATATCGAGCACAGAATTTACTGTTGACTGACAATCAAGTCCTTGATCTGGCAATCAAAGTTTTGTGAAACCGACCGTTAAAGTAATATATAGGTATGCGTACGACTAATTTATTTATTTTTTTGGACAGAAAATACATCTAAATATTATATTAATGAAACATTATAGTTATTTGAATATCATTCGTTATGATTTTTTCGATTTATTCTCTAAAAATCTATTTTCTTGCAGGTAAGGCATAGTAATCCAAGCAATCAAACAATATTTGATTATTTCCAGATTTTACTCATGAAACTTCCCATCTATTTTATAGGTATACATCCCGGCATTAAAAAGATACCAAATTTTGCATTTTTGGTATAACTCCTCATCTTAAAGGGTTAACGTACCAGAGTAGAGATTTGAAGAGAATGAATTGACAAATATAACTTCTGAACTAATGCAATTAATTAAAGCTATGTTTTATTTATACGATTTTCAAGCTTTTCCTCAGAATAATGCGTCATTAGGTATAATTGGCGGGTCTCCATCCTCAAATATATTGGACAAACTTATAGAAAAAAGTAATTGAATTTGTTTTGTTACTACATGCATGAAAATCTTCATTATATATATTTTATATTCAAGTAATCACTATATGTCTTAATAATCACATGTGAATAGATCCTCATTTTAAGATACAATTGAAAAAGCAGATCGAGTTCAAGGCTATCAAGAACTTTTTAATGATTCAACAAATTCAGAAGAACCATCTTCAATATGTAGACGATTGATGAATTTCGTGTGGATATGGCAACATTGCAGGAGTCATCAAACTAACCAGTTCGCAGGATTCTGAATCGGAACTACCTCTATTGCCCCCCTATTATAAAATATTGAACATCTAATATCTAAGATATCCCGCCTATAAGGTCAGTTCAAGCCTTTCCACCATATTGATTCGAGCGGGGTCATATGAAAGACCGAAGGTTCTGTATTCGGAAATATCTATAAAAATGACAAAGCATTTATTTCACTTCCAACAACGAAATTATCGGAATTTTTGACCGCAACAGATTATTATTATTTTTGGGACAACTTTTATTTTGAGTGGATTCTTCAGAAGGGAGTACCACTATACGTAATTGATATTTTCGAAGGCAGTTTCGGTTTCAAGTTGTTATACTTCCACATATTATATCTTCATCAATAATAAAAAAAAATTCGTTGTCAATTTTTCCAGGGTGGGCGTTCATAGACAAAACGAACATGCGCACAAAAGTGCTTGACTTTACGTCAATATTTTCAATGTTTTTGAATGAATTCGAAAATTTCAGAGACATTAATATCAATAACAAAATCAATAAAATATTCAAAATTTCAAATGAGGAAATCTGTATAATATACAGGGTGATTCCGTCAGATTTCGGGATAAGTTTACACTAGTCAAGACAGTCTCGAAACAATGTTTGGTTTATGGTGGGGGGTCTCTATTGAGAATATACAGGGTGATTTGTCCGATTCGACCGATTTTACTTTTATTGATAACTTTGGTATGGCTTATTCGATTTTAGAGAAATTTTCAGCGAAGTACAATATTGATGAGGACATTTATTAATTTCAAAGTTTTTTTCAAAATAAGTGGTTGTTATTGTGATAATTCCAGGTTAATTGAGCAGGTTGAAAAAACACCCTGTACATCGCATTTCCAAAACTACGCTATCTGTTTACGATTCTACTATAATAAGTCATTATTTGAGAGTTTCCAATTTTTTTGGCACACTTCTAGTTTTCTGAGAAAATTCCATCAAAAAAAGACAATGTCGAAATTTCGCTCCAATCGATTCTACTTTCATTGATAACTTTGGTATGGCTCATTCAATTTTGATGAAATTTGCAGTGTAGGACAATCTGAACGAGTGCATTCAATAATCGCGAAATTCTCTCAAAATACAGGGTTGTAATTGTGATAATTTTAGAATTCCAGATTGATTGTGCAGTAGAAAAAAAAACACCTGTACATTGCTTTTCCAAAACTTTCTTATTCGTTTCAGATTCTACAATAATATGTCATCATTCAGAGGTTTTCAATTTGTTTGGCACACCTCCGGTTTTCCTAGAAAACATTTTTGAAGAAGAGCATGATCGAAATTTGGTTCACAAGCAGTGATAGTATTCCGCACTAGGTAGGAAAGCTGTATTGTCCAAGGATGCAAAGCAGTTCTTAAGTTATAAATATTCTTTTCAAATTCCAAATTCATATTTAATTGCAAATGTTTTGCATATGTTGAATTATGAGCTTCGTTTACGTATGCTTTCTGATGTTCTCCTATCCTAGTCCCGAATGATCTTCCCGTTTGACCAACGTATATATAAGTTGAACTGCGGTACTTGCCCACGTTGGTCAAACGGGAAGATCATTCGGGACTAGGATAGGAGAACATCAGAAAGCATACGTAAACGAAGCTCATAATTCAACATATGCAAAACATTTGTTGGAGACTGGTCATGATTTCGACAGCAATTTCGAAATTTTGCACGTGGAAAATAAGACCCTAAAATTGAACTTCCTGGAAGCAATGGAGATAAATAGGTACAATAAAAACAGATTCTCCTCAACGACCAAACGGCCCTGATTAAATCTCCCTTACTCAACCTTTTTTGAAACCCAGGAATTCCCATAATTTCTTGTATTTCGCACCATATTTTTTCATTTTTTTTCAACTATTTAAAGACCTGTATCCCAAATATGTAGTCAGTTACCATACTCACCTGATGAAGTCGTGTTATCATGACGAAACAATTGTTGTGAAAATACATATATAAAGCGGAAATAAGTTATTTTACTTTTTAATCATCATTAACCTTTTCTATAAGAACAGAATTCCTAAGTTGTTCCTTTCGGAAGTTATTGTGGACCACAATAACTAGAGTAGGTTTGTTTAGATTCTAGATGCATCCTAGCCGATTATCTAGTACGTACCTTTACACATTTGAGAACCCTTGAAATAATTCAGAAACAAATCCCAAGATACCCATTTGTTAAAATACATTTTTCTGTTCGGTTCATCTGAAAGAGAACGTCATACTGAATATAAATCCTTTATATTATTTTATATGGACTTGAACTGTATTTTTGTTCTCGTTTCATATACCTTGCCCCCGACTGACAACGAATGTAAAACATTTATTCTAGCTTGCCATACAAGCATCTCTAGTCGGGAATAAATACGATTTCTGTAGGCCATTACTTCCCTATTCAAAGTGTCTGCTGCCATCTCCTGGGACGCAGAATTCTGCAGTAAGTAGGTACGCATAATGATACCTGACACTCAACGTTTTCTTTTTTGAGATTTTGACATGATAAACGATTGGACGGTGAATATTTTCACATTCGCATAAAGTGATGATTAATATGACGATAATAATAACATTCCAGCTTGTTTGTGAGGGCTCTGTGTGTAGGTAGGAGACTGAGGTAAGCAAGAACAGCATTTTTCGTTCCGTTCGTAACGGATGACGCCAAATTTAGGAAGATTCAGATCAGTGTTTTTTGCGGAATAATAAACTTGATTCAAGATTAATGAGTTACATTAATTTTGGTTTATATCGTTAGTAAGCTTGATCAAAATTGATTATGTTCCTAGAAACTGGGAATTCAAATATACGGGGGCGTATCTTAGTGATTTAACTAGCCATGTAAATGATGAGTGGGACGAATATTTATTGAAACTCAACATTTTGAGATTCTTATAAGATATCTAGAATCCAGTGACGTATACTTAGCCAAAAAGATTTTTAGGATGAAATGTTAAAAAAAATCTAGTGTAGAAGATGACCCAATCCCAAAGCTACATTCGAAGATATTTCGAATATTGTATCGGATGTGAAGGGTTTTCCAATAAGAGGTGTTCTTTTGATATTCAAAGAAAAACGCCATTTTCCAATATAAATGATCGGATGTTTATTTCATTCTAAAGAAGAAGCTATGCCGTTAACAGTGGAAAATAACGACAGGCAAATGACCACCACTACCACGCTTACAGGACCATATCCTTTTAATGAAATTTTCCATAACCAAATCGCAAAGTGGCTGTCCTATGTCCTCGATAACCTCACGAATTCCACCTTTG
This sequence comes from Myrrha octodecimguttata, assembly GCA_958510865.1. Taxonomy (NCBI): domain Eukaryota; kingdom Metazoa; phylum Arthropoda; class Insecta; order Coleoptera; family Coccinellidae; genus Myrrha; species Myrrha octodecimguttata. Next base: position 8,805,126 of record OY294063.1, read on the forward strand.
AGGTCTTGAATCGACGCTGGGTTATTGGCGAAGACCTTCTCTTTCACGTGGCCCCAAAGGAAGAAGTCGCACGGTGTTAAATCACAAGATCTCGTTGGCCAATTGTGATCACCGCTTCGAGAGATAACACGGTCCGGAAACTTTTCTCGCAAAAGATCAATGGTTTCGTTGCTTGTGTGACACGTAGCGCCGTCTTGTTGAAAGTAAACGTTGTCCAGATCAATACCATCCAATTCCGGCCATAAAACTCATTAATCATCTCACGATAGCGCAATCCATTCACCGTAACTGTTGCTCCAGCCTCATTTTCGAAAAAGGAAGGTCCAATGACTCTGACGGCTGTTCTTGAGCGACATGCACTGGTTTTATTCTTCACATCACTAACTTGTCCCAACAGTTCGAATTTTTCCACCAATTTCTTTATTGCGGTCCGACAAGTTGCTTCACGACGACCCAAAAATGTTCGAATTTTACGAACCGTCTCTGCCAAATTTTCACCATTTTTATAGTGAATTTTAATAATTCCGATGCGTTGTTGAAGGGTGTATCGTTCCATTTTTATTAATGGCGTGGTTTCACTTGTCAAATGTCAAAAAATGACAGCTTCAAAGGTGACATCAACCGAAATAGCAGGGTATTCAAAATAACACCTCTTATTGGAAAACCCTTTAGATTACTTGTATTATCCGATCCAATGAATTCATTTAGCTTCATTGACATCCAAATCCAAGGGTTCATTTGAAAACTACATGTTAATGCCCGTTTTTAAGTCTCAAAGGTTTTTTTTTACTTACTGCAGAACGAACCATTCATATCATATTTCGAACGACTAGGTCAGGAATTTCGTCCCTAAAAAAACTATGTCTGTAATTCTTCAATTTTGAGCCAAAATGGCTCTTAACAATATAAGGTCAGATTCACTGAAGAAGAATCTGTCAGATTCAACTCTGTCAGGCCGAATATATGTGCTGAAATTTTCCAAGGAAAATATACCCATTAAGTCTCGATTTTCAGGGTGTGTTAGGGGTTAAAATATCTCAATTGATAGTTTAAGTCGAAAATCCGCCTAAAACTTTAAGCCGTCCGGGGTTTTGTTTTGTCAACACCTCGACTAATACCGATCCGATCGAAATGAAACTAAGATTACAGTTTCTGAGGTATCAACTTGAAGTTTCACGCGAAATTGATTCTTTCAAAATGACAGAAATTTTGGTATCTCAGTAACTATTTTCCACATGCTGCTTAAGATAAAGAGCATCTCTAAAATAAGTTATATAAAAGAGTTCAGTTTCGAAGTTGTTCTACATGTTTTCTGATTGGATAAGTTTTTTAATCGCACTATAGGACATCGGGAGGAAAAGGATGTAAGGTTTATTTTGGTTTTTTGAAATGATCAGAGAGAAGAGTTGATAGGAGTAGATAGAGGCAAGAAAAAATCTCGGAAAATATACGAGAAAAACTAATGACCATTCAAAAAAATATCCAAGAGTTCGTCGAAAGAAGTGAACTCAAGTGGAAAATGTGTTAATGTAGTTCTAAAAAGTCGAAAAACACGATTCGCTGACAATATGTGACTGTACATATGGAGAGGAGAAGAATCAAGTCATTTTTGCTTGCATTTATTATTGAATGACATTAGGCATTAGATCGAACATCGTGAATATCAATAAATAATGACAAATAAATAGCTTTGGATTGAACCAATTTTCAATGAAACTGAAATCCTATCCGGAATGCTTGATTCTGAAGAACTGATGAGAAACTGTTAGATCTCTTCAAGCTCCAAGAGAAAATAGGATAAGAAACTCAATGAAAGTCAATGGAAATGCCGAAGAGATGTCATCGAAATTTCGAAAACTTTTTTAAGTTTAACAACCGTGTACCAAATTTTAGGTTGATTGGAAATAAAGCTGTTCTTCGGAAGTTCACATTATTCCGCTAGGCGACCATGAAGACTTCTGAAGGACAGGTACGAAGTTTTTCTTGAAACTTCACACAATCATATTTTGAACAAGTAGGTACTTGAATTTGTATTTTTATTTTATTTTTTTATTTTATTTGAAAAGGCTACCCAACAGGCAGTAATGACTGCCCTATGATAGAGTGGTACACAGTTACAGAGAAAATTACATAAAAGATACGTCCAACAGACAAATCCAAAGTAAAGCTGATCAAGTACAAAAAAGTCTCCAACATACAATACAGTGATAACTGAAATTTTCACACGTTATACATTTACAGAATCAGGCTTAGGCTACACAATCATCCTATAATAATCCTCGCTACAGAACTCGTTTTATGTGTTTTTTGACCGACACAGAGTTAGTTGAAAAAATATTCAAACTTGAATCCCTCACAGTAATAAAGTTGAATTTTCTGAAACATCTGTATAAGGGTGAATTCAACAGATAGTTAGCATGGCTTCTTCCCACGGTCTAAAGAGGTCTAGATCTCATATTATATATTTATGAAAAATTGGGAAAATAAAATTGGGAACTTCTGCGAAGATGCCAGCGCCCTAACGGTTAAATTTGGAACCTGTCCAAGCTAGTAGTTTAATGTAAACAAACCTTAGAAATGTGGTGTAGAACGAATATTTATTAAGCAGAGCTTGAATATTTAAAGAAATTATTATAATTTTGTGTAAGATTTCATGAGAATGAACTTTTTGTTTGGATCACGATATAAAATCGTACTTTAAATCGTCCCTGGAGAATAATTTCGGTGTTATTTTAGTGTATGTTGCTTGGTGGATCAAAATGAACCAATATCTAAGTTTACTTGAATTTCTGGAAAAAAGGCACCTCAATAAGTAATTTAAGGACTCTTATTTACATGAAGAAGTGCTGAATGCAGGCTATATTATGTGGTTAATCTAGAATCAGTCCAAATGATATGACTTGTTCTTTGTTTACAAACGAGTGAATCAATAAAATGGTAACAGATTTTCTGCTTTATTTCTTTTGCATCGTATTTCTAAAGAAAAGAAAACAGATAGACATATAACTGATTTCATTTTCATATTACAGCAGCTCAAGATACACATACAAAATGAAAAATGTCACAGCTGTTTCAACCTACCTATATATAGAAATGAAAAGTATTGATGTATTTAAATGATTAACTTCAGCTATCATCAACTCTAACAGTATATATAGTTTTTGTCAGGTTTTCAACCAGATCACTCTTTTAGAATTTGATTTTGTGTAGTATGTGAATTAGGTAGCTGCAGAAGTGCTCGGTAGTTTCTCTGCAGCATTTTTCTTCAAAATTCTCTTATTTTCATTTACACCTGAAAACATCATGACATGAAGTTGTTTCGAAATGAATACATTGCAGGTAATTCACCTTTATGAAATTAACATCTTCAGAGAAATGCAGTGAACATACTTTCATGTCTTTCGTGACCTGTTTTCTAATCTTCAATCTCTAAAGCTAAGCCTTTCTTCTATCATTGAGTTCCCTGCCAAATGCTGTTTCCAAATTAACTTTACTTTCATTTGGCTTTAGAAAAAATGAAAACTAGAGGCACTAGATGGTCCTTTCTTCTTTGACCATGAATAACATTGAGTTGAGGCACACAACAATAGTCATTTCGGGAGGATGCCATTTCGTATTAATACAATCAAAAATTTTAATCGGAAAGAAAGGAATCGATTGATGAATATCACAAACACTTTCGGTATACCAAAATTTCAACTCGGAGAACAACACAAAAGCTCGAAAATGAACTCCAAAAGTAAGCAAATTACGTTAGAATAACAGGCACGTCGGAAAACTACTAGCTTGGAAGTGTTCGAAATTCTATCGCCAGAGGGCGTATCGCTTAGCAGTAGTTGCGAAATATTCGGAATCATTGGTTGGACTTCATCCATTCACGCATTCGGCCTTCGTAATTGAGCTTCAAACCTGGTCTACAAATATTCAGTCTCTGAGATGTTCCATTTGAAAGTTGAAAGGAAACACGAGACCTTCGAAAATAGAGGGGCTTCTTGAAAGCTTCTGGCATTACGTCCTTGACTTAAAATCATTCGTTTGACCGTAAAATTACCTTGATATTTGCGAAGCTACTTCTTCAATAACGCGAATAAAGCATTCGAAAAATGTTGCTCTTATAAAAACTGACTGAAAAATTGCCAACATCTTAGAACCCATAGCTATATATGTCATTCGATATAGGTATTATTATTTTCGATATCCCGAATCTAAAACTCGCAGGTAAAACATCGTGTTTGAAGAATTCGATCTCATCCAATCAGTTCCCATTAGTGCGAGATAAGAAAGTTCAACACTATCGAATTGACAAAACCGCTGATGGTTATTGAGAAGTAATCTGACCATGCGTCTGGTGATCGGGGTTGACACCGGAGTCACTCTAAATTCTGCTTGTATTAAGTTACAAGCCCGATAGGACTTGATTTGTCTATGCAACCGTGAGCTCCCTCTTGTCAGCGTCATATTAAATCTCATAAAGATAAATATGCGGTGTGAACAGGATCAGATACCGTCAGTCAATAAACAAATAAAGGATTACTCAACGACAATATCCATTTTTGCCATGAAACCACTGAATTTATCGAAGTACCAACTGAATCAGACAAAAGTCTAGGTATACTCCATTCACTTTTATAAAGTATCGCGGTTTGCCATGACATCCTGACAGATTTCACCGTGTATATTTTGAAAATGTTAGGTTATAGTCATTTTCCTGTCAGATAATTACACAACGTTGTCCTCTCTACAAAGAGGTCGTAGTAATTACTTATTTTTCAAAATGTCAATCTATATTTGGAAAGTAATGAATTTGAGAAAATATTATGTGAATTCAATAATTCCAAAGACCTGGCGAATGTTGAAGAAACTTTTTTCTCTGTTAATATAGAATTTATTTCACGTATGTAAACATGGTTGGAAGATTCAGTAATGCTTTTTTCTTGTACGGAAATCAAGAATCGAGTGTTTTGGAATTTCACTGAAAAATGATGGATAGAGTAGTCCGTTACTCCGAATTCCCTAGCTACTTTTCTAAATTCTCAAGAAATAAGCCTACAGAAGTCATTTAAATACCTTGTTGTATAACTTGAAATATTACAGTATGAAAATGTAGTAGTACTTCGAAACCTGTGTCACAGTTAACCTCAAAATATCTAACTCCATTTACAAAGGTCTTGGGAATCTACGTGAATGATCCATACACTGGATTGGGATCAACATATTTCTAAACTGGGATGCAGCTTAGCTTCAGTCTGTTATCTTTGGGTGTAATGACAAGATATCTGTATAAATTCTCCATGAAAACTACCTATCATGCAGTACTCGAGTCAAAAGCAAGATATGGAATTATGTTTTATGGACATACTTTGAAGTCAACTCAAATATTCAATTCCCAGAAGAAAGCAATTCCTAAAATATTAGAAAAAATAGAATTGAATGAGATATTGTATATTTCATGTTATTTTCGTGCATAAAAATTCAATGTTCTGCCAACATAGGATATACCAAGTTCATTTTCAATGTACTACTTCCTATCGAAACAATTCTAAGAAATATATAACTTTTGAAATTATTCGTTGAGGAATTTGTTCAATTCAAACATGACTACCTACTTAAGGCTCAATACAATACAATCAAAGCGAAATGTTGATTTATTAGTTTATTATGGCTGAAGCTGAATTGTTATTTGTTATTGAAAGAGAGTAGAAATTGGCAACCTCGCGTCGAATTATTTTGACATTGTCGATATTTCAGGAGAGCCAACCTGCCTTGGTTTTAGTAACAAAAACATGATAGACCTAAATCATGGCCAACCGGGATACTTTATAAAAGTGAATGGAGTATACACGAGATTTCAGTTTAACAAGATTAAACTTGGAAACATGGCGCTCTCACTCCTCAAAAATATTTGAAATTCCGGGATAAAACATTTTAACTTCCCATAGAAAAGACCTTGAGACTTGAAATCAGGGTATCACTTAAATGGTTAGAAGCAGCTCAAATGCTTGGAACTAGAGCTCGGCCAGTATTATTTTCATGTCTTAAAACATGAAGATAGTGACACAACTCTATAAATTATGAAGAATTATGATGATGTATAGGTATAATTTTTCAACCTTATAACTTCATTATCTGAAGTTGAAAAAAATCTAGAAAAGCACTACCGTTCCATATAGATGACCGCTTCGGCAACGAATTTGAAGTTATGCGCGAAAGCTGCTGCCTTCACGGCAGTGCTTTTCTAAATTTTTTTTCCATAAATAACTGGATTTCAATACGATCTAATCTGTATTTTTAGAAATACTGGAAACATAAAATTTTGAATGGGTATATCTACGGAATCATTGGGCGGATTTTACCCATTCACGAATTCGATCTTCGTAATTAAGGTCCAAACCTTCTCTATAAATATCGAGTTTCTAAGTCGTTTCTTCCGAAAGTTATTGTGTTTACGGTCGGCCTAACGGCCGACTGCGTAAACAGTAAAGTTTTATCAGAATTGAATCAGTGTTTCTCCGAAACTCCGAAACTTATAATCGTATCAAACTGAAATTTGGTACACTGCCGTAAAATATGAAGCTCAAAGTGCTAGTGAAATTTTTTTCAGGTATCATGAATAATTTCCGAAAAAAAAAATTTTTTGGAAAAAAATTTTGAAAAATTTTTTTTTTTTATTTACTGACGATATAATCCTGACAAAATTTGGCTAAAAGTTGCGCGTTCTTATACTCCACCTAATTGCCAAGTTTGAATCCAATCGCTCAAGTAGTTTCTGAAATAAAAAATAAATAACCTCAAATTTTCAAGTGGCTATAACTCCGAAACTATTTGACCGATTTGGCCCATTAACGAACTTAACCGCAGCATTTCAATGCGCAACCCACCCTGAATGTTTCAAGTTGCTAGCTCACTTCTGTCGACAGTTATCGTGTCGTCGGCCGGCCAACCGGCCGGCCGGACAGAATCGATTTTGACACCGGATTCGTCATCAGTGAGTCCAACCTAGTCGATTGAGACCATTTTCTGCTCAATCACCCAAAATTACAGACATTTGGACAAAACGATAGCACGCTGTTCTCCTAGAACATGCGCGCAAAAACAACACCATTTCAGTTCTCTGCAATATTTTTTTATAGGAAAAGTAACAACTGTTTCGAAATTTCAAAATAGAAAATTTTTTCTTCGGCCCACGTTGCCAACCCACAATTTTCTTCACTAATTTACTATCACTGGGGAACAGTAATTTCAGGACAAATTCGACATGATAAAGTTGGCGTTATTTATAAATATCCGTAAAAGATGCCTCGGCTCCTCAAACAAGATATTTCCTTCCAAATATAGGGTTTTGTTAAGATCATCTTTGATTGGCTGAAATCTAAGTTGGGACTCCTGATTTCATGTTAATAGTGTCAAATTTATATAGGATATGTTCCGCAAATCAACTTGGTTATTTCGGTTGCTGGATTTCCGTTCAATAAATATGAAATATTCGGTTGATTCCTGAAAAAAAGGTCGATTACGGAATTTGATTGATGAAAAAACGTTCTTTCTGTCACCAGAACGACAGTCAATGTTCTATGGTAACATATCCATAGCATAGAACAATCTTCATTTACTTTATGATCCATAGAACATAGAAGAGACAACAATCAACAATGGAAAAATTAGTAGGTATGGTCTATGGATCATAAGGTAAATGAGGATCGTTCTATGCTATGGATATGTTTTCATAAAACATTAATTGTCGTTCTGGTGCATAGACTTAATATGTCTATGTTCTGGTGACAGAAAAATTGCTTTTTCATCAATCAAATTCCATAATTAACTTCTTTTTTCAGGAACCAACCGAATATTTCATATTTACAGAACGGAAAACCAACAATCGAAATAACCAAGTTGATTTGCGGAACATATCCTTCATAAACTTGACACTATTAACATGAAATCAGGAATCCCAACTTAAATTTCAGCCTAACAAAAACCTTTATTTGGAGAGAATTATCTTGTTTGGGGAGCCGAGGCACTGTTCAAGGATATTTATAAATAACGCGAACCTTATCATGTCGAATTCGATCTGAAATTACTGTTCCCCAGTGATAGTAAATTTGTGAAGAAAATTGTGGGTTGGCAACTTGGGCCGAAGTGGTCTATTGACTGGGAAATAATAAAACATGCAAGTTTTTCAAAAATAATTCTCAACAAATGAATGATTGAAATGATTACTCGAAATACATCTGTATTGTGCTTTGAAATATGTAGAGTTAGAACATGTCACCCTCTTCTAGGGACTGATTCTTGGTAGGGTTGGTGATTTCGAAAAAATGTGCATGAGTAATCCTACTAATTTCCATCTAGGAATCGAGTCCTTGCAGTTATTTACAAAAACTCCTGTATTTTTTTCACGTACTGCTAAATTCTAGTTGTAAAAAATTATTACAAGGATTATGAATCTGATATAAAGTTATGAATATCCTACTATCCAACTAAAACAATGTCGAATCACGCCAATAAATTTTATCCATATACCAATGGAGTAACAACAAAGTAAATTCAACTCACATGCCTGAAGAGTGGTCCGAAAAAATTTGCGTGCCAAACCTTTCACACCATCATTTTCACCATGGAAATCGGTCGAACCGAAGAAACGAAATATTTCTTTTATGATTTACGACTGCAGGTAAAACCATAACCGAGATGATTGAGAATGTGCGTAACAGTTTTTGTAGCCCATTATCGCTTGCATTTTCGGAGACATAATTGAAAGTTAAAATGCCAAACGGCCGTCTGCATAAAAGTGGCTCAGGGAAGCAAATTAGTGTGAGAATATCACTTAACTGGATCGTTCTCCTTTCGTGTAACGCCAAGAAATGGATTTTTCTTGTAGATGGGCGTGGTTCTATAAATTTTGTAAGTAATTACTTTTTGACAGCTGAGGTTATGATTCGCTGTGTTTATTAATTTATTGTGAAAAAAGATAGTAATAAGATACCACCCAAATTGTTGTGTTGTGTTGTAAAACGTTATGTTTTGTATTTTTCACATGCTTTGTAACACTGAAGAGTGAGTTATGACATGACTGAGAAAACAGGTACCTAGTCAATATGATTATGAAATTCAACATGGAGAACGGTTTACAGGGTTTCATCGAGAAGAGGAATCTCGTCTCGAGGGCGATTTCTATCTCGTCTTGATCATCGACGAGAGAGAAGCAAACTCTAGTCTCGATGTTGGTCTCGAAGACAATTTTCTTGGGGAACAGCGTGCTATCGTTTTGTCCAAATGTCTGTAATTTTGGATGATTGAGCTGAAAATGGTCTCAATCGACTAGGTTGGACTCACTGATGACGAATCCGGTGTCAAAATCGATTCTGTGCGGCCGGCCGGCCGTCCGTCCGTCCGTCCGGCCGTAGACACGATAACTGTCGACAGAAGGGAGCTAGCAACTTGAAACTTTCAGGATAGTTTGCGCATCAGAATGGCGCGGTTAACTTCGTTAATGGGCCAAATCGGTCGAATAGTTTCGGAGTTATAGGCACTTGAAGTTTTGAAGTTATTTATTTTTTATTTCAGAAACTACTTGAGCGATTGGATTCAAACTTGGCAGTTAGGTGGGGTATAACGACGCGCAACTTTGAGCCAAATTTTGTCAGGATCATATCGTCAGTTAATTAAAAAAAAAAATTTTCGAAAATTTTTTCCAAAAAATTTTTTTTCTCGGAAACCATTCATCATATCAAAAAAAAAATTCCACTAACACTTTGAGCTTCATATTTCACAGCAGTGTACCAAATTTCAGTTCGATACGATCATAAGTTTTTGGGATATCGGAAAAATATATGTCAAATTTCGAGGTTTTCTTCTCGATATCGTTGATGTTTTCGGTATAACTCGAGAAATACTTATTCAGTCACTGTTATTTTTCGATGAAGTAATGGATTTCAATTCGATCTGATCTGTATTTTTGTAAATATTGGAAAAATGAAATTTTGATTGGGTATATCTACTGAATCATATGGTGGATTTTACCCATTCACGAATTATATATATCGAGTTTCTAAGTTGTTTCTTCCGGAAGTTATTGTGTTTACGCAGTCGGCCGTTAGGCTGACCGTAAAATCCGCCCAATGATTCCGTAGATATACCCATTCAAAATTTTATTTTTCCAATAATTAATTATTCGATATCTCATGAAGTGCTGATTCGATCAGATCAAAACTTTGTAGATATATTGAAAACACCAATGCGCATATTTGTGCAGAATTTTATGTGGACCCAGTGGTTAAAAAATTAAAAAAATATTTATTGGAATATTTCTCAGATTCTTGTTGAAAAATTTTTTTCCTCGGAAAATATTGAAAAGGTTTCAACGAAATCTGGCCCAGACCTTCGAGTTAATATTCTATAATGATAATTCAAATTTCAATTTGATCCAATATTTAGATTCGGAGTTTTAAGGAAAAAAATATGCCAAATTTGGTTATTATTTGAAATTTAAACGTTATTTCCTCATTACCTCAAGAAAGACAGATGCAATCAGCCCATTTGAAATTTCTAGGTTAATTCCTCGATATCTCATGAAGTATTGACTTGATAGAATTGAAACTTCACGGACAGTTTTGAAATTCCAACGCGCATCTCAGAGCAGAATTTCGTGTGAATCCAGTTGTTAGAAAAATTAAAAACAATTTTATTCGAAAATTTTTGAAATTTTTGATGAAAAAATTTTTTTCTTTGAAAATATTGAACATATTCCAATGTAATTTGGCACAAACCTTGGAGTTAGTATTCAACAACAATGCTCCAAATTTCAATTCGATCGGATATTAACTTTCGGAGATATAAGAAAAAAATGGGCAAAATTTTGTTGTTATTTTGAATTTCAAGGTTATTTCCGCAATATCCCAAGAAGTACGAATGCAATCAAATTGCAACTTTGCCATCAGGTGGAGATTACCAACACACAACTAGGTGCAAACTTTCGTGTTTATCTAATACTTAGAATTTGAACGAGCCCGCAAAAGCTCCTGTCAGTGCTTTTCTAGATTTTTTCTGTTTTCGGTTTCAACGGAACCGAGACGACTCTTCTCAGATATATCCTATAAAGCGTAATATGCTCCACAAAAAAAGAATAATTTGAAGTACTCGTTTCATGAACAACTATTACAAACATCTGACAGGTGACCGATGTCTTCGAGCGAACCACCCTGAAGTGTAATAACGATTAAAAATCTTTACACTATGTAGTTTCACAGGGTAATCACAATTGTATGTACTCAATCCACTCGCTTCAGAGTTGGTACTTGGTACTCGTTTGTAATAGGAATAAGTAACACGCTTCAGTCACACTATGTTCCCCCATTTACAAGTTTTAATAGAGTATGTAATCGATGTATGGTCTTACAAGTGTTGCGAATTCGAATTATTAAAAATATAAATATCAGCATCTACGCAGGGACGTATCTACAGGTAGGTACGTCTGTATTCTTTTGGAATGAGTTTTCTGGATGAAATTGCGCGATATGCATATTGAATTTCATTGTGGTTCATGATTGAGTGCTTATCCATGTGATTATCCTTGTGAAGGATGTCTCATAATTATTGATGAAGGTTTTGAGAGATCTCGGTTACGTTTGTATGTACATATCTCAACAATGTATTAATTTTTGAGAAATTAGAGAAGGAAAATATATTAGTGACTGTCACTTTAGAGCTACAGGGTGATGTTATATTTTGGTGGACAAACCAGAAAATGGATATTTCAATCCGCATGTCTTTAATATAAACAATGACATGTTTTTAGGAAGCATTCAGAGAGCAAAACTAAATGGAATGTAAAGGGTTTTTCAACAAGAACTTTGTTTTTCAATGTGGTAACACCGGCACCACATGACAGTTTTGACATTTAGTTTTTTGACGTATTCGGAGTATATGCTTTGGCAATTGTTACAATGAATCCAATTTCGCTCGAAAATCGCATTAAAATAATTCAAACCCACTATGAAAATGGTCGTTCTGTCAAAGTTACATTTCGTAAAATTCGTGATATTTTCGGACAACATAAACGTCCTTCTGAGACCGCTATCAAGAATTTGGTCGCGAAATTTGAGTCGACAGGATCGGTACAAAATGTGTCAACACCAACACGTGTTCGACCGGGTCGTTCAACAGAAAACATAGCTGCCGTGAGCCACAGTGTTGAAGAAGATCAAAAGTTATCAATTTCACGACGTTCTCAACAATTGGGGTTATCCAAAAGCACAACATGGCGAATTTTGCGAAAGGATTTGGCTTTGAAGCCTTACAAGATTCAACTGGTGCAGGAATTGAAGCTGACCGACCATTCAAATCGCCGTAGATTCGCTCAGTTCATTCAGGAACAACCTGCTGGTTTTTCTCAAAAAATCATTTTTTCAGACGAAGCACATTTTCATTTGTCAGGGTACGTCAACAAGCAAAATTGCCGCATTTGGGCCTTCTGAAAATCCTAAAGCAATTATTGAGAAGCCTTTGCATGCTCAACGTGTCACTGTGTGGTGTGCTATGTGGTCTGGAGGTGTGATTTGGCCGTTTTTTTTCGAAGATGAGGCTGGAAATGCGGTAACAGTCAATGGATCACGCTATCGCGAGATGTTAACAACTGAATTTTGGCCTATTATTGATGACATGGATGTCACTGAAATGTGGTTTCAACAAGACGGTGCCACATGTCACACAGCCAATGAAACGATCAATTTATTGCAAACCAAATTTCCCGATCGCATAATTTCGCGAAATTCAGCTGTTAAGTGGCCGGCCAGATCGTGTGATTTAACACCACTGGATTATTTTTTGTGGGGCTATGTTAAAGACAGAGTTTATACGGAGCCAATCGAATCGATTGCAGCCTTAAAACTCAAAATCCGTGATGTCATTAACGAAATAGACCCTCCATCTTGCCAAAAAGTGATGCAAATTTTGATGAAAGAATCAACGTCTGTCAGCGTGGTCGTGGTGGACATTTGTCAGATATCATTTTTCATTCATAATTGCCGAACTTTTCTCTTTGTAATACAATAAAAATTTTATTCATTTTCCACTAAATTCTTTGTTTTATTTTGTTTTAAAAAACGAAGTTCTTGTTGAAAAACCCTTTAGATGTACGTCACTGAATTCTATACTTGAAAAAATGCCTATGAGTGTTCGTTCTTATTATTTGCAAATATTTCGCAAAAGCTGAAAATCCTACATTCCAAATGATAAATATTTGAAATCCTACGAAAACGGGACGTCGGTACATATCTGGGATTGTGTGACCAAGATAGAGTTTTGTGACTCTGTTGATGTTTTATTAATCTTGAGTCACTATAGTCCGATCTATAATATAATAAGTCAAGAATGTTTTTCTGTGGATCTTATTTCATCGAATATTATATATTTAATCCAATTCATGAGGTAGTAGAATACTCTGGAAATATTTTATGTTATAATTTTCTTTCAATGACGCACACCTCATTGAATTACTTATTTCCGTAAAAGTTGATATTTCGAATTGAACTATTCCATTTCATTCACAGTAGCATCTTGATTATCCGAACGTTCGTTAATTCGAACCTTTTGGTTATTCAAAGTATCTATCTTAAGTATCTTTCGAAGAACTCTCGCTAAATCGAAAAACTGAAATTCTTACTGATAAACTCGATTATTCAAAAATAAACAAAAGCATGTAATGATTTTAAGTTCTGTCACTATAATATCATATATTTTGAAATCAGTTCTTTTAATAACTTAAAATCTCAAGGTACGCCTACGATCTGTTATGTTCGAAATGTAATTCTATATAAGTTATTAGTTCTACTTGTTCGTATCTTTCCTTTCTCACAAGGACCAAGAAATTATTCATTACTTCGAAACATTCTAAGTTTTGATACTACATAGTATAAACTGTCCGTTACTTCGAACCTCTTGACAATTCGAACTTTCCAATCTCTGGTCCTTTAAATATCGAATAATCCAAAGTCCACCATGAATTTCTGTGAATTTCTCTAGAGTTTATTTCTTAAATCAATCCGCTCCTGCAACTCTGTTACATATTACTACTATACACCTCATGAATTGATAGATTCACATACCGAACAACATAATAAAATTTTTATATGTAATGTGTTTTCAACATCGAAGATTGAAGTGACTGTACTTCATTGAATTCTTCATGAAGATTGTAAAGGTTTCTGTACTGAGCGCTGCGATTACTTTTTGAGTTCGGAGAAAGATGTAAAATAATCTCGAAAATGTGCTTAATTTCGCATCTTGAGTGGGGGTCTCGTCTAACCTTAATGAAATTCGTCTAACCTCATTGAAATTGACAAAAATTTTCAGATAAGACTCTGATACCCATGGGAAATTTTCAGACTCAAATGGTTCTAGTTTCATTCTGGAAGAAATTGAAGCACGCAGCTCCAGGTATTCCTTTTATTTTCAAAGGAATAGATTGGTGTTTCCAAATTGGGGGTACAAGGGAGACAGGCAGATTCCTTGTATAAAAAAAAAAGTCCCATAAATATGGGACCGGAAACTTCTCGTTTTCGAGATGCCGGGTGTTTAAGTTTGAATTTTTTTAAAGTTTTTTTTCTCATAGTATTGGTACTTAATAAGAGGATTATACAAGTTTATAGAATCTTCGTAAATTATTGCTACAGTTCCATGAAAATTTGAAATGCTTTCATTCACTTTACCTTACTAACTGGATTTTTATGACAATTTGGATTCCGAGAAATTGTTCAAAATGTTTTTCTAAAAATCGGTAGCAAATACGACAAAATTACAAGAGATCATGAAGTTCAGTATAGCAACAAAGCTACAATTTTTCGAATTAACAGTGGCGCCAAAAAAAGTTCCTGGAGGAAAACAGGGGTCAGTGTTCCAAAAAAAAAATCACCATATAGATTTGCAATCCAATCCGAATTGGCAAGTACATAGTGTGAACTCTATCTAAAATTCTGATATCTGTGCCGAATTTCAGTGGAATATCTTGTGAAATGCAGATACTATGAGAAAAAAACTTGAAAAAAAAATCAATCTTCAGCACCCTGAATCGCGAAAAAAAAACGTTTGGGGGTCTCCGGTTTATGGGACTTTTTTTCCTCCAAATCAGCATGGAATCAACCATCGTCGTTTGTACCTCTAATTTAGGAACACCTACAAATAAATATGGGTTTTAGTGACCTTGCTCAATTTTCAGGTATGGAAATGCATAAAATGAATTGAAACCTTGATGAAACAGCACACAATAAGGTTTTTTAGGCTTTACGGTTTGCTTTTTCTTTCATATTTTTCTGAGAGAAGATCTGATTTGCTAGTAGGACATTGGGGATTTTATAGTTTTTACTTTTTACTTCCTATACCTATATATTCTTCCCGAGAAAGAAAATGAATAATCAATTTAGTTTAATGACAAATAATTAAATGCTTGGTTCCCAACATCTCTTCGGTTCATTGAAATATTGGTGGAAAAATATAATTTTCTTGGGGAGCAATTAATCATCCTATCTATCGATCCCTCAATGCCCAAAGAAATTGGATCTTAAGCTGAGGAACTTGCATATATACAGGTCATTGGGAACTAATATTTGGAGAGATTATCAGTAACTCAATTCAATAGACTTCCTACAGTAGTCGACTCATGAAATCTAATCCACAAATTCTTCACAGTATTATAAAAGGAGAATCCTTTCAATCGGATTTAAGCTGACAATAATATTCGCTGATACCGATCTGGAAAGAGAGGTTTTTATCAGATCATCGACTAAATTAATTTTTCTCAACATGATTTTTATTAATACTGCCTTTTCATATGTTGATAATTTAATCTTATGTCTCGTAGACGAACATGTGCCTTGGCTAGCAACGAAAAGGGGTGATTACTTGAATGATATCGAAAATGAAAGTTTCACAAATATGGGCCCACAAACGCGTGACATACAGGGTGTCCGGAAAAATGTGAAAAATCTCTCGGATTCATGAAAAAATATAATTTTTTTTCCTAGCCTCCAAAATCACGCCGCTAGAAATCCATTTTACTGGAATGAATTTCAAAATACTTAATATGATTTAATGAAAATTTGATATGGTGAACATTAGTGTGGAAAATACTGCCCCTAAATTTAAATTAGCTTGTTTAGTTTACCAGTGGCGGACTAGGTTGTACATTTCAATGCTTACATTTTCAACACCCTGTATGATGAGGACTTGAAAAATCGAATTTGGATTCCTTGTACATTAAGCTGAAGAAACGGTATTCTTGTTCATTGTCGATAAAATGAACTGTTTTCAAAAAATAAAATAAATAACTTCCGTATAATACTCTGTTGCAGACGAAAGAAAATTAGAATTCACGGTTTTTAAATAAAAATAAAAAATGTAAGCATTAAAATGAACAACCTAGTCCACCCATGGTAAACTAAAAAACTGATTTATATTTAGGGGCAGTATTTAATACTTCCTTACTAATGTTCATCATATCAAATTTTTATTGAATTATATTAAGTATTTTAAAATATATTCCAGTAAAATGGATTTTCAGGAGGGAGGGCCGGTAGGAAAAAAACTATGGGAACTTATCTTCTTATTTTTTTATGTTTCATTATGAATCCGACAGATTTTCCACATTTTCTCGGACACCCTGTATACTGCTGAAGTCTTAATTTTTACTTAAGACTTAAGTGTCTCCTTATACTATATGCGTTTATCGAAATATTTAGTTAAACTTCAGCAAATATTAGACACTTCAGAATTCACATCATCAGATATGTCACTTGCCATGAAAAAATCTACAGTGTGATATTTTTTTGCCTAGCATACTTCCTTATTCCCTTCACAATCTTTTTATGGTGCACTATGGCTACTTCAAAAAATGCCAAATGAGGGCAAATATTTTTGATTTATAACATATTCTAAAGAAATTCCACGCATTTCTTCCTTCACAGATATATGCCCTCAAACATCTCCACCAAAATCTATTGGTTTTCACCACCAAGAATTAACACAAACAAAACAGAAAATACGATGTTGTACATCACAGATTTACAAAGTGTCGAAAACCTCTGGAATATAATGCCAAGATCATTAGCTAAGGAGAAACTAAGTTGCAACAAATTGTGAATACTTTTTTATGTATGAAGCGATAGGCAAGTGTCTTCGATTCGAAATTTAGTTTAAACCAGAATTATGGAATAGGTGAGTTATTTGAGTGAATCTTGCGTTGTTTTAAATGAAAGGAAAATCACGGAATACACAAATTACTGCAATAGAATGAATCAAAAAAACTTTCTTTTCAACAGTTGCTGGTATTGTGAAAAGGAAACATTGAACCGAATGCGTGGCTTGTTAATTTCTCTCAAACTGACTTAACCTAATCGTAATTTATATTATTATTGATTCATGACTTGGCAACAATAGTCAGTATTGTTCGGCAACAAGAAAATGATTTACTTAAATCGCCAGTACACTTTCAATACAATAGGAGTCTTGTCGTATGGTAATGAGAAATGCAAGATATTGATATGCCGATATCATATTTTAAAACACTGTATTGTTAACAGGCATATTTCCAGGTAACGATCCCTGTGAAAAATCCGCTTAGTATGTGCTCTGACCCACTATCAGTTCTTACGAGACGGGTTGAAGAAAAATTAAAACCTCTTAAATAATTTATTTATTTCTTCTTACGAATAACAAAATCTTGTAATCACATGAGAGTATGCGTGAGATGTGTAAAGGCACCAATATTAAATGGGAGAAAGTAAGTAAATATTGCAGCCGCTGATTTCAGTCTCTTGGTAAGGTGAGAACTAGTGAATATCGTACAGTATGAAGTTTAAGTGTGTCTTCGGCAAAATTGAGTGATGAAAAATTTTGAATTTCCCGTTTCTAGTTTTGAAAAATTTCGGAGATAGGAATAAAGTGTCATATTCGAATTTCAATTGTTTCAACAATAGGATAGACAGATTCACATATGTGATTTAAAGATTCTTGCTAATTTCACAGGAAGAGAAATTACCAAGAATCTTTAAATCTGTGTTGATGCAAAGCATCAACATAAATTACAATATAGTTCCTGGATAAAGTATAGTGATAACTGATAACACATTTTACCAAATTTCTAGGTTGGTATATCAACTGACCAATTTTTTTGGTTTATTATGGTTAGGAAATAATTATTAGTCAAAAATGAGGTTTGTTCAAAGGTTTCACGTTCCATTGTTATTTCTCCTAAGAAATACGTGAACAAAATAAAACTGATAAAAAAATATTTGCACTTCCACTTTTGATTGCTCTGCTGTTTTTTGGATTTCACTTTCAATTTTTTGGAATTTATTTTTATTGTGTTAGGCAAAAGCATGAATATTTCACTTTAAATTTGTTGAACTATTTTCAAGTATTTATATAAATATTATGTTGATAATTTAAAAAAAACTTGTATTCATTATTATTATATTTATATAATTTTGTACTTTTGTGTACCTTGGTTTACAATCTAACAAAAAATTGGTTACTATCAACTACTAGGACTAACAATGGAATTCCTACCTTGATATTGCTTGTTGTAGTTGTTTTTTCAATCTGTAAACTTGCCAAAAGACCTGTCAATTTGTGAAATTTCTGGGTGGAGCTTCGGAACAAGCTGGCCAGTATACCAACTAGAATTCGTAAATTATTTGAAGATAAGATTCTCATCGAAATGGACAGACATTGGCGATACTACTAGAAATCATATAGAAATAAAATATTGTCTTTTTTTCGCTTTATTCTGAGTGGAAAGTGTCAAACATAAAACTATGGATGCCAGTTTCATTAATCTTAGAGATTACAATCAAAAATGATGAAAATTTTCGAAAGTATTTATCATGTGAAATAATATTTTTTCAACAGCTTCATTTCTGCTTTGACAAATCATAATGATGTGTTGATAATGAGTTCATTACTCGAATTTAGGATTTCACGCATTTATGTATTGTAACTTTACCATAGTTAAGACTGCTGTCAACAGCATATTAGTTATTATTTTATTATTTTGGAAAATGTATTCCAACGTGGAATGGAAACCTCATTCAAATTTTGCATAACAAAGAAAAGTAGAGGTGAATATTTTAATGTGGTTTTGAATTAGAATACAGCATCGGTTTTACCTATAAAATTTCAAAGTGCTAGTATATCATTCGAATTTTATTACTTTACTATCTTATATAATCAATAATTTCCCGCATTTTCAGAGGGAATAAAACTACCACATAGGATAAACATGTCAATTATCATTATTACAACTTACTCATTTAATACGATTGTCTGTTTATGCAACATATAAAACGGTGGGAAAATAATCCATTTGTGTGTGTGCTTACCATCAATCGTAAAACAACAAGTATGCAATAAAATACACTTTGGAAAACACACATTCACGTTATTAAATACAATAAATAATTCAGTAATGTTGAGTGACAAAATTTCCGATGATTTACAACATAATTCCAATATATTATTACATGGCTAAGATTTATTCACTTATTTACGATGAAATAAAGTCCTACAGCAAACGCATTGTGAATCGATCGTAAAATTCTGCAATCTCTTATGAGATCATAAAGAAAAAAGTATAGGGTGAACGTTCAGTTTGCATCTCTGGATAAGTTGCATTATCGATTATGAATTTGACAGTTCGAATTGATTGTCATTCAACATGACGGCTTCGTGTGGTGATCACAAAGAGTGAGAGTTTTTCATGAAATTCAACAATTTCATGCATGATCGAATCACTTAACTATTATTTTACACATCCTCATTTCGACTACTTCAGTTACTCTGTTTGAATTTGACTATGCATAAAATTTGCGTTTATTTCTCCATTCGATATTCGAGTGTTTGATGTAAAAACTCAAAATATGAAATTCGTCCTAATATGAATGAAGTTTTGAAGAATGATTTATATTTCAAGAAAACGATGAAGCATACATAATATCATTCGATCATAATCTACATCAAAAAATGGTTATTGATGTTCAAAGGGCCTGCGCTGAATTTCGTGAAAATATCTGGGTAAATATAACAGATATTATGAGACAACGACTTTTTTCCTAAAAGTTCACCACCTGTGTCAAATTTCATGAAAATATTGTTGATTCATATTTTGAATGTTTCTATGAAAAAATAATGAAAAATAAGAATTGTATTCTTTTTTCCGGTATTTGAATAAAATAAGGTCCCTGATAGTAAATTATTTCACAAATAGATAATATTCTGTTCAGAGGGTTCAAGAAGTATGAGTCATAACTCAATTAATTCGGGGTCGTGGAAAGTTTTCGAGAAAACTTGGAAATAAAGACGAATCTTTTGTTTTTAAAAGATAAAAATAGATCTAACAGACAATTATACATGAGATGAAAGCTATGATTATCGCATTTAGCTGAGTGTTAATATTGTTAATCATTGATCATTAACATACGTTACACCTTCATCATTATGCAATATTTGATTTATGTTGCATGGAGAAATCATTTATAGTGCTGCCTACCGCATGAATTGGTCGTTTGTTTTTTGTTGTCATCATTCATGCAATTCGAGTGAGAGTCATTCTTCAATGGAGAAAGCTGAACAACAAAACAATTGATAGTTAAATTTCTGGATTTGTTTTCTAGGTAATAAAGGTTATGATTTGCATTATGATGCATTTATAAATGAACTACGATACCGCTGCAATATGTTGATTAAATAGCCTGCATTTTATTGGAATTTGAAAAAACACTATTTTATCAGCATGAATTCTATGAAGGTTTATATCAATGGGATATTATTCAATTGCATTGAATAGGAATGACATTCATCAGAATGGCGTGAAGCTTCTGAATGGATTAAGAGATGTAAGAGTTTACCTGTAATGTTTGATGAGAGTTTTTCAAGATATAGAAAATAGAACAATTTTTTTTCGGAAAGCTCAAGGGGTTTTTATCCCAACATCTGAAGCAGAACTTCAAAAATTAAATGAAAATACTTATGTATATCTATCTATCTACAGAAATAAATCCTGAAGTATATGTAACATAAACTATTTTTCAGAAGCAATTATTTGGAACAATGTTGCTTGAAGAATCTTAAAGCAATATAGAATATTCATGAATTTGAATGTAACTAGTTTGAGCTCATATGAAACTTCTAATCAGACGATCAACTGAAAATCTTCAGAATTATTTCCTTGTATTCCAAAAATTTCTGTCAAACTGATATTTTCGAAAATCACAGAAACGCAGATTCACTACATATTGAAATTTCCTAAACTGCATCTCTTTTTCAACAAATGTAGCATTGCATGATCCATTTCTAATGACCAATGGATAAAATTGTTCAAGCCATCAACAAGATACAAGTTGACTTCTTGTTTTTTCAATACCTGTTTCTGTCGTATTCTTTGTATTCTCCCAATTTAGCATGTCTCTTATCTTTTTGTTATTTTTGTGTTTTCGTTTTATATTGTTTAAAGATCGTTTGGTTGGAATCGAATAATAGATTGGGGAAATACAAACATACTAATGATGAAACCAGAGAATTAAGGAATCAACTTTTATTTTGTTGAATGGAGACTGATTTTGTCAATTTTTTTCAACTGATATTTTGATGGAGGAATTTGATATAGGCTCTGAAGCTTCACATCCAAATTCGTGAATTGTTTATATTGTTTCAATCTCATCTATTATGCTGCATTGTCTAAAAAATACCTACCTCAGTTATTTGAAGACACTTCCCGCCAAAATAATGCAATCTTCTCACAAAAAATCGATATTATAAAACAATGTACAAAAATCCGGTTAAAAAAATAATTATGGAGAATTTTTAATGATAAATGCTTCAATTCAGTATTACAGAATCTGCATTGTAAACGATCGAGAAAACTTTCATTTGATCTGCTTCGATTATCCCCAGAGGGAATTATTTAAACGAGATCGACAGCGTTGAAAAAACCGAATCACCGACAATTAAATTAAAAGGAAGAAGTCATTCACTACTTATTGAATTACTGAATTCCCTTTTAAGACAAGTAAAATGCCATTTAATTCAGAGAATGGCAATCGCAAGGCGATATCCGCCTGAATATTCGTTCGGAGACAGCAAGAAAATAAGTCTTTGCGAGATCGTATGTCCATTTCCATATCGGCTGAAGTGGTTTTCACCGAAACAATAAGCTCTTTGGTCAAGGAATTTAATGACCTACCTCAAGCGACTTGATGTTCGCGTGCTACTTACATCATTGTCAAGGATAATGTGAGTGAATTTCAGTGAAATCGATGTTAAATGAGATATAAAGCGATTAACGAATAGAGACACGTTAAAGAGCAGTCCACGCCAACTACTTGACTACCGGCTATTCTAGACAAATATAAGGAAGATCTTACTTTTTTACTAAGTAGACACGTTGTCAACATTGAACGTACCTCACTAATGAGGCCTGTTAGACACCTGAGATATTATTTTCGCAGGTTCATTCCAGGGCACCAATACTCATTTGAACATCCATATTTTTAAAAATCAAGCAGAAACGGATCTAAGATGATTGTTTTAGATCTAATAATGACGAATTCCTGATGAAATTCTGGGCACTGAACTTTCTATAGGGCGCTAAGGCAGATATGCCCATTTTTGTGCGCATGTTCTAATGAACATTTTTCATACAGATCCGGTTCAAATGGAATATTCTATTATTAGAAAGGCACTGAGATGAAGTCAGATGCAATCGGGTGCATGAAAAAACATTATAAATTTTTTTCAATTTTTCTAATGACACGATCATCATGAAATCAGCATCAGCATTACCAACCAGTTACCAAGCTTCATCTTGATCGGATCAGGGTTTTTAATTATTTTTCAGGTTTTTATAGGATTTCGCTCTCAATAACTGAAAGAGAACTATTGAAAATTAAGTGAAAATTATTATTTATAGAAAACGCACTTGCGAATTTCGGGATTCAAATTTTTTCTCAAGGGCATTTTCTCGAAAAAATATTGACTAATGGACAATATCAAGATAATGTAAACGACCAACAAATTGAACCGTAACATTTGAAAGTCTATATCTGAATCCTTCATCAGACACTAAAAAGAAAATTTGCAAAATTATTTTTCTTTTAGTACTTCGTTATTAATATTGAGTAATTGCTATTTTCGAAAATCACTGCAAATTTTTTCTTTATTGTCTGATGAAGGAAAATAAAATCAGACCAAACTCAAATGCAGTGAATTGTGAAATATGTTTTGAATTCAAGTGGCAAGCTCTTCCCGTTCATCTTCGCAGAGAACGGTCAGCCGGCCAGATGGAATATGTTTCGACATCGGATTCTTCATCAGTGAGTCCAACCTAGTCATTTAAGATTTCGGCAAACATTTGAAAATTATAGACATTTTGACGAACTGATTCATTTCCTAGAACATGGAAGTAAAAATACGATGAATTTTTTTTTACATTTTATAATCCAAAAGCTTATTTATAGGTATTCCATTGATGTCGCTAGAAGTAATGCTGCGGTGAATAAAGAGCATTTAAAATGATTATGCATGTAAATTCTCCTTCAGTAAATTCAAATTATTATTAGTGAATAATGGCCCATACCACAACAGCGTAATAAATATACTATAATAAGTCGATAATTTGCATGTATGATCAGTTTCAGATGCTTTTTCTGGGAAACCGTTGGTTCTAGCAGGTTCAATAATACAGTGTGTATCTTCCAAAATAATGGAGTCAAGTGTGAAAAAGTCGCGAGAGACACCACTCGGAAGGGTGCCCGAATCACTCCCATGTATGAAGTGCTATTCTCGTGGTTTTTAAGATATGTTACTATTTGCATTTTTCTCGAAACTTTGTCTCCTCATATATAATCGCCCACAGAGATTTTAGGATTGCACTTACAAAAATCAATGTTGAGACGACCTGATACCATGTGTCATAAAATCTAATCTTTCATCTGAGGTTACTATACAACGAATGAATATAAGCGAAAAAAATATGAACTTAGTAGTTTCAAAATTGAAATTGAGGTTTGCAGAATAAACAAGAACATGTTTGCATTTACGAACCAACATTTTTGGTAGTTTGATGAGTTGAAAATTCATGCACTAATTCAAATAGTTTTTTTATATTATTAATGTAAGGTTAAGAATTATTTTTGGATATCGGACAGAGAGAGATTCAAAATGGCAAGTTTCAGTAAAAGTTTCACACTCAAACTTAAATTATTGTAGTCCATCGGAAAATGTTAAATTTTCAATTCCAACTGACTTTGGCATTTTATTGTTTCAGATCGGAATGAGATAAGACCATCTGAAGTTTGTTAATGTGTCTTCGAGACATGAGATCCACCAATCTTGATTAAGGATGTACCTCAATGATCAAGGTCTTTCTGATCAGTACTATCCTGTGTGAAGAGTTTCGGAAAAAAATATGAAAAATAAACATATGTCAAAAACTATGAAAAAGAGCATCGCATAAAGCAGGGTGATTTTTATTCCTTCCGAGGACTTTCGGAGCACTCTGTAAATTAGGTTTTCTTGAACAGAAAAATAGGGAAAATTATGTTAAGTCAGAAAAAGCACCAAGATTCAACTGTAATTTCTAGAATTCCTTGTTCGATGTTGATCCGGTTATTCTGGCACATTGGCCACATTGTGTATATTAATGAGAAACCACATTGTATGAAAGTAGTATATAAAATATTAATATTTCAAAAATAATTTTCGCATCGAAAACAGGAGGATGTATGTATATTCCTACCCCCACTGAAGGTTTGGGAAAGATATAGGTATGTAGAAAGTTAACAAAAGTGATACGGGAAAGAATCCTCAGAAGTTTACGTTCTTGTACTCGTGAGAAACATCTGAACTGGAACCACGGATGTCGAAACCAAAGCCAACTGGTAAGATTTCAGGAGGTGGATAAGAAGGATGGTTAAATTCTTCAAGCATATATTATCACGACGCCGTCGTGTATCAGAAATTGGAAAGACAACCTCATGATTATTGGATATATTCTTTATCTATATTACTTTCATAAAGATATTGCGGTTATTACTTTTTTCTTGTGCGTAGAGAAATCGTGAATTATCTGATGTATCTTTGAATGGAATGTCGTAGAAAAAATCAGTGATTTCTAGCTTAATATTATGGAAGAACTTACGATTATGACGAAATCAACAAAGTTCTAGAAATAACTCAAATTTACCGTAGATATAAAATAAATTATCAGAAAGCACTGCTATTCTTACAAGAGTAGAAAAGATGAATGTTAAACTATTTCTGAATGAACCAGTGCGGAATTCGTTCCGAAGTTTTGAGAATAAATATCAGTTGAGTAGGTATAGATATAACTAACAACTCCTGAACTATCAGGCCGATTTTTTGGTTTGATTGCTAAACATAATCTTAATATTTCAAGACTCTAAATCCAAATGTGTGCATTCAAGAGCGCAGCGGTCTTGTTCACTACAAAATATCATATCCAAAATTCTAGAAAAGCATTGACGTGAGGTCGGGATCTTTACCGCGCTTGTTAAAATTCGAATACAATATTTTTTTTTTGGTTTTGTAACAGTTAGATCAAGACAAAACTTTGCATTATGTGACATGTTAGTATTCTTCAACTTTAACAGAGATTCAATCTGATCGCATGTTTTTTTTTTGAGATATTGGGGAAATAACGTGAAAATTTCAAGTATCAACAAAATTTGTCATATTTTTTTCATTATATGTCTGAAAATAAACATCAGATCGAATTGAGAATTTACACTTTTGTAAAAGATTGACTTCGAGTCCAAATCTCATAGAAATCTGAAAAACATTCTTCGGAAAAAAGAATTGTTGAATTTTCGAATACATTTTTTTTTAAATCCACACCAAATTTTGCATAAAGTTGCGCATTGGTTTTCTCCAACTAATTTCAGAGTTGATTTTGATCTATTCATTACTTCTTGAGAAATGAAGGAACTGACCTCAAAATCACAAAACGAAACCCTTCAGCCGATTAACGAAGTCAAGTAAGATAGTCAGGCTCAAAACCTTACTTGAAAATTTCATGTCGCTAATTGCTTTACTTCGAAAGTTAGAGCACGACCAGACAGACAGAATTGAACTTGACTACGGATTCTTCTTTAAGGAGACCAACCTGATCATTTAACATCATTTTCGGCTCTAACTCCGAAAACTATAGACCTTGTGACGAAATAATAAAGCGCTGGTTTCCAGAACAAGCCCGCAAAACTAATAAAAATCATTGAAGGGCAAAGTTATTTCGTGAAAGGAAAAAATTAATTAAATTTCTGCAAAATAACCATAATTTTCACGACAGGAATGAGTACCCCTATGAAAATTCAAATATATATAGAAAAATCGAGCTCATCATAAATATTTCCTTGAATTATAGTACCTACATAAAATGTTAAAGATACTCAAGAACGATAAAAGCTGTCTATCTCAAGATGTTTGTGCATATAATTGAAGCTTTATTTGGGTTCATTTCTTCGACAACAGGTTATTAATAAAGATATACTTTGTTGCTGAAATTGGAGGTTGCATCAACCATGATATCTCGAATTTCATTCCAGAAAATTAAATAATGGATGTAAGTCGGTAAGAAGTTGATTTAATATTGAATAACATAGCCTGAACGTTGAGGATGTTGATAATTCATACAAGTTGAGATTAAAAATGGTAAATATTTGACAAAACTTTGTATATTCGTCATAAAACTTATATTTCCAGAATTTTCCATTCTTTTCGTATTGCATTGAGTCTAAGATATGATATGCTTCGAACATATCTCGTAAAGACTCATTGTGTAGGTATTGTATAAGAATATAATATGCTAGCTTTTACCCGCCGGCTCACCTTACCGTTATCAAGCACATAATCGGCAATTTTCCTGAACCGATACAAAGTGTACTTGAAGTGAAGTAGAAATGAATAAAAGGTTTTTTTTGTTATATTTTCCAATGGCGATAAGAATTGGATAACATTGTAATTCTGAACTCAAAGCTCACCTACCACTTATAATAGCTAAGAATATAAGCCGAAATGAATATGAGAATACTATGTACAAATTTTTTATGATATGAGACCAACTAACATGTATTTCATACATATGAGTTCGAAATATAAATGAATAAACGAAAAAAAAATTTTGAAGAACAAAATAGAGCCTTTCTGAGTCGAAAATATTGTAAGAAGATTTCTTTTTGGGAGATAATTCGAAATCGTTTAGTGAGTCTGATGAAATGAATTCCTTTATTATGGACATACACAACATACATGATTTTATACAACGGTTTTTCACAGCGAGTAACTGCGCACAAATGTTTTTGGAGCTGAAAGCACGCTTCACATAGAATGTTTACTTTGTCGAAAGTCCAATGGTTACACTGAAGGTATCATTTTTGTATCTGAAAGGATTTTGGAAAGCCAAGAGAATTTGTGGATAATAAAGAAGTAACAAACTGTTAAAAATTAGTGTTTTTGCTCGTCGTGAACTGAACTTTGATATACAAAAATATTTTATTTCATCACAAGTAACAAATGAAACATCTGTTTTTGATTATATCATATTCAAATATTAATTTCAAATTTGTCTTTCGTATTCAGTTGATTGTTATCAAAAGGCTAATTTGCCATATAACAAAACCTAGAATTGACTCGATATGAGGAAAAAAAATCCTTGTATAGAAAGTGCTGATGGTATATTTCGGTGGAACTTCTTATTATAAAGGAGTTTGCAGGCAGTAATCACCAAAATGCTACTTCGAACATTTATATATTCTATTACTGACCACTTGACGAATAATAGAGAAAATACTTCATAGACTCCTATGGTTTCTAGAAAACGGTAATAAGTAGGATGGACGATGCATTCAATAACAAAAAAGGGAATGAAAATTTGGATTGAATATATATATAAGGATACAATTTGAAAATTAATGTATAAATGAAGCATTCAACAACATAGCGAAAATCTTTCATCATACGTTTAAATTACTGTTTATAACCATTAAATTCTGCTACTTATATTCGAGACGTCATATTTCTGACAAATAATGAACTTTCAATAAAAAAAATTTCATAAACTATCAATAAATTTCAATCAGATTCCAGAGTTGAAATCAGAATCTGAATCAGTGCTGTAATTATCCTGAGTTACAACCAATCACGCTGCAAAACTGAAATATGGATTGTTATAATTCTACCATTCAGATTACAAAATTAACACAAGGTGTTTATTCTGCAGCAGTTCTTCTATTCCGAAATATTGCTGTTAACATAAACAGGATGGAACCACTCTCATCCCCCTGTGACAGACCAAGTTTCCTCATAAAATAAATAATTTTATGGGATCGGCTTCAGAAACAGAATCAACATATCAATGACCTAGATCTTAGCCAGTCTAGTAAACAAAGTTATTCAATGATCACCTGAATATATTACCAACGTTAATTAACTGTGTCAGAAATGTCTTTGAGGGACCACATCCAATTTGCGGGGAAACGTAGAAATTAACATAAAGGAAGTTACCGAAGAGAACGAATAATTCTTATCCGGATTATTTGAATAATGCTACAGAAGATGCAATACCGGTATAAAATGATGATTATTATATGAGGAAAGTAACAAGCTGTTAAAAAAACACTTGTGAAGTCGTGAATTACTGGACAATTTTGTTCGTTTCTTATTCAGGGGATATGGAACATTTTTTGGAAGATTGAATGTCGATATTCTTATTATTTAATATAATCATTTTAAGTTTCATGAATTTCCTTCAATTCGTTCGGGAAAAATACCCGGGTATAGTAGGATGGACAGATTTTTCTTATCGATCATTGAAATCCACGTACTTCAAAAAGGAGCCATGAGTTAAAATTTCGATGAAGAATAATTTTTTCTCGAAATCATTATTCGATGATATAATAAATCAAAATCAATATTGATCCATAGCTTCGAAGCTCAATGAGTCCAACAAAAGTTTTTTCTTCTTGTTACGCCAGAGGTTTTCTGGGAACAACAATTGAAACATCTGGAAGGAATTCTTTAGGCGACAAACAGACAGAATTTGGCCAATAGAATATGCTGTAAAATTGTATTTTCTAGGAACTGGGAAATAAGAAGACACTCAACATCTTAAGCTTCTTATAATTATGTAATACTCAGGTTGTGAAATGCTGAAAGGGCCAGAGTAATATTTTTCATAATTTAGGTAAATTGTTTATTGGAGGGAGCCCCAGCAACAAGTTCTTCATTTCCTACAGGTCATATAATAAAACTCATTTTATTCGAATAAAATTTCAAAATTGGTCGAACCTCTGATTATTGCCTGAAAAGTGTCTTCGGTAATTTGAATCTTACTTTCTTCCGAGTTCTTATCTTAGGTTCAGAAATTACTACCTGCCTACCCTACATAAATTTGATGCAGTTTCTTGAACGCCTTTCTAAGGGTTATCCAATTTACATTTATTATTTTTCAACTGGAGCCTATTTGATACAAAATGATTGGCTTTTGAAAATAATCCGAATAATATATTCTGTAAGCTTGAAGTACTTTTAAAATCATAAATCTTAGTAAATAAACAATTTACAAAATTTCAGTTTGAATTCTTTTCGATAGAAAATGAGAATTCGATTTTTTCTGAACATTTCCAATCAATGTACAACATCGTTCAACTTCGAACATAGTATATATAGTGTGTCCACGGATTGGGTGCCGGTAAGGTGTAAATAACGAAAAATGTTCGAGTTAGACTCTGATATTTTGGGAATCGCTCCTGCTTGGTCTCAAATTAAGATGTTGAGAGAATGAGCCAAATCAATTAATATACAGGGTGGTTTAGAAATGATTTTATGGAAATTGTTAAGAATAAAGTGTCTTTGTTTCAAAAGATATCGAGAAAGTTTATTGAGAAAAGTTGTTTAGAATCAAAAGACACGGCTAAATCTCGATTCTCAGATAAATCGATCACCTTTGATTTTGTAAATAGGTTATGAAAATATTTGATAATATCCATGGTTACAAATACCATTTTCAAGCTAAAAATATGTTGAGCATAGAACAAAGAGTGTTTATTGAGGAGTGCTACAGTTTAGGTGCAGACATTTCGTATCAGGGAGTAATAGGACAATTCCATGAACGCCAAATACCACGTAACCCTGTTAAAAAAATAGTATCAAAATTTAAATTTATGATCATGAAAAAATATCTCACGTATCGGATTGACAAAATATTTATGAACTTATAAGTCAAGGTGGGCTGATTTATCTGAAAATTGAGTTCCTATTTACAAAATCAAAGTTGATCGATTTATCTGAGAATCGAGATTTAGCCGTGTCTTTTGATTCTAAACAACTTTTCTCAATAAAATTTCTCGATATCTTTTGAAACAAAGACACTTTACTCTTAACAATTTTCATTAAATCAATTCTAAACCACCCTGTATATTAATTGATTTGGCTCATTTTTTCAACATCTTAGTTTGAGACCAAGCAGGAGCGATTTCCGGAATATCAGAGTCTAACTCGAAAATTTTCAGTCATTTACACCTTACCGGCACCCAATCCGTGGACACACTGTAGATAGAAATTCTAACATATACAATTGAATTAATCCTTTTATGCTCAATGAAGAAATGTGTAGGATGGTAAACGAACAGATCAGAGGAAAATTGAATGAACGCCAAATCGACCAAATGACTTTTGAATTTCATGAAATGGTTGATCTCCTGAAAATATATTTGGGTAGTTCTACCTGAATATTATAAGATACTCAAACAAAACCCTAAACTATTGTTTTACTAGATCAATTCTTTCATGAGATTCATTCAGTGGCCACATCATATCATTAATTGATCAGCTGTACACCTCTGAGAGAGGCGTGAGAAATATTAATACAAACAATGTATTGTTTGAAGAACATTGTAAACTTGTCTCTGTCTCCAGACAAAAGATAAAAGTATTTACTCTTCGACATATCGAAAATGAAAGAGATCTTTGAATAACAGTCATGTGTACCATCAACATGGAGCTCTGAGGAATACTTTGAAGAATGCGGTAACGAATATGAGAGAACTTGAGCTGAAGACATCACATTTTTTACGCGCTTGGTCTGGGGAACAGCGCGTCATCCCTTTTTCACGATGTCTGTAATTTTCGAATTTTGAGCAGATATTGGTCTCAAACGACTAGGTTGGACTCACTGATGAAGAATCCGAGGTCAAAATTGATTCTGTCCGTCCGTCCGTTTGTGCTGTAACTCTCGAAGAAAAAGACTTAGAGTCTTGAAATTTTCAGGTTAGGTTAAGATCCTGAATATCTCGGTTAAATTCGTTAATGGGCCAAATCTGCCTTATGGTTTTTGTGCTATAGCCAGTTGAAATTTTGATTTTTCAATAACTCGAAAAATATTTATCTGATCGAAATTAAACTTGGTTGGAAGATGAACAGTGTCAATAAGAAGAATTATCCATGGAAAAATTCGAAAAAAATTTTTTTTTTTTGAAAATTTTTTATATTTAATTAAAATTTCACCATTTCGCAATGTGAACAAGAGCGTAAAAGCTGATGACTTCACGTCAGTGCTTTTCTAGATTTTGTTTTTATGAGGATGATATTTTTAATCTATCATCAATGGTACATTCAATTTAAACAAAATCGAACTTTTCTTCATTAAATGTGACGAAAAAATAGTTTTCATATCAACGAAAAATTCGGCACAGCGCTTATTTTGAATGCATTGGATCCAGTTGCTTGCATTTTTAATGAATATTCATAAACACCTGTTATTAGTATACTTTTGAAGAAAATCTGTGCATTACTTGATTTGTTTATTCTATAAGATAATACTGAAATATATTTTTTTTGCATCAGTTTTTTTTTTCCTTTATACCATTATAACTTTCCCTAGTATTATTCTAGCTAATATAAAGGACATGCATAGTTTTTTTTCAAGGACACAACACAAACTTGCCAAGGTTTGTTTTGATAGGTCTGCCTTTTTTTCTCATTGAAATTGAATTGAATAATCTGATTTGTATTGGCAATTCAATTTTCTTTGTTCACTTCATGTAAGATATTGAAGTACTCATCAGCTGTATCCTGTCTTTCGCTCGTTTTATTTTACCCACTTTTAATGGGGTAAAATTGATCATATTTGCCTGTAAGATGAATGTTATCTAATCCAAATTTCCTGGTTCGTATTCGAAAGTGAAAGTGGTAAAGAACCTGAAGCTGCCAAAGTAATCAATGAGGTAGCCACCTAACCAAACATTGTTTGTGATAAAAGTTTCAATAAAGCACAGGAAATTCATAAGGTGCGTATGTATGTATGTTCATACACCTATCTGTTCACATGGTGTGTAAGCATAAATATTTACATTTTGTTTAACCGCTATAAATATCCACTTTTCATAGTCGAGTATATTTTAAGGATAGAGATGAATTGAACATGAAAAACGTAAACAAATTCGAGGTGTATTTATCTAATCATCGATGACATATTAGGAACAGTATGAAATTCCATCAGATAACGTAAACGTAATACTCTGGAGATGAACATAGAGATTAAGTAGGTCAAGTCGGCAAGTATCAAGGACATAGGTAGTGAAATTTTGGGAATAGGCGGGATTTGCTCAAGTTTCGTTAAATTCCTTGAACAGTCTGGAAACACGAATATATGGGACGTTGCGAAGTAAGTTCCTTGTTATTGATGAAAACTTTGTATATTAAATTGAACGTGTCTATAGAATGAAATTTTCAGAATACCTACCCTCAAAAATTATTTCCATTTACCAATATCGTAATTTCCTCGCACGATTATAATAAGAAAGAAATTTTTCTCTGCTAGGATTTTTCGTTTTTTGATATTGTATATTTCCAATAGTTGTGTTTACTTATAAAATTGCTCATTATTTCTTCACAAATTATCAGAGAAAATGCGAATTGATTTAAGATAGTGCAAACATTTCGATGTTAAAGAAAAAAAGCTTTATTAATGATTTTACAAGATGAAAGAAAAAAAATAGCGCAGTGAGTGAAATTTTCAATATCCATCATGGGAAGTGGGTATTTCAGATGGACAGATAATCCAGACAATATAAAATATCAGCTGGATTCCCTCTTTTAATTCGGATATACAAGATTTTTATCAATTTTACATTTATAATCTTCACACATTTGAGTTTTACTATGTTCTAGTTATGAAAATGATATTAAATATTTATCGGATTAATTGAATTGATGAATGAAATTTCAATCGAATTGAATTGAAAATAGAACTAACGAATTTCCTACAAAAAGTTTACTCTGTGGAATTTGTTCGTATTTATGTAACACATAAAATGTAATGATTTTTTATTAATGGAATGTATTTTAATGGTTCCTAGGTAGGTCAAAATCCTAACCGTGGTCAGTTGCAAAATGCATTGTTAAACAATTTTATCGCTTTTCGAACAGCAGACTATTGATTTCATTTTAGTGATTGCTAAACTTTGCTGTTTTTTTAATGACTAACAAGAATATAAGAGAATAAATAAGAATTAACGAGTTTTCAAAATTTGGAAAATAGTATTTCATTGCGTACGTAATTACCAACGAAACCATGTTTTTATGAATAATTTCTAATCTTTGTTAAGGGAAAAGTGAAAAAAATGGAATTCCTCTCGTCTCTCTCTGCTTTTTTCTTTTAAGCTAGTCAAACTTGTTTGTCAAAATGTTTTTAATGATCTTCATGTTTGGTTTTGATTTTTTAATCTCTACTCTACTAATTGATTCATTTTCAGTTTGAAGAATGTTGATGTTCGTAGCAAATTTTTTGGGTTTCCATGTCCTAATAATGAAGAGTTTCACGAAAATTTACAGAAAAATGGAAAATACCTGCGTCATGAGCCTATCGGCTCCAGTTCCTTCTTCATCTTTAAAAATAATGTCCTGGTTATAATTAGGCACCAAATCCCTGAACCTCGTATCATTTCTGCCGATCCTGCCTTCACCCAAACCGCTAGCAGTAATTGTATTCTCAGGCACGTTTGGAACATGTTGTTTGAAAACTAGCGGGGTCAGTTTCCTGGGGCCCCGTCGACGACCGGCGCCCCTTCCAGGGCCACACGCCCGAGCCCCCAGCGCGAGGGCGATCAAAAACGCCAACACGGGAACGCACCACTTCATCTGGATGCACCACCGGTCATTTCCTGGGGAACGCACTCATTCTTTCGCACTCTATGATTAGCATATCCGCTCTGTGATCTGGTACGATCAGTGATCTCGTCTGATCGGCGCTCTTGACGATCAGGTAAATACTCTTGCACTTGTCATAGGTGAAACACCGACTGATGAGCCCCACTCTGTGGCCCAGGCCATCTTTCGTTCTTCACGTGAGCCCATTGGTGGCTAGGCGGGGCGATGCGGGTATTACCTGGGCCTCGCAAATCAAAGACTGCTTAAGGTCAACAGGCGAAGGTGAATCTTTGAAGAACTCACCTGGACCATGCTTGAGCAACATCTCCATCTCCAAAGTGTGTCTCCTTGAGGGAACCGCCAATTTTTGGTCAGGTTCCACCTTGAAAAAGCTCATAATTCCCTTCAACTTCGCATGCGGCCTTCTGGGGTTAAGTGTTCCGATAAACTGAGTTCTTGTAAGTTTGTCATTAATAGATAATTGAGTTGATAATACTGAATTAGTCAATACTTCAATGTGATTAGTCATTTTAATACTCGAATATGTAGATATTTCTATCAATTATTCATACTTGTGGTGTTTGCTTTATTTATTTGCTTTAGTATGATGATAATTTCTCTGCTAGGTGTTTTTATTGTTTGAACCTTATTAAGGAGTGAAATGAAATGTCCTTTGTTGGTTCATTGTCGTTCGTTGGCATTCGTCAATGGAAATCTATTATTTATGGTTTTCTCATAAAACAAGATCTTATATGGTAGCAATTAATACCTAGTTCAGTGGCGTAGTCAAACTCTGCTTTTACGGGGGATCTTGAATTACTTGAATAATCGAACATTTTTCATAATACATTTTGTTTGTGCCATGTGAATCCGCGACAATGGAGACATATCCATCAAACTGTTTTTCCCAAAAGTTCGGGAAATACGGATCCGATCGAAATCAATGTGTTGATATTTAATAGTTAGTTATCAAATAGCCAAAGAATGCTGGTTACTCACGAGGAATTTTTTTCGGCGTTTCGCGCAGCCAGCTACGACGATTGCCCAGAAAGAGAGAACGTGTGTGGTAGATAGTATAGCTATCGGCATCTCGGTAGTTCTTGTATTCTTGAATGGAAATCTAACGTCCTTTGTTATCTTTTTAAAAATATATTTCTAATTTTTACGAGCTTGTTCTTCTAGAGAGAATGCATAATCGTTACGCTCAAATGTTTGTACCTTTCGAATTTTGAGAAGAAAATGGTCCTTAACGACGAAGTTCGACCTCAAATTCTGTCCGGCCAGCTGTTCCCATGATAACTTCCGAAGGGAAAAAGCCAGCGACTTCAATATTTCAGGAAATGTTTCGTAACTTGTTACAGATTGAAACTTCGTTATTTATTTGTTGTGGAATATCGACGCATGACTTCATGCAAAATTTTCAGAAAATTTTCAAATTTTTTTGAGATTTTTTATCGTTAACAGCTGATCAGATTTCGATCAGATCTGTGCAGAGAGTCCATAACCAACAGCAATATTTAAAATTTTCATTCGATCCGATATTATGGGACCAAAAATATGTGTAATTTCGTTATTTGAAATTTTGAGGTTAATACTTTATAACAGTACTAGCGATAACATGGAAGTGAATACAATAAAAAAAAAGATTTTGAGGAGGAAACTATTGACTATTTTATTGACTAATTTTTCACAGTTGATAGTATTCAGATTCCAATCAAAATGAATGAAAGTGTTCCATGTAACTTGATATAAAATCATATGTTTAGAAAAAATGTTGCAATCATTTGAGCCTGATCAAGGAGTATCACAATATTTTAAAATATTATGACGGGATTGATAACTAAGTTGGGGCTTGGATAAAAAAATTACGAATAAAATTGCACGTTGGGTTGAAAAAATAATAAACCATTGTGGTAAATTTGCAGGTTTGATCTGAGGGTATATCTAGAAAGGGAGAATTTGAAAAATATCGATTTTCTATATGACTGCACAAATATGAATTTCATAGTAAATGGCATCTACACTCCTCCAACTGTCGAAATATTCTGTGATCACGTACCGTGTAGCTCTTTACATGGATCAGACCTTCACATCCTTTTGATAATGATGATATAATTGTTATGAATCCATATGTCCATATTTTAGGGTGCTTTTAATTTTTTCTCGAATGTGGAATCATGAACCAGATATTCAAGCAGTTAATCTGAGAGTAGATAGCAGTAATAACGTTATTCACTAGAAATTGTGTTTATGAATATTTATTGTGTAATTCCATATTTTCATCAAACATGCTTGGCTAATTTTTCAGGTTTTATGTGTTTTCTCTTCCAATATCTGAAACGGAACTATTAAAAATTTTCTAATTTGTCTGATGAAAGAGTCAGATTTGTACTATGAAACGTCACAGTTCTCTTTCTTTATCGTTTGTATTGTTCATGTGTTGTTCATTAGGCAATCTGTTCTGCAAGAAACTTTCCTTGACAAATAGTTGGATACTGCAATTCACAAGGGCGGTTTTCATGGAAAAAACAATTTTATTTAATTTTTAATAGTTCTGTTTCAGATATTGGGAGTGAAAACCCATAAAAAACCTAAAAAATGATTCGAAATCCTCCCAAAATAAGCTTTAATCAACGCTTCGCTAAGTTTCCAACTATAGCTAAGTTAATAGTTATTAATCAACCATTATTTCAGAGATGTGAAGGTTGATCTGTTCTTGGTACTACGTCTGTGCTCAAATTAAGGATCGTTCCAGACCGAAAGGCGTATTCGTACACGCATACACACATGGAGGAACTAGTCCTGAACTGGGCGCAGTGTGCGCATATCTAGAGGCCTTTCAACACTGTTGGACCTGATTCGAGAATAGCCAACAAAATAGTCTTGTTTTGGTTCCGAGTTCAGAACTGTTCTGGAACGGTTCCGCATGCGCGATTTCGATTTTGTGTTGTGGTTCATTTAAGAACCGGTTCAGGATTTGAGTAATCCTGTTTCGGTTATTTTCAGAATCGATTCCGAACTGTTCCAGAACTGTGAGAGGAGTTCGGACGTTAGAGTCCGAACTGCTTCAGAATTTGGTAGTTCGCACAAGTGTAGAGTGGCTGTCAACGATTTAAATAGTTAACCTGACTTTTTCGACGTCGTGTTGATTTGGTTTTTGATTTGATTGTTGTATTTGTTGAGGAAATGACTAACTGTTAAATACAAATTTTTGTTATTGAGTATAACTCCTTCGCTACGACCTCCCAGGTGAATCCAATGGATTTTATTTCCATTGTTCACACTTGGGATGTCTATTTCTTAAATAAATCTATGAATGCAAGGGTCCTCTTCCTCTATATATTGAATAACAATAATGTTTCGAATGAATTTTTTTCTGGAAAGAACATATCTGAAATACGTTCATCATTAAATTCATTATTATATCAATCAATAAATTGTTGGTTTATTTTGAAATATAATTGAAGTAATGAAGGAAGTTCAGAAAAACGATTTTTACTAACAAAGATTCATTTCATTAAATTCATTATTATATCAATTAATCATTCGTTGGTTCATTTTGAAATATAATTCAAGTAATGAATTAAGAAAGTTCAGAAAAACGATTTTTACAAAAAAAAATTAATATTAATATATTTTTAATTAAACCACAGGCATATATAAGACCTGATTAACATCCCTCTTTTCTGCCAACTCAAACGGAAATTTTTCTTCCTCTATAATCCGGATGGAAACCCGAACTTAATTCGTGTTTTGGTTTCATCGCTTTCAGAACTGTTCTAGAATAGTT
The DNA here is from genome assembly GCA_958510865.1 of Myrrha octodecimguttata. Lineage (NCBI taxonomy): Eukaryota > Metazoa > Arthropoda > Insecta > Coleoptera > Coccinellidae > Myrrha > Myrrha octodecimguttata. The sequence continues at coordinate 8,843,122 of OY294063.1, forward strand.
CAGAATCGGGCTTCAACAGCGCATCGATTCTTCGCAGTTCTAGAACTGTCCTAGGACAGTTCTGAATTTCGCAACCAAAAACCTAATGTTCCAACTTCAAACGTCTTTTTAGGTGCTTGTTCTGGGGAACAGCGCGTTATAATTTCGTCACTATGTCTGTAATTTTCGAATTTTGAGCCGAAATTGGTCTCAAACGACTAGGTTGGACTCAATGATGAAGAATCCGTGGTCAAAATTGGTTCTGTCCGTCCTTGGCGATTATTCTTGGTTCTAGACACGAACTGATTTGGCAAGCTATTTTGTGTTACTTCAGTGGATCTAGCGTTTCCGTTCTTAATTTTTGGGAGCACGTTCTAGGGAACCGCGGGCTCTCGTTTAGTTTGAATGTTGAAAGGCCTCAAGCAATTAGCTTAGACTCTCCGATGAAGAATCTAATATCAAAAACGATTCCGTCTGGCCATCATAACTGCTTGCAGACTTTCGTTGCAATCGTATCGTTATCAGTATGTCATATTTCCTGTTTTCTTCTATACAGTTGAAATTTCTGGTATAACTTGAAGAGAACTGATTAGAATACGATAAAACTTGGTACCCAGTCGAGCAATTTTCATGCACAAGTTTTTGCGAAATTTCGTGATGATCGTTTCATTTTTCAATCAAGTATTGCATTCCAATTCGATACAATCTGTATTTTTGGAAATATTGAGAAAATAAAATGTTTAATGAGCAAATCTGCAGAATCTTTGAGCGAATTTTACCTATTCAAGAATTCGGCTTTTGTAATTAAGGTCCAAACCTTTACTTTACAAATATCAAGTTTTTTAGGAAGACTGTCCTTGGCGGGGGCAATAAAAAAAAATTGACCTGAAGTGAGATCGAATCAGAGGAGCACATATGAAATTCAGTGTTTGTTCCAACACTTTCGAATTTTTCGTTAAGGTTCAGGTCCGAACAAGGATGAGAGCACTCATGCCGATGAATACGGCTCTGAATTAGTTCAGGTTTTAAAAACGCATGCATGCAGTAACTGGAATTTTCATAGACACTAGGATGTCAAATCCAAGGGTTCTCTACTTACAATACATTTTTGTGCACATAAAAAAATATAAACATTATACTCTACAAATATACAGGGTGAGTCTTTGACCTTGCAGAATATTTTAACAGAAGATACCTGAAGCCAAAAGAAACACTTTTTTTTCTTACCATCTTTTCCTATTCGGCTTGGTTCGTAAGATACAGACTGTCAAAAATCCATTAAAAAATTTAATTTTCGATTATATCTCACGGACGATCTCATCGAATGAGATGATTTTTGGAATATAGTTTCCTATTGATACGATGAATGTTCCTGGATTACAAAATTTCATCCACATCCTCCAGTTTCTTCAATATGACCATAAAATTTCATAAAAATACCAGAAATTCAAAGAATCCAACTTTTAAAAATAATTTGAATGCTATTCAACGAATTTTTACCATTTTGGAAAGTAAAAGTATTTCTTATTTTTTTTCGTATGATGCGCCGTTTCCGAGTAATCTGAAATTCAAAAATAAAAAATATCTGTGAAATTCCGAGAATTGGGTACTTTGGCTGAATGCAACTCTGTTCAAAAAATTCACAGAATTCAATTTTTCCGTGTTGCCACGTCTAAAAGTTGAGAATGGAATCACAGATTTATAGTTCAGTTCAGAATCATAGACTATACAAGTGTATACATAGAATTAGCATATTGTGTGTTGTTTGATTTCGAAGAGATCTTTCTTTCTGTTCGTCAATTTGGCAACGTTTTAACGTTCATAGATAAATTAGGTACATCTGTTTTATTTATTTATGAAAATGAAAGCTTAAATGGGTTATGTCTGAATCTGATAATTCTTGGAGAAAATGAAATAAACAAAAAAAATTAATAATTACAAATTGAAGATGAATCTCAAAGCTAATATGAGTGATAGCTAGATGAATTCCTCATTATCGAAAATGAAACCAAGAGAAGAATATTCAACTTTTATCGCCCACGAAATTAGGAATACCTAACTTGTTTATTGTACTATAAATACAACTTTTTTCACCAACTGGAATGTAAAAAGTAAGTTGACGCTTGTTTTCATAACAGAGTTGCTTATTTCGAAGATTTGAATGGTATATCTTACGCTTGGAAAAACTTCAGTGTTCAGGTTTCCAGGGGCGGCTAGCCTATTATGAAAATTTATAATGCCTATATCTTTTTATCTAGGCCGAATCGGAAAAAATGGTAGAGGACAAATGTGTTTCTTTCAGCTTCAAGAATCTTCTGTTAAAATATTCTGCAAGGTCAAAGACTCACCCTGTATATATCGAATCTTAGAGTTGTTTTTTTGGAAATTTATCGCGTTTACGATAGACCTAACAGTTGAGGTCCAAACACAGACCTACATCACAAATCTCGAATCTCTGAGTTGTTTCCGTCAGCAGTTATTTTGTTTATGATCGGGTGTTGAGGTGGGTTTTCGGCTTAATTACGACGTTCGAATTCGTGAAGGGGTTAAAGGTTAAATCCGCCCAATTATTCTATAGATATATCAATTCAAAATATTTTTTCAATATGTCCAAAAATACAGATCTGGTCCAATTGAAATCTAGTAACTGTTTGAAAAATAATAGCTGGGGGGTCATGAAGAAATGCCAGAGGGCCATATGATAAGAAGTTCCACAAATATTTATTTATCAGGAAGTAAAGCTACGTGCTGCATTTATCGAGTGAGTAGGTGACCGCTTCGGAAAAAAATTCGAGCAAAAAAGCAAAAGATCCCCACTTTACGTCAGTTATTTTACACTTTTTTTATGAATATTTCTATCCATCTTCTATCTTTCAACACCGCCAAAAACCTCATTCAATGCACCAGTTCAATGAACTATATTCCTACTTATTTTATGTGTTTATTTTAAGACTTGAATAAATATTAGTTATTATCTATGTTTACATATTAAGATCCATAACAGATTATGCAGGAATTTGTCATACTATTGAAGAGTGTCTTTGTCGAAGCTCAGATTGATACGACGGTATTCCAAACAGGTGTTGAATGGTAACAAGAACATTATTGAAACTCATGTATGAATATATGATATTCATGCCCAAGAATAACGTAATTTCGATCTGTATACCGTGGTCAAATTTACAGGAATCCATTAATTACACCCTTGGGTGCTTCTGGAATTCGTGGCAGAGCAGCAGAAAAAAATGTTATGGTATTTTGAAGTATTTTAAAGCTTCCAAAATCGCATTCAAAAATATCATGCGTTATGAAATAAAAAATGTCTTCACCTTGGAGAAGTTTCATAATGCACTCGGTGAATTTGAAAAGTTTCATGTTATGTTTGAATGAATTGTTGGCCTGAAGTAGCAGGAGGGGACTTCTGCGAAACGTTGACAGGATTGTATGGGTATAGTGAACACTCAACAGCTTTTATATCATAGATGGTCAATCCTGATATCATTGAATACTTTTCAATTTGGAGGACGAAAAACCACAACTGTTTACTTGAGTTTAAATGGATTTGAAATATGGTATTTATTTATTTACAAATCAGGAACATAATCATGTGAATTTTACATCCAAAACTACATTCACATATAAAACAAAAAGAAAAGGGCTTGAACTTAATGAAACTGTTCAATACGAAGTTATTACATTGTACTCATCCTAAAGAACAAAAACGAAAGTACAGGAATCCAAATGCAAGCATTATTCGTCAAATCCACAATAAGAAACACAAAAAAATGTACAAAGATACCCACCCCCCAAAAACAACATTACCATACTCGGCATACGATATTGAATATCTCCCGGATCTAGTCTCAATAACTCTCAAGCTGTCGAAGAAAATATTACAGATGTCTCCGCATGACAGTATTCGCTAAATAAGGGCAGTTCGTTTCGAATGTCTATGTAATCTCAGCAAAAATTTTTGAATAATAGGCAAATAGCAAAATCCTATATTTTTTAGAAGGATTCTCTAAGCCGTTAATCAAAATAGAAAAAGTAAAGGTCCTGAATGGGATTCCTGGGGAACCCCCGATGTGGCAACGAAAGGTTCAGAAGAGAATTCATGGACTAAGAGAAACTGAGTTCCGGAATATTCTGATTCTCAACAAGACGAAAAAGTTGGGAATAGATCAACAGTTCAAAAACTTTCTCCATCACACACGGTTTTCCAATATATGTCTATAGTTCTCTATGCATCCTCGATTACCTACCTTGTGAAGAGGACCTACACACGTGGTCTTTAAACGCTCAGAAAAGTGCTGATACAGTGATGAAATTTAGTTAGAAATCGAAAAAGGCTGATGCACAGTTTTGTTTAGAATTTCGTGATGATCATGACATTTAAATTTCGTATCGAAAGTGCTCATCATTTCATGTATTGAGCCCGCAAAATGCACCTTTACTTCCTGATTTAAAATATTTGGCGATGTTTTTTTCACTTGTTGAAAAGGTTCAATCAAGCACTATAGATTAGATTCGATGCAATCTAAATTTTCAAAAATATTGAATAATAAAATTTTGAATTAGATCGAATTGAAATTCATGTAGAATTGCATGAGGATCATAAAGAAAAAGATCGCCAAATCTTTCCATCAGGAAGTAAGGGTGCGCTTGGCGAGCTCAATACATGAAAAGATTATCGCTTTAGCAACGAATTCGAATATGAGCGCAAAATCTGCTGACTGAATTTTTCGATATTGCTTATCAATTTCTGTTCTTCGAAATTGGGAAAGAAATGTTTACGCATCTTTGAAAGTGCATAATGGCGAATGAGCTGGTTGGTATTGATAACTCACTGTACGTTTGTTCCAGATACTGCCTTACTTGATTTAGAGCCGGTATTATAAAACTTAACTGAAAGTTATCTTTAACTTTAACTGACAGTTAAACTTTTGCTCAAAAATGTCGGAATTATAAAAGTCTCATTTCTATCATAGACAAGAAATACTGTGATGATTTCTATGAAAAGGAGAAGGAAATAATTTAAGATTCTGTAATAAATCTAACCACCAATTTCTGGGTTGTAAAAGCTGGACTTTGGAAAAATACCCCCTTTCAAAATATGATAGAAATAAACAAATCCTTTATTGACAAATATTCGCACTATGTATCAGGGAGCTTAATGGATTGTGGTTTCCATAAAAATAGAATTACTGATTTAATTGAGTGAGAGTTGCAATGATCAATTTAGAATTCTTATACTTTTTGCAATATGCAAGGGATGTTTGGGTATTTATTTGGTAACCTAACTGGAAAAACTACTTCCACTAATGAATATATTGGAAATGAAAGCTTAAAAGGAAAAACTTTGGCAATAACAAGATACATTCAATTCAGGAATTATTGAACAATTACAATAAAATTTGTCCAAATCCAATTAGGTACAGAATTTTTTTTACAAATACTCTTCACCAACTGGCAAGTACTTTCAACTGACACTGGGAGTGGTAATAATCTCAACACTAAATTTGCGAAAATTGTCATTCAATTAAAAAATATGGTAATGTTTTGTGTGGCTCCGGTTTATCGAGCCCTGATATCTAGAATTTGTACACGGCTACCAGTTTGGTCAATATTATAAGAAAAGTATCCATTGCAATTGTGATGATTTCCTTTCATCTTGAAAGTTAAATAATGTGTATAAATTTTTATTCTTCATTACGCCTTTACAACTTAAATCTGTTATATTAGGCACCGAAAAGAATAAATGCCAATGATTTTTTTTTCATTTACATCTTATAATAGTTGAAATAGTTCCTTTAAAAACGAAGTAAATATACCTTGCTAACATGTTTCCGAAAATATCATAACAACAAACAAATCGAGGTTATATTCCCCTTATGTCAGCCGAAAAGACAGAGAATCTGTGGAAAAAAACGATTCAACTTCAACTTCAACTATAATTGATACCCAAACCACCAAATAAAAATAACCTTGCAAATCTAACTTTAACTGGAAATTACTGCTTAATTTTCAGTTAAAGTTGAAGATAACTTCCAGTTAAGTCCAGTTATTTCAGTAAAATTTATCAAAGGAGTAGAAAATAATGTATGCATGTTCTGGGGAACAGCGTGCTATCGTTTTGTCCAAATGTCTGTTATTTTAGAATTTTCAGCCTAAATTGGTCTCGAACGACTAGGTTGGACTCACTGATGACGAATCCGTTCTCAAAATTTATTCTATCCGGCCAGCGGGCGGTCCTGCTGACGATACGATAACTGAAGAGCGGAGCAAGCTAGCGATTTGAAACTCTGAAGACTGCTCGCGCATCGGAATGCCAAATAGTTTCGGAGTTACAGTAATTCGAACTTTTCAGATTTTCCTGATGCTTTAGCGATTGAAACTTGTCAGTTAGTTGGACTATAATGACATGCCTATTTAGAACATCTTCAAAAAAAACTCAATATTTATGTTTTCCCAATATTGAATATTCTGTGATCTTCGGATTATATTATCCTTATGACATGAACCTTCACGTTATCATTTATCGGTACAGTAATGCATTCTAATTCGATCTAGTCTGCATTTTTGTAAATATTGTTGAAATAAAATTTTGAACGGGTATATCTGCGGAATCATTCGATAGATTTTTCCCATTCACGAATTGGGCCTTCGTAATAGAGGTCCAAACCTACTCCACAAATATCTAGTTCGTAAGTTGTTCCTCTCGGAAGTTATTGTTTTTATGGTAGTCGTCACTCGATATTTTTAGAGTAGATTAGGACCTTGATTACGAAGGCCGAATTTGTGAATAGGTAAAATTCACCCCAAGATTCTGTAGATATACTCCTTCAAAATTTAACTTTCCCAATATTTCCGGATTCGAGAATGGGTTAAATCCACCCAATGATTCGGCACTTTTCCATTCAAAATTTTATTTTCCTAATTGTATTTCCAAAAATACAGATTGGATCAAATTTAATTCCAGTACTTGATTGAGTAATGACAGCTTGAAGACTCATGCAGAATTTGGTGAGGATAATATGATTGGGAGATCACCGAAAGTGAATTCGGTGGGGTCAATACTTGAAAAGATGACCGCTTTAGCAACAAATTTGAAGCTGCTGACTTCACGTCAGTGCTTTTCTAGATTTTTTTTTGATGGGTTTTTTCACAGCAAGCTAGCAACTTGAAACTTTCAGGGTAGGTTGCGTATCAGAATGCCGCGGTTAAGTTCGTTAATGGGCCAAATCGGTTGTATAGTTTCGGAGTTATAGCCACTTGAAATTTTGAAGTTATTTATTTTTTGTTTCAGAAACTACTTGAACGATTGGATTCAAACTTGGCAGTTAGGTGGAGTATAACGACTTACAACTTTGAACAAAATTTCGTCAGGATTATATTGTCAGTAAATTAAAAAAAAAAATTTTTTTCGAAATTTTTTTTCAAAAAATTTTTTTTCTGGAAAACCATTCATCACTTCCGAAAAAAATTCCACTTACACTTTGAGCTTCAAATTTCACAGCAGTGTATCAAATTTCAGTTCGATACGATCATAAGTTTTGGAGATATCGGGAAAAAATATGTCGAATTTCGAGGTTTTCTTGTCGATATCGCTGTTTATTTCGGTATAACTCGAGAAATACTGATTCAGTCCTGATAAAACTTCACAGCTAGTTTTGAGATGCTGAAAGACAACTTTATGAGAAATTTCATGATGATCGTGTCATCAGAACAATTTGAAAAAAAAATTTCTATGATTTTCTTATCATATCATCCTCATTAAATTCTGTTTGAAACTTCGAACTGTTATTTTTCGATGAAGAACTGGATTTCAATTCGATCTGAACTGTATTTTTGGAAATATTGGAAAAATAAAATTTGATTGGGTATATCTACGGAATCATTGGGTGGATTTTACCCATTCACGAATTCGGCCTTCGTAATTAAGGTCCAAACTTTCTCTACAAATATCGAGTTTCTAAGTTATTTCTTTCGGAAGTTATTGTGTTTACGCAGTCGGCCGTTAGGCTGACCGTAAACACAATAACTTCCGGAAGAAACGACTTAGAAACTCGATATTTGTAGAGTAGGTTTGGGGCTCAATTACGAAGGAATTTTATTTTTCCAATATTTCCAAAAATACAGATTAGATCGAATTGAAATCCAGTATTTTATCAGAAAAAAAATTCAAAAAGCACTGCCGTGAAGGCAGCAGCTTTTGCGTGCATGTTCAAATTCGTTGCTGAAGCGGTCATCTACATTGAACATGCGCGCAAAAGTTGCTGCCTCCACGGCAGTGCTTTTTGAAATTTTTTTGAATTCATATTTAATATACCAAGGTGTCTCATTGTTTGTTTTGATTATTAGTAATTCTATTACCTACAGTGTGATTTTAAATGAAGTAGGTACTTTTTATCAAACAGAAGGTATTTACAATTATGTACATGATATCTTTTGCGTCTTGAGTAGTAATATTAATGTGATTTGAGTTCCATTTGCGTGTTTCTTTCTCGAAAGACTTCCTCGACATTTTCGTGGGGATGTTACGAGAATGGTATACAAGCATTAGCTACATTTCTCACTCATGTACGCGAAGTATCCAAAAAGTTACGGGAAATAAATTTTTTTTCCTAGAATCTTTTGAAGTAGGTATTCAACTATTAAAGTTTCTCTGATAAGTCAAATTCCTTGTTGAAGAAATGATTACGTAATAAATTTTATGATGCGATACCTCATAAGCAATGTCCCAAATTTTAATTGAATAGACATGCGATTCATGGAAGTGAAGATTTTTTCATGTCATTCATAATAGAATGCGATGTGTATGACAATCAGTCGGAATCTTAGAGGGATGCCTATGTTGAGGAATTATCGGCAGTCTTACGTTGGTGGCATTCAAGGCGAGACCGACCCTAATTAGTTTAAGTGCATGTCCTTAAATAAATACCAGTATTGGCACATTAAAATTACATCAGGTTTTTCAAGCTGTAAGAAGTTTATAACTTGGTAATTGGATATTACGGTCGTGTAAACTCGCAACTGGAATGGGACATAGTATACGTGTAATTTGGAGTAATTGGAATTCTTCTCAAAACTTGATCCTCTTGAAGATGTGATACTCCGATGACAAAAATGCAACTTTGAGACTTACTGACTGTTGTTAGATGAAACTTTGATTGACCCATCTGAATCCGAATTCATAAATATACCGAATTTTTCGATCTTGACCTCGTTATCGATGAAGCAATCATAGTGATCTAAACTATCATATATATAGTCGAAGAGGTCATAACACATGTTTCATGAAGGCTTTGATTCAAGTTGAAATTTTACATGACGGTATGTATAAGCTATATGAGTATGTGATCGAGTGTCTTACTGACCAACCCGATGGGTACACCAGGTACTGCGCATACAAAACAAGGACAACGCTACAATTTCATTACCATGAAGAAAAAAATTAATGAGGAAGACCATTTAAGAGGAGGTTACATTGAACGAAATTACCCCAAGGTTGCATTTTCTAGGTAACAAAAATAAGTATTTAATTCAGGACCGAACAGAATTAATCCGACAATTAACTTGCCGATCAATGGCTTGATTGTCAATGAACAGTAAATTGTGCTCGATTTAAGTTCATTTTCAACCCAACCATCGAATGCGAACCTTAATCAACGAGTTGACCAGCCGTCTAAAGTTTGGTGAAACCGACGGTTAGAGTAGGTAAATAAACGAAGCTCTCGGCTCCCTTGATTTTCCTACTTCATGACAACTAAATTGTCGAATAGTTTCTGTTCGGTCCTGAATCAAACACTAATTTTTGTCTCCTAAAAAACCTAGAAAAGCACTGACGTGAAGTCAGCAGTTTTTACGCGCTTGTTCACATTGTGAAATGGCGACTTGGAAATTTCAGTGAAATTTAAATGAAATATGAAAATTAAAAAAAAAAAATTCTCAAATTTTTCCCTCGATAATTCTTCTTATTGACATTGTACATCTTTCAACCAAGTTTAATTTCTATCAGATGAATATTTTTTGAGTTATTGAAAAATCAAAATTTCAAATGGCTTTAACAAAAAAACCATTCGTCAGGTTTGGCCCATTAGCGAACTTAACCGAGATACCCAGAATCAAAATCTAACCTCAAATTTCAAGACTCTAGGTCTTTCCTCCCGAGAGTTAGAGCACACACGGACGGACGGACAGAATTGAATTTGACCACGGATTCTTCTTCAGGGAGTTCAACCTAATCGTTCAAGACCATTTTCGGCTCAAAATTCTAAAAATACAGACATTGTGACGAAATGATAACGCGCTGTTTCCTAAAACAAGCGCGTGAAAATGTAATTTTGAATAATATTACCTCCTACAAAATGACCATCCTCATTGATTTTTTCATTCTACGGTATTTAAATTGCCGAATTAAACTTGTTTTGCCCAACATTTTTTTCGAACTTTTTTGTATGCGCAGTACTTTTTGTGCACAGGTAGGTCAGAAAGACACTAGATTACATACTTATCTGGGCTATACTTGAACTTGAACTTGAATCAAGGATAATTTTTTAGGTTTTAATGGGTTTTGATTCCCAATATCTGAAACAGAGATATTAAAAATTAAATGAAAATTGTTTTTTTCATGAAAAACGCCCTTGCGGATTGCTGTATCAAACTATTTGTCAAGGACAGTTTCTTGCAAAACAGATTGCCTAATGAACAATACAGGAACAATACAAACGATCAAGAAAGCGGACTGTGACGTTTCAGAGTACAAATCTGACTCTTTCATCAGACAATTCGAGACTTGTCAATTTGACAATCGATACTTGAATCAAGGACTTCATGACACATCTGTCATGAGCTCTCGGACTAATACATAAAGGGTACCTACTTTATTGAATATTTTTGTTTGATACCGATAATTCCACAAATTCTCGATCAATTCCCATCAATTGAAAGAAGACTTTCCCTTATTGTTATAGACAACATTTTTTCACGATGAATATTTCAACTAGATAAAAAATTTACATATTTTTTGAAATTTTGTAGCGCGACTCGCTAGTTATCTTCAGCTGTTTCCGGAGTTAATTCAGGTGGCCGAAAAAATAGTTCAGGAATACTGATATAAAGTCATCAACCTAAAGAACATTCATGGAACTTTTCTGAGGAATTTAGAATTTTGAATATTGAAAATAGTGCAGGAAGGAAAGGAGAAATATACAGGGTGTTTCATCATTAATTGGACAAACATATATAGTCGTGAAGACTATATTGGGAGAGAAGTTTTTGTGTGACATATGCCCTGTTTTCGAAGCATAAGCGAGATTCAGGGTGTTGATTGTCAACCTAGAGCAATATTCTGATAAACTTGGTTAGTTATGCGTGACCTTTGGAATAACGGTTTCTGGTCACATCTTGGTATTTGTTGGTGCTCAATCGAACTGTAGTGTAGAATTTTGGAAAATCAAAATGGAAGCCGGAGTTTTTATTTTCGGTTGCTCAATTGGATAGCACTATTTAGATGTATTCATTTTTCTAAGATTTTCAGTGAAATTTTTTTTCAAAATTTAACATTTTCTACATGTCTAAAGTGAAAAAAATTTCACTTTTGAAATTGTTGGAATATTTTAAGTTTCTTTCATCCTCAACACTAATATGAAAACGGAATAAAAAATATTCATCGAAATAATTTTCACAAAAAAAAACGGTAGTCCTGCGAAGGCCAAATTTGTGCCAAAATAATGCGGATAGAAATCTGAAATTATCAAATCTCTCGATTATTCATTGGATTCATTCTCATCTCATGCAAATCTGATACAAATCAACGAAAGTTCATCGAATTCGTTTTTGGAAAAAAAATCGAAGTAGTGCGTCGGTATTCTACAACTGATTATCTAGTTTCAATTCATTTATTAGAAGTCAAAATTTCAAAGGAATAAAACTCGCCTGGCTGATATGGTCCATCAACGAACTTAACGATCATAGTTTGAAACGCAAGTCAGTGAATGCAACCTAGTCGTTTGAGACCATTTACGGCTCAAAATTCGAAAATAATAATAATAATAATAATAATAATAATGTTTATTGAAGCAAAATAAAAACACTTTCTAAATAACAATCATATACACACTCCAATAAACAAATTTTAAACCCACAAAAGTATAAAACTTGTTCGTGGGGGAACAAAACAGATAATTTCAGCATCTAAAACAACTGCCAATATTCTCAGAAAATGAATATGATTATTTACATCAAAAAATTTCTAGCACTTCAAACAAAATTGACTCTATTAAATATTCCACTCCAAAAATCCAAATCCCTCGACTTGATCCATTTCTTAGTTTTTCTGGAGAAAAGTGTTCTGGAACTTTCAGCCCTTAGTTCAGAAGGCATGATGCCATATAATACTGGTGCCAGGTAAGTAAAGGTACGCAATCCCAACGTTTTCTTAACTTGTGGTCTCCGAACTGGGTTTCTTCTCATCTCATAACGTGCATACTCAGGTACAATCTGTGGTTGTTCATACTGATACAACAGAAGCGATTTTCCATATAATTGCCGGATGCCGAAAACCTCCGACTCCCTGTACAAATCAACTGTAGGGTATGAAATATCTTTCTTAAATATTGTTTTCAAAATCCACTTCTGGGTAATTTCCAGGGATCTGCAATAGAAGTCGGCCAAGCCACCCCAACTCAATATGCCATAATTGAAATGTGGTTCTGCCAGTGCACAATAAACTCGTTTGAGCTCTCTGATGTCACATATGTCTCTCAACATTCGGAACTTAGGTAGCAAATATCTCAGTTTTTTTACGATGTTATCCGATTGTATGTCCCATCTTAAGTGACTATCAATGTGAACCCCCAAGTATTTAATGCTATCTGTCTTGAATATTTCAGCATTGCCCACAGTCAGACTGTCAAAGTTCGAAAAGTTCTTTTTTTTACTTGTGAATAGCATATACTTGGTTTTGTCATAATTCAAGGTTAGTTTATTCAATGTGAAATAGTCCAAAACAATCGCAATATTTCTATGCGACTTGGCCTTCAATGCTTCCCAAGTTTGCGCTTCAAACAGAATGGCCGTGTCATCAGCAAAACCTATTATCTCACCCTCTATTTGCACATCAAATAAACCATTTATATATATAAGAAACAAAATGGGACCCAGCACTGTACCCTGGGGCACCCCACATTTTACTATTCTTTCTTTACTTACTACACCATCTATCATGACTACTTGTTTTCTATCTGAAAGATAACTCCTTAGCAAATTGCCAACCACTCCTCTGCATCCCACATCCTCCAATTTTTGCAATAGCAGTTTGTGATCAACTGTGTCGAAGGCTTTTTTTAAATCTACAAAAATACACAATACAGGAACACTTCTATCAATTGCCTCAGTAATTTTAGAAACCAACTTAGCTATAGCATCTTGAGCCGATCTTCGCCTTTGGAATCCAAATTGGTTCTTCGAGAGTAGTTGGTATTTATTTACAAAATCACATAATCTTTTCTTCAGTATTTTCTCAATATCCGACCTTTAGGCGATATCACGCTGTTTTCTAGAACATGGGGGCAAAAATGCAATAAAAATCTTCGAAAATTGCCAATTTTTTCCCAAGAACGGATTCGATGAATTATCGTTGCTTTGTAACGGATATTAATAAGATAAGAATGAATCGGGTCAATAATCGTAGCCCTGCTATCCACAAATTTCATACTTTTATCCGCAACAATCTGGCAGTCCATTGGCACAAATTTGGCCTTCGTAGGGCCACCATTTTTTTTTGGAAAAAATCACTCCGAGCAGAATCTTTGGAACGCTACAAAAAAAAATCCAATGAATATTTTGTTTTTCTGTAATCACATCAGTGGGAAGGAAGAAAGATATTTAAATCTTTAAAGATTTCAACAATTTTGAGTGCAATTTTTTTTCACAGCAGACGTAACAAAAAAATTTGTTCGAATTTTGAGAACATTTTTTCACGGAAAATCTTACAGAATTCTACTACATTTCAATTGAGCACCAAAAAATACTGACTTCCTAAATTTGGGTTATTACGACGAATGAAAATCTAAACTTGGTTAATTTAGGTTTCAATCATGATTTTTCCGAAACACTTGCACAAATTGGCAACAGCGCTCAGTTGAAAAACTTGTACTTCCATATAATAGAGAACTAAATTAACCTTGCGGTGGCACCCACTATCCATGTTATATATATTTGTCAACACAACCAAACGTTCGATGATATTATGAGAAACAATCCAATGTAAGGTGAATTAATTTTGGGCAGTGGTGTAGGTCATCTAACCTACTCAGCGATATACCCGTAAATTTGACCCATCAATTCAGTATAAACGTTTTAGTAAGAGAACGATTTCGGCTAGATACTGAAGGTGCAAAATGGCGAAGAGGCTGGGATAAAATTCCCAATGTGTGTATTGTAAGAATTTTTCGAAAATATATAACAAAGCTGGAAAATGAAATATCGTTCAAATTTTTCTTTTCGAGAATAGACTCGTCTCGAGTCTCACCCATTCAATCAGTATATACTATAGACTATAGTGTAGATAGACTATCGGATCTTCTTAGCGATAGATTCGCGTCCTTCGACAGATCTATTGAGCTGGCACCGTAAAAAATCCAGTATCAAGTTTTTCTCGTATTTTAAAATAGCCAAATCACCATTCAATACTGTCAATACTATGTTGAAAGACGTCAGTTGAGCCCAGTGCTGTAGTTTCCTTTTCTCGAGGATAAATTGAGATGAAACTGCCCAAAATCTAACAAAAGAGCTATTCGAGTTTCAAAATGGCGCAGGATTCGGGATTAATTACTTTGACGATTTTGAGGTTTATTCAAGAATAATATTATTTTTATTTTTTTTTAATTTTATTTGAAAAGGCTACTCAACAGGCACTAATTACTGCCCTATAATAGAGTTACACACAGTTACAGAAAAAATTATATAAAGGATACGTGCAACAGACAAATCCAAAGTAAAGCTGATCAAATTCAAAAAAGTCTCCAACATACAATACAGAAACAATTGAAATTTTCAAACGTTTCACATTTACAGAAATAGGCTTAGGCTATACAATCATCATGACACGTTCAATGAAATTCTATAATAATCCTCTATACAGAATATGTTTTATGTGTTTTTTGACCGAAAAAGAATTCGTTGAAAAATACTCAAACTTGTATCACTCACAGTAATGGAATTAAACTTTCTGAAACGTCTGTATAAGGGTGAATTCAACAGATAATTAGTATGGCTTCTTCCCACGGTCAAAAGATGTCTAGATCGTATATTATAGGGACCACAGTTGATGCACACTAAAGTCAAACTGTAGGAAGAATCCAACAAGGTGTTAAGCAGTTTATAGAAGAAGAAAGTATCGAATTAATCGAAATATTAGCTAGATTAATCTCCCAATTTCCTCCCAGAAAAGTCGAAATGGCATAATAACTTAACGAAATTGGTCGTCTCATTGTAGAAGATAAAAATTTCAAAAAGCACTGCCGTGAAGGCAGCAACTTTTGCGCGCATGTTCAATGTAGATGACCGCTTCAGCAACAAATTTGAACGTGCGCGCGAAAGCTGCTGCCTTCACGGCAGTGCTTTTTGAAATTTTTTTCTGATAAATTACTGGATTTCAATTCGATCATATCTGTATTTTTGGACATATTGTAAAAATAAAATTTTGAATGGGTATATCTACGGAATCATTGGGCGGATTTTACCCATTCACGAATTCGACCCAATCAAATTTTATTTTTCCAACATTTCCGAAAATACAGATCAGAACGAATTGAAATCCAGTACTTCATCGAAAATAACAGTTCGAAGTTTCATACAGAATTTAATGAGGATGATATGATGAGAAAATCATAGAAATTTTTTTTTTCAAATTGTTCTAATAACACGTTTATCACGAAATTTTGCATAAAGTTGTCTTTCAGCATCTTAAAACTAGCTGTGAAGTTTAATCAGGACTGAATCAGTATTTCTCGAGTAATACCGAAAAAATCAACGATATCGAGAAGAAAACCTCGAAATTTGACATATTTTTTCCCGATATCTCCAAAACTTATAATCGTACCAAACTGAAATTTAGTACACTGCTGTGAAATTAGAAGGTCGAAGTGTGAGTATAACTTTTTTTGGATATGATGAATGGTTTCCGAAAAAAAAATTTTTTTCCAAAAAAAATTTCGAAAAATTTTTTTTTTTGAATTTACTGACAATATGATCTTGACGAAATTTGGCTCAAAGTTGCGCGTCGTTATGCTCCACCAAACTGCCAAGTTTGAATCCAATCGCTTGAGTAGTTTCTGAAATAAAAAATAAATAACTTCAAAACTTCAAGTGCCTATAACTCCGAAACTATTCGACCGATTTGGCCCATTAACGAACTTAGCCGCGGCATTCTGATGCGCAACCTATCCTGAAAGTTTCAAGTAGCTAGCTTGCTTCTGTCGACAGTTATCGTGTCTACGGCCGGCCAACCGGCCGGCCGGCCGGACAGAATCAATTTTGACACCGGATTCGTCATCAGTGAGTCCAACCTAGTCGATTGAGACCATTTTCGGCTCAATCATCCAAAATTACAGACATTTGGACAAAACGATAGCACGCTGTTCCCCTAGAACATGCGCGCAAAAATAGGAGAGAGATGTGAGATCTGTCGTCCTCTGAATTCAACTATACACTTGAAGCGAAGATAGCCTCCCCTATCGTATCTCTCTAACCGATATCGCTTTTAGTCCCTAGGATCGGCATTGTGAACTTTGGGTCAGCCGACTTGGACAGAACTTATTAGTAGGGCACACCAAATACCATATAACCACTAATCAAAACATTTGTTTGTCCACAGCACTTTGATCTGCTGTGACGTCATTCCAAAATAACCAATTTTATCACAACCTTACACTGAATTCCAAAATTTCTGTCTCGGCGGAATAAATACATTTTCTCTTGTCTTGGTTTAGAACTTCATAATCATTCAAGTTAAAAAAATATTGAAGAATGCATCAACGTCCAAGATTTCATAAATGATATTCTTTGTTATTTTTCCCCAAAAATGGTCTCTGGAATATTGCACAGACCTGGAAGTCAATATTTCACAACAGTGAAAAAATGTGGAAACTTGATAACTAGTTGGCAAATTCTGATACACCATTCAGTGCGAAATTTCATGTTCATCGTAACATTAGAACTATCTCTAAAATTTTTTGATTGCGAATACTACTTGAGTGAACCTCCAGATCCATTTTCTCCTAAAAGTTGGGAGTTCTGGGGAAAAATTACCAAATTCTCATTCCCAAAAACATATCAAGCCATAAAAAGTACGAATTTGCATTGAAATAATAATTGAAAAAATTATTTTAGTAGCTTGTTATAATGCCGCTAGGTTTTTATACATAATAATCACTTATTTTGTTATCCATTCACCTATTTCATTTCAACACCAGCATCCGAAAAATAAAGAACAATCTCAGTTCCATTCAAGTTCTCATAAAAACTTAATAGTACAATAAATATGTGTAAAATCTCTGCTGAGATAAAAACCAAATCATAATTCTCCTCACACACTTCACCTCATTATATGATAAATAATCAGCGGTCAAACTAGTGTACGGGTGGTCACCATTTAGCACACTACCACCGACTGACAAATTGGACTTCCTTCTGATTAACAACGTAACATGGCTCTCCTATTATCGACAGCCTGGTCAATCTCATAACACCAACTAGCATCACAACGCGTGCGCGGCCGAAGTCGGCCGAACGTTCGACCCTGGAGGTATCGGGATGCGCGTGCCAGTGCTTGTGTGGTCTCTTTGTGCCTTTGCGCACCTGCGATCACCCACGTAGAGAGCCGATGCTGAATTGTGGAACGACGTTTACATCGAATTGGCTGTGAATAGTCATGGCGCGTGCCGTTACATGTGTGGTCTTCCGAGGTGTTTAACCAGTTCTTTAGGCGTAATATTATTTCGAAATGAATTTTAATAGAAGGCAGGAATTTTATACAATGTTGGAATAATTTAGTGCCTTTTCATCAATGAACTGTATGATTTATGGTGTAAAAGAATATTTGAAATAAAATTTGTTTTGTATAATTGATGTTGTTTGAGTATAATATTTCTTTTGTATGAATCTGAGAAGTATCCAATTACTTCGATGTGTTTTCAATTTTATGAAATATTTGCTTCGAAGTGACCAAACAATAACTTTTATTATTTGTTCGGTTGTGTCAGATAACGATCGAAAAAACTACAGTTAATGTGTCAATTCTTGCATATAATTAGGAATTACTGAATGATTTGGGTGAACACGAGAACTACATTATATATTGGTTTAATGTTGAGGTTATCCTACTACTAATTCAATTATATCGCAAGTGATAGCACGTGTGAGTTCAGGAGATATTCTATAGATATTTCGTTATGGTCTTAGATATGAACTTTTAAGATCATTTTGTAGTTTCTATGATCAACTATGGAGATGAGTACATCACGACAGGTAAATTTTTTCGTTTGTTAGGACTCCAAGGATCATGAGACCTACTTGTGTTATTTTCATTGAATTCTTGATGCACTCAACTGATATTTTTGTAACTCGGGCCTTTTTGATTTAGTTTTCATTACATCAGTTCATCGAAACTTTTTTTGGCAAATCCTTCGTAAGAGGGCGCTGCTATCCAGAGGATGGAGTATAATATTAAAATGCGCTGAATTCTTTAATAGGGCGATTCCCAGACACTCAACAGAATTACTGTTCGGAAGTGCAACAATTTGTTTTCATGAATATATCTGTAGATAACTCATTCACGTAAGAGCAAGGAGATCTACATATCACTATGTGTTATTCCCAACGTAGTCCCTCAACGAAAGTTTCATCAATATTCCACGTATATATTAAATCATACGATAAAACTCACGATGAAGAAAATATTTGGGAAATACTTTTGTTCATGGATTCCCAATCAGGAGACACATCAACATCAAACCCATTCTAAGAGATTTCTATATTTATTGTTTGAATCAACATGAACTTGTATTGCAGAAATTGAAAATCATTGATATTTTTTACTCTGTGAATGCCAAACTTTGGGAGTGGAGAAGTTCTGAGTCTAAATGAGTACGTCAAGCAACAAATTGTGCAGGTTTTGCTGTAGCTAAGGGTAGAAGTGATTCTTTATTTTGAATAGAAGATCCTCATTATGTTTTAGTATACTCGAATAAAAATCTGAATTCAGCATTCACATTGTCAATGGCCTCTACTGACACCAATGCTAAGTGTATGCTACTAGACTTTTCTACCAGTGATCTGTGTGTGCGGTAGAAAACTAGGATAAAATGCTTGCAAGAAGACTGATCAGAGTTTCAATTTGATCCAAGCTTGAATTTCATTCAAGTTAAGAGCACCTGCACGAGATGAACACTGCAGGATTTTCAAATATTTCTTTGGACCCTACTGCAAAGACGTTGGACGTATGCCCAAAAAGGATCCAAATACTATCTCAATGCTATCTTCAATTCGTGGGCTCATTGAAAACATGAGTTAGAAGTCACTAAAGAACTCATATCGCTTTCAGAATTGTAAAAGCACTAAGACTGAAGATAACTACCACACACTTACACATACGGAGGTTTTGTCATAGTAGCATAGCAAGAGATGTAGGCTGATTTGGATACGCATAAGCACAGAATTTTTCCTTGAACAATGGCAATACCAACGAGATATATCCCACAAGGCGACAGGGCTGGAAATTCTAAGTCGATCGGCGATTTAAAACGTTCTGTCAAGTATGGGAACTGGGCCCTTAAACATGATAGAATATTATGTTTGAAAAGGTTGAATATAATGTGCCAATCACTGCGTTCGTCAAGCTATACTTCTGTTTATGTTGTACAATGCACTCTATACTACCTTTTACTCGTTAGTGCAGATGAGCGCAGTGGAGTGTATTGTAGAAAATGTAACATCTGTTCTCTGCTTCTGTATTAGAGGTCACTCCAGAAATCACTGAATAGTAATTCTACAGTTTCAAGGTTATGCATATGATTGTATTATAGACATTGATATATTGAACGCGCCTTCATTGAAATTCGTGGACAACAAGCGGTAACCATAATAAACAGGGACGAAACTATTTGTCCCTTACATAGATAAAGAAATGAGCCAATCCCTTGATGAAAATTCTTGAATATTAAAACGAGAATGACCACAACACTTAGCTTAAGGCAAATATATTTATTATTATCTCGTAACGGTAGGAAAATGAGGATATGGGAATGGGAGGATACGTCTATCTCCAACTAGGAGACAGATTCCCGATTATGTGTAACACTCATAGATTATGAAGTTCTCGTAATCTGTGACTACACCATTTTAGCAACGAACATAAGGTTGGTACGCTGTGTCTCTATGGACTTCAATATTGTGTACCAGTGTAGATCGTGTACCAATGATAACGTTTATTGTAAAATTGTACTCTGTTCGTTGCTGAAATTTTCAACGAAGTGTAGTCACAGATTATGAAGATCTTTGTCTTGGTACTCTGTGAGATAACACAGAATCTGGGGTATTGGGAACTTCTGCGAAGATGCCAGCGCCCTAACAGATAAATTTGGAACCTGTCCAAGCTAGTAGTTTTATGTAAACAAACATTAGAAATTTGGTGAACGAATATCTAATGAGCAGAGCTTGAATTTTTAAAAGAAATTATTATAATTTTGTGTAAAATTTCTTGAGAAGGAACTTTTCGCTTGGATCACGATATTAAATCGTTCCTGGAGGATAATTTCGGTGTTATTTTAGTGTATGTTGCTTGGTGGATCAAAATGAACCAATATCTAAGTTTACTTGAATTTCTGGAAAACTAGGCACTTCAATAAGTAATTTAAGGACTCTCATTTATGTGAAGAAGTGCTGAATGCTGGCTATATTATGTGGTTAATCTAGAATCAGTCCAAATGATATGACTTGTTCTTTGTTTACAAACTAGTGAATCAATAAAATTAAAACAGATTTTCTGCTTAAGTTCTTTTGCATCGTATTTCTAAAGAAAATTAAACAGATAGACATATAATTGATTTCATTTTCATATTACAGCAGCTCAAGATACACATAGAAAATGAAAAATGTCACAGCTGGTTCAACCTACCTATATATAGAAATGAAAAGTATTGATGTATTTATATGATTAACTTCAGCTATTATCAACTCTAACAGTATATCTAGTTTTTGTCAGGTTTTCAACCAGATCACTCTTTTAGAATATGATTTTGTGAAGTATGTGAATTAGGTAGCTGCGAAGTGCTCGGTAGTTTCTCTGCAGCATATTTCTTCAAAATTCTCTTATTTTCATTTACACCTGAAAACATCATGGCATGAAGTTGTTTCGAAATGAATACATTGTAGGTAATTCACCTTTAAGAAAATAAACATCTTCACAGAAATGCAGTGAACATACTTTCATGTATTTCGTGACCTGTTTTCCAATCTTCAATCTCTAAAGCTAAGCCTTTCTTCTATCATTGAGTTCCCTGTCAAATGCTGTTTTCAAATTAACTTCACTTTCATTTGGCTTTGGAAAAAATAAAAACTAGAGGCACTAGATGATCCTTTCTTCTTTGACCATGAATAATATTGAGTTGAGGCACACAACAATAGTAATTTCGGGAGGATGCCATTTCGAATTGATACAATCGAAAATTTTAATCGGAAAGAAAGGAATCGATTGATGAATATTACAAACACTTTCGGTATACCAACATTTCAACTCTGAGAACAACACAAAAGCTTGAAAATGAACTCCAAAAGTAAGCAAATTACGTTAGAATAACAGGCACGTCGAAAAACTACTAGCTTGGAAGTGTTCGAATTTCTATCGCCAGAGGGCGTATCGCTTAGTAGTAGTTGCGAATAGTGTGGGGTAAAGTGTGTTAGTATGGATACAAATAATATAAATTTCTCTTAGTCGATGGAGCTTAGAATGGTCAGAAACTGAAACTTCATCATATATCCAACCATTCTTAGCCATCGTCACCTGAAACCCAAGGATGCAAAACCTGAGTCAAAAAAAATTCCGAACGGCGGCATCAAACATGAGAAATGTTCGAACGGAAACGCCACAGATTATTATCATAATTTTATTGGTGATCATCAATCGGGCATATTTGTCACTAGCACTAGGGCTGGCCAAAAACCTCCCTTTCCGGACAGTTTCAATTTATCAGAGCGGGTATAAACAGCATGCCATCAAAGTTCGAGCATCTCTTTAATATATGGTAATTATTCGTCGGGAACATAACTCATTGTTCAAAAGTCGTTATCGTAAATCGGCAATGTTGAAACATAACTAAAACGCTTAAGGTTGCTTTTTAGTGCTGTAGGAGTGAGAATGGGTAGCGATACAAGATATAGGTACCTATGCCATTCACATTGTTTATATTCACACCTTAGGCGGTGGGCTTCGGTAGAAATTCGAACCCGACGAAAATTATCATCTGGAGAAAATATATAGAGCGAGCTTTAATGGATTTAAAAATGGGGTTTATCTGATTGGGCATGTTCCCTAGGTGGAACGTTTAAAATCAACCAAATAAGAGTGTATTTTGGGTCTCGCGATGAGTAAGCTTCATACCAGTAATTTTATGTGCTCCAATCCGTTATGAGAATATGATACACTTTGTCGTGATTTTATTAGATCATTTATCTGGACGTGTTTTCAACAATAATTGTAATTTTAAATCTCAAAATTCGGGAAGATCGTCAACATAAAGTTGGCTCCTTTTGCGTGCTCTCTAATTTGCAGATTTAGGTCTTGAATTGCACCCAAAATATCCAGTATTTATGATGGAGGGGTCCGGCATCCAGATATTGTTCCTTCCATATACTACTTGGCTTTCAGACTCTATTTCCAAATATTATGGTCAGGTGATACTCCCGAAATATATATTTCTGTGAGGATACTACTACTCGTCAATCAATTGCAGATTTATAGGCCCATATCAGGTGAGTAATAAACGTAACACACATCGATTGATGCATGACTTAATATTTATGAATTCACAGTTAAACTAAATTTTGTCTAAACCTTGTTGCACATAATTACGAAGAGAAGTATACCTTCACCTGAAATTTGCAAATTTTCATGACAGTTAAATGTGAAGAATTAAAAAATTCATTGAAATTTTCATGAAGTTCGTATAAAAGGAAGCATCGAAAAAAATTTGATATGATTGAGCTATAAATACCTTGAACAAATTGGATTGAGAAGGAAATATCAGAGCAAAGGACCAAAACTCCGAAATAATTGAGAAGATTCTAGCTAGTAATGAAATGTCATGTTTCATGTTTCTTTCGAATGGCCAGATATAATTGAATTTGACCACGAACTCTGCATTATTGAGTCTCGTCTTATTATTCGAGATTATTTTTGCCCAGAGTCAGACATTTTGGCAAAATTCAAAATCTTTCGTTTCGTTTCTTGCAACGAGTGAGCTAAAAGGCGAGAGCTATATGATCTAGTTTGTATAATATGATTTCAAGGGTACCATATCATTAACCTATAATTTAAGACGTTTAGTAGCGTCATATCATCGAAATTCGTGTCCACACTAGCAAAATTATCTTGAAAATATGGTACCTTGAGTTCAGAAAATTATTTGTTGTTTTCATTCACCTCAGTTCAAGTCATATCCATCAGAATCTCCGTAGGCTTTGGAAATACCATTACTGATGGGCAGGGTTGAAGATAAAACATCCCACAGGAAAAATACATCAGTGTCAGGATTCTTGAAAATCTCGGAGCAGAACATATGGGAGAAAAATCGGATGTCAATAGAAAAGTGATCTCTACAAAAATCGATACGACTTGTGAGACAACAAACAGAGAACGCTAATTCATAGTTTATGTTTTTATTTATTTTCGGCCAAGCCCAAGTGTGTGGGTCAAATTTGTTCATTATGTCATGTCAAGTTGCAACATTTTAGATCATCGTTCACTTTTTTTACCCAACATGTTGCAACTATCGAATGTACTCATTCATATTGCAGTACACTTAAAATTTCATCCTAATCGAATGAGCCATCCAAAGTTATCAAAAATAGTAGAATCGGTTGGAGCGGAATTTCGATATTTTCCTTCGTTGAAAAATATTTTTCGGAAAACTGAAGTTGTGCCAAAAAATTAAATACACCTGAATAATGACTCGTAATGGTAGAATCTGAAACGGTAAGAGAAGTTTTGGAAACACACTTAACAGGGTGTTTTTTCCACCTGCACAACCAATCTGAGATTGCCAAAATAACAACAGCGTATTTAGAAAAAAAAAATTTAAGAATTTTTGAATTTGCTCATTTCATTCATATTTAGCTACGATGAAAATTTCATCAAAATCTGATGAGCCACACCAAAATTATTAATGAAAGTAAAATCGGTCGAATCAGACAAATTACCATGTATAATCTCAATAGAGACCCCCAACCATAAACCAAACATTGTTTCGACTAGTGTAAACTTACCCTAAAATCTGACGGTCTCCTCCGTTATCACCCTGTGTCGGTAACTGCCTATCGCTGCTACGAGCTGAGCTTCGTGTATAAAATGTGAGACAGCTGACAGGGCACTTACGGAACAAACACCGTTTTTACCATATGGGAAAGTCAGCTGATGAGATATGCAGGTTATGTGGAACAGAAACTGTCGAACACTCTGAATAAAGAACATAAGGAAGGAGCCTAACGCTTCAAATCGTGGGTCCGGGATGGAGGTTGCATATGGCCGACTTCCCTTTCACTTTGAAGAGAGAACAACTTGTTCCGAGACTTCTTTGTCTGAAGAAACTAACTAACATGAGTCATACTTGGAGGTTCAATATGGGCGATTATGTCCCACTGGTATACGAAGTAGAACAGCGTTATGCTACTTCCTGTTGTTCTTTATTCAAAGGTCGAACATGTAGCTCGGAGCTGCCCCCGCGCATGAAATTTGTTAACAAGTTTCGAGAGCGGGGGCAGCTCCGAGCTCCCCAAATCGTCAAATAGAAAGCACTCATAGAGGGACTGTACGCAGTTTTTGGGTGTCCGCAACATACTTTTGCAGGCGTAGTCAGATTGTGATATATTTGGAAATGCATAATGATATTATCTTATTGAAATTGTACATTGAATGAAATAAAAATATTAATTTTAGTAATAAATAATAATAATAATAAGAATACCGTTCATTATTCACTCTGAAAAGGCCATCGACCGAAGTCCTTCAGCCTGAATTTTAGTAATTCTCGGTTAAATATGGAAATTCAAACATTTCAAGATAGATATTTTTCTTCAGTTTCGAATTTGTGGTAGGAAGAATACTTACCCCTTTCAGTATCTACCTGCTGAAAACCAAGCTTTGGCAACGATGCCGCATTAACAGCATACCGCCGGTCAATCTGTCATCCGTTGTTTTGGTGAGTTTCTAACGAGTTTTTAGATATTTCTAGCTATTTACTTCAATATTTTTCGAATTATTACAATACTTTAATTCACTATGGGACGTAGGAAGTGTGTTGTTTGTGGAGAATCCCGTGAATTGAGTGAAATATCGTATCACAAGTTGGTAACTGCTTTGTTAACAACTTTGTTTTGATTGCGGTCAAAGTGTCAAATTTTGTAACACATGTTGCGGAAAGCAATCGCCTTCTTAATATGAAGTATGCTACCTCTATATTGTTGTTACTCTGAGTAGCCACTCCAAGAATATTACATATGGGTGAACCAGTTCCAAAGACCCATAATGACATTATCAGATTTGTTGATATCATTGACGATGTCATCGATCAAAACGTGACTGTGTTTCGAAAAGTAAACCTTTCTGGGCGCCTATTCTTGAAACCGGGGAAGAGGACGATTGATCGAAAGGGGGCGTGTCTACGAGTTTTTCAGGGAAACGGTATTCTTGAAATGAATGAGTGCTTCACGGAGAGCGAGCGATGTATCTCTTACGATTTGTGATGGAACGATACATAGAGGACGCTAATTATGTTTCGGGTATTTGACAATTTTGATCTGTTTGGCAATAAGTCTTAACAATCTCAATTAACTTTCACTAAAAAATTTCTGTTTTCAATCGGAAATGGACATGGCGAGTGCAGTTATGTGGGAAGTACTGAATGAAGATGTGGAAGATGCAGATCAACAATACCAAATAGGTGTCCATGTGCTTTCTATATGGAACCCGTTTGATCTATCTGATCCAAAATTTATCAAAATGTTTAGATTAAATGAAGCTCAACTCAGAACACTTCCAGTTTTTTTCATATGCTCCCTTGTATAATCTGAATTTAACCGACCTATGTGCATTTCGGTTCTTCGTGTAATGTAGTCGGTGAGCAGCTCCTTCTGTTTATTGTTGATTGGAAGTGATTTTTTTTTTCAAAATGATCCATTTTACAATTTTCCGAAATACGCTCCCAACTCTTATGACAACTGTATGATTTCAAATTTGAATTATGACAATATATCACAGAAATATAGTCCATGTCGATGTTTTATACATAAAGTTGGCTACATGAATGAAGTTAGCTTCATGTCTGTCGAAAATACTTGTCTTTGATTGGTTAGAACATTTGGCATGATTGCTCGTCTATGACCGCTCATTCGGACTGCTCCCCATCTTGACTGCGATGGTATAAACGTTCTCTATCGTTCCATCATAAATGCTTTTGTTTCCTTGCCAACGGCGTCGAATCGCCCATTTTTCCACGTTTGTTCTCTTCCCAGAATTCATGAATAGCGCTTCTTGATGTTCAAGAATACGGAATTGACGTTTTGACAAATGGGAGGAAGGTCGAACGGGAAATTGTGGCATAGAGAAGTTCTATCTATCTAAATACCATCGTATTTCAAGAATAAGGCCCCTGAACGCTTGTAGAAATACCATTGCAACTTCGATACGAAATCTCCTCGAGACGCTCAGAAACGTAGTCGTCTTCTAACTAGAGTCCGGCGACTCGGATAGTTCCCACGGACGAGTGGTGGAATGTCGCAGCGGCTCTCCGGCCCTCCCTCGCCCACAATCGGTCCTAATGGACCAGAAGAACAAAAGACTGCCTGCGTCCGAATCACGGACTTCAGCTTCTTTCGTTAATCTAAGCGAGGAGAGAAAGGCGAGTCTTCGGAAACGATGCAGCTGGGCGATCGGAGCCGCTCTTCGCGGTTTTTTGACGATACGCGAAAAATCGAGGAGGTGGCGCTGAAATTTTAACCGTGTCTGGAAGGTGGTTTGAGGTTGATTTCGATTTTAGGTCAAGTGAAGTGGGGGTAAATCAATGAATAAATTGAGTTAAGAAAATGATATTTCATCGAATAATTATATTTTGGCGAAAGGAATTTCCATAGAATACGATTTGTGGAAATTTATCGATGGTGGATTCTATTGTTTTGTGCTTTTTCTAGAAAACAAGAGCTTTATCATTCTGCCATATGTCTGTAGGTGCCCTGTAGATGGTCTCAAACGACCATAAATATATATGAATTATAATTTTCTGCGTCTGATATGAACTGCTCATGTCATCAGCCAAAGCATTTTCGAAGAGGGATGCTTATCGAAATTTATTTCGCAGTTCTTACAGTTACTAACTGCTATTTCATTCAGTAGTTAGTGCATCTGGGATGTGGAACTAGAACTTTAAGATTCAGTCGAAATTTCGTGAGGATCGTGCGATTAGGAGATGAGAAAATTGTTTCGTTTGAGAATTTGTGCCATGTGTTCGATGAATTTTATTTGCTTTTTCGAAATCTAAATATCTAATTTATTGATGGTGGATTCTATTATTTCGTGCTTGTTCTAGAAAACAAGAGCTTTATCCTTCTGCCACATGTCTGTAGGTGGTCCTGAAGATGGTCTTAAACGATCATATTCTACCCAATGACGAAGAATTTGTGGTCAAATTGAATTTTGTCTGTCTTTTCGGAAGGTCCAATAATAAAAAAAAATACTTCTTTATTTCAAATAAGTTGAAGTTACACAATAACTTCCGAGAGAAACAACTTAGAAACTCGATATTTGTAGAGAATTTTATTTTTCCAATATTTCCAAAAATACAGATTAGATCGAATTGAAATCCAGTAATTTATCGAAAAAAAATCTAAAAAGGCACTGTCGTGAAGGCAGCAGCTTTTGCGCGCATGTTCAAACTCGTTGCCGAAGCGGTCATCCACATTGAACATGAGCGCAAAAGCTGCTGCCTTCACGGCAGTGCTTTTCTAGACTTTTTATTGATTGGCTCAAGTTTTCAATTTCTGTAGGTGTTGTGGGTTTTAAATAAAACGATTTAGATTATTGAAAAGATTAGTTGGTAGGTTATTGCAATGGTGGTGGTGAATTTTCTGCTATATCTTCTGATATTCCTTCCATTTGACAGTTTTCTGCACTTTTCGTTGTTCCAGTGGTTTCCTTACAGATTTCCCACATGGTTTTGCCCTAATTGTCTGGTTTGGTTACTCTTTCCTCGCAGGTTTAAACTCTTTCCCTTTTCAATGCTGTGTCATATTCCTTTTTGAATTTTCATATAACTTTATATATTCCTGATTTACAGTACTCAAGATGACGAATCCAGTGTCAAAAACGATTCTGTCTGGCCGACCGGGAACTACTGGAATGAAAATTTGGCAGTTAGGTGGAGTAAAGTAACGCACAACTTTCGCGAAATTTTGTTGAGATCATACTATCAGTAAATTTTGAAAAAAAAATTTTTCAAAACTTTTTTTCACGTACTGTTCATCCCATTTGAAGAAGAATCACGCATACTCTGAGCTCTATGTTTCACAGCAGTGTACCAAATTTCAATACTTCAAGGCTATTAGTTTTGGAGATATTGGGAAAAAATATGTAAAATTTCGTGGTTTCCTTCTCGATATCGTTGTTCTTTTCGGTATAACTCAAGAAATACTGATGCAATCATGATGAAACTTCGCAGCTAGTTCGAAAATGCTAAAAGACAACTTTTCGCAATTTCGTTATGATCATGTCATTAGAACAATTTGAAAAAAAAATTCTAATTTTTTTTTCAAATATTCAATATCATCTTCTTATCATATTATCCTCATTAAATTCTGTATGAACCTTCGAACCGTCATTTTTCGATAAAGTACTGGATTTCAATTCGATCTAATCTGTATTATTGGAAAAATTGGAAAAATAAAATTTTGAATGGGTATATCTACTGAATCATTTGTCGGATTTTATCCATTCACGAATTCGGCCTTCGTGATTAAGCCCCAAACCTTCTCTACAAATATCGAGTTTCTAGGTTGTTTCTTTTGGAAGCTACGGCTAACCGTAAACACAATTACACATAAGACCTATTTGGCCCATCGACGAACTTAGCTGCCGCATTTTGATGTTTTGAATGTTTCAAGTCGCTAGCTTGCCCCTGTTCGACAGTTTTCGTTTCCTGAGTCGGACGCACAGAATCGATTTAAGCACGGGATTCATCATCAGTGAGTTCAACATAGTCGTTTGAGACCATTTCCGGTTCTAAATTCGAAAATTTCAGACATCTGAAAAACCGACAGCACGCCGTTCCTCAGAACACTCGCACAAAAAGATGTTTCATCACAGAATCTGACGGCCAGGTTTCGCTGAATTCTGCTATGATGAGTATCTTCTTCCTGGCAATATTGCAATTTGCAAACATAATAGGCCTGATTGTGCACATGCTTTTGGAATGCAAAATGGCGAAGGATACTGGTCGATTTCAGAATCTAATTTGGATTTTTTTTTAAATATTCGAGAACTAAAGATTTGGATTGCAGGGAAAATCTTACCACAATTCCGGGTCTTTAATAAGGAATTTCATTTCTTTCGAAAATTCGAAACACATCATTCTGGATAACAGATTTGAAATATTTGAACCCAGATATCGGAAGAGTCAAATCCACATTGTCATTTCCTGTGGTCATAAAAGCCTGTAAGTGAGTTTTTTCTCAAAATCGGAACCTGAACTTGTGTTGCAGTCTCTGCAACACAGGGGAAATATGCACTGTGTTGTTTTTGTATATGAAATAATTAACAGCATCAAATATAGAAACTGTGATTTGATTAACTTTATAATGTTTGTGTACCAAAGATAACATTAAGAATGGTGAATTGTGATATATTCCACGTTAGTCCTTTCAATATTTCCCCCATGAACCATATGCACAGGCAGTGCAATATATTTTTGAGAAAAAAAAATATAGATTTATTTAATTGTAGCATAAGAGATATAAGAAACTGTTTTCTTTCTATATGATTCGATGTTTTTTTTCTCCCTTTTTTTATTGTTTTTTTCTTGGTGTGAGCACTCTTACATGTTATTACTGCTACGGTGGTGTTTGTAAGATTTACCTATTAAATAAATAAATAAACAAATAAAATCACAAAGATCCATACAGTTTATTATATTAACAAACCTCTTTTAAAAACTTCTCAAATTAGTGGCTCATCCATAAAAAGTTCTGGAGGCTAACAGGGCACAGTGTTCTGGAAAAAATACCACCCTGTGGATTTGCGTTTAGAACGGGCAGGTCACATTGTGTTAACTTCAAAATGTAACAGCAATGCCAAAGTTCAGTTGAATATAATGTGAGATGTAGACGCTACGACAAAAAAACTTGAAAAAAATTCAAACTTTATTCCCTGTATTCCCTTAATAAAACGCGATCCCATGTTCATGGAATGTTTTTCCTTAAAATAACTTCAAGAATCTCCCCTTTTTGTTTGTACCTCCAATTCAGGAACACCCTTTATAGAACTTTATTTAGCTAGTAGCTCGTGGAAAATTTTATTTCCGGATTGCATAAACGATTGTTTTGTTAAGCATGCCAATAATGCTAGTCATGAATAAATTGATCAGATGTTTTAATGATTTCTTTCAGATCACGTTTCACGTTATATTAAATAAGAGAGTAGAATAATACACATTTTTGTTTTTGATTAAATAAACCTATTCTATGACATTGATCTGCATGTATTTATGCACTTATTTCATTTACATCACTGATAATTGTGATTATTTTCAATTAATAATAGCCACCGCATAAAGTAGGAATATCTAAAATTCCACAGGATGCAGAATTCTGCAGCAAAAACTGGCTTCGATTGGAAGGATCTGACCTCGAAAGAATAAAACTTATTTCCTCTTGAATTCTGTCTCAAAGAATTACAAATTTCTGATCCTTATTTCTGATCAATTAGTATAATATTTTAATAGATTCATTAATACAAGAACGTGCTCAGGTTTAATTGTTAATTATAAAGTACAGGTATTCATTTGTCGGATAAAACTTTTTTCCTTTTCATGCAAATCTAAATTTGCATAGTTCAAAATTTTTCATATATTTTGGTCTCCATATGAAATTAGACTAAATGCAAAAAAAAGAAAGGTTGAATATTCAAGGAAACAAGTTATATTGTTGGTTTCAATCAAATTGTATCGGCTCTGTGAGCGTGATGTCACCAACCCCAATAAATCTCTAATGGAAAGGGGGGGGGTCGGGTGACCTTTGTTTTGAAGTTAATTCGATGGCCTTTCCAAAAGTGCTTAAATGATCGAGAATTGTTATCTCGGTCAATTTCTGATGACAATAATACAAGCTGATATTGCCCAATTAGGAAGCGAAATGCGATGTCTTACCTTAATGGGTTGAAGGTGAAAAACTAGGCGAATTGCCACTGGTCTGGTAGCAAAAGGTACAGGTAAAGGGGAGGGACTCAAGGATGTACCTTTCCTTCTGCTCAGCGTCCTCGGGCTTCACCTGATGGAAACAAAATCACAAGACACTCCACTCCAAACTGTTCAATATCACTTGCAGTGGATTTTACCCGTATAGGCAAACAGACGAAATTGTATTTAAATCAGACGAACAATTGGCGAAATAATGCGACGATAAATTAGCGATTCCAATTCGGATGAATTTAGAGGTTATCTCTTTAATACGTAAGTACTAACTCTGGCGATTTTAGAAGAATGAATGACGCTTGACAGACGATTCCAGCAAGAATGCGTTTCACGCCCAACACAACCCGAGTTAGGCAACCCAACATACACGTTGGCTGAATAAAAGGAAGGTTCGCGACTTGACATGCCGCCCGCCCTGAAGAGTCCCTTCAGTAAGATGAACTGAAAGGCGTGAACAAACGAAGGAAGCCAGACGCAATCTACTGGGTTGGAAGAGGACACAATTTGACGACTGGTCGTCGAATGATTCCAGAAGCAGTAGCAACATCAGCTACACGAGTTGTGGAATCAGCTCCCGGGAAAACAGAGGATATACGGCCAATAGACCACTTCAGAGGAGGAAGATTATCATCTCGAATGATGACAACGGTACCTGGAAGGATAGGAGTCGATGGATGCAACCACTTGTGACGCTGCTGCAAAGTATGCAAGTACTCCTGACGCCAACGCCTCCAGAAGTCCTGCTGAAATCTTTGGACGAGCTGCCAACGAGACAGGCGGTTTAGAGACACGGAACTGACATCGTTATCAGGAGGAGCGGTGAGGGAGCGGAAAACCAGAAAATGCCCGGGGGTGAGGGCCTCAAAATCAGAAGGGTCGGACGATGGGAGATACAGAGGACGAGAGTTGAGGATTGCCTCAACCTGAGTGCAGACGGTGAGAAACTCCTCGTAAGTGAGTTTTTGCTCGCCGATAACGCGAGTGAGATGATGCTTCGCAGACTTGACAGCGGCCTCCCAAAGGCCGCCAAAGTGAGGACTAGAAGGAGGAATGAATCGCCAGTCGGTTCCGGAAGACGAAGCTGCATCACAAAGACTTTGCTGATGTTGTGGAGCAGACAACAAACGGCCAAGGTCACGAAGGTAGTTGTGTGCACCCACGAAGTTGGTCCCGTTATCCGAAAAGATAACGGAAGGATTACCTCGGCGTGCAACGAAGCGACGATAAGCAGCAATGAAGGCTGGGGTGGACAACTCAGATGCCAACTCCAGGTGAACCGCTTTGGTAGTGAAACAGATGAAGACAACTAGATATGCCTTGGTGCTAACGGCTCCGCGTAGGCGTGCACTCGTCACATAAAATGGACCGGCGTAGTCAACGCCAGTGGTAAGAAAAGCCATAGCAGAGGATAGCCGCTCAGGTGGAAGATTGCCCATTGGTTGTATCAGAGGACGGGGTTTGCAAGAGAAGCATCGGTTGCATTTGCGTAGACGATTACGTACTACATTACGTCCGTCCAAAATCCAGAATCGTCGACGAATGAACGAATGAGTCGCCAGAGCGCCGGCGTGCAGAAGACGATGGTGGGCATCGTCGATGAGCAGATGAGTGAGATGATCATTTTTAGGCAGAAGAACAGGATGTTTGTGTCTATATGGTAATAATGAGGCGGAAAGCCGACCTCCAACACGGATAAGTCCATGCTCGTCACGAAAAAGGTGTAGTTTCATGATGAGGCGATGACGAGAAGAAGGTTTTTGAAGCTCAGCTAGCTCCTCCGCGAAATGAACAGATTGAACTAGACGTATCAAGCAGGTTTCTGCTTCCTGAAGCTCAACAGAGGAGAGAAACCTGAGCGAGGGAAAGATGGACTACGAGAATTCAGTATGAAACGTCGACAAAAGGCAGTCACGCGCTTGAGTCGAAGATACGAGGAGAAACGTTCAATCATGGTGGGTTCATCGGAGATGGCTGCTAGCATTAAAGCGGAGATCGGCTTGGCTTCGTCATCCACTTGCTCAGTTGGAGATGAATCAACAGAGGAAAGAGGCCACGAAGACGAGTCGAGAGACAACCAACGAGGACCACGCCACCACAATGGGTGATGATGAATGTCTGCGGGCATCAATCCTCGAGAGGCACAATCAGCTGGATTGTCCTCAGACACCACATGCCTCCAACAAGCCGAAGGAATCAGATCCTGTATTGCGGCGACTCGATTGCCGACAAATGTCTTCCATCTGTGACTTTCACCACGGATCCACGACAAGGCAACAGAAGAATCGCAAAAGGCAATACATTCAGCACCGAGATGCTGCAAAACGTGGGTGGACAGATGATGGATGAGTTTTGCGAGAAGATGGGCACCGCACAGTTCTAGACGAGGCAGGGTCACAGCCTTACAAGGAGCGATTTTGGATTTTGCAACTAGGAGAGACACATGGCATTGACCAGATGATGAAGAAGTGCGAAGATAGACGACTGCAGCGTAGCCCGATTCAGAGGCATCACAGAAGCCGATGAACTGATGAGCAGAAGATGAAACGGCAGGGATGAACCTTGGTATGTGAAGCTCTGCCAAGGAGGGAAGCTGGGATTGGAACTGCAACCACGGGGGTTGGACCTCAGTCGAGAGAGGTTGGTCCCATTCCAAGTGAAGTAGGCAGAGCTGACGGAAGAAGACTTTGGCATAGAAGGTGACAGGAGTTAGCCATCCCAAGGGATCGAAGATTCTGGCCAGTTGACTCAGCACAGTCCGTTTGGTGACTGCCGCTGATGTCAAGCGGACAGAATAGAAGAAGTGGTCAGAGGACGGATTCCATCCAAGTCCCAGGATCTTGAGACTTGGTTCACGATCAAGAAGAAGGGGGTCAATAGAAGAGGATTCTCTACGATGATCAGATGGAATGCCGTCTAACAAAGGAAGATGATTTGTAGCCCATTTGCGCAACTCAAAACCGCCCGCCATGAGCAGATCCTGAACCTGCTGTCGCAATTCAAGAGCCTCAGACTCGGATGAACAGCCTGTCAGAATGTCATCGATATAAATCTCATGCAGCAAGACGTGCCTTGCAGCAGGAAATTTGGGTCCGTCATCCAAAGCCAGTTGGTGAAGGGTCCTAAGTGCTAAGTAGGGAGCAGAAGAAACTCCATAGGTGACGGTGTTCAGGCGATAATATTGGAGGGGTTCCTGTTTGGTGAAACGCCAGACTATGCGTTGATAATCCCTCTGCTCAGGGCGTATCAGAATTTGTCGATACATCTGTCGGATATCGGCAGTAAAGACAAATCTGTGTAGACGAAAACGAAGCAGAAGGGTGGAAATGTCCGCTTGCAGCTTCGGACCGGTGAGCAGAAGATCGTTGAGGGATCTGCCATTAGCGGATGCGCAAGAGGCGTTGAAGACTACTCGAATTTTAGTAGGAGGATCATCCGGACGATGTACAGGATGATGAGGAATATAATAGGGCTCATATCGAGGACAGTCAGATGACTCAGGTACCAATTCCATGTGGCCACTCTCGATATAATCTCGCATGAAATCATGATAGGCGACGCGAAGATCAGGATTATTCTCGAGGCGATGTTCTAACCTTATGAACTGCCTAGTCGCCACATTGACGGAGGGGCCCAGACGATAAGATGACAAGGGCAACCCAACAGTGTACCTACCAGTGGAGTTACGGGTGACATCAGCGCAATACATAACCTCACACTCTTTCTCGGCGGGGGTCAAGGGGAGCACGTCAGGTACCTTATCGAGTTCCCAGAAGCGCCGAACGATATTGACAAGTTCCTGGTCTGAGTGTTGAGAGGAGCTCAGAGGAATAGTTTGAAGATCGGAGACGGCAGGATGACTTATCATATCAGATGGTAAGATTAGGGGTATTGAACCAGAAGACTCAGTCTTGTCAGAAGAAAAATGGCAGGTGGCCACTGACAGAGGGGGATCAAGCTGAGTTAATGGAGGAGAGACAGCAGATGATGATCCTGCAGACGATGATGGAAGAGTGTTTCGACGTGAGGCCCGAAGAGCAACCCGAAGACGTCGAGCGGGACCATTCACAGTGTCCGGTGAGAAGGAAACGTGTTTGGTCTTCTTGCGATGGCGCGCATACGGTCCATAGAGTACCCAACCTAGGGTGGTAGATAATGCACCTGGAAGCTCAGACGATGGGGACAACGTGCCGGGAAGAATAAGATGAGGGAGCACATCCGAGCCGATCAACATGCCTATGGTACGAGGAAGATTGAAAAGTGGATCAGCTAGGCTGAGTTGCTGAAACTCAGGCCATCGGCCATTGAACGCTTGGACCGGAAGGGGATCCACTGGACTGTCAATCACGTATGCTTTGATGATAAACTGGGGAGGATCTCCTTGGTGACAGAGGGTGACGTATGCGTACCCCTGGATGCGAAACTGATCCGCATTACTCAAGGTGCGAAGCTGAATAGGATCAGGGTGAATGCACAGACGAAGCTTGGAGGCCCACTCTCGGGTGATGAGGGTATGTTGGCAGCCTGAATCTAGAAGAGCACGGCCGAACAAGACATTCCGCCGGTTATCTAGACGGATCCAAGCGGTAGGCATGAGGTAGTCAGGCTTTTGGGTCTGACGCAGAGAAGACCGCGGAGCTGGAGACAGATGACAAGAAGAGAACAGACGAGAAGATGCAAACAGATGTTTATTCGGCGGGGTTAGACGACCGCAAGATGACCACACTCGCAGTCACTCGGAACCACTTCCAGAGGAGGGACAAGAATGAGGGGGCGACGGAGCAGGCGAAGCTCGAGAGGATGTTGAGCCTACCGCCCTAGGGGTCTTGCACGGCAGCAGCCGGAGCCCCGCCAATTTACCCCTTACTGAGCTGCCCCGAGAGGTGAGAGCACGGATTGGAGGCTCGGATGAGACAGAGGGCGAAGAAGGTCGTTGGTCCGTCGAACGGGATATCTCCTCAATGTGGGAAACGGAAGGGGACGTAGTCGTAGCAGATGCTAGGTGGAGAATCGTATGGTGTCGTCTCCGGCATGTGTGACAGCATTGATCCGAACCGCACTTGGCAGTGACATGGAAAGACGACATGCAATTTCTGCATAGTCGCCTCTCATCCACGAAAGCTCGTCGCTGATGAATGTCCATGGCCTTGAACTCACGACATTGGCGAATGGAGTGATTCGCCGAACAGAACACACACGCGGAAGACGAACCAGACGATGTAGAGGGGCGTGTGCCAGCGTAAGCAGGACGGCGAGAGGACGGACCGGGGGATGAAAGCACGGACGAGGAAGGGACAGACGCTGAGCCTGCCGGGGATTGAGGCCTTGACGATTTCCTCTGCACAGACGCACGAGACGAGGTGACCGAAGTGCTCTCCAACACTCGCAACTGTCGGTTAGTAAACTCGAGAAGTTGCGCGAGAGTGGGAAATTCATCAGAGGATAACTGCCCCTCGAACAACTGGCGAGATGGTACATCAAGGTTGCGCAAAGCCAGCGAAAACAGGAGGTAGTCGGCTGGATTAGATATGGGCAGCGCCTTGAT
Source organism: Myrrha octodecimguttata (assembly GCA_958510865.1). NCBI lineage: Eukaryota > Metazoa > Arthropoda > Insecta > Coleoptera > Coccinellidae > Myrrha > Myrrha octodecimguttata. Next base: position 8,880,373 of record OY294063.1, read on the forward strand.
GGCATTTATAGCATTCTGATGCGTGGTTATGAAATGCTTCAGCTGCGACAAAGAGGACACAGATGCTGGCCGGGAGTCCAGTATCTGGCTTACATAAAGATCCGCCAACCGACGAGGATTTTGGTACCGGGAGTGAAGGGCTTGGTAAGCCAGAGGGTAATTAACCGAATCCAATTCAAACCCGGAGATGACCGACGCTGCCTCACCGGATAGAGCAGACGTTAGGAGGTGAAATTTCTGAACAGGCGCCAGAGATTTGTTTTGATGCACTAGGGCATCGAAGAGAGCGATGAATCCGGGCCATTCCTCGATTTTGCCATAAAAGCCGGGCAGCTCAACTCGAGGAATGGGTAAATCAACCGATGAGGATGCGAGCGCCGTACCAGAAGAAGGGCATGTCAGACGACTGTGGGCCTCACGTACACTCAGGCAAATCTCAAAAAACGCCGCGAATTTTGATGGTGATCCATCCTGTGCCGGTTCCTCCAACTGAGAGTTCAGTCTGATGATTGATTCATCGGCTTCCCTGAAATTCTTTTCTACCTTGATCAACTCCGACAGGCACATGTTGGCTGTATCCACCTCCGTGGTCAACCCTTTGATCAGCTTGAGCAGTGTAGACGCTGCGGAGAATGCATTCTCACGCTTTACTACACACTCGCTGATAGATGCCTTCAATTTCTCCACCGACGGCATTTTATAATTTGAACCACCCTGGTATACGGAATTTAATTATTCACGGAAATTGAATGTGAATGAAACAGACGGTGATAACAAACAGATGCCGTAGATAAGACTTCGATAAAGATTAGCGTTTCAAGTAGTTTGTTTGAACGAATGTTGAATTATGAATTCACGATGAAATAATCAGATGAATGGAATGAATAGACTGAATTATTTTTGATCTAAAGGTCCCTGGTTTCTCGGCACCAATAAATGATCGAGAATTGTTATCTCGGTCAATTTCTGATGACAATAATACAAGCTGATATTGCCCAATTAGGAAGCGAAATGCGATGTCTTACCTTAATGGGTTGAAGGTGAAAAACTAGGCGAATTGCCACTGGTCTGGTAGTAAAAGGTACAGGTAAAGGGGAGGGACTCAAGGATGTACCTTTCCTTCTGCTCAGCGTCCTCGGGCTTCACCTGATGGAAACAAAATCACAAGACACTCCACTCCAAACTGTTCAATATCACTTGCAGTGGATTTTACCCGTATAGGCAAACAGACGAAATTGTATTTAGATCAGACGAACAATTGGCGAAATAATGCGACGATAAATTAGCGATTCCAATTCGGATGAATTTAGAGGTTATCTCTTTAATACGTAAGTACTAACTCTGGCGATTTTAGAAGAATGAATGACGCTTGACAGACGATTCCAGCAAGAATGCGTTTCACGCCCAACACAACCCGAGTTAGGCAACCCAACATACACGTTGGCTGAATAAAAGGAAGGTTCGCGACTTGACAGTGCTGTATACCTACTTGACTTTTTTTTGTAGGTACTTCTTCAATTTATTATTCTGGAGAAGTGGGGAAAACATCTGAAAAAATCTAAAAAATCTAGAAAAGCACTGACGTGAAGTCAACAGCTTTTATGCGCTAATGAAATATAAAAATTTTCAAGAACAAAAATTTTTTTTTCGAATTCGTCTTATTGACACTGTTCATCTTCCAACCAAATTTCATTTCGATCAGATAAATAATTTTCGAGTCATTGAAAAATCAATATTTCAAATGGCTGTAACACAGAAACCATTCGGCAGATTTGGCCCATTAACGAACTTAACCGAGATATTCAGGATCTTAACATTACCTGAAAATCAATGATCTAGGTCTTTTATTTCAGCGCTCACGGTCGGCCGGACGGACAGAATCAATTTTGACCACGGATTCTTCATCAGTGAGTCCAACCTAGTCGTTTGAGACCAATGTCGGCTCAAACTTCGAAAATTACAGACATCGTGACGAAATCATAACGCTTTGCTCCCCAGAACAAGCGCGTAAAAAGCACTGATGTGAGCTTTCTTAACGCGCTTGTTCGAATTATAACCATTATAGCGGAAATAACCTTAAAATTCCAAATGACAACGAAATTTGGCTCATTTTTTTTCCATATATCTCCGAAAGTGAATATCGTATCGAATGGAAGTTTGGAACATTGTTATTAAAAACTGACTATTATTTCGTGTGAAAAATGAATTTTATTTGATGAACATTTTTTTGAAAATATTGAGTAGATTCCAATGGAATTTTGCACAAATCTGGGAGTCAGTAGTAACAACATTGTTTCAAATTTCAATATATATCGCATTGCAATATTACGTTTCGGTTAACTTTTCTTAATAGATAGGTCCTCCAATCGATAATTATATATATATCTCCTAATTTTGTCATTCGACGTTTTCTTGCTCATCTTACAAAGTGATATATGGACTCGTATTTTCTATTTCTTGAGCTGCCATCGTAAAAGCCCCAATGATTAGGATTCACTAGAATTCTAAAATGGTGGATTCACTCCTTTACTGTTTTACCGTTTGTAGCGCATCCGCCAATAATAGGATTCACTCCCACTGCAGTTCCATTCTTTTATTCATATCTTTCATCTGGTCTCTTGAGTGGTCTGCCGATGTCATGGGGGTAAGATGAGCGGTAAACTTGCAACAAATAACTGCTTAGGTGTTCGTAAATTTGAAAACGGTTATCCAAAGAAAATGGTTGTAGAACAAGAGACGAAAGACAGTCGAAAAGTATCAAAATCGTCAACGAAACACAATGAATATGTATCATTAGAACTCTTCGTAGGTACTGCTCTCATAGTAAGATTCAATCTAAGCGCATATAAGAAGGTTCTTCTTGAGATACTGAGGAACCAAACTTAAAATTCCATAGGCAGGACTATAAAGGTACTCATGGACGCGTCAAAATCTAAAAATCGCTCAATTTTTTTGGCCGATATCAGCTTCATATTTCACAGCAGTGTACCAAATTTCAGTTTCATACGATAATGATTTTTGGAGATATTGTAAAAAAATTTCAAAAAGCACTGCCGTGAAGGCAGCAACTTTTGCGCGCATGTTCAATGTAGATGACCGCTTCAGCAACGAATTTGAACATGCACGCAAAAGCTGCTGCCTTCACGGCAGTGCTTTTGAAATTTTTTACTGATGAATTACTGGATTTCAATTCGATCAAATCTGTATTTTTGGAAATATTGGAAAAAAACTTCCGGAAGAAACGACTTAGAAACTGGATATTTGTAGAGTAGGTTTGGGGCTTAATTACGAAGGTCGAATTCGTGAATGGGTAAAATCTACCCAATGATTTCGTACATATACCCAATCAAAATTTTATTTTTCCAAAAATACAGATCAGATCGAATTGAAATCCAGTACTTCATCGAAAAATAACAGTTCGAAGTTTCATACAGAATTTAATGAGGATGATATGATAAGAAAATCATAGAAATTTTTTTTTCAAATGGTTCTAATGACACGATTGTCACGAAATTTCGCATGAAGTTGTCTTTCAGCATCTCAAAACTAGCTGTGAACTTTTATCAGGACTGAATCAGTATTTCTCGAGTTATACCGAAAAAATCAACGATATCGAGAAGAGAACCTCAAAATTTGACATATTTTTTCCCGATATCTCCAAAACTTATGATCGTATCGAACTGAAATTTGGTACACTGCTGTGAAATATGAAGCTCAAAGTGTGAGTGGAATTTTTTTTGGATATGATGAATGGTTTCCGAAAAAAAAAAATTTCTGGAAAAAAATTTCGAAAAAATTTTTTTCAAATTTACTGACAATGTGATCCTGACGAAATTTGGCTCAAAAATGCGCGTTGTTATACTCCACCTAACTGCCAAGTTTGAATTCAATGGCTCAAGTAGTTTCTGAAATAAAAAATAAATAACTTCAAAACTTCAAGTGCCTATAACTCCGAAACTATTCGACTGATTTGGCCCATCAAAATCATTTTTCAACTATCTGGTTATCTGGTGGATTCAATATGTTTGTAGACGTTGCAACGGTTTTGTCGCAATTATTTTCGTCTGCGCTATTTTAAACCTGAAAGTTGTCCGTAAGACTGAATGTACATTTTTTTCATAACAATGACTTCAATAGTTCCATAGCATTTGATAGAGAGAAATTGAATACGAATACGTCTGGAAACTGACCCGTTTTATTTGTAACGGGCTTCCTCAACCGAAAAACAACTTTTAATTCATATAATTGGGTCACCTGTAGGTAGGTAAAATCGTTCGCCGAAAAAAATATTGTCATTCGCATATTGATTACTTTTTTCCCTTCAGAGATCTTTTGTTCGATCTTTGTTTTTATTACAAAACGAAACTTCATGAATAAGTGTATAGAATTCACAATCTGATACATCGAAATTAACATTGGGGTCTATTTCAACTAAATCAATCTCGGGCGGCTCAGTCGAATTCGTGGAAATACTGGTCTCAAGTATCTAATTTCCATTTGCGGTTGAGCTTTGTGTTGGCCGCGCTAATTTGGGAGGAAACGGAGAATTAGGTCGGTTGCACTAATGATAGAATTGAAGGTGCCAAGTTTTCAATTGAACTATAAAATTTAAATGGAAATATTGTTATTCAACACAATATCCAAGGCAGCAAAGAGACGTCTAGTGTACGTCCATTTTTCGTGTTGAAATGACGAAAGAGACCTCTATGAAGACGGCAAAAAGACCCCAAATTTACGTCAAAATATCACATTCATAAGACGTCATATTCAGACGTTATAATGACGTCTTGAAAATTTCGTGTGGATACAGTTTCGAAAATTTTTTATGGAATGATTTTTCGAAACTTTTCCGAGTTTTTTTTAATGTTTTTTTTTGGAAAATATTGGTTAGATGTCGGCAAAGACCTTAGTGATGCTATTCAACAACGAACGAAAATACAGTTATTTTCATGAAAAACCTTCAGAACATCACATTTCAAACATATAATTTCCATATTATATTTTTAAAACAATGTTTGATCACCTAAAACTGAAGAATAAAAATGGGGATTTGCATTTAAAGGGATTTGTCATGGGTGCACGATATGGCAACGTCGAATTCAGCTTTCTCGGAATGAAAAGGACGTCAAATTTGTTACTTTGCTCAGGAAAACAGAGATAGCTATACTTCGATCTGGTTAGAGTAGAACACAACGACCAAAGAATAGAAAAAGAAGAGCACAGACTGTAATACTGTCATATTACTGACAAATCGCAAACGGAAATTGTTTGGTTATATTGACAAAGAACACGTGTGTACCACAGAATAGAAATGAATATTCTATAGCAGAAAAAGCAATTCTACTAAACAACGTTGTCACTTCGTGCATGCATGACAAATCCCAAACCACAATTTTGAAACCTGATTTTGAATACTTTCTGAAGGTAATTTGGGAAAATGATGAATCAAACCCATAAAAATTATGTTCAAATTTGCATTTGCAGTAATATCCCAAATTCAGGGAAAACCCCCATTCCCCAAATTTCAATGTGATCCGCTATTTATTTTCGGAGATATAACCAAATACACAGTTATTTGAGATTTTTACCTTATTTTCACAATATTTCCGTAAGTACAGATCCCATCAGACTGAAACTTCGATATCAGTTGAAGAATATTAACGTGCAATTAAATGCATAATTTTGTGTTGATCTCCTTGTTGGAAAGAGACAAAAACTATTCTGAAATTTACACATTTTCGTTTTTGTAAAGTTTTTTTTTCGGAGACTTTCGATCAGATTTCCATAAGATTCAGCATAAACCTTGAAGTCAAAATTGAACAACAATTCACTTCGCGATGTGATCCGATATTCATTTTCGGAAATGTAGAAAAAAGATTGTTAAATTTAATTTTCATTTGAAAGTTTGAGGTTATTCTCCAATATTTCAAGGAATACAGATGCTATCAGAAGAAACGTCGTAATTAGTTAGATAATGCCTATTTGCAGCATGATGCAAAATTAATGTGCATCTGGTAGTTAAAAAAATGTTTGAAAATCATTATACGAACATTTTCCAAATTGCAACAATGCGTGCCAAATTTGGTGTATGGTGTAAAATGTGAAAATTTTCTTCGGAAATTTTCCCAATTTTTCTCGAGAATATTGGTCTGTCGGAAAGTATTCATCACATATCAGAAAGCAATAAAAGTTCAAAGAACTTTGTAGATAGTCGTAGAATACCGAATATTTTGCAAAATTTCCTGAGAATCATACAGGCAGAAAATTTTTCTTTTCCGGAATTTTCCAATTTGATTCGAAAAATTGATTGTTCAACAAATTCCTCAGATTTCTAAGAAATTCAGCGCAGATCTTGAAATCACTATTCGGCAACAGTGGTTGAAATTTCAGTTTGACCGTGAATTGATTTTCGGCGATACATGAAAAAAAAATTATCAAATTTCTTCTTCAATTTAGAGACCCAAAATTTATAGAGTAGGTTTTCTGCTTAATTACGAAGTTACGAATTTGTGAATGGTGTAAATTCCAACATTTCATATTTACGAATCGGAAATCTAACAACCGTTGTTATATCCAAGTAGATCCACGGAATATATCTTATACGAACTACAATTGCATTATTGACGTGAAATGAGGAGACTCAATAACTCTCCCATCAAATAAATCAAATATCGATGTTTGGATCCTATTGCTTAGATATTTATCAATAACGAAAACCGCAAAATTACGAATATGTTCCCTTCTGAAAAATTTTAAGAATTTAGGTTGGCAACTCGGATCGAAGTCTTCATCTGAATTGAAACAAGCTCTGAAAATTCACTATTTAATACATCTCATGTACAAAGTACGTATATTCCACATGTTTGTGGTTATTACCTAATATACCTCCAAAACCATCATTCTTCTGTTCTCATAGGGTGAAAATAATGAACCCAGATATAATATGCATCTTGAAATGAAAACCAAATTTCGTAAATTATTCGATTATTATCGAAATTACACCACATTTCGAAATCATGCTTAAACTGGAGTAGGTGGATATCCCAAGGATGATGTGTCGGTATTTTTCTCAAGAACCAATATTTGTAGATAACTATAGAGTATAAACCATCCGATAAAGAAGACAGCTGAAAACAAAAAATGTTTTATAGTTAAGGAGCAATGAAAGTGTTCGTGAGGTAAATTTGAGTAATCTGATTTTTTGCGTGTGAGTTCTGGGAAAACTTCGGGAATTTCCATATTTTGAGCCAAAATGAGGATTGCCGGGACGAATTCAATTTTGTTTATATCACTGACCGGCCTTCAGACTCACTTCAAGGAATGAATTCACCGATTTATTCCCAAACTTGACAAAGTCAGCCCAATGGTTTCGAGAACTTCACACAAAAGGTTATGCGGAATTTCGCGAGATATTTACAATATCTCAGTATGTGTGTTTGAAATTGAATGAACGGCCAAAAAAGTTATATTCCACGTCAAAATTCTGACATTTGCTTTCTTCACTTCTGATGAAACAAAAGTCAGTAAATCTGACATCTGGACCTGGTAAGTGTTTTTCTTTACAAATATACTAATGGGCAGAGTTATCGACCGATTCCGGCTCCTGCGCCATTTTACAACCAGGAAATAATCTGTTGTGTCTATATACTTTTTTTACACCACCATCTCAACTGATCAACAACCCTACCGGTATAATCAATTCATGGTATTTACTAGTTATCACATTTCACAGAAATTACTGGATGGAAACTTGATACAGAAGTATAGTAGGTACGAAATAATAATTGGCCGCGCTTTTCAGTAGTGTTAGTCTACTCTTAAGGGTCATTGTTATTCTTTCCGAAATTTACATATTCATTCAGAATGGTCTCCTAGATTAAAAATTAAATTTTTTAATATCAAGGTTCTCCACTTGATCTTGTGAACAAATAAGATATTACATGTATTTCGATTTTTTTCAAGATCCCAGAGATGTGAATCTTCATGAAATTTTGAATCATCGTTATTTTATTACCAATCACTAATATTCAATTTGACTGGATAGATATTCCCGCAATAATCGGAAAAAAATAGAATTCGTTTTTTGGGACACCGGTATATTTCGCTATAACAATCTGGCTATACGGGGATGAACGTGGATTTCCAATTTTCCTATAAATAAATTTGAAGGTGTCTGTGAAAAATCAATCTGATTGTACGACATCCTGTGGAACATCCTGTATATTTTATTTTGGAAGGGAACCACTTCTTAAGTTTTCTGAATTGAACGCAAAAAGAATTGTCAAAAGCTGTGGATGAACAAATAAAAAATATATATATAGTTTTCCGACAAATTGAGGACCTCCTTTTTTGAAATCGGTTGAAAAAATCCACTTTGTATTCCATCGAAGTGAAACTGCGCTTGGTTGTGTCAGACCGGGCTATACGAAATAGTATACCGGTTGGTGTTGTTGGAGTTGTCAGTTGACGCCTTCAAATCGGGATATGACTCGTGGTGCAATCAGCGTTCTGCCACTTTTGGGAGCTTAAGAGTATGAATGCGCGTCACATTGTGTTCATTTTTCAGAAGGTTTTTTTTTATTTGTGTTCTTACTTTCGTACTGAGTTTATAGGATTTGCCTCAACTCTGTAACAATTAAATAATAATAATAGTAAATTGATAAAAATGTGTCAGAATGTCATGGCCAACCGGGATAGTTTATAAAAGTGAATGGATTTTAGTAAATGTATTGCGTCAAGAAACGAACAATTTGTCGCATCAACGACGTTAATTGTTATTTGAATCAAAACTGCTGAACTTTTACCAAATGCTTCCGATGCACCATCTCTTGACAACGTTGAGTAGATCGAACTAGTAAATATATACACTCTCATTTTTTTATACAGTGTGTCCACGGATTGGGTGCCGGTAAGGTGTAAATGACGAAAAATTTTCGAGTAAGACTCTGATATTCTGGAAATCGCTCCTGCTTGATCTCAAACTAAGATGTTGAAAAAATGAGCCAAATCAATTAATATACAGGGTGGTTTAGAACTGATTCAATGAAAATTGTTAAGAATAAAGTGTCTTTGTTTTAGAAGATCTCGAGAAAGTTTATTGAGAAAAGTTGTTTGGAATGAGCTGCTGCAGGAACTCAGTTTTCAGATAAATCAGATAAGTCAAATAATTGACTTATAAGTTGTCCTATTACTCCCTGATACGAAATGTCTGCACCTAAACTGTAGCACTCCACAATAAACACTCTTTGTTCTATGGTCAACACATTTTTAACTGGAAACTTTTCGTTTATGACGAATAAAATTTACGTTTCAAGTCACGTCTGGCATTTGTAACCATGGATATTATCAAATATTTTCATGACCTATTTACAAAATCAAAGTTGATCGATTTATCTGAGAATCGAGATTTAGCCGTGTCTTTTGATTCTAAACAACTTTTTCCAATAAACTTTCTCGATATCTTTTAAAACAAAGGCACTTTATTCTTAACAATTTTCATCATATCAGTTCTGAACCACCCTGTATATTAATTGATTTGGCTCATTTTCTCAACATCTTAGTTTGAGACCAAGCAGGAGCGATTCACAAAATATCAGAGTCTAACTCGAAAATTTTTCGTCATTTACACCTTACCAGCACCCAATCCGTGGACACACTGTATATTTGAAACTGCCAACTCATTGATAAAGGTAATGTGCTTAGTAGAAAATAAATATATCCGGGATAATTTTTAAATAATATATGGTTACATAAAATAAATATACTGTAGAGACCAATAAATATTTGGACTCAAATTAAAAAAATATGTTTTGTCTCAACCAGCACCTCTATGAATCTTTCTATTGTATATTGTGCTGGTTCATCATAAAACCATCGCATCGATCGACCTGTATATTCACTATAGTAGAAACCACAGCAGAAATCACTTTTTCTGATGAACTTCGAATTTGAGTGTAACAATACGTCTGTCCATTTACAATATTTAATTAGATGTCATATTGTAGCAGCATAAATGAAGAAAGAGCTGATTTGAGTTCAGATTAAGTAGCTGATAAACTACAGTGTTATAGCTGCACTGCGAAAAAGCTTCTCGATAGAAAAATTTTCAGAATGGCTTAATTTTTTTCCCATAATTCAATTACTCGCATTTCTTCTGTACATTCTACAGGTGTTATAGATATATATTCATTGATTTGGTACTTTTGCGATGCATGGAATCATTTGAGGTGAAATTTACAAAACAATAATCAAGACTCACAGAATCTCTTGAAAATGCAGGTAGCACCATTTGACTAATCATAAGCAGATGCAACACTTTCCGAGTTTTTAAAAACAAATTCCTGAATTGATGCGAAAGATTTTAATGGGTGATTCTTTAGCAAAAATTTAGGGGGTCTTTGTCACATAACTTTTTGTTTAACACCCTTTTTCCTCCAAGTTGAAGCCCTTTGAAATAAGGTAAAAAAAATTGTTTTTATTTAATATATCCACTTTGCGAAAATTCAGACGAACGAAATTTGACAAATGATTGATGCTAATGAAATGGCAGTTTTTGAATGTTTTTGTCACCCTAAAATGTAATCACAAAGAGCTGAAAAAAATAACCCCTATAATATTTTGCATCTGAACTTTTTAGTGCGCCTATATTTTCCTATTTAAAGAATAGTTTTGAAAAGACAGAAGCAATCTGCAACTTTTTTATGTCTTGACTTTTCATCATGAAGTTGTTAGTTTGATCACAAAAGAATAAAATACCGCTCAGACTTTTTTCCCATAAATTCACAAAGAGGTTATTATTTATTGAAAAACAATAAAGTGAGCTGCTGTCAAATGAAGCCATAGGGCAAATAGTTTTTTTGTCCTAGTTTTCTATAATTTGTTGACAGTTTTATAATGCCATCGAACATTTTTCACAACTGAATAAATTTTTAATGAAAGAATAGCATTTTTTTTCAGTTGAAAAAGTTTGTAAATTAGAGCAGATTGAACAATTATTGTACTACTTATAACAATTAACAAAAAACTAATAATAAGGTGGGCAAAATTCCACAAACAAAAATCATAATAAATTTCTGAAATGGCGCCCCTCGACCAAAATGCAGGACTCTACACTTCGTCTATTTATATTCCGTATTCTTTGTAATAATCCTAGTGTATTTCTAATAGTCTCACATGCTACGATGATGCGATCCCTTAAATCATCGATATTTTTAACGGGAGTGGGATAAATCAGTGTTTTAAGAAATCCCCAAATGCAAAGGTCCAATGGATTCAAATCTGGAGATCGAGCAGGCCAATTCTGTGTGCCTCCTCATCCTATCCAGCGATTTGCATAAACTTCGTCTTAGTAGCGACGAGCGTTATGACTAAATTGGGCTGGAGCGCCATCATACACGAACCATAGTCCTTGCCTAATTCGCACAGGTACATCATCAAAAAGTTGGGGTAACTCTCAAGAAAATGGCAGTAAGCGTCTCCATTTAATCTTATTGGAAGAAGGTATGGCCCAATTAAATAATCTTCAAAAACACAGAGAAAATCAGGACTTCGCATACTTGATTTTTTTGATGAATCATAACCTCTCTGTGAATTTACGGGAAAACAGTTTGAGCAGTATTCTATACTAACAACTTTATGATAAAAAGTCAGGACGAAAAAAAGTTTCAAATTGTTGGTGGCTTTTTAAAACAATTTTTCAAATAGGAAAATACAGGCGCATTAAAAAGTTCTGATGCGTAAGATTATGAGGGTTGTTTTTTTCCTCCCCTTGTGATTCCATTTGAGGGTAGCAAAAACACTCAAAAACTGCCATTTTATTAGCATCAGTTAACTGTCAAATTCCATACTCCTGAACTTTTCCGAATTGGATATATTAAATAAAAACACTTTTTTTTAACTAATTTTAAAAGACTGTAACTTGGAGGGAAAATGGTGTTGAACAAAAAGTTATATGAAAGACCCCCCTTAATTTTTGCTAAGGAATCACCCGTTATAATCTTTGGCATCAATTCAGAAGCGATATGACAACGAAACTTTCGTTTCTGCTTTTTCCTGTTGAAAGCATTCAGAATTACAGAACTAAGGTTCAGTACTGATAAGTAGTTATATATTTTTGTCATTAAGAATATACTATTGATAAGCAACTGAATGAACCTTTCAGTTAAGATATTAGAATAACTAAGCTATTTGGCTGGTTGCAATATCGTGCCTGATCAACTTACCAAATAATGAGAACAGAATCAGAAAATTGGAGCTGGCAGATGTACTTGCTTCTGAATAGATTGTTGTCCCTGTGATTGTCGTCAAACTCATCATAGAAAATAGTAAAGCACATCTATGGTTTTCCTGAAATAATGCGATCATATAAAATAAGTTAAAGTCTCATGATATAGTTCAGCTCATAAATGATAAATATGAGAGCACCTCTATTGTTTTCCTGAAACAATGCAATTATATAAAATAAGTTAAGGTCCCATGAAATAATTCAACTCATAATTCATCAATATGAGTTCATGTAATCGGCTATTTCATACGTGAATGAAAATTTAATTAAACCTCAATTCAAAAAATTGTTTTTCGCAGCGTATTTCCTTTCAATTTGCAGTCATGTAAGGCCATTTTCATCGTGTCATTATTTTTGAGATCCGGTTCTGGGCAACGGCGAGCAGTGATTTTCTAAATTTGAACCGAAAATGACCTCCTACAACTGGTTTAGACGCGCTAATGACGAATCCGGTGTCAAAATCCATTCTGTCGACCAGCCTCAATTACTCAATTTTTTTTGAATGATCGGATACAAACTTCGTAGTTAAGTTAAGCATACTGATACGCACCTGTTCGCGAACTCTTATTGTATTGCCGGTAAGTTTTGAAATAAATTTTCCGAATTTTTACTCAAATATTAATTATAACTATTAATCAGATCCCAACGAAATTTAGCAGAGAACTCAAACTCCATATTTTACAATGGTGCACTAAATTTCTGTTCAATCTGGATTAAACAATTAAAGCTCATTCTGGGAGGATTTTGCAACCTTTTTTGGAGTTTTTTTGGGGTTTCACTCATAATATCTGACACAGAACTATCAAAAATAAAATTAAAATTATTTTTTATGAGAAAAGCCCTTGTGGATTGCAGGTTTGAACTTTTTGTCAAGGCAGTTTCTAGGAAAATAAGTTGCCTAATGTAAAACACCGGAACAATACAAAATATAAGCAAAGTGACCTGCGACATTTCATAGTACAAATCTGATTCTTTCATCAGACAAACGAGAAAATTAGCAGAATTATTTTTCTTGGACATTTAGTATTATTTTCGATTCGAATACCGATCTTATATTGAATTTAGCACCTATTCTTCTGCAAAAATAATTGTTCCTTTACAGATATTGGGAGTGAAAACAAAAAAAAACAACGGAATAACCTGTGGAGATATTGGGAGAAAAACTTATGTCAAATTTCGTATTTTTTCCTTGGTATCGTTGTTATTTCCAGATGGACTCAAAACTACTGATCTGATCACAATGAAACTTAGGAAATAGTTGAAAATGCTGATGCACAACTTGATGATCGAACAACTAAAGAAAATGTTTGCGAAATTTATCTATCGGATTCCAAAGAGACCATATTGATACCAGTAATTGTTCCAATTCCAGTTCAATCCGATTTCAATTTCTTTTTTTTTATCACTATCGTTGTTATACCCTAAAAAACTCAAAAAATACTAATCCACCCATGATGGAACTCGGTAACTACATGGAAAAAATGCGCACACTTCTGTGAAAAAAAGATGAGAATATTTATCGAACAATTAAAAAAAAATGTTTTCGAAATTTTTCTGGAGAAAACTCGAGAAATACTGATTAAATCATAATCAAATTCGTCGTCTAAGCGATCAGCTTTTCACTTATTGACCCCGAAAACGCACATTTACCTCCAGATAGGAGGATTTGGCGATCTTACTTAATGGAATTCCGCTGAACCTTCAAGCTATACAATAACGAAAGAAACGACTTAGAAACTCGATATTTTCAAAGCAAGTTTGGGGCTTGAATACGAGGTTCGAATTCGTGAAATCCAATTCCATTATTGAGAGTAGTATAATTCAACTAGTGCAAACAATCAATTCATCCTTTTGTTAAAGACATCGGAATAGAGGATACTTTCCAGAGTGACAAAATGGCGCAGGAGTTGGGTACTTCCGTTTATAATACCCATTTCGAGTATTTCCATTGAATTCTCTAAATATTACGTTACATTAAGTTACTTGTTAGCACTGTTTCTCAACTCTACCCCAGGAATGTAGAAATGTGGTCCGTATTTTTCTGTTTCGATTCTCTATTCCCACCTTTTTCGATTTATGTAATTATAGAGGAAGAAGTATTCTACAGAAAGTGTTTATCGTTCACCTGAATGCTCAAAGATGAATGATATACATGGGAATCCACCTATGGATCTTTTATTTTCTTTTGACTCGTCATCAGAAATGATTGGGTATTTAATGAAAGTATTATATTCGGAATATTCTTGGACATTATTTTTCTTATTAAACTATACTTTCCGTCCTCTATAGAAGTGCAACTTTCCGAAGCAAACAGAATTGATTAATGGGACACAAAATATTATTCCTTGCATTCGAGATAGTTCATAATCTCCATGAATAAGGCACTTTTAATCAAACGAAATATTCGAGAAAACGAAATAAATATTCTGCTTGTTCTCGATAATCGTCTAAATTCATCATTATGTAATGAAAATTGCATTCTGTACAATCTGAAACGTATAGTTTGTTGCCATGGAACAGAGGTTCATTCTATTCGATAGCAGTTATTGAATAATAAGGTATGGCATGAATTAAAAAAAGTTGATATAATGAAAAGAATAAGGCATTTAAGTACAGATATACAGGGCGACTCCGGAGGAGACCGTCTGATTTTGGGATAAGATTACACTAGTCAAGACAGTCTTGGAACACTGTTTGGTTTATGGTTGGGGGTCTCTGTTGAGAATATAAAGGGTGATTTGTCCGATTCGACCGATTTTACTTTTATTGATAACTTTGGTATGGATTATTCGATTTCAATGAAATTTTCAGCGTAGTACAATAGTGTTGAACACATCCATTGATTTCAAATTTTTTCTCAAAATGAGCTGTTGTTATTGTGATAAATCCAGATTAATTGTGATGGTTGAAAAAACACCCTGTACATAGCGTTTCCTAAACAACTCTATCTGTTCACGATTGTTCTATAATAAGTCATTATTTGAGAGTTTCTAATTTTTTTGGCACACTTCTAGTTTTCCGAGAAAATTTTTTCAAAAAATGACAATGTCGAAATTTCGCTCCAATCGATTCTACTTTTATTGATAACTTTGGTGTGGCTCATTCGATTTTGATGAAATTTGCAGTGTAGAACATTCTGAATGAGAACATTAAATAATCACAACAATCTCTCAAAATACAGTGTTGTAGTTGTGATAATTTCAGAGTTTCAGATTAATTATGCAGTTGAAAAAAAACACCCTGTACATTGCTTTTCCAAAACTTTCTTATTCGTTGCAGATTCTACAATGATATGTCATCACCCAGAGGTTTTTGATTTCTTTGGCACACCTCCCGTTTTCCTAGAAAACATTTTTGAAGAAGAGCATTATCGAAATTTGGCTCACAAGCAGTGAGAGTATTCCGAACTAGGTAGGAAAGCTGTTTATTCCAAGGAAGCAAAGATGTTCGTCACTCCTGAAATATTCTTTTCAAATTCTAAATTTATTCTGAATTGAATGATTTCATACAAAATATTAGCAATTAAATATGAATTTGGAATTTGAAAAGAATATTTTAGAACTCAAGAACTGCTTTGCATCCTTGGACAATACAGCTTTCCTACCTAGTGCGGAATACTCTCACTGCTTGTGAGCCAAATTTTGATCATGCTCTTCTTCAAAAATGTTTTCTAGGAAAACCGGAGGTGTGCCAAAGAAATTGAAAACCTCTGAATGATGACATATTATTGTAAAATCTGATACGAATAAGAAACATTTGGAAAAGCAATGTACAGGCTGTTTTTTTTTCAACTGCACAATTAATCCGAAATTATGAAATTATCACAATTACAACACTGTATTTTGAGAGAATTTTGCGATTATTGAATGTACTCGATCAGATTGTTCTATACTGCAAATTTCATCAAAATTGGAAGAGCCATACCAAAGTTATCAATGAAAGTAGAATCGATTGGAACGAAATTTCGACAGTGTCTTTTATTGATGGAATTTTCTCAGAAAACTAGAAGTGTGCCAAAAAATCGAGAAACTCTCAAATAATGACTTATTATAGTAGAATCGTAAACAGATAGCGTAGTTTTGGAAATGCGATGTACAGGGTGTTTTTTCAACCTGCTCAATTAACCTGGAATTATCACAATAACAACCAGTTATTTTGAAAAAAAAATTAAAATGAATGAATGTCCTCATCAATATTGTACTTCGCTGAAAATTTCTCTTAGATCGAATAAGCCATACCAAAGTTATCAATAAAAGTAAAATCGGTCTGTATATTCTCAATAGAGTCTCCCAACCATAAACCAAACATTGTTTCGAGACTGTCTTGACTAGTGTAAACTCATCCCAAAATCTGACGGTCTCCTCCGGAATCACCCTGTATAGTAGTAGAAATTGAATATTATAATTATTTTTCCTTACCTTGTACAAAGCAATCGAAATTACTACTCCAAACAGTATTAGTACGAAAGTGAGTATAAGTGCAACTCTCAAAAAACTTCTCGAATAACTATCATGAGGACTGTTTAACTTCAAACTGCACATCACAACTCCGGAAATTCCGAATATCTAAAAATAAACAATTAACTTTTTTATACCGGGAAACTAACTACTTTTTGTTACGAGATCTATGAACATCATTGTTAACCATCTTGCTTTCAGTGTATAACAGAATTTTCCATCCTCATCCATAATTTTCCTGATGGTAAACAGCACTAGCCGCAACTCCCGAGTTATGTTTGGACAACTCTGAAGGGATGCTTATTCGGTGAGCTGCAACTATACTCCTGAAGTATTTCACTTTTCGGTCTCGTATTCTCAGGTTTAATGCCTCACTTGATCGGCAACTGGTAATATTTTGAAATGTATTTATTATATTTGTATCAATATACAGAATAAGTATGATATAAACTGACGACTAATTGGAAAACTAGGATAATATTCCTGAAGTCTTATTTTTTCAGCGATTTTGAATTATTATTACGAATAGAATTAGAAAAGCACTTACGTGAGGTCAGGAGCCTTTTACGCCCTTGTTCACATTCTAGCTTTTAGATCAACACAAAATTTTGCACCTAGTTGCGTGTTGGTAATCTCCACCTGGTTACGAAGCTTCAATCTGATTGCATTTGTACTTCTGGAGATATTGTGGAAATAACGTTTAAATTCCAAATAACAACGAAATTTGGCACATTATTTTTCCTCATATCTCCGGAAGGAAATATTGGATCGAAATTTAAATTTAAAACATTGGTGTTATATACTGACTCGAAAGTTCGTGCTGAATTCCATTGAAATATAATCAAAAGATCCAGAGAAAAAAAGATTTTTCATCAAACATTTTAAAATTTTGGAATGAAACTTTTTTAAATTTTCTAACAACTGTATCAACACAAAATTCCGAAATTTTGCTTTAAGTTGTGCGTTGATATTCCAAAACTGTCCACGAAGTTTCAATTTGATCGAGTCAGTACTTAATGAGATATCGAGGACTCAACCTCAAAATTTAAAATGGGCTCAACTCCGAAACAATTCAACCGATTCTACCCATGAACGAACTCAACCGAGATACATACCTAATCTGTCAATTTCGAGTCGCGAGGTCCTTTTCTTCGGGAGTAAGAGCACATACGGACGGACTGACAGAATTCAATTTGATGGATTCTTCCGGGAGTTCAACCCAATCATTTCAGACGATTTTCAGCTCAAAATTGAAAATTACAGACGTTGTGACGTAACGACAACGCGCTGTTCCCCAGAACAAGCTCGTAAAATTAACTCAACGAATGCGAGAGATTGAACAGAGAATGGCAGAGAAGCACTGACGTGAAGTCAGGTATTTTTGAGCTTGTTCAAATTCGAAGCCATAGCGGTCACCCATTCACGTATTGAAAACTTCCACAGCAACTGGAATGATTTTGCGATCGTCAATCATATGATCCTTACGATATTCTGTATGAACCTACAAGTTATCACTTTCCAACCAAGTACTAGAAATCAATCCGATTAGATCTTCATTTTTGGAAATATTGGGAAAATGAAAATTTAATTGACGAATTCGACCATCGTAAGGTCCAAACCTGCTATAAAAATATCTGATCTCTTTTCATTTCTTCAAGATTCTATTCTCTTTGAGTTATGGTGAAGAAATAACTTAGAGACTCGATAGTTGCAGCGCAGAGTCAAATCGAATTCGTCAATTGGTAAAATCCACAACATGATTCCGCTGATATACGATTTCGAAATTTCATTTTCAAAAATGCAGATCGGATCGAATTGAAAATGCAGATTGGTATTCAGCTTTATAAAGCACTGCCTAAATGTTCATACCACAATAAGATCAGAAGATTCCAAAACCTTTTTATGAGGAAGTGAAACTTCTTTGGGAAATTTCTCAGTCGGATTTCGCTGAACATTTTTTCAACCAAAAACTAGATTTCAATTCGATCCAACCTTTTTTTTGGAAAAATGGGTGAACTAACGTTTCAAATGAGTATATCCACGGAATCATTGGGCCGATTTTACCTATTCACAAATTCGACATTCGTTATTAGCATCAAACCGGCTCTACAGACATCGGCTCTCTAACGGGCTATCATAATCACAGTATAACTGCTGACAGGAACAACTTAGATACTTAATATTTGCGAAGTTAGTTTTGAATGAAGAAGGCTAAATTTGTAAGTGGGAGAATATTACTCAAATATTCCGCTTATATACCCATTCCAGAACTTATTTATGATTTATTTACAATCACACATACAAAAGAGCTTTCAACTCATTTACACCAGTATTGAATATGTCTTTATCAAACTTTTGGACGAATTCATTACAGACAATTAACATTGTGTTAATAGGGGATAACACACTCGGTTTAACAAAAAATATGTTCATATTATGTAATCTTAAATTTAACTTTGGAACCTTGAAATTAATATAACTCAGAAAATCACAATCAAAATCATTTCTACTATTTACAACATCAGAAATGAAAATCGCAGCTTTTGTTTTTCTTCTATTATCTAAAGATTGAAAACTAAACTCAATTAACATAGAGTGATAGAATTCCATAAATGGAAATTCTTTATATTTTTTCACATGTAAGTACCTGAGAAATCTTTTCTGTACCTTTTCTATGGTGTCAAAGTTGATGGCAGTTACAGGCATCCATACTACCGAGGCATATTCCAGATGTGGTCTTACAAGTGCCTTATATTCCCATTATTTCCGAGTATACAGACCGGATGAATGTTTGACAAATTTCGGTGAAAAATGACGGACAGTTTCTAATATGCATAATATTTTTGAATATTCAAAATGTTGTTCTTTTATAAGCATAGACGTGAGGTTAGGAGGTTTTACTCATTTGTTAAAATTCGTTGCCGAAGGTGTTAACCTTTAACATATCGACATATATTATTTCGCAGATATTCCCATTCATTATTTTGATTTTCACAATATTCCCGAAAATATACCTCGAATTTGAATCCAGGACTTCAATAAAAAATAACAACTTGAAAGTTAATGCAGAATTTCATGAGGATTGAAACCTGTATTCAATTCCACTGAACAAGTAGTATGAATTTTCGATAAGTAGGTACTTCGGTTGCAAAATCAATCGATTCGAAATACAATAATGAATTAATAACAGGAGTTTTCTTTACAGAAACTATATCTTCGGCCGAAATTATCTGATTCAATTATGAATTAAGAACGAAATTAGATCGAAAAATCATAATGCGCAAATCTAGTCCAATAAATTAAAAGACAGCTTCAAGAATTGAAAAATGGGTTCCCAAAACAACTAGATTATGAATAATTCTTTTTTGAGCCTTAATAATCGTATTGTGTTTCCCTTTTTGGAAATAATAAAAGTTTTGTAAAAAGATTTAACTACTGACTGATGTGATTGACAATTTGATTCCAACATGAAATGCATTATGAACTCCTCAGTTTTATCCTAAGTTTTGTCGCACGTATCGAAAATCGAATTTCGAACACCCAGAAAATCGTCCCTGTCTATACTTCCAAATGAAGAGACCAAGAAGTGAGTAAATTGAGTTACTGTTCAGCAACGTTTGTTCAGTGCGATTTTCTTTTCCTGTTCTGGAAGGAAATGTCATTCGCTATTCCAGGCGTCGAGATCTCTGGCGCCAAGGAAATTGTAGTTACTGGCGCTCTGCAACAGTGGATCTATATAGAAAAGAACAGTTGTTATCATTCACTGGGAATTTTCCTGGAGTTATGTAACTTATATGCTGATTCATGGTATTTACAGGATGTAAGGAATATAGGGGAAATTTTTCATTTTGAATACAGTACGGGTTGTTAAGAAGCTTATTATTCAATGCGAAATTTTGCAGTGGATTATTGTTGCGGTGTCTATTGAGTTATTAATACATCGATTTTGAAAGTTCGAAAGATATTTTCTTATTCTGAGGTATCGCACTTGGACTTTTATGAATACAATTGTACTA
Organism: Myrrha octodecimguttata; assembly: GCA_958510865.1. Lineage (NCBI taxonomy): Eukaryota > Metazoa > Arthropoda > Insecta > Coleoptera > Coccinellidae > Myrrha > Myrrha octodecimguttata. Next base: position 8,901,129 of record OY294063.1, read on the forward strand.
TATTCTAGCAAAAAATGGTTGAAAAATATGTTTGATATAGCAGTAAGAGTTTTTGTGGAGATGATAATTTCGTTTTATATAAAGTATCCAAATGTAAGCGATAATTGATTTTGAAAACTTGAAGACGCAGAATAATAAATTGGATACACCTTACTGTTGTATTCTTACTGGATCGGAGCTCTATTCAATGAAATCAAGACTTGAAAGCACCATCTCATGATTACTGAATAAATGGGAAACATTATGTATAATTCAAGAAATTAAAACTTCATACCATTCCAGACTGATATTTACTGTGCAATTCCAAGTTAATCATTCGAATAGTTATTATGGTTACTTATATACATACACACATTAATGGACCTATCACGTTTATGTTTTTGAGCAGGATATGTCTATTTCAGCTTATATAGAATCAATGTTTCTAATCACTGGTAATGAAAGGTTCTCCATATGGTGCAGCATTATATTTAATATATTTCCTAATGGAATAAGGCTTTTATTGAGGAAAGGCTAATCTCGAAAAAAGTTCTGTATAAAAGTGGAAAGATCTAGCAAAAAATTGGGGGGATAATGTTTCTTTTCGAAGTGAAAACAATAACAAAATCGAACCAATAAAGAATTATTTCCGGCTAATTTGTCACTGTAAAAAATTTCAAACACCAATGTAGATGACCGCTTCAGCAACGAATTTGAACATGCACGCAAAAGCTGCTGCCTTCAAGGCAGTGCTTTTTGAATTTTTTTTTGATAAATTACTGGATTTCAATTCGATCTAATCTGTATTTTTGGAAAAATAAAATTTTAAATGGGTATATCTACGGAATCATTGGGCGGATTTTACACATTCACGAATTCGACCTTCGCAATTAAGCCCCAAACCTACTCTACAAATATCGAGTTTCTAAGTCGTTTTTCCGGAAGATATTGTGTTTACGGTCAGCCTAACTGCCGACTGCGTAAACACAATAACTTCCGAAAGAAACAACTAAGAAACTCGATATTTGTAGAGAAGGTTTGGACCTAAATTAAGAAGGCCGAATTCGTGAATGGGTCAAATCCACCCAATGATTCCGCAGATATACCCAATCAAAATTTTATTTTTCCAATACTTCCAAAAATACAGATCAGATCGAATTGAAATCCAGTACTCCATCGAAAAATTACATTTCGAAGGTTCATACAGAATTCAATGAGGATGATATGATAAGAAAATCACAGATATTTCTTTTTCAAATTGTTCTAATGACACGATTATCACGAAATTTTGCAACAAGTTGTCTTTCAGCATCTTCAAACTAGCTGCGAAGTTTTATCAGGACTGAATCAGTATTTCTCGAGTTATACCTAAGAAAACCTCGAAATTTAACATATTTTTTACCGATATCACCAAAACTTATGATCGTATCGAACTGAAATTGGGTACACTGCTGTGAAATATGAAGCTCAAAGTGCGAGTGGAATTTTTTTTCGATATGATGAATGGTTTCCGAAAAAAAATGTTTTTTAAATTTACTGACAATATGATCCTGACGGAATTTGGCTCAAAGTTGCGCGTCGTTATACTCCACCTAACTGCCAAGTTTGAATCCAATCGCTCGAGTAGTTTCTGAAATAAAAAATAAACAACTTCAAAACTTCAAGTGCCTATAACTCCGAAACTATTCGACCGATTTGGCGCATTAACGAACTCAACCGCGGCATTCTGATGCGCAACCTATCCTGAAAGTTTCAAGTTGCTAGCTCGCTTCTGTCGACAGTTAGCGTGTCTACGGCCGGAAGGCCGGCCGGCCGGACAGAATCGATTTTGACACCGGATTCGTCATCAGTGAGTCCAACCTAGTCGATTGAGATCATTTTCGGCTCAATCATCGAAAATTACAGACATTTGGACAAAACGATAGCACGCTGTTCCCCTAGAAAATGCGCGCAAAAACACTGATGTCAGGTCAAGAGCATTTAAACCTTCTTGATGTTCACATTCGTTGCCGATCGGATTATTCATCAATGAGCCGATCGTTTTAGACTTTTTCCGGAAATTAAAGACATTTGTCGAAATCAAAACGTGATATTTCCCATAACAAACGCGTAAACAATCGAGCAGGTATCTATCTCGTACTAGGTTTTCTACACTACAAGCTCCATTCATTTGTTAAAGAAGGCTTATTCATAGTTGAGAAAATGTCAGGGATTTTATACACTAGTTCATGAAATAATTCATGTACATACACACATTCAATTCGATTGATGATAGTTTTGTAGGTTTTTCTCCGTGACGTATATCTCCCTCTGTCTCTCTCTTCTCGGGTACCTTTCCCATTAGTAAGCCAATAGACAGTGTCACCCTTATCGATCGTAGGATAGTGCAGTAACGAGCGACGTGAGGGGCGATCTACCACGGTTCACCCAATGTTAGCATGTTATAGGGAACAGCGTGCTATCGTTTTGGTTTCAAACGACTAGGTTGGACTCGCTGATGACGAATCCGATGTCAAAATCGATTCTGTCTGGCCGGCCGTCCGTATCCACGATTACGGGAGGACGAAGGATTCTATCGGGTTGAAACTTTCAGGGTCGGTGCAACGTTGGAGTTCGTTAATGGGCTATATATATATATTCTTACGAGATGAGCAGTACATTTTATTATATCAAACAATTTGTGTCATAACAGTATTAGCAGAGGAAATGTAAACGGGGTACCATACGTTTTTACGTATGATACAAGAGCACAGATAAAACCCTCAGGAAAAACCTCTCCCCGTATAAGTGTAATGGAATTGTTGTTTTTCATCGAAGGGCTTCTTTTTCATCGACAAAATTCGATTTCTTTCCTATGCGATGCAGGTTGAAATCTTGGAATCACACCTGAAAACAAAAAAGGAGGCGAAAAAACTAATATGAACTAGTAAATGATTTAGTACTCATTAAATTTATTTGAAGTTCACGATCCATCTCAAAAAAGAATCGGACAACGATTAAATTGCCTCGAAACCATCGTCAAACTTATATATTGGACAACTATTAACTAAATGTTCTATTTTTCCCCTTCTTCTCCGCACTCACACCTTGGACTTTCGACCGAATTCCATTTGAAGAGGAAACTATCATTTATTATTCAATAGGAATTTTGCTATCTCCTAATCAAGATTGCCTCAGGAAAATCAGTATAAACCTTTGAGCTGTAATCATTCAATGAAGTACTGAATTCAAATTCGAACTCCTCTGTTTTTTTGGAAATAATGAGGATATCTAATTCTGAATGGGTATATATCTATGGAATCGTTAAGTGTGTTTTATCCATTCACGAATTAGGCCTTCGTTTTTGAGGTCCATACTAGGGCTGGGAATCATGAATGAATGATTTGAATATTCGAATATTCATTGAATAATTATTCGAATAATTTGGATTTGCAATATTCAATGAATACTTTTTATTCATGAATACTCAATGAATACTTTTTATTCATGAATATTCAATGAATACTTTTTATTCATGAATACTCAATGAATACTTTTTATTCATGATTATTCAATGAATACTTTTTATTCATGAATACTCAATGAATACTTTTTATTCATGAATACTCAATGAATACTTTTTATTCATGAATACTCAATGAATACTTTTTATTCATGAATACTTTTTATTCAATGAATACGTGACTATTCAATGAACAATGACTATTCACTATTTAACTGACTATTCAGGAATAATTAAAACAACTTCATGTGATTCACTATGAACAAATTCTTCGATATTCTGGATTCTGGAGTTTGCAACTTTCGAATTGGTACATATAAATAATATTTAAATACTGAATGACGAATCTATCATAATCAAGTATAATTTCAAGAATCTTTATATATTTTATGTATGCAATTTCTTAAAATAGGTGTGGAACAGTTTCGGGAAATAATTTGTTGTCTAGGGATGGGACGGAGAAAATTTATTTTTTGGTGAAAATTGTTAATCCATACACTGAAGAAAGGTATAACATTGAAAAAAAAATCATATATACATATATATTATTTATATTTTATTGTAAACAGTGAATACAAATCATAACGAAATCCACAAGTTATTTACAGTAACCCTCATAATGTTAAAATTACTGAAAATTATAATGAAATCAATACACTTATACAATTTGAATTCAAACTATTCATTCTATCAATTTGTTCAATTGGGGTACATTATATACATTCTATTTCATTTAATAATAATACTGCTATTCATCTGAAGGAATAAAAATAGAATTGGGATTTCATCAATGAGAAATTATTAAAGTTGAATATTAGATTGGAAATATGAATAATATCAACACGTGATGAATGAATAATACTCGAAATTCATCTGGACACAATTCAATATGTAAAAAATAATTTAAAATTTAAACTAATTATGGCATACTCGACAGATTTTGTGAAATAAAACAAATCATTTGAACTGATGAACCTTTAAGACATGAACGTTTAGCGGTAATTATATTACCAGCTCTAGAAAACGCGCGCTCTGATGAAGTAGATGTTGATGGTATGCATAGATACTTTTTTGCCAGTTCCGACAATTTGGGGAACTTGTTCTCATTGTTTTTCCACCATTCTAGTGGATTGAAATCGTTAGGTATTGGATAATCTAAGGCGTAAATGTCTATTTCATTATTACCATTGGTATTTAATGATTCATGCGAATCGTTTTTGAAGATGAAATCTAATGCCGTCTTTTTGATCGATTGCAGAGTTTTTTCATTCGAAGTTCTTTTTTCCGGTTCCGTATGCATTTGCATTGCCATTCCTAGACATTTATCTACTTCAGTCTTCAAATATTGTTTGATTCGAAATTGCGAACCTACGAACCGTTCTATTTTTTTGAATCTGGGGTCCAAAAATGTACACACATCAACTGGAGTAACATCCTCTCCTAACAACACTGAATCAGAGAAACAAAGTTTATTGAATCTTTCGTGGAATTGAATACGAAGTGTATTTTTGAAAAATTTAATATTCTCCGAATCCATTTCATCATTCTTTTTGGCAATAAAGTTCTGTGATAATGATTGAATTATCGGCATGATCATTGAAAGGGTAGGTTGCGATTCCACCGATAATAAATTGGTGACGACCTCAAAAGGTTTCAGGCATTGCAAAAGGCATTCAATGTCCGACCATTCTTCTTCTGAAATTATAAAATGAGCTGCTTGAGACTTTGTTGTCGTTGATTTATCGGATAAAACTGCATTCATTGAATAGTCAAGTATTCATTGAAAAGTCAAGTATTCATTGAAAAGTCAAGTATTCATTGAATAAAAAGTATCCATTGAGTATTCGTGAATAAAAAGTATTCATTGAATAAAAAGTATTCATTGAGTATTCATGAATAAAAAGTATTCATTAAATAAAAAGTATTCATTGAGTATTCATGAATAAAAATTATTCATTGAATATTCATGAATAAAAAGTATTCATTGAGTATTCATGAATAAAAAGTATTCATTGAATAGTCATGAATAAAAAGTATTCATTGAATATTCATGAATAAAAAGTATTCATTGAATAATTCATGTGTTTGAATGAATTATTCGAATAATCGAATAAATTTTCGAATGAATATTCGAATACAAAAAAGCGAAAAAGTCCCAGCCCTAGTCCATACCAAGTCTACAAATATCGAATTTCTGCAATTGCTGCATTCCGTCAGTGGCATAGTGCCACTGTCTAGTCAAATCAAAAGATTGCTTTTATAATATAACGTTAATTTTCATTATCCAATATTCCGAGAATTCCCGTTAATAATCGTTGAACTCGCAAGTTCTAAGAGCAATCGAAAAAAATTATCTTTTTACAGTCCAGTTATGATCTCAGTGAGCAAGATCAACTCCAATAGTTTCATTGATTTTCAGAAAAGAAAGGACCAATTTTGAATTATTTATCTCTAATACAACAGTGAAAAATCAGCCATAATCTACGAGAATATTAATCATTCTTCGTTTTCCCTGGTTCACATCTGCAGAATCCATAATAATGTTTACAACTTTCGTCTGGAGCCAGAACGTCTGCCGACAGGCCAGATGAAATAGTCCAGCTTTCCTGATATTGCAGATTGCTCTATCCATTTTACACGTTGCCTGGTTGCTTTCACCTAAAATCTTCATGCCTTATTTCATGCATACTTCTGAAACAATTATTTAATTCGAATGGTTGACATCGAAAGAGCCTGTAGTGCCTACAAGTTTGGCTGGTTTATCATCATGTTTATCAATTTCGTGAGTATGAATATTGATTTAAATCCACATATAAGATTACTAGTTCATCAAATAATACACCTCATTAATTCTACCCACATATTCAGATTTTTAGAATGAGCGGTCAACCATCCGGATATTAATCCCTTCAAATATAGCTCTAACATTTCGAGATCTTCTAAGCACTTGATCGCCACGTTATTTTGCATAAACTTTCACGTAATCCTGTTGCAATCAAGCACTAGATACCAATTCAAATGGATTTATATTTTACGGAATACTAGAAAAATTAAATCGAGTGGACGAAATTTGGCACAAGCCTTAAAGTCAGTATTTAAAAACAATGATTCAAATTAAAATTCGATCCGATATTTACTTCCGGAGAAATAAGGAAAAAAATATAAAGATTTTCGTTGTTATTTGGAATTACGTTACGTTATTTCCGCAATCTCTCAAGAAGTACAAATGCAATCAGATCAAACCTTCGTATAATCTGGTAGAGTAGAGTAGAGTAGAGTAGAGTAGATTCATTCATGTTTATACCAAATAGGTTTACATTCGTCACAAAAGCAATGTATACAATTAAAATTCAACAACAACAACAAAAAATATCCATATATATATATATATAATATACATGAACTTCGGTTAAAGGCTATTCGACTGCAGCTGCTGTGGCGGCACCTCCTGTCCCATAATGTAATATTTTTGTATAAGTTCTTTTGCTTCTATGGATTACCTTAGATATTTCCATCTGATTCTCATAAATTGGTTCCTGCTGTCTCACATAATAGATTTTGCCATACTCTCCTGAGGAGAAGAAGAAAAAGCATCTGTCATAATAATTTGTGTCATCTTGTCGTTGACGGTATATTTGTATTCTGTGGTTGACGATCTGTCAGCTAACTTCTCTGAATGTTGTTATCGAGTAGTGCTTTTTGTTGCTTTTTATGTTTTTATTTTAAGTCTGTGAGATGAATATTACCATAGGACCACAATTAGATCTCTCTTTGGCCAGTAGATTTGTGTCATAGCTTCGTAAGTCCTGTCAAAAAACACTAACTGTAGTAATATCGTCTACAAGTGTAATGTTTTATTTTGTAGTTGCTCCTGAAGATGTCCCAAACTAGGGACGAAATATAGAGTATAAGAGCAAATTGACATTTCATTTTGCCCCAACACCAAACTAGTCGAATAGCCTTTAACCGAAGTTTATATATCATCACGACTATTACCAAACCGAATATAATATACATGTATACACTAATATCACAGACAATCTCAGATAAGAATCACTTTCAATCTTACAAAATCATCTACTGAATAAAACACATTTTCTATGAGAAAACACTTCAATCTATGCTGGAAAATCTTCATTGACAATCTTCCTACATTATTCGGTAATTTATTATATAATTTAGGTGCCAAGTAGAATGGAGTCCTCTGTGACCCGCTGAGTCTAGCATAAGGTACATGTAGATCATACTTTCCGCGAGTATCATATGAGTGACCATCTTTGTTCTCTTTCCACTGAGCATGGTGAAGAATACCATCGTGAAAATAGGCGCGAAATTTCTTGTCGATCTAATATTAAGAGTTCGAACAAGCGGATAAAAGCACTTGACCTCACGTCATTGCTTTTCTAGAATTTTTTGTGATGATATCTTATTTTTTGTCACACCGGTTGTTCCATGTTTATGGAAGGGTTCCAATTTTGTTTTTGGATGCCGGTCCCGGAAACTGCGTGATATAGTTTCCTTCAACTATCTGTAATTTTTAGATTTAATGCACGTTTCGGAAACCAAGTTTCCTTTGTCAAAGACATATCGAAACGTGCGTTAGACGCAGAAAGTGTAAGTGGATTAGAGAGTAGTTACACACTGTTTTGTGACTAGGTTGAACTTACTGATGCCGAATCCGGTGTCATCATAATTGTCGAACGGAACAAGCTAATTCAAACTATCAGAGGGTACCAGAATGCGGCGGTTGATTGGTCTAGTAGTTTCGGAGCAAGTCATTCAAACTTTTGTGGTCATTTCTTCGATATCTCACGAACTATACTGGAGTGATCGTATTGAAGCTTGGTAGCTAATTGAAACGTACTGACGCGCAACTAATAGCAAAATATTCCAGTTAGAACGAATCCTCGTAACTAGTTTCGAAATGCATACCCACAAGAATCTCCAGAATTTCGTGATGATTGTGTCTATCGAATTCGTTGCCAAAAATTTAATATCTAGTGTCAACTCCTTCAAGAAAAATTTGGACTCTTGATGGCGAACCGGTGTATCTTGATGGCCGGGTTTGTGTTTTGGTGATTTCACAAGTTCATCTTGTTTTGAATTCTGTATTATCATTGTAGTTTCACACCCTATAGTTTTTTTAAAATTTTTATATGAGTTGAGGAAACTTCCTTCTTTTTTATAATAATAATAATAATAACAATAATAAAAATAAAAAAATAATAATGCTAATAATAATAAAATGATAATTATAATAATAATAATATCAATAATGAAATTTGGTATCGGTCATTCACGATAATTTGGAAATGTATGGCTATGATCAGGATATTGCAAAAGGCGATTCTTCAAGAATTTCCAGAATGCCCAATATCTCTTAAACAATTTTTTTAATGGGAAAATTTTACTTAATCTGAACGTTCCTCACCTACATTATCTCTCTATGCTACTAATATTGTGAAATGTTCATAAGATTCTCTTTTGTAGGGTAGATTTCACCCATTCACAAAATCGACTTTCGTATCAAGCCTCTATAACATTTTTGAATGGTTTTATGCAGGAGTAATTGTGCTCACGTTGGCTGAATGACCAATTGTGACGACAATATGTTCAGATAGAAACTGGTTACTCACTAAATATTACATAAGAGCAGGTTTTTGGCTTGGTATCGAGAATCAATCCCTTGAATGCGTTAATCCATTCACTCTAAGATTACAGATGAATCCTCTCGAAAAATCGAATTGAAATATAGAATTCTATGGTAAGGTATCGGCTTAAGGGTTTGTCGCATATATGTCGGAATTTTTCCGAAATACTCCAGCCCTACGCGTTTGATCTGTACGACGGCCCAAAGTTGACCCAAATTTCGAAAATTTCTCACCAAATCCGGAATATTTTCCAAACCGAATCAGTTACGCAAAATCTAATTACAGATTCGTAATCTACGTGTTCGAATCCATAATATATGATGTGCATATTGTCATAGCTTCAAAAATAAAATTTCGCACGGAATCGCCAATGATTACCCCCCACCCGTCTGCGTTTTGATGAAAAATTTTTTAAGTCCCAAATAATTTTTTTTTTCGAAAATCGTCGACCTTGTTATCGTTTCCTATTAAATCGAGGTCGTAGATCACGAATATGTCATTATAAATCGTCCAGTGACAACCGTTTAGAAATTATGGCGGAAATTGTGAAAAAATTACGAAATTTGGGTCAACTTTGAGACGTCGTGCCGACCAAAATAATGAAGCTGGGTGATGTCGAATTTTTTTACGTGCAGTTCGATCCTTTATCTATGCAATAAAACAGATCTCATCGTCCTACTTTCATCGAGTCGGTAATAATGATTTTTTGAAAAAAGGTCCAAAATTTTGAAACTTCAAGGACCTCTCACGTCCAGTACGATTTTTTTTAAAAATATCTGACCTTATATTCTTGTTCTACGCCCTCAAATTAGTAAGTGCGCCAAATTTCACGGCGATAGGAGTCGGAAAATTATTTTTCGAAAATTGAGAATTTTTAAGGCTAACCCCTTAGAATTTTACCAAAAATCGAAAGTTCTTTGATCGACCTGAAATTTGGAACATATACTAATTCTAGGGCGTAGATAAAGAAAATCCAATCAGAATGTTAGTGGAGAGTCTGGATCGTTTTTTATGGCCAGAAGAAAATCGAAAAAATTGGACCTTTTTTAAAAAAATCATAATTTTTCAACTAGAGGACTTTCGTCTATAAAATAAGTGGCTACGTACTCACAAAGGACCCAGATATGACCAAAAAAATTCGATATTGTCCAGCCTTACGCGTTTGATCTGTACGACGGCCCAAAGTTGACCCAAATTTCGAAAATTTCTCACCAAATCCGGAATATTTTCCAAACCGAATCAGTTACGCAAAATATAATTACAGATTCGTAATCTACGTGTTCGAATCCATAATATATGATGTGCATATTGTCATAGCTTCAAAAATAAAATTTCGCACGGAATCGCCAATGATTACCCCCCACCCGTCTGCGTTTTGATGAAAAATTTTCCAAGTCCCAAATAATTTTTTTTTTCGAAAATCGTCGACCTTGTTATCGTTTCCTATTAAATCGAGGTCGTAGATCACGAATATGTCATTAGAAATCGTCCAGTGACAACCGTTTAGAAATTATGGCGGAAATTGTGAAATTTGGGTCAACTTTGAGACGTCGTGCCGACCAAAATAATGAAGCTGGGTGATGTCGAATTTTTTACGTGCAGTTCGATCCTTTATCTATGCAATAAAACAGATCTCATCGTCCTACTTTCATCGAGTCGGTAATAATGATTTTTTGAAAAAAGGTCCAAAATTTTGGAACTTCAAGGACCTCTCACGTCCAGTACGATTTTTTTTAAAAATATCTGACCTTATATTCTTGTTCTACGCCCTCAATTTCTCCAAAGAAGCTCACAAAATTTTGCACCGGTTTGTGTATCAGAACTTCACAATTGATAACCAAACTTTACCATATAACAAACGCGGACAAATGATTTGAAATGTGTAGATATCGATAAACGAATAAACATCTATCTGTCGCCGTTGGATAGTTTTCCTTGGAAGTATTGAAGGCAATTTCATAGATAATTGAAGGTGCGTTTCAAAAAATAAACTTTCAAGGTTATCAGCTGAATTTATGAACCACAGGGGTAGGAAAGGAGCGATTGAATCGAATTGAAAAAAATCTTGAATAAATATCACCTTGTTTCATAAGAGGAATCTGAATATTCGTTTATTTCCGTGAATAATAAACCTCTAAGATCCTGAACCTATAAACTTCCTGGAATGTTCACAGTTACATTTCGAACGTTAGTAAGTCTATAATTCACATTTCCATCCATATTCCATATATTTATGAAACTTCCCTCGGGGAATCAGGAAATTCATTCGTTTTCCTAGTTCTGCATATCAGCGAGGTTTCGATCACGGATCGGGTCTTTATCAGGGCTGGGATTAAAATTATTACATAAAATGTTACATAAAGCGTCAGACGCTATATAACAATTTATGAATTTTCAGGAATTGAGTCGTTGTAGAGCTTTGTCTGAGATGTAGAGTACAATCCTATCTTTCATAAAATTAAAATATAGGTAGTCTCACAGGACGAACCTCACAGAAACAAGTAATCACTAAAGATTTCAATTTTCAACTTTCAATTTCTCAAAAGAACTAACAAATTATTGTAAATTGTGCTTAGTCCACTAACATCTTCTCTTTAATTCACCGTCTTGTTTATTGTTGTGTGGATCATTTCTGTTCTTTCAATGAACACTTGTTTCTATGTCTTTCGTACTGTCAAAATATATTGGAGTTTTATGAAAGGAAGGATTGTACATCCCGGACTAAGCCATACATTGTCTCAATTCCTGAAAATTAAATAATGTAAGTGTAATATAGGGTCTCATGTTTTATGTTGAAATTTAGATTCCAGCCTTGGTAAAGATCGGATACGTGATCGAAACATCGGTGATACGATGAACTAGAAGAACGAATAAGATATCCAAATTCCCGGGGGTAGTTTAATTAATAAGTTGTTTTCATGTAATTCAATTATTTTTCAGCTCTTCGGTATATCTGGAATGACAGTTTGTAGTCTGAAACTCAAGTATGCCGAAAATAGTGAAACAAGAAATGGTTTCTTTAAAATTTCTATGATATTCGCATCGAGCAACTTAATCTTAAGTATTTTTTTATTGATAGCTATTATAAAGGTAAGATTTCTACTAATATAAGAGAAATTATATTCTTCAGTTGTTCAGTTGAAAAAACTAGGGGCGTTCGTTTTTTACATCAGACTACTCAGATTGCTCCTGAGTCGTTCGTTAATTACATCCAGATGTAGGAGACCACAGATGTCAACCTATCGTCAAACAAAATCAGAGCGAGTCGACGACGATCTTTTTCGTCGGTATCATAGACAAGATCAGAGTTTTTTAGGGCCGTATTTATAGTTGTTCCTTGAGGCTTCCTTACTGAAGTCCACCTTGAATTTGCTTTTCTATGCAAACAAATACAAGTTTGTTTGCATAGAAACATAGAAAAGCAAATTCAAGGCGGCCTTCAGTAAGAAAGCCTCAAGGAACAACTATAAATACGGCCCGAAATCTGATAAATCCATAAGATCTGTGGTCACGTACCAAAAAATCTGTCGCCTCTCGGATGCAATAAACGAACGCAGCAACTGTACATATGAACATAGAATTATTTTGACATATTACTCCATAAAATTTGATGCTATTTCACATATGACTTTTTCATGGAGATGATGCTTTATATTTTCCTGCTATTACTCGCATTGAATGTGAGGTGAAATAATAGACAAAAAAACGTAAAAATTGAGTATAGCATAGCATACGTACATATTATGTCCTCATTCAATATAATTTTTTTTTCAGTCCTTCTTTGAAACAAATATATTCTTATAATTTCTGTATTTCAGAATAGTCATAAATACGCATTCTTGTATGCGTTTTTGAGTTTCATCAATTTATTTTCCGCCGTTATATATATTGAAAGTAGTACAACAGCTGATTCAACGTTCATCATAGTCTTCGCAATTTTTGGTAAGTATAGTATTGATAAGTGTTTTTAATAATCTTTATAATGAGAAAGAAATGTGTGGTTAAAACTCATGCCTCATGATCGTAAGGTCTGGGGTTCAAGTCATTGGCCGGAAAAGAATTTTTCTGGTTTTCAAGGGACCATCCAACCATTCGCTCTTGGGTAAATAATTGACGGTGCTGTTCCTAACGTGGCGCAAGGAATTAGTAACAAAGCCTCCACAGAACACACCCGATATCCTAGCTCGCACAAGTATTCGCTTCAGAAGGGTTCCAAAGTGGAACCTAGGAGAATTGGCAAAAATATAAAATATAAATAAATATAGAAATATGAATGAAAAAAAAATCAACCGTGTCGGCGCATTCGCCAATTTGTGCATAAGTAATTGATAAATAAATATTTATACTTCGAATGACAACCCAGAATGCAAAAGAATTTTTAATGAATTAGCGTAATATATTCTTTAGAATCATTGAAAATGTAGATACAGTCCTTCGAAAACTATTGAACTTCGTGTAGAGTCCTTTGGAGAGAAGGCAGTAGAAATTAATGAAAGAGTGCGTTTTTATTTTCATCGAAATGATTGATCGATTAACCTCTATCTTTCTCTTCTTTGGTGAAGAACAAAAGAAGAGAGAGAGGGAGATACACCGATTAATCAGTTCGATGAAAATAAAAACGCACCCTATTTCTGTTGAATTTATTTGATGTTTCGCTCATCATGTGATACTTGTTATTCTTCAATATCCAGAAATATTTCAGCCAGATTGTCTATTTCTAAACATTTCGCTGAATTTGAGGACGTTCAAAAATTGTCTTTTCCCTATAATTAAGAAATAATACTTCTAACGGGAATTTATGCAATCCAATAGACATATAAAAGTAGTGCATGAATATTTTTACTTTTTCTTTTGAACAAATGAGCCCGTTTTGCATTGTCTCTTTGAAATTGGTTATCATCTTATGGACTCCTTCTTAAATATGACGTGCAAAGAACCCTGAAGCGGATGTTATAACAATGGTTGATAATGTTGACATGAATTGTATTAAAAAAAACCTAGAAAATCACTGGCGTGAAGTAAGCAGCTTTTGAGCGCATCTTTGAAGGAGATGACCGCTTTGTCCACGAATTTGAACATGCGCGAAAAAGCTGCTGAATTCACGTCAGTGCTTTCCAGGTTTTTTAGTTATTATGGAAAAATTAACGATACAAAAGAAAAATATTCGAAATGAAGACATCTTTCTATCCATCATGCTTCAGGAAAATTAGATGATATTTCATTTTCAAGGTAGGATATTCCATGAACGAGTGATCAAATCTCAAAAACTTTTAACTATCATATTCAGAAGGAGAAGACATTTCCAACAACTTTTCGCATGATTATTCATGCCAATTTGAATTTGGGGATCTGGAATTTTCGCAAGGGAATGAAAGGATGACGGATTTGATGTACAGGGTGGGCAAAATTCGTTGTCTACTGAAGGGATCTCGAGAACTATAGCAGCTAGAAAACTGATAACACATTCTCTAGCTCTTTTTTCCTGACTAATCCGAATCTGAAATCAGATCCAGCCTAACGTTCATAGATTTTGAGTTATGAACGAAAATTGAGAAATTGTCATTTTCAATAATGCTGAATAACTCGTTTGTTTGAATTCTTATTCGAAATCTGTTCTTACATTCTGAAGGCACTTTTGTAGGAGTAATTCGAATATAATATGATTGAATTCTTCAAACCAGCTATTTTCGAGAAATTAGAAGGATTTATGATTTTTCAAATGTAAACTATAGTCGAAAATTCTCTTATCTTGCTACAAAATTTTTGCTGATTTCAAAAATGTATCATATGTTGCTATTCACATGAATATAACATGAGAAAAAAAATATATCTTTTTCCTACTTTTCGATTCACTGTTGCATTATAAGTAGGATGGCTTTACCATAACGACCGTTGAATATGATTTATCTTTTGTGAACTTGAGCTTCTATGATTGGAATCACCGGTTGCTGAATAGATATTACTATGGTTAATTTGGTAACGCCAGCCTACTTATAATGCAACAGTGAATCGAAAAGCAGGAAAAAAGTATTTGATTTTTTTCTCATGTAATATTCATGTGAATAGCAACATATCATACATTTTTGAAATCAGCAAAAATTTTGTAGCAAGATGAGGGAACTTTCGACTATAGTTTACATTTGAAAAATCAAAAATCCTTTTCATTTCTCGAAAATAGCTGGTTTAAAAAATTCAATCATATTATATTCGAATTACTCCTAAAAAAGTGCTCGTAGAATGTGAGAACAGATCTCAAGTACGAGTTCAAACAAGCGAGTTATTCAGCTTATTGTAAATGACAATTTCTCAATTTTCGTTCATAACTCAAAATCTATGAACGATAGGCTGGATCTGTTTCCAGATTCTGATTAGTCAGGAAAAAAGAGCTAGAGAATGTGTTATCAGTTTTCTTCTAGCTACTACAGTTCTCGAGACCCCTTCAGTAGACAACGAATTTCGCCCACCCTGTATATAAAAATGTTCCCCCCAAGAAAAAAATTACCGTGTTAAGGTAAATTTACGAAAATCTTGATTTTTCTACTAGAATAGACCTCTGCTTCATTTTAAATGTGATACCCTGTATAAGTTGACTCGCCAATCAAGATCGTGTATCTTCTTTTACTGTTATTCCTCTGAGAAAGTTGAAAGATGAAAGATGAAATTGAGTGCATTCTCAAACATTTCAGAATAGTTTTACAATACTTGAAATAAAGTAAAATTTATGCGCGGTCCCATTAACAAACAACATAAATATATATTTTTTTTGTTTATTCAATTTATCCATTCCAAAGTCAATGGCTGCCAGACATCAGAACTATATTCAATATTTTTCAGCTTCACTTTGGTTGGCCTGGTTTTTGATCTATGGAGCGTATCAACTTTTCATCAAGAATACACTGGAGAACGACTCATCCATCCCTGTTTGACTGGTAGGTAGCAGAAAGATACAAAAGGAAACATCTCTGCTAATATCAATTAGGGTAACTTCAATGACAAATAGTTTGTAAGAAGTATATAACGTCACAATATCTATTTCTGCCAATCATCTAACTGAATATAATAATAAATTATAAAACTCTCTTCATGAAAAGGTTATCCTTACAGTGTTTCAATCTTTGAAAACTATTCTCCAAAATAATTCAAATAGGACAAGTAAGTTGTGAAGATCATCATCATTCCAGCGACGTAAAACCTCTTTTGGATAAATCATTCGAGAAGCCAGTACAAAAAACTTAGTGAAATCGTTTCATGGGGGTGTAAAATGGTGCATGAGCCGGTACCGGTTGCTTAATGTATCAATTTTGAGAATTCTTTCGAAATACTCAGAATCATCGAAAGATTACTGTTATACCTACTGCAAAGGGGGAGTAGAAGTAGTTCAAGAATACCTCAACATTTTGTAAGAACATGGATATTTTGAAGACCACAATGAAAAATCATATTAAGTCACAATTGTTTGGTTCCGAGATTAACGCAATTGATATTTTGGAACGCAACTGCTAATTCGTTTCGGCTAGGCACATTCCAATGATTTTGACACCGGATTCTGCAGCATTAGTCCAACCAAGTCGTTTGAGACCATTTTCGACACAAAATCCGAAAATTACAGACAATGTGGACAAAACGATAGCATGCTGTTCCCGAAAACATGCGCGTAAAAACTGTAAGTAATATTTGAAGACGGGCGAGAATTTAAGTTCGAGGAAACGGTGTTACTTTGAATTTCCTTCCGTGATTCATCATTGAGATTCGTATTAAATTTTTTTAATTATTTACGAAATTACTGTTTTTCTTGTAATTCTTCCAAATAATCCTCAGAAATATCAAGAAATACTAATTTCCAATAACAAGGACCAAATTTTTTTTCAATTCCATCACGATGGACGGTTTTTCTGACAATTCAGCGGAATTCCACTTTTGAATCAAATCTTTCCGTGAAATTATCGATAAGCAATTATCGACGTGCGGGATAAAAAACCTAAAAAAGTACTGCCGTGAAGACAGCAGCTTTTGCGCGTATGTTCAATGGAGATGACCGCTTTGGCAACGAATTTTAACATGCGCGCAAAACCTGCTGCCTTCACGGCAGAACTTTTCTAGGTTTTTTTTGTTGAAGTACTGTACTTCAGTTCGATCTAATCTGTATTTTTGAAAATATTGAGAAAATTAAATATTTAATTGGGTATATCTACGGAATCATTGGGTGGATTTTACCCATTCATTAATTCGACCTTTATAATTCAGCCCCAAATCTTCTCTACAAATATCGAGTTTCTTAATCGTTTCTTCCGGAAGTTATTGTGTTTACACCGTAGATGATTTTTCAAATTCTTGTTGACACAATTTTTTTCGGAAATGATTCATCGGGCTCCGAAGAAACTTGGAGTAAATATTCAACAACAGTGTTTCAATATCCCGGAGATATTGGAAAAAAATTCAGATTTCGTGACTATTTATATTTTGAGGAAAGAAAAAATAGTAACGTGATCATACTGGAACTTTGTGGATACTTGTAGAAAACTGATGCAAACTTAACGCAGAATTCTGTGAAATTAGTAAAAAATTGAAAAAAAATGCGAAAATTCCCCAAATTCAATTGGAATATTTTTTTTTCAACTACTCCTTACAAGAATTTACCAACTTTCAGTTTGATCCAATATTAATTTTTGGAGATATTGGGAAAAGAATGTGTCAAATTTTGTGGCTATCTGAAATTTTCAGTTGTTTTCTAAATGTCTGGAGAAGTACCGGCGCAATCAGATTTGAAAACGTTTTCTGGAAACTACACATCACCTTTCTGGGAAATCAAGCCATAAGCTTACTCATCTGGTCCTGATGAAACTTAGTAACTAGATGGCAAATGGTGATCCGCAAACTTGTGCAAAATTTTGTGATGATCGTGTTATTAGAACCATCAAAAACTCAAGATTTTTCATCAAATCACTATATTTCCATTCTGTCCAATCTGTATTTAGAAATATAAAAAAATAAAATCTTGAGAGCTAACAGCTTTTGAGGCTTGTTCTGGGAAACAGATCCATATTATTTGGTCCTAATGTCTGTGTAGTGTATTAGATGCAAAGGTGGTAGATCAAATGTTTTTAGTTTTATATTTATGAACAGATGCGCATACGACGCAACATATGAGTATGTACGGATGATGTACGGAGGAGAATAAAGATTACTAAAATATAATATAATAGTTTTCTTTCAATTCTGTAAAATCACAAAGTGAATAGAAAACAAGTACATCACAGTCTGGATTTTTTGAGAATTTTGCCGAACTGATGAAGGATCCGATGTCAACTTCATTATTTTTCGATTGGCCATAGACACTTTAATTCAAAATTGGATGGATCTCGCGATTTAAAACTTGCGGTTGCTTACCAAAATGCGACCGTTAATGAGTCAAATCAGCCGAACAGTTTTTGAGTTATAGGTACTCATTTCTAATTTTAGGGCTATTTCTTCGATACCTCAAGTAGAACTGATGTGGTATATTGAAACTTCGTTATGACGTGAAACTTCATACCGAATTCCATCATGAGAAATTCAAACAAAAAATATTTCTGAAACTATCTATCCATCAGTTTTTTGTGAAACATGGCACATAGTTCAAGGTTGAACTATCATCCCGATCCAATATCTTTTTCAGAAATAATGGAAAAAAATATTTGAAATGTCGTTGTTATTTCCTGAATTACTTCAGATATACTACTTCGGCAATGAATTTGAACAAGCGCGTAAAAACGAACTGACTTCACTTCAGTGCTCCTCTAGAATTTTATATATTAGTATTTACAGCGCGTTATCGTTTCGTTACAATGTCTGTTGTCTAAATAGAGAGATATTGCAGTGTCAAATTTGTGTGACGTTATTAACGCAAACGTTATTTTTGACATCTAAGCAAGCGCAGATTCAGTTTCAGAATAACGCTACGTTAATAGCGTTAGCGTCTTCCGTTATTTACGGAAAATTGCGAGCCGCAATTTACGTTGCGCTATTCTATATCGGAAGGAATCGTTAAGCTTCGGGCTCTTCCGGCTCCGATCACTGTCATAGAAAAGCTGTTTGTTAATATGTTTTTCGGAATTAATTACACAACTTCCTCAGATTTTTCAAATCTATTTTACAATACCTCTTACACACAACTGATATTAGACATTAAGATTTATAGTGCTACCTAAGCAAATTTTTTTCATAAACAGGTATTTGTTACTTTTTCACGAATTAAGAAATACTTTTGGAAGCAACATGAGGGGTTGGAAAATAGGAATAGTTTAAACCATGCCAATTATATTGTGTAATATAACTAGTTCAACTTCTTCTGCATAAGCACCACGTGAAATTACCGCTTCCGATTCCATTTGCATTTTGTCCAGAATCACAAAACTAATGCAGAAATGCAAATTATCAAGCTTCAGGAGATTAAACGTGAGTTTGTAACACAAAAATCTGACGTCTCACATAACCTAACCAAACAAACTCATAACTAACGTAACGGTAATAAAAACGTGTAGCAATACGTCTACTTCTGGAACGACCGTTAAATCCACGTAAACCACCAAAACGTTATATATAGCGCACCGTAATAACATAACGCTTGCGCTATTCGAAAGTTTCAATACCTCTCTAATATCTCGGCTAAGTTCGTTATTTTGACAACTCAGCCGAACGGTTTCGGACTTGAAATGATTTGAAATTTGGAGGTTAGTTCCTCGATATCTTGTGAAATACTGATGTGAACGGGTTGCACTTTTGTAGAAAATATTTTTAAAGAAAATATTTTAATTCTATTCGATGGTCATGTCATGTTCGATAGATAGAAAGAAATATGTAGAATTTCGTTACTTCAAATTTCGAGATTATTTTCTCAATATATCCAGGAGTACCGATGCGATCAAATTGAAACTTTGTAATTGGTTATAAAATGTCAATGCACCACTTATTGCATTGTTTAGAGTGGGTGTAGTAGTTAGAGAATAAAAAAAAATTGTCATTCGAAAATTCTCGGAATTTCCGTTGAAAACTTTTTTTCTAGGAGACCATCAATAAAACGTGAATCAAATTCGGCTCAAACTTTGAAGTAAATATTCAACAAGGGTTCAGTTTGATCCGATATTTCTTTCAGTAGATACTGACAAGGACATGTGTAAAATTTTTAAGCTAGTTAAAATTATTAGGAAACGATTCATCAGATCTCAATGAAATTTGGCACAGACTTTGAAGTCACTACTATGCAAAAAAAATTCTGTGCAATGGTATATTAATCTCGTGAGATATTGGAAAAACAACAGTCAAATTTCTTGCATATTTCCCGGGTATCATTGCTACTTCCAAAATTCATCAGAAAAAAATTCGTGATGTAAGTTCGAATAGATCAATTAAGAAAAATATTTAAATATTTTATTTTTAATATTTTATTGTGGCGATATACTTATCATAGGGCCTCCACGAAATTCCGCTTCAACCTACTAGCTGTAATTTTACATTCAAGTACTGAATTTTAATTCGATACTATCTGTAATATTGGGTATATTGGGAAAATGGAATTTTGAATGGAATCGAATTTCACCACTTCGCCTATTCAGCCTTCGTAATAAATCTTTTAACATACTCTACAATCATCAAATCTCTAAGCAGAGTCTTACTGAAATTATTCTGTTCACTTTCAGAGATAAGGCCCTTATCTTATAGATAATAACTTCGGAAAGGAACGACTTAGACCCTCGATATTTGTAGAATAGGTTTTCGGTTCAATCTCGAAGGTCGAATTCGTAAATGGGCTGAATTCACCGAATTCTGTACATGAAGGTACTCATTCAAAATAGTATTTTTTCAATATTTCAAAAAATACAGATCGGATCATATTCAAATCTAGTACTCGCAAAAATGGTGAGGATCATGCAGAATGTCCTGAGGACCATATGAAAAGAAGATCACCATTAGGTAGTAAAGCAACGTTTGGCGGGGTCAATACGTAAATAGGTGACCTCTTTGGCACCAAGTTGGAACAAGTGCTTCTCTAGAAATTTTTATACTATACTCATTGAATAAGGAGCGAATTCGCCATTTTGCAATCCTAGAAAATTTAACCTCTGATTTTTTCACACTACTGGCTCAATTGATTAATTGAAAAAGACGAGTCTATCTCTCGAAAATATTCGGTGGCCTAGATGAATAGAGAAGCAGAACGTTGAAGTATTTAATTATTGAATGGCTGTTTTTTACCACTGATCGAGTGTAAACTGGATATCCGAATTCGTAGAACCTATTCTGCAAAACTCGATAGCAGAGCCGGATCTAGGGCGTGGCGAGGGAGACATTTGCCACGGGCGCCAACCAACTAGGGGCGCAAAATTGTGATTTTTTTTCTTGAAATTATGTTTTTTCACTTCAAAAACCATTCATATTTTAGAGTGGTGCTATAGTGGATTCACCTGTTGTACAATATGCGGCAACAAGTAGTTACCAATAAATCACAGATGATAAATTTACACTTGTCGGTCGCCTCACGATTTCCGATCACATCCAGATGTTTGTTATTCAAACACTGAAGACCTCAATTAGCGGCACGTTCAGAGGGAGTTAAATGGTTCGAGCTAGCGGCAGTAGCGCTCCGTCTAGGGTCGGTTTCTTGACGGCATGACAAAGATATTCAGACCGTCCACATTATTCGTCGAATCGTTCATCACAGCGGCTTTGATGAGGGTAATGTATTTTGAAGACGTTTACGACCGATAGGCTTGATGAAATCACCCCAGTATTATTAATACTACTTTTTTTCTCGCATGTGAGGTACTTCCATGCAGCGGCGCAGTTGATGGCATCAATAAGAAAAATAGGAACCAGGAACTTATCATTATATTTTATAATAATAATTACTATCTTTATTATATTTTATATTATGTGCAATACCCGAAATAACGTGATCGTGCAAGCGGGCCGGGAAATTATTCGTGCTGGAAAAAGGTTAAAAATTTTAATCAGGTATGTTTGAATAATTCAATTTTGAGTTGAGGATTTTTGCGCGCTCGGTCAAATTATATTCTGTCCGTGCACACGGGAGTCAATCATTTTCGGAAGATATAACTTAGAGACTGCAAAATTTATAAGGTTATGTTTGGGTTGGGAATATGTCGGCGATATTATTGTTCGAATTTTATTTGCGAGATCATAAATTATACCGATTCAATTAAAATTGCGTTGTACCATAATTACACGAGTTTTCATGTGTATAAGAAGAAGTTAGAAAAAAAATCGAAATGTTTAGAAGAATACGATAAATTTATCATATCTCTAGTATTTTATTAATCAGCTTCTTAGGTATGGGTACTACAGAAAGAGGATTAAATGTCGATCAAATGAATAGTATGATTCTTGAGTTTCACTGAAACATGAAAAATTTTTCTGTCCCCCTGGCATTTGTCGAGCATTGAAACAATTCAGATATGAATATAAACGAGCGCGCAAAACATTCCGATTCGACGTCCATACATTTTCAGAATCTTATATAATTTTAGGTTTATGTAACCAACTGAAATGCCACCCAAGAAACTATCAGGATCGCAATCTCGGAAGATCAGGGATAAAAAAATTATTAGACCTTAAAAAAATACTGGTTATATCTCAAGTTACTTTGAAAACGATGCGGGTATTGTGTCGACAAAAAGTGGTCCCACTAGCGAAGCCCATCGTGTAGCGGAATTTCCCTCTACTTCTTCAAGTACCGAGCCTATCGTAATTCATTTACACTTTCATTTATTGTTTTTTTGAAGCTTTGAATGCTTTTTTCTTTTGAAAATAAATTGTTCTATTTGCTTCCTTCTTCTTTTCTTCATACCCTCATTATCGTATATTAATACGTTCGTGAGTTCTCTTCACTACCCTGTAAGATATTATGTGATATACCTAAGAATCTAATGCTCGTTCCAAAAAGGTATTATAATAGTAAAATATCTTAGGAATAGAATAAATACTATCATTCATGAAAAGTAAGTAATCATTGAAAAAAAATTTGAAAAGGGCGAATTTGGATAACTTGCCACGGACGCTGAAATCCTAGATCCGGCTCTGCTCGATAGATACACCTGATTTGATTACAATATTAAGTTTTCCATACACGTCATGTGAAATGTAAGCAGCACTGCACTTAAATTTCGTAGACAAATAAAAATAAATTCATTTCATAACTTTATTTACATAATATTCGGGCTTATCCATCCCAATATACAAAAAGCTATTGCACTGATGAGATTGACTATTGGGAAAATAACCAATGAATATATCATAAAACCAACAGCAATGAGTACAGAAAGTTGACCAATAAATATGAGTAATTTGTTTGTTCTTTCTTGTAAATTTTGTATTTCGCTGATTTCTATCATCTTGTCTATGAGGAATCGTAGAACATATAATAATGAATCCACCATGGGTGATAGGTTGTACATCATAGCAAATATTACAACAAAGGCATTGTAGGAATGTCCACATAATGTATAGAGCAAACTCAAAAAACTATATATCCTGAAAAAAAAAATCTTGTTCAAAATTCCAGAATGAAATTTTCGTATACCTATTAACATAATACGCTGAGCCTATTTTATTCCTTGTAAATCATTCAATAAATGAATAAATTAAATTATGCACAGTTCATCGAATGAAGTTTTAAATAAATGTACCAAAACTCCATATAAACAAAAATTACGAAACATTGGATTTTTCTCGATTCAAATAGGTACTACTGAGTACTTCTAGGTTATCAAACACTACCCAAAAACTCAAAGCAAATACCGTTAAATGGTATACAGATGGTTCTAAAACCACGACGGGGGCCGGCGCTGGAGTATACGGGCCTAGAACCAAATGTACACTATCGCTAGGCTCCTACTCGAGTGTTTTTCAGGCAGAAATACTTGCTATCGAAAGATGCATAGACATAAACCTGGAAAGAAACTATCAAGGGTGTGACATAGTAATCCATTCTGATAGTCAGGCTGCTATTAAAGCACTGAACTCCCATGTCATCGACTCAAAGCTGATATGGGAGTGCCGAAGGAAACTCAATGAAGTAGGCAAGAATAACAAGGTCTCCTTAGTCTGGGTTCCTGGGCACTCAGGAATCAAAGGAAATGAAGAGGCCAACACTCTAGCCAGAAAGGGAGCACAAACGCTACCTACTGGCCCAGAACCTTTCTGTGGTATAGGCAAATGTACCTGTAAGAAAGAGTTTTTGGAGAAAGAAGGAAATGAAAGAGGGGCACTGTGGAGGAATTCTCCAGGAATGGAACACTCTAAAAAGTTCCATCGGAACTTTGAAATTGCTAGATCCAAAAATCATCTGGATCTCAGTAAGAATAAGTTACGCCTCCTCACTGGTTTCCTCACAGGACACTGTCGCCTAAGGAAGCACATGATGAGAATGGGCTTATCAGAAACTGACGAGTGCAGATTTTGTGGGGAGGAGGAGGAAACCCTGTTCACCAGATCACAGAATGCCTCGCCATTGTGAGCCTGCGCAAAAGATACCTTGGACAGGAGTATTATAGGAGGAATGAGAACTTAGCCTCCTTGAAGCCCTCACAGATATTAGAGTTCATCAGAGCTCTTGAGCTGGAGGGCGAGCTGTAGGTTGCGACAACAGCTCTGACAAGGGGGCACAATAGACTTTAAGGTCGCAGTGGAACGTAACCCCTTACCAACTATCAACTATCAACTAGGTTGTCAAGTTCATTTGCGATATCTGGGTTCAGATGTTTTCATATCGAATATTTTGTTAGACAACTTCATATTACAGAAATTGTAGTCTGCTGTGTCAGTGACATTAGAAGCGTTACATCCTGAAGGAATATATTTGCGAACATAATTTTTAGGCAATTCTTCTAGGAAGTTATCGTTTCGTCCAAATATCTGAAATTTTCGAATTTCGAGACGAAAATGATCTTGGACAACCATTAAGAACTGATGAAAAATTCGCTAGTGGTTGAATTCAGTTGGTTAGTGAGCAAAATAGGCCAAACAGTTTCGGAGTTATATCAATATGAAATTTTGAGGTCATTTTTTCGATATCTCATGAAGTACTGATACGATCAAATTGAAACTTCGTAGTTTTTTGTATAGAATAGCAATTCTGAATAATTCTTATTCCGAATGTTAGTTAAAATCTTCCGAGACTTCTCATCAGATTCCAATTAAATTCGATTTGGCACATATCTTGAAGCTGTTATTCAAAAACTGTCGATCAAATGTCAGTCCGATTCTTTTCCAGAGATGTAGAAAAAAATCTAAAAAGCACTGACATGAGTTCAGGAGTTTATACGCGCCTGTTCACATTCGAAGCCATTTCCTGGAAAATTTTTGCATGAACCTTCACGCCGAAATTTTTCAACCAAGTGTTGAATTTCTATTCAAACATCTGCATTAGTGGTAATATTAAGAAAATAGACTTTCAAAATTTTTTTTTCAATTTTTTCTATGGATTATATTCCTATTGATACTGTTCATCTACCCACCAAGGTTTATTTCGATCAGATAAATATTTTCCGAGTTATTGAAAAATCAAAATTTCAAATGGTTGTAATACAAAAACCATTCGGCAGATTTGGCCCATTAACGAACTCAACCGAGATATTCAGGACCTTACCCCACCTGAGAATTTCGTAACCGTAGGTCCTTTCTTTCGAGAGTTTGAGCACACACGGACGGTCAGCCGAACAGAATCAAATTTGACCACGGATTCTTCATCAGTGTGTCCAGCCTAGTCGTTTGAGACCAATTTCGGCTTAAAATTTGAAAATTTCAGACTTCATGGAGAAATGATAACGCGCTGTTCCCCAGAACAAGTGAAAATATATTGGATTTCGTTGTTATTTGGAATTTTTAGGATATCACCTCAATATTTCAATAATTAACATCTAAGTTAGTTGAATGACACCAAAGCACCACAGCAAATTTCGTGTGCATCTAGTTCTTAATCTTTTAAAATTTTCCAAATTTCTGTCTAATATTTTTTTCTCTGTGACTGTCGATCAGATTTCGGTGAAATACAGCACAGGCCTTGCAATTGATAAATAACAAAATTAATTCAAATTTCAATTCGATAAGATATTATTTTTCTGAGATATGGTAAAAACTAGGTTAAATTCCTTAGTTATTTGGAATTTTAAGGATATTCTTCTCAATATCTCAAAAAATGCGAATACGCACGGAAAAAAATCATAGTTTTCATTGAAATATGAAGATAGTCTTGATGAAATATTCTGAATCTTAGTTTTGTCATACTTCACTTGAAACTATATTTCTTGAGAGTAGAAAATATTAATTTCATCATGAAAATACCGATATTCTTACACTTGCGATACACATAATTGGACATGTTGTATTCTCAATACGAGAATATCATCACTATAAAAGCAAGAAATGCCATAAAGGTTTATTGAAAACTGTTTTCTATTCCGTAAAGAAAATGCAAAACTCAAGACAAATCCATATAAAGTTGATCGTAGCCCAATTCTGGCATTGAATCAAAAATAAAGCATGTACCAACTAGATTATTGATTCTCAACTGAAGGAAGTATTCTATTGATGAAATAGTTGCAATAGGTACATTGAGCATAGCTCGTTGAAATCCAGGAAATCTCTTATTAATTCGGGTACAACCCCACGCAAGAACAGGCTATACTTTAAATATTCTATACGCAGATAGAGTGCAGTCAGTAGACATAACTATACTTATATTTGAAAGAAAATATTGGGAATATTGGACACTATTTTATTTTACTGTTTCATTATTAACAACGCCGACGTTTCGAAACCTTAATGTCATGGTCAAGTTGAATGTGATTAATGACGTTTATATCGCGTGCCTGTTTGTTCGATTCGATTCCTTAAATGTCTAAATGTTTTTATTAGGTGTACAATATTGTTTACCGTAACAAGCCTTGAAAAAGAAACGAACAGTTTCGAAACGTCGGCGTTGTTACTAATGAAACAGTAAAATAAAATAGTGTCCAATATTCCCAATATTTTCTTTCAAATAATTGATAATGGATGATAACCAAACAATAACTATACTTATATTTGTTGCACTATGCGCGAATCCACAAAGAGCATAAGCAGCAACAATTTGTGTTTTTCGAATTGTAATCATCTGTTATTCTAAAAATGCAAATTATTATGAAAGAAGAGGAGTAAGCAGGATTGATTCCATTATGCAAGGACGAGTAACTATATTCACAGTGAGGATAGCATCTTCGAAGATTAAAAAAATCATGTAGTGTCCTATTCAAATAGTCATTCTTATAGATCTACAGATATTGGTGAAAACCGTACCTACATTTAATTTTTTCTGCAAAGAATAACACTCTAAAATATTTCGTAACCATCCGAAGATCCCAGTGTAGATTTTATTCATGGTATAGGAGAAAGTCTTACATTCATAGAAAACTGAAAGAAAATCGAGGAGACATCTGTATGTTCCTAAGCATATTTTATATTCTTGTCGTATTTGCGATGGACCTGGCTCATATAATACAGGATGAATTAGAATATTACCATAATACTCCCTTGTGTCGATTCCCCTCATTATTTTTTGGGAAGACCCAAGTTTCGCATCATAATCATCCATCTTAAGCATAGCCACAAAAATGAGCATAAGATGAAATAAGTCCTGTGCATTTTTGAGGTAGCATTTGTTTATAAGCATAAAACATTAATCAGCACAACGTTAGGACTATGAAATGATTATGTTTAGTGTTTTTCAGCAAGCATATTTGTGCTATGAATTTCTTAATTTATCATGATATCGAAAAAATAGAAAAATATGTTGAAAGTTCACTATTGTATGATTTCATTGAAACCTATGTCTTCACTACCATACCTTTCAAATTTTTTTGAACAAGATTTTTTCTAATTTCACTTTCAGGAATCTGGGATCTGTTGCTCCGATTTCACATAGTTGAACATTTCAAAAAGTAGTATTGGTTCAATTTTTGTGAGCTCAGTGTTGGAACAATGTTGACTTTTTGAATGCACACGAGTCTAATTGATACCGGATATCAATACGATCATTGAATAATACTTATTTTTCCATGATAATATAAATTGCTCTGAAATCCCTTCACATAATATCTTTCGATATTTAAATCTTACTATAATCATGGTAACATATACTAATATCGAAACATACTCTAAAAAGGTATTCCAGAAAAACCTTTATTATTGAAGGAAATTCTGTATTATTTAAAGAATGATAGTTTAGCATTTCATCAATCTGATCGCGATCAGATTGAAATTTCATATTCACTTGGAGAGTGTCCACGCAAAACTTGAAGCAACATTCCGTATAGATCTGAACTTATCTTAATGTTAGGTAATGATCCAAATTTTTTTTAAAAAATTTTTTTTTCAAATCATCAATGAGATTTAATTTAATTTTTCACAGACCTAGAAGTCGATATCAAAGAACACTGCTCCAGCGCAATTTTTTATATTTGGCGATTAACTAGTCATATGGTCCTCACGAAATTCAGCATAAACCTTCACGCTGTCGTTTTTCATTGGAGTATTGGATTTAAAATTAATATAATCTTTTTTTTGGAAATATTGGAAAAATTACATTTCCAGTGGGTATATCTGCGGAATCATTGGATGTGTTTTACCAATTCGCAAATCCGGCCTTCGTAATTGAATTTACTGCTGCCTTTAAATACTGATCACTGTTGTAAACTTCCAAAATTTTGCAGAAAAAATCAGCAGTGGTAATGGCATAATGTCGTATTCAGCAAGGAATTGATATTCTACCTGTGGTTATGCACCAGGGCCGTAGAGGAAAAATACACAGTTGTGGAGAGCGACGTGATACTGCGTTTGCAGTTGAGAGGCATGTACACAGGACTGTAGGAGTATGGAGTAATAAGCTCTGTTGTGGTTCCACAACTCAAAACGGTCCTAGGATAGTTCTGGTTCAGCATAGAACCGATGCGCTGTTGAAGCCCGATTCTGAACTTTCTAGAACAGTTCTTAAAGCTATGAAACCAAAACGCAAATTAAGTTCGGGTTCCCATCGGAATCATATAGAAAGAGACGCTTCTGTTCGTGTTCAGTAACAGAAAAGAGGAATGATGATCATGCCTCGACTGTGTTGAAATAAAAAAATATGCAAAACTCCCTGATGCAGATTATATTTTACATCATTGTCAAAGGAGTTTAAACTATGGTTTGGGGAATACTTGCTTCCAATTTAATTTTTTGCGTGCATGTTCTAGAAGGAAAGTGTGCTGTCGTTTTGTTCAAATCAGTTATTTTCGAAGCTCGCACTGAGAAAAAAGAATCCCGAGAAATTCCGGTTAAATAAATTCCTGTTGTTTAAACACAAGTATTATCATTACTACAGAAAAAGACCGTTATGAGAACAATCTGTACTTGAAATCTAACATGCCGATTCCGGTACAAGTGACTTCTGTCGTATGAACAGGAAAAACAGTAAGTTTAGCAGTGATATTGTACCTTTAATTCATAAGGAATAATTCCTGTGTATATAGAAGAATATTCTGCCATATTTACGAGCCACGACTGTAAAACATACGTAGTTCGGAACCATAAGTGCAACCGGAATCAAACATAGTAAATGTTACAGGAATATCTAGTAGAATATAATCATTTCGTAATATACACCCAACAATATTTGTATGATTAACAGTATGGACCCATTAAATTCAACAGGAATATTCCGTATATCTCACATAAATTCAGATTATCAATGAGATATTATTCCTGTTATCTCTACGATCGACGCTACTGTTTTAACAGCTCAGAACTTTTATTGTAACAGAATTCCTATAAAACGCCAAAATCAATCCGCTTCTCTGGGTAAGACGTTCGTGTTGGTTCGTTGGTTGTTAGAACACGCATATGTAGTTGTGGTATTCGCCATTCTTCTGTACAAGTGCAGTTATTGTGAATTTTGCCATTTATTGGAAAAATAGTTATGTATGAATCAAGTGCTGCTGATTATTTATATGATTTGGCCCCTATTCTCTTGGGCTTAGATCAAAGTCAAGATGGGGATGAAGAGGAAATATATACTCCAATCAGTGGATCTATAGAATCAATGGAAATGGCAGCCAGCGAGGATGATGTCGGCGGCTATTTAAGAGGATAGGGTTCAGTAATTACGCAGAAATATTCAGAAGTAAGTATATTTCATCATTTCAAGTTGTTTAGCTGTGAAGTGTCTGTCACTAAAACAACGTATATTGAAGTAATCGTAATCAACTTATGAGCATACAAGTATTGCGAACCGTAGATTTCATATGCCAAACATAATGAAGGTAACAGAAATAGTTTTGAACACAAAAAACGAATTAAATAGAATACACATTGAAATAAAAAGAGTTTCAAAACATGTATGAAGTTATAGAATTAGTAGTAGGAAGGAAATGTGCCTGGTATTGTGATTTTCCACTCTATGAAACCTATTCTTTTCATCCAAATTTTCTTCTAGTGCCATAATTTCAGTTGTTTTCCGCCCAAGCACCCTTATTCACTCCAGATCCCGTTTATTTGGAAATTTCTGCAAAAACTCGTGTGTTAGTATTGAAATCAATCGAAAAACACATGGAAACGCTCATTTTGCAATAAAAAAAAAATCGAACTCGAAAATTCGTGAGTAGTTAAAGTAGATATTTACCATGAGTGAAACATTTAAAACTCTATATCGATTTTTATTAAGTAAGTAGGTACAGGATGTTGGAAATTACCTATCTATCATCAAGTTCAAGCAATATTAATATTTAAACAAATGACTAACCAGCTTATATCTACCTAGCTTTTCAAACGCTATACACATTGATAATAAAAAATTATACGGGGTGATCAGATATTCATGGAAGGTTCAGACTCAAGAAGTAGTTGAACTGAACATTCTATTGTTGAATAGTTATTCACTTCAGGACTCAAGTTCGATAGAGATCCCCGAGATCAGCTATAAGTTTTGGCTTTTCCAATTCGTAAAATAATGTTACCCATTGAAGTCATTATGTCCAGTTTCCATTCTAAGTTCTGAGTTACAACATATCACTTTCTCATACTAACAGGCTGTCTAGTACGTAAATCGTTATTAATTTTTCAATTTCGATTTTAGGTGGAGAAGAACGTTGCAACCTAGAACTTTCTCTTTCTATAACGTAAATACTTTATTTGAGTAGCGTTTGAAGAAGCCAAAAAGGTACAACCTAGATGCCATCCCGATAAGAATTAATGGAAGGTTTTATAACACACCTGAGATCGGCTGTAGAAGTGGAGGAAACAATAAGTGGGAGACGAGATAAAATGGCAGGTTTGAAGTTACATTTGCCACTTTTCATTATAATTGTATGCCAAACATTATCAGATATTAGCTCTAACTATGTTATTGTAGACGAAACATTGTGAAAATATCGTTTTTTTTAATAAACAAATTACATTTTGAGCA
This sequence comes from Myrrha octodecimguttata, assembly GCA_958510865.1. Taxonomy (NCBI): domain Eukaryota; kingdom Metazoa; phylum Arthropoda; class Insecta; order Coleoptera; family Coccinellidae; genus Myrrha; species Myrrha octodecimguttata. The sequence goes on from OY294063.1 coordinate 8,932,732, forward strand.
GATTGAAATTCATATTTTCATACCCGACCTATATTTGAAGTGCATACTCTGTTTTATGGGTATTCCGTCATCAAATTTGGAGATTTGGCTAGGCTACTAAACAAACTACGCAACTTACAGAAAGATTCTGGTTAGTTCTACCGTGAAGTATTGCTGTAATTCAGGGTACTTTCTGTTAATATTCAAGTGCTATTTTGTACAGGTGCAGCGAAACAGACAATGTAGTTTTGTGAGGCTATTAAAATTACGTAATTTACAGAAATAAGATTTAGTTAATTTTCTTTAGTACATTATGCCGTTTTATCTATCGAGTTCTAAAAATGCCATCAGATAGATGATGGCTACCAGCAGAAATCGCCTTCATCAATGTATCCCTGCTGGCGGCCACTTTTTTCTGATGTCATTTTTAAAACTTGATACATAAAACGGCATAATGTACTAAAGAAAAATAAGTATATCTTATTTTTGTAAGTAACGTAGTTTTTTTTAATAGCTTTTCAAAACTGCACTGTCTGTTTCGCCACACCCTGTACAAAAAATCACTTGAATATTGACAGGAAGAACCCTAAATTGCAACAATGCTTCACTGTAGAACTAACCGGAATCTTCCAGTAAAATTCCATGGAAACAAATCTCAACTGCACATGGAAATTACTGCCAAAACTACGTAATTATTCAATAGGAAATGCAAGAAATTCCTGTGGAATACTAGATGACTGGAAAAGATTCCTGTAAAAGCTCAGGTTATAAGCTTCGAATACAACTGACTAGTACTGTAATATATGAACGATAGTTCTTTATTCCAACGGAAAATTCCTGTTAAATCGATACTACAGTTCCGTTATGAGTAAAGTATTTCCTGTTCTAGTAGTTTATGGTTCATTACTGGAAATTCTTGTAGAAACTGAAGTTTGAAGCTTGGAATACAACTATCTAGTTTGTTTATTGAACAGGAAATTCCTGTTAGATCGAAATTACAGCTGCGGTAAAAGTAAGGTAGTTCATTGAAATAACTAGAATATTCCAGTTGAATCAATGTTACGTACTGTAAATAGTCACGTATATTCCGGTTTTCGTCACATTATTATTTTCCTGTTGAAATGACAAACTGCAGTTTGGTTGCATTAACTAATCTGAATCTTGTTATTTCTAGAGGAATTGAACGACAGGAATTGTCACGTAAATTCAACAAATATTCCTGCTGTCGCTTATATAGGGGGAATTTCCTGTAGAAGTCACCGAATTCCTGTTGTATATCCTGGTGAATTTCTTTGAGTGCGAGCAGAAAATGATCTCAAACTACTAGGTTGGACTCACTGATAAGGAATCCGGTGTCAAGATCGATTCTGTCCGGCCGGCCGTATGCAGGATTACGGGCGTACAAAAAATCCTATCGACATGAAACTTTAAGTATAGGTTGCATTATAAAATGAAATGGTTAAGTTCGTTAATGAGTGAAATCGGCGAAACGAAGTCGGAGATAGAGCCTTTTAAAATTTTGAGGTTATTTCGTGCTAATTCGGGAACTACAGGAACGATTGTATTGTAACTTGGCAGTTAGTCGTAGTATAAAAACTCGCAACTTCTCGCAGAATTCTGTTGAGATAGTACTGTCAGTAAATCTAAAAAAAAATTTTCAGAATTTTCCTCGAAATATTTTTTTTTGAAAACTTTTTATTATATTTGAAAAATAAAGCTTGGACTTATATTTCACAACAGTTACCAAATTTCAGTTTGACACGATTATATAATAATTTTCGAGATGTTGGGAAAAAACATGCCAAATTTCGTGGTGTTCCTCGGTATCGTTGTTTTTTCCGGAGTAATCCAAAAAAACCTAGGAAAGCACTGCCGTGAAGGCAGCAGCTCTTGCACGCAGGTTCAAATTCGTTGCCGAAGCGGTTATCTTCATTGAAAATACGCACAAAAGGTGCTGCCTTCACGGCAGTGCTTATCAAGGTTTTCATTCAGTAGGTACTTCAATTATATTTTAAAATGAACCAACAAGTAGAAACTAGGAATAACATTGATACTATAGTAAATTTAATAATGAAAGTATTTCAGAAATGTACCTACGCTTCAGAGGAATCATCTGAAACATCACGATTCGTTTTCCAAGCAAATAAAATCAAAATACGAATCAAGAACGACACCGAAAGATTAAGGTTAACCAATCAAATTGCTGACACACAAACTGCAACGCTTGGCATGTGCCAACATGATGGAACTAACATTATTTCCACCTTGAGTGCGAACTACACAATCCTCAAGCAGTTCTGACTCCTTTCACAGTTCGAGAACTGTTCGGAATCGGTTCTGAATATGTGGTACCAAAACAGGATTACGCAAATCCTGAACTGGTTGTGAAATGAACGTGAACACAAATTCGCCATCGCGCTTGCTCGAACCGAAAAGTTCTGAATTCGGAACCAACAGTACCAAGACAAAGCTATTGTTTCGGGAGCCATTGCTCTGGTAGCCAGATCACTTGCGCGTATTTAATGACGGTCGAGACGTTTTTTTTTTCATCAAGACAACGCACCCCATCCCCCCATATTTCTCGTCAAACTATGAACTTCCATCAAGAGCTGAACCAAACGTTTGGCAATGGCCAACTTGTTCACAGGATTTAATTTCCATTGAAGATATGTCGGATATGAGGGGGAGCAGATTATCCAATTGGCATGAACCTCCACTAACTCACGAAGTTCGAGATTCTTGGAACGGATTGTCACAAGCAGATATCGATTATCTTATTTTGTCGATGTCTAGACGTGCTTAAATGTAAATAAAATTTTCTCGAAAACTTTATCGTTTCAAACTTCATGTATGACTATAGCTACCATGCATGCATGTATGCACCCCACTTCCGATATTACTGGAGTTTATTTGGTCATAGAATGACTGTTAAGATCTATGTGAAATTGTTTATGGATAATACGATCAGAACAAATCAGCAAATCAAATCAAAATATTTTATGTGGCAGCTAAGCTTTAGGTCATGCGAAATGGGATCATCCTGTTCCAGAATTTTTCTCATTTAAATTACTTGTAAATTGATTCCATTACTTACTCATCTTTTGGAAGCCCTTTCTGTTCTTGGTAATCTGCAAGAGGTTCACGAATTCTCTGCAAGTAGTAAGAAACATCTCGAAAATAAGCCATTTCACATGGTAGTTTAATAAATATTTTCAAATCCCTTTTATGGATATAACTATTTTTAAAGATTTATCTCAGACTTTTCCAATATTCAATAGTGGAAGAAATAATATTAGACATATTCCCAAAAATTCATCAGACAAAAATGTCACTTAATGGAAGTATGTGTGACATTTTCCAGAGAAATGACAAGCAAAATTAACATCGATGAATTTTTTTGAAAGGAAAAATATGGTCTCTGTGCCACTTATAAATCGATTTTAAACTCCCGATTTTTCTTCTTTATAGAATGAAAGTTATAAAATCGGCTTAAAAATGTATGGAGGCTCTCAAAATAACTGTTGTATCCCACCTCACCTTTTTCAAATGTAAACTATAGTAGAAAGTTCTCTTATCTTGCTGCAAAATTTTTAGTGATTTCAAAAATGTATCATATGTCGCTATTTACATGAATATAACATGAGAAAAAGTTCAATACTTTTTTCCAGCTTTTCTATTCACTGTTGAATTATTATAAGTAGGCTGGCGTTTCCTTAGTGACCATTGAATAAGCATTATATGTATTATTATATATGTTGTTCTGATGATCCCTTGCAACTCGGCTATTTCCATTCGCTTGAATATAGCATACCTACATATCGAATTATTCGTAATTGGGAATATTTCGGGCCATTAGGGATAATAAACAGATTTTCTATTGCTAATCTTAAGAACTATGACAAATTAACCATAGAAATATTTATTCAACAATCGCTGATTCCAATCATAGAGGCGCAAGTTCGCACAAAGATAATGCCTATTCAATCGTCGCTATAGTAACGTCAGCCTACTCATAATTCAACAGTGAATAGAAAAGCAGCTTCGTTACTGTGCTCTTAAGTCACTATAGGTACAGCACTGTTTATTTGAAAACAACATATGGATTTGTAGCAAGTGTGTAAAATATATACACTATAATATTACTATATATCTTAAAACTTCAACTCCCATCCAGAAAGGTAAAACAAAATATTCAAATTTTTCAACAATCTTATATTGAAAGGAATTATAAGAATCAACATTTTCACGGTGGAAAATAAAAAAAGTCAATCTTTCAACAGTACGCAACACTCTGTTCCAGGGTATTCTGGCAAGCAGAGGTTATACTTTCGAGCTAATTCAGGTGGCACAAAGCGACCACCAAGGTAATGATGCCTTCCTTGGAATTTTTGTGCACATAGTTTAGGTGCAGTAAGAGAAATTAAAATTTCTGGCTTTATGCCTCCTTCACCTGGCTCCCCTGATTCAATGTCCCAACCGCTAGGTATATCTATGCTGAAATTTGATGCTTTATCAACAACATAATATCATTTCACAAGAGAGAGATTTTTTGTAATCCAACTGGACATAAAAACCTGATAAAAACGAATCACATTCATCTACTTTTCTTCATGTCCATCAATGTGATATAAAGTTACAGCGTTGAAAATTTTTCTTCAAGATTCTTCTCCATGATACATGAGAGTATAATAACAGACAGATCAGTTGATAATGAAGGGAAAACTCTGCAGCAATCATCCACACAATTGATTTTGATAAAATACATTTTTCCTCACACGTTTTTCATTTGACCTATATAATATTATATCCAGAAATATAAAAAAAATATTTTTTACACACATTACTTCGAACATATTTTTTCAATGAATAATATTGGAATGTGTTTACATTCTTCTGAATAACAACTAGTATCATGCTAGTTAGATTACATAAAAATCTGAATTTAGATATAATATAAAAATATTCACCTTGCAATAGGTACCTCCGATGATTTTAACATTTCTATCACAGGTATGAATTCAGTCCTTACAGGAGGTTTGAAACTGAATCCGAATAATGCATCTATAAGTAAACCATACTTTCCTAATTCAGTAACATTAGGAAGCTTTTCAAGAATCGGAATATTCATCGACACACACTGATGAAGTAGATTATTATACAAGGTCTTGTCAACTCTTTTGGGATAATATATTTCTGTGTTGTAACCAAATAATTTCAAATGCCTAGCACATACAAGACCATCTCCTCCATTATTTCCAGGACCAACACAAATCAAAAGTGAGCTTTCATTAACTTCCTTGCGTGGAAAACTTTTAGCAATAGCAGAAGCACAACTCAACCCAGCTAATTCCATGAGCTGGTCTACAGAAAATTTGTATTCATTGAAGAGAGCAATGTCTATATCGACTGCTTCCTGTTGTTTGAGATACTTGATCATATTTTGGCCTATTGAAATTGTTCTCTTCTGAATTGCTGAAATGTTCATGAATGTCACAGGGTAAATAATCTAGTAAATATTGAAAGGTAACAATATCAGAGACAATATTTCATTTAGAATTAAAACTGGTCATGTCATCCATGAATATGTTATTCATATTATATTCTCCCAAATCTAGTGGATATGGTGGATATCAGGAACATAGACCCACAGAACATCAAATATATAGCATAGACCTAAAATAATTTAATAATTATTAATAATAATTATTTTAGGTCTATGATCAGGAATATCAGGACCATAGAGAACTTGTCTCTTGTCTCTGATCAGGACCATTATCAGTGCGGCCACCACAGAATACAAATATGCCTCTGCTGCCAGATGAAAGTGCTTAGTGCTCATTTGCATACAAGCTTTGATGAAAATGCGCATGCGGCATTTTACTCCCAGAAAAGGAAGCATGCTAAAAAAACTCATTTCAAGATACTCAGGATAGATGGCGCTGCTACGTTCAATAAAGAAATCTATGTTAGTATGAGCATTGTAAAAAGACAACATAGTAGGACTAGAGGACAGCCTCCTCTTTAATATCGTTTCACGAAAAAGATACTCGAACCAGATGGCGCCACCGTCGAAAGATACGCGACGTCAATACGGTCGAAAATCGCATGCTATAGTATCACAGGGCCGGCAGATTAGAGACATTGTATGAAAAAAAAATTATACAATGTTAGAGATACTGAGAATCTTGGTTTCCGCGCGGGTAGACAATAGCCATTTGATTAACGAGTTTTTGAGCTTTAATCCGTTTCTTTTCCGTCGCTTACTGTGAACCACAGAATACAAATATATACTGTGAACTACGTATCGTTAAGATTTTGAATTATATGGGCAATATTTTGTAGAGTTTGAGGTTCGTACGAGGGAAATATTTCTTACTAATCACCTCTAGAATAAAATTCTAGAACCTTGACTTTCGGGTTGGCAAATGCCATTTGATAAAACGAATTTTGTCTTCAGTCCAATTCTTCTCTGTCGCGCACTGTGAACTTCTTTGTATCGTAAGTATGATTTTGAAGTTTATGGGCAATATATGTAAGTTTCGAAGATCGAAAAATAAAATATATTTTTCGCTAATCACCATTGGAATAAAAATTCTAGACAAGTGCTGACGTGAGGTCAGGAGATTTTGCCCATTTAAAATTTATTTTGTTTTTGCGAAAATACAGATCGAATTGAGATCGAGTATTTGATTGAAAAATTACATATTATTATGTATAATATTTAAAAAATATATATTTTTACGCTCTCGTTCTGGGGAACAGCGCGCGTTATTATTCTTTCAAAATGTTTTCGAAATCGCTTCAACCATTGTATAAAGAGGGATAGTAAGCCAACCTTACGGAAATATCATTTGACGGCCCTGATACCACGGATAGATGGCGACACAAACGCTGGTATCAGTGACATGTCGATTCTTAGTTCGGGTTGTAGTATGTCGTAGCTTGAGTTACGTAGGATCATAGCTACGTAGCTAACTCTACCCGATAAAAGATGGCGCAAATTCTTTCATTTAAGATGTCTCTGTGATCGCAGGTCATTTGGATGATGGAACATGGGCGGAACTAGAAGATGGGTATATTCATCCAAATCTACAATAGCATCGTTAAAGAATACAATGACAACAGATGTATTCAAAAAAAAAGTTGTAGAGATTGACTTGCGCATCGGGAACTTCGAATGATATGTAACGGATAAAATATTGGAATACAGTTTCACCAAATTCGATTTGAGTATTTCATTTTTTAATTAAAATACTTCACAAACATTGTACCCTTATACACCAATGTTTGAGAAGGAATGCTAAATCTTAATAAAATTGTAAAGAGAATACAATGATCCTAACAATGCTTTTTGGATGATATAAATAACGAAAACTTTTGATAATTTCCCACATGAAATAATTAGTAGTCAATTAAATGACAAAGTCACAATATTATGTATCGATTGAAGCTTATTTTGGGAGGATTTTGCAATATTTTTTAGGTTTTAATGGGTTTTCACTCCCAATATTTGAAACAGAACTATTAAAAATTCAGTAAAATTGTTTTTTTCGTGAAAAACGCCCCTGTGGAATGCAGTATCAACTATTTGTCAAGGGCAGTTTCTAACAGAAAAGATTGCCTAATGAACAACACAGGAACAATACAAACGATAAAGAAAACGAACTGTGACGTTTCAGAGTACAAATCTGATTCTTTCATCAGACAAATTAGAAAATTTCAAGAATTATTTTCTTTCGATTTGGGACTTTTGTCACATTGACAGTTTCGAGAAAACATAGCAACACAGATTTATTTGGTTTGAAAGTTTTTTAATTCTACCTTGAGTAAATTTAGCCAAATAGGGTCAATTTCTACCGTTGAATGAGCAAAATTACTCTTTCCATTTAACAAAATGCAAGAGGACTCTTTGACTTTTCCTTTCAAATCATCTGATTCCAACATCAGTATTTTTGGATTGTCCCAATCTATCATGTGATTTCCAATGGTCGAACATACATTGTTCGCTATTTGGGATTTTTGTATGTCTCTATTCCTTTGGTCAATGTGACAAAAGTCTCAAATCGAAAGAAAATAATTCTTGAAATTTTCTAATTTGTCTAATGAAAGAGTCAGATTTGTACTCCAAAACGTCACAGTTCGTTTTCTTTATCGTTTGTATTGTTCTTGTGTTGTTCATTAGGCAATCTTTTCTGTAAGAAACTGCCCTTGACAAATAGTTGATACTGCAATCCGCAAGGGCGTTTTTCATGAAAAAAACAATTTTTATTTAATTTTCAATAGTTTCCGATATTGGGAGTGAAAACCAAGAAAAACCTAAAAAATAATACAATATTATGTTCCATTTTGAAAGAGTGACATTATTTCTGTATAACATCAATGCCAGGGGCTCCACGCCTATATCATATAGTATTGATATGAGTATTGAATCGAATAATTCTCAAAAAAATTCCCTTGTTATAGCCCAGGGCTATTTGAAACCCGAAATCGTCGGTCGTCTACCTAGAGGCTATTTTATTGCCCCCTGTTTACATTTCAAGGGTTTCTCAAGTATTATTTTTGATGTTGCGTGTCTCTCGAAGCAATTTTTCATGCACTCGGTAATGAAAAAGAAATTTTTTCAAAATTTGTTTCCAAAAAAATTGTTTTCTTTGGAAACTATCCATATATTTCAAACGAATTTTTGTCATACCTTGAGCTTCATATTGAACAATATTATACCAAATTACAGTTGGATTCTATTATAATTTTTGGAAATATTAGGAAAAAGCAGTTTCAAAATACTGATGAGGAACTATTTCCAAAGTTTCGTGATTATCGTTTCATTAGAACAATTTGAAAAAAATTTTAATTTTTTTCTCAAATATTCAATATTCTGCGATCCTCTGATCTTATTATCCTGATGGAATTCTGTATGGACCTTCAAGCTGTCCTTACTCTTTCAAGTACTAGATATCTATTCGATCCAATCTGTATTTTTGAAAATATTAGTAATATTACGAAGGTCGGATTCGTGAATGGGTGAAATCCACGCAATGATTTCGAACAACGAATTTGGACATGCGCGCAAAATATACTCTTACCAGGGGCTTCACGTCTAGGTGGATCTGTGCGCTACGATTATCCACTTTTCCATCATTTTCACATAAAAAGGTAGCGTTTGCATAAGTGTAAATGAATGAAGGATTTTTTGTGCAGAAATTAAGTCACACTCGCCGTTCACCTTCATAAGTTGATGAATCATACAATATTGAAATAATTAATAAATTCTAATAAAGTATCTATTACATTTTGCATTTCAAACGAATAATTTCTAAAAATCCCCTGGTTATGGCCTAAGGGTTACTCGTCACCCGAAAGTGACGCACGTCCGATTCCAGATGGGGTTTTATTGCCCTTGCTTACAATTCAAGGGTGTGTCAGGTATCTTCATTCGGTGTTTTTGTTGTTTCAAAAGTGCTGTAGGAAAATAGGGGACAGTGTCCAGAAAAAACATCATTTTGTAGATTTGCAATCGAAATGGGCATGTCACATTGGGTGAACTCTAAAATATAATCTGTATGCCAAATTTCAGTTGAATATCTTGTGGACTGCATTTACTATGAGGAGAAAATTTGAAAAAATTAAACTTTAACACATTGCATGTTGAAAACGAAACGTTTGAGGTCCCATATATATGGGACTTTTTTCCTTAAAATAATGTAAGGAGTATCACCTCTTTGTTTGTGCGTCCAATTCAGGAACACACAATGAAGGTACAGACGCAGAGAGGAGATACCTTGCGTAATTGTAAGGAAAAAAGTCCCATTAACATGGGACCACAGACGTTTCGTTCTCGAGATACAGGGTTTTTTAAGTTGATTTTATTTCAAGTTTTGTTATTAAGCATCTGCACTTCACAACATAATCAACTGAAATTTGGCATAGATATTAAATTTTATAGTTCACACAATTTGAACTGCCAATTTCGATTGCAAATCTACAACTACAAACCAACCAGCACTAGACATCTCTTCACTCTTCACCGATTTTTTTTAAATCTTCGAAAATTTTTCGTTTCTGAGTGGGAGGTCATATTCTCGTTCGGGCTCCCTGTATTCATAGATTTGCACCGTAGACATATTAAAAGAAAAAAACAAGCATTTACTATTCCCTAAGTAAATGGGAAATTGACTTCTCCTTGGTATTGATTACAATATACAGTTTTGAGAGTTGGTGATTAACGTGATTATTATTCGGATATGAATATTTAAAATCAATAACAATATCTGATGAATGACCCTATTTCTTTCAAATTTTTTTGGGCCGCTTTGACCTTACATTATGAACATTGTAGCTGAGTAGCGTGTGAGTTTGATGCTGATGAGTGAACTCATCGAAATTCATTACTCTTGATTGAAGGATTGTCATTTTCATTTTGTGGTGAAAAATCTTCCCCTTCGTCTTCCCCTTTTTCCAACCCGCTATAATAGAAACTCCACTCCAAGAATGGACTTCTACTTACAAACAAAAACATAACTTTAATTATCAATTATATATCCTCCTACAATATTAATGGCACAACACGGGTTCATTTATTCTTCATGTACCAATCAATCCGATTTATAATGAAAGAATTCAAATTCTATTCGAAAAGCTTACGAAAACACAAACAACAGGGAAATTATATCTTCTATACACTATTTGTAATCTAATTCAGAATGGAATTACATTAAATAAGCTTTGAAATTTTCCGAAAACACAAATATATCTTTCAAAACTTTTAAAAATATATTTCAAACATTGATTAATAGAGTTTAATATGTCTATGGTTTCAACCTGTTCTGCCTTTTTTTGCCGTATTCTATGGTATATTGCCCGAACTAGTTTCATCCTTGTCCAGCACTCCCCAGTTCCCCCTCTCCCTAAGCCTTGTCCATATAGTTTCATAAGTATGGTTTGCACAGTTGGGATGAATAAATCAAATAAATTATTCAGCTCCACAAAGTAGGCTGTGTTTCCAACTTTAGGTTAGCTGCATAAGCACGGCTCAACTACATGGCTGAGGTATTTTTCGAGTTACAAAAAGCTTTCTCTCGAATTTTTAATTGTGCAAGCAAAATACACTAAACATTCGATGTTTCCTCAGAAATGCACAATAACCTGAGTGAAAAAATCTTTAACTATTTATGCAATCAACGAAATACTCTAAAAGGGATGTTCGAATTGACTATTCGTTACAGCCACTATATAAGGATTTTGAATAAAAGCCTTAGGCGCTATTTATCAAGAAATAATATCGTGGACCATACACGCCACTGTCTCGGTCTTGTTTTATATTTTGAAGTCTTGAGATTAGTCTGTTCGAGTTGATTACAGTTCTCTAGATAGACTAATATAGAAAACTTCATCCCTTTCTTCTATAACCGAGAGAAATATAATAGTTCCTAAAAATAATTGCATTTTTTGCGGAGGTCGCCACTTTACAGGCCATTTTTATTGCAGTACCACAACGTGACAACCAGATGGCTCTGAAAATCGCTTCAAATCAGTTTAACATAGGGACTGGCTTACTATCCCTCTTTATACAATGCTTCAACTACAGTGACTTTAAGAAGTCACTGTACTTCAAACAACAGTGACTATATATATTACCCATAGAACTCTATATTACTACCTGGAAAGGACCCGACCCTTCTTCAACGAAGCTTAAAGCGTAACAAGGGGCAACGAAACAAAGATAGCGCTAATTACGGTAACCTCTCCCTGTCACACCCATTGAAGTAAATGGTGTTGAACGGTTGAATTTGGTTTTACTTGGAAATTCAGGTAGTTTGGGTATTACATCGTTTAGAAAGTGCAATATTTTTGAAAATGAATATCTATTTTTCTCTCATATGCCATTACTTTCTCTGCCTTCACCGCGTATGGTTCAAAAAGTGAAGAATTATGTTGGTGTGAGCTGTGCATTGACGATTGACGATAGTTTTATCATTATTACAATAAATTTAAATAATAGGAACATAGGAAAATACTTCTCGAAAAGTACTGACTTGAAGTCAGGAAAATTTAAGCGCTGGTTAAACTTCATTGCCAATGCGAAATTTGACATACTTTTTTCCGATATTTTTGGAAATGTGTGCCGAATCGAGCTGAAATTTCGAACATTGCTGTTCAGATTCAACTCCAAGGTCTGCGCCAAGTTTCATTGAAATCTCATTGATAGTTTCCGAAAAAAATATTTTTTTAAAGATTCTTCATGCAATCAGTTAGCAAGTTTCAATCTGATCGCATCAGTACTTCTTGGGATAAAGAGGAAATAAAATGATATATTTGAAATGGATATAACTTCGAAATTGTAAGGTAAATTTTGCCCATTAACGAACTTATTTTGAATTTTTTAAGTCGCTATAGCTTTTCTCGGTAGTAAGTTATTGTGGCAACGGGCGGCTGAATAGAATTCAATTTGACATTGAACTTTTCATCATGAGTCCAACCTGGTCGCTTGGAACCATTTTCGGCAAAAAAACGCAAATTTACGGAGGATGATGACGCGCTGTTCCCCAGAAAAACCGCTCACTAAGTTGAAATTTCACTTGAACATGTGCGATCTTCTTCAATCCTGCCTTATTCACGAATTAGTCAGAAAAAATTCAGGTTCTCCTAATTTGACACGAAAAATTAAAAATATTTAGAATAAATGCGACAGAGTTCCCTTTACTGCAATGAGGAAGAAAGAGATAGATACCCGTCCACTTCGCGGGTTGCATAAGCAACGAATTGGCTTCACTTGTCGCTCAAAACGGGTCCCTTCCAGGTATATAATATAGAGTTCATTGATATTACCATATTATGGTAATATAGTCACTGTACTTCGAACAGTGACTTGATTATATTACCATTGTTCAGGGAGGTTTTCATCAGAAGGTTACGTCTTTAAAAGTACCCGCTAAATTATTCAATATTTTCTTCCACAAGTCGTTATTTCAAGTTATTACTCAAGTAGAAAACTGTTTTACTTCACATGATAGATTCTTTGATATTAAAGATGCAGAGTTCCAATAGATGTCGCGATTAAACCACGTCCAACAAGATTTGTATGGAGAGTAACTATCTCCTTCTCAAACAATGATATTACCATACATATAATAATGGTAATATAGTCACTGTACTTCAAATCAGTTCAACATAGGGGCCTCAGGCTCAGAGTAACGAACAACATGGAGGTAGCATACGTCATATCACAGATAACAGCTCTCTCTGTTATCTGTGACGTCATATTTAGAATGGCTCCAGTCATGATGTAAGTAAAACATGGTGTGCTCATCTGCTCATCTGTGATCGTATTTACCAACGATGACGTCACTTTTTTCAATCAAATTCAAAGCATAGAATAATATGTATTTCCTTGAATTTGAATGAAAAAAGTGGCTCCGGTCAAACGATCACATAAGACACTTACGGCCGGTTTCACAAAACTTTGTACGTCAACAGTAATTTCTGTGACTGTTGATTAAGAAACCTTATTTTCGATAATTCATAAGTTGCTTCATTTCATAAACCAAAACCACTCCAGTAATCCGGACGCCTCAATAATCCGGGCAGGTACCGGAACGATATCTGCCCGGACTATGAAGTTATACTGTACAATCATGCAACATTTACCGATACAAATAGCCGGGCAGCACTGCTTGAATGTTTGCATGTAATGCCCTGGAAGCGGTATGGTAGTCGCTGCCGGGTCGCGACTGCCAGGCAGCTACACTGCCGAGGTCCGAATCGTACCTTTATATATGTTTTCGGTTAACACCTCTTAAACACCTTATAAAAAGCAATTTTTCGATATTCCTAACAGTTTTCGAGCAAAATTTAAATGAACATAATTGTTAATATGCATTTTCAGGGCACTCCATATAAGCGCATGGTATCCGACGTTATTGATAATTGAAATACAATATTTCTGAATCGTATATTCTGATAAATTTTTGTCTGAATGAAGAACCCTCAACGTAGATGAAGATGCAAAGAAAACAATTTTTTGCCAATATTTGGAAAAATGCCTCCCACCACGATTTTTTGACGACAAGTTGATTTTGCATTTTAAGGGTGTAGGGAATGTTACTAAGTGGTCCGTATATTTTGGCAATGAAGTTCACACGGGGTGACACGATAGAGCTCCTTTTGAGCCCTACTATTGAGGATGATATACTAGCACAGTCAGGGATACTGGATGGATAGATATATATTAGGTCATTATGGCTGGATGGACCGCCCTTTATTTCCATAATGTGCATCACCACCGACCCAATGGACCGCCACCTTAACGGTTGATTCTAACTTCCCAAAACTATCCCGTTCCGTCTATATGAAATATAATAGGGTTCAAATGAAAAATTAATGGATGTGTGCACACTATCCTTCCAGCTTACGATTCGTTTCCACGCCATTTTTGCATCAGACTTTACGCATATGGTAGGGATACGGATCGTTCATTTAAATTCAACCGTAAAAATTGCCGTTGAAATCTCATTTTCCTCAATCAGATATCTTGAAAAAAATGTTTTTTCGTATTAGAGTGATTACTGTGACACCAATCGTTGTATAAAATACGTGAATTTCAATAAAAGCCAACCGCGTTGTTCTCCGAAATGTACTGAAACGCGAAACTGTCTTTGTTATTTTAAAAGAAACAGATCAAGTCGTGGAAAATGATTTTTTAATTTAAGAAAAACCTATTAGTATAACATTTGATTATTCCAAATAATACAGGAATATTTCAAATCACTAAGCAACACCATGTTGATTAATCGGAACTTGCACAAAATCATTGTATACAATTTAATTATATATCATGTGATAATTTCAAAATGGTCATCCTTATGATGATAAATAATTTTATGAAATTGACCTTTTTATAGAATGAACTCAAATTTTTTTCTCGATAAAAATAAAAAAAATATATATATTATTAATTAAAATCATATATTATTTTATGAACAAAATTTTATGTAGATAAATATAAAATAACAATATGAAGTGTTTTGATAAGCTGATATCGAAAAGAGATCACTATAAAATGAAATTACACGAAAATTCGAATTCAGTGATGTTGGATTCATTAATATTATAACCTGCTGAAATGAAGATCATCATTAATTGGCATTATGGAATAGGCAGAAGAATCTTAGGAGCCAGTATGTGAATTTTTTTATAAACCAAGATAGTTTTATGGCAGTCAAATCAAAATGAAATCTGAACTTCCTGAACATTTCAGGAAATGTACTAGATTACTCCTAAAGAATGATTGATCTTTATTACAGAAGACCTATTAGAAATATTAACAATTGACATTAAAAAGAAGGCTTTGTTATTCTTTTTCCAAGAATTTCAAAGTTTAATTAACATTAAAATTTATTATTCAGATTGAAAGCATAGCTACAATGAATAGGATCAGAGAATAATCATAAGTTTGTTCATAAAAATGAAAATACATATGGGATATAAATCATGAGTTTCGATGAATAGCTCCTACGTCTTCCAAAAGTTTGGATTTTGCGATAGTCTCCTCTCAAAGTTTGTATACCAATTCTGAACAGAGGATAAAGGAACAAAGGTGGCAGTTGGATCAGGTACCATATTTCCTTGTGTCACCGAGTAACTCAAAATGAAGTTCATGAAATTCTCCAGCATTTTTTGAGCAAATGTTATGTTATGCTCAGGACCACTTGGAGAAGGTACTTCAGTTATATTCATGATAGGTTCTGAAACAGTTTCATGAATGATTATTTCTGAAGATAGAAGACCTCTGTATTTAATTTCACCTATTGATATTCCTATCTGGGCATTATGACAGATATTGCTCTGACCAAACATCGTGTTGGAGTAAGTATTCATTTCATGGAGCTTTTTCAGAGATGAAATTTTGAATATTGCAGATGGCTTTGAATTCGAGATGTGTCCTAAAATTTGCCAATTGGGTGGAGCGTTTGCATCTGGCCAGCTGAAGAACACTGAAAAAAAGTAAATGTAAATTGAATAATTCTTATCCAATAAGATATTTCACATGAATACAATAATTCAAATAATTTAATCTCAACCTTGTCCAGCAGTGCCTTCTGGAAAGGGGCTTACTCCTGTTAAAAACACAACTACATGATTAATACTGTCTGCATCTGGTATAGTTGTTAAAAATTGAGTGTGGCTTATGGGTTGAAATTCCGTCTGCACCTAAAAAGAAAACCAAGGTTGGCACAGTCTAATAATTCTATTTTCAAGGACTTTATTGTAAAGAAAACATTGTTAGTCTTCATTCCTTTTAGGAGACCAACAATATAACAGAAACTAGGTCTACATAAATGAATTACCAAGCGCCCAGAAACAATAACGCCGAACATCATTGATAATGTGTCTGTACCATAAAATAATTGAATATTATTCGGGATAATATCCTGCTAGTATCTTAACCTTCTTCTCAGCTCAAGTCAGAGTATCAGAAGAGAAAAAGTACACAGATTACTGAGAGTTTTCTGATTTGGTTTAGGGTTATGTTATGTTTAAGTTTGTTAGGTTAAGTCACAGAACAGAACAACGAGAAGTGCAACATGCCTTGCAAGATGTAAGTAAAACATGGTGTGCTCATCTGTGATCGTTTTGCCAATGATGACGTCATATTTTTCATTCAAATTCAAAGCACCGAATATATATTTCCTTGTATTTTAATCTTGCTGACGTCACTTTCTTTTCAGATGAGCACACCATGTTTTTTACATCATGCTGCCTTGTAAACAATGCGCAACATTTGTGACATTCCTCCTGTCATAAAACAATGATCTAATCAATAATCTAATAATACACATACATGATACAAATACATATCTGTATCTGTATCATGTACACATACATAATATATTATTAGATCATTGGATCTAATCATGATGTGGAAAACATGGTATGCTCATCTGAAAAATGAGTGGCGTCAGCAGGATTAAATTACAAAGAGTTGTATATTCTGTGCTTTGAATTAACATGCAAATTTAAAGCACAGAATATACAACTCTTTGTATTTTAATCTTGCTGACGTCACTCATTTTTCAGATGAGCACACCATGTTTTTTACATCATGGTAGGACATAAAAGTTCGAAGGTTCATACAGCATTTAATGAGGATAATTTGATAGAAACGTAAGAAAATATTAAATATGTATTCGAAAGAAAAAACTTTGAAATTTTTTTGAAAATTGTTTTAATGACACGATCATCATGAAATTCTGTACAAAGTTGTGTTTCAGCATCTTCAAACTAGATGCGAAGTTTCATCGTGACTGAATCAGTATATCTTGAGTTATACCGAAAAAAACAACAATATCGAGAAAAAAAACACGAAATTTCATATATTTTTTCCCAATATCTCCAAAAATAATTACCGAATTGAATTAAAATTTGGTATACTGCTATGGAATATGGAGCTCAGAGTTCATGCTGAATTTTTTTCAAATATGATGAACAGTTCGCGAAAAAAAACATTTTCGAAAAATTTCTTTTTTCAAATTTACTAATAGTATGATCCCTACAAAATTCCGTGAAAAGTTGAGCGTTGCTGTACTCCAACTAACTGCCAAGTCGCGATCCAATCGTTCCAGTAGTTTTTGGATTATCGCCAAAATAACGTCAAAACTTCAAAAGGCTCTAACTCCGAAACCCTTGGCAGATTATGCCCATTAACGAACTTAACCGTCGTATTTTGAAATGCAACCTACCCTGGAAGTTTCAGGTCGATAAGATCCTCCGTACTACCGTAATCGTGCATATGGACGGCCGGTCGGACAGAATAGATTTTGAGACCAACCTAGTCGTTCGAGACTATTTTCGGCTCAATCATCGAAAATTACAGATATTTGGACAAAACGATAGCACGCTCTGTTCCCCAGAACATGCGCACAAAAATGGCAGTGTTCTCCAGATGATCTCCAGCACAAATTATAGTATTGTATAAATAATGAGAAGGTACTCTTTGGTCTGCATCAGAGAAAAACCCAATGCGACAGAATGGCGACGTTTCGATATATTTAATATCTTCTTCAGGGCTCTACAATGAACGATATGAAAATTAGAAAGTGAATATGGTAAGAAACAGTATAATAACATTCTCCAGCAAAAAACCAACTGTTGAAAAACTCGGAGATGCAACAAGTTAAACAGAAAGTTGATTACAAATTTAGGACTAGAAAGGTCACAAATATAACGAACAAGGTATATTTAAAAATCATCAATACAAAAACAGAATAATTTTGAAACAATAGACGACTTCGGCCCAAGTTGCCAACCCACAATTTTCTTCACAAATTTACTATCAGTGGAGAACGAGAATTTCAGGATAAATTCCACATGATAAGGTTCGCGTTATTTATAAATATCCGTAAAAGATGCTTCAGCTCCTCAAACAAGATAATTCGTTCCAAACATAGGGTTTTGTTAAGATCATCTCTGATTGGCTGAAATTTCAGTTGGGATTCCTGATTTCATTGTTGGTGTGAAATTTATATTGGATACGTTCCGCAAATCAACTTGGTTATTTCGGTTGCTGGTTTTCCATTCCGTAAATATGAAATATTCGGTTGGTTCCTGAAAAAAAGATTAATTACGGAATTTGATTGATCAAAAAGCAATCTTTTCTGCCACCAGAACGACAGTCAATGTTCTATGATAACATATCCATAGCATAGAACAATCTTGGTTTATGATCCATAGAATATAGACGAGACAACAATCAAGAATGGAAAAACTTCTAGGTATGGTCTATGGTTCATAAGGTAAATAAAGATTGTATTATGCTATGGATATGTTACCATAAACATTGATTGTCGTTCTGGTGCATAGATTTAATGTGTCTATGTTCTGTTGTCAGAAATATTGCTTTTTCATCAATCAAATTCCGTATTTAACCTTTTTTTTTCAGGAACCAACCGAATATTTCATTTTTACAGAACGGAAAACCCGCAACCGAAATAACCAATTTGATTTTTGGAACGTATCCTTTATACACTTGACACTATCAACATGAAATCAGGAATCCCAACTTAAATTTCAACCTAACAAAAACCTATATTTGGAAGGAATCATCTTGTTTGAGGAGCCGAGGCATCTTTTCCGGATATTTATAAATAACGGAACCTTATCATGTCGAATTTGTTCTGAAATTCTCGTTTCCCAGTGATAGTAAATTTGTGAAGAAAATTGTGGGTTGGCAACTTGGGCCGAAGTCGTCTATTGAAATAACTTTGAAACATCGATTTCCATCGAAAAAAAAATAAATTATTACTCACACTGTCAGTTGGTCTTTTTTGTCACCTTATTAATTATAAAAAATTATAGTGACTCGTCTCCGACTAGGACATACAAACCTTCACATAGTTATCTTCTGAAGCATGAATCACCTCATCCGAGATGCGAACAATGCCGGCACCACAATGTGTTATCAGATTGCCCAAAATTCACGTACCACCTGAATGGTCTCCAGAATTACAATTGATTCGATGTCAAAAACAAACAAAAAATTTAATTTTTTTTTCCATTTTATTTTTGTTTCTATGAAGTTCCCCCCAGAATTCAACGTTTAATTCGAATATGCAAAAAATAATATCAGTTCATATAAGAAAAACAAAAGTTATGCCTTTTCCGGTTAAACCTGAAGTCATAGAGACACCTAATTCACCTCAGTAAAACTACAATCTGAAGTAGTATCAATCTGCAAAATCTCAATCCGATATCTTGTAAAATACAGAATTTTTTTCCGCTTTTGTTTTCAGGAATGAATGTGTTTGCGTTTCGTACAAATGTCTGTACTTCAAGAATTTTTTCAAATTATATGTTATTTGTCCGTTAACATGAAGAAAAGAAATTATTTCGCCATTTTCACAATCGACCAAAAAATAGTGATCCGATCGAATTGAAACTTAGTGTCTAGTTGATAAATGCCCACGTTAAAGATTGTACAAAAATTCGCGGGGAAAGTATCAGCAGAATTTTTTTCGAGAAAATTATAATTCACATAGAAATTCTTCCAGAATTTCGCGAGGACCATTTGATTAATACGTATAGGTACGTAAAACCTCCATATCGGTACTAATTTATATTATTTTGAATATTCTTCTTAGCAAAATGAAAGATGAGCTTGAATTCCGAAAAGATCGAAAAGGTACCTGCAGAAATATATTTTCATAGCCATAATCTCAACATACTCGTATTCTCATTCTTCAAAATCTCGTAATGAAATTTTATATGTGGAGACTATTCGATTGTTGAAAACAAAGGGTATAATTACCATGAGAATATGCAGACATTAATCCTCCTTGATATTTTTAAATTCTTCTCCATTACCACATCTAGAATCGTCCCTGAATGTCACCAGTAAGTGGGGGAGAGGATTTTGCAGATCCCCTCTTCTAGTTCTTCATGAGGCACATAATGAGCGGTAAGTCTCCTTTCAGTGATTGGTAAATATTGGTTAGTGAGTTAGTTGACGGTAAAAAAGTCGGTCAGGATGCGGTGTGAATTGTTTTTTATTGTATTGGCTGCTGCAGGTATGTTAGAAAAATTTCCTCTTCTTTTATGGGGTTTTCTCGAATAGAAGAATAATAAAGTTGTTTCAGCATTATACATATATTTTTTAAATAATATTTTTTTGAACAATATCACAAACATTATTCTGGTTTGATTTCAGAAATCTGAAAAGTTTTTTGATTTTGAATGCTTATTTTCTCATATTTGGATGATTTATTCCTGGATCAAAATTTTCAAATGATTATCCTCAAAGTTGATTATTTCAAAAAATTAGGAAAAAACCTATAGAAAATTGAATATGCGATGTACATGCTGAAAAAACTTTAGTATGAAAAAATGAAGATGCTATAAATTGATGTGCAGTAATTATATCAGAAACCAAAAAAAAATTATTTCAATTCATTCGTCTCTTTTTGTTCTTTTATTCTTCTTATTATGAGGTGAATATTTGGCCAAAATTTCATAGAATTTTCGATTGATGAAAATTATATGGAGGTGCTCTATAATGAGTGTAAGTCCTTAGGTTGCAGTTTTGCCCCGTGATTAGATTAATGTGCAGTTTCGGGATTATTCTAATTCATAGACATACCTATTACATGGATAAAATGTTTCAACTACCATAATCATATTGAAATATTGGCGGATAAAGTTATGCTAAAGATTTGAAAAACGCTCAAGACGTTTTAGACACCGTCCAACAATGTGATATCCTTGTCCTCGATTGCAATCACTTATATATCAAGAAAAATTGAGGAGGTTCAAGAAATATTTTTCTGGTAGTTACCTACATCTGAAACAATTTCACGTGTCCCTCAATGAAATAATGTAATTTCATGTTATCAAATTTCGGCTTGTGTATATTAGATAAAAGGCGAACGTACAGTGCAATAGAGAATTCATATTCAAATTTTCGAATGAAATTCGAGAACAAAATTGTAATTTTACTGAAATCCCCTGGTTATCTTTTTTCTTGAAGAGGGATGTTATTTTTGTAGTTCATCTGCATCTTTAAATCATCAAAATTATTGGTGTTATTGTGGAAATGAATTGAAAAAATATAAACTAAAAAATCAAAAACTAGTAGACAAAAATCAGTATGAACTACTTCAGTTCCTGTGTGAAAGAAAGAATGTACTTCACTTCAAAAGTACAAAAACTATGCTAGTTCTTGTACTCTTGAAATGTAGTGAAATAGGCTCTTGAATATGAAATTGAGAATTCTACAATAACGGCTTTATTGGTAACTTCAGATTTCCCCAATCGAATAACACCTGATTTCCTGTTACAAGTCCAAAACTTTCATCAGTGTTTATCATCTTACCGATCTGCTGTCATAATTGAATAGAATGTTATGTGTGGAAACTTGATCATACGTTCTATTTACCGTTATACCGAACCGATGAACTGAAAGATGAAAGTATTTGCAATTGTATAATACAATAGTTCATTTGAGTGAAAGTGTGCAGAAAGTCCCTCATATCCTATCCCAGTTGTTGAAATTGCAAACACGAATGAATCAAAAAATTATTCATGAGTTTCATCTTCTGTAAATTCAGCTTACTAATGAGACAGAAAATATATTTATTTACTTGTCAATTCCTTGAAATTGTACTTTTCGATGCCGGCAATGGATAATAATGAATTTTTGGAAGAACGAAGACTATTTCAATAATTAACTCAATGCAGTCTAAATTCTTCATACTATTTCCTATTTCTTGTTCAATGTTTGTAGACCATCAAAGAATTTCTCATCGTTATTGGTAACTCTGAATCTGCTTACTGCGGAACTCTGGAGGTCTCTGAGGTATGCTCCAGGTAAATTGGGTGGTATTGCATTTTCATAATCGCCTATTACTTAAATGAATGATGAAATCTCGCAAAAACTTGAGATTTTATGTAGAAAAATCTAACTGTTCCCCTTTGAATGTCGTACCCTGTATATTTCAGATATATAAATGCATTACAAAAACAACTATAATTGACAAAGATCTTTGCCTCGAAGGAGCCTATGATCAATTTAATTATCAAAAGATAGCGTATCAGCATAGAATATGAAAATCTAGGAGGGCACTGACGTTAGGTCAGGGGCCTTATTCTGGAAATCCGATGGTATAGAACGTTCTCTATGGCACAATCTCCCGTTCGACCTTCCTCCCATTTGTCAAAACGTCAATTCCGTATTCTTGAACATCAAGAAGCGCTATTCATGAATTCTGGGAAGAGAACAATCGTGGAAAAATTGGCGTTTTGACACCGTTGGCAAGGAAACGCAAGCATTTATGATGGAACGTTTATACCATCGAAGTCAAGATGGGGAGCAGTCCGAATGAGCGGTCATAGACGAACAATTATGCCAAATGTTCTAACCAATCTAACCAATCAAAAACAAGTATTTTCGACAGACTTGAAGCTAACTTCATTCATGTAGCCAACTTTATGTATAATGCATCGACATAGCCTATATTTCTGTGATATGTTGTCATAATTCAAATTTGAAATCATATAGTTGTCATAAGAGTTGGGAGCGTATTTCGGAAAATTGTAAAATGGATCATTTTGGAAAAAAAGATCACTTCCAATCAACTATAAACAGAAGGGGCTGCTCACCGACTACATTACACGAAAACCTGAAATGTACATAGGTCGGTTAAATTCAGATTCTACAAGGGAGGATATGAAAAAAACTGGAAGGAAATCACAGTGTTCCGAGTTGTGCTTTAGTTAATCTAAACATTTTGATAAATGTTGGATCAAATAGATCAAAAGGGTTCCATTCAGAAAGCACATGGACACCTATTTGGTATTGTTGTTCTGCATCTTTCACATCTTCATTCAGTATAATTGCACTCGCCATGTCCATCTTCGAGTAAAAACAGAAATCTTGTAGTGAAAGGTAATTGAGATTGTTAAGACTTGATGCCAAATAGATCAAAATTGTCAAATACCCGAAACATAATTAGCGTCCTCTATGTATCGTTTATCACAAATCGTAAGAGATACATCGCTCGCTCTCCGTAAAGCACTCATTCATTTCAAGAATACCGTTTCCCTGAAAAACTCGTAGGCACGCCCCCTTTCGATCAATCGTTTTCTTCCCCGGTTTCAAGAATAGGTGCCCAGGAGGTTTAACGCGCTCGTTCAAATTCCAAATAATCGACACGAAATTTTGCACCTAGTTACGTGTTCCTATTTTTCACCTGATAACGAAGTTTCAATCTGATTGCATCTGTACTTCTTGAGATATTGCGGAAATAACATTAAAATTCCAAAGTATAACAAAATTTGGCATATGTTTCCTCGGAAAATAAATTTCAGATCGAATTTAAATTTGGAACATTGTTGTTGAATACGGATTCAGAGGTATGTGCTAAATTTCGTTGAAATCTAATCAATATTTTCGGAGAAAAATGACTTTTTTATCAAAAATTTGTTTGAAATGACTGGATCCACAAAAAATTTTGCGTTACGTTGCTCGTGGGTATTCTAAAATTGTTCACAAAGTTTCAATCTGATCGATTCAGTACTTCATGAGATATCCAGGAATTTACCTCAAAATCTCATATGAGCCTAACTCCGAAATTATTTGACCGATTCCACCAATTAACGAAATTAACCGAGATATTTGGACTGCAAACCTAATTTGACAATTTCGAGTCTCTAGGTCCTTTCCCTCGAAAGTTAGATCATCTTTGATTGGCTGAAATTTAAGTTGGGATTCCTGATTTCATGTTAATAGTGTCAAATTTATATAGAATATGTTCCGCAAATCAACTTGGTAATTTCGGTTGCCGGTTTTCCATTCCGTAAATATGAAATATTCGGTTGGTTCCTGAAAAGAAGGTTAATTACGGAATTGGATTGATGAAAAAACGTTCTTTCTGTCACCAGAAAGACAGTCAATGTTCTATGGTAACATATCCATAGCATAGAAAAATCTTCATTT
This sequence comes from Myrrha octodecimguttata, assembly GCA_958510865.1. NCBI lineage: Eukaryota > Metazoa > Arthropoda > Insecta > Coleoptera > Coccinellidae > Myrrha > Myrrha octodecimguttata. The sequence continues at coordinate 8,957,192 of OY294063.1, forward strand.
GCTTTATGATCAATAAACAATAGAAGAGACAACAATCAACAATGGAAAAATTACTAGGTATGGTCTATGGATCATAAGGTAAATTAAAATTGTTCTATGCTATGAATATGTTACCATAAAGCTACCTTTTGTGCGAGGGAGATTCGGGTATTTGGGTAATCGAAGATTCTTCCCTATTGGCCGAATATGATCACGTGATCGTCGTCAGCCATTGATTGTCGTTCTGGTACAAAGACTTAATATGTCTATGTTCTGGTGACAGAAAGATTGCTTTTTCATCAAGCAAATTCAGTTATAAACCTTTTTTTCAGGAACCAACCGAATATTTCATATTTACGGAATGGAAAACCGGCAACCGAAATAACCAAGTTGATTTGCGGAACATATCCTATATAAATTTGACACTATTAACATGAAATCAGGAATCCCAACTTAAATTTCAGCCAATCAAAGATGATCTTAACAAAACCCTATATTTGGAAGGAATTATCTTGTTTGAAGAGCCGAGGCATCTTTAACGGATATTTACAAATAATGCGAACCTTATCATGTCGAATTATTCCTGAAATTCCCGTTCCCCAGTTATAGTAAATTTGTGAAGTAAATTGTGGGTTGGCAACTTGGACCGAAGTCGTCTATTGAATTTGATCACGGATTCTTCTTCAGGGTGTTAAACCCAATCTTTCAAGAGCCTAGGACTCGCCATCGAAAGGCCTCGAGTTCAAATGCAGACTAGTAAAAAAAAGTACGGGAATGCCATTTTTTGTTTGGTCAAAAATTAATAGTTCTATGTCTAGGGTGAGATTCTGAGGGGTCTCCTCGAAATGTAGGTCCAAATACAAAAAGTTATCCTCCAACTGGAGCATATTTGTTAACTGTCACATCGTAACTCGCTTAACTCTTCTCTTCAAATACTGAAATTTGCACGTAAGTGATCAGTTTCAGGAATGATACTACAATAAGCTCCACAAAGGCAATAACTGAAAAATTTGGAAATTTCTTCAAGGAAATTCATTTCTCAGGCATTATATGTAAAATAGATTTATATGTAGAATACATTTCTTAACGTAAGCATTAAATTAAAACATATTCTACTTTAGCGAAATTGAGAAAATGTAAATTCGGATGGCTCTTACTCCTAAACCATTCGTCGGATTTTGCCCATCAACAAAATGAGTAGACGACTTCTACAACTTGCGGAAATGTTCAAAAGCGCGCTTTTAAGTCGATTTACACCTCTGGAAAAATGAGAAGATTTTATCTCGAAATCGACCTATCAAGTTGCAAAATTACTGTATTCTTTGAGTTTCTTCTGTAACTTATTGTGTTCACGGTCTCCTGTCAGACTCAACGCGTTGGGCGGGGTCATTATGTAAATGGATGGCTTCCTGTATATGAAATAAGAACAAACGCTTATCTATGTTTGTTGATTTTTTCAATTTATTTATTGCTGTTTTCAATTCATTGGAGGAGTACCCATCAAATAAATTAATGCCGAGAAATTTCGAAAGAGAAATTTCTGAATGTCACCGCATGCCCATCCCTTCTTCCATAAAGTTCATGAGAAATTCCAAGACCAAGCAGAGCATACGATAATAACTCAATGAACTGAATAGGAACACTGAGTTCACGAGAACATTCTGTGAAGGAAGGTAAGCGTAAATTATAGTTTCGCAAGGTTACTAATACTTTCTCTCCTGCTCTTCTGAGGAACTTGAGCTCCTCAGAAAAACATCGTCGAGTATTTCGCAAAAACTGTTCAAATTTCTGATTGAGCTGTAGATTTTTTCGGTCTTGTAGTCAGTTTAACTACGATTAGCATCAGTTCACTTAACAAAGATAGGAATTGGTCAATGGAGAAGAAAAAGCTCCAGCAATAATAAACAAAGATGATCAGCTCTGATCAAGGTGAAATATTTGTTGATTTATCAACAGACATTGATCCTTGGGATTATATTAGTTTATCAGTTCACTTATCTTCTACCACACTATTTGGTGTTAGCACGTTTCAGGGAATTTTGGTCATCAGAAAAATGCTCTTATGAAACAACCTTTTGAAAAATTTCAGAAAAGAGGTTTTACTAGCAAGTTGAAATTCGTGGGCGACAAATATTTTTGAAATTTAATTTTCTAGACTGTTTTACTGACACGATCTTGCTTATAATTGTACATTCTACAACATTGCATCAAATTGCAGTTCATACAAAGTTTTTGAAATTTTCAGGTTATTCACTCAATATCTCAAGAATAACTGATGGGCTTAGATTTAGTTTTCGTACTTAGTTGTAGAATACCAAGCGACTTTATCTTTATTGTTTTTATTAAATTTCCTAATGAGTTTCTAGTCTTGAATGAAATATGGTAATTATTATTTTTCTTTAGATATCTTGCTATTTTTTCAGATTTATGTCCGATGTATGAAAGGGAAATATATTTATTATTTTGTGAAATTGTTGGATATACAAGTGAAATAGATTTTTTCAGTTGCATTCGATTAAGTAGTTTGTTAATGACGAATGGATTGAAACCATTGTTAAGTGCAATCTGCTTTATTGTATTTAGATCTATATCAAAGTTCTCATGTGTCATGGGTATGTTGATCAATCTAAAAATCATGCTATTATAAGCTGCCAGTTTTTGAGCATATGGGTGGTTAGAGGAGGAATGAATTGTGAGATCTGTGTATGTTGGTTTTCGAAAAATTGAAAAATCATGTTTATTATTAATTTTCTTGACTTAAAAATCACGAAAATTAATAATAAACATGATTTTTCAATTTTTCGAAAACCAACTCACCTCCTCACATATGAGGAGGAACAAAATAATAGTATTAATTTTCTTGACTTAAAAATCACGAAAATTAATAATAAACATGATTTTTCAATTTTTCGAAAACCAACTCACCTCCTCACATATGAGGAGGAACAAAATAATAGTATTAATTTTCTTGACTTAAAAATCACGAAAATTAATAATAAACATGATTTTTCAATTTTTCTAAAACCAACATACACAGATCTCACAATTCATTCCTCCTCTAACCACCCATATGCTCAAAAACTGGCAGCTTATAATAGCATGATTTTTAGATTGATCAACATACCCATGACACATGAGAACTTTGATATAGATCTAAATACAATAAAGCAGATTGCACTTAACAATGGTTTCAATCCATTCGTCATTAACAAACTACTTAATCGAATGCAACTGAAAAAATCTATTTCACTTGTATATCCAACAATTTCACAAAATAATAAATATATTTCCCTTTCATACATCGGACATAAATCTGAAAAAATAGCAAGATATCTAAAGAAAAATAATAATTACCATATTTCATTCAAGACTAGAAACTCATTAGGAAATTTAATAAAAAACAATAAAGATAAAGTCGCTAAAGATAGAAAGTCTGGAGTCTATAAGTTGAACTGCGGTACTTGCCCATATGTATACGTTGGTCAAACGGGAAGATCATTTGGGACTAGGATAGGAGAACACCAGAAAGCATACGTAAACGAAGCTCCTAATTCAACATATGCAAAACATTCGTTGGAGACTGGTCATGATTTAGACAGCAATTTCGAAATTTTGCACGTGGAAAATAAGAACCTAAAATTGAACTTCCTGGAAGCAATGGAGATAAATAGGTACAATAAAAAACAGATTCTTCTCAACGACCAAAAGGACCTGAATAAATCTCCCTTACTCAACCTTTTTTGAAACCCAGGAATTCCCATAATTTCTTGTATTTCGCACCATATTTTTTTCAACTATTTAAAGAACTGTATCCCAAAAATGTAGTCAGTTACCATACTCACCTGATGAAGTCATGTTATCATGACGAAACAATTGTTGTGAAAATAAATATATAAAGCGGAAATAAGTTATTTTACTTTTTAATCAGCCTTGTAATATTCTGGGTAGTATTAAGGAGTGAGTTTCAAATGAGTGAATGCGAACTCATAAAAAAAACTCAAGAAGTAGGGTTATTTTCTTCTTCCTTGTAGCTCTAAAGTCACAAAAAACAGTGTTGTCAGCTCTAAAAGCACCGATTATGGAAGTCCATGATAGCAATATTGCTATGACAGAATTCATAACAAACATTGCTATAACACTCGGAACAGAATACGTAACATCATAGCCATATTGCTATAAATAAGTAGGATAGCAATATGACTAGAATAGCAAGGTTCATAGCAATACGCAAACAGAATTGACCTGAATATCATTGAAGCACATCAAAAGATGTTCAAACGGTGGAGATGCACTCTATACCTTAGAATATCCATATTATCTATCCTTCAATGTTGCATAATGGCCGGGTTATCAAAACACCGGTTGCCCAATAAAAAATTAATAACGTGAGCAAATCTAGAATTTTGAACCAGACATTCAATCAATCTTTCTTATTCAATCGATTCGATCCTAATAGCGATATCAAGTTCTTGAGAGTATTTCCCTAGGCTACGCCTCTGGTACCTTCTGATATTTCATGTATTCCAGTGATACGATTATTAATTCCAAGATAAACTGTAGAAAGCATCCAGTGAAAGTGAATAGACTGGCAGCATTTTCTCGTACTTGGTCAATTCCTTCAAGATAGCTATTGGCGATAGTAAAACAGAATGTAGGTGTAGAGTGCAATTCGGCATGTCTTATTCTTACTCTTGCGAAGCACGGTCCGAATATAGAATTGAACTCAAACAACGGAGAAACTCATATTTCGATAGCTCTTCCATTATCAAATATGATTTAACGGACGGATTCTGTTACACAATTATTCAGGTTGGGTAATGTTGAATCACCAGATAATACTGCAAGTTGCGATGCAATATTTGTTCGAAGATTGGGTCATTTTCTTCTTGGAAATTGACCCAAGAGTCTTGTAATAAAGTCCTCTCAAAAGGAAGAAACGATAACTCATTCCAGTAGTACAGGTATACTTCATTCACTCTTATAAAGTATCCCGGTTGGCCATGATTTAGGTCTATCATGTTTTTGTAACTAAAACCAAGGCAGGTTGGCTCTCCTGAAATATCGACAATGTCGAAATAATTCGACGCGAGGTAGCCATTTTCTACTCTCTTTCAATAACAAATAACAATTCAGCTTCAGCCATAATAATCTAATAAATTAACATTTCGCTTTGATTGTATTGTATTGAGCCTTAAGTAGGTAGTCATGTTTGAATTGAACAAACGAATAATTTCAAAAGTTATATATTTCGTGGAATTGTTTCGATAGGAAGTAGTACATTGAAAATGAACTTGGTATATCCTATGTTGGCAGAACATTGAATTTTTATGCACGTAAATAACATGAATTATACAATATCTCATTCAATGCTATTTTTTCTAATATTTTAGGAATTGCTTTTTTCTGGGAATTGAATATTTGAGTTGACTTCAAAGTATGTCCATAAAACATAATTCCTTATCTTGCTTTTGACTCGAATACTGCATGATAGGTAGATTTCATGGAGAATTTATCCAGATATCTTGTCATTACACCCAAAGATAACATACTGAAGCTACGCTGCATCCCAGTTTAGAAATATGTTGATCCCAATCCAGTGTATGTATCATTCACGTAGATTCCCAAGACCTTTGTAAATGGAGTTAGTTATTTTGAGGTTAACTGTGACACAGGTTTCGAAGTACTACTACATTTTCATACTGTAATATTTCAAGTTGTACAACAAGGTATTTAAATGACTTCTGTAGGCTTATTTCTTGAGAATTTAGAAAAGTAGCTAGGGAATTCGAAGTAACGGACTATTCTATCCATCATTTTTCAGTGAAATTCCAAAACACTCGATTCTTGATTTCCGTACAAGAAAAAAGCATTACTGAATCTTCCAACCATGTTTACATACGTGAAATAAATTCAATATTAACAGAGAAAAAAGTTTCTTCAACATTCGCCAGGTCTTTGAAATTATTGAATTCACATAATATTTTCTCAAATTCATTACTAACCAAATATAGATTGACATTTTGAAAAATAAGTAATTACTACGACCTCTTTGTAGAGAGGACAACTTTGTGTAGTTATCTGACAGGAAAATGACTATAACCTAACATTTTCAAAATATACACGGTGAAATCTGTCAGGATGTCATGGCAAACCGGGATACTTTATAAAAGTGAATGGAGTATATTAAATGAACACTGTTTTGATCTGAATTTGAATTGCTGAATTCTTTCAATAATACTCTTAGTTCAATGCATTCCGCTTCTTCATAACATTTCTACGTCAGATTATCCTATTTCCGTGAACTTTTTTGGGTGTGCTATCGTTTTGTTGAAATGTCTATAATTTCATAATTTTGAGTCGAAAATGGTCTCAACCAGGTGGGACTCGGTGACGACGAATCCTGTGTTTAAATCGATTCTGTTCGTCCAACCGGCCGGCCGTAAGCACGATTATGTGAGAACGAAGAACCCTATCGTCTTGAAGCTTTCAGGGTAGATTGCATTCCAAAATGGGACAGTTGAATTCGTGAATGAGCTAGATCGGCCAAACATCTTCGAAGTTATAGTCATTTGAAATGTTGAGATTATATCTCGAACTATTGAAGCGATCGGATTGAAACTTGGCGGTTTGTTGGAGCATGAGAGCAGCAACTTATTGCAAAATCTTATTGGGATCGTATAATTAGTATAGTATAACGAAAAATCTTTTTCCCAACTTTTTCCAGAAAAAATTTTGTTTCAAATATTATTGATCAAATGTAGAAAAAAAATTGCACACACCTGAAACTTTTCACTTCAGAACAAAGTATTGAATTTTGATCCGTTCCCAACTTCCGAAGATATTGGAAAAAGTATGTAAAATTTCAACGATTTTTACTCGTTATCGTCGTTTCCGGAACAATTAAAAAAATACTGATACAAATGAGGAAACAAGTTCAAAAATTTTTCTTCAAAATTCCATATTCTGCGACCTTCCAATCATAATATGCTCACGAAATTCCCCATGAACCTTCCAGCTATCATTTTCATTTTTCAGTACCATACAATCTATATTTTTGGAAATAGTGGAAGAACGAAGTTTGAATGAGTGTGTATATTCAGTTTGGTTTAAAGCTTCGGGCTGAAGTTTATTCAATATAAAAATATTCAATGCAAGAAATTTTTTACGAATGGTTCATTCTACTATGAAAATGAAGATGTATTAATTTGAAATATCTTGTATAAACAGATTTGTGAATTACTCTTCTCAATGAGAGAATCGTGAATCTATCTATTTGTATGAAATAATTTGCTGTTGTTGTACCCTCATTTTCTGATAGCCATGGTTTGTCGGACATCACTCATTAGAGGTGTGAGTGGAATGAAATGTCAGTAAGAAGTTACAATTTGGCAATCGATATTGAATGGAGATCCGAATATAAGATAAAAACAAGGAGTCGAAACTAGCTCTATGATGATAACTGCATCGTGTAATATAAAATCGTAAAATAATAAATAATACGATATAAAATAATTGGAATAATTTGAAATATTGTAGGGTAGAAAAAAATATCCTCACCCAAACAAGATTTGTACTTTGGGGTTATAGTAGCAAAAAATAGATGGGGGTTGGTTCACTGCGCTTGCAATGAAAGGAAAATTCGAATATTTTATTATATACAGGGTGATTCCGGAGGAGACCGTCAGATTTTGGGATAAGTTTACACAAGTCAAGACAGTCTCGAAACAATGTTTAGTTTATGGTTGGGGGTCTCTATTGAGAATATACTGGGTGATTTGTCCGATTCGACCGATTTTACTTTTATTGATAACTTTGGTATGGCTTATTCGATTGTAATGAAATTTTCAGCGTAGTACAATAGTGTTGAACACATTCACTGATTTCAATTAATTTCAATATAAGCGGTTGTTATTGTGATAAATCCAGATTAATTGTGCAGGTACAAAAACAACCTGTACATAAAATTTCCTAAACTACGCTATCTGTTTATGATTGTTCTATGATAAGTCATTATTTGAGAGTTTCTAATTTTTTTGGCATACCTCTAGTTTTCTGAGAAAATTTCATCAAAAAAGACAATGTCGAAATTTCGCTCCATCGATAACTTTGGTATGGCTCATTCAATTTTGATGAAATTTGCAGTATAGAACAATCTGAACGAGTACATTCAATAATCGCAAAAGTCTCTCAAAATACAGTGTTATAATTGTGATAATTTCAGAATTTCAGATTAATTGTGCAGTTGAAAAAAAAACACCCTGCACATTGCTTTTCCAAAAGTTTCTTATTCGTTTCAGATTCTACACTAATATGTCATCATGCAGAGGTTTTTAATTACTTTGGCACACCTCCGGTTTTCCTAGAAAACATTTTTAAAGAAGAGCATGTTCGAAATTTGGCTCACAAGCAGTGAGAGTATTCCGCACTAGGTAGAAAAGCTGTATTGTCCAAGGATGCAAAGCAATTCTTAAGTTCTGAAATATTCTTTTCAAATTCCAAATTCATATTTAATTGCTTATATTTTGTATGAAATCATCCAATTCAGATTATATTTAGAATTTGAAAAAAATATTTTAGAAGTGACGAACAACTTTGCATCCTTGGAATATACAGCTTTCCTACCTAGTGCGGAATACTCTCACTGCTTGTGAGCCAAATTTCGATACTGCTCTTCTTCAAAAATGTTTACTAGGAAAACCGGAGGTGTGCCAAAGAAATCAAAAACCACTGGGTTATGACATATTATTGTAGAATCTGCAACGAATAAGAAAGTTTCGGAAAAGCAATGTTCAGGGTGTTTTTTTTCAACTGCACAATTAATCTGAAACTCTGAAATTATCACAATTACAACACTGTATTATAAGAGACTGTTGCGATTATTTGATGTACTCATTCAGATTGTTCTACACTGCAAATTTCATCAAAATTGAATGAGCCATACCAAACTTATCAATGAAAGTAGAATCGATTGGAGCGAAATTTCGACATAATCATGTTTGAAAAAATTTTCTCGGAAAACTAGAAGTGTGTCAAAAAAATTAGAGAATCTCAAATGATGACTGATTGTAGTACAATCGTAAACAGATAGCATAGTTTAGGAAACGCTATGTACAGGGTGTTTTTTCAACCTGCACAATTAATCTGGATTTATCACAATAACAACCGCTTATTTTGAAAAAAAAATTGAAATCAATGAATATGTTCAACACTATTGTACTACGTTGAAAATTTCATTGGAATCGAATAAGCCATACCAAAGTAATCAATAAAAGTAAAATCGGTCCAATCGGACAAATCACCCTGTATATTCTCAACAGAGACCACCCCAACCATAAACCAAACAGTGTTCCGAGACTGTCTTGACTAGTGTAAACTTATCCCAAAATCTGACGGTCTCTTCCGGAATCACCCTGTATAGATATATGATATATCTATTTTAGCCATTTAAAATATCGCGTATATCTTTATTGGAAATTTCATCTTTCTACACGTAAAATAAATATCGGAAAATATTTTAACTGGGCCTATGATTGATGCATTTTCGATCAACCGTTTGTATCAGTCGAGAGTAGACTTAGATCATTCCTTCTATGCATTTTCATATTAAAATTCATCAATTCAACCAGTTTGCCATCATGTGAAAAAATAAGTGGTCCTTCCATGGTGCCTTCTGGTGGAACCATCGGATTTAAGCGATGTCATGGGAATAGGAACATACCCTGTAAGAATTTCATAATAATGAAAATATCTGGACGTTAGTTATGAATGAATATGTGGGAGTTTATTTATTAATTTCCCACTGAATATTCATAAATTAGTATTCGATGAAGGATCTCTTACATAACTGTCTAATGACATCAAAGGTTACCTATTTGGTATTCAGAGACATATTTCCACACGACAACGACTAACAGACAACCGAAGGCTATGAGGCATTGAAGAAAATGATAGTCGTATAGAGAACTTCTATTTATACTTCCTGGCTACAGATTGCCTGGTTAATATGACGGATAATTTTCCGAACCGAGAGAGCATTGGAATTATTTTCAAAATAGGATAAAAATAGTACTTTCTATTTTTAAAAATTTTTAAAAATGGATGCAAATTAATTCAATGATTCATTATGGAGAAACTGTTCATATGATAATAGTCTATGATCAGGTTAACGATAGTGGATAAAAAGGTACTCAATATAAAAAAGTATTAAAAAAAAACTGACTACAATGAATATATTCCCTTGAAAATTTTCACTATGGAATTGTATCAATAGATGTCATATCTTGATATCGAAAGATCAACTGAACTCATTTTTCCTTGAAATAGGTTGGGAATACCTTCTCTCAAATGTATAGCTAGAAAATAATAATGAGAAGCTTACTTTCATTCTAGCGATTTTTATTGTATTCAGTAAAAGGAATACAAAAAGACAAGGACCAACAGAAATAAGGAAACGTCGAGATATATAATATTCGAATTCGAAATCATAGTAAACCAGGCGAATTTCAAAAATAATAATATGTTATATGGTATTAGGGTGTCTTGCGGAAATGAATCTATAGGTCATTGTCCTCTTTTATATCTTTATATAGAAACGAACTTATATAATTGATTTCTAAACCAGCTCTGTACTCAGACTCCATATTTAGTATGCCATAATCGCATAAGGTTCGTGTTACATCCGTGTGTTTAAAAATCTAGCAAGAAATGCCTGAACTCCTTGGAGATTTTTTCGGTAATCGAAAATAAAACAAGGAACTGACCAACATAAATATTATTAATATATTAATATTTTCAAAATGTGGAGGTTTTTCAGTAGACAGTTCACAGAAAATTAAAATATCACTTTCATTTTTCGATGAATTTGAATAGACCTAAAGGAAATTCCAATCAATACATTGAATAATAATAGTAAAATATTGATGACATCATTTGTGAAAACAAACGGACCCAAATGTACTGATCAAAAGTGAGAAGTTTTCCCATGTTACATTTTGAGTTCATTATTATAGAAGTGTGAAATATCACGACTTTCTCTGAATTCTTATTTGGATATTTATGACCACTAATTGAAAGGTTCAAAATGTAATGAAGAGTTCTACAAAATTATTTATATTGCGACTGTGAATTAAGTGATCATACTGAGTGCGAAACTTTCATTATTCATAGGAATATTCGCAGTAATTATGAGAACATATCCCGAACATTACCAACTGCAGTCGTAAAATAAAGCAATTAATCAGATGATACCTACTATTTTAATTACCATGTATCCATCGCGTTAATGCTCAATATATGAACTATAAAACTTTTTTTATTGATAATTCACTGAGTTTGTTGGCCTTATGTAGGGAGATTCCAACAGTGGGGTAAGCGCGAAACTGAGATGATGATTACGGATAATATATTCATGATCAAAATTATCACCCTATATTCATAGTGTTTCGTAATTGCATCAAGTAAAAAGAAATATCAGAGACTATATTTCTTCAAATCTGGGAATCAGGATGTTGAAGTTTTTTTATAGCATCCTTAATTTTCTATATTCATAGCTGGTCCTTTTCGAAAAGCTTTAAGATTAAAATCTTTCAACATATTCATTCTTCAGTGTGATTCATTTTTCTGGAGAAGTGTTTTTCTTAGTTAATATCGAACAATTTCCTGTATGCGTGCTTCCAAAAATAATGTTGAACAATTCCCTCTAAGTCCTCAGAAAAATCTGAATTCTCTTCTGCTTATTTGTGTTCATGGTGAACATTATTAATTGAATAGTTTTTATTTTAGTTTTTTTTTTCATCAGTGAATACAGAGTATTGTTGGAGAAGTTTTTCAAGAAAATGGTAGCACATATAAAAATGTGCAATTGTAAATCTTGAAGTATTATATATTTGCCAAATTTTAGTCTATATATTATCTTGGAAATGCCTAAAAAGAACTGCAACATTTTTATATCGAAAACGGAGCTTTTGGGGATTCTTGGTCATGGACCTTGATTCTTGATAACATCCAAGTTATAACCACTGTCTGCACCTTTCATATTTATATTGCACTAAGATTTATTACGATTTTTACTCGAATGCTTGTTTAGATCCATATTCACGCTCAAAATGAAGTACCTATTTCAGTTATTCCCCTCCAAATTTTACATTTATCATAGATTGGGCATGCATTCAGGTACTGGTCCTTCCAAAGTGAGTGTTAGATTTCAGCTCAATCCGATATGTACTTCCAAGGTGTACTGTAAGGGTTACCTCATAGAATATTTTTTTGTTGATTCAACTGGAATGTTATTCCCAATATTTGCACGATTGTGGATTCTATTGAGTGAAAATCTAGAAGTTCCTTGTGCGGTAACGTCTTGAAGATGCGTGTGAGATTTCAGCGAAGTAGTAATCTATACGAGATATTGAATTCAGAAAACATTTGCAGAAATATTTGGTTCACTTCTGAAAAAAAATTTCAAAAAGCACTGCCGTGAAGGCAGCAACTTTTGCGCGCATGTTCAATGTAGATGACCGCTTCAGCAACGAATTTGAACATGCACGCAAAAGCTGCTGCCTTCACGGCAGTGCTTTTTGAAATTTTTACTGATAAATTACTGGATTTCAATTCGATCAAATCTGTATTTTTGGAAATATTGGAAAAATAAAATTTTGAATGGGCATATCTACGGAATCATTGGGCGGATTTTACCCATTCACGAATTCGACCTTCGTAATTAACCCCAAACTTACTCTACAAATATCGAGTTTCTAAGTCGTTTCTTTCGGAAGTTATTGAGTTTACGGTCAGCCTAACGGCCGACTGCGTAAACACAATAACTTAGAAACTCGTTATTTGTAGAGAAGGTTTGGACCTTAATTACGAAGGCCGAATTCGTGAATTGGTAAACTCCTCCCAATGATTCCGTAGATATACCAAATCAAAATTTTATTTTTCCAATATTTCCAAAAATACAGATCAGATCGAATTGAAATCCAGTACTTCATCGAAAAATAACAGTTCGAAGTTTCATACAGAATTTAATGAGGATGATATGATAAGAAAATCATAGACATTTTTCTTCAGATTGTTCTAACGACACGATTATCACGAAATTTCGCATAAAGTTGTCTTTCAGCATCTCAAAACTAGCTGTGAAGTTTTATCAGGACTGAATCAGTGTTTCTCGAGTTACTGAAAAAATCAACGATATCGATAGTTGATAGTTGGTAAGGGGTTACGTTCCACTGCGACCTTAAGGTCTATTGTGCCCCCTTGTCAGAGCTGTTTTCGCAACCTACAGCTCGCCCTCCAGCTCAAGAGCTCTGATGAATTCTAATATCTGTGAGGACTTCAAGGAGGCTAAGTTCTCATTCCTCCTATAATGCTCCTGTCCAAGGTATCTTTTGCGCAGGCTCTATCTTTTGCGCAGGCTCAACGATATCGATGAATGGTTTCCAGAAAAAAAAATTTTTTGGAAAAACAAAATTCTTTTTTGAATTTATTGACTATATGATCCTGACAAAATTTGGCTCAAAGTTGCGCGTCGTTATACTCCACCTAACTGCCAAGTTTGAATCCAATCGCTCAAGTAGTAAATAACTTCAAAACTTCAAGTGGCTATAACTCCGAAACTATTCGACCGATTTGGCCCATTAACGAATTTGACCGCGGCATTCTAATGCGCAACTTATCCTGAAAGTTTCAAGTTGCTAGCTTGCTTCTGTCGACAGTTATTGTGTCTACGGCCGGACGGCCGGCCGGACAGAATCGATTTTGACACCGGATTCGTCATCAGTGAGTCCAACCTAGTCGATTGAGATCATTTTCGGCTTAATCATCCAAAATTACAGACATTTGGACAGATTCGATTCATATGGAGAAGGTTTGGACCATAGTTACGAAGGCCAAATGCATGACTCGTAACATATCTTCGAAAATTCCACAGATATATCCTATCAAAACTCTATATTCCCAATTATTCCGGAAATACAGTCGTGTATAATTTCGTGAGGTTTAAGAGATTAGAATATAACAAAATATGAAATAAATTTTAATTTTCTTGAATTTGTTCTAATTATGCTCACCAAGTTTCATCAGGATTGAATCAGCATTTTTCTTTAGGTATTTTGGATCAACCTGAGATTTGCTACAATCTTGTTGGATAACATTTTTTGCAAGAAATTTTTTCGTATACGATTCTCCTGAAAGTTTGAATAAAGTTACCCACCTGTTTTCTAGAACTTGCTGTAACTTAATCTGATCGCGTTAGTACTTATTGGTATATTGAGGAAATGAACCGAACGACGAATATTCCTTCAGTCAACATATGTATATTCCACCTTGATCTGAGCTTGTGGGGTCCAAAGAGTTCGTGCGCTGTAGTTTCACGGATTTACCTCTTATGGAAACGACTCACTTCGTTCTGAGACAGAAAAAGTTCTGGGTACTTTCATCCTGTTGGATGACAGCTTTGTGAATAAAATTTACTTATAGTGGCATTTCAAAAAAACGAATCCAAACCGTCGAGATGTTATACTATTATTGTGGACTATGAGGAACTATATTCAGTTTAAGATTTTATATTTTTAGTAGTAGTACTTGACCAAGGATTCGGAAATACTCCAATCTGATTTTGGTTAAAATCTTGAAGTATGAAAAGTTTATATATCGTATATGCATGATTCTATACAGTATAAAACTGTTTTCTATGTGCTCTAATATCACTAAATTATTAACATAAGCGATCGAATTATTCAGTTTATTCTAACTCTTGTTTTAACAACGTCGCTCCAATAAAACCGACCGTGTACAACCTTGGTAAGGTTTATGGTTTATCATTACAGATAAACAAAAAATTTCAGTATTCAATAGATTAATGAACCAAAAGAGATAGTAGATCCTGGTAAAAGTATTGATGACTTTTACATAGTTTTGAACTTGATCGGATTGATAAATGAACCATAATGTTCGCTCAATGGAACGTACTCTTGATCTGTTGTAAGATCCTTTTCTGGGTCGAAGAAGACTAATGATCTCGAAAGAATCTGTCCAATGGAAAATGTAGCATATTGGTAACTCTTTAGTTATGATCTGAAAGAGATTTATTGCTATTCGAAATGATTAGAAAATGAATGAATCATTGCATTTCATTTAATTCGATTGAGATCAATTGCCCACTTTTCTGTAATTGATTATTAAATTAGAGAATAGAGACTGCTCGTTCGTTCAGTATGCTTGGTACCTTTCTCTTGCTATATAAATTTCTGAAAAAATGTAGGTGAAGAACGAGAAATAGTTGGTTGGATGGATTCGGTCGTTACTTGGTGAGAACTATTTATGAAAGGTATTTCCACTTTATTTCAGAATGCTCTTTATCAGATTACAAGTAATACATCAGTTTTCGTGAATACAATTACCACGAAATTTCGCATAAAGTTGTCTTTCAGCATCTCAAAACTAGCTGTGAAGTTTTGTCAAGACTGAATCAGTTTTTCTCGAGTTATACCGAAAAAATCAACGATATCGAAAAGAAAACCTCGAAATTTGACATATTTTTTCCCGATATCTCCGGAACTTATGATCGTATCGAACTGAAATTTGGTACACTGCTGTGAAATATAAAGCTGAAAGTGTGAGTGGGAGTTTTTTTTGGATATGATGAATGGTTTCGAAAAAAAAAATTTTTTGGAAAAAAATTTCGAAAAAAATTTTTTTCATTTACTGACGATATGATCCTGACGGAATTTGGCTCAAAGTTGCGCGTCGTTATACTCCACCCAACTGCCAAGTTTGAATCCAATCGCTCGAGTAGTTTCTGAAATAAAAAATAAATAACTTCAAAACTTCAAGTGCCTATAAGTCCGAAACTATTTGACCGATTTGGCCCATTAACGAACTTAGCGGCGGCATTCTGATGCGCAACTTATCCTGAAAGTTTCAAGTTGCTAGCTTGCTTCTGTCGACAGTTAGCGTGTCTACGGCCGGACCGAATCGATTTTGACACCGGATTCGTCATCAGTGAGTTCAATCTAGTCGATTGAGACCATTTTCGGCTCAATCATCCAAAATTACAGACATTTGGACAAAACGATAGCACGCTGTTCCCCTAGAACATGCGCGCAAAAATTAGAATCTCCTAACATAGATTCATCGCATAGTTTTGCACGAAGCTCGATGCCGTTTTCTCAAAGTTACCAATGGATTTTTATCTGATCGAAAAGGAATTTCTAGAATTATTGAAACAAAAATTAGTTATCTGTATCAACAATAACACTGAGCGTATTGAAACATTTAGGAGAAAAACCGTCACGATTTTTCCATTACTTCGAGTCTTTAGGCCTTGTTTTCCAGAAGTGCTTAATTGTGGTAACCGACAAGCAGGGCTGGGCAAAATACATGCTTGGCTTAATTGAAATACAAATTACAAAATATTATACTTTCTCGCAGGTATTTGAAATACAAAATACAAAATACTTTCAAGTCGGGTATTTGGAATATAAAATACAAATTTGTATTTGAGATACAAATTACAAAATACATTAAAGTGTTACGTAAAATGTGAAAAACGTACAACTAATTCAGCTCAGCTATTTTATCGCTAAATAAAGAATTTTCTTTCAGAAACACGAGATTTTTAAATGTAGTATCAGACAAACAGCTTCTTGTTGGGAAATGAATAAAACCTGCTAAAGAAAACAATCTTTCTACAGGTCCTGATGGGCAGAAACTTGGTTTATATCGTATGAACACATTTTTTATGTTAGGATTGTGTTCAAGGATGGTAAGCTCTTTGCTCTTATCATTTTTAGGAGTTGACTAACTCTAACTCCATGATGAAATGACCATTGCGCAGGACCTTTTCTTCCTTTCCATTTGCCGAAAATATGATTGCTAGCAAAAGAACTAGATGAAGCAGATGAACGTCGTCATCTGAAGGGAGATTCAGGGACTATTTTCTGTAGAGCGCTCAGCGCTGAATGTATTTCTTGGAAAGTATTACGAAGACAAAAGTATCGAAACACAAAATACTTCAGCGTCAGGTATTTGAAATACCAATTACAAAATACATTTTCAAGAAGTAATTGAAATACAAAAATACGTATTTGTATTTCAAATACGTATTTCAATTACAAGTAATTGAAATACTGCCCAGCCCTGCCTACAAGAAATACATTAATGAATTTAACAAAGAATTTTTCATCAGTGTGTCCAATGAAATCATTCGAGAAATTTTTCAGGTATAAAATTAAAGACATTATGGCAAATTGATATCAGCCAGCTCCGTTGAACAAGAGTATGAAATTATGAACTATTCCTGAACATGTACAAGATGTTAAGGAAATCAATATAGCTTGATTAAATTTTTCTTCACGGCCTGAGAGGTACTGATTAATTCATGATCATTTTATGAATTTCGCTTGGTTCTCAGCTATCCATTCATGGTGCTGTGTATTTCTGCGAATCTATCAATATCCATGCATCCAGTTTTCGGCCAGTTCATTAAAATTCAACGAGGTCCACAAAAAAGAGCACCTGAGTACATCCATTCCTCTTACAAGAACTGAATGAGAACGAAACCAGTTTAACTATCCGATCAATCGTGCATATCGCATCGGTAGGATCTTCAAGAAAGTAAAAGTGTTTCGTCCTTGAAAGATGGTCGTTTTATGTAAGATAATTTCGAGAAAATATGCGAATTGTGATGTTATTCAAACGCTGGCAGGATATCATGCTCATAGTATTATGTAAATGGTAACTCTACCTGGCGATGGAAGAGTACCCGTGTTATTCAATTACTTCTGTAAAATCATATACTCGTCAATAAGAGTTTAACAACGTGTTTTAAATAATTGAATACATTTTCATTAGTGCCAACATGATAATTAACGTGAAAGTATGTACCATTTATTTTATTACAGATAACAAGCCAAAGGTATACATTTATATACCGGGTGTTTCATTGGTAAATGAACATACGGTAACCTGAGCTAGAGCTACCCTAGGCGAGTCCAAAAAATCTATATATGTTAGGTCTAATCAATTCCATAACCGAGATACGGGGTGGTTCATGTTTTCACTGATAATTTCAATTTCTCTCAACTTTTGAACCACCCAGTATATTCGGTTGATATTTGGAACATATGTTCAAGTTTCACAGGTCGATCGATTCTTATTCAAATTACCAAAAAATTCCAGGTCCGTATCTGAAAAATTTCGGAGTTCTTGCAAGCTGAGATTCAACAGTATATTGAAATTTTGGGAATTGATTAAGATATTCAAAAAGACCAGAAAATTTTCAATGGGGTTCAGTAGATTTCATCTTCCCGCACGTTATTTTGCTCATGGAATACTTCAGGGAAAGATTCAATTGAAAATTTGAATTCCGATGAATTCTTGGCAAATCAGTTCATTGTAATTAAATTGAGAAATTTTTTCTTGAAATGATTGAATATTTGTATTCTTCTAGTGTAACTTCTGGATGTGTCCCTACCATATCAAGGATGTCTTTTTCGATGTCAAGGTGTCGCCTCTCTTATGTGTTATTCACTTTCGATGTAGGAAACCGGCCATTTTCGCAAACATATTTGAAAACTGTAGATTAAGTTCTATGATATGGTAATCATTTATTGGGGAATCTTGATTGATATTCCCGTACAGCTGCTCTACCATTCCCGTCACAATAACCATACACGAAAAAAATTTCAGCATATTCTTTATTCGAAAATTTATGAGGCATTATGATGATATGGATTTTATATAAAACTAACACAGACAAATAATACCTTGAACCGCAGTCTACTCGAAAAATTCCTTGTGGGGAACAATACAGAAAAATTTCTAGAGTTAATTAGAATGAACTAATTTGCTAACAATTTAGTGGAATTCAAATATTCAATTGAATCTTTCCCTGAAGTATTCTATGAGCAAAATAACGTGCGGGACGATGGAATCTACTGAACTCTATTGAAAATTTTCTGCTCTTTTCGAATATCTAAATCAAATCCCACAATTTCAATATAGAGGGGTGTTAAATCTCAGCTTGCAAGAACTCCAATATTTTTCAGATACGGACCTGAAATTTTTTGGGAATTTGGATATAAATCGATCGACCTGTGAAAGTTAATCATACGTTCCAAATATCAACCGAATATTTTTCAATTTATTTACAAAGAACTCATTTTCTAAGAATTTATTGGAATTCAAATATTTAATTGAATCTTTCCCTTAGGTTTTCCATGAGCAAAATAACGTGCGGAAAGATGGAATCTACTGAACCCCATTGAAAATTTTCTGCTCTTTTCGAATATCTCCATCAAATCCCAAAATTTCAATATACAGGGTGTTGAATCTCAGCTTGCAAGAACTCCAATATTTTTCAGATACGGACCTGGAATTTTTTGGCAATTTAAATATAAATCGATCGACCTGCGAAACCTAATCAAATGTTCCAAATATCCACCAAATATACTGGGTAGTTCAAAAGTTATGAGAAATTGAAATTATCAGTGAAAACATGAACCACCCTGTATCTGTAGCCCCAGTTTGAGGGTAGTTTATTCTTGTGAATTTTCGGAAATCCTTGCTGATCGATATTTTCCAGAAAAGATATTTCATTTAAACGGAACATAATGAATGCACATGACACAACCTTTTGGCAACCAATAAATATTCAAATCTGCCACCTTTCAAGGGTAGTTTTTTCCTCTCATTTTTCGGAAATCCTTCCTGATCGATATTTTCTCGTGGAGATGTTTTATTGAAACAAAACATTATGATAGCAACCGGATACCCTTCATGCCACCATACAGAAATTTCATCAGGCCCGACTCATTTAAGGGTAGTTTATTCTCGTAATTTATCGGAAAACTTTGCTGACCGAAAATTTTCAGTGATGATATTTTTTTGAAACAATGTATATACTGGACGAGTTTGAAATTCTTTTCGAAAAGATGGAATTACTTCTATTGCCTGACCGGCAGAGAGTCAGGACTTCAACACAATCGAGCAAATCTGGAAAATAATTGGAAGAATACTTGGATAACATTTGAGATTCAAAACGTCATATATGGTTTTATAGAAGCCCATACTTGAAGCGGAACCCGTATGGTGCCCCAGATTTTATGAAGATTTGAGCTCGATTGTTGATATCTATGTATATGCCTATTTTTTCCGCTTGGATTTTAAGGTACTATGTTAGCATCGGTAGCAGCTTTTCGTAAGGTATATTTTAGTCCTAGTGGATGTCAAGGATTTTATACATCAATGAATTTTCCTCCTCATCATTCATAGGGGTTTACAATTTTGTTGATTCTACAGATTATTTGATTCCTAACATACTGAAGGATTTTCATTGATTCAAGAGATAACCCTGAAAACTATGGAAACCACATTTATCTTTTCATCAGTGATATCAACCCTGAAATTATTTTCAACGAATGACTGAGCTCAATTGAATACAATGCATTTTTCCGGTCTCTCTTAGATATTAAGTTATATACGACTTTCCCTCGTTAATTGGAATTCCCTTTCAGTGATTATTGGATAATTGGATTTTTCTATTGTTTGTTCCAGAGCAGCATTGTTGATTCTAGATTGATATCTTGTATTTGTTACGGTGTTGAATTAAAACCAATTGGGTAACGATTTGTATCCACCTATTAGCACCTCTATTCTATTTTGAATTGTTTTGGCAAAACTCGTGACTCAGGATGAAATTAGATTACAGATGAATGAATTAATGATATTACCAAATTGATGGAAATGTTTTAGTTAGTTTATTCATTATCATCTAAATCTTCATGGTTCAGTATAAAAAATATGCCAGACGACTGCTTTTATTGTAGAAATCTCGGATTGACTTCACCCATCCTCCCAGTATTTTTTTTTCGAGCCAAAAATGGGTTTTGAAGGTTGAATTGCGATCACTCAAGAAAAATTCGTGGTCAATTTCCCGATTCCTCTGAAAATTTGGATTTGTATTTCAAGTCGTTAATTGACCCGATCTATGTTTCTGTTTCAAATTAGTAAATCTAAGCAATCTTTCGAGGGATCCAACCTACACTTCGAATTCTCTTTCTATGTTTTTTTCGCTTGAGCTATCGATCGAAGTACTCTATTAGATTAAATCAGTATTCTGGGAAATATTTGAAAAAAAAATCTAATATTTTGGAATAAAAGTCATCTTTATTTACAATTTAACCATACTGGAATACGCCTGCAAAAAGCAATTATAGTATAGTTAGTCAACAAATCAAAATTCAACAAATACACTTTATTGAACAAAAATATTACAGCAGAAAACTTCAGACACGTCATAAATTCTGAAAGAAGCGATTTAGGGACTTGATATTCGCAAGGCAGGCTTGGGGATCAATTACGAATGTCTTACTCGTGAATGGGTAGAATCCACCCAATAATTCAGTAGAATTTCGAGTTCATCCTTCATTTACTTAAAGGAGGTCTACCTAAACGTGATGCGGCGTTTGGGAGAGCTAACTCTTGGAATAATACCAGATGGATTGATGGAAAACCGATTTCGTACCGTGATAAAGAACAATCTCATAAGGCTACCCTTGTGAAATTTGGAAAAATTTCTTGCCAAAAACTATATTGAACAACAATTGTATCCTCTTTCATGTTGTTTTTGGGTTTCACTCCCAATATCTGAAACAGAACTATTAAAAATTAAAGGAAATTGTTTTTTATGAAAAACGCACTTGCGCATTGCATAATTGAACTATTTGTGAAGGGCCGTTTCTTGGAAAACAGATTGCCTAATGAACAATATCGAAAAAATACAAACGATAAACAAAGTGACGTTTCAGATTTCAAATTTGACTCTTTCATCAGAAAAACGAGAAAATTTTCAGAATTATCATCATTTTTTAATGAACCAACAAATCGTTTTTTGATATTATTGGAATTTGAAATTTTTTTAATAGATCTCTCAAGTAAAATATGATAATAATTCTGAAATTTTTCTCGTTTGTCTGATGAAAGAGTCAGATTTGTACTCTGAAACATCGCTTTGTTCATCGTTTTTATTGTTCCTGTATTGTTCATTAGGCAATCTGTTTTCCAAGAAACTGCCCAATCCGAAAGGGCGTTTTCCATTTAATTTTAATAGTTCTGTTTTTACGCGCTTGTTCTAGGGAACAGCGCGTTATCATTTCGTCACGATGTCTGTATTTTCGAATTTTGAGCCAAAATTGGTCTCAAACGACTAGGTTGGACTCATCGATGAAGAACCTGTGGTCAAAATTGATTCTGTCCGTCCGGCCGTGTGCGCTGTAACTTTCGAAAGGAAGGACCTAGAGTATTGAAATTTTCAGGTTAGGTTGAGATCCTGAATATCTCGGTTGAGTTCGTTAATGGGCCAAATCTGCCGAATGGTTTTTGAGCTACAGCCATTTGAAATTTTGATTTTTCAATAACTCGAAAAATATTTATCTGATCGAAATGAAACTTGGTTGGAATATGAACAGTGTCAATGAGAAAAATTATCCATGAAAACATTCAAAAAAAAATTATTTTTTTTAAAATTTTTTTTTGAAAATTTTTATATTTCATTGAAATTCCACTGAAATTTTCAAGTCACCATTTCGCAATGTGAACGAGCGCGTAAAAGCTGCTGATTTCACATCAGTGCTTTTCTACATTTTCGATATTGGGAGTGAAAAACCCGAAAAAATACTTTAAAGATACTCTGTACAGGGTGGGCAAAATTCGTTGCCTACTGAAGGGATCTCGAGAACTATAGCAGCTAGAAGAAAACTGATAACACATTCTCGAGCTCTTTTTTCCTGACTAATCCGAATCTGAAAACAGAAATTAGAAAACATAGAACTTGAGTTATGAGCGAAAATTGAGAATTTGTCATTTTCAATAATTCTGAATAACTCGCTTGTTTGAACTCGTATATTTGAAATCTGTTGATACATTCTAAAGGCACCTTTTTAGGAGTAATTCAAATATAATATGACTGAATTTTTTAATCCAGCCATTTTCGAGAAATGAGAAGGATTTGGATTTCTCAAATGTAAACTATAGTCGAAAGCTCTCTTATCTTGCTACAAAATTTTTGCTGATTTCAAAAATGTATCATATGTCGCTATTTACATGAATATAACATGGGAAAAAGTTCAGTACTTTTTTCCCGCTTTTCTATTCACTGTTGAATTATTATAAGTAGGCTGGCGACCATTGAATATGCATGGTATATATTATTATGTATGTCGTTCTGGATATTTCTCGAAAAAGACTTCCCTTGCAACTCGGATTTCCATTCGCTTGAATATAGCATACCAACATATCGAATTTTTCGTAATTTGGAATATTTCGGGCCATTAGGGATAATAAACAGATTTGCTATTGCTAATCTTAAGAACTATGACAAATTAACCATAAAAATATTTATTCAGCAATCGCTGATTCCAATCATAGAGGCGCAACGTCACACAAAGATAATGCCTATTCAATCGTCGCTATGGTAACGTCAGCCTACTCATAATTCAACAGTGAATAGAATAGCAGGAAAAAAGTATTGAATATTTTCTCATGTAATATTCATGTGAAAAGCGACATATGATACATTTTTGAAATCAGTAAAAATTTTGTAGCAAAATAAGAGAACTTTCGACTATAGTTTACATTTGAAAAATTCAAAATACTTCTCATTTCTCGAAAATAGCTGGATTAAAAAATTCAGTCATATTATATTTGAATTATACTCCTAAAAAAGTGCTTGTAGAATGTATCAACCGATTTCGAATACGAGTTAAAACAAGCGAGTTATTCAGCATTATTGAAAATGACAGTTTCTCAATTTTCGCTCATAACTCAAGTTCTATGCGCGATAAGCTGGATCTGTTTTCAGATTCAGATTAGTAAGGAAAAAAGAGCTCGAGAATGTATTATCATTTTTCTTCTAGCTGCTATAGTTCTCGAGATCCCTTCAGTAGACAACGAATTTTGCCCACCCTGTATCCTCCTGATTTGTCTTCTTCTGACTTCCTTCTCTTTTCAAAACTAAAATTATCCCTTCAAAGCATCAGGTTTTTAAGTCAATCTATTCAGCGAAATATTAAATGAAGTGATTGCTTTTGAACCGATGAGAATTTTTTCGAGTTGTTTTTTTTCATACTTCAATCATGATTAGGTTACATCTTTCTTATTTGTATGATGTTTATGTTCAGAGCATGAATTTGGTATTTAGATTGATGAGTCACCGAGTACCTATCCAAATAGCTGTGATGAATTTCTATCATAACGGAACTGTAAAAAGAGAAATCCTTCGTGTTATTACACCACAGATACTTCATTATTCATGAAGTGTAATTCCGGCTTAAATGTTATTTGCAGATTCGTCATCAATTCTTCTAGCCTTGGAACAATCTTAGGGTCGATCTTTCTGCTTGATTTATAAACTATAAACTCAACGTTGGCGAGTTCGTGACCATCATTCAGATCTGGATAACCCTCATTCGGATCATTAGTACAAATTCGTGTACTACGTCTTTCCCACCTAAGAAACACAGTTCCTGTTTGATGATGTCGTTAGTGATGCGTCGGAACCTCTTGTTACTTTATGCGCTCTTGTTTATGATTCGACTGGATTCCGAATTTAAGAATAAATCAGCCAAAACTTCGGCCGAAGCGTCCACCCTATGGTATGATATATTATACAAGGTGATTCCGGAGGAGACAGTCAGATTTTGGGATGAGTATACACTAGTCAAGTCAGTCTCTGAACAATATTTGGTTTATGGTTGGGGATCTCAATTAAGAATATACAGGGTGATTTGTGATTTGTCCGATTCGACCGATTCTACTTTTATTGATTACTTTGGCATGGCTTATTCGATTTCGATGAAATTTTCAGCGAAGTACAACATTGATGAGCACATTCTTTAATTCCAATTTTTTTTTCAAAATAAGCGGTTGTTATTGTGATAATTCCAGATTAATTGTGCAGTTTGAAAACACAATCCACCCAATGATTCCGTAGATATACCTATTCAAAATTTTATTTCTCCAATATATTTCCAAAAATACAGATTAGATCGAATTTAAATCCACTAATTTATCGAAAAAAAAGCTGGAAAAGCACTGTCGTGAAGGTAGCAGCTTTTGCGCGCACGTTGAAATTCGTTGCTGAAGCGGTCATCCACATTCGACATGCGCACAAAAGCTGCTGCCTTCATGGCAGTGCGTTTGTAGATTTTTTTAAATTGGTTCAACCCATGATTCTTTAAGAGTTTGTGGATAACTTTCTGCTTCCATTATTCTATTAATGATATGTATTAATGGTTTCATTAATATTAGTGCACTGACTGGTACGCCATCATATTCAACAGATTTTTTTTTTCCATCTGCATAATGTAACGAAAAATTTCTTGTTCCACTACTGGGCTCAGGAACATGCTTTTGCCATAAATTTTAATGTTTTCTGTAGCATCAGTACCCTCATTCTTGGTTTCAATTTCCTTCAGTAAGAAAGAATTCATTTCATTCAACAAAACCTTCTCATTTCTGTCTGGAAAAGACTTGAACAGAGTTTCATCTTCGTGTTCATCTCTACCTGTAACATAGTTTATAAGTGTCCAATTGGCATTCGTCTTGTTCTCAGAATTTCTGATGAATGAATGTTGAATAATATCAATATGATTGAACATTTCTTTATTCCTCTTTTAAATCCTTCTATATGAATGTCCAAATTGAATTTTGCACGAAACCTCAGAGCATTCATAACCTCTTTCCGATACAGAAGAAGTTTCGATGATTCAACCAGTGACGTTTGTACGGCATGTGGACTAGATATTTTCGGGAAAACCTTATGTAAGCTCCTGAGTTTTCTTGAAGTAAAGAACTATTTTTCAAATTCTTATTCATTGAAATCTCGAATTTAGTTCGTTCTATACGCGATTGTCTCGATAAGAATAAGGCAAGAAAAATGGGTACATATTCACTTTAAATTTGGCTGTACCCAAAAATTGTTTTTTTACGCGATAATCATGGGGTGGACCGAAAAAAGGCATGCTATCAAATTTTTCCTGAAATGGATGAGGTTTTGAAATATAATTTCTACAGCAAGAAATATCAGTACCTAAGTTATATTTTTCGGACATTTATTTCATATTTCACCACTGGTTGAAATATTAAAACATCTTCTACATCAAAAAATTACTATTAATGCTCAGAATGCTAGTGCGAAATTTCATGAAATATCTGGTGAAGTAATAAAGCTATGAAATAATTTCCATTTTGTCCTCGAAAGTTCATCACCCTCTAGCTCAAAATTAAAATTTTCTATTCGAACTATTCTTCTTTAAATCATCTAAGAGGAAGTCACCTCCCCAGAGATTAGCATGATGTTTAAAGCTCCAATTCATGCGGTGAAATTAAACGCGGCATTCATTTTTGGTAACTCTAAAAGATAAGAAATGGGACAATTCCATTTTTTATCTTTGAAATACAATAAAAGTTCGATTGAAATGATTTTAAAGAGAAAAGAATAATTTAATCGTTTTCAGAAAGAATCATACCACTGATGTCTGTACCAAAAATAGCGGCTATGTTATTTGAATAATGAGGAATAATATCTTAGAGACCTCATTATGCATTCAAAGAAATAAATTCATCATATCATGAATAAACATTGACTGAATACATAAAGGTTACACATAACGGAGTTCACAAATTCAACGTTATATAATAATCATAATACAGCAGCACTCAGATGTTACAAGATATCTATTCTCCGAATGAAAGACAGATGAATCTTCAGGTTGGATGAAATTGCGGCCACAATAAAACATTATATGAATCGTAATTAGGGTGAATGCATTCTCACTCTTTAATAATAATTATTGAATCACATCGTTGTTCCCTTCTAAAATATTTGCAAAATTCATTAGTAATCAGAACTGTGGAGGTAGGTTTTCATTTGAGCAAATGTGTGCGGATATCGTGCGTGCCCAGTTTCCGGGCAAATAAATATACTCCACAGATTACAAAGAGATTCTAACGTTTATAATATGTGATATGCTCAAAGTGAACATACGTCAACATACCAAGTACCCAAATTTTTACCGCACAGCTATGCGTGTGGGCACATAAGCTGTAATGAAAACTAACCAGAAGAGGTTTTGGTCAGGTTTTTTCGGCATTCCTCAAAACTTCTTCTCTACATAAAACAAATTCATTAACTGTCGGGACACTTCTTGATAGAAAATAATCAAAAACAAGATGAAGAAATTAACTCCAAGTCGTAAGACATAAATGTAGGAAATGGAAAATATCTGCTCAGTAGGAATTTACTATTTACGAAATTTTTTACGTAGAGGACCAATAATCTCAGTTGCAAATTCAAAATCCATATGCGAAATCTGAAAAAAAATTCAAAATCTTCCCAAAATGTCCTTTGATCGAATATGTAAATGAGTTTGCATGTATTTGTATATTTATTCGCAACTGCACAGAAATCCAATAAATACTTATAAACATACTCAAATATATATCAGAGAAATTCTGTAAAAATTAATTTCATCCACTAAACTGATTTGTCAACTTATGCAAATAACTATATTTATCAACAAGTTAACAGAAACTCAATAAAGTATGTATAAACATATTCAAACACATATAAGAAATTAATTATTTAAATAATGACATCTAAAAAATGGGCGAACAACGTGAATGTTACTTGAATGATCCTGAAACTGAACCTTATGAACCCTTATGCATAGGATCGCTTATTTCTGGTCCAACACCCGTTAACACGCGACAGTGCGTCTTAGCCGGTATTATAAAACTTAACTTTAACTTTAACTGACAGTTTTGACAGTTGTGTTAGGACATAGCTGTCAAAACTGCCAGTTAAAGTTAAAGATAACCTCCAATTGAGTTTTATAATACCGCCCCTTACTCGCATCTTCACGTGCAGCCACGGCGAAGTGGATTCAACAACACATTTTCTTATTTTTTGAGAAAACTATTGGTCCTATTAAAATTTTGAAAAATCGATTATTTAGGCGATTATATCATAAACTCCATATAACCGCATGGTACCCGACTTTTTAGATAATTAAAATAAAATATTTCTGAATCGTATATTTCGATAGAAATTTGTCTGAACACTCAACGTAGATGAAGATGAACGGAAAATTTTTTTTTGCCATTTTTTGGAAAAATGGGGGGCATTTTTCCAATCTGCACATAACGATTTTTTGACGACATGTTGATTTTGCATTGTAAGGATGTAGTGAATGATAGATACTAAGTGGTTCATACATTTTAGCAATGAAGTTCACACGAAAATCTGTTTCCAAGCTCTTTTCATGCCTTGTGAACTCTCCTATATTGTCACTGTAGGATCCATCAAATGATTCTACTATTCACCAGTAGATGCCGTGAAAGGTCGATGGAAACAGATATTTTGAAATTATTATTAAAAAAACTCAAAGAATACATATGCGATTGGACTGAAACAGAGTCTTCGAGTTTCGGGTGTCGATTAGAATAAAATTTGAACGGAATCGGAGATATGCTTTTTGAAATATATATATTTCTGAAATAAATACTCTGAATTTTTCTCTTGATTTGTTACTCAAAAAAATCAGGGAATCTGATTGGGCTGAAATAAAGTACTCGGTTATGAAGTGGCGGTTTGGAGATTTCAGTGAAATTCAAATGAAATATGAAATTTAAAAAAAAAATTTTTTTTTCAAATTTTTCCATGGAATTCTTCATATTACTACTGTACATCTACCAACCAAGTTTTATTTCAATCAGATAAATATTTGTCGAGTTATTGAAAAATCAAAATTTCAAATGGCTGTAGCACAAAAACCATTCGGCAGATTTGGTCCATTAACTAACTCAACCGAGATATTCAGGATCTTAACTCAACCTTAGAATTTGAAGACTCTAGGTTCTTTTTTCGAAAGTTATAGCGCACACGGCCGGCCGGACGGACAGAATCAATTTTGATCACGAATTCTTCATCAGTGCACCAGACCAATTTCGGCTCAAAATTCGAAAATTACAGACATCGTGACGAAATGATAAGCGCGTAAAAATGCATAGTGTATCTGATTATATAATCTTTTATAAGAGATTTTTTGTGTTTTGTGAATCAATGAAAAAATATTTTTAAAAATCTTGCTGTCAAGTATCTACTTTGTTGACGAGAGAAAATAATTTGTATTTCTGTTTATTGCAGGTAGCTCGTTAGCTCAACAGTTGAAAGGTAATCAGGAGGATCCTTGCAAATTGAAAACGAGAGTTGTAGGAGATGAAGTTTACTGCGATCGTTACTGGGAATGTGTGAACGGTCAACCAGAACTGTATGATTGCCCAAATGGTCTTGTGTTCGCCGGCAAAAACAGGGGAGTGACTGAAGGGTGCGACTATCCTTGGAGGTCGAATTACTGCGATAACAAACAACAAGCCAGTAAGTTTTATAAATTTATTCAATTTCATTCTGAATTTGCGAAATTTCACGTCGTGTAGAAAAAACTGATTTTCGAAATTGATTTTTTTATTCCATTTCTTAGCAACACAAATTTTTCTGCTCTGTTCAGAAAACGAATTTTTGAGAAAAATTTCAGTGTTAAGCTATTATAAGATGGCTATAGATATTTGATTCTAATGCCAGTAGGGACATATTTCGAAATGAAAATATCCCATCGAACTCAAATACCGAAGAGGAGTAATACGAAAAGATATCGCATTTAATTTCTGAATATGAGGTATAGGAAAGCTTTTAAAACTTGCAGGTATTTCAAATGAGGTACATTTATTTTACCCCAGATCCTGAAATTTTGTGTGTATTTTCAGATGAAATCTCAGAATAAAATATTCTTTACCGATATCGTACAAATTTCGTTTTCTAAAGGATGAAATTTTGAAAATGTTTTCCATTTTGTGTAATGTTCAGAATACAGGAATAAATACTTAATTTAATTATGTGTTGTATAAAACCGATTAATATCGAATATGAAAGAATATAAATTATATCTGAATGAAAGATGGGTGAAAAAGTGACCTAAAAAATCCAATCGATTTGTTTGATTAATTAACTTCCATTTTCCGACGTGAGACATTTTTGAAATGAAAAATTCACTAGGTACACAGAGACTGCGATATTATGCTTATGATTTTATTCTATAACTCTCTACTCTACCTTTTGATGGAAATAATATTTCAATATAAATTTGAGGCAATTTTCGAAGAAACTATTTTTGAAATGAGTCGTCACTATCTGAAATCATTCACACTAGTTCGATTGCAGGTTTCAGCAATTGAGGTCCACGAATTTGTCGTTTTCTAAGATCTTCGAAGAATAATTCCAATCGAACCTTATGATTTTTGTGGAAATTTTGCAGTTTTCATTGGTCCATTAGTTTAACTTCACTGAACTCGGTTTTCAATGGAATCGAAAGAAAAAATCCGGTGTCCAGTCGAAAATATGTAACAATTGTTTCGCTTACAGATAATATTCTTATACATAACAATTCGAATAATCTACACACCCTATTTAATATTTGGAAGCAATCAAACAGTAGGTCCCTATACATACGTGGTAATTTGCGGCCAACTGATTAAGACATAAAATTAAAGAATAATGACCGCACAAGTTAATCTTGATGAGCGAATTTTATTCTTTCAACCCTTAATGTGAAGTCACGGTTTTGATTTGTCTGTAAATGTGTAAATATTTATTGCAATTTCTCTCCAATACATGAGGAAATTGCTAGTTTTTTAATTTACCCATCTGATGTGATGAAACAATAGTGCTTCCATCAAGCCGTTTCAATATTATGAAAAATCATGATCGTTTTTCAATTCATTAGGTTTGTTCCAAAATTTTTGAATTTTCCACTTACTGCGGCAATGTCTGGTGGATGGATTCTTTTTGACCTTGTATTTTTGGTTTCAGTGACACTTCTCCACAGTTTGAGTAAAGATTCTTCTTCATCCAGGAAGTTTAACAGAATTTCTTCAAGTCGATAGTTCGAAAATCCAAAACAAGACTTGCAATCCTTGTCAAGATATTCCAGAAATATAGATTTTTTACTACTCATGATGGAAAAAAATACCTACATCTCAATTTCAATTGATATTTTTGTTTTGATTCAAACGTTATCTTCACATTTTAAGTTATAATCATAAAATACAAAATTAACATTATTCGACCACAAAACCACCAAGTCATTTTTTCATACTGGTCGACACTAGGAGAATATCAAATTATATACTCTACCAACACGCTACTTCATACACCAGCTCGATAAAGTAAGAACGTAAGAACCTTATACTGAAATATGATGCTACAGGTAAAAGGAAAAAGCCTGCGAAACCTTCCCAAACTCTCGTACGAGACTCGAGTAGCGGCTTCTGTTCAAACGAGACGAGAGTTCAGAAAGTGTCGCCTCATCAGTCTCTTCCTTTGAATAAAGAACTTCTTTATTCAGAGGTCTCATGTCTCATAGACATCACTAGTTCTGTCACTCTGGTATCCTCTGAGGTCGAAGTGTGTCATTTGTTTTGGGGCAATTGCGTTTAAATTCTATGATTCTCCGATGGAGGCCATCGAAAAGAATTTGATCATTTGCATTCGAAAATTTACAGCTGATGGAACTTACCTATATTAAAACTTAGCTCATAATGTTTTCTATCTTTTATAGATCCTCCCATCGGCACAGAACATTGCGATTGGCTTTACGGAATATTTGGCCATGAAACTTCATGTACTAGATATTGGACGTGCTGGAACGGAACTGCCACGGAACAGCTCTGTATTGGAGGACTCTTGTATAACGAAAAATCCCATTCTTGTGACTGGCCCGACAATGTAGAAGGATGCCAGAAACATCGTAAGTCAATAATTCCTTGAGTTAGTCTGTGCTTCATAATTGGGTGTTTCTAATGTAGAAAAAATTTCAAACACACTTACATGAAGGATTCTGAACTCTTGAGGATACGAAAATTCTTATAGTCTTATCTCAACGAACTAGTAAAGATTTAATCGAAAGGAAATTTCAGTTTTGATATGATGTAGAGATGATTCTTGAATTTAAATGATATTATTCCAGAAATAAGGTTGATTCTCACTATACGTTCCTAAACCTTCCAGTATCCCTTCCGTATGATTTAAGTAAAAATTAAGTAGGCCAAAATGTCATGGCGCCGGAAAGTAAACGGAACGTATAGTGTGCAAGCATCAATTCATTTACACGTTATAATATTTTACGGGAAGGATACTGGGGTTCCTACTTTTGAATCGGGGATGAAAGAAAATAGGAGTGTCGACGCTTTTGTCGAGGAAACGCGGTGCATTTGTGATGGAACGATAGAGAACGTTCATACCATCATAATCTGAAGCTACCTTTCGTGTGAGGCCCTATTGGCCGACGACGTTCACGTGATCGTCGTCAGACAATAGGGTGAATCTCCGATTCCACAAATACCCGAATTTCCCTCGCACAAAAGGTAGCTTTAGATTATGATGGTATGAACGTTCTCTATCGTTCCATCACAAATGCATCGCGTTTCGTCGACAAGCGATTTTAAAAATGTGTTCGAAAAAAATTTGTTTTTTTTTTTTTTTAAGTTCCAATAACGAGATTATTACGAACTTTCGCACAAAATTGTGCATCTGTATTTGCAAACAAACAAAAATAAATTTATCATGGTCAAATCTGTATATTTTGAATAAGTCCAGAAAAAAAAAACAGTAAATTTGATACATTTTCACCCAACATCTCTGAAAATTAAAATCAGGTGAAACTGAAATTTTGTGCACTGTTGTAAAATATCGGTTCGAAAGTCTGTGCTTTTTCACTGATCTGATGGACGACTTATTTCAACAAAAATAAAATTTTTGAACAAAATTCCTAGGATTTTCAAAAGTTTTTTTTGCTTTACCAATAATAGAATCCCAATGGAATTTTTTAAGTGATTTCGTGCCAGTATTCTACAACTGATAAACATCTTATTGCATAAGCATTTCTTCAGGTATTGAGGAAAAAGCCACACAAATTCAAATGGGTCTATAATATTCGGACCATAAACGAACTCCTTTTGACCATCTTGATATGCAATCTACCAAACAAGTCTCGAGTCGCTAGCTCTTTTCGTTCTCAAGTTATCGTGGCAACGGATGGCCGGCTGTCCAGACAGAAACGATTTTCACATCGGATTCTTCATCAGTGAGCCTAACGTAGTCATAATAGCACCCTTAGTAGAACTTGCGGGCAAACAGTGAACCTATGGCTGAGAAGATTCGATGGCCTACACTAGTAATTCCATATTACATACATACATTGGAAATGGTGTGAATCGTGAAAGCTCAACCTCGGAATATAAATATTCGGACGACATTTTGACATTTCTGGGAGAAAGCTGTGATATAGAGCAAAAGAATGAACTAGAGAGAGTAGGCTTACGACGATTTAAAATATTTTTCAAAAATTAAAAAAATCGACACGGTAAGGAATCGATACCGACCCCTTCGCCATTTTGCAACTTCAGGACATGGCTCTGGTGCTGATGTCTTTTACCAAGATTTTTCCAATAACATTTCTATTGATCGGCCCAAAATGGCCTACTGCTAGGATATCCTTCATAAGACCTCACTAATAGATCTTCAGCGGTTTATGAAAATATTAAACATTTCATTTTCGGTGCCATATACAATAGGGATTTTTCCTTTAATCGAAAATGCAGTAATTTTCATAGGAAACCTTCAGAACATCACATTTTAAACAAATAATTTCAAGATTATATTTTTTTAAAAAATGTTTGATCACCTAAAATTGCAAAATAAAAAAAGGGATTTGCATTTATAGGGATTTGTCTTGAGTGCACGATATGGCAACGTCGAATGGTTAGAGTAGAAGACAACGAACAAGGAATAGAAAAAGAAGAGCACATACTGTCATACTGTCATATTACTGACAAATCCTCTGAATAAAGAACATGTTCTTTATTCAAAGGACAAATCGCAAACGGAAATTGTTTGATTATATTGACAAAGAACACGTATGTACCACAGAATAGGAAAGAATATTTAATTATTCTAGAGCAGAAAAAGCTATTCTAATAAACACCGTTGTCACTTCGTGCATGCCTGGCAAATCCCAAACCCCAATTTTGAAATCTGATTTTGAATACTTTCTGAAGGTAATTTGGAAAAATGATGAATCAAACCCATAATAATCATCTTCAAATTTGCATTTGCAGTAATAACCCAAATTCAGGAAAAACCCCCATTGGCCTGTCATCCAAGATTAATGGGCATTAATTTATTTTGTTGATTTCAGCATTATGTAACGAAGATGCTAACGGCAACGTAGCACTAGGTAAATCATGCAATAGGTACTGGCAGTGTCAAGGAGGCTACCCTCGTCTTCAGAGATGTCCAGCGATGCTGGTATTCGACCGTAGATCATTGAGATGCGTCGTACCTCCAACAGAGGATTGTGATATTCCAAGTACTATTCCTCCACCACCTCCAGAAGAAGAGGGAGATGAAAACATTCCTCAAAATAATCCCAAGTTTGCCAACTTGCCTCCTGGAGCACTAGCAGTCCCAAGTAAATCAAGAAACTGAAAAGTATTGACTGCATTAGAACCAAAAATGCACACCTATAAATATTACACAATTTCAACTTGTCCAAAATTCGATCATTTCTAAGATGCTCTAAGCTAGGTCGTGATTGTATCTCTAAGTAACATTATTTCCCCCTATTGATTCGGCATTCCATGATGATAAATCAGAGCAAGACTTCTGGTTGAATTTTCAACTCACAATTTTTTATCAAGTTCAATTCATAAAAGTTTCTTCAAATATATAGTAACATGGCAATGAGCTAGTAATCTCGATGGCATTTCAAAAACGCCTCACCCCTCCATATGATATATTCTCAGAAATCCACAGGACTGAATCGACTACTGCACTACTAATTTATTCTTGAAATTTCGTAAGAAAGTTAATATTTCATTTAGCGATAGTAGGACATTATCTTGTGTTTTATCTTTTTCCACTGTTGTATATTTTCTTGTGCCAGTATGTTCAATTGTTATTCTCTCGTGTTTGTAATGAATCAAATGAAATCACAACTTTCTTTCCTAGGTTTTAAGTTTTATGTAAAATATAAATATGAGAAATAAATATTTTAATTTAACATTAACCTATTAGATTGCTCTCTAGATATTTTCAACTGATTTTCAAATTCAAATCCATCGAAGATTTAAAATCAGTTCAGTTGCTTCGATACTCGTCTAACTGATGATGATATTCTTCATATAAATAGCCTTATCCTTCAAATAAGTTATTCGTTGTTCGAATTCGTGAATAAGGATTTACTTCACAAATAAAAATGTTAGTAGGACAGTTTCGTATCAGATTAGACACAATATAAAATAATAATGAATTATTTTGCTTCAGTATTCTGAGAACATTTTGAACAATCGAAACATAAGTATTCTTCAATCATAATCATATATAATTATATATTGAACTTTATAACCACATGTGAAATCGAACATCATCAGCATTTTCGAAAATCTCTCAAATTAATTTCCAGGGGCCGATTATTGAATCTTGATCAAGAATTGAAGGGTATGACAATTATCATATGTTTATGTCGATTTTCTAAGTTCTAAGAGTGCTATTTGCCATTTCGAATATGTTTTCAAGCAAATATTCAAGAAATAAACTGAATACAAGATATCGAGAAATTTCGAATTGTTTCCTTCAACTAAGCAACGAGTGGTACGGAGTATAGGAGATATAACATTCGATTGTCGAGTAACTTTGGGTTCCATGCGTAGGTCATGTCTACTTGTTGTTTAACTTAGAAAATCGACGCAAACATATGGGGCAATTGTCATACTCTTCAATTCTTCATCGAGATTCAAGAATCGGCCCCCAGGTTGTCGTTCTCAATTTCCATAAGGCACTTCTGAGCCCATTTCTCCTGTACTTTCCATTTCCAAAATAGTTCTTCCTTCACGACCAGCTGAACTTACCAATTATTCAGGAATATATAATAATAATATATATATCAGCATAGCCAAAATTATTTCTGTTTTCACCATTACAACGATCAAGTAATTGCGCAAGGGAAGAAGTAATATTCGATTTCAATGGAGAAAGTGAATCGACTTTTTATTTGATATTTGTTGTGGAAAAAGTGATTTGTTCTATTCCTACTAAAAGATACGATTTGTGAGACAGCTGTAGTTCTGTATAAAACTGGCAGTTCTCAAGTATGTAATCTAGGTCTGATGCTATATTCATAGAACTGTAATTTGTCAGATAACTTCAACTGAAAGTACCGAAAAAAATAATAATATCATTCTCTAGATCGCAAATGGGCGTGTTTTTTGAATCACCAAACTGGTTTGGTGGAAGAGTTGTGGACACAACACCAAGTTTCTCAATAGACGACTTCGGCCCAAGTTGCCAACCCACAATTTTCTTCACTAGTTTACTATCACTGGGGAACGGGAATTTCAGGACAAATTCGACATGATAAGGTTCGCGATATTCATAAACATCCGTAAAAAATGCCTGGGCTTCTCAAAAAAGATATTTCCTTTCAAATATAGGGTTTTGTTGAGATCATCTCTGATTGGCTGAAATTTGAGTTGGGATTCCTGATTTCATGTTAATAGTGTCAAATTCATATAGGATACGTTCCGCAAATCAACTTGGTTATTTCAATGCCGGTTTTCCGTTCTGTAAATATGAAATATTCGGTTGGTTCCTGAAAAAAGGGTTAATTACGGGATTTGATTGATGAAAAAACGTTCTCTCTGTCACCAGAACGACAGACAATGTTCTATAGTAACATATCCATAGCATTGAACAATCTTTATTTATTTTATGATCCATGGAACATAGAAGAGACAACAATCAACCAAGATTATTCTATGCTATGGATATGTTACCATAAAACATTGATTGTCGTTCTAGTGCATAGACTTAATATGTCTATGTTCTGGAGACAGAAAGATTGCTTTTTCATCAATCAAATTCCGTAATTAACTTTTTTTTTCAGGAATCAACCGAATATTTCATATTTACAGAACGGAAAACCGGCAACCAAAACAACCAAGTTAATTTGCGGAACATATCCTTTATGAACTTGACACTATTAACATGAAATCAGGAATCCCAACTTAAAATTCAGCCTAACAAAAACCTATATTTGGAAGGAATTTTCTCGTTTGAGGAGTCGAGGCATCTTTTACGGATATTTATAAATAACGCTAACCTTATCATGTCGAATTTTTCCTGAAATTCCCGTTCCCCAGTGAAAGTAAATTTGTGAAGAAAATTGTGGGTTGGCAACTTGGGCCGAAGTCGTCTATTGCAGGTTGACATGACCTATATATCAAAGAATCTAGTCCAGAGTCCACCAATCATCCATTATTTGTATTATGAGTCCACCATGCTCCATCTCAACCACACCAGTTTGGTGAGTTAAAAAACTCGCCCAATGCTCTTTTGATTATTTGACAAATTGTTATTTGATAGTGGATATTTATTCGAATGTGGAAGTACCTGCCCTAAGAAGGAGTCATAGTTCTAATAAGATCATTCACTTTTTCAGTAACCACAACATACCATAAAAAATCAATATTGTTAACAATTTAGGAGATAGGGTCATTAAACTTAATGATGAATCTTTCAAGGAAAAAACCTTGAAAAAGCGGAAGATATAATAAGGGAGAATAACCCCCCTAACAGTTTTGTCAACACAATTATAATCTCGCATCTCAGTACAAGAACTACTACTCTATCGTCTGATACTTCAACAAGTATTTTAAATTTCCATTCATACCAGATTTGTCCTATGGAGTAAACAAAATTTTCAACAAGTTTGATTTTACATGAGTTTCATAAAATGTTCTTTCGACTAATAAAATTTTCACTAGAATTAAAGATAATATTCCCACTGGGTGGCAATTAGAAATAGTGTATGAAATACACTTGTACAATTGTATCAAAATATATGTCGAGCAAACAAAGCAATATCTCAAAGAAAGATTAAAACAACAAATAGTTAATAGCTTTATTCGGGTTCTAATTTCCGGACTATCCTATAGGATTGTTCTCGAACTACGCAGAATCGATGAGCAGACTTTCCGAGTTCTAGGGTGTTTTGAAAACAGTCCAACCTATATGAAAACCCGAACAGATATAAGGACAGAAAAAAGTGGATATTACAAATCAATGTTTTTCAAATTTTAATCAGTATTAGTGATAGAATCAATGAAAACTATCGGTAAGAATACGATTGACAAAACATCATCGAATCTATCGATCATCTGATGAGTACAAAGAAAAAACAATATTTTTTCTCATTTTTGTGCGCATGTTCTAGTTATACTTATATTTGATTATCCTTCTTCCCAAAACAGAAATAATTGTATTATAACAAATTCTACTATTTCTAAAGAAAATCAAAAATCCATGATTTAATTATGTTGATCATTGAAAAACAATGTCGAATTCATCGGCGCTCATCTCTGATCACGATAAATAATATATACTTTCATACATTGACAATTAGATAATTATATCAAAAACGAACACAATAAACATAACCCTCACTAACATGTTAAAATAATCGGAGGCTAATCGTATTGTCTCTTGAAATTACAAAGGTTTTGGGATAAGTCGGTTCAATTGTATATTAAATGAAATAAAAATATTAATTTTGATAATTCTCGGTCTACTACGGTAATTTAATATTTCATGATCGATATTTTTCTTCAATTTCGAATTTGTGGTAAGAAGAATACTTACCCTTTTCAGTATCTACCTGCTGAAATCCAAGCAATGGCAACGATGCCGCATTAACAGTATACCGGCGGTCAATCTGTCATCCATTGTTTTGGTGAGTTTCTAACGAATTATTTCAAGCTGTTTCCTTAATTTTTTTAAAATTATTACAATACTTTAATTCACTATGGAACGTGAGAAGTGCGTTGTTTGTGGAGAATCCCGTGAATTGAGTGAAATATCTTATCACAGGTTGGTAACTGCCTTGTTAACAAGTTTGTTTTGATTGCGGTCAAAGTGTCAAATTTTGTTATCACATGTTGCGGACAGAAATCGCCTTCTAAATATGACGTATGCTACCTATATGTTGTTTGTTACTCTGAGAGACTTTCCGAGGATAATTCTGAGGAAGCCCGAACGCGGATCAAGTCGGTCCTAAAACCCGAACGTGACCAACTCTACTGCGCCAACTCCTGACAGTTCTAGCAACTCAACAAGCACCAAGTAGGTGCCTACTTAAAATAAACGTCTTTTGATTGTTAAAGTGTTTCTTGAACCGCGCAGCTTCGGCAGGGTTATTTTGGTTATTCATTCGGGTTCCAACAAGGTACTGTTGTTGGAACCCGAATGAATAACCAAAATAACCTTGCCGAAGCCGCGCGGTTCAAGAAACACTTTAACAATCAAAAGACGTTTATTTTAAGTAGGCACCTACTTGGTGCTTGTGAGTGTTTGGCGCACCGAAGAGCTTCCGAACCTAGCCA
Organism: Myrrha octodecimguttata; assembly: GCA_958510865.1. Taxonomy (NCBI): domain Eukaryota; kingdom Metazoa; phylum Arthropoda; class Insecta; order Coleoptera; family Coccinellidae; genus Myrrha; species Myrrha octodecimguttata. Next base: position 8,996,717 of record OY294063.1, read on the forward strand.
CAAAATCGGAAAGAAGGAGACAAATATCGTAAACGTGCAGGTTTTCCTCAACATGAAAGTATTGCATCGCAGATCGATAACCAATTTTTTCAATAGTTCAGACAAAAGAGGCGAAGGTTCAATCGAATTTATTTTTCAATAAATAGAGAAAAATGGAGAAACATTGAAATTAAGTTTTTAAACAAGTGCCGTAACATACTTCACGGTATACTTAAATTCATAGCAAATTGTTGCAGTTCTTCGCTCAATTCTGGATCATCTTGAAAGTCCTGATTGATGGTACCTCTAAATGATTCGCCAGTCATGCTCTTTTTGTTCTTGCTACCCGGTGGCCTGCCAAGTCGTTTTTTACGACCAGTATTAACGAATGAGTTTGGAGGTTCAGAAATAAAGACATTGTTCCCATCGATGGTTATACTTGAGATGGCGTTTCTCAGTTCGTTAGCTGAGATATCGTTGAACTGTGGAACTTCAGGCACTGGTGGCAATTCTTTGATCCCTCCAAGCTGAGGATTTATCATGAGATTGCACTGCGAAAATCCAAAACGGCCAAGGACCTTGAACATAAAAGTTTGTCTTTATACTAAAATAAAATGAAAAGGAAAACCACAAAACCATATTTTTAAAACATTGATGGCGAAAGGTGTCCGCGAAGCGGCCCCTTATGCCCCCATGAAAGTAAAATGAACGCCCTTTCCGCCGATGCCTCATTCGTTCCACTCCAAAATTTCTGAGATACCGAACGAAATTCTGAAACTTGACGAATTTTGACATTTCGTCAGCTGGACTATAGTTTAACTGAAATTGAATAAAACTGACCAAAAATCTCTGAAAAACTGAGAATTTAACTATCCAAAAGCACTGTCGTGAGGTCAGGAGCTTTTATACGGGCTTCCGCGCTTGTTCCGTTGCCAACGGATGTAATCTTTACACGTATTGACCCCGCCGAACGCATATCTTCTTTTCATATGGTCCTCACGAAATTCTGCATGAACCTCAAGCTATAATTTTCGATCAAGCACGTACTAGCTTGCAATCGACCCAAAATTTTGAATAGGTATAGCTATCTTAAGAATAATTGGCGAATTCAACACATTAAAGCATTCCTAATGTTGATATATGTTCGCGGCCGGCCCAACCACTGATAGTGAAAAACATAATTTCCGGAAGAATCTATTCAATAGCTTGATAATTGTAGAATTTAGTAGTTAGGAGTTTAATTACGAACGCCGAACAAGCAAATTTGTAAAAACCAACAATGATTCTGTAAATATACCCATTCAAAGTTTTATTCATGATATTTTCAAAAACATAGATCGCATCGAATTAAAATCCAGCCCTTCAATAAAAAATGACAACTTGAAGTTGCATGCAGAATCTCGTGAGAAATATACAAGTTGTATCTGAATAACTCTGAAAAAATTTAACGGGTGATTCTGTGGTGAAAATTTGGGTAGGTATTTGGCATACAATTTGTTGTACATAAATTTAATCCTCCCATCAAATAAAATAATTTTTTGATTAACCATTTTTCCAGATTCGGCCCCGGTAAAAAGATACAGGCTGCTAAAATCTACAAAGAATATCATTCTTTCTTTTGTAGCTAATAATAAATTTTAGTGTGAAATTATCTGTAACTATGATACCTATTCTATAGTAATCAATTTCATCTTACTCCTAACGTTTTTCTAGTTATAGACTCCCCGATTCATAAATCTATAAGAAATTAGCATAAAAATGCAGATGAAGTTTATCTTGAATCATTATAAGAATCCTCAATCTTGGTCTATGGACTAAACTTTCCATAGCATTCTAGAGTTCAATTCATTTTTTCAGGTTAGTTGAGTGGTTTTATATAATTCATTTATAAATTAGATGAAAATTAGGATAATTATGGAATTTTCAATATAAGAATGGGCAGAATGAAATTTCGTAGAATGTCATGGAAACAACTGGACATTGCACGAATATGAAGTGGATGATAGGTGTTTCAATAGTCAAGAGTAGTGAAATATTTTCTCCACAATAATTCCGCGAAAAGTAAAAGAAATCATAAGAATTAAGTGAGTAAATGAGTTTTCCCAAACATATTCCTTTGAATTTCAAGTAACTCTGCAATATAAATCGCAGTAAGAAATATCTGTGTTGAACTTGCGAACAAAGTGCAGGAGTGTACTAGTAGGTACATTTAGAAATATTTGAATGCTTATAACTATTTACCTGAGCAGAGTCTGGAAAAATGGTTAGTAAAAAAGTTTTTTATTTGATGAAAGGAATATATGGTTTAAATTAATGTACAACTTAAAGACTCACCCTGTATAGTATTTGAAGGGTACGCTCGAATCAGCTGAATTACAATGGTCACAATCACGAAGTGGTAAAATCTACATATTGAGTCTGCAGACCACAAAGTACCTTCAATTCCAAACAGTCATACGCAGGGCTGCTCCTGGCTATACAATTGTACGATTGCTATACAATTCGATATTCTACCGTACATGCATACCACATTGACAAATAGCATACATTTTGACTTTACTAAGTTTCCATTGAAAAATTCTCAGTATTCTATGCGTGGTCTACCTAATCTATTGTTATTCTATGCTAATCTACGACAGATTCGTTCGGTCTATGATTCAATCACAGATAATGTCATATCTGCGCATGCGCAAACTGCTATATTCTGTGTTAAAATTGGAAATGAGGCTGTCATTTGTCATTTATTCTGGAGCAAATATTTTCATCTGCCATATTCGTACAAACAAAAACCGCCTTGGAGCAGCACACACATGAATATACGTACCTGAGAGATATAGAACTGTTTTTCTTGGGTACCCAAAGAATCCCAAGATGCAGAAACTGCTGCTTTGATTTGCTGTTTCGGTGCTGTGGGATGCATCCAGTGATACAGTGTTCTTGTTCGTTTAGAAAAAAGTGATTTTGCTGCTTTCATCACTTCGTCAACTCTAGCATCTGTATCCTGTTGGAGGCTATTTAGCGAAGATGCTTTGGTATAAATTTCTCCTAAAACCTACAAAAAATGTTAGTTATTGTACTCGTCTAAGTATCTTCAATTATATAGAGGTCTAAGGTCTGCTCCAGAATATTTAACTCAGTACTTGTTGGATTGAAGACAATTGCAAATATGTTGTGCAATTTTAACGATAAATACATCTGGGGGCCGATTCTTGAATCTCGAACAAGAATTGAAGAGTATGACAATTGCCATATATTTGCGTCGATTTTTCTAAGTTAAATATAAACAACAAGTAAACTTGACCTGCGCATGGAACCGAATGTCAACCTACAATTGAATGTTATATCTCCTATACTCCGTACCACTCGTTGCTAAGTCGAAGGAAACGGTGATAAGGTTATGTTTATATTCCGATTTGAAATTTCTCGATATCTTACATTCAGTTTTTTTCTTGAATATTTGCTTGACAACATAGTCGAAATGGCGAAAAGAACTCTGACCAATTTTGCAGATGCTCGAGAAAACTTAGAAATTGTACATAAACATATGACAATTGTCGTACTCTTCAATTCTTGGTCGAGATTCAAGAATTGGCCCCCAGGAATAATGAGAAAAGTGTACTACAATATACATGCTGGACCACTTCTTTGTTGAATAGCCTGAATAGTCGATTTCAAGATACAAATGTTCTATGAACATATAAAATCTTCATAATCCAGTTCCAGCGTGTTCAGATACTACGGATTTTTGATAACTATCTTAGTTTCAAATATACAAATCAAAATTAGAGGGATAAGGGGCACTTAATGGGAGTTAAATCGAACAATAATAAAAGGGGGGCACGTACTGCGCCTTTTTTCATAACTGTGAATAATATATACAGGGTGTTCTACAAGCTCTATGACAAACTTTGACAGATGGTAGCTGTGCTTATTCTGAACATTTTTTTTCTTATGAACATAGGTCTGATTCGTTCTCGTTTCAAGCATTTGAAAAAATTTATTTCCATGTTTTGATCAAGTAGACCGACATAAAATATCGGTTGATATGGTAATTGACGTTATTTTAATTATTCATTTGGCACTTGGTGTACGTTTTGAATAACAATGCATTCTTTCACGACTCAGGAATATGCAGATATTGTATTTGAATATGGGTATTCTAATGGTAACTCTAGAAGAGCAGCTCGCGAGAATACCGAAGAAAATATCCCAATAGACACCAACCTGCTCACACAGTATTTTGTGCATCATTCCGAAGACTTCGAGAAACAGGCAATCCTGCTCCAAAGAAAGTCATTCGGCCAACTGAAGTGAATGTAGAAAATAAGGAAAATGTAATAGATGCTGTCCGTGACAACCCTTCGATTAGTGTTCGACGTATAGCAACTAATCTTCATTTATCACCAAATTTCGTATGGCGTGTTTTGAAAGGAGAAATGTTGCATCCATTTCATAGACAAAATGTACAAGCTTTACATGCTGACGATGGGTTACGAAGGTTAGAATTTTGTAGATGGTTACTTCAACAACATGCCCAAGATAATAGATTTATTTCGCTTGTCATGTGGTCTGACGAGGCTTGTTTCACTAAGGACGGAATCAACAATAACCATAATGAACATGTATGGGCACTGCAGAATCCATATGCCTTTAGAAAAAGACGATTTCAGCAACGTTTCAGTGTGAACGTTTGGGGTGGGATTTTCAACAATGATTTGATGCCAGTACATGTTATAAATGACCGTTTAAATGCAGATTTGTATAAAATGTTTTGGAGCAGAACCTTTTTGACTTCATTGATGACTTAGAGCTGAACATTGTAGGAAATATGTGGTATCAGCACGATTGTGCACCACCACATAGAGGGAGACAAGTAGTCAGTTTCCCGAATAAATGGATAGGTCAAGGGGGGACCAATACAATGGCCACCTCGTTCGCCTGATCTAAATCCCTTAGATTTTTATTTATGGGGACATATGAAGCAGCTTGTTTATCATGTTGAAATCGAATCTCATCAACAATTACTTGATAGAATTCAAGATGCAGCAAACTAAATAAGAAACGACCCAAATCTGATCCGCCGAGTAACGGCATTTTTAGTTCGTCGATATGAAGCTTGCATTCAAGCCGAAATTGGACATTTTGAACAATTTTTATTCTATCAAAATTTCTATTTATAATTATGATTTGAACATGAAAATAAATTTTTCGAATGCTTGTATCTTCTTAACAAAAACGAATCGGATATATGTTCATAGGAAAAAAAAAGTTCAGAATAAGCACAGCTACCGTCTGTCAAACTTTGTCATAGAGCTTGTAGAACACCCTGTATAACAAGCGGTAGCTACCGTGAGAGTCGAGGAGAACCCCCCCCCCCCCCCCCAAGAAAATTGAAGATGAAAAAAGGATGACAGATCTCACATCTCTCTCTTCCATTTATTGCCTATGATGTGGTTGACTTTGTCTCTTTCTAGAGGAAACCAGATATAATATTGATATCGTCACTCAGCATTCTGCGAAATCAACAACATGAATAACTATCCGGTTGAATAATAGTTCTTTCAGAAAATTCGTTCAACATATTGGATAGTATGATTAAATTTTTTCACTTCTGATTTTTTTCTCGCAACATATTCGTTTCAAGAGTGATAAGTTTCAGAGTGTTGTTCGTTACAATATAGGTCCCAGAACGACATCTATATTACCTCTTCTGGTATTCCGTGCGTTTCTGTACCAGTTAGTGGGTTATGTGCTCCAGAGCAGTTGGCCACAAAGTCGGCTAAATGATTCTTTCTTCTCCTCTTCTTTCTAGGTGGCGAAATATATTGGCACTTATTGTTACCGATTTCCACGAGTTGACCACCGTAATCTTCGTTTCCGTTTAGACAAGTAGAAAACTGAAAAAAAATTATCGAATTGTAAAGGATATAATAATAGACTTGATGTAAAATATTCAAGTAAATGACAGTACAGATCATTTCCAACCAAAAATGTTCCGGAACCTCTGTCCGAAAACCTCATGGTTCTTGAGATTCAATTTTTCGAAAGAACAGTCCCCAAAAAATTCAGATATAGACGGTAGGTTGTAAACACAATAACTTCAGAAATAAACAACTTAGAAACTCGATATTTGTAGAGTAGGTTTGGACCTCGATCACGAAGGTAGAATCCTGGAATGGGTAAAATGCACCAAATGATTCCGCAGATATACCCATTTAAAAATTATATTTTCCCAATATTTCCAATACACAGTTGGGATCGAATTAATCTAGTACCCGATTGAAAAATGACACCTTGAAACCCAGGTAGCAGACTGACCTAAGATGGCGTCTTATTGACGTCATTTTTCCGTCATTTTACGTCCACGACGTCTCAGACTAAAGGTTGATTCTCACTATACGTCCCGTTACCTTCCACTATCCCTTCCGCATGATTTAAGTCAAAATTTAGTAGGCAAAAAAGTCATGTTGACGGAACCTATTACCTGTTGATAGGACCTATAAAAAGTCACATTAGTTCCGAGTATTTAAACAACCAATATGCGGGGCCTAATTTAAAAGATCGTTTTCTCGTTAAAAATTGAAATTTTTTACGACGATTGAGTTGTTCATTATTCTTATGGGTAGAATATTTGATTCCGATGATAAAAATCTAGAAAAGCAAAGCCGTGAGGGCAGCAGCTTTTGCGCGCATGCTCAATGTAGATGACCGCTTCGGCAGAGAATTTGAACATATGCGCAAAAGCTGCTGCATACACGACAGTGCTTTTCGAGATTTTTTTCCGATAAAAAACTGGATTTCAATTCGATCTCATCTGTATTTTTGGAAATATTGGAAAATAAAATTATGAATGGGTATATCTACACAATCATTGGGCGGATTTTACCTATTTACGAATTCGACCTTCGTAATTAAGCCCCAAAGCTACTCTACACATATCGAGTTTCTGAGTAGTTTCTTCCGGAAGTTATTGTGTTTACGGTCGGCCCGACGGCCGGACCGTAAACAATACCTTCTTATAGAAACAACTTAGAAACGCGATATTTGTAGAGAAGGTTTGGACCTTAATTAAGAAGGCCGAATTCGTGAATGGGTAAAATCCACCCAATGATTCCGCAGACATTCCCATTCAATATTTACCCGATATTTCTCAAAATACAAATTAGATCGAATTGAAATCCAATTAGTTTCATCACGATTGAATCAGTATTTCTTGAGCTATACCGAAAAAAAAACGATATCGAGAAGAAAACCACGAAATTCTACATATTTTTTTCCCAATATCTCCAAAACTAATAGCCGTATCGAATTGAAATTTGGTACACCGCTGTGAAATATGAAGTTCAAGTTATAATTAAAATCTTTCTCAAATATGAACAATAGTTAAAAAAAAATTTGGATTTTTTTTTTCAATTGACTGACTATACGAGTTCGACGAAATTTTGCTCAAAGTTGCGCGTTGTTATGCTTCAACCAACTGCCAATTCTCAATCCAATCGCTCCAGTAGTTTCTGAAATATGAGGGAAATAACCTCGAATTTTCAAATGGCTTTAACTCCGAAACTATTTGGCCGATTTGGCCCATTAACGAACTCAACCGCGGCATTCTGATGCGCAAACTACCCTAGAAGTTTCAAGTCGCTAGCTTAATCCGTTCGAAAGTTATAGTGTCGTCGGCCGACCGCACGAGTCGTTTGAGACAATTTTCGGCTCAATCATCGAAAATTACAGACATTTGGACAAAACGATAGCACGCTGTTTCCCCAAGAACATGCGCGCTAAGAAATACATGCAAGAGACCTATTGGCGTCTTTAACGCACTTGTTCTGGGGAACAACGCGTTATCATTTCGTGACAATGTCTGTAATTTGCGAATTTTGAGCCGAAATTGGCCTCAAACGACTAGGTTTGACTCACTGATGAAGAATGCGTGGTCAGAATTGATTCTGTCCTCCCGCCTGTCGGGCCAGCCGTGTGCGCTGCAACTTACGAAAGGTAGAACCTAGAGTCTTGAAATTCTCAGATTAGGTTAAGATCCTGAATATCTCGGTTGAGTTAGTTAATGGGCCAAATCTGCCGAATGGTTTTTGTGCTACAGCCATTTGAAATTTTGCACCTTGTTGCGCGTTGGTATTCTTCAACTGATTACGAAATTTCGTACTTCTTGAGTTATTGGGGATTTAACGTTGAAATTACAAATAAGAACGAAATTTGGCATATTTTTTTCCTTATATCTCCGAAAGCGAACATCGGATCGGACTGAAATTTGAAACATTGTTGTTAAACACTGATTCAAAGGTTTGTGCTAAATTTCGTTGAAATCTAGTCAATATGTATGGAGAAAATAAATTTTCGAATGAATATTTTTTTAAATTTTCCAACACTCCGATCCACACGAAATTTTTCACCTAGTTGCGCGTTCGTATTTCACGACTATACACAAAGTTTTAATCTGATCGAATCATTACTTCACGAGATATCGAGGAATCAACCGAAATATTTAGACTCTCAACCTAATCTGACAATTTCTAGTAGCTAGGTCTTTTCCTTCAAAAGTTAAAGTACATAAAGACGGACAGACCAAATCGAATTTGAGCACGGATTCTTCTTCAGGGTGTTCAACCCAATCTTTCAAGACAATTTTCGGCTCAAAATTCGAAAATTACAGACATTGTGACGAAACGATAACTCGCTTTTCCTCAGAACAAGCGCGTAAAAACACCCCAAGTGAATGGTCGAACACCTTCCATGTGGAGTATTTTTGGAACCGGCTAAAAGTGTGTCCTCTATCTCTGTATGAATTATGTACAGTTCAACAGTTCACCAAGATTCACCCTGTACACAACAATATTTTGCATTTCTCAAAAATGGCTTCATCGATTTGGAGGGAATTTAGCATTCAGATAGGTTTTTGCTTTCTAAGTTTACTTTTAGGATCGTATTCATTGTGAAAACATTTTTTTACACAAAAAAATTTATGTGAGTTTGAAGAAATACAAGCAAAGCTAGCTCCTCCATGCACCTTTTATATAATCCATAATGTATTGTATAAATATACTCTTACCATTCTCTTTCTGAATGCTTCATTATTTTGATTTTCGAAAAAAATCAGCTCGTGGGCTCCATTGTCATAATTTCTAGCATTGCTGGGTCCTGGATCGGATGCGGAGAAAAGGTTTGCATCTGTCCGGATTTCATATTTTGGCAAATCGTCCACAGGAAACCGTATGTGCTGAATGAATTTATTATGTGATTAAATGTCCTATCGCTGAGTAACAAATATTGGTTTCTACTCACCTGTTTATTTCCATATTGCTTGGTAGTAAAAATTTCATTTACCGTTTCCATTGAGAATGAGGAATTTTGTGTTTTGTCAATATTTTATATTCGCGTCACGTTTGTTTTCCTCCGATACTAGATTCAAATTGAATATTTCAACATAGAATAATATCTCCAATTGTCAATCTATGAATGGCAACGAAACGTTGTCTTTATACAATGGTAGAATAATATATGCGCTTTTAATTGTCATTCCGTTGTCAGTCAGTCAAGCATCGAGGGTTCTAAGATAATATAATATGTTCGGTGTTATAGTTTGGTCGATATCACCTCAGTAATGACTTCGTTAACTTGTATTGACTTCTTGTACCTTCATGAATCATCGCTGCGAAAATAATTTCCGTGTTAGGAACTACATCCCGCGTAACTCGACTTTTCCCATTGAAATTTTATTTAGGTATATAAGCATTGTATACAATGATATTAGATAATTACATTAAGTAAAAATACTATCATTATCGACGTGAATATTGCGATTCTAGAGTCCGAATAATACCATTTTTAAGGACAATTATAGAACTAACATCCTACTTTCGCATGTCGAAATCTTATATGAATCACCTATAAAAGGAGTAGGCATTATATTTTCAGATTTCAATGATGGAGATGGGGAATATCGCTAAATGGACTTTTTCATTTAAACCTCGCTCTCTGGTGTATTTTGACACATACAATAAATGGTAAAAAAAGCACTTGAACGTATTATAAATATAAGATTTTACTATGAGATAATAAGGTATCTATAAAATGACTGTCTATTCAGCAGCCTCTTCGTTATGGGAAAATTCGAAATAATTTCAAACTTTATGAAATTATACTTAAGGAAGCAATATAATGATATTCACATCACGATGATTTCAGCATTGTTTAAATTGTTCCTCAAACAATGATTTTAGTATTATTTCCTCTTCAAACAATGATATTATGATATGGTAATATCATTGTTCCCATGATGTAAGTAAAACCATGATGAAAAAAACATGGTGTGCTCATCTGAAAAATGAGTGACGTCAGCAAGATTAAAATACAAAGAGTTATATATTCTGTGCTTTCAATTTGCATGCTAATTCCACAGTATAGAAACTATACTAGTTTCTCTACTGTGCTAATTCCACAGCCGTCTCTAGACGTGCATTAAAGACGGCTATGCTAATTCACAGAACATCAAATAATGCTAATTCAAAGCACAGAATATACAACTCTTTGTATTTAAATCTTGCTGACGTCACTCATTTTTCAGATGAGCACGTCATGTTTTTTACATCATGAAGAAAACCATGATTTCAAAAACATCATGAGTAAAACGTGTTTTTTCATTGTTCCTTAAACAATGTTATTATTATTATTCTATGGAACAACAAAATAAAAGTAGGCCATTTTGATCAAAAAATCGAGGATCGCATGACATTCATGATCCATGGTTCAAACTTCAAACGACAAGGTTATGTTGTTGTATTGATGGTGATTTAAATTTTTTATTATTATTGAATGTGATATCTGTAGAAAATGGGAAAGTTTGCAACCCCGCAGTGGGACTCTAATACTATAGGAGATGAACTATGCAACACTCTATTCAAGGTAAAAATTATATTATTTATTGTGTTGTGAAATAATGCCTCATAGGAGGCTTTGTTTTTGAATTTTCGTGACAGATCAGTTATGAATTCCAAATGGAAGCAGGTCCTAGCTTTTATTACCTTCAAGTCTCCTAAATCTTATTGTAATTTTGTTAACTGCTGCTTGCCTATTAGTTTATACAAAAATGACGGTTTTGTCCGATGCAGTTCTGCATTATATCACACACATAGCTCCCAAAGGGTTGTCACCAACATAGGATCAAAAGTAACGAAATCCAACAATACCAGTGGAAATGAGAATGAACATTCTACAAAATCATTAAAATACTCATTAATATCTTTGGGAATAAGTGTAGCATCAATTGGAACGTTCCTATACTTCAAATATGGAAGTCCAGAAGTAGACAACAACGGAAATATAGTTAAAGATGAGTTCACGAAACTTCCACTTACCAAACAATATACATATCGTTGCATTAAAGCTATTAAGATGTTAACTCTATTCATCCAGCAACCATCTAGGGAAAAATTATTACCAGATCCTTTAATGCCTTCATACCATCAACCTCCATATACATTAATTCTGGAATTGAAAAATGTACTAGTTTATCCTGATTGGACTTATAAAACTGGGTGGAGGTTCAAGAAGAGGCCTGGACTGAACTACCTTCTTGAGAATTTGGCTGGCTTGTATGAAATAGTTATCTTCACTGCTGAACAAGGTGTTGTTGTATTTCCACTTTGCGAGGCTATAGATCCAAAGAATTTGATCTCATACAAATTGGTTAGGGATGCAACTCATTTTGTGGATGGTCATCACGTGAAAAATCTTAATGGACTGAATAGAGATCTGAGTAAAGTTATTGTGATAGACTACAATGAGGAATCAGTAAAATTCCACGAAGATAACTTGTTCAATATTGGTCCATGGAATGGACAGGATGATGATGTTTTGATTGATTTGACGTCATTCCTTGCAACAATTGCTCAAAACAATGTAGATGATGTTAGAGAGGTTTTGAAGTATTATAAAACCTTCAAAAAACCATTGGCAGTTTTTAGACAGAAGCAAGAAGATCTTTTTGCAGGAAATCGTGAAATTGCTTCCTTGAAGCAGCCAAAAATTAAACGAAACCACTTTTATTAGAAGTATCAAGTGAATAAAAGTTTGAATACAAAACGTATTTTTCATTAGTATAGGGTACTATCCTGATGTAGGTAATTCATACAAAATACAGAAATAAGCATTCTTTGATTTCTTCAGAAGAGATATCAAAGAAGCAAAGGACTTCTTCGTTGATATAATACTCCAATGTATATCTAATTCTGCTTGAATCTGAAGGGCTGTGTATAAGCTAGTCTTCTTATATTTTGGTACTCTGATACCTAGTAGAAATGTATTATTTTATTTTGCTGTTCACAGAGAATTAACAGAGTCTTAAATAAATAAAAGAAGTTAGAAAAAAAACATCTTCAACAAAAATAAATCAGTAATGCGTGCTTACAGTCTAGGTGTATTATTCTCTACAATATTTTGCTTCCAGGAAAAAGGCGAGAGAAATGCTAAAAGCAAAGGAAAACTAAAACATGGGAATAAAATAGTAAAAGCAAAATTGATGCAAGCCAAAAAACAGATCAATAAGAAATTCATCAAGAATATTGGAGAAAACCTATCTCATATCAAAAATTTGGTTAGTAATAAGAAAAATAGTATCAATGGACATTATAAACAAAAAACAGAAAGTAATACCCTGAACACATTCAATATAAATGAAATGGGCACAAGTAAAAAAAAATTTGTTAAGAAAATGAAAAAAAAAACATCAAAGCTGAAAAACTTGCCTAACATCAAGCAAGTCAAGAATATCCTGAAAGGAAAGCCTAGTTGTGAAGAAGATCAGAAAATTCTATTTTCAGAAGACAATGATCACTCAATATCAGGAATTGATACAGCCAAAATAAAATTGAAAAACAAGCGAAAAAAGAAGAAACTAGAAACTCTCAAAAATGATTCGACCGATAAAATTAAATCAGATATTTTCGAAGCAAAAAAAGTAATCAAAAAGAAAAGAAATAAATCCCCATGCACAGTTTCCAATGATGCGACCGAGATATCAGATCATAATTTGAAAAACTCCGTGCTTTCAAACCATCAACATGATTCTGGTTTCATAAAAAAAAAGAACCGAAAAGGTAGTTTATCTTTAAGAGAAAGGATGTTAGAGAAACTTAAAGCTTCTCGATTCAGATATTTGAATGAACAGTTGTATTGCTCACCAAGTAAAGATGCTCAGAATTTATTCAAGAGTGATCCAGATTCTTTCAAAGCATATCATGAGGGATTCAGACAACAAGTTAATAGATGGCCAGTTAATCCAGTTGACATCATCATCAATAGTATTAAAAAAATGTAAGTAATAGATTCAATGTAATATCGACATGTATAAAATAGTACAATTCTCTCAATATATCTAATTATGATTTGTTACAGGAATAAAACTCATGTGATTGCAGACTTTGGTTGTGGAGATGCCAAAATTGCTCAGGAAGTTAAACAAAAAGTGCACTCTTTCGATTTAATAGCAACGAATGAGGCAGTGACAGCCTGTGATATGGCTAATGTTCCATTAGCTAAAGAAAGTGTGGATATTGTTGTATTTTGTCTTTCTTTGATGGGGACTAATCTTCAGGATTATTTGAAAGAAGCAAACAGGATCCTGAAAATCGGGTGAGATATATATTCTTTTGCGGCTGTTTTGATTGTTTCAACTAATTATCTTCACTGAAACAATGTATTTCCCATCATCCTACAAGGCTTGTCTGAATGAAGATAGTCCTAGAAGTACAAGTTCATATCGGACAATTGCCAATTGTCAGGTAGCGTTATGTAACAGACCAACAAGACAAATCACTTCATCGTTTGCGGGAATCGCGTCTCTCCGACCTTGAGAAATATAACAGACATAACCACACTTTCTTCTTGCTCGAAACAGCTGTCAAATTGAATACTTGATTTTGGAATATCTAAAATCGAAATGTAAAAACGGATTTGTCGGGATTCAGGAATCACAAAATCAAAATCAGACTAAGATTTTTCGATGAAACCATTTGAAAAGCAAATTTCCAACACCAAAGCGAGTGTTTTGTCACACCTCAAACTCCTGTAGAAGAACTCTGTTGGAGTAAATGAAAATTTTGGAAAAATGTTGTGGAAAACCCGTTCACCTTAATCAGAGAATCTTTGTAGTTTCACATCAAATGAGATTCATTTCAATATAAAATCAAATTATGAATAGACCAACTTTGTTCGATTCCAATCCTAGTGTTTGTGCAATCATATACAATTTTATTAGACATCCCATCGTTTTAATTGAATAATGGAGGTTGTAATGCTTTTACTTCAGTTGCGATTCCTTTATATTATATAAAATGAACATTATGAATGAGTCCACCTAAGTTCGATTCCATTTCTTGTTGTATAATTAAAACATTTAATGATAACTGTCATCATAAAATAGAACCTCAAAGATGACTAAACAATTGATTTGATTGTAAAAAACTGTTTGGATTATATTCTTAAATGGATCAGATACGAAATTATTCATCAATTAATAGGATGAAAAATTCATTTCAGTTTGTTTACATGTTTATAACCTCTCCAAGCGAGTCCGAAAACGGCGAGAGTGACGTAATCCTATTCCTGCAATCTGATTGGCACCCCAAACGCCTGCTAAAATTCTGATTAGCTCGATTCAGGGTCATATCTGCGTTGACATAGATTTCCTAAGTAAATGACGCCAGTGGTTTATCTGGTTGATCTGTGGTTATGTAGTTTAGTGCATTTCCATAGTTCAAATTTCATTCTAACCTAGATGGCTCCCGATTGCGGTTTTTGAATAAGACATGCTGAGCTTTGTGGTGCAATCATTTTGTATTATTTGAAGAAGTATTGATCCATTTTTATGCTTAATAGCAGCGCTTTCTCTGTATTAGTGAATTCGAGCTGCGCAATGGGTTCCTGATCACTTTGGATTAGATACCCCTGCACAAGTGAGTGAACAACATATACATTTGTTGAAGCTTGTTGTTCAGTGATGGCGAATTCAAGATGAAACAGATTGAATGGTTAATCATTGTTGTCTTTTTTCTACCTCAAAGACACACCCAGACTATCTGAAGGCGTAATAGCTTCCCTGAAAGTGTATCCAAAAAATGAGAAATAATAGACTGGAAGCTCTGATACTCCTACATTCTGGCGCTCTAAAAGTATCATCAGAAGTCACATGGGATCTTGTGTCTGGGTCGTGAGTTATTGTCGGTAAAATGTCACAAAAATTATTCAGATTTGCTATTATCTTGGTTTCTATAGCTCTAATTATATTGACATCGTTTATCAAATTTGCTGAATTCACGTAAGTGCTTCTCTGCATTTGTTTTGATATTAGAACTATTCATTGAAATTTAGTAAAACTAGCGAGGGCCATAGATTAATCATACCAATAGATTCGCCTTATTAGATCGATTTATTGAGATGATCTTTTACTGTGTCGTTTTTGAGGATTCTTTAAAAATTCTCAAAATCGTTGACTGATCACCTCAGTTTATTTCTTTCTCCAAAAGGAGTCGAAGTGCTGTTCTGTTTCGAGCCTGAACTCACCACGATTCACACCTTATTTAATTATTATAGTATGGAACTAGGATCTTATGTTGCACAAACTTGTCAACGATATTCTAAACAAATACCTGCTTTTCCCAAATACAAAATTTGTACTTCCTAGGAATAATCTCCTTAGTACAACAATGAAAAGCAAACGTTTTTTTCCAATTTCCAGCACTTCTGCTCTTGAAATCCATAGCATTAGAATTCTCTTCATTGAATGAAAACAGTGATTATTCATTATATACTTTCATCTCAGATATGAAAAATCTGAATCATGTTTTAAGTTGAATTAATCTGAATATTTTTTGTAGGGGTATCCTGAAGATTGCTGAAGTTGAGAGCAGATTCAATGATGTTGAGGAATTTATTAAAGGTATTCAATCTTTTGGATTTCAGAATATCTACAAAGATCTATCTCATAACATTTTCTATTTCCTGGACTTCAAAAAAACAACGAATACTAAGAAAAGTAAAGGTTTGCCTACGTTGAGTTTGAATCCATGCTTGTACAAAAAAAGATAAATATATATTATCATTTTTATTTTCCTCTTTCCATTGAGTAGAACCTCTTATTCCTTAGCTTTGGGATTATTAACCATGCGGGCAGTCACTATTGATAAACATGACAGTAGAGACACACCCTTCACGCCACTATGGTCAACACAATTGGTTTCGTGCGTCGTTTGACATTTGTCATACGTTGGAGGTAAAACAAACTCACTTTCTTGCTTTGTGTATGTTATGAAATACAGCATTTTCAACAATTTCAGGATAAATTCACAAGTTAAAATGATTTATATTCATAGAATTGGTGAATTAGTAGACCTGTGAGGCCAAGTTATTGTGTCGTTGTGAAATGCAACATAAATACACCGAGAGACCAAGGAATACATTGGCTTTGTTTACATTGGCGAAGAGCGATTATTTGGAGATTTTAGTGATTTTATTAATTTTACAAGTGAAATTTTGTGATAATGGATCTGATTAACTGATATTCAATCTCAGATGATAATCGTTCTAAACGATATAAATGAAAATTGCAGTATTTATCCTTGTCTTCTAAAGCCTATAGTATCCACATCAGAGATAGCATTTATTATAGGTATAACTATTGAAAATGAAACAGTAAAATGTTTGGCTTATTAATTCCTGAAAATAAACAGCAGAATGAAATCCAACAAATGTATGGAATGGAAAAAACATGGGTTCCAGAGAACTCCTCAGTACTATTTCAAATAACGTTCTATGTTGCAAATTACTACAATATTGGTCTACAGTTGCTATGTCAGTGCTATCATAATCTTCAATTATATATTTATCATACTAAATATATGTTACAAATAAAATAATCCATATCAAATTTTTTCCTTGAACACCGATTTCGATTCATCCTCAAAAATTCTTTACTATCCATATAAAATGCTTTATTGTTATGCAGATGCAACATTCGGGCTTTCATAATCTTTAATAATTGACAATAAGGTCAATTCGAAACAACAAAATGTAGAAGTTCCATCCTTGACTAGTCAAGCCATATCGGAACGTGTTCGGTTGAGTACAGAGAAAGTTATCTGGATCATTATTATTATAAAATGCTTGCAATATTTTGACAAATCTATCACATAAAGAATTGCCTTTATATATCATATGGAGATGCGAGTGGTAACCATTCAGGATGGGTTTGTCATTCATAACGCCAGTTATTGTAGTGTCGAGAAGATATAATTCTTGAAATGTGTATAACAAACACGAAATATTCTTATCATACTTATCTCATCATGAGTCAACTTATTAAACAGAACAAATTAAATAGATAGTCTCAACATAATTCCTTAAGCAGTGTGGAAATGCCTCCAACAAACTCTACCATAGTTTGTTACTTTGTCAGAACAGTTTTTTCAATTTATGGCGTGAATATAGGATGTTTGCCTCCTCTGGGATAGTTCACAAAGTATTCAATTTCTTCCAATACCAGATAAAACTTAGGGGAATGGGTCAAAAATGCAAATATTGAAATATAAAGTCTACACTACAACATATCTGAAAAATCGGATTCCTTCGTCTCTCGGTGTATTTATGTTGTATTTCACAACGAAACAATAACTAGGCCTAGTTATTCACCAATTCTATTAATATAAATCATTTTAACTTGTGAATTTATCCTGAAATTGTTGAAAATGCTGTACTTCTTAACATAAACAAAGCGGGTAAGTGAGGTTGTTTTACCTCAACGTATGACAAATTTCAAACGACGCACGAAACCAATAGATCTCTTGCAAACATTTTTTTATTGAAATCAAAAATATCCTATCCGTAAGAGCCCCGAAAAAATTCAATCGCCGTCAAAAATTTAAATTTTTGACAAGAAAACCATCTTTTAAATTTGGCCCTACATATAGATCGGAACCTCGCACCTTCCGAGAAGTACCGAGTTATATCCACTCTCATCTATTCTCATTTACCTTTGCCTCTAGCAAGCCAATGGACAGCGTCGGCTGTATCGATCGGAGAATCGTGGAAAAGAGTGACGTAAGAGGCGACCTACGGCTTTTCACGCAATGTGAACTTTCGTCGCGATTTGACCATTTTTAAACCGACAATTTATTTTCTTCTAACCTATAATATCTGCTTTCAAAATATGACAAAGTAAAATGTCAGAAATGTTGACTATTTATTGATTAAGCCTGCCCAACAATCACTGGCGTTTCCAACTCTGAAATAGATCATTTTTTAAATTGTTGCTTTTTCACGTGTTTTCAGCCGTTAGAAGTACAGGGATGCTTTTACAATTATAGTCAGGCGATCGCACGACGACGCCCTGGCTCGAGTAAAATTTAGCTTCGCCAAATTACCACAGGGCGTCGTCGTGCGATCGTCCGAGGATAAAATTGTGAACGCACCCCCGTGGGGAAAAACGAGAAGGTTAGATAGATCCTTTTGTCACTCTACAATGTTGTCCTTTAGTGGAATCGGTTCCATAGCAATCAATATGATGTTGGATCCAAAAAAATATATGGAATCTGAGAATTCATCGGCTGAATACCAGAAGAAAGAATCAACATAATTAGAGTTATGTTATGATGGCTCCGCTTGTAACTAATTCCGCTTATAACAACTTTTAGGGTATTAAAATAGTATCATCAAACAAGTTAATTATTTCTCAAATAATGAAAGTGTTTATAGCAAACAGTATTTTTCAGTATATTCGTATAATATATCGGATAAACAAAAAGTTTGCAGTGACGTCCGATTCCAGAAGGCTGATAATGATACTGATTGAGACAGTTACCTGCCATGAATAGAATGGCTAAAGGAAATTCAACAATTATAATATTATACACAAGGCAAGATTTCGGAGAATTCTTTCATATTGATTTCCAACTTGTCGCTTCTGTCTTATGCAGTTCATATTCTGATGAGGAGGAAAAGGAAATGTCTAGTTCTAATCATACTGAAAGCACTTTCGCCTTCGTATTGGAAAAATCACACAATGCAGAAATAAAATTATAGAATGCAAATTAAAACAGCAAAGATTTCAAAAAGAAAATCGAAGACTTTCATATATAATATTCAAAATATCCAACATAACACCAGCAATGGTTGCCTGCTTCATAATAGAAAATAGTACAAATGAATAAATGGTAGGAATTTCAGGAACAAACATAATATTTTCTAATACATCACTCTTATTTCAACGAGGTAAACTCATATTAAACTGATTATTCTGGTAACCATCATTCACTCCATTAAGAACATCCTCGGCTTCTTCTCGTAGGTTTTCTACTTTTTCCAAGAGTAACATCTGAAAAAGATAGGTGTATTGATTATTTGATTTTCTTTAGTAAATAGGTGTATTCTTTTTCTCACCTTTGCAGCGGAAATCAACTGAACTGCCACTCTTTTGTTCAAATATTCAATATCTCTGATTAAATCTCCAACATTTGCCTTAGCTATTGAATGTAGAGTCTTGTAACCAGCATTGAATAGTTGTTTGGCACGACTCTAAAAAAACAATTTTCAATGAAACAAATTTGTACGATTACCTTGGAAATTTGAAAGAACCTGTTTCACAGCTGGTAATTCCATCAGAGGCATCAATTCTCTTGTACAACAATGAGATAATCGCATACTCATTCCTTTCAAAAGATGAGCGAATGGCCAAAATTCCTCTAATTCTTGACAAAAACTCATTACATTGCTTGAAAATGAAGCAGATGACTGCATCAAAGTTTGCACCAATCCCCTATCGACCTAAAGATGAAATTGTGTAACATCTGTAGAGAACTAGAAGCGCGAGGGAACACTTGTTTTCAACAAGGTTACTATTTGCACACTTGTTCTGGGTAACAGCATTATTATTTCGCCAAAATACCTCTGATTTTCGGATTTCGACATAGAAATTACCGCACTTCCCGTGAAGAAATTGAATCACGTCAAGCAGATAACATTCTAAGCTGCTACTCAAAACCTGAAGTGCATAAATCATGTCTCCTCTACCATGAGCGTGACTAGTGCTTTATCTGTCATGCGAAAGAAAGACCAGGGTTTGATTCTTAGGTGGCGCGGGTATAATTTCAACTTAAAATTCTTGATAAGAAAATAGTTATCAAAGTTTTGCGGACTTGCTCTTGGTATGAATGTTAGCCGTAGACATTAACGAAGGATCGGCAGTAAACTTAGAGACTTTAAATTTTCATTGTAGGTGTAGGGTACACTGGTTAATACGTTCGCCGTCGGTGGCTCTTTTAGGAGCCTAAGGCCACAATGCGTCAATGCCGTTGGCTTTGAAGAGCCATTTCTGAAGTACTGACATAAATGACATGAACATTTTGAAGCGATGAGATATTGAGAGAAAGACTGATTTCAGTGTTTTAACCCATTTTCAAGCACTAAAAGCAGATCTAAGAATGGTCATAGAAACATATGGATGAGTTCGATATTTGAATATCTCATTGGTCGTTGGGTTAGGAAGGGCGTGCTAGTAGGAGTTCTAGAACTTTCACTATCGTATCATTAGAAATGTGAAGAATTAAAATTCAACTGAAATTATGCACGAGCCTTCTGACTGTCATTTTTGTCATGTTCTGGGAAACAGGGTGCTATCCGCGGTTCGCCCAAATGTCTGAAATTTTGGATTTTTGGGCCAACGATGGCCTCAAACGACTTGGCTGGACTCACTGATGACGAAATCAGGTCGTTCCCAGAATAATTTGAGAGAAAAGAACTAGTGACTTTCAGGGTAGGTCGCGCATCAGAATAAACTAAACGGTTTCAGAGTTAGTTGATGATATTGTGACGAGTACGGCCTTGTCTGTGCGAGAGTCTTCTAGAAAACTCCGGATCCCAGGCAACACAGAGAGGTTTTAAAGATATCCCGGCGATATCTTCTCAGAACATTGAGAGTACTTTTTTTACTTCTCTAATAAGTCACAGGGAGTGCTATATTTCCTCCAAATGTCCGCCACAGCGATATTCTCGAAGAGATCCTGAAGATATCGCATGCGGAAATTCTCAAACTTCCCACAATGTGAGGTCTATGGGAAATTCGCTCACACAGTCTCATGGCGAAGAGTTTAAGAAATTCTCAAATACTTCCCATCGCGAGATTTCAGGGAGTACGACATGCGATATTTTCAGGAAATGCCCCTTACGAAAATATCCGGAAGTACAGATATTAACTTGTGAATTATATTTCTGGAAAGATTCCTGATGATAATTATATAGATTTTGTGCCGACTTGCTTTGTGAAAATAGCAGCATTAACACACAGCACTTTGCCTACACAGATCAAAAATCCTCACGAGTAGCGTCAGGTAATATACCCAAGACAAGGATTTACAGATCTACTTTACCAGAGATCCGCGAGATGGCGAGCTCCTTGATTAAAACATCCAGGCGATATCGTAACATATGAGCGCTTGGATTGTCGGTTCTTACGTCTGGTGGTTAGATGACTTCGAGTATTGTTTAGCGCGGTCGAAATTTATATTCACTCTTCATTCGTATTTCGGATATGAATGAGATCCGCCGGATGGCGAGATCCGTGAATAAGATATACCAGACGAAATCGTAATATGAGCGCTTAGATTGTCGGTTCTTACATCTGGAGGTTAGATGGCTTTGATGAATATTGATGTGTATTTCAGAAATGAATGGAGATTAATTATCGGTTATTAGAAAAATTTATCCATACTCCATAATACTATGATGGGTATATGGAAACAAAATATTGATTTGAAATCCCTGTCAGTATTTGAATGAGAAATGTGTTGATGATTTCTTGAGGAAAAACAACGGATCTCAGATTGGTCGATATTCTGACGAATCTGAGAAAAATATGAAGCAGTTTCGATTAAATTTTGGCTTTTCTGTTTTCTTCCGAGAATTCTCGAAATTCTGCAGATTTGAGAACGTTATTTCCACTCGCATAATGTTGAACAAGTTTGCCGTTGTCCAACTGATACTGGTGGTGAGTTTCAATACAGAAATATGATAATGTGAAAAAGAGAGCATTCTTTGCGCTGAATGAAGTCATAAATGCTACTCGCTACTTTCGTTATCAACTAGTTAACTAGTCGATAACTATAGTTTTAGTATAAGACCATTGTATGAGAAGGGCCTTCATTCAATAGCAGAACTATAAATTTTCTAGACACCTCTTACTTGTTAATACAGGTTTCAACCTGAAATGCATTTACTCCTCCACCGAATGTATAAAAACGCCGTGATTTTGTACCACAAAATTTTTCATCATAACCTTCCGGAAAATCCGGCACCATAAAAGCCAGTAACAAAATATGATAGAGTCAATGTGAATTATGTTTTAACTTATTTGTTTTTGGTATGTTTGCCGATTATCCTATTGGTTTCTAGGAAGCCTCTCCGAAGTAATTTATTTCGTTCTTATGAGTCAAACAGATATTTTGCCTATATGTATAAATAGTGGACAACGAAATGAAATTATCTGCAATTTCTCTTTGTTCGAACTACGCACGAGGGATTTCGTAAAAAATTCTGCCTCATGTTCGGGATAATTTCAGGAACGTTAAGACAATTTTCCATTGTTGTTACACTCGGGATGATCTTTTGAGCTCGCATCGCGAATTTTCTATTCTGGTTATGACTGTAATAACATTAGGAACTCGCATTGCGAATTTCTTATTCTGGTTACGTCTGGGAAGACTTATGGAACTTGCATTGCGAATTTTCCTTTCTTGTTCTGTCTGTGATGACCGTTGGAACTCGCATTGCGAATTTCCTATTCTGGTTCCATCTGAGATGACTTCAGGAACTCGCATTGCGAATTTCCCTTTCTTGTTATGTCTGTGATGAGTTTAGGAACTCGCATTGCGAATTTCCTATTCTGGTTACATCTGAGATGACTTCAGGAACTCGCATTGTGAATATCTAATTGTGGTTACTTATGCGATAACTTTAGGAGCTCGCATTGCGAATTCCCAAATCATGTAGTGTTTGTGATCACTTTAGGAAATCACTTAAGGAGTACGCGTGAAAGCCGGATTAGGACATCTCAGATATCTCGCCGGGAAGTTTGTGTTACTTGGGATGTCTATGCGTCATCCGCCTAACTAGAAGCTTCTCGCAATCGCTAGAAGTCCCCCGAGTGATATAAGGGCAAGCGTGGAGCAGCACAGGGGGTCATTCAGCGAAGTTATTCGAAGCGGAAAGTGAACAGTGAAAATAAATAGTGTGGAAATAAATTGTGCATAGACTTTGATAGAATTAGTTGTTGAGTTATTCATTATTAGTGTAAATAAAGAAAACGAAAAAGGCACGAAAGTTTTTCCAAATTTTAGTCGGAATTTTTTCTCGGAAACTATTCATCAGATTTTAATGTAATCTCGTACAGACCTGCAAGTCATAATAAACCTAAAACCCTTTTCTGATCATGATGAATAAACTTGGTAACTATGCGATAATTCTGTGTGGTGAAAGTGTCATTGGAACAATTAAAAAAAAACATTTTTTTTGTTATAATTGGAAATTCTATTTCAAATTATTTTACACCGATTGAAAAATTTTAACTCGATCGTATCTGATATTTTGTACTTATTGGAGTGATGAATTCTCGTGATTTTTCGAAATGGCAAGTACAATAAGCTTGAGTTTCCATTTGAGGTGTTTAAATTTGGCGAAGTACTTATCTTCCATATGAACAATAGATTAGATATTTGAATGAAATCGCATTTGAAATTTCGTGAAATCATAATTTAAAAAAAAGCGAACACGTTCTGTCAAGTTGGTTCTATAATAAATGCTTGTAAATGCTGAAGAAAATAATCAATTATCTTCGATAGTGGAGGGAAAATCGATGATTGAATATTTCGCGCCTTATTATGTGCAGCCCGGAGACATCGGCATTTTTCATCGAAATGCTGACAAATATTAATGCTAGCTATTTCCGGGCCAACTTAGGTGCAGTCCGGAGACGACATTTTTCAAGGAAATGCTGATGAATGCTGAAGATGATGTCGAAATGTCTTCGACCATAGCGGAAAAATCGATGGTTGAATTTTCCGGGCCAACTTATTAGCAGCTCGGAGAAATCGAAATTTTTCATCGAAATGCTGATGAATGAATAAGAAAAGTCAAAATACTCTCGTCAGTGATGAAAAAGTCGATGATCAACTCATATTCAGCAGGTATAAGTTAACTTAAGTCTGAAAAAAATTTTTGGGTAAGTTATGTACGGCCAGATAGATAAATTGGCATATCTATGGAATTAGAGGGACGTCTATGTAATGAAAGTGATAAAGAATTCTGAAAAAAAACTATACTATTGCGAGAACAACAAAGGAATTGAAATTTCTATTTATATCAGAAGGAAAAATCGTAAAAACTTTTTTTGCAAAAAATGTATTCAACGAAATAAAATAAAAAATAACAATGACTTCAAATTAGGTATTCAAAAAACAAGAGAACGGAATTATCATTTTCAAACGGAACAAACCAAGAAAGTTATTGAAACTTAAGGTTTGTTCGTTATACCTGCATGAAGTACACTGCCTTCCAATTCTCAGGGCAGATGAGTGTAGTCACAGATAAAAGAATGAGTGGAGTTAGTGTAGTTCAATTTGTTCTATGATTCTCCCAGAATACAAATATATGATATATCCCAAGTAACACAAACTTCCCGGCAAGAGATCTAAGAGCCTGAATCCGGTTTGCATGCGAATTTCTATTGTGATTTACTAAAGAGGTAACAAACACAACATGATTTGGGAATTCGCAAAGTGAGCTACTAAAGTTATCGCAGGCGTAACCAGAATTAGATATTCACAAGTAACCAGAATGAGAAATTCCCAATGCGACTTCCTAAAGACAACACACGTAACAAGAATACGAAATTCGCAATGCGAGTTCCTAAAGTCATCCCAGAAGTAAGCAGTATAGGACATTCACAATGCAATTTCCCAAAGTCATCACAGACGTAACCAGAATAGGAAATTCGCAATGCTAGCACCTGTGTAAGGTCATCCCGCATATAACAACAATTGAAAATTTTCATAACTCTCCTGAAATTCACGAATATGGGGAAGAATTTTTTTCGATAATCCGCGTGTTTAGATTGAACAGAGAGAAATTGCAGATAATTTCATTTTGTTACCCACCATTTATAGGTAGGCATAATATGTTTGAATCGTAGTACCCAAATAAATAATTTCTGAGGTTTCCTATATGATAATCGGCAAACATACGAAATACAAAGAAGTTAAAACATAATTCACATTGACTCTTTCATATTTCGTTGGGACTTCATAGTGAAAGCAGGGTTTGTTGATGGGTTAAATACATCAGTTCATTCAGATCTAGGATTTAGTTGAAAAATGACTGCTTAAAGATCCATGCAAAATTTCGTTCTTTTCGGGAAGTTGACCTGCGTGAGGCGAGGTCAATATCTGGCTACTTATTTGAACAAGAGCACAAAAACTACTGACATCATGTCAGTGCTTTTCTCGATTTTTTGTTTATGGTTCCTCTTGAGATCATGATAAGTCTATGGACTATCTGCCGAGTTAAATGTGGAAATAATGTGCCTGTTCAAATAAGACTGATAACAAAAGTGACACATCCTTGTTGAAAACGGTGTTATCTCTCAATCTTAAGCATACTAATTCAAGAAGATCTCACCCCATATTTTTCTGCAGCTTCGAAAATTGGCATTTCATTCCAAAGATCAAACAACATTAATGTTAAATAGAACCTGTTGAGGACACGTTCTGAAACAGTCTGAAAAATAGAAATGAAATTGATTATAGTTTGAAACCTCCCGAATATGAATCCACCAACCTTAATGGGTAGATTGGCCATCATTTTAACTGCTACTGACTCAGTGATGCCAAGGACTTTAGCAGTATGCAATTCTTTGGGAGATAATTGTTGAAACTATAATAGAAAGGAAAGGTGAGAGCTATTTGTGAACATATACATACATAATAGCATTTAACTAATCAATTCAGAATCAAATGTTCGTATAGAAATATTTGCAATTTTTTTCAAAACTTCTACACGACTTCAAAGGCCTAAGAACTTTATGAGATGTGTGTTCAATGAGTATACATTATATATTATAGGTTATATTATGTAATGTACCATTGTACAGAGTACTCATTCAAACAGTTTAACTACTCTTATGAACACAACATTTTGCCCTGTAAGGCAGGTTGCGGAAATAATATCCCCGAGGTCAAGAGACCTATTAGTTGTTAGTGAATATAGGTGCATTAAAGAGCATGTATCTTTTTAATATGAGAGAGATATTGAATTTTCTTACAATAACGTAGATAGGTGATTTTCTCTAGATTTTCGATCAATAATAAATAGATGTGTTCCGAGTTAACTCTAGTATCACATAAAAATCTCTTCGTGGATTTTGCAAATTCATGGAAATACTGCAGCTTATCGACGGAATTCATTGAAAGAACAGAGCGTCCAACTAATCATTTCGTATTATTTTTCAGAGTTATTTTGGGTTTTCGAACCCAATATCTGAAGAAACTAAATCATCCTAAAAAATAATGCAACATCTTCTCAAAATATAAAATTAACTATTGTTTAAAGAATAAGGTGAGGTGTATATAAGGCGAGTCTTCAATTTGTAGATAAATTTAAACCTCAGATTTCTTTTATCACACAAAATACGTTTTTCATTTACCATTTTTACAGATTCGGCCCCAATCAAAGTTATAAGCATTTAAATATTTCTCAATGTGCTAATACACTCCTGCACTTTTGTTTGCAAGTTCAACACAGATATCAATTACGGTGATTTGTATCGCAGAATGGTCAATCCATTGCTTGAAATCCAAAAAAATATGATTGA
Source organism: Myrrha octodecimguttata (assembly GCA_958510865.1). NCBI lineage: Eukaryota > Metazoa > Arthropoda > Insecta > Coleoptera > Coccinellidae > Myrrha > Myrrha octodecimguttata. Next base: position 9,023,616 of record OY294063.1, read on the forward strand.
GAAAACTCATTTACTCACTTAATTCTTCTGATTTGGTACTTTTTGCGGTATTTTTGTGGAATAAATATTTCACTACACTTTATAATTGAAATACTAATCTTCCACTTGAAATTCGTGCAATATCAATTATGAGATTCTACACAATTTCAATCTTATATTGAAAATTCCCTAATTATTCTAATTTTCATAGAATTTATAAACGAAATTATTCAACTTACCAAAAAACATTAATTGAATTCCAGAATTTCTTTGAAAGTCTAGTCCACAGACATGAACTATATCTGTGGTCTAGTCACGAAATAGCATAGACCAAATATTTGGTCTATGCGAAGTAGATAAATATTTCTGTGTATTCTATGTTACAGGTAAACGTGAGCGGAGCTTAATTCACAGTCTTTACTAGTTCAGGGGCGGATCCACAAAAATAAGGAAATTTCTCGAATTTTTATCAGTTGAATATCTTGAAAACGGTTTGTTTGAGGGGAAATAATTTTTTATTCTAAAATTATTGAGGATTCTTAAAATGAATTAAGGTAAACTTTATCTGGATTATTCATGCTAATTTCTCATAGTTTTATGAATCGGCGAGTCTATAATCAGAAAACCGTTTGAGGTTAGATGAAATTGATAACCGTAGAATACGAGCCCTAGTCATCGAGAACTTCGCAGCAAAATTCATTTCATTCGTTAAAACCATGTCAAAGCTACAAAAGAAAGAATGATTTTTTTTTTGGAAATTTCAACAATCTGTATCTTTTTACTGGGGCCGAATCTGAAAAAATGGTAAATGAAAAAAGTGTGTTATTGGATAAGAGGAATCTAGGGTTGAAATAAATGTACAACTTAAAGACTCATACTTTATAAACAATGGTTTTAAAAATATTAATTGTTTTGGTATTTCAGGACCGGTCTCATTCACCTTCATTCAACGTGTTTACGGTGGAAATATTGTTCATCAAATTCAAAATTTTCGATGTATTTCCCAAATGCATTAATTTACTAAGAATATGCCGTTGAAGAATTTAATTGAGGCGTTGAACTATTCATGACAAAATTAAAAATGTCCAAGATTATATTAAGTAGATACTATGTTGGTTCCAACAATCATCGAAATAGTCGAAAAAAAGTTCAATTAGCTCATTCAAAAATGAAATAGCAGCACAATATGAAGGACAGAAATGAAAAAATGTGCTATACCGCGGTATAATTGTATCGTCATTGTTTCTTCGTATCAAAACAGTTCACCATTCCATTAATCAATTGATTCCCTTGACTGGATTTCTTCAGCATAAGCTTTATCCTTAAATTTTTGCGCGCATGTTCTAGGGGAACAGCGTGCTATCGTTTTGTCCAAATGTCTGTAATTTTGGATGATTGAACCGAAAATGGTCTCAATCGACTAGGTTGGACTCACTGATGACGAATCCGGTGTCAAAATCGATTCTGTCCGGCCGGCCGGCCGTAGACATGCTAACTGTTGACAGAAGCAAGCTAGCAACTTGAAACTTCTAGGATAGGTTGCGCATCAGAATGCCGCGGTTAAGTTCGAATAGTTTCGGAGTTATAGGCAGTTGAAGTTTTGAAGTTATTTATTTTTTATTTCAGAAACTACTTGAGAGATTGGATTCAAACTTGGCAGTTGGGTGGAGTATAACAACGCGCAACTCTGAGCCAAATTTCGTCAGGATCATATTGTCAGTTAATTTAAAAAAAAAAATTTTTCGAAATTTTTTTCCAAAAAATTTTTTTTTTCGGAAACCATTCATCATATCCGAAAAAAAGTCCTCTCACACTTCGAGCTTCATATTCCACAGCAGTGTACTAAATTTCAGTTCGATACGATCATAAGTTTCGGAGATATCGGAAAAAAATATGTCAAATTTCGAGGTTTTCTTCAAGATATCATTTATTTTTTCGGTATAACACAAGAAATACTGATTCAGTCCTGATAAAACTTCACAGCTAGTTTTGAGATGCTGAAAGACAACATCATGCGAAATTTCGTGATACTCGTGTCATTAGAACAATTTGAAAAAAAAAAATTTCTATGATTTTCTTATCATATCATCCTCATTAAATTCTGTATGAAACTTCGAACTGTTATTTTTCGATGAAGTACTGGATTTCAATTCGATCTTATCTGTATTTTTGGAAATATTGGAAAAATAAAATTTTGATTGGGTATATCTACGGAATCATTGGGTGGATTTTACCCATTCACGAATTCGGCCTTCGTAATTTAGGTCCAAACCTTCTCTACAAATATCGAGTTCCTAAGTTGTTTCTTTCGGAAGTTATTGTGTTTACGCAGTCGGCCGTTAGGCTGAACTACTTACAAACTCGATATTTGTAGAGTAGGTTTGGGGCTTAATTACGAAGGTCGAATTCGCCCAATGATTCCGTAGATATACCCATTCAAAATTTTATTTTTCCAATATTTCCAAAAATACAGATTTGATCGAATTGAAATCCAGTAATTTATCAGTAAAAATTTCAAATTCGTTGCTGAAGCGGTCATCTACATTGAACATGCGCGCAAAAGTTGCTGCCTTCACGGCAGTGCTTTTTGAAATTTTTTCACATAGAAATAAGTCTCCAGGTTACATATCTGGACATGGAGGAGGCCTAGAAACAGGGCCTACTCGGCAAACTCCTATTTGGGTGAGTATTATCGAGTTTATTCCTTACTTCTGGCAAGAATGATGTCTATCATGTTGAAAATATATTCCTCTGGTATGAATAATATCTTATGGCACGCCGGGTAAATTATTCAGTGCAAGTCAAGATAAACCGGACTTTCAAGTGAACATCGAAAAATTAAGACCTGTCGATTTATTGTTTTCTTTATAGAAGAATCTGCATTCTTTGAAAATGCAAAATTTTCGGTTAAATTTCATGTGGATTTTATGTGTGAATTCTGATCATTACACTCTTCATCTACATTGAATTGAACTTCAGCTCTAAATATTTCCTTCTTGTATTACTTTATGCACCTTATGGTTTCCAATAACAATAAAACTAAATATCGAGACTGAAATTGGCGTCTCTTTCTAATCTCTAGATGATTATCAGAAACAACATAGTATCTATGTACCCTATCTATATATTTCAAGTTTGTGATAAAGAACTCTGTTAATTTCACGAGATACCCATAAGGCGTTCTCGATTGAGCTTTGGTTTCGGCCAAGATGCATAGAATATAACAGGGGTCGACACTTTCCTACTATTATTAAAATATCGGGCCCAGAACGCGGTCCTTAAAATGGCAAATATTGTCCTACTTGGCTGCAAACGATGATGGGGCGAAGGCCTCTTTGTCAAGTCCATACAATTAATTCCGCTGGACAAAAATGAGCTATAATCTGATTCGCCACTACTGCTAAGCGATACGCCCTCTGGCGATAGAAATTCGAACACTTCCAAGCTAGTAGTTTTTCGACGTGCCTGTTATTCTAACGTAATTTGCTTACTTTTGGGGTTTATTTTCGAGCTTTTGTGTTGTTCTCCGAGTTGAAATTTTGGTATACCGAAAGTGTTTGTAATATTCATCAATCGATTCCTTTCTTTCCGATTGTATTAATTCGAAATGGCATCCTCCCGAAATGACTATTGTTGTGTGCTCAACTCAATGTTATGCATGGTCAAAGAAGAAAGGATCATCTACTGCCTCAAGTTTTCATTTTTTTCAAAGCTAAATGAAAGTAAAGTTAATTTGGAAACAGCATTTGGCAGGGAACTCAATGATAGAAGAAAGGCCTAGCTTTAGAAATTGAAGACTGGAAAACAGGTCACGAAATACATGAAAGTATGTTCACTGCATTTCTCTGAAGATGTTTATTTTCATAAAGGTAAATTACCTACAATGTATTCATTTCGAAACAACTTCATGTCATGATGTTTTCAGGTGTAAGTGAAAATAAGAGAATTTTGAAGAAAAATGCTGCAGAGAAACTAACGAGCACATCTATAGCTACCTAATTCACATACTACACAAAATCATATTCTAAAAGAGTGATCTGGTTGAAAACCTGATAAAAACTAGATATACTGTTAGTTGATAATAGCTGAAGTTATTCATATAAATACATTAATACTTCACTTCTATATATAGGTAGGTTGAACCAGCTGACATTTTTCATTTTGTATGTGTATCTTGAGCTGCTGTAATATTGAAATGAAATCAATTATATGTCTATCTGTTTCCTTTCTTTAGAAATACTATGCAAAAGAACTAAAGCAGAAAATCTGTTTTCATTTTATTGATTCACTCGTTTGTAAACAATAAGTCATATCATTTGGACTGATTCTAGATTTACCACATAATATAGCCTGCATTAATCACTTCTTCATATAAATAAGAGTCCTTAAATTACTTATTGAGGTGCCTATTTTTCTAGAAATTCAAGTTAACTTAGATATTGGTTCATTTTGATCCACCAAGCAACATACATCAAAATAACTCCAGGAACGATTTAAAGTACGATTTTATATCGTGATTCAAACGAAAAGTTCCTTCTAAAGAAATCTTACACAAAATAATAATAATTTCTTTAAATATTCAAGCTCTGCTTAATAAATATTCGTTTTTCACCACATTTCTAAGGTTTGTTTACATAAAACTACTAGCTTGGACAGGTTCCAAATTTATCCGTTAGGGCGCTGGCATCTTCGCAGAAGTTCCCAATTGATCTGATGAAACTATTTCCCAAAAAATGAATCAGATATTTGAAATTATCGATTCTCACTAATCTATGAGAGGAGTTGAACAAATGTGGAACATCTACTCATTAATAATATGTATAAGGCAATAAGGAGCAATATAAGGTTCATTGTAAGAATACTCTCATGGATGGATACAAGAAGTCATTTCGAAACCAAAACAGCGGTGGAAACGGAAAGGGAGATTGATATTACTCATGGATTCTATTGGATAGTTTGGATCTCCTTTCATAAAAATATGGTTTATTAACTTTGAATGTACTTATTAATAAATATTCAATTCAACAGTTATGAATTTTGTTTCATGCTCATGAAAATATTACGAGGAAATGTTCCTATGTACTATTACTGGAATTGAAATATGAATTTTCACTTTGCTTTTTATGTTCATACGAATTTATTAGACGAATTTCAAACAAGACTAATTAGTCTTAGTATCTATACTCCCAAATGTTTTCCTGAGGTATTTTCGAAAACGCAACTCTGGAAGACTTCCTTGCCATTAGATAGTAAAAATACCACTTGTAATAAACGGGTATTCAAAAATATCAAGTTTCAGACTTGTGTATTCAGGGACGAAGGAAACCTTTCTATATATTATCGCCATTCTGACTGAATGGAATGAATAATCATAATTTAAATTTGTCAAAATTAATGTATTTTCAGAATTTCTCGAAAATTATATATGGTCCAACTCGAAAAATTGGAATGGAGTTCTGATTTGACTAGTTTTGATACGACAGGTCGGTAACTTCCGTAAATATTTCAGATTTTATATGGCAGGTTTTCCTATGTCCGCATCTATCGGCGAAAACTGGCAACAAAGCCGTATTTTGAGAACATTTGGACCTCATTTCGGACCCAAAATATGTCGAAGAGTGTCCGCACCATGTATTCCATGCATCTATGTTCCGGCTCTGGTTGACCTTCAAATGAGATTTATGTTTCCTGATTGGCTGATTTGCGTCGGCCAATCAGTAAGGAAACATACTCTGTTCAATTTCGAATTTTCTAGATACATAAAACCTGTTCGATGGCGTTCCTATGTAAAAATATTCATTAGTGTTACTTCAGAAGCACCTTACCTTGAAAATTATGACATTCAAAATATTTGAGTATAACTCACCATTGTGGAGTAAGAGTTCATATCAGGTCTTATTTGTTCACTTAAATCGTATGGAGTCACTAAATATAGTAGATGAAGAACATCCAACAAAACAAGACTATATTGTGCTTGGACTAAATCTTCATATAGAACATGTGCCTTTGACAGCTCTAGGCCTCCTATGTAGGGAAATTTTGCAATTTCAATTCCTCAATATTCTCAACAATTTGATATACTTTAATATAGTATTCATGTCATATGCATACCTTTTATTGCTGCTCTTCCCATTTTACTTATAACTAATTTTGTGTTTTTCTGTATAAGAATATGTTTCCTTTTGCCTCTATTGACTTCGTGACTTCCTACATTTTCTTCACTATTCATCTAAAATAAATCAAATTTAATTGATTATTTTAATGCAGAAAATATGCAGGGTGTAAGTGTAAGTGTAAGTAAGTTGTAAGTTGGCAAATTTTGATGGGGAATTCTTTGAAATGTTTCAGGACAAAAAGTTCAAATGCATGGGTTTTAGAGGGTGGTCAAAATACATCTCTCCAAGATTTCTTCGATATTCTTGTTAATAGTTGACTCAAATTAGGCAACCTCAATACATTAAATAGTGCATCTGAAACAGACAAATGCTCTTCGGAGCCAAATCTTGATTCTATTATCATACAAGGTCATAATTTAGTACGGTGTTCTTGAATAGCTGCCAAAACAAGACATCTTAGATATTTCATTCCAAAACAGACTTCTGGGAGACCTATTCCTACATCTCAGGAATTTATTTTCCAGTATACAGAAAGTCCTCAAAAAAATACCCGATAGATGAGTTATTATTTAAATGGATCACCCTAAAGTTTTAATACATTTTTTATGTGTGCTAACTCCTCTTTAATGGAGTGAAATTTTATAGATATTTTGCTAGCGGTACAGATATTATTGAAAGAAAACTGTAAAAAGTAAAGCACAATTTTTTCAATATGAAGATCCCACTTCAGATTTTCTGTTATATACAGCCCCAAGTACTTGACATGATCAACTTGCTTCAACTGCTAACAAACTAACAGCTCCTGTTTTCCTTTGATTAGGCTTGAAGTGGATGAATACAGTCTTTTCTTTATTAAGTACCAGTTTGTTGTTTCTCAACCATAAATCAAACAATTTTAAATCCTGATCAACTTCCTCCTATAATTTGTTCAGATCTTTTCCGCTGTATAGGAAGACCGTATCATCCGCGAACATCAAGAATTTACCCCTCAATCCAGCCCCTTATAGACTCTCTGTATAAATCAAGAACAGTAGAGGCCCGAGTACACTACCCTGGGGAAATATTTCATTTTTTCAATTAACGGGTTTCATCGTTTTTATTCTGTTATTAGTTGGAGAAATAAAAAGTTCATTCCAGTCTATCGCCTCCCAAAGGGTCTCAAAGTTCTCAATTGAAACTCTGTTGTGCTGTAACTTCATTCACTTTCATAATATCAGTCGGTAGGCCAAAGAAGTTTGACATATTCCACTGGTTGTATTTTGAAAATGTTAAGTAAGATAACTAAGCGACGTTGTCCGCTCTACACAAAGGTTACATAATACTTATGTAACTAAACCGAAGCATGGAGTTCTTAATGAAAATATGTGAGAATTGACATTTCACGAGTGCCAATGTGACTCAATTCCCGTTACAAAAACTTGATAAACTCATTCCAAGGCCTACCGATTGACTTTATCAATCGGAATCGAGTAAATATGAAACAATTCACTAGTATTTCAAAGTTAAAGGGTAATTTTTTTCCTGTTTCTAAAGGGCAGAACGTTAACATTTCGTCAAATGTATATAATTTCGGAATTTCTAGCAGGAAATATTCAGGTGAACAATTCTTTATCAAATTCAATTCTGTCTGCCTGTGATTCAGGGTAGGTTTGCTCAAGCTTGTTGAGGGGAAATATTCAATTTTTACGTATGCATGAGGATTGAGTATTTTTCTCAATATTGGAAAAGAACTAATCCGATCTCATTGAATTGAAGTATTTAGTTGTGGCATACCAATATGAAGGCCAATGGAAAAAAAATTCAGTGAAGTCCACATCACAAGAAAACCTCTTGGTCAAATACTAACCGTAGTTTCAAGCTTCAGGGATACATCTGACGCTACCCTCTCCATATTTAGAGAGGGATTCGTTGTTTGCAACGCTCCCATTGTAAAAAGATCCTTAATAATTTTGTCTGTTATTTTTTTTTGTTCCATTTCGTTTTTATTCTGTACAGCCCATAGTGTCTTCTTTGTAACCTCTTGAAGTTCTGATCGGGTATTTGCAATTCCTAGAGCTATACAACTTAGTAGTAAATGTCTGAAAAATGTGAATTTCAAATAACAATTCTTATATACCTGAAAACAATTATGAATCAATAACCACTAATTGCGCGTATTTTTTGGGGAACAGCCTGCTATGGTTTCGGTTATTTCTGAAATTTTTTTCCGAAGACGGTCTCAAACGACTACTCACCCACTGATGCCGAATCGGGTGTCAAAATCACATGCAATGGTTTTCTCGAAATCTGGGAATCGATTGGCCAACAGATGTGACATTAAACAACAGCGATCATAAATTAGAACATATCAATTTCCTTGGAATACAAATAAACTGCAATATGGGTAAACCCGCAAGATTTCCCGTCGCGAAGCTATAAGTAAGATATTCACATCATTGTACGCAGTTTGAGTTCCCGAACAAAAAATATAAAGGCCAACATAGGCGGTCTCTCTTTGTTCGGAAGATATGGGCTCCCAAAGTTCCAAATTGTTGCATTTTCAGATCCTTTTTTCTGCCATAAAAATGATCTCTCACTTCTCAAATCTAGTTCATAAATCATCTTTGAACCTTCAACCAACGAATAGAGACACTTTCTTTCAAGAATATTCATTATTTAAAGGAAGAAAAGTGAAAATATTAGACAACCACTTAACTCATATTTCTACGAAATACTTCTCAATGTTGAAGCGGAGCTTGGCAACAGCGTATTTTTATCGCTGGCCAACGTATTATGACCGAAGAGTAGTTGCTGGCGGGAAATATGAAATGATGGACAGTTGAAGTATATGATTGTAAGGAAAATGCTTCTGTCACTGAAGAAGAGGTGGTTATTCTAACATCAAAACAAAATTATTGAGAGTATTTGTTTAAGGTTTCACTCTCAATATTTTCGTTTGAACTTTCTTTCTATCCCCTTCAAAATAGGGAGGTTGTTATCTACTTCGTTTTTTGTTGTGTCTTCGAGATGGTCCCAGTTTAGAATGAGATTCAGGGTATTCCAATAAAAAGCGTTATATAATAACCTCGATTTCATTGGAAATCTGGGAAGGGCGCGACCTATCACATATGAAAAAAATGTACGTTGAAATATATATCAGGGTGTATTCTCATTTCATTACTATGTGTTTCAACCTTGTAGATTTCATTAGAAACGAATTCTCCTATTGGAAGATTTAGAGTATCGCAGTAAACAGTAAGAACTAAGAACATATTTCATTTTTCTCGCCAGCAATAATCTCATTCATGAAAACGCACGATGGCTCGATTCCGACCGATGAAATTCGCGCTATTGCCAAACTTCACTTTTAGTCTGAGTCGAAATCAGAAGGAATAGAGGTTAAGTGGTTGTCCAGTAATTTCATTGTTTTTTCATTAAATATTGATTATTGTTGAAAAAAAGTGTTGCTTATTGTTGGTTTAAGGTTCAAAGGTGGTTTGTGAACTATACAGATGAAGTGAGAGATCGTTTTTATGGTGGGAAAAGGGAACTGAAAACGACTCATTTTGGAACTTTAGGGGCCCATATCTTCCAAATTAAGGGAGACCGCCTATGTTCCATTTCACATTTTTTATTCAGAAAATCACACTGCGTACAATGATATAAAATTTTTTTTATTATCTCGGCGACGGGAAATCTTGCGGGTTTACCGCAATATGAAGTGGACAAGTCAAATAATGAATTTAAATGAAATATTGAACAACACATGCTATAGCTTAAGAATCCTCTCAAGATATCTGGATCTTCATGTCCTCAAAATAGTCTACCATGCAAACTTTGAAGGAAACTTACGATATGGAATCATTTTTTACGACAGTAGCAAAGAAACCGAACATCTGTTCATAACACAGAAAAGGACTTTAAGACTTCTCGCTGAACTTAAGTCGGGGGAGAGTTGCAGAGAAAAATTTAAGTCAAATGAGGTAATGACAATATACCCAGTTTATATACAGGAATGTGTCACATTTATCTATACCGGGTGATTCATTAAGGATGGCCAGCGGCCGTATCTCGGAATACGTTTATCCTATAACTTAAAATAACTATAAAATCTAGTGGAGAACTACGAACTTGAAAATATTCTTAATGGTTGTTTGGGGATCGAATTTGTTATAAATTTTTCCGGAAGTTATAGAATAAACGTTTTCCAAGATAGGGCCGGTGGCCACCCTTAATGAATGACCCGGTATACAAATAGGAATTAATTCACTACGCACGAGCCGCAAACTGCTGGTAATACGAGAACGATAGATTATTTATTTCCTCAGCATAGATTGACTTTAACAGAGGAAGGATCACTTTACAACTGCATAAAATTCTACAAGTTAGCAAGATCTATCAAGCTGAGTTCAAGTGTCAAACAATTCAAGAAAAATGTTTTTGACCTGCTTTTAGAACTAGGACCATATAGTGTCACAGAATTCATGAATAATTGAGATCAAAATTTTGACGATTATTTTGTTTTAATATTACTTGTAATATTCACGAAATAGATTTATTATTATTAGAATCGATTCTGTCCGGCCGGCTGGCCGTCCGTAGGAATGATTAAGGAAAATACTATGAACTTGAAACTTTCAGGGTAGGCTGCACTCCAAAATGAGATGGTCAAGTTCGTTACTGGGCTAAATCGGCCGAACGGTTTCGGAGTTATAGTCAATTGAAATTTGGAGGTGATTTCGCTGTTAGTTGGAGCCTCGGTTGGGGCATAACGACGCGCAACTTTCTGCAAACTTTTGTTGAGATCGTACTCTTGGTAATTAAAAAAAATTTCAAAATTGTTTCAAAAATTTTTTTTCGGAAACTATTCATCATTTTGAAAATGAATCTTGAATTCAATATGTCCCAGCAGTGTACAAAATTTCAGTTTGAAACTTTTAAAATTTTCGGAGATATTGAGAAAAAATATGTGAAATTTCGTAATATTTTCCCAAGTAGAGTAGCCTTTTTCGGATTAATTCAAAAAACACGGATTCAATTGTGATGGAACTTGGTAGTTTGGAAATGATGACGAACAACTTCATGCCTAATTTCGCGATGATCGTTTCATCAGAACAATTCAAAAAAAATATTGTTTTCAAACATTCAATATTCTGCTATCTTCTCATCTCATTTTCCTCACGAAATTCTGTATGAACTTACAATAAGCTGTCATTCTCAATCAAGTACTGAATTTCAATCCGATATAGTTTATATTTTTGGAAATATTGCACAATAACATTTTGAATCTGTGGAATCATTGCGTGGATTTCACCCATTCACGAATTCGGTCTTCATAATTGAGGATCAAACCTACTCCACAAATATCGAGTTTCTAAATCGATTCATTCGGAAATTATTGTGTCCTCACTCGATATTTCTAAGAGTACATTTGGACCTCAATTAGGAAGGGTGAATTCGTGGGTAAAATCCACCTAATGATTCCGCAGATATACCTATTCAAAATTAAATTTTTCCAATATATCAAAAAAAAAAGATTGGATCGCATTGAGATCCAGTACTTCATTGAAAAATGACAAAAGGAAGGTTCATGCAGAATTTCTTAAGGATAATATGATTAGAAGATCACCAAATCTTTCAATCAGGAAGTGAAAGAGCGTTTGGAGGGGGGGGGGGGGTCAATACCTGAACAGATGAACATGCGCGCAAAAGCAGCTGACTTCACGTCAGTACTTTTCTAGATTTTTTCTCTTACCTCAGACCTTTACCTTCGTTTTCATGTATTGATGACATCGACTTATCCATAGGGGACTTCAATAAATTAATTACTTTGGGGAGATCTTTGCTTGTGCAAATTAATATACTGTCTCCTGTCTCCCCCAATCCTGCTCTGCCAGCTCTTCCGACCATTTGTTTATACCTGGACAGATTCATCAAATCTCTTCCAATGTATGGAGACCTCAGAATAACCTTGACAGAAAATGTTTTATTAAATTTCACTACTCAGTGTATCCCTGTCGTAGATAGAGGAAAGAGAAGATGAAGTAAACAACTCAGAAAAGTGTGGCAAACATCTCTGTGTTTATAGTTACATTTCTCCAAAACGTCAAAATTGTTTATTCAGTTATTTGCGATATTTCGATCGAAGTAGTTGAATATTTTCAAGTGTAATACAATTATATAGTATTAAGTATGCCAGTAAAGTGTGTAGTGTGGTAAATATGCTGAAAAGGAAAATAATCGTCCCGTGCATAGGTTAGTATTTTGCTTTCCTCGCCATTGGCGTACGTCGTCAATATTTTGGATGCAGATATTATTCAGACATCAATAATATAACTATTTATTCTTAAACCATCTCTTATGTATGTTTTTTGTGCATTATATTTGTTATATTTATATGTACGATTCGTTTCCAATAAACAATTATATCTACTATGATTGTATACATGAGACAAAATTGTTAACATTATTTAAGAACCTGCTCCTGAAATATACAATTTGATCCAATACAAAATGATACCAATATTTATTTATTCAAAGATTTATTTATGATCCTTAAGCAGAACATAATTTTCCTTTATTTTAGATCAATAGGTCGTTTAGGAAGTTTCCCCAACAAGGTATGATATACGTAAGATGTGGCGCTATCAATGAGTTATTCAATAGGTCCTAGGATCTTTTGTTCAAAAATACAGCAAATCATAGCATAGCAGTCATAGCACCAATATAATGAACTATTCTTGTGGCTTGATCTTCACCAGGAGAGGAGTTTCCTTACAATTTTTCAATAATATTATGAATCTCTTCCGAATCTGTAGACTGAAAGTAAGAAGTAAGCCTAATCTCTTAATCGGTGAATTGGACACATGGTTTTTATTAAATATTGTATTGTCCGAGCAAGGAGTTCAATATTTAAAGGTATTCTTAATTATTTGGATATCAGCTCAGAGAATTTTCCGTATTCAATATACCTATATTAATACAAGAAATCATACAATTATCTCTTTTCAAAAATAAACAATAAACGACCATGAAATTTATCTAGAAACCATTCAATTATTTGGATGCATTGATATAAGACGTTATCCAGCAATCTGAATATAGTTGCTTATTCGATACACTTCCTAAATTTTATTCATAGCAACGAAAATATTTTGGTTTCAGGAGAGAAACTCATTAGACTCTTAGTTCCATCTGAAATATTAACCTAAATCAGATTCTGCGCTTACTTGAAGCATTTTTTTTGTAATTTGCGCGAGAAAAGCAAGTTTTTGGGTTGAATACCACCGAAGAACTGCTCAATATTATCATTATATAAATCACTTTATACAATTATATTATCATTTCGTTAACTAGTCCGATCCCTTTCTACCTTATGATGGGTACGCCAATGATCGCTGTGGAGAAATGTAAACAAATATTTGACAAACAACACAAGAGATGTTGGCTGCAAACATTGAGTGAAGGATGAAGGGGAATGCGGCATCTTCTCTTTCCTCTATTTACGATCCCTTCATTTACCCGTTTAGCTGGTAAGTTCACACCAGCTGCTAGTGTTGAAGTACAGCATATCACAGATATTGCTCCATTTCTGAATCCATCTTCAATCAGACGTCTTTCTTCTGTTGTTAACCCTATGAAGGAATAAGTATACCATATGAGGCCATGCCCTTCGTTTGGTAGTTCTGGGGCTGCCCAGGTGCTCGTAACACAGATGGTAGAGCATTCATTTGGATCAGCGCGTGAAGTACCCTTGCTAATCCACCTATTTTACCCTGACCCCTCATGCACATGGACCGTCCGATAGTGACAGATTTAGGTCCCCATTAGCGCATTGTTGTAATATGACGTGAATTTATCAGTTCGGATGTATTTGAATTCTACATACGGCGCTATCTGCTTGAAAACGAGAGTATATGAATAATAATATAGGCTGGTCGTCCACTGCACGCGATTTCGAGAGGCGCGATAGGAGCGTAAACGAACGAACTTGCGCGACAGATCCAAATGAAGGGAATTCTAGGTACCCTCGTCGACTGGCAGCGAGTTCATACGGGCGTTTTCGAGAGAATTCGAGAGGCGCAATCGTATCCCGATCAGTTTGGATCTGCCGCGTCTGTACGCTCGAACAGAGCAGCTATCCGACGGGAAGCGATCGAAGCGGAATGTTGTTTGGAACGAAGTATTTTTTGTTTCTCGTTGTTTATTGTTGGTGAATTTTAGATGGATCAGATGGAAAGGTTAATGAATGTTGTCTTCTTTCTTACATAGAAATCACTACCAATAGTTCCGTAGGTATAGTTGCCTACCTGAAATTGGATTCTTTGGCAAAGATCGGCTGTATAGCATTCAAAATATATTTAATCTAGTGCGTTTCGCTATTATCTTGGTTTTATAGCTTTCAATATTTCAACATCTATTATCAATTTGTTTTTTAGTCTGTGAACAATTTTATTCCTAACATTTTTCTATATGCTCAAGTGTTTTTGGTCCATAGGTACTCAAATGATCCAAATGCATTCAAATCAATCTTATGCGCTGAACGATCCGTTTGATCACAAAATAAACATAATTTTTTTCATATTTAAATGCTACGGATTTTAAAAGTGAACTGATCTCTAAAACATGCATGCACACCTGCAAAATTTGAGGAATTTCTGTATATTTGTGTCACCGTCAGTCTTTTGATTTTTGCAGTTTTCAAAGTTTTGAAGACACGTAGGTACTAAATACATTAATATCATATTCCCCTTTTGAAGGTGACTTTTCACAAATAAAACTCAAATTAGCCATAATTTCGAAGTTCCACAGCCTTTGTTTTCGAAGTACCTAGGTCATCAACATCCACATTTCAACTTGCATTGCAGTATTATAAATGAGTTACGATAATAATCTGTGAGAATTTGAAGGCTTTTCCGATTCATTATCAAGATAGTGATTTTTTCCCGATAATTTCATTTTGTTTTAATTTCAATCTACCTTAGCTTAAAAATTTTCCCCATTCCGTAGCTAACATACGCCTGATCAAGTATGATTTATGCAATGAATTAATTATTAATTTTGCATCGATCCCGAATCACAATTCCTTCAATAAACACGGAAATCCGAAGTACAAATCCTCTGCTACGAAAGAACAAGAAAGAACCGAAATCTCGCGAACTATCTGCCAGTGGACGACCCCGAAGCCTGAGACCGCTTGGGTCGTAAAAGCTCATCGGCGCTCGTAAAACGCGTAGCTCATAAAAGCCCCAAATCGAATCCAGTGGACGGCCAGGCATAGTCGTTGTACGCACGCTCATGATTCATTCGATTTATTGTTCTCTTTGAGATATGTCATGCAAAATATCAGGTTATTGGAATTTAATGAAGTTGGGTTCATATGATTGAGGAAGTGTTGTTTATTCATCCTCAAGTTATAAACCTAATTAAATGACTAATTCTAACAAGCCAAAAATAGGCTTGAAATATAATTAAATTCACGGTTGGCCGTTGGGGATAACATTATGGAAAAGTCGATTTTCCAAAACAAAACAAAAACTGATTGAGTCGCCGATATTAGCACTCGAGCCGAGTTCACTGAAGTGATAATTATTATAACCTGGATTCATAATACCAAAGGCTTTAGTGTTGTGTGTGAGGCTAAAGGGTTGAAATATGGGCGTAAAATTGCAAAAAAAATTATTTTGAGTGATTTTCCCAGACCAGCCAATCAGAACTATGAAACTTACATCGTCACCAGACCGAAAAACACAATGGCTTGAGTGGCGCGCATGGATAAGTTGATTTTGAAGTCTAAAAATTCAACAGTGGACAGTGAAATGAAATGGGCACGACTATCAGATGTGACCGAGACGCAGTCAAGCGTGGAAAATTTGCAGGAAAATTGTATGGAAATGGCCACTATTTTCCCTTGCTAGCCATTTGGCATATGCGGAGAAAATGGTATTCTAAGACCAATTGCCAAAGGGCTTTAGTATCGGAGATGGTTATCATATCAATTATACATAAATTCATTCGAAAAAAGCTGAAAAGAAATTATATAGAATTCTAAAATTTTCCCTCGCAAGCCCTTTGGAATAGGTATGCTCAGAAAAAGTGGTTTCAAGACCCTATTCAAAATAATATATTATTAATTTGAAAGAAATGGAATTTCATGAATAAATTGTAGGAACAGCCAGAACTGTCAGAAAAAAGTATCTTAGTTACTGTAAAGTAACATAAATTCATTCAAAAAAAGCTGGAAAAAAATTCTATAGAATTCTAACATTTTCCCTCGCAAGCCCTTTGGAATAGGTATGCTTAGAAAAAGTGGTTTCAAGACCTTATTCAAAACAATATATTGTTAATTCGAAAGAAATGGAATTTAATGAATAATTGTAGGAACAGCCAGAACTGTCAGAAAAAGTATGTTAGTTACTGTGAAATAAGATAAATTCATTCAAAAAAAGCTGAAAAAAAATTCTATAGAATTCTACCATTGTCCCTAGCAAGCCTTTTGGAATAGGTATGCTTAGAAAAAGTGGTTTCAAGACCTTATTCAAAACAATATATTATTAATTCGAAAGAAATGGAATTTTATGAATAATTGTAGGAACAGCCAGAACTGTCAGGAAAAAGTATGTTACTTACTGTAAAATAACATAAATTCATTCAAAAAAAGCTGAAAAAAAATTCTATAGAATTCTACCATTTTCCCTAGCAAGCCCTTTGGAATAGGTATGCTTAGAAAAAGTGGTCTCAAGACCTTATTCAAAACAATATATTATAAATTCGAAAGAAATGGAATTTTATGAATAATTGTAGGAACAGCCAGAACTGTCAGAAAAGAGTATGTTAGTTACTGTAAAATAACATAAATTCATTCAAAAAAAGCTGAAAAAAAATTCTATAGAATTCTACCATTTTCCCTAGCAAGCCCTTTGGAATAGGTATGCTTAGAAAAAGTGGTTTCAAGACCTTATTCAAAACAATATATTATTAATTCGAAAGAAATGGAATTTCATGAATAATTGTAGGAACAGCCAGAACTGTCAGAAAAAAATATCTTAGTTACTTTACAGTAACTAAGATACTTTAAAGTATCTAAGTTAATGTATCTTAGTTCCTTTTTTTCTTTGCGAAAAGTAACTAGTATCTTAGATAATTTTCAAAAGGAACTGTATCTTGTTACTTAAAAAAAAGTTCCTTCAGACGAATGTGTGTGAAGTTGGCCTAGCGTTTTACGGTTTCCGAAAAATTTTTTTTGTGCTGAATTGTTCTTGGTTTGTGCCTTTGAAATTTTTTTATTCCTGTTCCCCAAGATATTCCACAAAATTTCTGAAAAGGACAACCCAGCTCTTTTCGAAAAACTGGGTTTCAACGACGCGCTTCTAGAGAAAGTTTGTTGAGATCGTATTGTGAATTGATTTTAAAAATGATTTGTTTTCAAGTTTTCTTTCGAAAAAATTTTTTTCGGCAACTATCATATTCAAAAAAAATCTGACCATACCCTGAGCTCTATATTTCACAGCAGTGCACTAAATTTCAATTTGATACGGAGATATGAGGCAAAAATATCAATTCAATTTCGTGGCATTAGAAATGTCTCTATTAGTACAATATCTCAAGAAAAACTGACACGGTTATATTTAAACTTCGTAGTTTGTTACAGTATTTATGCAGAATTTCGTGAGGTCTATCTGAAAAGAAGATACCCTCTTGCCTGTAGGAAGTAAAGCTGCATTTGGCGAGGTTGATACGTGAATAGGTGACCGTTTTTGCAACGAATTTGAACAAGTGCATAAAAGCTCCTGACTTCACGCCAATACTTCTTAGAATTTTTAATGTTTAGTTGCTGCAGTTTTTTTTGTTTATTCGCTCGATTGAATTGTTTTTCTTTTGTTCATTATTAAATATGATGTAATACCTCAAATTATGTCTCTAAAAACTCTAAAGAGTCCGTTGTATTCCTTATTTCTGATAAACAAATTAATTAATTGATTAATTTTGTTATGATTTGACATCTGCCAACATATATTCCTAACGATTCTGCTGAAATTATTCAAAGAATATTCGAAACTTGTGCTGAAAGCGATACATTGAAGTCGAATAATATGGATAAAAGTCAAATTCTAAAAGGTAAATACCATTTCCCCTGAAGAAAATAACCATTTCAAATTTCTCAAAAATATACCTATATCAAAGAAACCGAAAACTACAACTTCTTCATCCGAGAAGATGAAGGCCACGCTCTACATTCAAGCAATTATTTTTTAAAATATTTTCAAATTCATAGGTTTCAATTGTCATTTTTTTCGTTCATGCAAAAATAACTGAAATATCAGAAACAATTTGCGTTAAATTTTCAGACCCCGAAATCTACCTACGAATTCGCGCCACTCAAGCCATCGTGTTTTTTTTTGCAAGTTTACGCCCCTTATTTCAACCCTTTGGCCTCACGCAATACTAAAGCCTTTGGTATTGCTAATCCAGGTTATATTAATTATCACTTAATTGAACTCGGCTTGCGTTCGAAATATAATCGACAAAATCAGTTTTTTTTCTGTTCCGGAAAATCAAGTTTTCCATAATCTTATCCCCGTCGGCCAATCCTGAATTTCCCTTCATTTACTCAAAATCGATGCACCTTTCAACATTTTTATTGGCTGGCATGCGAAAATGGGGCACCGAAATCTGTTACTATCTGATGGTCTAACAGTTCAACAATGAATTAGTCAGAGCTGATTGATCTAAATGGTTAAACCACTAAAATGTTTTCTATTTGGGAGTTGCCTGAAAGGATTATTAACTGACCTGCTCCGGTGCTCCAAACACCAAAACGAAAGAGGCTATAGACGTTAACCATGTTACTATGAATAGATTTCACCAGATTATGATATTCATTTAATCAGGTCGATTCTGTTTGCAAATAGCAATATTGCTATGAAAAAGATATTGCTATCATAACAAGATTGGAATTATTGGTATTCTGATCAACGATTTTGAGCAATATGATCTGTCACTTTAACTAGAATCTTGCTAAAAACATTGCTATCTTAGCAACCTCAAAATAGTACTTGCTATGCTTCATAACAAGAAAGTTTAGAAAAGGAATCTCTCAGAGATCCATTTGTTTCAGTATTATTTCTTCCAAGAATTCGAAAATATTGAAGATAGGGAAGAATGTGCTAATAGAAATGTGTTCAAGGTTCTCTAGAATATTTAATTTTAAGGATTCTTAGACTAAAACACCGGCATAGTAAGCAACAGCTGACCTGATTATTCTAATGATCTCAACAACAGCCATCTCTTTGAATTCCCAACAGAAAAGTTCATTGAATTTCGAATTATTATCGCCCGCATAAAATTGCATTTGATTTCTGGAAACCAAAATTCTATCGGTATCCAGGAAATAGGTCAATTTGACTTCAATTGGTTTTTCTGTTTCATAACATTTTCGAATAAGTCGATGTTTACATGAATAAAAAAAAGTATATGCTAATGCAAATGTGTTCAAGGTTCTCTAGAATATTATTCATTTTCAAGGAAAATTCTTAGACTAAGATAGAGGCATAGGCAACAGCTGAGATGATTATTCTAATCATCTCAACAACAGCAATCCCTTTGAAGTGCCAACGAAAAATTTTATCGAATTTCGAATTATGAACGCCTGAATAAAATTGCTGCATTGGATTTCTGATAACCAATTTTTTATTGGTATCCAGGAAATTGGTTATTGGTCAATTTGACTCGTTTCGTTTCCTAACATTTTTTATGTCGATGTTTACATGAATTAAGAAAGCCGTAGATAGAGGTTATGTATGCGAAACCATAAAGAAAATTCACGAATTAGGGTTATTTTCTTCTTCCTTGTAGTTCTAAAGTCACAAAATACAGTGTTGTCAGCTCTAAAATCACCAATTATGGAAGTCTATGATAGGAATATTGTTATGACAAAATTCATAACAAACATTGCTATAACACTCGAAACAGAATACGTAACATCATGGCCATATTGCTATAAATTAGAAAGATAGCAATATGACTAGAATAGCAAGGTTCATAGCAATACGCAAACAAAATCGACCTGATTATCAAACTATAAAACTACTCTTCATTCTCTTTATAAAGTCAATCGGTAAACCATGGAAATTTGGCAAATTCTACTCTGTATAATAGAAAAAGTAAAGTTGGAATTATTTTCCTACCAGATAACAAGTCTTTGATAACAATATGCCAAAAATGACAACGTTCTAACGAATTATTTTGACCTTGACGACTAGTCAGTTATAGCTAAGCAAACTTGACAAACCTATTCCAAGGCATATCGACTGACTACCAATGGAGTATATATGATTATTACCTGAATGATGATATGCAATACCATATGGGATTGAAAATTTTAGGGTCTCACATAGACTTCCTGTTTCAGCTATGAGGTCCTTCAGCAGATGTTCTTTTTCCTCTGTTTTGTGATTTTTCAAAGACCTTAAAACATCCAGACATATTGCATGTATTTCAAATAAATAGTTTATAGTTTAGTACTTACTTGAATAATATTCTTGATAAAAGCTTTGCGACATTTTCGCAGTTCTTTTTGGATGCACAGAAGATCAGACAGGAACCTTTTGGTATCACTTCCATAACTAACCCACCTAGTTGGTCGGGATCGAGAGCTTTAATTGCCGGAGCATACTTAAAAAAAGTATTTGAATGAGAATTTTCCAATTTTTATAAGCAAAGTACTGAAATGTTGTAGATTGTTTTGTCCAATTAGAAGGGGCTGTGCGACGCAGAATGGCCAGTGTTGGAGAGGATGGTAGACTTAGCCTTCAGATTTCTGTGAAACATTATGTGATGTTGGGGTCGAAATCAATGCAAAGCTATGATATCGAGTTTTGCGTGAAGCGGAACGAAACGCTACTGAAAACTTTTAGAATTTTTCAAAATGGTCAACATTTTCGGGATTACTTGGACAAAATTCCGAAGTTTATGAAATTTTGGGTTATTGTTCATGGATGCATAACGATTTAGAGCTCGGGTTTTCGGCCTGAATTTCCACGTGGAAAATTTTGGGGTGAAAAATACCGCGAATTTGCTGGACGTTTTTTTTTGCCAAATCAAAATTTCAAAAAATCATAATTTTTCTTATTTGTTTGTTCATTCAATGCCACTTCAAATCAGATAACTGTTAACGCAGATAATAATGATAAATGATAACAACAAAATAAAACTGAACACCTTCAATATTCACAGGTCAAACATATTTCCCGGCAGTCACCCTGCTATTGATCTATCAAATGCAGAAGATTAAAAAGTGTTTTAAGCTGTGAACTTTATTAAAGCTTTCGCAGTTTTGTGTTTTTGGTTCTTGTCTTTCTTTTTCTTTTTGTTGTTTATCCAACAAGGAGAAAAATCTTGTTGAATCCCTGCAGGTCTCAGATGCCCATTTAGGGTTTTAAATACATGTAAAGAAAATAGAGCCTTCTAACTTTTTGAAAAATTCCGAAAAATGCAAAAAATGAAATGAAAAAAACTTGAAAAGCACTGACGTGAAGTCAGCAGCTTTTGAGCGCATGTTCAAAGGAGATGACCGTTTTGGCAACGAATTTGAAGTTGCGCACAAAAGCTGCTAACGTCACGTCAGTGCATTTCTATTGAGATATTGTGTAAAAAACTTTGATGCCGAGGAAAAAACCACAAAATTTGATATATTTTTCACAATTTTTCAGAAAATTATTATCGTATCAAACTGAAATTTGGTCACTGCTGTGAAAGAGAAAGCTCAAAATATTAATACTAAAATTTTTTCCGAAAGTAATGAATAGTAAGGAATTAAAAAAAAACAGATCTGGTCCTCCAAGCAATGATTTTTCAGCACCTCACATGTGTATGGAGAACACTACATGCGCTTTGTATTGAAGAAACATCTCTGCAACATGTTTATGTTCACATCAAACTTTGAGTTTATTTACCATTTTTTATTTGATTATGTGATTTTGAAAAGCGATGTATGTTCATGGTTATATTTCAAAAGTTCCTTGGCAAAAAAAAATAGTGTGTCAATCGAAAAATGGTAATTCTTCAAATTATAATTTCACATTTGTCGTTGCAGATTGTTTTTTCAGACAAGTAGCTAAAAAAAAAATATCTATTCATATGAAATATAATATTTTGGTTTTTACTCAGATAAGTCGTTGATGTAAGATAGCTTCTGATGAATGATTATTGCCAAAATATCAGAGTTACTATCGGAATCAGCGTAATTTTGTAGGGCACTTTCTAATACTCGAATTCGACCTTCGTAATTAAGCCCCAAACCTACTCTACAAATATCGAGTTTCTAAGTTGTTTCTTTCGGAAGTTATTGTGTTTACGCAGTCGGCCGTTAGGCTGACGTTCCGGTCGAATTCGTGAATGGGTAAAATCCGCCCAATGATTCCGTAGATATACCCAATCAAAATTTTATTTTTCCAATATTTCAAAAAATAAAGATCAGATCGAATTGGAATCCAGTACTTCATCGAAAATAACAGTTCGAAGTTTCATACAGAATTTAATAAGGATGATATGATGAGAAAATCATAGAAATTTTTTTTTTCAAATTGTTCTAATAACACGATTATCACGAAATTTTGCATAAAGTTGTCTTTCAGCATCTTAAAACTAGCTGTGAAGTTTAATCAGGACTGAATCAGTATTTCTCGAGTTATACCGAGAAAATCAACGATATCGAGAAGAAAACCTCGAAATTTGACATATTTTTTCCGATGTCTCCAAAACTCATGATCGAATCGAACTGAAATTTGGTACACTGCTGTGAAATATGAAGCTCAAAATGTGGGTGGAATTTTTTTTTGGATATGATGAATGTTTCCCGGAAAAAAAAATTTTTTGTAAAAAAATTTCGAACAAAATTTTTTTTTAAATTTACTGACAATATGATCCTGACGAAATTTGGCTCAAAATTGCGCGTCGTTATACTCCACCAAACTGCCAAGTTTGAATCCAATCGCTTGAGTAGTTTCTGAAATAAAAAATAAATAACTTCAAAACTTCAAGTGCCTATAACTCCGAAACTATTCGACCGATTTGGCCCATTAACGAACTTAAACGCGGCATTCTGATGCGCAACCTATCCTGAAAGTTTCAAGTAGCTAGCTTGCTCCTGTCGACAGTTATCGTGTCTACGGCCGGCCGGCCGGCCGGACAGAATCGATTTTGACACCGGATTCGTCATCAGTGAGTCCAACCTAGTCGATTGAGACCATTTTCGGCTCAATCATCCAAAATTACAGACATTTGGACAAAACGATAGCACGCTGTTCCCCTAGAACATGCGCGCAAAAAATATGTGTTCAACTCACTTTAAAATCCACTGTCCTTTCAACTTTAAGTAATTCATCCTCATTAGCCTTAAAGTCAATTTTAGCTATTTCAGAGTCACACTTGATGTACTCAGTTAATTCCACTGGTCTGAAGTTTTTTGTATACACTTCAGATCTCAAAAATTCACACAAGTCGCCTAGATTTCCAATGGTAGCACTCATTCCAACAATTTGTACTTTAGCTGAAATATTGAATGTTGAGAGAAGACTCCTAAGGTGTCAGTCCAAAATCAATTTCTTAACTTATCGATAAGTAGTTAACACACTTCAATAACCTAAGGTTTTCAATTCATCATGAATAATAATTACCATCTACTATAGCAAGTTTCGTTAAGAGAGCTTCCAATGTTGGACCTCTTCCTGGTTCTCCCACTAAATGCAATTCATCAACAACTATAAGACCGATTTCATTCAATCGTCCTGTTTCTATAAGACTATTTATTAGTCCATGAGCTTTTTCTATTGTAGCTATAAATACGGATTTTTTTCTTCTCCTTTTTCTAGGGGGGTAGACGCCCTTACTTCCAGCATATTCTTCAACTAGGAAATCTAATGCCACTGCAAATGGAGATAACGTCCAAACCTATAAGGAAAACTCATGTGAAAAACTGAAGACTGAATTGGATCAAAAAAAATTATACAATTTTTCATCAGAAAATGTCAACAGAGTGGTCAAAACTCATTTGGACACACCCAAAGAAGAATATGCGTTGATTCAGTCGAGCTTAAAATACAGAGGCATATTTGATAATGTTTCAATCAACAAATATTAAACCTTGTGTTTATATACTCCATTCACTTTTATAAAGTATCCCAGTTTGCCATGACATCCTGACAGATTTCACCGTGTATAGTTTGAAAATGTTAGGTTATAGTCATTTTCCTGTCAGATAACTACACAACGTTGTCCACTCTACAAAGAGGTCGTAGTAATTACTTATTTTTCAAAATGTGAATCTACATTGGGAAAGTAATGAATTTGAGAAAATATTATGTGAATTCAATAATTCCAAAGACCTGGCGAATGTTGAAGAAACTTTTTTCTCTGTTAATATTGGAAATATTTCACGTATGTAAACATGGTTGGAAGATTCAGTAATGCTTTTTTCAAGTACGGAAATCAAGAATCGAGTGTTTTGGTATTTTACTGAAAAATGATGGATAGAATAGTCCGTTACTTCGAATTCCCTACTTTTCTAAATTCTCAAGAAATAAGCCTACAGAAGTCATTTAAATACCTTGTTGCACAACTTGAAATATTTCAGTATGAAAATGTAGTAGTACTTCGAAACCTGTGTCACAGTTAACCTCAAAAGAACTAACTCCATTTACAAAGGTCTTGGGAATCTACGTGAATGATACATACACTGGATTGGGATCAACATATTTCTAAACTGGGATGCAGCTTAGCTTCAGTGTTCAGTCTGTTATCTTAGGGTGTAATGACAAGATATCTGGATAAATTCTCCATGAAAACAACCTATCATGCAGTACTCGAGTCAAAAGCAAGATATGGAATTATGTTTTATGGACATTAGAAAAAATAGCATTGAATGAGATATTGTATAATTCATGCTATTTTCGTGCATAAAAATTCAATGTTCTGCCAACATAGGATATTCCATTTTAATTTCCAATGTACTACTTCCTATCGAAACAATTCCACGAAATATATAACTTTTGAAATTATTCGTTAAGGAATTTGTTCAATTCAAACATGACTACCTACTTAAGGCTCAATACAATACAATCAAAGCGAAATGTTAATTTATTAGTTTATTATGACTGAAGCTGAATTGTTATTTGATATTGAAAGAGAGTAGAAATTGGCAACGCCGCATCGAATTATTTTGACATTGTCGATATTTCAGGAGCGCCAACCTGCCTTCGTTTTAGTTACAAAAACATGATAGACCTAAATCATGGCAAACCCGGATACTTTATAAAAGTGAATGGAGTATAGGTATTATGTATATTTTGTTATATTGAACACTCATAGGTATTATCTTAAGGCAACAATATTGCTAGAAAAATCTGAATTTGAGTGGAGTGTAACTTTTCAGATCACTCAAAAATTATTTACAATTGCTTTGGAATGGTGAGTATATTTGATTTATGGAGTTGACTTAATAATGAGAAAAGTAACTTCTGAATAGCAATATTGTTTCCCCGATGAAGGGTAAAATGATTACCTTCTCCTGAACGATAGCAACAAATGGCAAAATGAAAATGGCACTCTTCTTAAAACATAACAGTTCTCTCAAAATGAGGATTTCTGCAACCAAAGTTTTGCCTCCACTTGTAGGTAGAGCATAAATGAGATTTGTTTTCTGATGAATAGCACTCAGATTCAAGCACTCATCCTGCCAATCTGAAAACCTCTGTTAATTATTTACGGCCAAATTTCCAAATCAAAATTGGCTTTGTGATATATGCACCAATACGTTCAATCATACAGGCTTTTCTGTCTTTGATTCCTGCTTTGAATTCAATTAGTTTGAATCAAACATACTGAATATTTCTACATTTTTTGTCCACTTTATTTGGAAAAACTTTAAACTGGGGTATTGTTATCTATAGTACTTAGAAAATGCGATTTCAATATTCTGAACGAAATCTACAGTAGTTTTTGTTGTGAAGGTATCTTAATCTGAAATCGAAATTTTCGTTTTGCCTCTATCTATCCGCATCTTCACATCTCTGATCCAGTCCGAAAAAAAAACCTCACACAACCACATTCTCCAAAAGTGTTTCTTCATGTTTCTGTGTTGTTTAAGGACTAATCAAATCACAAAAACTTAATCTTCTTCTCATGTGAAATAGCTCTGAAGCCGAGTTTCCATAGGTGCCCCTTATATAGACACAAAATTTAAGCTGCCCGTGGCAAATAGTTCTGGAGATATCAAGTTGTTTGGAAATTATTATTTTCTGAATTTCTACTGATATTTTTCTCTTGAAATTTTGCATTTTGCATCACAAATGCAAATCAAGTTTGAATTTGATCGGATCCATATTTTTTGAGTTATTGCAAAAAAAACTTCCGAGAGTTGTAACTCCTAATCCATTGACAGGATACAGCCTGTTTAGGCATTGATAGGCAAGCTCTCAACCTCTCCTGAATATTTCAAGGTACTAGGTAAATTCCTGCGAAAGTTACAACAAGCGCACATGCAACCAGCCAGAAATAATTAAATTTGACTATAAGTTCTACTACAGGGAGCACAACCTAAAACCATGCTTTTCCCTAGAACAAGAGTGCAAGACATGCAAACACAAGTGACAGATAAATTCAACCCAGGTATTGATGAAGCTTACCAGACATCTTAGTCTGAAAAAGCTGGTTACACTGATAAACACCTGTTGTTGAGAAATCATTTTTTCCTCGACAAGTTTTGATAAAATATGCATTCGCTTTCAGAATTTGCATATTGTTCCACAATGATTATTTATGAAATTTCTTCAAAAGTTCAGATATTTTTTGAGTTTCAGTCATTTTTATTCGACTAATCTCTTCTTTCTAACTAAATGATGTCATTATAGAAAAAATTAATATACCCAGAAGGAAAACCATATAAGATGTAAAATTTGTTAGGGCTCCAGTGAAAAATTTTAGATAATGCTGAGAGGCAGATTTACAATTGGTCTATGGCAGCTGACACCTCACCACAACCAAGATAGAAAGCAGAAAAGATATCTTACTCTTAGGGTTGGTATTATAAACTTAACTGGAAGTTAACTTTAACTTCAACTGACAGTTTTGACAGATATGTCCTAACATAAGTGTCAAAACTGTCAGTTAAAGTTAAAGATAACTTCCACTTAAGTTTTATAATAGGGGCTTTCCAGTAAAGTGCGTGAAGCCCCTGGGGCTTGATGCACCGGGGCTTCATGCCCTCGCTATACGGGAACATACCAAAACCACAGTACTGTATCGAAACTATGAACTGTCAAATTGAACTAACCCCACTTTTATTTTACTCTGTTTAGTAATTTAGTGCTTCCTACTTGGACATTAAGCTGTTAATCTTTGAGTTCAATATAAGTTGTGTTTCTTTTTTGAATGAAATATCTGTTGAAATGATGACTGCAAAATATTCCACAACTTATATTCTGTGATTTGTATCGTGTTCCAAACATAAACAAAATCATAAGCAGACCGGCTTAGGCGGCAAATATTCAAATATTGGCAAGTTGTTTGGCATTTCACAGCTGTCAGTGCGTGAAGCCTCGCAAATTCGGGTGGTGCATGAGGGGAAAGGGGAAGGTAGGGCGAGTGTCTGACGCTCCGCTTACTGGAACGGTCAAACTTAGGTGTGACGCACTCCCGAGGTGCATAGGATGCACTCCAGACGTTTGCTGGAAAGGGGTTAATACCGGCCCTTAACGTATTAATTATATGTGGGAAGGTACCCTAGAATAGGAATATTTCTTATAGCGAACTTCTTCGGCAAAACTAGTATGTTCTGAGTTTGTAGTTTTGTTATATATTTCTGTAGTATTTGTTCTAAGTATACCACCAGCCTTTCAAATGTAATTTGATATTAGTTCCTTCAAACTAGCATTTTTATAGTGAGGCAGAAGCACCAATACCTTCTCTACAGTGCACTCAGCACATACTCGAGCTAATATAAAGTAATATTCTCACCATAAAGTTCGTCTATTCCTTTATAAAGTTTGATAAGATCCTTTACTTTAGTTGGCAATCCATAAAAAGGTCCTAATTCCTGAAACTCTCTTACTTCCTCACTCAGAGAGATGTTCGAAATTTCAGGTTTTCGAACAATGGCACTTTTAGAAGCGTTAGCCAGCAACTTGTTCTTGAAAATACTTCCAAAACTCAAATTTGAACTTGTCATTTCTAGAATGGATTGATTTGCTTCAGGATCCACTTGCAGTTCTTTGTCACCATCAAATAGCATTTCTAGAACGTCATCAGGTGTACTACATAATTGTTCCTGTGAAGTTCCCATTTGACAAATAGAATTTTCTATTTCATCAAAAATAACCTGCATATCACTTTGGTTTAGTAACTCAGATAAAGTCTTATTATATTTCTTTAATACTGATACTTTATTTGATGTAGGCAACTCAGCCATCTTAGGAACTTTGAACGTTTCTTGGTTGTCAACTTGATCATCTTCTATTTTTCTTTTCCTTTGTGAATTCTTTTCTTTGTTACCACATGAAGAACTCTGATTCATAGAATGTAATGCATTCTCTATATGTCCCATCACGAGTGAATTATCAAAAAATTGAGATGTTAGAGGACTTTCTACGATATTAGATTCTTCATTATTGGCTGTTTTACTTTTTGGTGTAATCATATTATTTACATTCTGTCCAGTGTTTGGAAGGGAACTCTCATTTATCGGTAATAAGGTTTCTTCTTTCTCTGGGTATATTGCCTGGGTATTAATGTTATCCAAAGTATCTCCCAATTCATCCATTAGTGTAGAACAAAAAAACTGATCTTTACTACAAACAGTTACCTTCTGAGTGCCTACAATGATATATTTCTCATAGAATAACTATGAAACGAAAATTCAATAACAAACTTACTTGTTACTATACCAGATAGGCCATTCTTTTTAGTTGCGTTATCGAGGACGTCGTTAGTTTTCGATTTTGAAGGGAACGGCATTTTTGTTCAAGGGATTAGTTTAATTAATTAAGAAGATAATAATATTAAACATCATCCAGAATAGTGAATAGAAGTTAGTAAAAGCATATCTTGTCAATTAAGTATGAATAAATATAAGTAAAAAAAATTCTTTAAATTCAAAGCGAATGAACGAACATTTGAAATCGAATTGTTTACTGAAAGATCTTTCATCTACACTACATCGAAACTACTGATGAATGAAATTGGTATAATTCAATATTTTAATACATTCTCCAATACTTCATTACCAAACTATTTTATTAGTATTTTGACAGAGTACAGCATATGGAATTATTCCAAACCCAAACTTATGAAAAATATTTGAAGTATTTCCAGATATCATAAATGTTCAAACTTCAAACTACTGAACACGTGAATACTGAAGCACTGAGTAGTTCAGTAGTTTCAAATGTTATTAGTGCAAATCTAACTCGAATGTTATCCTAGTGAATTGAGGTTAAATGTTAAATTTGAATGAAAATTATGTTATGAGTGGAGTATACATTGATTATTTATATTTCATTTGGTTAGAATAATGTGTTCAATTCTCAGTTCTTATAGACTGTGAGTTTTATTTTTCTCTATAAATATCATATATCATGCAGAGGTTCATTATTTTGAAGTGTTTTTCATTGAATAACAAGAAAGTAAATTGAGATGAACTTTTATACCACGATTTTCATTGCTATGAAGAGAAGGTCATTAAATTTTCATAACCATTTGAAATCGATACTTGAGCTATCCATTATAAATTCAATGATGTATCAGATACACCAAATATTTTCACTATGACTATCTGTATAAATCGGGTACTGTTAATCCTAGAACAATTCAGGGAGAAGCATTACACCATTGATACATTTTTCCTTTGATTTGTTGTCTGTGGAATGTTAGCGTTCTGAGTGGCGGCTCCTTGCTTAAAGAAGTAGGCTTTCTGCATTCAATTCAGAAGGAACCGACTCGGTATTATAGATAGAGTTTGCTGAGTCCCTAAGTAAATATTGAGCTACAGTTGACCATTTCAACCCCTTCGAAATGATGAGAGACAGTTTCTTCTGTTCTTTCTCACAATCTTCATGATTGAGAAAGTTACTTCTAAATATTTAGTGCATTAAGTTTTTCTAGCATGGTTACGAATTGAAAGGGACGAATTATAAAGAAAAACAAAATAACTCATTGATTAATTTACTTGCTCCTGTTCCTTATTTGAAGAAAAACATCAACATTTTATTTTTATAAATTATACATAGTTCATAGTTCAACTCTCTGGGGTTCCTTAGATGCAAACTCATTGATGACTTTTTCATTGAAAGAATAGTTGTAAGCAGAATGCATCAACTAACACTCCTCAGACAAGAAGTCATGCCCGCAGGGTATAAAACCGGAAGCACGGATACCCTAGGTGTGTTACTGCTATTAAATAACAGGCCAACTGTTAACTTTTAATTGCTATCATATATCACGGCCTAGATGTCCACTAGTCACTGCATATCAGCTTTTAGATCGGCTGTTTAGATGGCCAACATTACTCGAACTTTGATTTAAAACGAGTGTATAATTTTTGAGTATAATCTTTATTACGCTCGTTTTGAATCAATCATCGTTGATTTGAGTACACAGCTACCAAACCACTTATTATTCGAATAGGTTGACGATAACAACTTAGCGTAGAAGCGTACCGTCATATCATTTATACAATGGTCATATTGAACAACGTATTTATTCGAATGGGTTCCGCTGTCTCCTACGTAGAGTCAGAGAGTATACGGTCTCGCGCATAATCCATGAAATGATTATGCAGCAATGCAGCTGAAGTTATCCACACTAAGAATGGATTTTCAGGCGATTTTGAAAATATTTCAACAATATCAACTCAGTTGAATTCTTCAATATTTCCTAAAAGAATAGAAGGCCGTTTTACAGAACACGGCAGGAACCGCTCCTGTAATAACCTGTCTCGATAGACTTCCAAGTAATGTTATAATTCACAATTTTGATTATTCACCTCGATAAACTATCTATACCTATATTCAATAAAAGGCTCAGATAAAAAAAGCAAACTTTGAGCATCCCATTCTCGAAATTCGCCACTAAGTTCAAAGTGTAAATCATAGGTCAAAAGCTTTTACGCGCTTGTTTTAATTCATTGCCAAGGCGGTCACCTATTCACATATTGACCCCGGGAAACGCTTCCTGATGAAAACTTTTGGCAATCTTCTTTTCATATGGTCTTCAGTAAATTTTGCATGAATCTCAAAATATCATTTCTCGGTAAGTACTAGATTTCAATTCGATCCGATCTGTATTTCTGGAAATATTGGAAAGATAGAATTTTGGAAGTATTTACGACATTTTTTAGCGAATTCAACCAATTCATCAATTCGATCCTCGAAATTAGACCGAAAACCTACTCTCCAAATATCCAGTCTCTAACTTGTTTCTTTCGGAATCTATCGTGTTTACGACCGGTCAAACCGCCGACCGTGAATAAAATAACTTCCGGAATAATCTATTATTAATACTTGGATACTTTTGGCGGTATTTTACAACTACAGTAGACTCTCGAAATAGTGGACTATGGTTATAGAGGGTGTTTCATCATAAACTGGACAAACATATATAGCCGTATAGATGACATTGAGAAAGTCATTTTTGCCTTATGACATATACCCCGTTTTCGAAGCATAAGCGATATACAGGGTGTTTAATGTCAACTAAGAGCAATATTCTGATACCTGTGGGTAGTTATGCGTGACCTTCGAAATATCGGTTTTTGGTCACATATTAGTACTTTTTGGTGGTCAGTTCAACTCTGATGTAGAATTTTGGGAAAAAATAAAAATGGCGGATAACCCGCAAAGCTGGAATTTTTATTTTCGATTGTCAAATCGGGTAGCATTATTTCTATGTACTCGATTTTCTAAGAATTTCCCTGAAAAAACTCTTTCAAACTCAACTTTTTTTTACATGTCTACAGTGAAAAAAAATGTACCCAAAATTGTTCAAATCTTTCATTGAACTTACCTTCATTCTGAATACTGGTGTGAAAACAGAATAAAAAAATATCCATTGGTTTTCATTTTGTAGCCTTCCAATGATTTCACTCGGAGTTTTTGAATGATTTTTATATAAAAATTGGCAGCCTTACGGAGACCAAAATTGTGCTA
Source organism: Myrrha octodecimguttata (assembly GCA_958510865.1). Taxonomy (NCBI): domain Eukaryota; kingdom Metazoa; phylum Arthropoda; class Insecta; order Coleoptera; family Coccinellidae; genus Myrrha; species Myrrha octodecimguttata. The sequence goes on from OY294063.1 coordinate 9,055,885, forward strand.
ATGGGCCCCCAGAATGACCCGGATAGAAATATGAATTCATCAACAAAAAAAATATTTTCAAGAAAACTTTAGTGGGAGTCGAACTCTCTCCACATTCGAACATCAGGGTCAAATTCTATGAACTACCGTTTTTCGATAAATTTATATTTCTATCCAGGTCATTCTGGGGGCCGCTTGCACAATTTTAGCCTTCGTAATGCCACCATTTCTACTCGCTTGCTCTGGATAACCGCACGTTATCGTTTCGTCACAATGTCTCTAATTTTCGAATTTTGAGCCGAAATTGATCAGTTTGGACTCACTGATAAAGCATCCGATGTTGAATCAATTCTATCCGGCCGATCGTGCATGTCCATTCTAACTTGAGACCAAAAAGAACTATAAACTTGAATATCTTATGGTGGATTGCATATCAGATTGCACCTACCGAGTTCATTAATGTGCCACATCGGCCGAGGTGTTATTTGAAATTTTGACAATCAGGTCGATTCTGTTTGCGTATTGCTATGAACCTTGCTATTCTAGTCATATTGCTATCTTTCTAATTTATAGCAATATGGCCATGATGTTACGTATTCTGTTCCGAGTGTTATAGCAATGTTTGTTATGAATTTTGTCATAACAATATTGCTATTATGGACTTCTATAATCGGTGATTTTAGAGCTGACAACACTGTATTTTGTTACTTTAGAACTACAAGGAAGAAGAAAATAACCCTAATTCGTGAGTTTTCTTTATGGTTTCGCATACATAACCTCAATCTACGGCTTTCTTTATTCATGTAAACATCGATATAAAAAATGTTAGGAAAAGAAACGAGTCAAATTGGCCAATAACCAATTTCCTGGATACCAATAAAATATTGGTTATCAGAAATCGAATGCAGCAATTTTATTCAGGCGTTAATGATTCGAAATTCGATAAACTTTTTCGTTGGAACCTCAAAGGGATTGCATTTGTTGAGACGAGTAGAATAATCATCTCAGCTGTTGCCTATGCCTGTATCTTAGTCTAAGAATTTTCCTTGAAATTAAATAATACTCTAGAGAACCTTGAACACATTTCCATTAGCGTATACTTTTTTTATTCATGTAAACATCGACTTAGTCGAAAATGTAACGAAACAGAAAAACCAATTTTAGTCAAATTGACCAATTTTCTGGATACCGATAGAATTTTGGTTTCCAGAAATCAAATGCAGCAATTTTATGCTATTGATTCGAAATTCGATGAACTTTTCTGTTGGCAATTCAAAGGGATGGCTGTTAGATCATTAGAATAATCATCTCAGTTGTTGCTTACTATGCCGGTATTTTATTCTAAGAATTTTCCATGAAATAACAAATTTCTATTACCACATACTTCCCTATCTTCAATATTTTCGAATTCTTGGAAGAAATAATACTTAAACAAATGGATCTCTGTAAGATTCCCTTTCTAACCTATCTTGTTATCAAGCATAGCAAGTACTATTTTGAGGTTGCTAAGATAGCAATATTGATAGCAACATTCTCGTTAAAGTGACAGATCATATTGCTCAAAATCGTTGATCAGAATACCAATAATTCCAATCTTGTTATGATAGCAATATCTTTTTCTTAGCAATATTGCTATTTGCAAACAGAATCGACCTGATTATCTCAAGAACTATTTATGCGATCGGATTGAAACTGGATAATTTGTTATAGAATACCAACGCGCATCTGCTTGCAAAATTTTGTAGGGATCACATTGTTGGTAAATTTTAAAGAAAGTCGTCAATTTTTCAAATTTCAGTTGATATTGTTTTTCGGAAACTATTCATCGGATTCTGATGAGGTTCCGCACAGACCCTTCAAATCAATATTTCACAACAGTGTACCGATTTTCAGTTCTATCCGATTCTAGTTTGGAGATATTGGGTAAAATATGTCAAACCTCGTGGTTTTTCCTCGGTATCCTCGATTTTTCGGGATTAATTTAAAAAATACTGATGCCATCATGATGAGAATTGGTTACTGGTTGGCAAATGCTGTGTGTGTGAAATTTCGTGATCCGAGCAGCCGATTGTAACACGATAGCTTTGCGAAGGATTCACTCGAGATTCAGAATTTTAAGTTTACGTCGGAAGCTTGAATGCGAAGGTGAAGCTCAGAATAGACAAAACCTAGAAAAGCACCGACGTGGAGTGAGCAGCTTTTGCGCGCTTGTTCAGTGGAGATGACCGCTTTAGCAACGAATTCGAAAATGCGCGCAAAAGCTGCTGACTTCACGTCAGTGCTTTTCTAGGTTTTTTCCGATAAATTATTTGATTTAAATTCGATCTAATCTGTATTTTTGGAAATATTGGAGAATAAAATACAGATTGAATCGAATTGAAATCCAGTTCTTCATCGAAAAATGATAGTTCGAAGATTCATACAGGATTTAATGGGGATAATATGATAAGATCACAGAATATTGAATATTTAAAAAAAAATATGATTTTTTTTTAAATTGTTCTGATGCCACGATTGTCAGGAAATTTTGCAGTATCTTCAAACTAGCTGCAAAGTTTCATCATGATGGAATCAGTATTTCTTGAGTTATACCGAAAAAACAACGATATCGAGAAGAAAACCACGAAAATTTACATATTTTTTTCGAATATCTCCAAAACTCATAGCCATATCGAATTAAAATTTGGAACACTGCTATGGAATATAAAGATTAAGATTTGAGCGACATTATTTTCGAATACGATTAATAGTTTCTGAAAAAAATTTTTTGTAAAAAAATTTTGAAAATTTTTTTATTAATTATTGAAAAAATATAGCTCCGAAACAATTCGGCCGATTTGTCCCATTAACGAACTTAACCGGCGCGTTTCAATGCGTGACCTAATCTGGAAGTTTCAAGTCCCCAGCTGGCTCCGTTCGACAGTTATCGTGTCGTCGGCCGGTCGGACGGACAGAATCGATTTCGACATCGGAAAAATATCAGTTCGAAGGTTCATATAGAATTTAATGAGGATAATATGACAGGAAGATCACAGAATATTAAATATGAATTTGAAAGAAAAAAGTTGACATTTTTTTTCAAATTGATCTAATGACGCTATCATCACGAAATTCTGTACGAAGTTGTGTTTCAGCATCTTCGAACTAGGTGCCTAGATTGAATCACTATTTCTTGAGTTATACCGAAAAAAGCAACGATATCGAGAAGAAAACCACGAAATTTGACATATTTTTTCCCGAAAACTAATAACCGTATCGAAATTTGGTACACTGCTGTGAAATATAAAGTTCGAGGTATAACTGAAATTGTTCTCGAATATGAACAATAGTTTCAGAACGAAAGATTTTTTTCTGAAAAAAATTTTGAAAAAGGTTTTTTCAAAATGGAGTGATCATAAGATTTCAACGAAATTTCGCTCAAAGTTGCACATCGTTATGCTTCAACTAACTGCCAAGTTTCAATCCAATCGCTTCAGTAGTTTCTGAAATATGAGGGAAATAACCTCAAAATTTCAAATTGCTATAACTCCGAAACTATTCGGCCAATTAGGCCCACTAACGAACTTAACCTCGACATTCGGATGCGCGAACTATACAATTTTCAAGTCCCTAACTGGCTCCGTTCGACAGTTATCGTGTCCACGGCCGGTCGGCCGGATAGAATCGATTCTGACATCGGATTCGTCATCAGTGAGTCCAACCTAGTCGTTTGAGACAATTTCCGGCTCAAAATTCGAAAAATACAGACATTTGGACAAAATGATAGCACGCTATTCCCCTAGAACATGCTCTCAAAAATGTAGACACGATAGGGTCGAAAGTCAGCAAGTGAATATAAGAGGGCTATGAGCTCTCATTCAAAAGTCATATCCATGGCTCATATCAAAACACCAAGGGCCGTATTTATAGTTGTTCCTTGAGGCTTCCTTACAGAAGGCCGCCTTGAATTTGCTTTTCTATGCAAACAAATACAAGTTTGTTTGCATAGAAACATAGAAAAGCAAATTCAAGGCGGCCTTCAGTAAGGAAGCCTCAAGGAACAACTTTAAATACGGCCCCAAGTACTTCGTAAAAATATCAGTTACTACCATCGAAATTCCACTTTTATGAATCAAAAACACTAACGAAGTCAATACTCAATAGATATAAAATCACTTAACAACATAGAAACGAATTTATATGTACATGCGTACATCAGCTGCTTATTTCATGACTATATTTCACAACTTATTTCCAATAGACGACTTCGGCCCAAGTTGCCAACCCACAATTTTCTTCACAAATTTACTATCACTGGGGAACGAGAATTTCAGGACAAATTCGACATGATAAAGTTCGCGTTATTTATAAATATCCGTAAAAGATGCCTCGGCTCTTCAAACAAGATAATTCCTTCCAAATATAGGTTTTTGTTAGGCTGTAATTCAAGTTGGGGTTCCTGATTTCATGTTAATATAGTGTCAAGTTTAAAAGGATATGTTCCGAAAATCAACTTGGTTACTTCGGTTGCCGGTTTTCCGTTCTGTAAATATGAAATAATAAATTACGGAAGTTGATTGATGAAAAAGCAATCTTTCTGTCACCAGAACATAGACATATTAAGTCTATGCACCAGAACGACAATCATTGGTTCATGGTAACATATCCATAGCATAGAACAATCTTTATTAACCTTATGATTCATAGACCATACCTAGTAAATTTTCTATTGTTGATTGTTGTCTCTTCTATGTTCTATGGATCATAAAGTAAATAAAGATGCTATGGATATGGTACCATAGAACATTGACTATCGTTCTGGTGACAGAAAGAACGCTTTTTCATCAATCAAATTCCGTAATTAACCTTTTTTTCAGGAACCAACAGAATATTTCATATTTACGGAATGAAAAACCGCAAACGAAATATCCAAGTTGATTTGCGGAACATCCTATATAAATTTGACACTATTAACGTGAAATCAGGAATCCCAACTTGAATTTCAGCCAATCAGAGACAAAACTCTATATTTGGAAGGAATTATCTTGTTTTAGGAGCCGAGGCATCTTTAACGGATATTTATAAATAACGCGACCCTTATCATGTCGAATTTGTCCTGAAATTCTCGTTCCCCAGTGATAGTAAATTTGTGAAGATAATTGTGGATTGGCAACTTGGACCGAAGTCGTCTATTCCATCAGATCTTCAAGTAATCAACACCAAATTTCGGATGGCTTCATTAGAATTCATAAAGAGGGGGTTGAGATGCAGGGGAACTTTTACACCAGCGGGTACCTGATGTGAGGAGGTGGTTGGGGGAAAAATATGTTCGCAAACCTTTCCACTAATTTTGGATTTTTTTATTACAGGTTTCTGTTATATAACCCCTAAATATTCTTTCATAGGTATGGAAAATATAATTTCATTTTCTCTACTTTTTATTATTCATCCTCCCGCTTAAGTTATCAAAATGAATTAGGATTCCTTTCATTATCGCTATCCTAACCTGATTGAGCTGACACCATTAGAATTGAAAATATGAGGGTTTCAGTTTATACAAGTTGAGAAATTCGCCGAAAGGTGTCAATACTTTAAAAGCAGATCCTCTTCCTAATGAAATTTACAAGTAATATTTCATAATTTGTTGGAAATTTCGAAGAATTATCCTCGTTTTCACAAAACTTTTGACATCCCATCAATTCTTTGATTAAGGTTTGCATTCGATGGTTGGGTTGAAAATGAACTGAAATCGAGCACAGAATTTACTGTTGACTGATAATCAAGCCCTTGGTCAGGGAATCAAAGTTTTGTGAAACCGGCCATTAGTTTTCCAGAAAATGAACCTATAATTGAAGTTTTCCATTTCGACCATTGGTTGATTAGATTACCTATATACGCGACAAGAACGTTAACATGATTTATTCTCTGTACCTATATCTGCTTTAGAAATCAGTTTTAATGATTTAATTGAACGAAACATGGACGTGCACATCAAGAACTTATTTTTAACTGATTCTTGATTGAATTCAGCGTTCAAAACTCTTTATGTAATATCAAATACTGTTATTTACATAATTAAAATATAGCGTGCCCACCAATGATTTCACACATAGAAAACAAAATTGATTACATTTCGCAACCCCTTATCTATGAAGCCTAGGCTACATTTCCTATACTACTACCTCCAGTCATAGAACTCTATATAATATAGAGTTCATTGCCTCCAGTGGGTCAACTGGCGCATCTGTACCCTCAACCATAGAGTATTTTTAACCACATATCATCAAGTCTCTAGGGTCGGAGGAAAAATCTCTGTATTCAACCACAAAATACTCATCAGCGAGAGAAGGGAATTATTAAGACATTATTTGGATAAAATAATATTAATCTCTTTTCTTAGAATAAGCAAGCGAAAGCATCAGTGAACCTACAGCTTTGTAGTATGGCGGGTATATCATCAATATTTATTTTTAAACATTTATTAAAAAAGTAAATACAGAAAAATCTGTACTATACAATGATTCATTCAAAATAAATTGTATTTTACCATAAACTGAACAACTGCCTTTTGATATATACCCCATTTTCGAAGCATAATGGAGATACAGGGTGATTAATGTCAACTCAGAACAATATTCTGATAACTGTGGTAGTAATGCGTTACCTTCGAAATATCGATTTTTGGTCACATCTCAGTGTTTTTTGGTGGTCAATTCAATTGTGGTGTAGAATTCTGGAAAGGAAAAGCCAAAATGGCGGAAAACATGCAAAGCTGGAATTTTTTATTTTCGATCGCCAAATCGGATAGCATTACTTCAATGTACTGGATTTTCTAAATATTTCCGTGAAAAAAATTTAAGAAATTCAAATTCAACTTTTTTTTCCATATCTGCAGTGAACAAAAAATTTCACCCCAAATTGTTGAAATCTTTCGAGGTTGGACTCACTCTCATTCTGAACACTGGTGGGTAAACAGAATGAAAAATTATCCATTGGTTTTCATTTTGTAGCCTTCCTAAAATTCCATTCGGAGAGTAGAAATATGAATTTATCAACAAAAAAAATTTTCAAAAAAAATTTGGTGAGAATCGAACTCTCTTTACATTCAGACATTAGGGTCATATTCGATGAACTACCGTTGCTAGTTCGGTTCCCACTGAAATTTTTTTGAAATTTATTTTGTTGGTAAGTTTATATTTCAATTCAGTTCATTCTGGAGGCCATTAGCACAATTTTTGGCCTCCGTAAGGCCAAAGTTTTCACATAAGTGTTTCAACAATTCTGGGTGAAATTATTTGTTCACTGCAGAAATAAAAAAAAGTTGAATTTGAATTTTGGAATTTTTTTTCACGGAAATATTTAGAAAATCGAGTACATTGAAATAATGCTGTCCAATTTGGCGATCGAAAACAAAAATTCCAACTTTGCAGGTTTACCGCCAATTTTTTCCAGAATTCTACAACATAATTGGATTGACCACCAAAACACTAAGATGTGACAAGTAACTGTTCTTTCAAAGGTCAGGCATTCCTCACCACAGTAATCAGAATATTGCTCTGAGTTGAGATTGAACACCCTGTATCTCGCTTATGCTTCAAAAACCAGATATATGTCAAAAGGCAAATATGACAATATTATCTAAACACGGCTATTTATGTTTGTCCAGTTTATGGTGAAACACTCTGTATATGATGAGGGTAGTTAAGTAGAAAAATTGACCCGAAGAAGAATTCTTAAGAATATGTGTCCGTTCGAACGTTTTAGAGTTTTCACTTCTTGTTTTTGTTTATTTTGCAGATACCAGCTAACGAGTCCGTTGAAAACTTCAATTCACATCAATAAACGCTACAATAAGACTAAACTTCCGGGTCATTTAATCCAAACAAGAAATTATTCCCCAAACAACAAGCCAGCATCAAGTGAGTACATTCATTCGATAGATAAAGTAAACCAATTCCTTGAAATAAGTTATCAACAGCCCATACATGCGAGAATATATAATGAGTGATCATCTAGTTTTTGGCTTTCATGTGGTGCGATCGTGAATGTTGTGCGAATCCGATAGTGGCTTTAGTGACAATGAAACTTCTGAATCGAAAAAGTTTGATTATATTTTTAGTGCCCTCCGATTTTACCGATATCGGACTGTATTTTATTCAGTATCTACTCATTGTCAAAGGTCAGTATCTCCATGTAGGCCCATTGTTCTACAATTTAGACTGTGATTTTATCCGTGCGTTGAATTCATTTACAGTTTTTGAATAACAACAATAGTCCAAATTCCAATTCGATATGCTATTTACCTCCGAAAATATAAGGAAAAAAATGCCAAATTTCGTTGTAATGCAATCAGATCGAAAATTTGTTATCAGTTGAAGAATACTAACGCGCAACTAGGTGCAAAATTTCGTGTTGATCTAATAGTTAGAAAATGTAAAAAAAATTATTCGAAAATATTTGAAATTTTTGTTGAAAATTTTTTTTTCTCGGAATGTGTTGATCAGATTTTAGAGAATTTTGGCACAGACTTCAAAATTAGTAGTATTCAACAACAATGTTCCAAATTTCAATTCGATGCGATATTTAATTTCGGAGATATATGGAAAGAAATATGTAAAATTTCGTTGTTGTTTGATATTTCGACGTTATTTCCTCAATATCTCAAGCAGTGAATATGCGATCAAATCAAAACTATGTAATTATATGAAAAATACCAACGCTAAACTTATTGCAGAATTTCGTATGGATCCAGTTGTTAGAAAATTTTTGAAAAATGTTTATTCGAAAATGTTTCGTTGAAAAATTCTTTTTCCTTGAAAATGTTGTCAGATTTTAACGAAAGAAGGCGCAGACCTTGAACTCAGTATTCAACAACAATGTTTCAGATTTCAATTCGATAAGATATTTACTTTTGGAGACATATAAAAAAAATATGTCAAATTTCGTTGTTTGATATTTTGAGGTTATTTCTTCAATATCTCAAGAAGTACAAAATCGATCACATCGAAACTTCGTAAATATTTAAAGAATATCAACGCGCAACTAACCGCAAAGTTTCGTGCGTCTTCAATCGTTAAAAAATTCTGAAAAAATGGTTTTTCTAAAACTACGCATATCTTTATCGAAAAAAAATATTTTTTTCAGAATATATTGATCAGATTTCGATGAATCTCGGCACAGACTTCGAAGTTAGCCTTCCACAACCGTTTTTCAAACTTCAATTTGAGAAATTTCCTCAATTTCTCGATAACTATTAACGCGATCAGATTGAATTTTGGAATAAACTTTGAAGTCAATATTCAAAAACAGTTCTTCAAATTTTTGTTCGATCTGATATTCGTTTTCGGAGATATCGAAAGATTAAGGTTATTTCCTTAATATCTCAAGAACAGATGCGATCAGATTCGAACTATGTATGCAGTAAGTTGAAAAATACCAACGCACGACTTAATGCAAAATTTCGTGAGGATCATATATAGGGGTTGAGATTTGTTAAAAATTATTCGAAAATTTTAAAAATTCTGTTGAAAAATTTTTACCGGAAACTATTCATCAGATTTCAACATAATTGGCAAAAACCTAGTCAGTATTTCACAACAGTGTTTCAAAGCTCACTTTGATCCGATATTGATCTTCTTTACATATTTAGACATGGAAAAAAATGTGTCAACTTTCTCGGTTATTTTGTCGGTATTGTTGTTTTTTACAGAATAACCCAAAAATACTGAAATAATGAAATTTAGAATGGATTTGTTCGCGGAATCATTGGATGATTTCAAAGTATCATTTCAAACTATACGTTTGATACAGCGCGAAATAAAAAAATTACCGTTCAAAAACGGAAATATCTTTTGAGAAAATATTTTCTGGACTATATTCCAACAGATGTACAAATCGTAGTGTTCTTCCGAAATTTGGTTTGTTCCACCTCGAAGTAAACAAATTCGTAAAGATAGGGGATTTTCCAATATTCTCCTGATTTTATCCTTTTTGCTGAACGAAAAGAGAACTTTCCAGATTCATTCAACTTCTAAGAAATCCGATAGGTAACTATTGAATCTCAAATTCTTTGAATTCCCTATGATTAATATATTGTTTATTTGTTTGGAATGATTATCAAAATAATGACCTTCCAAGCATATATGATTTGATTTTGGACAAATCTGTGTAGTATTGAATGGATCAGCAGTTCTTGATGGATACAAAAAGCACTGCCGTGAACGCAGCAGCTTTTGCGCGCATGTTCGATGTAGATGACCGCTTCGGCAACAAATTTGAACATGCGCGTAAAAGCTGCTGCCTTCACAGCAGTGCTTTTCTAGATTTTTTTTCGATGAATTACTGGATTTCATTTCGATCTAATCTGTATTTTTGGAAATATTGGAAAAATAAAATTTTGAATGGGTATATCTACGGAATCATTGGGCGGATTTTACCCATTCACGAATCCGACCTTCGTAATTAAGCCCCAAACGTACTCTACAAATATCGAGTTTCTAAGTCGTTTCTTCCGGAATTTATTGTGTTTACGGTGTTTACGGACTTCCAAAAGAAACGACTTAGAACTTCGATATTTGTAGAGTAGGTTTGTGGCTTAATTACAAAGGCCGAATTCGTGAATGGGTATAATCCACCCAATGATTCCGTAGATATACCCATTCAAAATTTTATTTTCCCAATATTTCCAAAAATACAGATCAGATCGAATTGAAATCGAGTACTTCATCGAAAAATTACAGTTCGAAGGTTCATACAGAATTAAATGATTATGATATGATAAGAAAATCACAGAATTTTTTTTTTCAAATTGTTCTACGATCATCACGAAATTTTGCATAAAGTTGTCTTTCAGCAGCAAACGAGCTGCGAAAGTGTTATCAAGATTGAATCAGTATTTCTCGAGTTATACTGAAGAAAACAATTATATCGAGAAAAAAACCTCGAAATTTGACAACTGTCTCTAAAACCCAGAATCTCCCAATATTTCTGAAACTTATGATCGTATCGAACTGAAATTTGGTATACTGCTATGAAATATAAAGCTCAGAGTACGAGTGGAATTTTTTTTTGGATATGATAAATGGTTTCCGAAAAAAAAAATGTTGAAAAATTTTTTTTTTTTAGATTTACTGACAGTATGATCTTGACAAAATTTGGCTCAAAGTTGCGCGTCGTTATACTCCACCTAATTGCCAAGTTTACATCCAATCGCTAAGTAGTTTCTGAAATAACAAATAAATAACTTCAAAATTTCAAGTGGCTATAACTCCGAAGCTATTCGACCGATTCGGCCCATTAACGAACTCAAGCGTGGCATTCCAATGCTCGACCTACCCTGAAAATTTCAAGTCGTTAACTTGCTCCGTTCGACAGTTATCGTGTCCACGGCCGGCCGGCCGGACAGAATCGATTTTGACACCGGATTCGTCATCAGTGAGTCCAATCTAGTCGTTTGAGACCATTTTCGGCTCAATCATCGAAAATTACAGACATTTGGACGAAACGATAGCACGCTGTTCCCCTAGAACATGCGCGCAAAAAAATAGCGGATGTTCTGATGAATTCGCAGTTCGCCCGATTTTGCCCATTAACGAACTAACCACTAACCTGAAGCCCGAAGCCTTTGTGAGAAATGTGAATATTTTTTATTTTTCGTGAGCTTATCGTATAGTATAATTATCCTGAGTTTTTATTTATTTTGCTCAGGATGGTCGGAATGGAGTGGTGTATTCACAAAATTCGTACCAGTAGGCGTTTGTCTTGTAGCTGTAATGCAATGGAGGGCTTTTCGGAAGAGAAGCCAAGATAAGGTGGCCACAGAATTGGAAATCAAATGTTACTGCTTTTTGCCATTACGGACAGTTTCGAGATGTTGGGGTTGGATCGCAGGTAAGCAGTCTTCAGTTCTTGTTTCAGTAAGGCTCATTAAGAAAGAATGGAAATCGGCCACATTAAAAGATTATTCGATTGCTTCCTAGATTTTGAGAATTTCTCGGGACGCCTGTGCTAATCTCTAGCAAGTGACTTCCTAGACCCAAGAAGGGCATATAAAATGGAAGGAAACCAAAAGACTGCGATTTTGTATTTGCATTTTTCCAATTATTCTTGGTTTGAAGAAACATTTAAATAGTTTCCAATGAAGCCAATCGCCATTTTATCATTTTTGGTTTCGACACTACCCAATCAAAATTATTGTCCAAACTAAAGGCTGGCTAAATATGAGCGCTTAATTTTATATTGCCATAGTTTCTTCTCTTGTACAACAAACGAGCGGTTTTTGAACATCATTGTTGAAAGTGTGGGTAAACCCGCAAGATTTCCCGTCGCGAAGCTATAAGTAAGATATTCACATCATTGTAAGCCATGTGAGTTCCTGAACAAAAAATATGAAGGCCAACATAGGCGGTCTCTCTTTGTTTGGAAGATATGGGCCCCCAAAGTTACAAATTGGTGCATTTTCAGATCCTTTTTTCCGCCATAAAAATGATCTCTCACTTCTCAAATCTAGTTCATAAATCATCTTTGAACCTTCAACCAACGAATAGAGACACTTTCTTTCAAGAATATTCATTATTTAAAGGAAGAAAAGTTAAAATATTAGACAACAACTTAACCTATATTTCTACGAAATACTTCTCAATGTTAAAGCGGAGCTTGGCAACAGCGTCTTTTTATCGCTGGCCAACGTATTATGACCGAAGAGTAGTTGCTGGCGGGAAATATGAAATGATAGACAGTTGAAGGATATGATTGTAAGGAAAATGCTTCTGTCACTGAAGAAGAGGTGGTTATTCTAACATCAAAACAAAATCATTGAGAATGTTTCTTAAAGGTTTCACTCCCAATATTTTCGTTTGAACTTTCTTTCTATCCCCTTCAAAATAGGGAGGTTGTTATCTACTTCGTTTTTTGTTGTGTCTTCGAGATGGTCCCAGTTTAGAATGAGATTCAGGGTATTCCAATGAAATGGGTTAAATAATAACCTCGATTTCATTGGAAATCTGGGAAGGGCGCGACCTATCACATATGAAAAAAATGTACGTTTGTGAACTATACAGATGAAGTGAGAGATCGTTTTTATGGTGGAAAAAGACCTGAAAAATAACCATTTTGGAACTTTGGGGGCCCATATCTTCCAAATTAAGGGAGACCGCCTATGTTCGATTGCACATTTTTTATTCAAAAAATCACACTGCGTACAATGATGTAAATATCTTTTCAATATCTCGGCGACGGGAGATCTTGCGGGTTTACCAAAGTGTGACCTTTGTTATTGAGCAATATACTTTCCAAGGATGTTTATTGATGGTGAAAATCTGACAATTCGCACAATACAACAGGAAAACAAATTATATTGGTACCCATGGTTCACAAGCTTAAAACGAGTTCTATGTTCAAAATTATCAGATCTCTATACTCCTTATTGACTATTCGAGGCAAAATTCTACAAGCCCTATCCCTAAATAGACTCCTTATATTGTATAAATTTGTCTTTGACATAGTTTCATGTATAAGTTCCAAGCCATACTTTTTGACAAAGATGGAGGGTTGAAAAAGGCCAATGGTTGGTTTCGCGTGACTTTTATAGGCCTATCCACTCATTGATTTCAATTCGAATTTGGTGGTTGGGTTGAAAATGAACTATTATAATTCAACACAGAATTTCCTGTTGATTCGCAATCAGTCCCTAGATCGGCCAATCATGATAATACATGGCGTGTTCGTGGCCATACCTGCCCTTCCGAAGTTGCGTCAGCTGCGTATTTTTAAAAGGAGTTATAGCAGGCGCATGATAAGTGGTCACCGAGCAATTGTAACGTATTGTATTAGGTTTGTTACATAGCTGCGACCTTCGTCATATTGAAAGATTCATATTTCTTCATGTTTTTGTGTTTGGTGTGGAATTCCTTATCCATATACCAAACTTCGAAGAGTTCACAAGTTTCATAAGATTCATGCGATTTATTTCGTGAAGTGATCTGGCAACTAACTCATGATGTAAACAAAATATGGTGTTTTTCATGTACAATTGTACATTCTGTACTGTGTGAATGACGTCAGCTGCGAGTTTTCAAACGCAGTTACAGCAGGCAATGTATGATCTGTGATGACAACAATTCGGGCAATACGAATGAAAAAATCCTAGCTCATGTGTGACATGCGCCAAAACCAACATGTTATTTACAATATATACTTACCCGGGTTGCTCGAATTACAGCTATTGAGCGCTCTAGGTATGTAGATGTGAATGCAACACTGGTTAGTGATCGGATATGTTTTCGAAACCCCCTATTAGCAGACCTACACTGCTTTTTTAGTGGTTCGAAGATTTCAGAACTTTTTGATTTTTTTGTGCAAATTCTTGACGGGATACCAAATTTTATCTTTCTGGGGAAATACCGTAAAGCCTTACATGAGTAAGTCAGTCAATCACAGCAAAAGGGAGGTACTTAGGTATCAATAAACGCTAAAGTGAGTTGTACAAATGAAACCAATATAGGATGAAGTATCTCATACCATTGGATTAATTTCCGCAATAAGCGCAATAACCCTATGATGATTCCTGAATGCAATGAGGAGATTCTTCGAGCTCTTCGTGAAATTTCACAAGACATTCCCCGCAAGATAAAGGTAAATTTTATGAAAGGGGCATTCGTCTGAGTTACTACATTGACGGTTGTGGCACACAGAAAGCGAACTGTATTCAGTAGACAGTTCGCTCTCGCTGGCCGCCGCTTATCTTACGCGATGCGTCGTCTAATGGGGGTTTTTCCTTTAAACGAAAATGCAGTAATTTTCATGAAAAACCTTCAGAACATCACATTTCAAACATATAATTTCAATATTATATATTTTTGAAAAAATCACCTACTGTCATAATACTGACGAATCGCAGACGGAAATTGTTTGGTTATATTGACAAAGAAGACGTGTGTACCACAGAATAGGAATAAATAATTCATTATTCTATAGCAGAAAAAGCTATTCTACTTAACACCGTTGTCACTTCGTGCATGCCTGGCAAATCCCAAACCCCAATTTTGAAACCTGATTTTGAATACTTTCTGAAGGTAATTTGGGAAAATGATGAATCAAACCCATAATAATTATGTTCAAATTTGCATTTGCAGTAATAGCCCAAATTCAGGAAAAACCCCCATTGCATGGAACGATGGAACAGCGTTACGAAATTTTTCTCGCCTCGCGACTAAGTCCTTTTTTCTAATGCAAAGGACTTGAAAATTAGCAATTGTATTAAAAAATATTAAATTCGGGAGGAACTGGAAATATTTTGTTTCAATTGAGAAGAACATTCTTTCAGATATTAAAGTACCAGAAGTATTAAGACCGTATGTATACAGTATGTATATAAATATGTTCCAAGTAAACCTATCAGAGGCTTTGAACGAAGATTTGAAGTCATACCCAAGTTTAGCAGATTTCTTTTCAAGACCCATTAAAGATGAAGCTAGGGCCATCGACCATAAGAGTTGTTTGGTTTCACCATGCGATGGAACAGTATTACATTTAGGTCCAGTTCATACCGAGGATATCGAACAAGTGAGTGTATCTATTTTATATTCATATAATAAAGGATATAACAGTTATTAGTGTTGATCTATCTGTTCATTCGAGCTTCAAGTTAGAAAGGACTTTAGACACAGACGTGAAATTTTTTTTTTCTCACTTGATAAAATGTCCCTTATTGTTCAAGAGAAATTCTGTGGAATATTCTCACTGACTTGATTGAAGTTTTACTTTTGATAAATCGGCGGTACCAGAAACTGATTTTACCTTCGCAATTATTCTTCAAATGTCGACTTTCCCAGTCCCAGTCCCAGGGATTTGAAATTCGAGGCTCAATTAAAGAAATCAAATTCGTGAATGAGTTAAATCCAACTGAAATTCATTTTCGACAATATTTTCCGGATGTGATTAAAAAATGCAAATTTTGTGAGAGACCAGAACGCTGTGCTCTCGCAATGTTATACAAAATATCTCGGCGTGGTTTGCATCATCTGGAAACTCGGCGGGTTAGACAGAGTCAGTACTCGAATGGCTTAATCTTGATATTGAACAAGAACGCGAAAGCTCCAGAATTTAAACCTTTCAATTGTCCAATGCATGATGATGATATATTCACTGGTCCATTCGTAGAATAATTTAATTTTTGGCAATATTTTGTTCCAGGTAAAAGGTATTACTTATAAATTATCAGGTTTCTTTGGGGAAAATACGTGGAATAGTAAAATTGAACAATGCCCAGACTACAGAAGTTCACTCCTGCACAAAGAAAAGGATTGTCCGCACCTATATCAATGCGTTATATACTTAGCACCTGGAGACTATCACAGGTAAGCGAAAAACTTCTAATCCACTAATTTGTTTTCACTTTGAAACGATCGAGCTCACAATTCACATCTTCCAACAATTCCGATAACTGGGTGAACCTAGATTTTCAAACTTGACGTTACCGTTACTGTTCACAGTGGACGTGCTCGCTGACGTTCACGTTGGCTATTGGGAACTTCTGCGTAGATTCCAGCGCCCTAACGGATAAATTTGGAACCTGCCCAAGATAGTAGTTTTATGTAAACAAACAGTAGAAATGTGGTGGAGAACGAATGTTTATTTAGCAGAGCTAGAATATTTAAATAAATTATTACAATTTTGTGTAAGATTAAGAAGAAGGTACTTTTCTTTTGGATAACGTTAGAAAACCGTGCTTCAAATCGTTCCTGGAGGATAATTTCGATGTTATTTTAGTGTCTGTTGCTTGGTGGATCAAAATGAACCAATACCTATCTCAGTTGAATTTCTGGAAAGATAGACACCTCAATAAGTAATTCAAGTACTCTTATCAATGTGAAGTGAAGTACTGAATGCAAGCCTAAATTTACGATCAGCCTAACGACCGACTGCGTAAACACAATAACTTCCGAAAGAAACAACTTAGAAACTCGATATTTGTAGAGAAGGTTTGGACCTTAATTACGAAGGCCGAATTCCTGAATGGGTAAAATCCACCCAATGATTCCGTAGATATACCCAATCAAAATTATATGGATTGAAATCCAGTACTTCATCGAAAATTAACAGTTCGAAGTTTCATACAGAATTTAATGAGGATGATATGATAAGAAAATCATGGAAATTTTAATTTTCAAATTGTTCTAATGACACGATTATCACGAAATTTTGCATAAAGTTGTCTTTCAGCATCTCAAAACTAGCTGTGAAGTTTTATCATGACTGAATCAGTATTTCTCGAGTTATACCGAAAAAATCAACGATATCCAGAAGAAAACCTCGAAATTTGACATATTTTTTCCCGATATCTCCAAATCTTATGATCATATCGAACTGAAATTTAGTACACTGCTGTGAAATATGAAGCTCAAAGTGTGAGTGGAATGTTTTTTTGGATATGATGAATGTTTACCGAAAAAAAAAAATTTTTTTTTAATTTACTGACAATATGATCCTGACGAAATTTGGCTCAAAGTTGCGCGTCGTGATACTCCACCCAACTGCCAAGTTTGAATCCAATCGCTCAAGTTGTTTCTGAAATAAAAAATAAATAACTTCAAAACTTCAAGTGCCTATAACTCCGAAACTATTCGACCGATTTGTCCCATTAACGAACCGCGGCATTCTGATGCGCAACCTATCCTTGAAGTTTCAAGTTGCTAGCTGGCGTCTGTCGACAGTTACCGTGTCTACGGCCGGACAGAATCGATTTTGACACCGGATTCGTCATCAGTGAGTCCAACCTAGTCGTTTGACACCATTTTCGGCTCAATCATCCAAAATTACAGACATTTGAACAAAACGATAGCACGCTGTTCCCCTAGAACATGCGCGCAAAAAGTTTCCAAAAGTTCATATAATAATTTTTCGACGATTGTGGATGAAAAGATCGAAAATTCTTAATTATTTAGAAGCCGATTATGAACACATTAACTCATGAAAAAATCAAATCATAGTATAGCACGTTGGTGGATCAATAACGAAGTTCGTGTCCATAAATGGGTGAAATACGTAAAAAGTCCTAGAAAATCACTGACGTGAAGTCAGTAGCTTTTTCGCGCATGTGCTCCTTTGGTGATATCCTTTGAACATGCGCGCAAAAGCTGCTGACTTCACGTCAGTGCTTTTCTAGGTTTTTTTAAGTATTTTACCTATTCTCACGAACTTCGTTATTGATCTACAAACGTGCTATACTAAGTTTGCGTGCATGAATTGATTTTTTCGTAAGTGTTCATCGGCTGCAAGGTTGACCGTAAAAACAATAACTTCTGACTTCGAGTCGTTCCTTCCGGAAGTTATTGTGTTTACGGTCGGCCTAACGGCTTCAACGTGAAAGTAAGTTGTAGAATGTTACAGACTCTGTGCTTCCGAAATATTTGAATTTTTTTCTACAGCGTATGCTTTCAAGAGGCGCTATTTTCCGATTTGAATGTGAACATCATCATGTAGCTTTGGTGGTACTTCGGCATAAGCCTGGCCGTCCACTGGAAGCGATTGGGGCTTTTATGAGCTAGGCGTTTTACGAGCGCCGAGGAGCTTTTACGACCGAAGCGGTCTCAGGCTTCGGGGTCGTCCACTGGCAGATAGTTCGCGAGTTTTCGGTTCGTTCTTGTTCTTGCGTAGCAGAGGATTTTTACTTCAGATTTCCGTGTTTGTTGAAGAAATTGTGATACGGAATGGATTTAGAATTAATAATTCATTTCAAGGATAAATCTCACTTGTTCAGGCATATGTTAGCTACGGAATGGGGAAAATTTTTGAGCTAAGGTAGATTCAAATTTAGAAAAAATGAAATTATCGGAAAAAAATTCACCATCTTGATAATGAATGATTATTATCGTATACTCATTTATAATACTGGAATGGAAGTTGAAGTGTGAATGTTGATGACCTGGGTACTTCGAAAACAAACGATGTGGAACGTCGAAATTATGGCTGATTTGAATTTTATCTGTGAAAGTCAGCTTCAGAATGTAAATATGTTATTAATGTATCTAGAACGTGACTTCAAAACTTTAAAAACTGCAAATATCGAAAGAAATGATGGTGACACAGATATTCAGAAATTCTTAAAATTTTGCAGAAGTGCATGCGTATTTTAGAAAACAGGTCACTAGTAAAAATCCGTAGCGTTTTATAAAGAAAAAACTATGTTTATTTTGTGATCGAAAAGATGGTTCTGCATATGAAACGTAATTGAATCATTACAGTACGTATGGGCCAAAAACACTTGAGCATATAGAAAAATGTTCGGAATAAAATTGGTCGGAGACTAAAAAAACAAATTGATAATAGATATTGAGATAATAAGAGCTATAAAACCCGAGATAATGGCGAAACACGCTGGATTAATTATATTTGGAATGCTATACAGCCGATTATTGCCAAAGAGTCCAACTTCAGATAGGCTACTATACACCTACAGAACTTCTGGATGTGTGTTTAATGTAAGAAAAAAGACAACATTCATTAACCTCACAATCTGATCCATCTAAAATTCACCAACAATAAACAACTAACTTCAACAAATATTCCGTTCACAAACCATACATTCCACTTTCCGACGGATAGCTCCTCTTTTCGAGCGTATAGACGCGGCAGATCCAAAGTGATCGGGATACGATTGCGCCACTCGAATTCTCTCGAAATCGCCCGTATGAAGTCGCTGCCAGTCGACGAGGGTACCTAGAATTCCATTCATTTGGATCTGTCGCGCAAATTCGTTCGTTTACGCTCCTATCGCGCCTCTCGAAATCGCTTGCAGTGGACGACCAGCCTAATACAATATTCAGGGAATAAAATCATGTAAAAACCTTCACCATCAATCACTTTTTTTTTATTGTATTGAGTATATCGAATACATGTCCAATTCGCTGAATTTGGAACAAAATCAATCATCAATTCACAAAATGGAGTGTCTTCTTCTTCTTTGATTTCTATGGAATAAATCTTAATGGTTCTCATATTCTTTATTTATTGAATAGGAGATGTTCAGGTCAAAACGGCCCATCCAAACAAAAATACAAATAGAAAGTCGAGAATGTGCTCTATTTTTTACCACTTTTGTGAAATTGACTTTAGTTAATATCATTCGTTAGTATCTGATTTTACTGGAAACATCGTTTTGAAAGTGAAAGATTTCGTTTAACTTTCGAGTAATCATTATTCTGTATTCATCCACATTCTTTAAAAAGCTGCTTCGTCTAAACTTCTATCCCGGATATCGGTCTGCACCTTCTCCAATGATATGAATATTAATGTCAATTATGAATGATATGAAATATTAATGTCAATTATTGATTGATGGTAGATGACCCTTTGTGAGGTTATCGCCCGGGGAGGTCTTCTCGTGCAAAAAGTAATTTATAAATATTTGGATTCACCATGCATCTTTACCGTATCATCATTCAGAATTTTCAACAAATAGGTTAATATTAAATATCGCAATGAAGATTACGATCTTAGATTTTTCGGAAATTCGACAGATGTTTCAGAATTTCCATATGGAGTACATAGATGAATATAAACTATATGAATGTGAAAATATTATGCAATATATTAGTTGCTAGCAGACACGTCCTACCTTCGCACGAAGGATAATAATAAATATAGAAGAATTTCGAGAATCGTACCTACGAAAACAAACAAACCAAACCACGAAATTTATTTTTTCAATGTTTTTGATGCCATCCTCACGAAATTTCGCATTATGTTGCGCGTCAGTTTCAATCTGATCGTTTCAGCGTTTCCTGAGATATTGAGGAGATAGTCTGAGAATTTCAAATCAACAACGATATTTTACATCTTCGAAAATAAATATAATGGATCAATTTTAAATTTGAAACACTGTTGTTTAATATTGATTCCAAGGTAAATGTCAATTTTAATCTGATTAATGTTCTCTGAAGAATAAGATGCAGGAAAATTCTCGAAAAGAAATTTTGTTTAATTTTCTAACCAATTGATCCTCACAAAATTCTGCATGAAGTTGCGCGTTGATATTCTCCAACAAATTTCGAAGCTTCAAATTGATCACATCAGTACTTTGATATACAGGGTGTTCTACAAGCTCTATGACAAACTTTGACAGATGGTAGCTGTGCTTATTCTGAACTTTTACCAAATTTGTATGCATTTTTGAAGGATTTTTGTTGAACCCTGTGCCATCCCCATCAACCCTCTAAATTTTCTGAATAGGAAAAGTAGATCATGTGGTTCTTTTTTGGCAAGTTCTTTGTTTCTTCTTTATAGGCGTGCAGAAATTTTCAAGAAAAAACCTTTTTGGAAAAACTAGTTAGTTCAAAGAGGTTTTCAGTATGTGTACTTTGTCATGGCACATTTACTTTGAGACGAAGGTACCTGATGAAATTTGTCACCGAATGAAAGTCGACCATTACAGTTTTGTTAATGCACAATTCTCAACCCCTTTCAACCCCCTCACGTGAATAATTTGAATGTGTGGAACACTGCGCTTCAGTTATGATTTTAAATAGGTATATTATTAGTACGTTCATACTGAAGTTGAAACTTTTCGATAAAATGTTCCAATTCAAAGGAAGATTTCTGACAACGCAATGTCATCAATGATATGAATGTGTGTCAAGCGCATTGATTATTGCATCCAGAACGATGGTGGTCATTTTGAACATTTAATTTAACTCATCTTGTAATGCATAATGATTCTCCGGTTGGTACTTCAATGCCGAAATAAATTTCCAATGTCACTCCATTTTTTCTCCATTAAAGAGTTCGTAGGGGTTGAAAGTTGTGCATGATCAAAACTGTAATTGTCGACTTTCATTCGTCGACAAATTTCATCTGGACCATCTTCTCAAAGTGAATAAGCCTTGACAAAGTGTTCATACTGGAAACCTCTTTGAAGTAACTAATTTTTCGAAAAAAAAATTTTTTTCTTGAAAATTTCTGTACAACTTTAATGAAGATACAAAGATCTTGCCAAAAAAGTAACACATGACCCACTCTCCCTATTCAAAAAATTTAGGGGGTTGATGGGGATGGCACAGGGTGCAACCAAAATCCTTCAAAAATGCATAGAAATTTGGTAAAAGTGAAACAAAAATTGACCTGTTTCAGGATTTGGTTGCCAAATATTTTTCTTCTAGAAAAATGAATTTGTTCCATAATTTTGACGCGCACTGTATATCGATACAAAATCATTACGTACGCTATCACACACTTCAACAATTCGCGAATTTTGAATAATTCGGTATTAAAAATGGCGAAATCGGGACTCGAGGTCGAAGCGGCAGAAACGCGTCAGATCGCCTTCTACGTCACTCGTTATTCTACGATTCACCGATCTACAGGGTCTTTCACGAGGAACCTCACCCATATTTATACGGGAAACTACTGAACGTATTTTCATGAAATTCAGCACTTATAAGTATTTCACGATGCTGATGAAATCTAAAATATTTTCAAGGCATGAGCACCTCCGGTTTTTCCGGAAATGACGTCAACTTCCGTTTTTCAAATTAGAACACCATTTTTTTATTGCAGAAATAGATTCCTTAGAAAATTTCAATTTATTTTGATGCAACATTTTTCAGTTTTGGTTGGAAAATTCTCTCTGAGAGGGAAAATTCGAAAAAAAAATCGAAAATAGAGCTCCGCTGAAACAAGAATAACTTCGAGGTTTTTGGATGGAAAATTTTCATTTTTGGGATTTTTCAAGATGTAAGATTGATGTATCCACTTTAAATATCGAAATCGCGATTCATGATACAGGGGGTGAAAAAATCGCTTTCAAAGTTAGGGATGACAAAATCGTGAAAAATCAATTTTTTCAAATTAGAACCCCATTTTTTATGGCAGATATTGAATCTACGTTAAAAAATAATGTGAGTGTATGCATCACACCCTTGCCCTAAAGTGGATATTTTCTGAGTTATTCACAAAAAACTTATTTTCGTCTTGAGTTTTCAGCTATTTCTTTTCCCTTCACGCCAAAAAGATGAAATTTTCAGGAACTGTTATTTGAACCATGCTGTAGATTTTTCACCGCTTCTTGAAACCGACTTCAAGTTACTATTAGGAGAACCATGGCAAACTCTCGCAGTTATAATTAGAGAAGATGCTCAAAGTTTTGACCGTTAATTTCTAGACATTTATTTATACGTCTCAGGAATGCTTCGTGCGTTGCTCTTCTTATTTCATCGGGAGGAAGAGATCTGCAAAAGTGTTTAAAAACCAAATTGAGTTTCAAAACTATGAATCTAAAAATCTAAACAAACCTGAACGCATTTCTGACTCGTTCTATGCAGTCCTCTTTATCAGTCAGGGGAGTTGAGTAGACAATATTTTTTATCCTACCCCAAACATAATAGTCTAAAGGAGTTAAATCGGGAGAACGTGGTGGCCAAAGATGAGGACCATTGTTCGCCAACCATCGATCTTCAAATAGCCTGTAGAGGATATTTGACACATTGAGTGAATTGTGTGGAGGCGCGCCATCTTGTTGATACCATAAGTCATTATGGTTCTGTACTAGCGGCTCAATTATTTGAGTCAATATGTCAGAATATCTATCTCCTACGGGAGAACATTCTTTAAATAATGCAAACATGTATAGTGTTCTATCTTACCAGTTAAAGTCCCATCATAAATGTGAACATCGAGAATTGCATTATTTTTGATGGCGCAAAAAACATTGAAACTCCAGGTCTCTTTGAAAGTTCCATTGTCTGAAGTGGTGGTTGTTCTCTTCATCCCAATAATGACTGTTATGCCTATTGAAAGAACCATTCTTTGTGAATTTAGATTCATCTGTCCAAATTATACAGTCCAAAAAGTTTTCATTCTCTTGAAATCGAATCATCATAGCTTCGCAAAACTCTGCTCTCCTGACGAAATCAGTTTCCTTCAAATGCTGTACCCTATTGAATTTATATGGTTGCATTTTATGTTTTTTTAATATTCTCCAAACACTCTATTGAGATAATCTCAGATCAATCTCGGCATCTTTCAGAGAATTTTGAGGATTCACACGAAAATATGCAAGAACTGTAATTTCGTTGTTCTCATCTTCTACTACACTTTTTTCTCTGTGTGTAGTTTTCTTAACGAAAGATCCGACATTTTGTCATGGTTCTGCTAATGGTATCTCTCGTTGGTCTGGGTCGGTCAGGAAACCTCTCAATGAACAGTCGAATCGATCTATCTACAACTTTATTACATTCTCCATGAAGTAGAATGAGATTTAAATAATCTTCATTGGTAAAATTAGGCATAGTGATCGATTTTATAACTTAATACGAATTATCACCAAATTAATAGTAAACACAAAATGCTACTGAATAAAGAGGAATTTGGCAGATGTAATTAATGATATCTATCATTAAAAAAAAATAATGTAAAACATGGTAAGTTTTTGCATATGGTTCATAAGGAATTATTTATTTGTCACTGGAGAGAAAACCGATGGCCGATTAGTTGAAATAAAGAGGTTTCCGATACAAATTCGAATCCAAATTCGCCATCTATTTAGGAACAACCTGTAACTTTTTTCTCTTGCATATTAGGGTAGTAAAATCTAAAACATGGTTTAAGTAACAGTTCCTGAAAATGTCATCTTTTTGGCGTGAAGGAAAAAGAAATAGCTGAAAATTCAAGACGAAAAACAGTTTTTTGTGAATAACTCAGAAAATATCCACTTTAGGGCAAGGGTGTGATGCATACACTCACATTATTTTTTAACGTAGATTCAATATCTGCCATAAAAAAATGGGGTTCTAATTTGAAAAAATAGATTTTTCACGATTTTGTCATCCCTAACTTTGAAAGCGATTTTTTCACCCCCTGTATCATGAATCGCGATTTCGATTTTTAAAGTGGATACATCAATCTTACATCTTGAAAAATCCCAAAAATGAAAATTTTCCATCCAAAAACCTCGAAGTTATTCTTGTTTCAGCGGAGCTCTATTTTCGATTTTTTTTTCGAATTTTCCCGCTCAGAGAGAATTTTCCAACCAAAACTGAAAAAATGTTACATCAAAATAAATTGAAATTTTCTAAGGAATCTATTTCTGCAATAAAAAAATGGTGTTCTAATTTGAAAAACGGAAGTTGACGGCATTTCCGGAAAAACCGGAGGTGCTCATGCCTTGAAAATATTTTAGATTTCATCAGCATCGTGAAATACTTATAAGTGCTGAATTTCATGAAAATACGTTCAGTAGTTTCCCGTATAAATATGGGTGAGGTTCCTCGTGAAAGACCCTGTATAAAACCGACGCTGTCTATTGGCTTTTTAGAGAGAAAAGTACACCAGAAGAGGTTTTTTGGTAAACTTGGAAAAACACAAAATCAATTTTATGATTCTTCTTAAAATCAAGCGAATACAGTCCGAAATTGGGCTGTCAGTTCGGAATATAAAATTCCACTTAATTTCAAAATCTTTCGATGTGGATTATTTTTCATACGGAGGGGTGACATGTTCACCTATAAAAACTAGAAACGCACTGATGTGAAGCAGCAGCCTTTGCGCGCATGTTCAAAAGAGATCACGAAAAGTTCGTTTGTTGCGGTCACTACGTGAAAAGATAACCGCTTTGAGAATGAATGTGAACATGCGCTCAAATGCTGCTGTCTTCACCTTAGTGCTTTTTCAGTTTTCAATTCGATCTTATCTGTATTTTTGGGAATATGGGGAAAATGAAATTTTGAACGGGTATATATGGGGAATCATTGGGACGATTTTACCCATTCACGAATTCGACCCTTTTTAAGTCGTTTCATTTGGAAGTTATTGTATTTACGATATGCCGTTAAATAGATAAAATCGCATTGAAATCCAGTAAATGATTGAAAAATAACAGCTGGAAAGTTCATACAGAATTTCGTGAGGGGTATTTGATCGAAAGATCGCAGAATATCGAATATTCGAACATTATCACGAAATTCAACACAAAGTTGTTCATCAGCATTTTCAAACTACACTGCGCAAAAAAAATTACCGGACATTCTGAAAATCTCAATTTTAATGAAAGTTAACTCTACATTGACCTTATAACTTATTTTTTATGTTCTCTCGGGAAGGTTTTGAACGAAACAAGACACATTAAATGGAAGAAAAATTCAGGATTTCACCGAATCTTATGTGAAAGAAGAGAAATGAACAATTTTCAAAATACTGAAATGCTGATAAGTGATTTAATACTTGGTATTTCCACCCCTTGCGTTAATTACAGATCGGCAACGACGGTTCATACTCAAAATGAGTGATCTTAAAATGTTCTGATCTAATCCTTCCCAGATTTCTCCGAGTTGGATTCCTAAGTCATTAAGAGTAGCTGGATGATTTTCTGAACTTCTCAGCCTTCTATTGAGGTTGTCCCAAACCTTCTCAATCGGATTGAGATCTGGACTTCTTGCTGACCATTCCATTCGAGAGACTTCAACCTCTTCAAGGTACTCCTGAACGATGCGCGCACGATGGGGTCTGGCATTATCGTCCATAAAAATAAAATTTTCACCAATGTATGGGGCAAATGGCACTACATGCTCTTCAAGAATGTTCCCTATATACTTATCAGCATTTATAGCTCCATTATCAATGACCACTAGGTCTGTGCGAGCAGTCAAAGATATTCCACCCCATACCATAATCGATCCTCCCCCGAAACCAGTAGTATTCAGGAAATTGCACTGAGCATATCTTTCATGTGGACGTCTGTATACAACGGAACGTCGATCACAAAAGTAGAGGCAGAATCTAGACTCATCTGTGAAGAGAACTCTTTCCCAATCGGCTTTTCCCAATGGATATGCTCTCTCGCAAAATCCAAACGCGCCCTTCGATGGGCTGGGGAAAGAGCTGGGCCTCTTGCCGCAACACGAGGCCTTAAATCATATTCTCTGAGGCGATTTCTTATTGTCTGAGTGCTAATTTGCACCTCATGAGTTTGCTCAAGCTGAATTTGAAGGAGACGAGCGGTTTCAAACCGTTGTCTCAACGAAGAATCTCTCAAGTAACGTTCTTGAATGGCAGTTGTTACCCGTGGTCTACCCTGTCCTGGTCTTCGGACATTCATACCTGTCTCCCTGAATCGCTGCAATATTCTGGACACACTTGTATGGGAAACTCCAAACCTTTCTGCAATTCTTGTGTAAATCCACCCTTCTTCTCGCAAAACTACCGCTTTGGCACATTCCTCTTGGGTCAAATTGCGTGTTTCGCGTTGCATAGCGATCGAGTGTAGAAAATCAAACGAAAGAAAAACTATTGATCACTAGAATTGATCGAGAACAACTGATTTTAGAATGGAGCCAATACATTCAAAATCTGATATCATCTTTTTTTATTCCTGATGGGAAAAAACATCTGTATTGAAGAAAAACGTTGAAAGTGGATAGCATAATTCTGATAAAAATAATTATCATTGAGAACACCTTCAGTTGTAGAATAAATTTGAGATTTCCATAATGTGCGTTAATTTTTTTGCGCAGTGTATTACCAAGGTTGATTCTGATTGAGGCAGTATTTCTGAGTTATCCCGAAAAAGACAAAGATACCGAAGAAAAATTCACGAAATTTTACATATTTTTTCCCAATGTTTGCGGGAATTATTACCTTATCAAACTGAAATTTGGTATACTGCAGAGAAATATCGAGTTCAAGTTATGGGCAACTCTTCGAACATGAAATTTTTGCAAAAACCTACGCGTCGTTATGATTAAACTTACTGCTAACTTAAAATCCAATCGCTCCACCACTTTCTGAAATATTAGGGAAATAACTACGAAATTTCAAATGGCTGTAACTCCGAAACCGTTCGGCTGATTTGGGCTCATGAACGAACCTAACCGCGGCATTCTAATGCGCGACCTACCTTGAGAGTTACAACTCGCTAGCTTTCTCCGTTCAAGAAAGATCGTTTTCACGGTCGGACGGCTGGCCAGACGTACAGAATCGATTGCGACACTGTATTCTTAGTCAGTAGGTCCAATCTAATCTAATCCGAGAAAAAATTCGAGAATTAGAAACTTTTGGACAAAACGACAGCACGATGTGCCCCTAGAACAGGCTCGCAAAAATAAAATGAAATAAAAATTTGAATTGAATGAAAAAGGGGTATAAGTTTGGGAGAAGCGTGAATTTTGATTGCAGTCTTCTCGATCTCACAGGGTAATTTTTCCTCCAATAACGATGCCAAGTAGTTGATTACTTCTATCGAAAGAATACCTAATAATAGTGAACATGGATTGAAAATGTTATCGATTTACCACAAATAAATTATTCATGATAGTTCTGTAACAAAGTCGGGGAATATTGATTTCAAAAAGGATGATTCACAACTTTAATCACATTAGCTTCTGCCTTCTGTGAGTCTCCTCAAAATATAATTGCATTTTATGGACCTAGGAGGTCAATGAAAGATCCTAAATTGTAACGAATTTTCTGTATTTGATACAACACATATTTATCAAAAAAGAATGAATGCCATTGATTTTATCAATATTCATATCCTGAATTACATATTGATAAAAATTGCTCTTTATTCCCTTCGCATGACTAGATAATAACTTGCTAATTGGTAATTTGTGTGTGAACAACTCAAACACTGGATGGATATTAATTGGCCAAATTAACTAAAATATCGCGACGAATATCTAATCTGTTCAACAGACTTATTTCTTTATTATCAATTCTTCCAGATGCTTTTATATGAAAACTACTATCACCCATGGATTGATGAAAAAAATATCCATCCAATTTTAAATGGATAATATACACGAGCAACGCCGCTCAAATAATTTTATATTATTGGGACATAGTATGTAGTTTTTTGGGCCGTTCCAGAACATTTTCAGCATGAAATTTGACTGTCATGGATATTTGATATCGATATAATATATGAGATTATCAATGGATCACTTATACAGAGTGTATTGAAAAACCTAGAGAAGCACTGCCGTGAAGGCAGCTGGTTTTGCGCGCATGTTCAATGGGAATGACCACTTTGGCATCGAATTTGAACATGAACTGCTGCCTGCTTTTCTAGTTTTTTTTCGATAAAGTACTGTATTTCAATTCGGTCTAATCTGTATTTTTGAAAATATTGAGAAAATGAAATTTCGAATGCGTATATCCACGGAATCATTGGGCGGATTTTAACCATTCACGAATTCGACCTTCGTAACTAAGTCCCCAACCTACTCTACAATTATCGGCCCAACGGCCTACCTTGAACACAATATCTTCCGAAAGAAACAACTTGGAAACTCGATATTCGTAGAGAAGATTTGGACCTTAATTACGAAGGCCGAATTCGTGAATGGTTAAAATCCACCCAATGATTCAGCAGATATACCCATTCAAAATGTTATTTTCCCAATATTTCCAAAAATACAGATTAGATCGAATTGAAATCCAGTTCTGCATCTAAAAATAACAGTCAGAAGGTTCATACAGAATTCAATGTGGAAAATATGATGAGAAGATCACAGAATATTAAATATTTGAAAAAAAAAATTTTAAATTTTGTTTTCAAATTGTTCTAATGACACGATCATCACGAAATTCTGCACAATGTTGTACTTCAACATCTTCGAACTAGCTGCAAAGTTTCATCAGGATTGAATCAGTATCGATATCGAGAAGAAAACCACGAAATTCTACATAATTTTTCCCAATACCTCCGAAACTAATACCCGTATCGAACTGAAATTTGGTACACTGCTGTGAAATATGAAGTTCAAGGTAAAACTGAAATTGTTCTCGAATATGAACAGTAGTTTCAAAAAAAAAATTTTGAAAATTTTTTTTTTCTTAATTGAGTAATCATGAGATTCCAACTAAATTATGTTCAAAGTTGCGTGTCGTTATGCTTCAACTAACTGCCAAGTTTTAATCCAATCGCTCCAGTAGTTTCTGAAATATGCGGAAAATAACCTCAAAATTTCAAATCGCTATAACTCCGAAACTATTTGGCCGATTTTGCCTATTAACGAACTCAACTGCTAGCTCCGTTCGACAGTTATCGTGTCGTGACAGAATCGATTTTGACACCGGATTCGTCATCAGTCAATCAGCCCAACCTAGTCGTTTGAGAACATTTTCGTCTCAATCATCGAAAACTACAGAAATTTGGACAAAACGATAGCACGCTTTTCCCCTAGAACATGCGTGCAAAAATGAGAAGATCGAGTGTTTTTGCTTTTAAGTGGTGCTGTATAAGATATGGGAGTGTAATTGTATGAATTTATACAGCGGATGACCGCTGCTCCATAGATAATCTAATAGAGAGATATTGCAACTTTCGAATAGCGCAAACGTTATGTTATTACGGTTACGCTAAATATAACGTTTGGTTTCAACGTTCGTTCCAGAAGTAGACCTATTAGTGATGTTCTTTCGTACTGAACGAAGTGATTTATATAACTTCAATCAGAAAGATCAGTTGAAGCAATCGTTCTTTCGTTTTCAATCAGTTCCCCCTTCCACAACTCTAAAGTGATTGCATTAAGTGATTATTCTAATCGCGGAATTCCTTATATCATTTGAATTCAGATTGGAAAGTTAACCTCAAAATTTGAAGTTAGAAGTTGCAGAATTTTCATAGACATATAAGTCTATTAGAATTTTATACACACTGACATTTACAGAGATAGATGAATTAATAATCCAGTCGAAAACATAAATTGTAACTGAAGATGGCAAACCAGAGTTTATTACCAGTTCAGTTGTACACAGTCAAATGAATGAAAATGATGGCAAAGTCTATGGATCAAACTGAGCGCATTCTTTCGGACATTCAGTGATTGAATGTATTCTGATTGCAAAATTACTTTCACTTAAATCACATAAGTTCCATCAGTTCAATCAGTACGAAAGAACATTACTATTGCTACACGTTTTTGTTACCGTTGCGTTAGTTATCAGTTTGTTTTGTTAGGTTATGTGAGACGTCAGATTTTTGTGTTACAAACTCACGTTTAAACTCCTAAAGTTTAATCATTTGCATTTCTGCATTAGTTTTTCGATTTTGTACAAAGGGAATCGGTAATTTTAGGTGGTGTTATTTCAGAAGAAGTGGAACTAGTTATATTGCACAATATGATTAGCATGGTTCAAACTATTCCTGATTTCAAACCCCTCATGTTGCTTCCGAAAGTATTTCTTAATTCTTGAAAAAGTAGCAAACACCTATATATAAAAAAAATTTGTAGCACTAATGAATCTTAATGTTTAATATCCGTTGTGTGTATTATAAAATAGATTCAAAAATTTGAGGAAGTTGTGAAATTAACACTAAAAAACGAGAAAACATATAACCAAACAGCTTTTCTATGACAGTGATCGGAGCCGGAAGGACCCGAAGCTTAACGAATCCTTCCGATATAGAATAGCGTAACGTAAATTGCGGCTCGCAATTTTCCGTAAATAACGTTAGACGCTAACGCTATTAATGTAGCGTTATTCTGAAACTGAATCTGCGCATGCTTAGATGTCAAGAATAACGTTGGCGCTAATAACGTCACACAAATTTGACACTGCAATATCTCTCTATTATTTACAGGGGACCGTTCTCAAAAATTGTAATTTTTCATAATTTGCACTCAAGTTGTGAACATTATCTGAAAGAACCAATATCGAAATTTGTAGACTTCAGATGTACCTCAATCGATGGCGGAACCATCGATTGGATAGGACCATATACTTACTCATTTTCTATTTCAGATTTCATTCTCCTGCCAACTGGAAACCTACTCATCGCAGACATTTCCACGGTGAACTCTTATCTGTGAACCCGAAGATTGCGAGTTGGATTCCTGGGTTGTTTTCAATAAATGAAAGATCAATTTATCTTGGCGAATGGGAACATGGTTTTTTCTCCTACACGGCAGTTGGTAAGTTATAAAAAAAAAAACAGAAAAGTACTGACATGAAGTCAGCAGCTTTTAACCATTTGTTCAATTTCACGAATTCGGCTGCCATAAATAATCTCTTTACGTCTAGCCCAACCGCTGATCGTAAACACAATAAGTACCGAGAGAATCGGCTTAGAGACTCAATAATTGTAGGGCAGGTTGAAGTTCAATATTACGAACGCCGAATTGTTGAAATCCAGCCTGTGATCCCGTAGATATACATACTCTTGCAATCCGATATATCGGTATTTTTTGAGATATTTCGGAAACAATTTACAATGATAGCGAAGAAATCAGCGATATAATACCGAAATTCGATATAAGTACTGTTGTTGAATAGTGACCTCAAGGTCCGTGCCAAACTCCATGGTGAGGTCATAAATAGTTTTCGGAAAAACAATTTTCCAATATAAATCTCGAAAGTTCTGCGTTCGCATTACTATTGAAGATGTTTAATTTTGACAACCTCACTTCATTTCTAGAAATTGAGGAAATCATCTCCAAACATAGTTTCTCCATTTTCTTTGCTGATAAATATTCGCTGAAACTGAAATTTGGAACACTATTGTTTTATTTTGACTTCAAGGTCTGTGCCAATTTTCATTGAATTCTGATGAATGTTTTTCGGAAAAATATCGATTTTTTTTTAATATTCATCCGATTTTTATTTTTGGCTCAAAACTTGAGAATCACAAACACTGGGCAAAACAATGAATCTTTCGTTCCCTAGAACAAGCGTGAAATGAAAGAAAATAACTTTTTGCTCAATATGTTTCATGAAATAAAATGAATATCGGATCGAGTTAAAAAGTTGTTAAATATCGGATCAAGCTGAAATTTGAAACACTGTTGTTAAGTAGTGACCATTCCGATGAACTGCTCATGCGCTACGGGGAAGTACCGATAAAACTTCTAGGAATCACCTCATGAAGCATAGAGTGTGAACAGACGCCGCTGTCCCGAATAATGTGATTGTAGGATCCAGTAAATGCTTCGACCATTCACCAGTAGATGTCGTGAACGGTTGATGCAAAGGAATATTGTATAAATCCTATGTTTCGGTAATTTCAAAACATATCTGTTTAGACTGAAACAGAGTTTTCGCTGTCGATTAGAGTAGAATTTCAACGGAATCGGAGATATGGTTTTTGAAATATATGAATTTCTAAAATAAATTTCCTCAATTTTTCTATTGATTTGTTTCTCAGGAAAATCAGGAAATCTAATTGGGCTGAAATGAAGTACTCGGTTATGAAGTGGCGGTTTGGAGATTTCAGTGAAATTTGAATGAAATATGAAAATTTTCGAAAAAATTTTTTTTCAAATTTTCTATGGATAATTCTTCATATTCATAGTCATAAAGACGTTGACTACACAATAACAACACTAAATCGGATCTTCTCCTATCTACTTCTGGGGGACTTCGCTTCATCTCCCTCACATCGATACCAACCTTCGTTATCAATTTTGAAGAAGTCCAAGGAAAGGGGACGATACAGGTTTTATTGATGCAATAGCAATATAGGAAAATATTCAATAAAACTTTGCCAAAGTGCGGATCTTCTTCTCGAACTTCAAAAACTTTATTTGCAAAAACAGAAAGATCAGAAACTTGAGGACCTCCCCATAAAACTAAAAAATTAAATCTTAATTGGATATCGTTCTCGTACTCGTGGAATTATACACAACCACAAACATTACTGCTTTTACTGTAGTGTGCAAGAACTCGCCATGTTTTCAGGAACTCAACGTTTCACCTCAAGTTCGTTTACTATTTTTAATGTAAGTCGGTAGGCCTTGGAATATTTTTATCAGTTTTTGCGCCATGAACTGAATTAGGTTGGCAAGAGTGCAATTTTGACAAGGTCAAAATAATTCGACAGGACCTTTTCAATTTCTACATAGTTGTAATATTTGCTTCTAAAAGTCTATAGTTTGCTTTAATTACATACAAATACGTAATTACAGTAATCTTTGTTAAGAACAGACAGTTATGGGCACGTTTTTGCGCGCATGTTCTGGGGAACAGCGTGCTATCGGTTTGTCCAAATGTTTGTAATTTTCGAATTTTGAGCCGTAAATGGTCTCAAACGAATAGGTTGGACTCACTGATGATGAATCTGCTGTGAAAATCGATTCTGTCAAGCAGGCCGTCCGTCCGTCCGTAGGCACGATTACGGGCGTACGGAGAATCCTCTCAACTTGAGACTTTCATAGTAAGTTGCATTTCAAAATGCGACGGTTAAGTTCGTTAATGAGCAAAATCGGTCGAATGGTTTCGAGTTAGAGCCTGTTGAAGTTTTGAGGTTATATCTGTGATAATTCGGGAACTACTGGAACGATTACATCGAAACTTGGCAGTTAGTTGGAGTATAACAACGCGCAACTTTTCGCGTTTTGTTGAGATCATACTGTCACTGAACTAAAAAAAATGTTTTGGAAAAATTTTTTTTTCGGAAACTCTTTTCTATATTTGCAAAAATTTAGCGCTGACTCTGAGCTTCATATTTCACAGCAGTGTACCAAATTTCAGTTTGATATCATTATAGTTTCCTGAGATATTTGAAAAAAATAGGTCAAATTCAGTAGTATTTTCCTCGATATCGTTCTTTTTGCGCGTTGGTTCCGAAATAACTCTAAAAAAATCTAGAGAAGCACTGACCTGAATTCAGCAGCTTTTGCGCGCATGTTTAAAGGATAATACCAAAAGAGATCATGCGCGCTAAAGCTGATGACGCCACGTCAGTGCTTTTCTAGGTTTTTTGATTCACCAAACTGGTGTGGTTAAAGTGGAGTATGGTGGACACATAATAGTGAGTGACTGGTGGCCGCTGGACCAGAGAATTTGAGATATCATAAACACCAATAATAAAAAAAAAGATTTGGTGCAGACTCCACTCTCCCACCTCACCAGTTTTTCTTTAATTAATTAAAGACGTCCTATCTGACAACAAAATAAATGTAAGCAGAAAATTTCTCATACAGAGTAGGTTGTGCCAAACTTTCATGGCCTACCGACTGCCTTTATAAAAGTACTAGCTGCCCGACCCGGCTTCGCACGGATGGTGTAACTAAAGAAAAACACTAAGACAAAATATATTATGTAGTAAAAAAAACACAGAAATGTCTATATTATACTTTATTGCAATGCCCTATAATGTACAATATTTTTGGTATCCCTTCTTGGCCCTTCTTGACAGAAAACAAATAGAGCAGATGGATTACCAACTCTCGAGCAGGCGACATACAACTGCCCATGCGAAAAACAGGGCAAATCAAATTTATTGTCATTGCAAATGCAAGTAGCACTGGAAACTGGACACGCTTAAATTCAATAGGAAAATCAGATGGTATTAGTGGAATCCTTGGAATAAGGACATCCTCACCTTTGAAGTTTCCTATGATAATTGTACCTTATATCAAGTTTGTCAAAACTCTTTCAACAGAAAGTCTAGTTCCTTTACACAGTTTTGGCTGATTAAGGTTGCGTAGCATGATAATTACTGAGCCAACTTTCAGCTGCAAATTGTGTGGAGGTAATCCTGGCAAATTCAACGAATTCAAGAATTCGGTTGGATAATTGACGACTTCATTTGGATCGATAATGGAATCGATCGACTCAACAGAATGTATTGGTCCATCAATTCTATTTTGAATTTTTGAATTCAATTCATCAACATCCCTATTTTTTGACGCTAAAATGGCTCGTTCGCTTAGCCAAGCATGGTTTCCATATTTCATTTGAATACCTGGGAAGACTTTTGTTATCAATTCGTCCTTTGACGTTCTGAACTGACAAAAGTTTGGTGGAAAATAAATGAGACCATTTTAGGAGTGTCAACAGGAATTTTGCCAATATCCAATAATGTTTTTGAAATCAATTCCGCCGATATATCACTTTGTAATGCCACTCTTATATTGATTGTTGAGTTGAGATTCTTAACATATTTCCATAAATTCTACGTTTTCAAGCAAGTATTTTTCTCATCAACAGGCGTTGATCTAGGAATGACTGGCATTGTCGAAAATCTCCTGCCAGTGGAATCATCGCACCACCAAAGAGGTTCTGATCTCTTAGAATTCTTTCTAGTGCCTCCAACGACCGTTTGTGGGCCATTGTGCATTCATCCCAAATTATTATTTTGGAATTTTGAAGCACTTCCGCTATTGTTGCTGTTTTGCTTATATTACATGTAGGTTCCTCTACCGTATGCAAATTCAATGGCAGTTTGAGCGCAGAGTGAGCGGTTCTTCCGTCTTCTAATAATGTAGCAGCTATTCCGGATGATGCAATTGCCAGTGCTATTTGAATTGAAAATTTTTTTAGCGTCTTCCGCTGCTTAGAATTTTTTATCCTGTTTCACAGGTTATCTCTAAATTTTATTTCAATACCTTCCACTACGGATGTAATCTTTTAGCAATCTTCCTCAGTATGAGGGATTTGTAAATCATATTCCCTTGGATCCTTCTATTACTTATTATCATATTGTATTACTATGGTACTAAGTCTTCCATTTCAAACTAAACCATCATGCGGCTCTTGCGGGTCTAACATTTCGTCTCAAACTAATCGAACTGGAAATCAGACTGGGGCAACCGGGCCTGGGAAAGAACGTCCAACCCTATTTCCCACCGGGGCCCTACCGGACCACGCTGAAAACATAGGCACATTACGTATCCCACCCTGTGCAGCGTTAACGGGTCAATTGGAATTGCTCATATGATTCTTTCACCGGGTCCTGGCCGGACCCCGGGACTAATGGAATTTAGCCAACTGTAGGCCGTTAAAAATTATTTTCTCCATTCGTCGAGATAGAAGAGATCTTTTTTTTTCGATCGTCTGGTTCCTTCATCAATAAAAAATAATTATTTCATTTTCAATAGTTCCCTTTCAGATATTGGGGGCGAAAATGTAAAATAACCCTGAAAAATAATGTAAAATCATGCCAAAATGGGCTGTAACTGATAAAAAGCAATGGAACAAGTGGGGGTCGTTAGGGAGAATTGAAGCACGAAATTCAAGTAGAAAATAATTGAAACAAGTCGATGACAATCGTGTAAACAGACCCGTAAATAAATGAGACGGCATTAAGTCAATAACAATTTAATTAACCCTGAACATTACAATATGATGTAAAGTGTAACAAAATTGAGATATACAGGGTCTTTCACGAGGAACCTCACCCATATTTATACGGGAAACTACTGAACGTATTTTCATGAAATTCAGCACTTATAAGTATTTCACGATGCTGATGAAATCTAAAATATTTTCAAGGCATGAGCACCTCCGGTTTTTCCGGAAATGACGTCAACTTCCGTTTTTCAAATTAGAACACCATTTTTTTATTGCAGAAATAGATTCCTTAGAAAATTTCAATTTATTTTGATGTAACATTTTTCAGTTTTGGTTGGAAAATTCTCTCTGAGCGGGAAAATTCGAAAAAAAAAACGAAAATAGAGCTCCGCTGAAACAAGAATAACTTCGAGGTTTTTGGATGGAAAATTTTCATTTTTGGGATTTTTCAAGATGTAAGATTGATGTATCCACTTTAAAAATCGAAATCGCGATTCATGATACAGGGGGTGAAAAAATCGCTTTCAAAATTAGGGATGACAAAATCGTGAAAAATCAATTTTTTCAAATTAGAACCCCATTTTTTTATGGCAGATATTGAATCTACGTTAAAAAATAATGTGAGTGTATGCATCACACCCTTGCCCTAAAGTGGATATTTTCTGAGTTATTCACAAAAAACTGTTTTTCGTCTTGAATTTTCAGCTATTTCTTTTCCCTTCACGCCAAAAAGATGACATTTTCAGGAACTGTTACTTAAACCATGTTTTAGATTTTACTACCCTAATATGCAAGAGAAAAAAGTTACAGGTTGTTCCTAAATAGATGGCGAATTTGGATTCGAATTTGTATCGGAAACCTCTTTATTTCAACTAATCGGCCATCGGTTTTCTCTCCAGTGATAAATAAATAATTCCTTATGAACCATATGCAAAATTTTACCATGTTTTACATTATTTTTTTTTAATGATAGATATCATTAATTACATCTGCCAAATTCCTCTTTATTCAGTAGCATTTTGTGTTTACTATTAATTTGGTGATAATTCGTATTAAGTTATAAAATCGATCACTATGCCTAATTTTTCCTGAGACGTATAAATAAATGTCTAGAAATTAACGGACAAAACTTTGAGCATCTTCTCTAGTTATAACTGCGAGAGTTTGCCATGGTTCTCCTAATAGTAACTTGAAGTCGGTTTCAAGAAGGGGTGAAAAATCTACAGCATGGTTCAAATAACAGTTCCTGAAAATTTCATCTTTTTGGCGTGAAGGGAAAAGAAATAGCTGAAAATTCAAGACGAAAAACAGTTTTTTGTGAATAACTCAGAAAATATCCACTTTAGGGCAAGGGTGTGATGCATACACTCACATTATTTTTTAACGTAGATTCAATATCTGCCATAAAAAAATGGGGTTCTAATTTGAAAAAATTGATTTTTCACGATTTTGTCATCCCTAATTTTGAAAGCGATTTTTTCACCCCCTGTATCATGAATCGCGATTTCGATTTTTAAAGTGGATACATCAATCTTACATCTTGAAAAATCCCAAAAATGAAAATTTTCCATCCAAAAACCTCGAAGTTATTCTTGTTTCAGCGGAGCTCTATTTTCGTTTTTTTTTTCGAATTTTCCCGCTCAGAGAGAATTTTCCAACCAAAACTGAAAAATGTTACATCAAAATAAATTGAAATTTTCTAAGGAATCTATTTCTGCAATAAAAAAATGGTGTTCTAATTTGAAAAACGGAAGTCGACGTCATTTCCGGAAAAACCGGAGGTGCTCATGCCTTGAAAATATTTTAGATTTCATCAGCATCGTGAAATACTTATAAGTGCTGAATTTCATGAAAATACGTTCAGTAGTTTCCCGTATAAATATGGGTGAGGTTCCTCGTGAAAGACCCTGTATGCTGTGTATTTTCGCTGAATTGATCTGACACATTTTTGAGGATTCTGCAAATGTTTGATAGAAAGCTTTCCAATCTTTATGTTAATTCATTAATATATTTCTTTCAGGTGCTACTAATGTTGGAACAATAAAAGTATACTTCGATAAAAATTTACAAACTAACTGCTCTAGGAAGACTCCAAAATGCAGAGATGTCTGCTTTGGAAATTCAATAAAACTAAGAAAAGGAGATATTTTGGGTGAATTCAGAATGGGTTCCACCATTGTGCTCGTGTTCCAAGCACCACCTAATTTCAGATTCAATGTTGCCCCTGGAACCAAAGTTAAGATGGGTCAAAGTTTAGGAAGTGTTAACGAACAAAAATTTGTAAATAGGCTTTAATTTGAATATGACATGAATTCTTGGATATGCTTGAGAAGCGAAAGATTCGGTAGCAGTCAACAAACAGTACAGACTAAACAATGAGGAGCATCCTCTTCATGTATTGAAATAAGGAATATCAAGAGATTTTGTAATTTAAGCTTTTTATGAAGAGAAATTAAATAAATCAGAACATGATTGACGCAATTAGTTGATGCCACCAATTCCTATACTTGAAGTCATGCTGAGAATCTAACCATTATGTTTCAGCCAAAACATTTTAATCACTTTCATAAAGTGTGATGTTTGTAATGAAAATTTCAATGTGATATATTTGTTACTGTAGATTATTAGCAGAATCCATATTAAAAAGAAACCTTTTGTAAAACATAGCCTGTTTTTTACTGTATCCTTGAGGATGCGAGTTTCAGTTGTATCATTCCACGAAGGAGGATGAAAACGAAAACTCTGAAGAATCGTAAGGATAATGATTTTTCCACGGAATGCACCCTCAAAATGTTTTGCAACAATTCCATTAGTCGAATAATATTTTAGTTTTTTGTTATCATTTGCAATGTCTGAATGAATTGAGTATTTAAATGAAAGTCTTCAATTTCATTCCAATAGACGACTTCGGCCTAAGTTGCCAACCCACAATTTACTTAGCAAGCTTACTTTCACTGGGGAACGGGAATTTCAGGACAAATTCGACATGATAAGGTTCGCATTATTTATAAATAACCGTAAAACATGCCTCGGCTCTTCAAACCAGATAATTCCTTCCAAATATAGATTTTTGTTAAGATCGTCCCCGATTGGCTGAAATTTAAGTTGGGATTCCTGATTTCATGCAAACAGTGTCAATTTTCATAGGATACGTTCCGAAAATCAACTCTGTTGTTTCGGTTGCCGATTTTCCGCTCCGTAAATATGAAATATTCGGATAGTTCCTGGAACAAGCGAGTGAAAAAGGTTATTTACGGAATTTGGTTGATGAAAATGCGGTCGATTTACTGTCACCAGAAAGATTTTCTATGGTAAATATCCATAGCATAGAACAATCTATGTTTACTTTAGGTTTGTTTTGGTTCCGAGTTCAGATCTGTTCGGGACGGTTCTAGCATAGACCAATAGTCTGTGGTTCTGAACTCGGAACCGAAACAAACCTAAAGTAAACATGATTGTTCTATGCTATGGATATTTACCATAGAAAGTCGTTCTGGTGACAGTAAATCGACCGCATTTTCATCAACCAGATTCCGTAAATAACTTTTTTCAAGCGCTTGTTCCAGGAACCATCATTTCATATTTACGGAGCGGAAAATCGGCAACCGAAACAACAGAGTTGATTTTCGGAACGTATCCTATGAAAATTGACACTGTTTGCATGAAATCAGGAATCCCAACCTAAATTTCAGCCAATCGGGGACGATCTTAACAAAAACCTATATTTGGAAGGAATTATCTGGTTTGAAGAGCCGAGGCATGTTTTACGGTTATTTA
This sequence comes from Myrrha octodecimguttata, assembly GCA_958510865.1. Taxonomy (NCBI): domain Eukaryota; kingdom Metazoa; phylum Arthropoda; class Insecta; order Coleoptera; family Coccinellidae; genus Myrrha; species Myrrha octodecimguttata. The sequence continues at coordinate 9,096,622 of OY294063.1, forward strand.
TAAATAATGCGAACCTTATCATGTCGAATTTGTCCTGAAATTCCCGTTCCCCAGTGAAAGTAAACTTGCTAAGTAAATTGTGGGTTGGCAACTTGGGCCGAAGTCGTCTATTCGTCCAGATATCAGAAGAACAAAATTATTATTCTGTTTTATTTGTAACTTTGTTGTTGGTTTATTGTTTTACTAGAGATTATCGACTTCATTCGAATATTGTGGGTATATTTTTGTTGTTGTTCTTTTTCAAATATAATATTTCACTAGTGGTACAAAGAGTGGAGAAGTGAATTTTTCATTGAGGTTTTTCTCTTCGATTACTAGTTATGGTTTCAGATTCTTGTTGACTATTGAGAAAAGTATCGATGAAATCCATATTACATTGGAATCGAATGAATATTTAAATTTCAAAACTATTTTTAGGAAATACGAATCTTACTGTTATAAATATTATAAAGTGTCCTTGTGATTATGTTATTTATTAATACTGGAGCTCTTTCTTCTCAGTGAAACCAATTCCTATCTTTGTTAGATGCTGGACGTTTTCGTCTTGTGGGAACCGAGTGTTTCCAATGTCGTGACGGTTTTTTGTAAAGCTGCAATATCGCAGTTACAGCGACCTGATGCGACAAAAGGATGAACGTCATGCACATCGATCAGAGTATTCTGCACTCGACGGTGGGACTCGCAAGATGCTCCTGGCAGATGGCGCACTGTACGTTGTTATACTGCAGCGGTCCATCTGGAAGGTGACAAGTATCGAGAGATCCCTCTACGGTTTATCCAAGATAAGTTGACCTGACGATCAATAACAATTGTGAAACAGCTGTAGTCATTCTACTTGGATCCGCTTCTTCGGTGTAGGTGTTTTGGTTGATTGGGTGATTAGCTCTGATCAAGGGGAAATATTTGTTGATTTATCGACGGATATTCGTCCTTGTGATTATGATATTTATTATAATGTGTATTTACAATAAGAAGTTATAACTTCATTGATTATATACTTTGTCGAAAGGAAAATTATATAGGCTATCTATGCAGTCTAGTTTGCTGAAAAAGGTAATCCTCTAAAATTTCTTATGAGTGCATACTTAAAAAAGTCGATTTTTGTTGTGAAATAGATTTCGTTACAGGTTTTCTTTAAACGGACCAATATTTTGTGAATACCTTGGATTTGAAATCTTCCCATTACTTTTTGAAAAATAATGGAATGTAACTGGTTGTCTGATTAGAAATATTTCCAACTAATCGAGTTGGAGTGGACGAGATTCAAAAAGATTCGTTATGAAACAAAATCCCGCGTATAATTTTCATCGTCAACCTCTATGCAACCAAAATTATTATAGACAATAATTGTATTTCTTGCATGTATTCTTTTCGTATATTCGGAATGGATAACTCTATCCAGAGGTCCATTCAGATGTTTTACCCGACAGGATCGCACGATAGGATTTCACTTGGTTGTACCCGTTGACAGAAGATTCATCTGAACGATGTGGTGTTATATCTGTGAATGTAAAATTTCATCTTAAACTACTTAACCCCCAAAAAATAATATTTTTCATATTTTCGTTTTTGGCAGGGTAAACATGCATATACAAGTCTCAGAGGAAGAGATATATATTTCTTCCTCTGAGATACAAGCAGTTCGAGACTTTACAACTATTGAATCTGATTTGGAAATTGTAAACATAAAAGTCATTTTTCTTCATCCATTACATCGAATAATAACACAAGTATCGTGGATGAGACAATTTAATTATACTTAAATTATTTTCTTCCTGCCAAACGTTTCGGAACAGCACTCTTCCTTCTCCAAGGCTTTCGAAATTTTCAAATTACAGAGACAAACAATAGTGTAATAAAATACTCACAAAACAAATATTCCAAAAATTGAAGAATAAATTAATTCATCTAACAAAACAAGATGAGAAGCTTTCTTATATTGTGAGACGAATTAATTTGTTCTTCAATTTTTGGGGATGTGTTTTGTAAACCTGAGTATTTTATTACAAAATTGTTGTTTCTCTGCGTAACTTGAAAATTACGAAAGCCCTGAAAAAGGAATAGTGCTGTTAGTCAAGGAAAATTAAATTTTTCCATTCCTGATACTTCTTTTATTATTTTATTATAACCTAAAATCTTACCCCTGTCATTATAACCTGCATAGTGCATGTAGGTCAATTTCTACCCATGTCCGGGATAGGTTAGACGGTTGGACACCTGGTGAAGTTTCCCCCAAGCATCCGAACGACCTTACCATTTGCCAGGTGTGAACTTCTGTACGTTTAGCATCTGAACACACCCCAGGAGAATACTAAAGAAATTCAACCGACGTCGATAATTTCATATTTCAATCAGGAAACAATAATTCTAATTTGGTACCTCAGAGCGTTCGCACTCAGGTCGATCCGATTTGTTCAACGCGTTTCCAGTCATCCAGTCTCGTCTCTTGATTAGCTTCCTATGCAATTCAAGCTAACGCCGCACACTGGTCGTTTTGAAACATACGTTTGGGTTGCGCGGGTCGATCCGCATAGGATAGACGCTACTCCACTATCCGGTCACCGGTCTCGTCTGTCGAATCGGCTTCCCCAAGCAATTCAAACTGGCCCCGCACGCAAGACATTTCAGAACGTACGTTTGAGATTCTCTTTTTATTTTTAACTCGATTTTGAAGCTCATACAAAATCTGTCATGAAATTAATCATATAATTCTACGTAATGATCGAATCCTTCCAATGACTTCCCGATTTCGTCCTCACGCAGGTAAAATATTTTTGTTGGAAGATACTGACTTCATAACTAAAATTATTCCCACCTCCTCGAATAAATTGAACGCTAGCTTTCTCGGTGCAAAAATAATATATATTTCTACAATATTTCAACCCAAAAAAAAATAGATCAAAAATGACTGCCGTTGTACGTGCAATTGCTCAGACAAATCGATCGTGATAAAACTCGGTAACTCATTGATGAAAATATAATTCAGCAGATATAAAGATTATTAATATTTCGACTTCATATCAAGACAAGCATTAGCCTCATCAAAATAATAGGTACTTCCATTACCTATCTTTGTGTTTAGAACTTATATCAACACGAGGAAGGATTTTTGTTACCACATTATTACTGCAATGAAAATCATTGATGATTCAACACATCTATATTCACATTATGTTGGAGACATGTAATGATTCTTTAGTTGATGATGAATAATTTCAATATTGGGAGTTACGTCTTTTGCAACACTCACATATGAAATCTCGGGTGACAGTTCCACCTTCAGTTCTTCTACAAGTTGGCAAACATTCCTGAAAAAATGAATGACAAACAATATTTGTAGAACCCTCTGTTTGTCTGATGAACTGTATAGATTTGATATGTCACTTAATCAGTTTCTTTTAATTTAAAGGACATGAAGGTCTCTGTAATCAAGACCTTAAAGATGAAGTTGTGAAGAATAACACAAATTGTGTGTTAAAGTCTAAGGAATTACCTCTCTCAAGGATCTAATTTTCGATGCCTCTGTGGGCATTGCTATTCTGTTTATGATTTCTTCTGTCAGTTTTCCCCTGATTCTTCTGAGATTCAAACCATATTTGAAAATTCTCACTGGTCCAGCATTTATATTGAAAGTGCCACTTGGTCTCACTATCATCTCATAACCATTAGACGAAGTAGACGATGATTTCCCCATACTCTTGAATCAAAAGGTAAATGGTCAATTTGCTGCATATTTTCATTTGTTATAGGTTTGCTTTCATATCGTTTGTTCCTCTTTCATACAGTTGAAAAGTTGTGAATTGAAACAGAATCATAATATTTCAAGTGTTTATGCGGTAAAACGGCTTTTTAGATGTTAATTATACAGAGACATGAGTACTAGATGTAGTACCTATATATACTTCGTTAATCAAATGCTATATTCATCCCGAGCTACAAGCACTACCCGAAAGTATACCTAATAAGAAGTCTCGCAAATCCACACATATAAACTATACTATTCATAGTTCGTTTAGTGTCCTATTTCTCCAAATATAATATGATTCAGTGGCTAAGAGAATTGGGGAAACGAAAATCCTTTATGATATGCTAGTATCGAAATACAGGGTGAGTCTTTGACCTTGCAGAATATTTTAACAGAAGATTCCTGCAGCCAAAAGAAACACTTTTTTCCCTTACCATTTTTTCCGATTCGGCTTGGTTAGTAAGATACAGACTGTTGAAAATCCATAAAAAAATTTAATTTTCGATTATATCTCGCGAACGATCTCATCGAATGAGATGATTTTTGGAATATAGTTTTTATGGATACGATGAATGTTCCTGAATTACAAAATTTCATCCACATCCTCCAGTTTCTTCAATATGACTATAACATTTCATAAAAATACCAGAAATTCAAGGAATCCAACTTTTAAAAATAATTTGAATGCTATTCAACGAATTTTTGACCATTTTGGAAAGTATTCTTCATTTTTTTACGTATGATGCGCCGTTTTCGAGTAATCTGAAATTCAAAAATAAAATATATCTGTGAAATTCCGAGAATTGGGTACTTTGGCTGAATGCAACTCTGTTCAAAAAATTCACAGAATTCAATTTTTCCGCGGTGCCACGTCTAAAAGTTGAGAATGGAATCCTAGAATTTTTTATTTGGAATGATTTGTAAGCGGAGTAGCCGACTTTGGCCAATTCACAATGGACGTAACCGTAAGAATCCCGCAACTCGTGCGTAAAAATCAAAGAGGAAACTACAAAATTCATTAGTACCAAAATCTTCACAATAGGTTCAACTTTGCTTTTGACTTTGACCATAAGTCGAATGCAGTTCTATTCTTATTCCTTATGATTTCTGTTGTTTAATTCTTACATTTTATGTATAAGTAAATTTACGGTTAAGTTATGTCCATTGTAAATTGGCTGTTAGTTCGAAAGTGGAGTAATATGAATAAGCTCACCTCAGCTTCTACAATTTAAATACTCCTAATGTTCAAACAAATTTCCACACCACTATCCATTCATGAAGCTTCCTTTTCAATTTCGAGCTAATTTGTGTAGTGTAATTGATTAACTTCTCACTTTTCCATGATAATGAGGATTCTTACTGATTTGAATGCAATCTTACTGCTGACCCAAATTTCTTGAAATTATGTACAGAACTTTGATAGTATTTATTTTGAGGTATTCTTCAAATGCGCTTTCATAACATAACAACCCATGGTTGGAAGAAAACCACTCTGAATAAAGAACATTGTTCTTTATTCAATGGAAAACCACCATGACATAAACGTAAAACCACGGAGCCACATATTTATAGTTCAGTTCAGAATCATAGACTACACAAGTGTATACATAGAATAAGCATATTGTGTGTTGTTTGATTTCGAAGAGTTCTTTCTTTCTGTTCGTCAATTTGGCAACGTTTGTACGTTCATATAATAGATAAATGAGGTACATCTGTTTTATTTATTTATGAAAATGAAAGTTCGAATGGGTTATGTCTGAATCTGATAATTCTTGGAGAAAATGAAATAAAACAAAAAAATTAATAATTACGAATTGAAGATGAATCTCAGAGCTGATATGAGTGATAGCTAGATGAATTCCTCATTATCGAAAATGAAACCAAGAGAAGAATATTCAACTTTTATCGCCCACGAAATTTGGAATACCTAACTTGTTTATTGTACTATAAATACAACTTTTTTCACCAACTGGAATGTAAAAAGTAAGTTGACGCTTGTTTTCATAACAGAGTTGCTTATTTCGAAGATTTGAATGGTATATCTTAGGCTTGGAAAAACTTCAGTGTTCAGGTTTCCAGGGGCGGCTAGCCTATTATGAAAATTTATAATGCCTATATCTTTTTATCTAGGCCGAATCGGAAAGAATGGCAGGGGACAAATGTGTTTCTTTCAGCTTCAGGAATCTTCTGTTGAAATATTCTGCAAGGTCAACGACTCACCCTGTATAACATACATTGAAAACACTAAATCATATTATATAAACTATACTGTACTATTGCGACTTCTTGAAGTGGTCGCATAAACAAAGTGATTTGGTAATTCGTATTGCGAGCTCCGAAAGTTATCGTGTTCGTGAACAGAATAGAAAAGTATGAAAGAGAGAAAGAGAGTGTCTCGAATGTTACCAAAATGGAAAATTCCCAATTGCTAGTTCTTCCTCTCGTTAAGTAATCGTAGATTTTACCTGAATGGGAAATTCGCATTCCGAGTTCCTTAATAATACAGAATGTACCAGCATGGGAAACTTGGATTTTCCATTTATGAATTCTATTCGAGAATATCCCTGTGGAGGGCATTTGAAGAAGATATACAGGGTGTCCGGTAAACCTTAAACAATATTTGTATGTGTGAAAGACAAGGTCATGACCACTCAGAATATCGAAAATTTGTAGGTAAAATTTTCACCGTTTTCTCGATAATGGGTATTTTGGAAATTCGTGAATAATCGCTACCTTTCCTCAATCATTGGACACCATGTCTCTAAATAGGTACTGATTCGCAAAATTTTTTTTAGTGAACATTGCTGATGGGTGCTACTTTTCGGATTTATGAAAGGATATTCAAAAATTGATATAATTCTGCGAAAAATGGGGATGAAATGGCATATTCGAATTCTACCGATTATTATTTTCGTAAATTTGACTTGATTTTCTGCAAAAACTTATTAACACGTGAATGTGGACATTCACTACAAAAATAGGAGCACTTTGTCCACTCTTCAAAATTGTATGAAACATACTCTGAATATTTCTGGAAGTGGTGGTATTTCCGTTGCAAGAGAAAAAGTCTTCCATTGCTAATTTTTCGGAATAACATGAAGAAATAATAATTAATAGTGGTGAGTTCTTTGCTTAGGTGTTTTCAGAAAAATAAAAGAACAATTTCGAATTTTCTTCTAATCAATATCTCTTCAAACCAGAGTTTTAAGCAATAAATTTCACTAACGAATATTCAGAGGAAAAAATTGAATTTAAATGTTTTTTTGTGTCCTTTTAAACGATTTTTCGATAGCATATTGATACACCGTCCCAGTTGTTTCATGCTGCAGTTGTTGCTCAAACTTGTTCTATCATGAAGCACAAGTGAAGTATATCAAAAGATTTTAGTTCATTGATCTCGGGGCCCTAGGGTTCCTTTAGGATGCCCCAAAAATGTTGGAAATCACGGGCCAGTCATAATCGGCCTACCTTTCTTAAAGATGAGTCAGTTGCTATTACAAAATCAGAAGTTAGTATTGAACTATAAATTCGATATTATTTGGCTCTAATTTACTCAATACTATAATGGATTGGAGACTTTAAACCAATCTTGCAATTATGTGATTTATTTCACTCGGGATATCGAGTAGAACGGTACAGTTAAATAGAACTGACGTGGAACAATAATTGAGTTGGTGTATTCATATGGGCATTTAGAGTATCTTTGGTAGCATGGCGAAGCATGTCATAGAAAACAATTGAATATTTCGTTCTATTTATTTTTTATGGAATTTTCTGCTTGAAACTTTGATTTGAAAAGTTTTTAGTTCAAATCAAGTTTATTCACCACAAAAATGTTTACATGAAATTTCGATTCGTACACACAAAGTTTTGCACATTCGGTAGGTAAAAAAAAAAATAAAAACTCAATCATATGCGTATGTACCATTCGTGAACGATTCACACTAGACATGGTCTGTATTGTGAATCATCCACTCCTGTCATTGCTGTGGATGCAGGTGGAGTCTGGAGCAATCAGAAGCCAAGAGACCGCGCGGCGGCCAGAGAGCCAGGCGAAAAGGACATCTAAACTCTAAGTGTTTGTTGTATTTACGTTTTCATCGAATGAAGTATCCATATCATTTCATTAAAGTGACAAATGTTTGATAGTGTTATTGGACATATTTTTACTAAGCATACTAGCTGTATTTTGACTTGTTTTGAATCTGTGCTTTTATATATTCAGGGAGATTGTTATGTAATTTTGGTGCAAAATAAGACACCGTCCGCTGCGTGCGAGGCTCAATATACAAGTGGGTTCTTAGTGAAACTGTTCTGATGTTGTTGTTTCTTTTCGTTACTTGGTAAAAAATGTTTAATTTTAGAAAGACAATTCAAACAAGCGTGAACGAACAGTACTCTAGGTGGTAAAACATCAGCCCCTTCGTACAACCTATCTGTTGGATATGTCCGATCTTTCTTGAATATTGTTTTTTAAATAAAATTTTGAGTTGTTGAAACGTTTTGTAAAGCATTGTTGAAAGCTCCTCCCAAACAATCAAACAGTATCTTGAAATTGACAACGAATCATTATTATTATCATTATTCAATCATTTTATTCCGAAAAATTCGCAACCAAAATTGGGAAAGTTGAGGATAGAACAGAATATCTCCCCATCCTCTTGCAACGGAAATATCAGCTCTACCAGAAATAATCAGAGTACGTTTCATACAATTTTGGTGAGTGGACAAAGTACGCATATTTTTTGTAGTGAATGTTCACATTCATGTGGAAATAAGTTTTTTCAGAAAATCGGGTCAAAGTTACGAGAATAATAATAGGTAGAATTTAAATATGTCATTTCATCTCCATTTTTCGCAGAATTAAATAATTGTTTTATACATCCGAAAAGATGCAGTCATCAACAATGTTCACTAAAAAAAATTTTGCGAATCAGTACCTATTTAGAGACATGGTGTCCAATTATTGAGGAAAGGTAGCGATTATTCACGAATTTCCAAAATACCCATTATCGAGAAAACGGTGAAAATTTTATTTGACAATTTTTCGATATTCTGAGTGGTCATGACCTAGTCTATCACCAGTAGAAATATTATTTATGGTCTACCGAACGCCCTGAATAGCTTCTGTTGCCTTTTTAGAAACGTGGTCAAAATAATCTCAATTTTCTGAAAAAATATCACCAGGATGATTTTCAGAACCTTTCTGTGTTGCCTTGGGTTCTCAGTTCCCAATACGATACATTGTGTTGAAGTGGTCGAAGCTAAGAAATTTTTTGAGCAATGTTACGGAACCGAGGTAACTTCTTTGTATAATTTTCTAATAAGTATCTACAAGAACGCCTCACATAGTTGGTTTCTTTTTTTGGCAACGAACAAGCATCAGTTGCTATGGAAAATTTGATCATTGACGGACGAGTCTTAACGATGATACAAAAAAGAGAGTTATAATTTTCTACTCTTTTGGCCATGGATACAAGACTACTGAATCCTTTTTTTCATAGACTCTTTCAAATTCTTACATTTACCTTCACCCTTAAAAAACTTTAAACACAACATTCATGACCAAGTCTGCTGACCAACTGTTTGTAAAACGTTCTACCGTCATGAGCTTTTGAAGATAGAAAACGAATAAATTATAGCTTGAAATCATTGCTTCCTCATTCAGTTGTTAATCAGGCATTTAATGAAGTAACTTACCTTAATGGAATTTTCATCCGTGAGTTGTTTCAAGCGATATTTCAAAAATCGTAATGAACTTGTAACAGAATCCTTCTTCTTGAGTATCAGTATTTTATTCGAATGCTTGTTAATAGTTTCTATTCTTTGTGCAGAAATATTTTTGTCACATCTATTTTTATATTCTGACTGAGAAGCTTGCTTTGGTTTTTGAGTGCTGCTGCCCGGTAGATCTTCCAAATCGGTTTCGAATATACCCCGTGGTGTCACTGAAGATGCTATCAATTGAGATTCTTGAGGATTTTTCTCAGAATCTTGAGACAAACAAGCTTTCGGGGAAATATCATTCAGCTGAGCGGATGTCAAAGATTCTGTTTCAGTTTCTTTACAAGACTGTTGATGATTCAACTGCAAAAATAATAAATTCTATAATGAATCATATAGGAATCGGAGTAATGATCCGAACTCGATTTTTTTTCCTAGTAGGCAATGTCATATCTATACAACGTACGAGTTCTAGCTTATATTTTATTTCAGTATGGTGTTGTTTAGTAAACGTTGTCGTATATACAGGGTGATTCCGAAAAAGACGTGAACCTGCTTGGAGGGGAAGGAGTATGACGCATTTGCTGTCGTTTGAGCCATATTTATTGGTAACCGAAAATCAACAGTTTTCGGGATATTTGAGTTCTTGTTCTTGTGATTTTCAAAATTCGCCTGCAACATTCGAATTCCCCAATTTATTTACACCAAAATTATTTTAAAAACAAGCCATCCTTCGTCTTCGTTGCCTAAATTTTTTCTCGGATCCATACTTTTTTTTCCAATACCTAATACAGCATAGTTTTGGTTTTTTTTACATATCATATCGTGGTCTGATGAAAATATCCCAAAATTATAATCAAATTTGGTCAACAAAGGAACAATGGATCGAAAATGACCTTAGGTGAGGAACGCTTAAAAAATCACCGAAAATGTTGATGTTCGGTAACCAATAAATATGGCTCGAACGTCTAATCTGAAATCACGTTGTGAACGCCATTCACTCCATTAAGACAGACGGTAGGCCTTGGAATAGGTTTACTGAGTTTTCGTGGCTAGAAATGAGCCAGGGTTGGCACTAGTGAAATGTCATCGACATTCAAATAATTCGGCGGGATGTTGTCAATTCTCATCACTATATTTCAATCAAAGTGTCTATAGTTTGGTTCAGTTACATTCATAGTTATAACGACACAGTGAAATGTATCGGAGTTCTATAGCTCACGGATTGACTTTATAAACGTTGAATGCAGTATACCCATGTGTTAGGAAAAGCACAAAAAAGCATCCTGTATAAATTTTATGAGACCCTGTATCCTGATAATAACGTCGAAGTTGTCGTATAGAAGATCTTCAAATGATAGAAATACAACTTAATCGCTATAAAAACATCTTACAGATGGAGAGGTGTCCACATTATCTCTTATTGGAATATGGTCATTCTGTTCTGGTAGAATATATCTCTCCTGTGAAAGTTCAATCGTGGTTGTCAAACATGGCTCACAGCAATTTTTGAAATAAGGTGATATTAAAGTTTGAATCTGGTTCTTTGTTAAATTTCCAAGGATGCCCCCTGCTTTGCTTGCATCATCATCTACAAAGATTACTTCAATGTATTATATATTCATCCCGATTGTTATGATTATATAGCTTATGCAAATATCCTTGATTAGTATTATGCTCCATGTATTGTCGCACACTCCAGGGAGCTTAATATATGATTAACTATTCAGTGGACAATCATTACAAAATCTATAGGTTTTTCAATAGACGACTTCGGCCCAAGTTGCCAATCCACAATTTTCTTCACAAAGGTACTATCACCGGGGAACGGGAATTTCAGATCAAATTCGACATGATAAGGTTCGCGTTATTTATAAATATCCGTGAACAGTGCCTCGGCTCCCCAAACAAGATAATTCTCTTCAAATAGAGGTTTTTGTTAGGCTGAAATTTAAGTTGGGATTCCTGATTTCATGTTAATAGTGTCAAGTTTATAAAGGATATGTTCCGCAAATCAACTTGGTTATTTCAGTTGCCGGTTTTCCGTTCTGTAAATAGGTTCTTTCGTTTGCAAAGAAAGTGTAGCACTTTTCTGCACTCGGTGTAGATATACTATAGAATATCTACACCGAGTGCAGGAAAGTGCTACACTTTCTATGCAAACGAAAGGGCCTAATATGAAATATTCGGTTGGTTCCTGAAAAAAACGGGTTGATTACGGAATTGGATTGATGAAAAAGCAATCATTCTGTCACCAGAACATAGACATATTGAATCTATGCACCAGAACGACAATCAATGTTCTATGGTAACATATCTATAGCATAGAACAACCTGTATTTACCTTATGATCCATAGACCATACCTGGTAATTTTTACATTGTTGATTGTTGTTTCTTCTATGTCCTATGGATCATAAAGTAAATAAAGATTGTTCTATGCTATGTAAAGGTTACCATAGGGCATTGACTGTCGTTCTGGTGACAGAAAGATTGCTTTTTCATCAATTAAATCCCGTAATTAACCTTTTTTCAGGAACCAACCGAATATTTCATATTTACGGAATGGACAACCGGCAACCGAAATAAACAAGTTAATTTGCGGAACATATCCTATATAAATTTGACACTATTAACATGAAATCAGGAATCCCAACTCAAATTTCAACCAATCAGAGATGATCTTAATAAAACCCTATATTTGAAAGGAATTATCTTGTTAGAGGAGCCGAGGCATCTTTTACGGATATTTATAAATAACGCGAACCTTATCATGTCGAATTGGTCCTGAAATTCCCGTTCCCCAGTAATAAAAAATCTGTGAAGAAAATTGTGGGTTGGCAACTTGGGCCGAAGTCGTCTATTGAAAAATAAGTCATTTTATTGGCGGTAGCTCAGTAGTAAGAGCTCATGGCTCATGATTGTAAGGTCTGGGGTTCAAGTCCTTGACCGGAAAAGAATTTTCCCGGCTTTCAGGATACCGTCCAACCATTCGCTATTGGGTAAACAATTAACAGTGCTGTTTCTAACGTGGCGCAAGGAATTAGTTACACAGCCTACACAGAACACACCTGGTCTCCTAACTTGCACAAGCATTAGCTTCTGAGGGGTTCCACTGCGGAACCTAGGAGAATCAGCAGCAATACAACACAATTGGCAATGATAGTAAGGCGGTCAGTGTTCTCTCACCAATGGGATTTCGATGAGAAATCCATGAAAGACAATATACCGGATATTGTTTACTTTCCTGTCACAAAATAAGCTGTGACTCATTCTCGTATCCACATACCAATTGTTTATAAGTTTTTCGTTTTACTTCTCCACTGTCAGTATGAATAACCCCTTTAAGGGATATTTTCGAGATTACAATAGTAGGAATATCGAGCGAAAACAAGCAAGTTTTCTCTGAAATATGATTCTTTGCCATTTTCCCTGTGTATCCCATGAGATCAACAGAACTGAATTGAGCAACTGCAATCAATCTAACGTATAATTCAGTCATTATGATTGGGCGCGTTTTTTAATTCACTAAACTGGTGTGATTGTGGTGGAGTGTGGTGGACATAGAACATAAGTGGTGGATGTTGGACTAGATAATTTGACATTTACGTCATTCAAACAACAATAAAAAAACGATTTGGTGGATCCATCACACTTTCACCACACCATTTTGGTGGATCCATCACACTTCCACCACACCATTTTGGTGAATTAAAAAACTCGGCCATTCATAATATTCCAGGTGAAATATTGATTTCTAAATATTTCACTTGAATTATGCCATGTTTGAAGGAGAAATTAATACTGCAGAAGAAAGTTACCTTCAGTTTCGTTCACGGGGGTCAAATTCACCTTATCTTCTGTTTCTTCGGTCTCTAACTCTACTTCATCATCTGTATCATTTTCCGAAGCTACCTAGGGAAAAATAAATCATTATTTTGCTTAGTCAATGGATAGTACATACCTCAGAATGGTGATCTCAGTATCGAAAGAAATAGATCAATTTTCTCAATACAGTTGATTGAGGATGGTTTTTGGTCATTCATGTAAATACTTGTTGCATAGACTTTTACCATCGGAACAACCTTTTCCTCCGAAGTTTCAATAACTTAAGTTATTGCTTCCCCGGGAAGAAATATTTAATTTCTGATCCGCCTGACTACCATCAGGAACAATATTTCGGTGATACCTCCACAAACCATGAGCAATAATAGATAAAATGTTGTTGTTCGTCCAACGTGAATCTTAACCCAAACGCAGTGGTAGAAGATAATTCGGACGTTTTGAACTTCTTTGAAAATGTTTTTTTCTTTCAGGCCAAACAATATCTGAAGTTCAAGAATTTCCTACAGACTTAGGGCTGTTTTTATATAGTCAGATTTACTTCAACCCTGAGCCGTTTATTTTCAACTAATCTTTGAAATATATTAATCACTTATCATAGTCCTCTCACGATTAATTTCTGTTTCAGTTACCCCCACTTTTAGATTAGAGCCAAGCCAGACTCTTCATTATTATGAGTTTAGATTTCGAAGGATTTTGAGAGGAATTTTCGTATCCCAAGTGCATTCCTTCTGCACGTTGCACAGTCATGAATCAATTCGTATCGATCAGAAATGGAAGCATTGTATTCTGGATCCTATGTGGATGCTTATTCAATTCCCTTCTGCCTTTTCATAAAAGCCAATAATAAAGATCATACAGTAACTCGAATATGAAAAATTTCAAGAAATAATCACTGAAGCCTTCAGAACCTCACTCCGTTAGCTTCTACTAACGTCGAAATTTCATGCATTTTAATATTTCTCTCTGCTATTGGCATCATTGCAGCATGAGAGGGTGTCTGACTATAAGATGTTTACGAGGTTTCACGAAACCTGAATGAAGCTGTGTTGCTGAAATTTACGAAGCTGTTATTTGCTAGCTCGCATTTATGGTTGCTCTTAAGTTGATTGGCGAGTGAGATGATAGCTAACCTTATCCGTAATCATTCGTACCATGTTTCAGTGGGTATACAGTGCTGAAGTGAGTTGATGATTAATAGGCATTTCCAAAGCGGGTGGCAGGGCAGTTGATAAACTTTATTGGAATAATGCTACATCCAAGTTTGCGAGGTGGAAACTAACTGAGAATTTAATATAGCTGGCAAGAATCTTCTTTGCCAATCTTGTTGGCTGCAACGAATACAACAGAACCGCAGACGACTAACTTTGTTAGCAATACAATGTGGGCGGAGAGAGTTGGTTGTTCTTCCAACAAGGTTGGATGTGTTACAAACCTTCCTATCAACAAGGCTGGCAACCGAGTTGTTCGATGGACGCCACACTTAGCAGAAGTGACAATCTCGTACAGGTTATTGCACCATTTACACGTGATCATCAGGTGCAGAGAGCAATTAATTGTATAGAGATACACTATAACCCCTGGGCGCCTATTCTTGAAACCGGGGAAGAGAACGATTGATCGAAAGGGGGCGTGTCAACGAGTTTTTCAGGGAAACGGTATTCTTGAAATGAATGAGTGCCTCACGGAGAGCGAGCCATGTATCTAGCTCTTACGATTTGTGATTGAACGATACATAGAGGATGCTAATTATGTTTCGGGCATTTGACAATTTTGATCTGTTTGGCAATAAGTCCTAACAATCTCAATTAACTTTCACTACAAAATTTCTGTTTCCACTCGGAAATGGACATGGCGAGTGCAATTATGTGGGAAGTACTGAATGAAGATGTGGAAGATGCAGAAGAACAATACCAAATAGGTGTCTATGTGCTTTCTAAATGGAACTCGTTTGATCTATCTGATCCAAAATTTATCAAAATGTTTAGATCAACTAAAGCTCAACTCGGAACACTGTGATTTCCTTCCAGTTTTTTTTTTATATCTTTCCTTGTATAATCTGAATTTAACCGACCTATGTACATTTCAGGTCTTCTTGTAATGTAGTCGGTGAGCAGCTCCTTCTGTTTATAGTTTATTGGAAGTGATCTTTTTTTTTCAAAATGATCCATTTTACAATTTTCCGAAATACGCTTCTTACTCTTATGACAACTGTATGATTTCAAATTTGAATTAGGACAATATATCACAGAAATATAGTCTATGTCGATGTATTATAGATAGATTTGGCTACATGAATGAAGTTAGCTTCATGTTTGTCGAAAATACTTGTTTTTGATTGGTCAGAACATTTGGCATAATTGTTCGTCTATGACCCATCATTCGGACTGCTCCCCATCTTGACTGCGATGGTATAAACGTTCTCTATCGTTTCATCATAAATGCTTGCGTTTTCTTGCCAACGGCGTCGAAACGCCCATTTTTCCACGTTTGTTCTCTTCCCAGAATTCATGAATAGCGCTCCTTGATGTTCAAGAATACGGAATTGAAGTTTTGACAAATGGAAGGAGAGTCGAACGGAAGATTGTGCCATAGAGAACGTTCTAAACCATCGGATTCCAAGAATAAGGCCCCTGGTGGGACCGCATCCTTTCAGGGTGGTGATGTGAACACCTAATTGAAAAGCGGAGTCAGCAAGGTGTACTGATATTGGCTGAATAATCTCATTGCAAGGAGTTAATGATTAAAATTGGAGAAAAAAGTGAAGGGTTTACAATTTTTTTATTAAATTTGTTGATAATGTATGTGTCCACCGCGGTTATCTATACACTCCCCAACACATATTGGCTTTGGTGCAAGAAGATAGTCTATTTCTTCTGAAGGGATACTATTCCAAGCTACCTGTACTTCTTGTCTCAGTGCCGCCAAAGGATGTGGGGGTTGGGGTAAATTTCCAAGCCTTCTACCGATGATGTCCAAAACATGCTCTATGGGCGAAAGATCGGGGGATCTGAGCGACCATGCTAAAAGATTAACATGGGTCGCTTCAAAAAACTAACTCTGGCAACATGAGGTTGAGCATTATCTTGCTGAACTATTGGATTCTCGAGCCGGTTGAGGTAAGGAAGAACATATGGCTCCACCATTTCTTGAAGGTGCAGAGCTGTCATGTCACCTCGAAAAAAGACTAAAGGTGACCTACTTGCGTGTACAATAGTACCCCATACCATAACTCCTACAGTCCGGTGTACACGACGCTCAACAACAAAATGAGTGTCACGTCTTTCTTCTCGACGTCATCTAACCTTTCTTCGACCATCATGTGCACCCAAGGATAATCAAGATTTATCAGAAAAGACGATCTGATGAGATTCCACATTCCAATGTTCTCTGCACCACTGTAATCGTTGCCGGCGATGCTCAACCGTAAGAGGTAACACAAGATGGGGTCGATAATGCTGCAGTCCAAAAGATCTTATACGGCGGTGAATCATTCGAGGAGTTACAGGATGACCCCGTTCTCCTAACCACTCATCAGCCAAAGATCGAGTTGTCGCAAATCGGTCTCTAATGGCCATAAGTCTTAGACGTCGCTCTTGAACATCATTTTTGTCCCTTCTTCTTCCGGTGCCTACTCTTCTTCGATTTTGGGCATCATCAAACCACGCTTGACAACATCTCATAACAGTAGTTGGATTTCTGTTCGTACGGGTAGCGATTTCTCGGAATCACAACCCCGCCTCTACGACCAATAATTCGACCTCTTTCAAATTCACTTAGCTGGCGATATATTCCGTGTATACGTGCTATAGGCATTTCAACAATAACTAAACTTTGGATCTCCTCGAACAGCTGGTTTTTTGTAAAATTTGAAATTTTGCAAAAAACGACTTCCATATTTAGGTAACAAAAAATATTTACATGAAAGAACCTTCACCAAAATGTTTCACCAAAAAAAAAATTTAAATTAACAGCCCCTTCTCGGTTTTGCAGTTTCTTTGTCAGTTAGTATATTTCTCGAGACAACCCTCCAACACCAACTTGTTCATCATATCAAAGATCTCTGTGTATATCGCTAAGTTATCTAGGACGATCAGGAATAACAAAATCATTCGTCTCAGCTCGGGTCCCATTCTATCTGAATGTTGAATGATCTTTGAAATATCCACAGTTGGTGAACTTTTCTGTCACTTTAAATCTTTTATGGTGATCTAGTGATTTCAGTGTATAGGTATACCAGGCCACTGATGCAAGTTGAAGGATAAACACATAACATATTCTTAATTATATATAAATTATATTGTAATAAATAATATAAAATTATAGAACAAAAGTCCATAAAGTCATTCGATTATTCATCACAGAACCAGTTAACTAGGGATGCTGCATAGGTTAGGTGGATGACTGGTGCAGTGAGTGTGTGGAAACGAAACAAAAGTAACAGGAATAATGAGTGGAACTTTCTGTTTTGTTTTTTCTCTGGTCAGCTTCAATTTCGGAAGGATGGGAATGGAGGATGACGAGTTATGTTTGGCTACAAGTTCGTCTAGGTGACACGACGACTGGACGAGGTGGTTGACAATAGTTTTGGCTGAAAGTGCGGGTGCTGTGCGTGAGGGTGGCAAGATATTTTTTTTTATTAGACTACTTTTAATCGTTGATAAATAATGAGTAGTCTCCGTCCACCATTTTCTATAAGGATGTCTTTGAGGCTTTTTCAGGTCTTCCTGCATTTGTCGACATCGCTTACAATCATGACATGTAACGGTGACATGCCGTAGAAATGAGTGGGTTGGTGCTGCGATCCTTTCCATCTAAAATTATAAAATGAGGAGGAAACCCACGCTACGAATTTAAGTAATTTGTTTTAGTATTCAGAAATCTTTATGTCTGGACGATGATTCATTGTGAACAAGACGTAGGAGTCTACGGATGTTTCAATATCACTGGAATATACAAAAAAACTATCTACTTTTTGATGTTGAGATGACATGATGATGACGTGTTCTAAAAACCGCATCGAATATTACCTAATTTCGAAAATTCTCAGCATCCGAACTAGCCTAATCATCAGTTACCGCAGTACAGCTGCTTGGATTGTATGACAGTATTATATGAATATCAGTTTTGTGAGATTCGTTCGATACCTCATAAGGGAGATTTTACAAAATACAATATTTTGTTCGTATGCAATTTCGACGACCTTCACGTCAGCAGCTCGCCAGATGAGGCGAATTGAGCTACTGTCGAGGAAGGACACAGTAGCAGTAGCTGCCTACTTAGGGTAAAACATCCGTGGACAACTGCCCAAATGGACGGATTCAAATATAAAAAAATATCATGTGTAGTGAGAAAAAATGTAGAAAAGCGCCGCCGTGAAGGCAGCAGCTTTTGCGCGCATGTTCAATGTAGATGACCGCTTCTGCAACGAATTTGAACATGTGCGTATGCCTTCACGGCAGAGCTTTTCTAGATTTTTTTTCCATAAATTACTGGATTTCAATTCGATCTAATCTGTATTTTTGAAATTATTGGAAAAATAAAATTTTGAATGGGGAATCATTGGGCGGATTTTAGCCATTCACGAATTCGACCTTCGTAATTAAGCCCAAAACCTTCTCTACAAATGTGTTTACGGTAGGCCTAACGGCCGACTGCGTAAACAAAATAATTCCGAAAGAAACAATTTGGAAACTCGCTATTTGTAGAGTAGGTTTGAACCTTAATTACGAAGGCCGAATTCGTGAATGGGTAAAATCGACCAAATGATTCCGCAGATATACCCAATCAGAATGTTATTTTCCCAATATTTCCAAAAATACAGATTATATCGAATCAAAATCCAGTACTTCATCGAAAATAACAGTTCGAAGGTTCATACAGAATTTAATGAGAATAATATGATGAGAAGATCACAGAATATTAAATATTTGAAAACAAATTTGAATTTTTTTTATATTGTTCTGATGACACGATCATCACGAAATTTAGTTCAATGTTGTGCTTCAACACCTCCAAACTAGCTGCGAAGTTTCATCACGATAGAATCAGTATTTCTTGATTTATAAACCACGAAATTCTACATATTTTTTTCCAATATCTCCGAAACTAATGGCCGTATCGAATTGAAATTTGGTACCCTGCTGTGAAATATGAAGTTCAAGGTATAACTGAAATTTTTCCCGAATATGAAATATAGTTTCAGAAAAAAAAATTTTTCGGAAAAAAATTTTGAAAAAATTTTTTCTCTGAATTTAGTAACCATACAATTTCGTCGAAATTCTGCTTAAAGTTGTGCGTCGTTATGCTCCAACTAACTGCCAAGTTTCAATTCAATCGCGACAGTTGTTTCTGAGATATGAGGAAAATAACCTCAAAATTTCAAATTGCTATAACTCCGAAACTATTTGGCTGTTTCGGCCCAATAACAAACTTAACCTTCGTATTTTGAAATGCCACCATTCCTGAAATTTTCGATTTTCGGCTCAATCATCGAAAATTACAGACATTTGGACAAAACGATAGCACGCTGTTCCCCTTGAACATGCGCGCAAAATAGTGTGAATATGAGATGAGGATTTCTCTGCTCCAAAAATAAACGGAAGAATTCTCATCGGAATTTTTTTTTTCCAAAATTTGAATTTTCTATCAGATCTTGATTCATTAATGTTAAAAATCCTTCATGATTTGCAAGACCATTGGAACGGCAGAACTCAACATATGTATGGTAAAATCTATTTTATCCTTTGAAAAATACTTTTTCAGGAAATACGTAGGTGGCCATTTAATCTTGGAAAACGTTAGGAATAAAAGAGAACTATAAACAGCACAAAGCAGCTGAGACTCAGCTCAGCGCAAAAAAAATTGAGAAGTGCCTGGCCAACTCTTCCCAAAATGTTTTGTTATCGAAAAATTGGCAAGATTTTCGTGAAAACTTCAACGGCAGAAAAAACCTCACATGTAGCACAATTCTTTATCAGCACAAATATAGCACAAAGTTCCCACTTATTTCTGAGGGAAAACAGAAGTCTTTATTCTGGAGTTCTCGGGAAAATAGTCGGATGCGATCGAACGGCAAAACTTCATTTATGTGAAGCACAATCTATTTCAGCCATTCGAAGCCACTCAAAAAAAGTGTTGGGTTCGCCTATTCTATAAATTTTATGGAATGGCTTAAAAACTGTATGGAATGAGAATTTAAACGACACAAAGCTGCACATACCTAGCACAATTAAAAAGAATTGTTTTTCAAGAATTGAACAGTGCTCGTCCAAATCCGCAAAGATATAACAACGTGGCTTGCTCAACGCATATACTACTACGAATACCTTAGAAAAGTATCGGATTTGTTCTGGTTGCGAGTTCAGAAGTGTTCTGAATTGGTTCTGAACTCGGAACCAAAACAAAGCTATGGTATTGATCGCGGTTGTTTTCGGAAGGGGACTGAAGAAAATCAGGATCTCAGACCTATATTCCAGAAATATTGAAATATCCCTAGCACTCAAGAGATGGTATTGTTGAAGAAATAGAATTCTGGAAAATGGATATAATTTTCTGTTCATTCAAAGCAAGCTTACCTCAAAGTCTTTCAGCTTTTTTCTGGTTCTTTTCTGTTTTACTTCTTGTTTCATACTTTGCTGCTTTTTTCTACTTTGTTTCGATCCTTTCTGTTTCGATGTATTAGTGCTGTTGCTTCCAAATAAACCTCGTTGCTCTGCCATCTGAATCATGTATTTGTTATCGAGTTTTAGCACTTGCTGAAGAAACACCAAATCAATGAGCTTATTCATTTACACAATCTATTGCTTAAACCTTTCTTTGAATGAGCGCCAAGTAGCAACCATTCTCCAATTTACAATTCGTTTCTTCGGGGCACAGGCAGGGAAGGTCGGGGGTATCGAATAAGTCAGTTTCAGGTACCTGCAAATACAACCGAGATAGGTATTGTATCTAATGGTCATCCATAACTAATAAAATAAAAATGTATATTAATTGATAGGGGAGAGAATCCGCCATTATGCTACACTATAAAATCGTTGGTTGGATCTCTTACACAGCCCGCTAAATTGATCCGTTGAAAGAGACGAATCTATATCTAAGACAATCAATCACACAGAAATTCAGGAACCAAATCATCACTATCGGTATCCATAATGAGAGACCAAAGGACTATGCGAATAAATGGGTGATCTGGTACAGTTCAGCCTGGGCATATTCGAAAGTAACCAGAATATTGCAAGTTGATTTTGATCAAATTAGACGTAAACACTGGAAGAGGTCTTATGACTCATTTGCTGACGTTTGGGATAACATGCGCGCTAAAACTACTGTCTTAGACTACCTCGGTAGCCTAGAGGATGGAAACATGTTCTAGGATGCCGAAGGTACCGGGTTCGAATCCCGGCGAGGTCATGGATGTTGTGAAAGTTGGGTATATGGTATGTTTGTGGTGTCTAAATAAATAAAAATTGCATAACTTATAGTTTGAATAAATGAATGATTATATATACATTGCAAGATTGAAAATATCGTTGAGACTGGGCGCATAACCTACAGGTTGGTCCATTAAAGAGAGAATGAATGAATTACCGACTTCACGTCGGTGTTTTCTTACAATTTTTCCCCTTGAATTGTCTCGTTTATATTAAAAGTAAACTCACAGTAATTTGAATCATTTTTACTTCCACATCGAAATGAAAAGGGTGGATAAGTTTAAATCATACTTCATCATTCATCGCAGTTGTTAAGTATTGTAAAATAAGGCCTAAGCAGCGTATTAAAGTGACAGATTTTTAGCGGTGTCATCTCTTTCCGTTTTTTAGAGTAATCAAGACGCCAGACTCGAAAACGAGCATTTTGTGTGATACACTTGTGAGACTAATACATTTTAAAAATGCATTGCCCTATGACACTCACGTGAACATTTCTGAGTTCATCAGGACTCTCACTTCTGAAGTCTCCAGTACTGATCTGAATGTTTGTGGAAGAAACCTCCTCCGAACTGATCGCCTTTTTTATGTCTTCATCCAACTCTGCCTTTTTGTCTTCTTCATTATTATTTATCTCTTTCAGTAACTCTGAAGGCTGTTGCAGAACAAATTTCGATTCACTTTCAGTCCACGGGTCTATATGAATTGCTCACCATTTGTATTCCAGACATGTAATCTGAACTTATCAAGCCTTGCAAAGAGGCATGATGGAGCTTGGCTAGTCTATTGATCTCGTTCAGTGTTGTCTTCACCATGTCGCAGTTTTCTACATCTAACTCGGAATGAGTCTCGTATAAAACCACTTGAATCTGTTGAACAACGACAATGTTAGTGAAGCATCACTGAATTTGTTTTAATTTTGACATGTTCTGATGGGATTTATTCGATTAGAATTGAATTGAATCTAAAACACTAAATTTTTCCATATCACCCGGAACATTATTATCATGATAAGAGCCAAGATATAAGCCCATGGCACTGGAGAGATGAAAAATTATTCAATGAACCCCTATAGACTTAAATGTTAACATTATCTTCATCTTCCAAGACAACATTTTTCCTGTATTCAGATCTGAAATTCAGTCGGATCTTTATTTTTGGATTTTCTGGAAAAATTTGAACCATTCACGAATTTTATCTTGTCAATTAAGCCTTAAACCGACCATACAAATGGCTGGACGGCTTTCGGACACATCCTCAAATTATAGATATTAGATATTCCCATAGACCTCAAAAGAAAAGTCTTCGAGTCGTGTATTCTGCCGGTCCTCACTTGTGGCCTCGAACCTATTCCGTTAACATACAAAGCGGCAAACAATAAGCTTCAAGTCACTCAACGTGCAATGGAAAGGCAATAAGATTAGAAATGAGGAGATCAGAAAAGAATCAAAATAATGGATATAAGTGAGAGAATAGTACAGCAATAATAGAGATAGGCTGGTCACATCGCGAGACAGAGTACAGAAAGGTGGACCTACAAAGTCACAGCATAGCGACCGAAAGAATATAAGAGAAGCGTTGGCAGACCAAGAAAGAGATGGCGAGCCCACATCCAGTCAATTGCTAAAAAAACTGGATGAGGGCTGCTGCGGACAGGTCAAGATGGAAAAGCATGGAAGAGGCCTGCATCCAGGAGTGGCTGAAGAAAGGCTGAAAAGAAGAAGAAGAGAAGACTTGACTTGATTCGATGACTTTATTGTCTGTCTCTTCTCTTAGATTAATTGTACAAGAGCGCATTTGCTCTGGAATCACATGTGCATAGATACATTTGATACATAACGTAACAGATGTGTAATCATTTTCAAGATGAAGTGAGAAATGATAAAGAAAACTATAACATCCACAACACTCCTAATTATTTTTTGCTGTTTCGTGGTTCTGCATGGATTTCACTATAATATTGTAACGTTTTCTTGTTTTTCAAAACGTTTAGAATATTTAAACTATTTATTTCCACTTATTTACACACTACTATTCCAATAACTTAACAACTATTTCTATCTAAGTCTGTTCACAATTTATATCCACTCTAATTTATTTCCACTGAACTCTTTCCGCTACGAATCACTCTGCTGAATTGGTCCCTGTGCTGCTCCGCGCCTACCCTTTTATCACGTGTGGAATTTCCAGCAGTTGCGAGAAGATTCGAGAAAGAGGCGGGTGACTCATAGACGTCTGGGGCGTTCTCCAACATTCTAGAATAGACAGGGCCGTACTCGTCACAATATGTAGGTACAAAGGAAAGGCAGAGCTGGATAAGGATCTGGATACTATAAATAAGTTACTTTTTGATAGAGTACCCGAATTTACTTTGGATATCTAGTTACCCTTTGAAAACAGAACAGAGATACTCATCTTCAAATTCAAATTCAAATTCAATTCAAATATGTATGCCTGAATTTCTTTGATGCCAGAATGAGAGTTGATAGACAACCTCAAGCAAGATAACTTGAATGGAACCCTCTATAAACACGATACATTCAGAAAACAACGAATGATTGATAGAAATACTATATACTGATACACCCAGTATCTCATCAAGCATAATAGTTTATGCACTTATCTCCAGAATAAAACTTAGAATGAAATAGAAGTACGTTTGAAAATATTGAAACTTACGACACAGCCTTTTTTGCTATTCAAGATACGATTCGGTATCTTTGGATACATCAGATGAACTAAGTTACTAAAGTTACAAAAAAATTTTTTCACAGCTCTGGGGGTAGGTGTACTTTAATAAATATCTACTAACCTGTGGCCTTGACATTGCAAACTTCAGGGTTTTTCTTTGCTCCTCGAGTATCTTCGTCACTCTATTTCTTCCCTCTAAAGTATCTTCAGACTCAGTCAAAATTTCCAGCATTGACAGGTCACCTCCTCTACTACATACCTATAATAAAGAAATTATATTTATATCCATGAATATTGCTGAGGTTGAAATATGTTAAATTTTGCTTCTTTTTACTGAACTCAAAAATTCTTAAACTGTTGAATCATATCTGTGGCGCAATTTTTCGCTAAGTAGATCTTTCGCATTTTGATACAAAAAATGAACAAAATGAGTCTATATCGAAAAAAACTGCAAAATAAAATAATAAGCAGGTGTGAAGGAAATATCACAAAAAGTACGAAATTATAAATTAATGTATACTACATGAGATATGTACCTTCAACAATTCTAGATATAACTTTTGGATTGAAGAAGCAATAGATTAATCTTGTGAACGTCACCCCAAATGTAAGGAACCTAACATTTTCATAATCTTTGTCTTGTTTTCTTGAACTTGGAAATGGAATTCCTTTTATATGTTATAGCGGAATTGAATAAAACGTACCAAGTCAATTGGATCTGATACCGCAGAATAACTGTTTGGTGGTGTCGCATAAACTGCGACCACTTCTTCCATGCAAGGAGATTCAAATCCAAAATCCACAAGTTTATCGGAATATATTACAACATTTGTCATTCCCAATTCATGGAGGTAATTTTCATATTCAATTTTTCTGAAAAATAATATGAACTTAATCTCAAATTTATATTGTTGTATTTTTATTTTCATCGAAATGATTAAGCGATTAACCTATGTCTTCTTTGGTGGAGCACAGAAGAAGTGAGAGGGAGATACATCGATTAATCAGTTCGATGAAAGTAAAAACGCATCCCACCTATTTGATAAAATCTCATTGAATACAAGTCGAAGTACAAAAGGTCATCGCTGAAGATGATTATTTAGTGTGAAATTAGTTCGGTTTATAAACGATCAAGGGCGGACATACGTCGTTGTATTTGATCGTTTACCTACAGCTTCTGGGACAGTTGAATTTTGTACGCATGCGGTCCTAAGTCACGATACAAAATTCACCCATTTGTGTTGTGCAAAAGATGAGTTCTTGTGAACGATGATTTTTCCAGCAGATCTTGAGTTTTCGTACAGATATGTATTTACTGTTTACTGAATCATTATATTCAAATTTTTTCACCACATATGTAGTCCTTATGGCAAGACGATCCTGGCAACTGAAAAACGGACGAAGCTCGCTGAATGTCTCCAGAACAGAACAGACATTTTGATAGAACTGTAGCGGTAGACTGAGCTCTTCCCCCAGTCACGAGCTCACTTCTTCATTCCATGATTGTTAAGTGCCCTACGTTGCCTGTCTGTAAGGCCTGGCCTTATCGGCCAACGTGCAGGGGTAGCTAGCGCTCACGCTGACCACAGTAGATCCTCTCAAGATCGTGATCCGCACAAAGGGAGTTCGCTCACGTAGGCCTGAAACGGCTTAAGGCTCGTACTCATAGACGCGTCGAAAAATAAAAATCGCGCGATTTTTTTGCCCAATGACAATAATTTTTGGCTGACATCTGTCATTACGAAAACGCGCGATTGTTCATGAATTAAATGTCACATTTCAAATTGTATGAATTTATTTCCACGTGGATTTGGTTCTTCAACAAGTATAGTAATTGGTTTTATACCTATATTTTTGGAAGGATTGAATTAATAGACACTTTTGATTCCTTGGACATGCATATACACAGCTATCGAAAAAATTATTTTTGCTGGAATCAGTTTATTTTGCAGAAATGATTATAAGCTAACTCAATATAATGATTTATCATAAGTGGAAAGAGATATTTTATTTTCGCCTTTGTGTGAAAAGACATTAAATTACATGCATATTTCAAACTGCCACATATATCGTCACTATATGATTGCAATTGAGTACATAAATAAAAATAAATCGTCCAAGATAATAGTTGAAAAACACTTCCCAATATACTTATAATTCCTCATCCATTGTATTTAACCTCTAATGACCAAGAGCTTATTTTGTTAACAAGTGCCTATAATCATGACAGACACGAGTATAAACAACCTCTTGAATGTTTTGAATATCCCGCCATTTTCAAGTTGAAATTATTCAACTACAAAAAAAGAATCGCGCGATTTTGGCGGGAGAGCATCTGACAACTCAAATGTCATCGCTTGAGCGACAAACTCCCAAAGAGGTTGAAGCTACCTTGCAAACCTTCAGAAATATGAAGTCCTTTGCACCTGTTGTTGATCGCTTAATCAAACCATTGTTATCTGACAAAACAGACTGAATAAATGACAACCAATTGGATTTATGTAGCTTCAACAGTACGGCCTATATCGAATGTCTAAGTTCGGAAGTCCCTCAGTGATTCTAGATTATAACTCAAAAGGTTGAACATGAAGATTTCTTTTATGGTGATTTCATCATCATAAATCATTCAATCCTTGAAGTATTTTTTTATTACAAGTTTTGACATGATACCGAAATAGCTTCCGCTTAATTTTACCTTCTACCTGCACTGAAAGCCATGAGTTTCTTGATTTTTTCGTTCTGCGACAAGAGGTTAGCTAGATATGCTGTGGACCTTGGAGAATTCACATGTGTTTGTATTACACTTCCTGACAGTTCCAGATCTTCTACCACCTTCCAGAATGTTGCTGCACCTACACAAAATGACCTATCCTACGACAAATTCACGGAACAATTAGCTGAGATGAAAACCTTATATTAAGAAAAGCATATTTTGAATTCAAGCGAAGTAAAGATTTTGAAGAGTGTCAAAAGAATTGTTCACTGTGATTCTGGCATTCATGTCGAACTATCGATGAAAATTCAACGGAAACGAGGAATTTGAAAGAATTATATCTTTCATTACAAATTTCAGTCTCTGATTTTCATAGATGCACAACGTACGTCATGGTACTATTGATTTACACCAGGGCATTTTATTCAAAGGCCTATTACACTATCCAATCTCTAGGGCCTGGTATGCCGGGTGCCGGGTTTGCCGAGTAGGGTGTCGCTTATTACACTACAAGGCCTATTACACTATCCAATCTCTAGGGCCCGGTATGCCGGGTGCCGGGTTTGCCGAGTAGGGTGTCGCTTATTACACTACTCTTGATACCGGTCTGACTTCTGTCATCTGAACGTCAACGTAGGGACATTTACAACTAGCCAATCGTTATGTCCCCGAAATTATCGAAAAGACAAAAAGTTGCATTAGTGGTGAGTTTGGCGGTCAGTACCTCGAAATCCACCAAACGGAAGGAGAGGGGAATATGGGTGAAAAAATATTTGCTCCTCAGAGAAAAACTCTCAAATATGCAAATACTTCGTTGTTTAGACCAAGCAGATTCACGGAACTACTTGAGACTAGGAACAGAACAATTTGAAGTGCTACTTAACTTAGTATCTTCGTTAATAAAAAAGATGATACCATTTCAAGAGAAAGCTTAAGTCCACAACAAAGACAGGTTGTCACATTGAGATTTCTAGCCACTGGAGACCCTTATCAAGATCTGAGATTTTGTTCTTTGATATCTCAACCTCTCTTATAAACCATTATAACCTTGACTGTTGTCGTTTCATCGAAGTTTTTATATATTTTTTTAGATTTCTAAGAGCACCTTATAGCCATCATTCCTCAAGTCTTTATTGACATCGTCTTTGTGGTCTTTCTTCCACAGATACGGCATTTCCCTGTATATTTCTATTATATTAAATAAGATTGCTTTTTCTCTTGCGTACGACATCTCACAGAATAACGCATTCAGGTTCATGACACGTTTATTTGTATTGTACGCTCTCTGCGTTGCTATGCGACTGAGTTCCCTAACTCCCTAGCGTTTATTACACTGCACGGTATGCCGGGTCTGGCAGATTGGCTCTACTCAATCGCCCTAAATCAGGAACCTAGCTGCCGGTTCCTTATTACACTACCCGGTCCCTGCCTGCCGGGCCCTGGAGATTTGATAGTGTAATAGACAGTTGGAAAAATTATTTTAAGGCATTGTGCCCAGAGAATATTATTCTGAGGATATTAGACGATGAATCAGCTATTGAATTTATTTTCGAGCTGGACCAAACGAATACCGTTTCGTATTCGATTTATTCCCATTGACAATGATAGTCAAAAAAAAATTAATGAATTATAGTCCAACTAAAATTAACTTATGTTTCACGTTTTTTTTCTAGATTTTCAATCCTAATATATGAATAAAAACTTTTTAAAACTAAATAAAATATTCTGTATAGAAAACGAATTTGCGGATTGCAGTATTCCTCATATTCTTCAAGGGCTGATTATTGAAAAATTGTTGCCTAATTTACAAAATCGGAATAATGTAAACGATCAACGAAGAGAACTGCAACGTCTATTGCCGACTCCTTAATCTGACAATAAAAAGAAAATTTGCAGAATTTTTTTCTCTTTATATTTTCTTGTCATGAAAACTGAAAAAATAGCCTGAAAAATATTTTTGAATCTTTCCAAAATATCCTCTGAACGATACAACCAATCCAACCGACAATTCGGTATGTATCATTCTGTACACAAAGGATATTCTCTTCAAATTCTTGATAATTCTTTATTTTGGTTATTCCAAATTGTTGCAGAATATTATTTTGGACTCAGATTGGTAGAACCAATCATTAATCTGCTCTCGTACATTTTGGAATAATTTTTTCAGGAGGGGGGGTGTAGTCTATTGGAAGTTTTACTTTTCGAAATTTGTGTCAACCTTTCTGAATTTTTCTGAATCCTAAATAGAATATTCAGTTTCTTCATATAACAACATTTTACCTGAACAATAAGCTTATGGTTTCGAACAAGATTGCTCTTTGCTAATTGGGTCCTCATGGAATAATGAAACGCAACCGTTAAGGGGCAATGGCGATCCCACTTGTACGTGTTAGGTCCCAGATCTTTGACATCCTCGACCAATTTTGCCTTGAGAGCATGTTCAATTTGTCTTCTGATATCATTGACGTTCCTGAAAATTATATTGAAAATAATGTACACTATACACAAATGAGAACAAGAGCAGTAAAGGGAAGGAGCCTATGCTTAGCTTGATCATATGACCTTCGAAGCCTCAACTTAAATCTAATAAAATAAAGAAAAAAATGAGTCTGATTTGTTATATTTTTGAAAAGTGACATTTTAATCACGAAACGATCACTCATATGGTAATCACGAAATTTCGTATACAAATAATCACAAAAAGCTTCTACAAGAAATTTGTTTCAAAATTCAGATTTATGGATAGCTGCCATATGTCAATATTGATACAATCTGGATAAAGTAAGAGAAAAAATTGTTATCCGACTTCTTTTTCTCGAGATAAAATCAATTCCGCATTTAATTGGTTTGATTATAATTTATCATGAGTTTTGGAAGCATATCTCCATCTGATTGGCAACAATCGTAGAATTTGTTTTTTTTTTAACCAAACATGAACATCCTGTATTTCCATAACTGGTCGTATCCTGAATTCAAAGTTCTTTGGGAAAATTCCCATATCTTCATTTTAGTCCCTATCAATACCTTATCAAAAACTGGTTAGAATTTGTGTAAGTACGTTGAAACGCTTTCAAACCGTTTCAACCGCGACCCGAACAGAAAATGCGATTTCGCGATTAGTTTCCCTTGATCAGTCAGCCTAACGGCCGACTGCGTAAACTCAATAACTTCCGTAAGAAACAACTTAGAAACTCGATATTTGTAGAGAAGGTTTGGACCTTAATTACGAAGGCCGAATTCGTGAATGGGTAAAATCCACCCAATGATTCCGTAGATATACCCAATCAAAATTTTATTTTTCCAATATTTTCAAAAATACAGATCAGATCGAATTGAAATCCAGTACTTCATCGAAAAATAACAGTTCGAAGTTTCTTACAGAATTTAATGAGGATGATATGATAAGAAAATCATAGAAATTTTTTTTTCAAATTGTTCTAATGACACGATTATCACGAAATTTCGCAAAAAGTTGTCTTTCAGCATCTCAAAACTAGCTGTGAAGTTTTATCAGGACTGAATCAGTATTTCTCGAGTTATACCGAAAAAATCAACGATATCGAGAAGAGAACCTCGAAATTTGACATATTTTTCCCCGATATCTCCAAAACTTATGATCGTATAGAACTTAAATTTGGAACACTGCTGTGAAATATGAAGCTCAAAGTGTCAGTGTAATTTTTTTTCGGATATGATGAATGGTTGCCGAAAAAAAAAATTTTTTGGAAAAAAATTTCGAAAAAAAATTTTTTTTTGGATTTACTGACAAAATGATCCTGAAAAAAATTAGTCTCAAAGTTGCGCGTCGTTATACTCCACATAACTGCCAAGTTTGAATCCAATCGCTCAAGTAGTTTCTGAAATAAAAAATAAATAATTTCAAAACTTCGCGTGCCTATTACTCCGAAACTAATAGACCGATTTGGCCCATTAACAAACTTAACCGCGGCATTCTGATGCGCAACCTATCCTGAAAGTTTAAAGTTGCTAGCTTGCTTCTGTGGAGAGTTACCGTGTCTACGGCCGGACGGCCGGCCGGACAGAATCGATTTTTACACCGGATTCGTCGTCAGTGAGTCCAACCTAGTCGCTCGAGACCATTTTCGGCTCAATCATCCAAAATTACAGACATTTGGACAAAACGATAGCACGCTGTTCCCCTAGAACATTCGCGCAAAAAGGATGTTCCCTCTCTCACAGATAGACTTCAATCGCTTCCATTTGGAAGTGACGTCCAGCTCAGTCCATATCATATCAGGTCTGGATTGCAGACAAAGGACAGTTCTGTGGTAAGTATTCATCAACAGCGTGAAAAGTCAGGGTCGAAATGATATGATGCACTCACCTGAATTTTTGGTTGTTGACCCATACAGAAACCGGTATGTTTTGAGTTTCTTTATTCACCTTATCCCCCCTCAAATGAGAAGGAAGCAGATCCATCAGACTGAGAGCATTGTATTTGATTCTCAACCTAGCTACTGCTGCCGCTAACTTTACTCGTTGAACCCATAACGCGTTTTCCGCAAATGACAGCCTTGCATGATGAAAAAGTCTAGCAACTTGCTCGCGAACAGATGTTTCTCTTTTTTTAAAACTTCTATGGTAGAGGTCATAAAAAAGAAGCCAAACTATGGGTACAGAAGCCTGAAGCTGAAATGAAATGAAAATGGTTGAATACAAATGTACGTGCTCTCTAGAAATGTATATTGGAGGATAAAAACTACTTCGGCGCACGATGGATCATTCCACTCTGCATAATCGGATTTAGTTTTTCTTTCAGATAACGCGACGCTTTCCGCTCTATATAAAGGTCTTTACCTGTGTAACTTAGCCATACCATAGCTTTCTGTCAGATATCGATTGAACGATATTCTGGGAGGATTCTGGATTATTTTTCAGGTATTTTTTGAGTTTTCACTCCCAATATGTAAAAAATTCTAGAAAAGCACTGACGTGCGTTCAGGATTATTTACGCGCTTGTTCAAAATCGTTGACAATGGGCTTATGAATTGACCATGACAACCGAAGCTTTTAGCGATGCCCACGAGGGTCTTGTTTTCGGGAGTCTCGACTCGTCTCGTCTCGAAAACTAGACGAGACCGTGAATTCTTCATACGAGACGAGTCCCGTCTCGAGTCTCGTACGAGAGTCGATCTCGAAAGTCTCGGAAGGTGCCATTTCATTCAAATCAAAATGTTATCTTGTTTTATTTTCATTAGCTGAAAGTTAATGGATTTCAACTGAACGTTTTCATATTGAATAGAATTTAATTGCTAAACTTCCAATTATTAATTGAATCAATCGTACTCGGAGATCGATAAGATAAATGCATCCAACCAAGCATTGAGGCTATAATGATCATATTCTTTCCTTACTTATTGAAGAGCTCAATTCTATTGGTAAGTGCGTCGTGATAAAGAATTATGAAATATTCGTGTTCAGTTTGAAAATCAACAAATATGGACTAATCGAATTCATCGAAATTTTTCTCCGATTCGTTCTTTTATTGATAAGATGATTAGTGAATTTTCGATACATTCAAAAATATTAATGCAATCATATTTCCATCTCTAGATAAAATCCCTCATGGCTGATTCATTTAAAAAGTTTTGTGTTTTGTTATACTGACCATCAGTATTAGCATTGAAATAAAGATGCACCAATCGGAAAATATAATATGAAATTATCATTATACCGTCATTTAAGAATTCGACTTTATAAATTAAGTTGTCAAAAAATGCATTAGCATCTATATGACTATCTTCACTCCAAACTCAATCATCCCAAAGGCAAAGACAAAAAGAATACAGCTGCCTGAAACTATATAATTCTTTAGCATTATACTGAGTGTAACAGCCAAATGGAATAAATTCGATAACGAATAAATGAGGGCGTGTTCGGAAAAACGCTCGGACACGTCGATTTGTAATTTTAAATGAGCATATTTTTCAAAAAAATAATATTATATAGGGTGTTCCATGTGACCGTGGCCAATACCAACTTTCTTATTTCAAATGCAACCCCCTGTATGTTATTTATTTTTTGGATTCTTCAGAGAATTCTAGACACAATTCATGCACAATGTCCTATACCTATCTCTTACTATTTCTGAAATATTAAGTGTTTTCAGATTCAGTGCAAAAATCAACGTTTTAAATAAAAATTATTTTATTTCACAAATTCGGTAAATTACACTCAAAACCTAATAAGTAATACTGATTATTTCTGATAATTAAAAAAAAAACAAAAAAAAACATTAATGTCAATGAAGGAAATGTTCAAAATGCTCGCCGCGAACGTCTTGGTAACATGCTAATCTGGTGTAGAATTGTCTTCTAACGTAACTCAACATTTCTGAAAACACTTAATATTTCCGAAAAAGTTGAAGATAGGCAAAGGACATTGTATATGAATTATGTCTAGAATTTTCTGAAGAATCCAAAAAATAAATAATATACAGAGGGTTACATTTGAAATAAGAAAGTTGGTATTGGCCACGGTCGCATGGAACACCCTATATAATTTCATTTTCTTGAAAACTATGCGCATTTAAAATTACAAATCGACGTGTCCGAGCGTTTTTCCTAACACCCCCTCATTTATTCGTTATCGAATTTATTCCATTTGGCTGTTACACTCTGTATGTATATTAAGATAAAAGAAGATAAGAATGTTTTCAAGAAAAAACTATTTAGGTATCTCTTAGATGTAAAGCCATACACTCGAGAGGAATTTCTGAGTCATCGTAAATCTCTAATTCATCTTATTTTTGTTTTTGACACTCTATCATTATTTCATTCCACACAACTTTGTATAGTTTGATGGATATGATCTGAAATAAAGCAGTTTCATTATTATTATCATGATATAGGCCCTTTCAAAAAAAATGCCATCTCGGAAAAACTTCCCTTTTACGAAAATTCAAGAAGCTGTTATCGCTGCAATATACAGTACAGTCTCGATTATTCGAAATACTGTGGACCAACGTGGTTTCGAATAATCGAAATTTCGATAATTCCGATTTTTTTCACCATTCACCATTATCTAATCATCGAACAACTTCAATTTTTTCCTGGAATCTGATAACAACTCGTTTACGTTCATTGCTCTGAAACTGCATTTTGTTAAATATTCGAGAATGAAACTACTCTTTTTGCGATAATAAAAGACGTTAATACATATGTACTTGTAACACTCTGTCGGCTAACCAAAACAGTTCGCATTTTAGACCGTCGTATTGCCGTGAAACCCTGAGGGGAACCACCTAGCAGCATAGGTGAATCCCAGACGCATCTCATGAAATGCGAATTTTTTCGGTTAATCGGGATTTTTGTTTTTGAATAGTTTGTATCGGTTAAACCGGATTTCGTAAAATTGCGAGTAGGATAATCGGGATTGTACTATATTTATGAATGAAATGATATTGATATTATTTTTTGGAACGTACTGTTTTTGCTATAGTTCCAATCATGTTATTCACGACAGCGTTTTTGAGACGGAAATGTTTATCAAGAGATTTCATCATCGGAACAGAATAATCATGAAACTATAAACTCTGAACTCATAGTTCTTGACAGTCGATCGCAGTCAAATACTTCGAGGAATCGTGCATAAATATTCATGAACATGTCGTTTTTGAACGCCTCACTATCTTACTAATAAAGTATTTGTAAACCCAATATTATATCTCAATCAGAGAAAAATATTTTATATTCGTTAAATATTCTTGAGAAACCACATTGAATAATGTCCTCGCTGCAATATCCTGTCCATGAAATGATTTCTGTAATTTTCCATCAAATCCTAACATGGAATGAGAAAATCGTATCTTTATCGATAAACGAATAGGTTATTTGAATACAATGTAGAGAAAAACGCGAACATATTCTTTTCACTCTTTTCTTCGCCGCGAGTATCGCGTGTAAAACTCTGACGGATACAAACCTGATTCAAATGAGGTATCAAAATTTGTGGGGTGAAGTGATGAATTTGATAGACCAAAGAGAGAAATGCCACGTTGAATAAGTAGTGTGCCTATTAACTGTACAACCGTTTAGAGCAGCATGCAAATCTTTCGTTTGCATGTAAGAAATATAGGAATTATTTCGAATTATCTGTCATTCATTCTGAAGTGTATTCAATTATTATATGAATTGCTTGAATGTTAAATTTACAGGAATTAGGTTCAATTCGAACAATGAGTAGAACCCATGACCATTTCACAAAGCATGGCTTTCAAATACTATAGAAGGTGATTCATTGGTAAATGGGCGGAAGCTAAGGGTAGATAGGGGACACTGAGGTGGCACAGAGTATGGCTTTTGTCAGTCTATTTTGATTTTTAATTCTGCCATAAAGTTATACAGAAGCTAATATCCAAAGTGCGTTTCTCTTCACCATGTGTCGGCTTTCAATACTCAAAAAAGCAAAAAGCACCATAGAGACCACAACCATCTCTAAAGAAGCCTGTGGTTGGACTCACGGATGAAGAATCCGATGTCATATCTGATTCTGTCCGAGGCTGCCAGTACGAACGATAACTTGAGAACGGAAGAAGCTAGGCAAACGGTTTTGGAGTTACTCAATACCTCATCGAGTTGTTGTTATTTCCTAAATAACTCACGAAATACCAACTTGGCCACGAATGTGAATGTGCGCGCAAAATCTACTGACATCACGTCAGTGCTTTTCCAGAATTTTTTTATATAGTTTTATTAATCTTTGGATTTCCAATTCTTTTTCAATTTTTGCTTCGATGTATTATATTCATGAACAATGTTTTGAATATTTTTGTGTTCCTTTTCAATAAATATTTTTGAATATATAAAATTTATGGTTGCTCTTATACAGGGCGATTTCGGAGGAGACCGTCAGATTTTGGGATAAGTTTTCACTAGTCAAGACAGTCTCGGAACACTATTTGGCTATGGTTGGGGGTCTCTGTTGAGAATATACAGGGTGATTTGTCCGATTCGACCGATTTTACTTTTATTGATAACTTTGGTATGGCATATTCGATTTCGATGAAATTTTCAGCGTAGTACAATAGTGTTGAACACATTCATTAATTTCAAATTTTTTTTCAAAATAAGCTGTTCTTATTGTGATAAATCCAGATTAATTGTGCAGGTTGAAAAAACACCCTGTATACAGCGTTTCCTAAACTACGTCATCTGTTTATCATTGTACTAAAATAAGTCATTATTTGAGAGTTTCTAATTTTTTTGGTACACTTCTAGTTTTCCGAGAAAATTTTTTCAAAAAATGATAATGTCGAAATTTCGCTCCAATCGAGTCTACTTTTATTGATAACTTTGGTATGGCTCATCCAATTTTGATGAAATTTGCAGTGTAGAACAATCTGGATGAGTACATTCAATAATCGCAACAATCTCTTAAAATACAGTGTTGTAATCGTGATAATTTCAAAATTTCAGATTAATTGTACAATTAAGAAGAAAACACCCTGTACATTGCTTTTCCAGAACTTTCTTATTCGTTGCAGATTCTACAATAATATGTCATCATCCAGAGGTTTTTAATTTTTTTGGCACACCTCCGGTTTTCCTAGAAAACATTTTCGGAAAAGAGCTTTATCGAAATTTGGCTCACAAGCAGTGAGAGTATTCCGCACTAGGTAGGAGAGCTGTATCGTCCAAAGATGCAAAGTTCTTCGTCACTCCTAAAATATTCTTTTCAAATTCGAAATATATTCTGAATTGAATGATTTCATACAAAATATTAGCAATTAAATATGAATTTGGAATTTGAGAAGAATATTTCAGAACTTGAGAACTGCTTTGCGTCCTTGGACAATACAGCTTTCCTACCTCGGGAGGAATACTCTCACTGCTGGTGAGCCAAATTTCGATCATGCTTTTCTTCAAAAATGTTTTCTAGGAAAACCGGAGGTGTGCCAAAGAAATTAAAAACCTCTGAATGATGATATATAATTGTAGAATCTGAAACGAATAAGAAACTTTTGGAAAAGCAATGTACAGGGTGTTTATTTTTCAGCTGCACAATTAATCTGAAATTCCAAAATTATCACAATTACAACCCTGTATTTTGAGAGTCTTTTGCGATTATTGAATGTACTCGTTCAAATTGTTCTACACTGCAAATTTCATCAAAATTGAATGAGCCATACTAAAGTTATTGATAAAAGTAGAATCGATTGGAGCCTTTTTTGATGGAATTTTCTCAGGAAACTAGAAGTGTGCCAAAAAAATTAGAAACTCTCAAATAATGACTTATTATAGTAGAATCGTAAACAGATAGCATAGTTTTGGAAATGCGATGCACAGGGTGTTTTTTCAACCTTCACAATTATCCTGTAATTATTACTGAAACAACCACTTATTTTGGAAAAAACTTTGAAATTAATGAATGTCCTCATCAATATTGTACTTCGCTGAAAATTCCTCTGAAATCGAATAAGCCATACCAAAGTTATCAATAAAAGTAAAATCGGTCGAATCGGACAAATCACCCTGTATATTCTCAACAGAGACTCCCAACCATAAACCAAACATTGTTTCGAGACTGTCTTGACTAGTGTAAACTTATCCTTAAATGTGACGGTCTCCTCCGGAATCACCCTGTATAAAGGTACCCACCGCAAATTTTCCTCAATTTTATCCTTCGACTGAAGGATAGTTTTCGAAGTGGTAATTCGAATTGAAGAAAGGCAGAAAAAGTGGGACGGAGCTTCCATCAAAGAGATATGGTGCTTGTTCGATAACATAGACCTAGAGAAATGGACTGATTCGCCTTTCTTTCAAAACTATGAACCAAAGTTGGTAACGATGTAAGACAAATTAAACGAACACATCTGGCTTGACGAAAGGGCGTAATCATTACCCTATTGTTGGGAAAAGTTAAGTTTGTTCTTTCTAGGAATAACAAACTCTGTGGTGATATTGCGAAATCCACGTCTTTATGTCTATGTTTAATAAAGTTACATCTAAAATGATTTCGCACGCGAAGTGTGACTTCAATACGAAAGTCGGCACAAAATTTGCCTTTCACAATGCAGTCCAGCACAAGAGCGCTTTCGGTAGTGATACCGGACTATGCTATTGTTTACGTTCTTAGGCTATTCAAAGAGCTGCATAGTCCTCGTGCATTTTACTTAATTTAGTAGTTAATATTCGTTACAAATCATAATAATAATAATAATAATAATTTATATACAGGCAAAAAACGAGCAAAATTCTAAAGAAACACATCAAACCCAATTCAGTCACCACAACAATGCGCATGTGCGATAGCCGCCACAAAGTGCAGGTTTTTGCTAAATTTGGGTTATTACTGCAAATGCAAATTTGAACATAATTATTATGGGTATGATTCATCATTTTCCCAAATTACCTCCAGAAAGTGTTCAAATTCAGGTTTCAAAATTGGGGTTTGGGATTTGTCATGCAACAACGTTGTTTAGTAGAATTGCTTTTTCTGCTTTAGAATAACGAAATATTTATTCCTATTCTGTGGTACACACGTGTTCTTTGTCAATATAACCAAACATTTTCCGTTTGCGGTTTGACAGTATGACAGTCTGTGCTCTTCTTTTTCTATTCCTTGGTCGTTGTCTTCTACTCTAACCAGATCGAAGTATAGCTATCTCTGTTTTCCTAAGCAAAGTAACACATCTGGCGTCCTTTTCTTTCCGAGAAAGCTGAATTCGACGTTGCCATATCGTGCACTCATGACAAATCCCTTTAAATGCAAATCCCCATTTTTATTTTTCAGTTTTAGGTGATCAAACATTTTTTTAAAAATACATTTTTAAATGAAAATAACTGCATTTTCGTTTAAAGGAAAAACCCCCATTGGACGCTTGAGATTTCAAGCAATTTTGCCGGCTTCAACCTACCAGCCGGCACGAGATTTTCATTGTGAATGACAGCGTTGGAGTCCATTAAAAAGAGATTTCTGGCGAATATTTTGCCATCGTCCGTTTATAAAGATTATTCCAAAACATCTACCACAAATTCGTTTCATTATTTCTATTCCATGTTCAACCGCGATATAATAAAAGTCGTAACTCACCTGTTCGAAGATCTGGAAGAAATTTATGTCGTTCAAAGCCTGCATCAGTACATTCTTATCTGCGGAAACAAAGAAACCATCAATATGACATGAACGTCAGATCGAATTCTCCAAATTTTATTGTTCTTGACTATAAATTGGAAAGGAAAGTTGTAACTCGTCCTGATTTCCCGATCACGCTAGAGCGATTCCTTCAAATGAATAAAATCGGTAAGGCATTATCGGTATCTGGGTCGCATGACGGATTGTTATTCCACCTGATTTACATATGCAAAATAAATCGGCGAAGACATGAAACTGATACCTATTGGTTATTCTGTGTATTTTATTTACGAGAGAACCCCGCTCTAAAAAATAATTTTTTCAAGGAATGATTCTTCGGCGACACACATCCAACAAACATTCCAACTTGTCTCTGATATTTTCATATCAAAAATATTCACAATTTGAAGATAAGAGATATCAGTACGTCCGATCGGTCTTTCTGAAACCCGTCATTCGAGGTATTGTTTGCTCTTAACGATAGGTGGTTAGGTCGACAGTAGGGAAACGACTTGATGACTCGATAGATGAAAA
This sequence comes from Myrrha octodecimguttata, assembly GCA_958510865.1. NCBI lineage: Eukaryota > Metazoa > Arthropoda > Insecta > Coleoptera > Coccinellidae > Myrrha > Myrrha octodecimguttata. Next base: position 9,136,396 of record OY294063.1, read on the forward strand.
GTAGGTTTGGGGCTTTATTACGAAGGCCGAATTCGTAAATGGGTAAACTCCGGCCAATAATACAGATCGGATCAAAGGAAATCTAGTACTTGATTGAATAATGATAACTGGAAGGTTCATACAGAATTTCATTATGACGATATGCGATGGAGTTGCCGAATAATTCCATCATGAAGTAAAGGTGGTTTTGTCGGGGTCAATACCTGAACGAGTGACTGCTTTGGAAGAGCCTAAAAGCTCCTAACCTTACGTGAGTTCTTTTCTAACGTTTTATATCGATAGGTTTTGTTTTGATTCCATTGAATAGTTCCCACAGGAAGTAAATTATCAGCAGGACCAATTAAGTGATAGGTCACATTCATTACACTCACATCTGTATACGTCATAAATGAGTGTGTAAACTCTTCTCATTTCTTGCTCGTCTTCGAATGATGTGCCTATTGGTGGTGAGTGAAGCAGACATCCTGCTTTTGCCAAGTCGCTCACTGTCCAAGTTATAGGGTTGGGTCCTTGCTTCAACCTTTTTCTTCCAATTTTGTTCGGTTTAGCCTCATCACATTCTATCCTCTCATTCTTAGGTATGATGTTCCAATCGTGAAGTTTCTGTTCGTTTTGATTTTGTTGATGTGTTGAATCCAACATCCTGGAATTAATGATGGATTTAGTTCTTTCTCTACATTGAAAATTCAAAAATGGGAAGAATAACATAAGATATTCGAAATCGAAACAAATTTCAATTTGAATTACAATAAATTAATTTATAACCGGTCGCCATCACTCAGTACTCTGCGAGATACATATAGCAACGTTACTCTTCTGAATCCAGTATTCATAATGTTCCCAACTTAATTCCTACTAAATATTTCTTATGGCCAGTTATTCTTTTTAAATTCAAAAGACTCAACATTCAACATGAATCTTGAAGATAAAATCCTAAAATCCAGGAATAACTATGATAGTTTTGGACAGGATCAACTTAGAGTTCTACACATGAAAAAGTGAATTGGAATTCGCAGTAATTAAATATTATTGAACTCCTACCTTCAATGTGGAGGTTGACAGAGAAATAACACTGCAATTTATTTTAAAATAAACTGGATGAAGAACTGACATGTTGTCAGTGTCAAAGATTACTGAAATCATAAATTGAGACAGTAAAATGCTCGGATATTTTCGTTCAAGCTGTCATAAACAGGAGATTCCTCAGTGGCGGTTGCTCAATGGGGTCGTGGGGTCGTCCCTAAAAATGTACTGCTCCACATGACTTAGGGATATTGACTTAAATTCCAAAAAAATATAGTTAAAATAAGATTTTTGTGGTGAAAATTCATATTAATTTATTTTAGCCTGTAGGTCTGCAGCGTGTATACAGGGTGGTTAAGAAAAATCGAGTAAAATAACGAAATTTTATTTCCAGAGAATTCAAGCATTTTAAGACTATCAATACAATGTATGGCCTCCACGGGCATCAATAACAGCTTGACATCTTCTTTGCATACTACACACGAGGTTGTTGAACATTTCTTGAGGAATTTGGTTCCATAAACGGGGCAGAAGCTCTCTCAGATCATTCAAGGATTCTGGTGTAGGTTGATGATTATCTAATCTTCTTTGGAACATATCCCATGCATGTCCTATGCAATTCAAATCTGGTGAGTGCGGAGGTATTGGTAAATGTGGAATACCAAGCTCCTCGCGCGCATTCTCAACTATGGCTGCACGGTGCGGTCTAGCGTTATAGTCTAGAAATTGAAGTTTCACCAATAGCAGCGTGAAAATTTGGCTTCCTATAGTGTAAAGCGGTCATATTCCAAAGACAAATGTGTAGATCTGTGCGCCCGTTGAAACATATCCCGGCCCATACCATAACACTACCACCTCGGAATGGATGGACTTCTTGGACATAGCGACGATTACGGGGTATGCGTGGGATTATCCATACCCTTATTCTTCGAGAATCTGAAAATCGTCCATATCTGGATTCATCAGTGAAAATAACACTACGCCATTGATCGTTCCAATTGATATGTTGCCTTGCCCATTCCAGTCTTTGACGCTTATGGTCACGTGTTAATGGAACTCCTCTTAATGGACGTCTAGAACCTAGATTCACCTCTCTCAAGCGTCGTCTGATGGTTTCGATGGAAACTTGGACCCCATTTGCATTTTGAAGAGTATTCCGTAGCATTCTACACGTAGATGTAAGGTTTCTTCTCGCCGAAACGGTGATGAAACGATCATGAGCAGGTGTTGTTTTTCGTCGCCAACCAAGCCTTGGTCTTTCCAACACGGAACCTGTCTCCCTGAACCTATTGCAAAGTCGAGATATCACACTTTGGCTGACTTGGAGCCTTTCCGCTACAACAACCTGAGTTAGGCCACCCTGTAGCATTCCGATAGCCCTATCAGCCAGCACAGGCCACAGGTCTGTGGTTCGAGTTTAGGTGCAATGTGTGATTGAGTTGATTACTTCTGTTCACTGGGTCGATGAACGTCTTTATTATTTTGTCGGTTAGAGGTTTCATACTCGGCCTTGTTCGTGTTTTCTTTGTGTGATAGAATTCATAATTGTTTCAGTCGGCAACTTTCTCGAACTAAATTTTGATAGGCAGGATAAGCTGCAATTAGCCGATACATTGATAATCAAGGAATTGAGCTGGCAATTGCCAGATATGAAGTTATCACAAACTTGTGAACGAGAAGCCAAAAATAGATCTTTTCGCGATGTTTTTCAACAGACATTTACAAAAAGAATAACCGGATATGTGGCAGTGAAATGAAAATTCGTTATATTGTTTTCCTGTTTTGTTATTTCATAAACTTGACTCTAGAACCCAACTGGGCAAGAAAAGGAATCTGTGACTTACACCATTTCCAGAAAAAATGAGGAAACATGAATCGTCTTGTGACCACATCGATTCTGGCACTGTCTTTGCCTTAGTTGGTAAGATGAATATTATGTCACAGTCAGAGCTGTCAAAGATATTTTGAAAAAGTATGTAAATACTAGATAATGTACTTTTTGGTAGAATATCCGAAGTTACTTCGGGTATCTAGATTCTCTTCGAAAAACCTGGAAAACCACTAACGTGAAGTCAGCAGCTTTCAAGCGCTTGTTCACATTGCGAAATAGCGACTTGGAAATTTCAGTGAAATTTTTATGAAACATGAAAATTTTGAAAGAAAAATTTTTTTTTCAAATTTTTCCATGGATATTTCTTCTTATTGACACTGTTCATCTTCCAACCAAAGTTCATTTCGACCCGATGAATATTTTTCGAGAAATTGAAAAATCAAAATTTATTCAGGATTAAAACCTGACCTGAAAATTTCAAAACTCTAGGTCCTTCCTTTCGAAAGTTAGAGCACATACGTTCGGACGGACGGACAGAATTGAATTTGGCCACAGATTCTTCTTCGGGGATTTCAACCCAATCGTTTAGGACCAATTACGGCTCAAAATTCGAAAATTCGTGTCGAAATGATAAATCACTGTTCCCTAGAACAAGCGCGTAAAAAAGGTACTTAGATACATATCTTAAAGATCCTTTTCAAAACAGATAAGATAATTTTCAAGTTCCCTTATATACAAGGTTTCTTAACGTTTTAGAAGTGATGTATTTCTTGTTTTCTTGACCTAATCAGTTTATGGAATAGGAGAATTTGTATGTCCAAATTTCAGTGACGCCAGAATTCGTGATGGGAATTTTACGTAAGATTGCCTAAAAACAACCTCCTTAAAATACAACAACCCCAAACAATGAATGAACTATAGAGGAATAGATTGTACTCGAATGCTTCTTATAAAAAGTGTCTGTTTTGGACTCCGGTTCGATATAATTCTGGGAACATAATTTTTTTTACTATTTCAAATCATTGGATCTATCTAATCTATTTTCATCCTTAATCGACTGTTTGGGCAGAAGTTACACCTCTTTTGTTTCAGTCCCGTTTCAACTTCAATTACACAGTGCGTAGATTTGTGAAGTTTAGCACGCATATTATCTGATAATGCAGTATTTTGATAGAGAAATATAACAATAATATAAAGGAATTTTTTCACATTTAGGTGGAGCATTCTACTCTTGTTAGTATATGATCGGACACTGAGTGCAAATTGTATAAACCGCAGTGTAATTCGAGTTAGAACAGAACGCTTATCCCTCGAAAAAGACTAGAACATAGAACCTGTAGTCTGTCCTTATGGTCAATTTTGTGTGAAAAAATGTTTCACGGTAGAAATATACAGGGTGTTTCACCATAAACCGGTCAAATATATATAGCTGTATAGATGACATTGGGAAAGTCATTTTTGCCTTACGACATACCTCGTTTTCAAAGCATAAGCGAGATACAGGGTGTTTAATGTCAATTTTGAGCAATATTCTGATAACTTTGGGAGTCATGCGTGACCTTTGAAATAACAGTTGTTCCATCTTAATATTTTTTGGTAGTCAATCCAATTGTGGTATAGAATTCTGGAAAAATATTTCAAAATGGTAGAAAACCTACAAAGTTGGACTTGTTTTCGATTGCCAAATTGGATAGCATTATTTCAATGTACTAAACTAAGATTTTCCGTGCAAAAGTTTTTCCAAAATTCAAATTCTACTTTTTTAACATGTCTACAGTAAAAACAAAATTTCACCCAAAATGTTTGAGATCTTTCGAGGTTGAACCTTCGTTCTTAATACTGATGTAAAAACAGAATGAAAAAATTTCTATTGGTTTTCACTTTATAGCATTCCAAAGATTCCGGTCGGAGTACTCAAATCATTTTTATTTAAGAAACTGGTTGCCCTACGAAGCCGCAAATTGTGCTAATGGGCCCCCAGAATGACCTGGATAGAAATATGAATTTATCAAAAACAAACATTCTTTCAAAAAAACTGTGATGGGAATCGAACTCGCTCCAATTACGGACAATAGGGTCGCGTTCCAACTCGAGTATGAATTAGATTTATTCTAATCATAATAATATCCGTTATCAAGCAACGGTAGTTCATCGAATTTGACCCTATTTTCCGAATGCGCAGAGAGTTCGATTCCCACCAAAATTTTCTGGTAAATATTTTTTTTCTTGATGAACTCATATTTCTATCCTGGTAATTCTGGAGGCCTATTAGCATAATTTTGGCATCCGTAAGGCAACCAGTTTCTTAAATAAAAATTATTTATGTACTCCGAGCGGAATCTTTGGAAAAATGAAAACCAATTCTGTTTTCACATCAGAGTTCAGAATAAAAGTTAGTTCAACCTCGAAAGATTCCAACAATTTTGGGTAATTTTTTTTAACTGTAGACGTGTAAAAAAAGATGAGTTGCCAATTTTGCAAGCGAAAACAAACAATTCCAATTTGTAGGTTTTCCGCCATTTTGAAATATTTTTCCAGAATTTTACACCACAACTGAATTGACTACCAAAAAATACTAACATGTGACCAAAAACCGTTATTTCAAAGGTCACGCGTAAGTCACCACAGTCATCAGAATATTGCTCAGAGTTGACACTAATTACCCTGTATCTCGCTTATGCTTCGAAAACAGGGTTCATGTCATGAGGCAAAAATGACTTCCCCAATGTCAAGTATACGCCCATATATGTTTTACCAGTTCATGGTGAAACACACTGTATCTATATTCAGAATTATAACAGATGACATTTCAAAAATTTAATGATTAAAAATTTTTGTGTTCACATTTTATTTGTTGTGTATATTGTGTTGTTAATCACAATATATGAGAATTGATTCAAAATGTTGCTTAGAATTAATTATCGATTAAAGGATATTCTGGAAGGATTCTGCATTTTTTTTATGTGTTCAAGTTTTCGCCCCTGAAAAAAATTTTATTTATGAAAAACCTCCTAGTGGATTGAAGGATTCAAACTTTTCTAGAAAAAATGTTGCCTAATGAATAATATAGGAGTAACGCGAACCATCAACGAAGTTATTTGTATCGTTTCAAAGTTTATGTCTGACTCTTTCATCGGACAATAACGAAAAAATTTACAGAATTTCGTTTTCAAGACTTCAGTCATTAATTGACAATTTCAAAACTTTTTTTTCAGCAACTCAAATTCACTTGATATGGAAATTTTCAATTCCACTTCTATTTATCATTCGATTTCCAATGGTCGAACATACATATGGATCGAAATTATTCTGAAAATTTTCTCATTATTGTCTGCTGAAAAAGTCAAATATAGAATTCAAAACGTTCGATTTCACTTCGTTTATCGTTTGTATTATTACAAAATTTTTCATTAGGCAAAATTCTTCCTAAACTGCCGTTGTTAAATAGTTTGAATTCCGCAACTCACAATTTTATTGAATTTTAACAGGTTTTATTTTGAGATATTGAGAGTGAAAGAAAACATCAGAACAAATTAATAAAAATTTCACTGTACAATTTTAACCGGGGGTACATTGTTCTTGATTTATTTAGCGTTTAATCTCGATACGTTAGTATAAAGGCCCGTGTGAAATATTTTCGGCCAATTCTTGTAACAATGAAATGACGCAATGATTCTAGATCTTTTTTTTTAATATTTGATGTCAGTGGAGATATTCACAGCGGACATGCTGTTGGTTAACAAGTGTCGTGCAATCATCTGATATTTCTCGGGATATACTCACTCGTCATTTACAGCAGCATCAGCCTTCCTCTGTTGCTCCACGAGTCTGTAATAAATCTTCTCTTTCCATTGGTCGTCGCTGGGAAAAATCATGTCGAATGGTTCGGCTGCTCCCATCAGTGCGTCTTGTGTTATCATTTTCCGGAAAAGTTCAGGCAGAACAGCGAACACATTACCTTCCCCCAGAGCACTGAGTCTCACCCACAACCGATCAGTCGAAGAATCGTCCGGTGCTAGTGCGTCCCCCATCCTTGTACGCTGTTCGGGCTGCGTAGAACATCGTGTTATGAGACAAGTTATTATAGAAAAATGTGTCGTAGTTTTAGGACCTAACATAAGTTTTTATGAGGTGTGATGAATGGATTTAAGAAGCTGATGATCTTGATTTGAAAAATGAGAAAACATCATGGCAATTTGACATTTCGATGATAAATGGGGTGGGATTGTGGATGATTAAGTTTCATTCCCATTCCCATTATTCAATGGGTTTTTCGTTAACATAGGGAGCAGGATGACATTTGCAATCAAAGATAATAATAATAAATCTTTATTTTGCCCAACAGGAAAATTCCAATTATAGGGTTAAGTAGTAAAGGGTCTTTCAATAAGGACGGGTCGATTTTGACATGAAATAAAAAAGGCCGTGTGTGAGATTTTAACGATTTTTTTTTTTATTTGAAAGAGCTATATATGCCATTATGTGTGGAAAATCACATCGTTTAAATGTCCGCCGCGGCTTCTCACGGTGGCACGAATTCGAGTTGTCCAATGTTCAACAACTCTGCCGCATAGTTCGGGTTGAATTTCAGCGATAGCCTGAGCTATGTTGACTTTAAGGGCATCGGTCGATTGTGGCTTATTGGTATAGACCTGCGACTTAAGAAAACCCCACAAAAAAAAGTCTAAAGGTGATAAGTCGCAGGATCTCGGTGGCCAATTCACGTCACCTCTGCGAGAGATAACCATGCCCTCAAAGCGTTCATGCAGAAGATCCATGGTGGCATCCGCTGTATGGCTCGTAGCGCCATCCTGCTGGAACCACATGTCGTCTAAGTGTAGATCGTCCAATTTGGGCCAAAAGAAATCGGTGATCATCCTTCTGTACCGTTCGCCTGTGACGGTAATGGCCTCACCAACATCGTTTTCAAAAAAGTACGGACCAATAACACCGCCGGCCCAAAATCCGCACCATACGGTCACTTTTTGTGGATGCATAGCTACTTGGTGAACTTCGTGTGGGTTGTTGTCATCCCATATACGGCAATTCTGCTTGTTCACATAGCCATTCATCCAGAAATGCGCTTCGTCGGAAAAAATGATTTTTCTGCCAAAGTTGGGGTCCTCTGCCAAACACACTGTAGCCCAATCAGCGAACGAACGGCGTTGCCTATGGTCAGTAACTTTGAGCTCCTGAGTGAGTTGAATCTTGTACGGGTGCAGCCCTAAGTCCTGACGCAAAATGCGCCACGTTGATGTTTGTGAAAGACCGAGTTCTTGTGAACGTCGATGAATTGACTGCCTCGGGTTCTCCTGCACACTATCACGGACAGCAGCGATGTTCTCGGCCGATCTGGCGGTCTTTGCACGTACGGGTGTTGGCAGATTGTTTATTGAACCGGTCGATTCGAATTTGGCCACCAAACGTTGGAGAGTCGACTTTGAAGGACCACATCGTCTGCCGTAAAATGGGCGCAATGCACGTAACGTTTGCACTAACGAACACTCATTTTGGTAATACATTTTTAACATTTGGACGTGTTGCTCAACCGTGTAACTTGCCATGGTGATTTGGCATTACTAACTGAATAAAAAAATATAGGTTAGAAAGACGACGTTAAAACAACATGGCCGCCACAGGCTGCCAACATCGACCCGTCCCTATTGAAAGACCCTTTACATACTTATAACGTGTTACAGTTCCGCCAATCACATTATAAAAACAAGTATAAGAATAAAAGGAAAATATGCAATCTACATTCAGCAAACATTTGAAACCGAAAAATAAGAAAACTCAAAAGTATGCGTCGAATTCCATTGACATCTGATTTACAGTTTCAGAGAAAACAATTTGGGAAATGTTTGTATTATTTTTTTAATTTCCACCTATATGAACATCACAGAGTTCTGCACAAAGTGGCGCGTCAGTGTTCTATATCTTGAAGCGAGGTTTGAATCTGATCGCACTCCTCGAGATATCCAAACAATACCCTCAAATTTCCAAATACGTAGAAGAGTTAACATGTTTTTCCCATTGTCTTCGAAAACAAATATCGTATCAAACTGAATTCTTGAGCATCGTTGTTTATCACGAACACCATGAACTAACGCAGATGTCATCGAAACTTGATGAATCGTTTCCGAAAAAAAAATTTTTATTTCTCACCGCTTCATCCCCCTATATTCCACAGGGTTGTGTGTATATATACCACAACTTATTGTGAATGTTTGATTTGATCGAGTCCGGAACTCTTGAGAAATGGAGAGAAAATCCCAAAATTTCAAATGGCCATGAAATAAGACATGTCTTTTCCCAATATTTCCGAATAAAATACCATATCGAACTGGAGGGGCCATTGTTGTTAAATATTAATAATAATAATAATAATAATAATAATAACTTTTTATTTCACCCAACAGAAAAATCCCAACCACAGGGATAATTAATACATACTTACACATGTTACAGTTCTGCTAATCACATTATAAAAAAACAAGTATAAGAATAAAAGAAAAATATGCAATCTACATTCAGAAAATATTTGAAACCGAAAAAATAAGGCAACAGAATGTTCAACTCTCAACTCCACACAAACTCAAATCCTCAACCTAACTGAACATATTCACCTCTAGTCATGTCAGCACTTCGACATGTACAAAGACTGGGCACCTCTGGAACATATTTGTACGAGCAGTAGGCAAATGAAACACAGTTGAAGATCTCGTCACCAATCTTGGAACTCTAAACGTCATTTTGGATAGTAAATGTGGGCAGTCTATTCTGTAATTTAAGAGTCTCTGAGCAAATCTGGCAAACTGTTCCTCGCAAGCAAGGACAATATTCTCATCTCATTCATGACGATTGATAAATCTGTTCCCCGCTCAGGAAACCTACCAGTACGCCTGAATGTTATATACTTAAAAAACTTCCTATGTATGCGCTCCAGTGGTACAAGATGGCAGTTGTAGATGGGAAACCAGATCAAGTTAGTATACTCCAGCTTTCTGATCACGTATGTGAAGTACAATCTCCTGAGAACCGATAGATCTTCAAATTCCGCGTCGGATCTGAGTACAAATCCTAATGTTCTGCTAGCTTTAGCACATATCTTTTCAATGTGCGGAATGAAACTGAATGTGGAGTCAAACAATACTCCAAGATCATGAATTTGATCCCTGACGTCTATGAACTTGTCAGCTATATGGTGGTTGAAAGCAAGCGGTTGTGGTTTCCTCGTGAATGTGACCTTAAAACACTTCTCCAAGTTCAGTATCAACTCGTTACGGAAACACTACTCGTGAGTATATTCTAAGCTTTTTTGAAGCAGTAATGAATCTACACCATTGAGTATTCTCACGTAGATATTGAAGTCATCAGCAAACGCCAACATTGGATGTTGAAGTATCAGGAATGTACATGGGTTAATACTTCATCGATATTTCCAATTCTAGTAACCAAAAATTCTAGAAAAGCAGTGTAGTGTGGTCGGGAGCCAGAGCTGTATCTAGTGGCGAAAGAGGCATTCGCCACGAGCGCAAAATTAAGAACTTCGTCTTGAAAATGATGAATTTTTTCACTTCAAGCTTATAACATTTCAGACAGGTGATGTGCTTTACGAAACTGTTTCATGTGGAGTGACAAGTATTTACATAATCATTTCTACACTTGTCGGTCCGTCGGTCGCATTACGATTCTTTATTCACCATTTTGGATCCGCTCACAGTCCAAAATTATGAATATGTTTACGACCGGGGCCGAGGGGCTGGTGAACTGACCCTTGTCTGAATACTTCTCTATTTCCTCGCATTTGGGATAAAATTGTAAGTTTTGTGGTTCTTCGATGCAACGGAAAGTATATCACAGTTTATATGGACGCATGGACGGTTATCGTCCAAGCGGGCCTGAAAATCATTCGTGCTGGAAAAAAGTTCTCGATTTTCAATCAAGTACCTTTATTTAACTCATTGAATAAATCCCCGAGCAACTGAAGTAGCAATTTTTTGTGCTACTAGTCATATAATATCCGTGAGACGCTCATCGAGGGCAATTTCAAATCATTAAGACTCAATTCTGTTATTCTAGAATTTCTGCTGATAGTGGTCTAAAATGACTTTTTTGAACTTACTGGTCAGTTTTTCTTGGTAAAATTAAATTCCGTCCGGCTAGTCCACCGCCCGTAAACTTTTCAAAGATACAACTTAAAGACTTAAAATTTATGAGGTAGGTTTGGGGTGAGCATATGTCGTCTGAGCATATTAATGTGTAGAATCCGTGTTATGGTCTCGTTGAAATGTTTTTTGACACCAGTTTTTCTAATTCAACACGACTGTTAGTTTATTTATTGTGGGGAATTATTGTGAATGAAGAGCTTTCTCGATACATAATCAATTCTTTTAATCATGAAACTCATGCAGTTATTGAAAAAAAAAATTCCTCAAGGGCTCAGTTTAACAATTTACCACAGGCGTTACGAGCCTTGATTCGGCTCTGTCAGGAACTTTTGATCGCTTGTTCAGATCCGTTGCTGAAACGACCACCTATTCACGTATTGACCTTGCCAATCGCAATTTTACTTCTTGATAGAAAGATAAAGCGATTTTCTGTTCATAAGGTCCCACCGAAAATCTGCATGAACCTTCAAGCTCTAATTCGCAATCAAATTATAGATTTTAATTCTATCCGACCTCTACTTTTGGAATCATTATTGAGTATTTCCGCTTGAAACCATGACACCGGGAAAAGAAGCCGGAAATTTTCCAAATTTTTTTTTCTAATTTCTCCATATACAGTGTGTCCACGGATTGGGAGCCAGTAAGGTGTAAATGACGAAAAATTTTCGAGTTAGACTCTGATATTCTGGAAATCGCTCCTGCTTGGTCTCAAACTAAGATGTTGAGCCAAATAAATTAATATACAGGGTGGTTTAGAACTGATTTAATGAAAATTGTTAAGAATAAAGTGTCTTTGTTTTGAAAGATATCGAGAAATTTCATTGAGAAAAGTTGTTTAGAATCAAAAGACACGGCTAAATCTCGATTCTCAGATAAATCGATCAACTTTGATTTTGTAAATTTTCAGATAAATCAGCCTACCTTGACTTATAAGTTCATGAATATTTTGTCATACGATACGTGAGATATTTTGTCATGATTTAAATTTTGACACTATTTTTTTAACAGGGTTACGTGATACCGTAATATTTAGCCAGCGTTAATGGAATTGTCCTATTACTCCCTGATACGTAATGTCTGCACCTAAACTGTAGCACTCCACAATAAACACTCTTTGTTTTATGCTCAACATATTTTTAACTGGAAAATTTTCGTTTATGACGAATAAAATTTACGTTTCAAGTCACGTCTGGCATTTGTAACCATGGATATTATCAAATATTTTCATAACCTACTTACAAAATCAAGGTTGATCGATTTATCTGAATTTCGAGATTTAGCCGTGTCTTTTCATTCTAAACAACTTTTCTCAATAAACTTTCTCGATATCTTTTAAAACAGAGGCACTTTATTCTTAACAATTTTCATTGAATCGGTTCTAAACCACCCTGTATATTAATTGATTTGGCTCATTTTTTCAACATCTTAATTTGAGACCAAGCAGGAGCGATTCCCAAAATATCAGAGTCTAACTCGAAAATTTTTCGTCATTTACACCTTACCGGCACCCAATCCGTGGACACACTGTATAAATGTCCGTGCAAACTGAAATTCGAAATACTGTTGTGAAATAATTCCCCCAAGGTTAGAACCGAACTTTATTGCAGGCTGATGAATAGTTTTCGAAAAAACAATTTTTTTCAACAGAAATCTGGTAAACTCTCTAAACACGATCTCTTTCTAATTTTCTACCGGAACAATCCTCAGGAACAGCCAAGCTCAGTCTCAATAGTGTCAGTTCTTCTAGAGATATCAAGAAAATAATCTCAAAATTTCAAATAGCCTTGAAATTTTACATATTTTCTTCCAACATCTCTGAACATAAATAGTGGATGGAACTGAAAATTGGAGTACTATTGTTGAATGTGGACTTCAAGACGCAACTGTGAGAAATTTCTGTGAAATCTTTTGAATAGATAGGTTTAAACCTGATCGCATCGGTAGTTCTTGATAGACCTATTCTCAGAACTTCAGACTGGCTTTATAAAAGTTAATGGAATAAACGTTAAATAATTATTTCATAAACAACGAATGCATTCGATCGGGTTGCTATTTTTCGAGAAATAGAATAAGTGCTACCAACATCCTATTGTTCAGTTCAAATCCATTCATTCGATATAAGAAATATGCATACAATTCTAGAAAAGCACTCACTTGAAATCAGAAGCTTCTACGCGCTTGTCCAAATTCGTTTATCTGAATTTTTTATAAAGTGATAAATGGGTTTTTCAGGTCAGAACGATATTAATCAGCATCAAATTAATAAGCCACATTTGAAAAATGGGGAAACACTGGGGGAATTTGATATATTGATACCGAATGAGATAGACATTGCTTCCCTCGCTATAGAATAGGTTTGATTGAACGAATTTGCATTCAATTAATCATCAGAAAATCAGAACCAATTGGAAAAAGTACAAGGGATAATTTATTATTCATTTTCTTTCATGACAGAATGTTCTCGAGAATTACTTCTATCCATACAAGAATATTTTGAATTTTTATCATTTTAGGTTTTTTCTGGGTATTCACTCCCAATATCTGAAACGGAACTATTAGAAATTAAATAACAATTGTTTTTTGATAAAAGAGTCAGATTTGTACTCTGAAACGTCACTGTTTGCTTTGTTTATCGTTTGTATATTGTTCCTGTCATAGAACAAGTATAGTCTATATTTACTTTATGGTTCCTGTATTGTTCATTCGGTAATCTGTTTTCCAAGAAATAGTTTGATTCTGCGATCCGCAAGGATGTTTTTCATGAAACAGTTATTTTTATTTAATTTTAATAATTCTGTTTCAGATATTAGGAGTGAGAAAAAACCTTATAATGATGCGAAATCCTCCCAAAATAAGCTTTAATCGATACCTAATATTTTGAATATTCCGATATTGAGATTTCTGTTCAACTTCGAGGCCAAAATCAATCAAAATGGTTGGTAGCTCATCAAAAATTTAGGAATTAACATAAAACCAAAGAAGTAGATGGTGATGATAGGTTATTTTCTTGGATTTTCAATATCTAAGGAAATGTGATTCATAGGTTATGGGAATGAATTAATATCCGTTTATTGAGAAAGAACATATATATTTCTGCTGTACTAAAATTTATCGAATTAAGCAATCAGTAATCCAATCAGAAAAGACTAAATCACGACTTGTTAAACACAACTAATTGGCCAAATCATTTTCAAACTTTGCCTGGACTCCTAAGTGCCGTTTAAATGTGGGAACAATCATTCTTAAAGCAGTTTACTGACTATGACCAATATATTATACAGGGTGGTCCAAGTAGTGACGTCAATACATTTCTTTGGATTCCTTTCACCTAGGGCACTGTATAAAGATTTATACAATGCCTGGGGGTATCCAGAAATACCCCATGTATGTTACGCGATTTTTTGTGGTTTTCGAGTTATAATTTTCTTTGCGTTTTTTCAATTCATTACGCTAGCGAGGTTTCAAGAATTCATATCTTTTTATGAAGTAGGTATTTTACAAATTTTTTTCTGTAACATGATAATGTTATAATGAATAATTGTGGCTCGTATTATTTCATAAGATAGATTTGGTGTGTAGGGCCGATCGAATGGCCTGCGCGTCCGCCAGACCTGAACCCCATCGATTTTTTTATTTGGGTATCTTACAAAGAGCTGGTGTGAGCGACGAAAAGAAACAAAAAAGCAGAATGGAGACAAAACTCTTAAAAAAATGAAACAAAAAACATTGACATTATGTGTTCAAAATGGAGGAAGGGATTTTGAAGATTTATTGTAGTAAATGGCAATATTTCAGTAATTTGTGCTTTTATTTCTCATCCAAAAGCAAGTGATTTCACTACTACCAATTTTGAAACACGCTCACATTCTCAATCAGTGGTGAGACCAAAATTATTGTAAAAATTACCCGAGCTACAGTTTTTTTCAGGAATTTCAATTGTAATTACTTTAGGAACACATTCTCGAGTTAAATTCACCAAAAAATTATAAAAAGTTGAAAAATAACTCTACTCCTGTTTAAATGATTTTTAGCCTTCGAAGGCCGAATACAGCAAAAAAGGCACATAAAGTACTATTTTTTTCTTATGAGTTTAAGAGTTCAGGACCGTGCAAAGGTTTTGAACGCAGCTTAAACTATTAAAACTCCTTTGTGTATTTTTTAATTGATGTTGAATGTTTGAGTGAATCCTACTGAAAACTGATGTTCTAAATTACGAGTCTTTTTTGGGTAACTTTGAGTGATTTCAGGAAGCTGAGTTACTTTTGTTACTAAAACAACATTCAGGGAGATCCTATCGGTTCTATCGAACTCAAAGTACGTTTAATTCAATTAATATTTGAATTAATAATTTGAAAATAAAAATCAATTCATCATCATTTAGCTGATTGAGATAAAATAGATGGATATATTTGCGATCCATCAAAATGATATGACACCCTACGAGACTTTCAAGACTCACGAGACTCTCGTACGAGACTCGAGACGAGACTTACAAAAGTCTCGAAAACGAGACTCTCGTGGGAATCACTACTCTATTCTTCATGAGTTTCTCTCGTTGTGCTGTGGTACTGAAAAAGGTTCGTACCATCTTAAAGTTAACCCGTAGCACACAAAAATCAACTGACTTATAGAAAAAAGCCGGTTTTCCACTCTGTGCTCTCGAGGTAATGGAAAACTATGATGTTGAATGATTCTTGAGCAGTTAGCAGTTCAAAATCTTAAATTGAAATTGCATATATTGCCGAGTTTTCTGAAAATAAAAATACTCCAAAACATTATAGCATATTTTTTCATGATGAGCCATCATACCTATTTGGAAGCATATAATTCGTTATTCAGGATCATGCACCATCTCAAGAATTGTTCTCTCAATAATATCACCCGCAATATAGCCGCGCCAAAAAAAGGAACTTTCATTACGTCTGATGGTCTCAGACTATCACGATTTCGGCAATAGATTAGTGTCTGATAAAGGTTAGAATTCTTCCAAATTTATATTTATTTATATTTGGTTCGAGTACCTAAAGGCTCTTGACGCACTAGATGTTCACTTCGAGTTTCCAAATACGATGTAACATATTCGATGGAGTCAACCTCAAATGATATAGTGACTGTGACCAAGTTAGTGATTTGTTGAATGCTTGGTATAAGTATCGAATTTCCGGAAAGTAAAAAGAAAACTTTCATTATCTGTCTGTGAAGCTTCAATCCAAACGAAGGAATTGAAGAAATCAATCCCATGATCAGATAAAATAACATACCTGATTGTTAACACTGCGAAAAAATGTTACCAAGAGAGGTAACTAGATATGAAGTACAACCCTTCGAGACATCAGTGGCACTAGAACTGGATGGTCGTGAGGTGATGGTATTTGTTTTAAACTTCGACACCTGTTCCCGCCTCCACCAGAGACACGCACGCCCTTACCAGAATATTACAACCTGGCAAAAAATAAGGAGGGAGAACACATACTTCTAGATCACATGTAGAGGACCGGAATAAGGAATGATGTAGCTTCAATTTCATAGAAATGTTTGTGGTTCATTAAAATCTCTAAAAATTAACCATAGTGAATGAATTGTTTATGAACATTATCGAAATCTTCCATACCTTTCACTGAATCTATTGAAGGTCAATCAATAGAGCAAGGTTACCCCAAATTTACACTAGATTTGATTGAAATAGAAAGCGCAGTTTTCAGTATTCAATAATTTCTATCGAATACACATTCTAAAAAAGCACTGACGTGTAATTCTGAGCTCTTACGCGCTTATTCAAGTTCAGTATCGAAGCGGTTACCTATTCACGTATTGACCCCGCCATGCAAACGCAGCTTTATTTCCTGATGGAAGTTTATCATTTTTCAATTCGATTCGATCTGTTGTTTTCGAAAGCTTGGAGAAATGAAATTCTGAATGGGAGTATCTACGGAATCATAGGGAGGATTTTACCCATACACGAATTCAACCCTATTCGTTATTAGTCCCAACATTGGGAACCGTCCGTCGGCCGGAATATCTAACACCCGTCCCCAGACTGCCAGAATAAAGTAATTATAGATATATGGGTTTATATACATACTAGCTGCTCGGCCCGGCTTCGCACGGGTGGTTCAACTGTAGAAAAACACTAAGACAAAATATATTATGTAGTAAAAAAACACCCAAATGTCTTAATTATACTTTATTGCAATGCCCTACAATGTACAATATTTTTGGTTTTTCCTTCTTGACAGAAAACAAATAGATCATATGGATTACCAACTCACGAGCAGGCGACATACAACTGCCTATGTGAAAAACAGGGCAATTCAAGGTTTATTCCACAAACTTGTAACGATTGACCTTGTGATTTATTCATTGTCATTCCAAATGCAAGTCGCACTGGAAACTGGACAAGCTTAAATTCAATAGAAAAATCAGATGGCATTAGTGGAATCCTTGGAATAAGGACATCCTCACCTTTGAACTTTCCTGTGATAATAGTACCTTCTATCAAGTTTGTAAAAACTCTTTCAACAGAAAGTCTAGTTCCGTTACACAATTTTGGCTGATTAAGGTTGCGTAGCATGATAATTACTGAGACAACTTTCAGCTGCAAATTATGTGGAGGTAATCCTGGCAAATCCAACGAATTCAAGAATTCGGTCGGATAATTGACGACTTCATTTGGATCGATAATGGAATCGATAGACTTATGAGAATGTATTGGTCCATCAATTTTATTTTGATTTGTTGAATTCAATTCATCAATATCCTTATTTTTTGGCGCTACAATGGCTTTTTCGCTTAGCCAAGCATGGTTTCTATATTTCATTTGAATATCTGGGAAGACTTTTGAGATCAATTCGTCCTTTGACGTTGTGAACTGACAAAAGTTTGGTGAAAAAGAAATGAGACCATTAGAATTGTCAACAGGAATTTTGCCATGCCAATATCCAATAATGTTTTTGAAAACAATTCCACCGATATGTTACTTTGTAAAGCCACTCTCATATTGATTGTTAAGTTGAGATTCTTAAGGGCCAATTGCACCGTTTTCGTCTTAAGCTACAGTTAGTTAAGCAACGATAAACTTATTAAACTCTGCTTTAAATATTCGGCTTGCACCGAGGCTGAATGTAACTAGATTAAAATTAATCTACAAATCTGGTTACTTTCTCATGAATTGGTACTTGTGACTAGCTTCATGTTGTTTATTTTAACCCTAATTGAAGAAATATTTTAATTCAAAAGATGAAACTCATTATTATGGGTTACTACTACCATATTTCCATAAGTTATGAAAAATCAAGATGCATCTATTGAAAAACCCAACGAAAAAATATATATGACAGACTTTATAGCTCCATAAAAATATTGCATGTAATGTTCCTGACTTGTTCATTATCATTAAGACTATAGGGATCTCTTACCACAGACCTGTGCTCTTACCTCTGCATCAGGCTTTAAACCTTATTCAAATTTATAGTCATATACTCAAAGTAAACTCATATTTTGTAATATCTCAAGATTTAAGTTTCTGCATGGAATTACAATCCTGGCGTTTGTAAGATGAATATGTGAATAGTATTGATTTATCCGAAACAACTTTCCGATAAGGAACGGCTCACCTAAGAGTAGACTTTCTATTAAATTATTATAAGTATATTATGAATTGAGTTAATTTTTGGTCGAAGATAATGAAAACTCTGATGTGGATCCGCAGACTAAAAAGTATTCTATATAAATATTGAAGTATCATGGATGGATTGACAAAGGTGTACGTTTGAAGATTGTCTAACACGAGGATGCAATTTCTTTCACATTAATTCGTTTGTAGTTATATTTTGAGTCCAATTAATATATAATAGAGGATAATGATAGCACAGAGACAGCACCTGCACAATAATGAAGTAGTACATGATAGCTTTCCACGTAATATATCACTGAATGAAATAGTACTGAAGAATCTTCATGAAACTATGTTTTCTCATTCCAAATATGTCTTCGATTTCATTCTGCTATTCGCTCTTGGAAATAAATGAGCATATCATTGTAACTTTTTCATTTCAAATAGTTGAAGGCTTATAGAAATATCATTAAGTTTACGAACTCAATGGAAATACTGGTGTTAAGTCTTCATCCTTAAAAACATACGAATCAATGCCTACTGATGCCAGTTTCTCCCTATATCATTTTTCATAAATATCATCTGAAAATCAACCACTTTTAATCAAAATTTGATTATCAACTCGTAGGAGTTCTCCATCAATGTCCAATGTAAACAATAAAAAACGTAAACAAACTGGAGGTTACGTCCAGAAAAATGTCAAACTTGTACGAAATCGCTCGAAAGTAGGGTTAGATTCCAAAGCTTCCCATTAATCCTTCTTTTAAACCCCCAAATTCGTAGGCTTAAATATAACAGTCTGTTAAGGCCATTTAACGAGGATTAAGTGACGGTGCAAGATAATTTTGTACCAAAACCTTGCTTATGGACCTAATCTATGGTTTTGTAATACGGTGCAATTGGCCCTAAAATATTTCCATAAATTCGATGTTTTCAAGCAAGCATTTATCTCATCAGCAGGCGTTGATCCAGGATGACTTACAATGTTTGTCGAAAATCTCCTGCCAGTAGAATCGTCGCACCACCAAAGAGGTTCTGATTGTTGCGCAAATCTCTTAGAGTTCTTTCTAGTGCCTCCAACGACCGTTTGTGGGCCATTGTGCATTCATCCCAAATTATTATTTTGGAATTTTGAAGTACTTTCACTATTGCTGCTGTTTTGTTTATATTACATGTAGGTTCCTCTACCGTATGCGACTTCAATAGCAGTTTGAACGCAGAGTGAGCGGTTCTTCCGCCTCCTAATAATGTAGCAGCTATTCCGGATGATGCAATTGCCAGTGCTATTTGATTTTGTGCCCGAATCGTATCTTAAAACAAAGGAATAAGGATTGTTTTACCAGTTCCTCCGGGCGCATCAAAGAAATAAATACCTCCATTGTCCTCATCAATTGATTTAATGATTCGGTACAGTTAAATACAACTGACGTGAAACAATAATTGAGATGGTGTATCCACATGGACACTCAGAGTAGTAGGTATTGTTAGTTCGGATGCAAAGCGTGTTCAAAAAGTCCTTGTTGAAAGTATGTCATCTTGGCATCATAACATATTTATCGCTTGAAACTCTGGTTTGAAAAGTTATCAATTAGAAGATTTGAAATAGTTTTATTTTTCTGAAAACTCTCAAGCAATAAGTTTATTATTATTAATCATTATTCCATCCTTTCATTCCGAAAAACAGAAACCTTCTTCCCTCAAAACTGAGAAAGTTGAGGATAGAGCAAAATATCTCCCCATTCTCTGGCAACGAAAATAGCACCCCTTCCAGAAATAATCAGAGTATGTTTCATACAATCTTGGAGAGTGGACAAAGGGTGCATTATTTAGTAGTGAATGTTCACATTCACGTGGTGAAAATTTTTTTTCAGAAAATTGGGTCGAAGTTACGAGAATAAAAATAGGTTGAATTCAAATATGTCGTTCCATCCCCATTTTTCGCGGAATTATATAAATTTTTGAAAATTGTTTCATACATCCGAAAAGCAGCAGTCATCAGTAATGTTAAGTAAAAAAATATTTCGAATCAGTACCAATTTGAAGACATCATGTCCAAAAACTCGAGGAAAGGTAGCGATTTTTCACGAATTTCCAAAATGCCCATTGTCTCGAAAGTGGTGAAAATTTTACCTTCAAGTTTTTCGATATCCTGAGTGGCCATGACCTAGACTATTACTTGTACAAATATTGTTCAAGGTCTACCGGACACCCTGTTTATTGACTTGAAATTAAATACAGGGTGATTCCGAAGGAGACCGTCAAATTTTGGGATAAGTTTACACTAGTCAAGACAGTCTCGAAACAATATTTGGTTTATGGTTGGGTGTCTCTATTGAGAATATACAGGGTGGTTTGTCCGATTCGACCGATTTTACTTTTATTGATAACTTCGGTATGGCTTATCCGATTTTAGAGAAATTTTCAGCGAAGTACAATATTGATGAGGACATTCATTAATTTCAAAGTTTTTTTCGAAATAAGTGGTTGTTATTGTGATAATTCCAGGTTAATTGTACAGGTTGAAAAAACACCCTGTACATTGCATTTCCAAAACTACGCTATCTCTTTACGATTTTACTATAATACGTCATTATTTAAGAGTTCCTAGTTCCTGAGAAAATTCCATCAAAAAAAATTCGAAATGTCGAAATTTGGCTCCAATCGATTCTACTTTCATTGATAAGTTTGGTATGGCTCATTCAATTTTGATGAAATTTGCAGTATAAAACAATCTGAACGAGTACATTCAATAATCGCAAGAGTCTCTCAAAATACAGGGTTGTAATTGTGATAATTTTAGAATTTCAGATTAATTGTGCAGTTAAAAAAAAACCCCTGTACATTGCTTTTCCGAAAGTTTCCTATTCGTTTCAGATTCTACAATAATATGTCATCATTCAGAGTTTTTAATTTCTTTGGCACTCCTCCGATTATCCTAGAAAACATTTTTGAAGAAGAGCATGATCGAAATTTGGCTCACAAGCAGTGAGAGTATTCCGGACTAGGTAGGAAAGCTGTAATGTCCAAGGATGCAAAGCAGTTTATAAGTTCTAAAATATTTTTTTCAAATTCCAAATTCATATTTAATTGCTAATATTTTGTATGAAATCATTCTATTCAGAATATATTTAGAATTTGAAAGGAATATTTTAGAAGTGGCGAACAACTTTGCATCCTTGGAATATACAGCTTTCCTACCTAGTGCGGAATACTCTCACTGCTTGTGAGCCAAATTTCGATAATGCTCTCCTTCAAAAATGCTTTCTAGGAAAACCGGAAGTGTGCCAAAGAAATTAAAAACCTCTGGGTGATAACATATTATTGTACAATCTGCAACGAATAAGAAAGTTTTGAAAAAGCAATGTACAGGGTGTTTTTTTCTCAACTGCACAATTAATCTGAAACTCTGAAATTATCACAATGACAACACTGTATTTTAAGAGATTGTTACGATTATTCAATTTACTCATTCAGATTGTTCTACACTGCAAATTTCATCAAAATTGGATGAGCCATACCAAAGTTATCAATAAAAGTAGAATCGATTGGAGCGAAATTTCGACATTATCATTTTTTGAAAAAATTTTCTCGGAAAACTAGAAGTGTGCCAAAAAAATTAGAAACTCTCAAATAATGACTTATTATAGTACAATCGTAAACAGATAACGTAGTTTAGGAAACTCTATGTACAGGGTGTTTTTTCAACCTGCACAATTAATCTGGATTTATCACAATAACAACCGCTTATTTTGAAAAAAATTTGAAATCAATGAATGTGTTCAACACTATTGTACTACGCTGAAAATTTCATTGAAATCGAATAAGCCATACCAAAGTTATCAATAAAAGTAAAATCGGTCGAATCGGACAAATCACCCTGCATATTCTCAACAGAGACCCCCAACCCTAAACCAAACAGTGTTCCGACACCGTCTTGACTAGTGTAAACTTATCCCAAAATCTGACGGTCGCCTCCGGAATCACCCTGTATATTTGCAAATCCACTTTTGTCTCAAACGTTACCTCATAAAGGAGAATCAACTATGAATATAATAAGTAATAGGACAGCTCCGGTCCTGCTGAGAATGGTGAAGTTTCCCATTATAATATCACGAATCTACTCAATTCATACTCCTATAAGCCAAAGTTTAATACTCATCGGCACTTTCCTTCGGTTTATATTGCTCTATTTCCTTCGGTTCTTGGTTCTGTTGGTGTAAGGACACGTCATAGCACCATTATATGCGGATTTAGGTTCATATCACAAGTTGTTTTCGATATGAATTCATGCTTCTCTTGCGTAGTTCATGAAAGAAGAAAATATACCACGAGACTGTTCTCGTTTTTTTTTGACTCGCTAATACAAAATTTCGTGGGGATCATATTATTATGGAAGGATCTAACGGGCAATTTTGATATGAACCAAATAAAATTTCTATAAAAGAAGAAATGCGTATATATATATCGAGTCGATTATGAATTTTAGGGATATCTCAGTATCACTTCGTCACCCTCAAAGTTCTTCTAGAACTCATCTTTTGAAATACATACATACACTTAACTCCAGAATGGCCCAAAAAATGTACATGTACACTGCTCCAACTTAAATACAAAAATATGATCGGCAAAAAAGGCCAGAAAAAAAACCACAAATTGAAATTCTGCTCTAAAAAGAATCAAATGACAAAATGAATGAATAAATATTAATGAATATTAATGAACTTGTCTCTGGAATAAAAGGAATAAAAATGTGCCCTATATTGTGCAATTGTTGTTGATTGCAAATCCAAGTTCACTGTGTTGAAAATTTTTGCAGCACAGTAAGAGAAAGACCTTTCAAACCTGGTCTTTCGATGAGACGGAATCGTTAGCATATTAGCGCCACGAATATGGCGATCGTGGATGCCATATCATGGTAATAATCTGAGCCTCAAGTCGTGCACCGAGGGCAGTTTCATCAACTTGAACACTAAACATTCCAGGCAACTTAGTCCTATTGTCCATGCGCAGCCAATTCAATTCATTTATTTTACGAGAAACTCCTCTGTCAAATTTCCTCAGTCCATAAATGAATCTAACCATCCTATTTCTGAATACTCCGAATTGGTTTCCGTGAAATATGATACATGAACCATATACAACGTCATAGTAATTGAATCTCGACAGAATCAATGTTTCACATAACATTCTCTTGATCTCGACCGTCAAATATCTACGTGCATTTTAAATAAATATCAGCTTGAAAAAATTCCATCTTGTAATTTGCATTACGTGATCTGAAAAGTTCAAATCTCTGTCAGTTGTTAAACCTAGATCTCTAACACTGTCACATACCTTCAGCTTTACACCTTCAATACATATATTCAAGTTATCTATAACACTCATAATCTCTATTACCTGTAAAGACCATCATTTTACTTTTATCTGGGTTCAGGTTTAGGTTATGGTTTTGTGCAATACTTCGTATAATTTCCAAGTCCGAGTTTATTTGGTCGGAAGCCAGCAATATATCCTTAAGGAAAATCTTGAACAACAACTGCGCATCATCAGCAAATAATTCCACCATGCAAAATTCCAACCTCGCAAAAACATCGGATGTGTAGATGATGAACAATAAAGACCAAGGATAGATCCTTGTGGAACTCCAGATAAAATTTCCTTTCTACTCGATGATTTATCACCTACCCTCATACTCTGTGTATGGAAGGCCAAAAATGAAGAAATCAAGGTAAGAGGGAGAGAAACCAAAATATTTGAGTTTTGCACACATCAACTTATGATTGATGGTGTCAAAGGCCTTGCTGAATTCCAGCAGAACAAGCACATCAATGAATCCTTCATCAAGATCACGAAAAATAGCATCAGTCACCTATATATAGGGTCTTTCAATAAGGACGGGTCGATTTTGACATGAAATAAATCAAATGTCTGTAATTTTGGATGATTGAGCCGAAAATGGTCTCAATCGACTAGGTTGGACTCACTGATGACGAATCCGGTGTCAAAATCGATTCTGTCCGGCCGGCCGGCCGGCCGGTTGGCCGGCCGTAGACACGATAACTGTCGAACGAAGTGAGCTAGCAACTTGAAACTTTCAGGGTAGGTCGCGCATTGGAATGCCGCGGTTAAGTTCGTTAATGGGCCAAATCGATCAAATAGTTTCGGAGTTATAGGCATTTGAAGTTTTGAAGTTATTTATTTTTTATTTCAGAAACTACCTGAGCGATTGGATTCAAACTTGGCGGTTAGGTGATTGCCATGGTGATTTGGCATTACTAACTGAATAAAAAAATATAGGTTAGAAAGACGACGTTAAAACAACATGGCCGCCACAGGCTGCCAACATCGACCCGTCCCTATTGAAAGACCCTTTAGAAGACAAGCCGCCGTGCCACATCCTTTTCGAAAACCAGACTGATAGGATGGTAACAACTTTTCTGATTCAAAATAATGTTGGATCTGTTCGAAAAGAACCTTTTCCAGTACTTTCGAAAGGGCAGGTGAAATACATATTATACGTATTTCGGACACGGACTTTGGTTCTTGAACCTTTGGCAATGGAACACCTACATCATTCTTCCAGGTGGTTGGGAACAATGTACCAATAATACAACTATTCACAAGGTGCAGGACTAATAGATATAATGCCATATACCATGGCAGAGTAGATATTTGCTGATATGTTAGCGTATGACATCGTATGTTTGTAAGCGGTTGTTTCTGAGGCCTATTCGCATAGCTTACATATGGCTGAACTTTATGTGGCGATGTACCCCGCGTTCCTATATTACAGAACAGTACTACCCAGTATATTTTGCTGTTCCGATTTCCCTAAAATTTACTGGCAATGATTTCGCGACAACTTTTCCGATACCCTGTTGGAGGCTAGAAAATTACTGATGATACTGCCACAGAAGTGGTCGTGCAGCTCCAGTATCCCATCCCTTTCCCAAGATTGACATTTTGCTTTATTTATGTTATCATTGGCGAAAAACGTTTATTTGTAATCAAAGATTAATCTTTGATTTGGACCATTTGCAGTTTTTTTTGTGAATTACGACTAAAATGGATATGCTCAACGATATAAAGAGAAAACTGTAATGTGCCTTATTTGGCGTTGATCCTCATCTTTTGTAGCAGAAAGAATGGACATCAGAAATATTGTTGATTATAGGCATATTCTATTGAATATGAAACATTGAAATCTTATTTACTGAAGTTGAATAGCGGAATGAGATCAAACATACTCTTTATGTAATTGAAAAACAGGTTGGAGGAAACTTAGATTTCAAATCAAGTAGTGTTAAAAGTTGCAAATGATCGATTTGCACTTCTATATTGTAAAGGTCATGATAGTGCTATCATAATCTTGATTTCAGTATTTACTCAAGGAAAAATATATTATATTATCAACAAAATTATGCGCAATAAATTTGATTCTTGTGTAAGCGGATCCTAAACTGAACAATTTCCGATCATCCATATAAAACACTTCAATTCTACAGATGCAATGTCAATGAAATCACATAACGTCACTGCTTCATAGAAATAACCCTTTTATTGAAAAGCAGAGGTTTGCAAAAACATTAAATTAAGTAATTTTCTGAATGTAGTGATTTTATACAGGATATAAGCAATTGAAAATAAATTTCTAATTTGAAAATAATATTTTAGAAGTGACAAACAACTTTGCATCCTTGGACAATACAGCTTTCCTACCTAGTGCAGAATAGTCTCACTATTTGTGAGCCAAATTTCGATAACGCTCTTCTTCAAAAATGTTTTCTAGGAAAACCGGAGGTGTGCCAAAGAAATTAAAATGACATATAATATTAATTAATAATGACATATTATGATAGAATCTGAAACAAATAAAAAAAATTTGGAAAAGCAATGTAGAGGTTGTTTTTTTGAACTGCTCAATTTATCTGAAATTCTGAAATTATCGCAATTACAACTTTGTATTTTGAGAGATTGTTGCAATTATTGAATGTACTCATTCAGATTGTTCTACACTCCAAACATCATCAAAATTGGAAAAGCCATACTGAAGTTAATAATGAAAGTAGAATAGATAGGAGCGGAATTTCGACATTATCTTTTCTTGCAAAAATTTTCTCGGAAAACTAGAAACGTGCCAAAAAAATTAGAAACTCTCAAATAATGTTTTATTAAAGTAGAATCGTAAACAGATAGTGTAGTTTGGGAAACGCGATGTACAGGGTGTTTTTTCAACCTGCACAATTAATCTGGAATTATCACAATAACAACCAATTATTCTGGAAAAAATTTTGAAATTAATGAATTTGCTCATCAACATTGTACTTCGCTGAAAATTTCATTAAAATCGAATAAGCCACACAAAAGTTATCAATGAAAGTAGAATAGGTCGAATCGGTCGAATCACCCTGTATATTCTCAATAGAGACCCCCAACCATAAACCAAACATTGTTTCGAGACTGTCTTGACTACTGGAAACTTATCCTAAAATCTGACGTTCTCCTCCGGAATCACCCTGTAGATAACGCAACTGGCCAAGTACCAACTTTCCTTTCCGAAGGTTATATTTCAATGTTCAATGAACTATCATTTTTCAATTAAGTAGGCGATTTCAATTCGATCCAATCTGCTTTGTTTGGAAGCAATTTGAAAATAAATGTTGAATAGGTATATCTGCGGAATCATTGGGTGGATTCTACCCATTCACAAATCCAGCCTTCCTTATCAAGTTTCTAAGTTGTTTCTCTCGGAAGTTATCGTGTTTACGATCGGCCGTTTGGGGCTGAATTACAAAAGTTAAGGTGAAAGGTTAAAATTCGATAGATTTCTCGAGATTCAAAATCTTATCTTTCCAACATTTCCAAAATACAGATTGTATCGATGAAATCCGAGGTTTGATTGACAAATGATCAATTTTGTGAGGATAATATGACTGAAACTTCACCGAATCTTTCCGTCAGGAAGTAAAAGTGTGTTTGGCGGGGTCAATACGTGAAAAGATGACCGCTTTGGCAACAAATTTGAACATGCACGCAACATGTCTTACGTCATTGCTTTTCTAGTTACATGTTAGATGGTTCTCGATTTACATCTAGTGCCTCTATGACCAATGTCGTCTGGCTGCTAGCTTTAGAGGCATTACAGATCATCTCTGCAACTTACTTACTGTTGAGGCAAACCTGGTCGCACGTCTTCATAGCTAGAAGGCCTCAGTTGAAACTGTATATGCCTTCTTCTTCCCTTAAGGAGTCAACTTTCATAAATGATTCAAGTATTTGGCACCCTCGATTTAATACTCTTAAGCTTCAATG
Organism: Myrrha octodecimguttata; assembly: GCA_958510865.1. Taxonomy (NCBI): domain Eukaryota; kingdom Metazoa; phylum Arthropoda; class Insecta; order Coleoptera; family Coccinellidae; genus Myrrha; species Myrrha octodecimguttata. The sequence continues at coordinate 9,164,345 of OY294063.1, forward strand.
GAATTGAAGACCATAAAAACTATCCGAAGTAATTCGTTTTGATTCATTTAAATTATTTCAAGGAAATATTCACCATTATTATTATTATTATTATTATTATTATTATTATTATACATCAGACAAGAGTTTTCTCAACTCATATACAAATTTCAAATGAAAAACTACAGAGTGTGGAACTAATGTTAATAAAGAATTCAAAACAAAATAAACTAGTAAAAAAAATCACCAAAAACACAAACCCGGCCATCAACACACACCGGTTCGCCACCAAGAGTCCAAATTGTTCTTGAAGGAGTTGACACTAGAGGCGCCAACAATCGTATCCGGAAGACTGTTCCAATTATGGAATATCCTATTGGTGATGAAAGATTGGCGTGGGGTACATTTGAATCTTTCCCGTGTCAACTTGAATCTGTGCCCTCTAAGTTGGCTGGTAGTAGCAAGGTCAAACATATCACCCATGTCGATCCCAAATCTCTGAGTCAAAGCTCGAAAGGCAACGATCAAGTCACCACGATCCCTTCGAGTCTGAACGGGGGTAAGATTAAAAAGTGCCAAGCGTTGTTCGTATGTTGGTCGCACTCTTCCATATGGTATCCTAGTGGCGCGTCTTTGTATGGACTCCAATAAATCTCGCTGCCATACCAGATTCGGACACCAGACAGGGCCCGCATATTCCAAAATGGGTCTTACATGGGTCTTGTAAAGTTCAGAACATACAGAGGGGTCACAAAAACGAAAGGTGTGTTCAAGCAACCCAAGCATTCTTCTGGCCCTAGAAGAAACATACAAAATATGCTCCGACCATGAGAGGTCCTCTGTAACCACAACACCTAAATCCAGTTGACTCCTTGTAGTGGTGAGGGGGATGCCATCAATATGGTAAGTTGTTCTTGGATTATTTTTTCCTAAGTGAAGAACCTTACACTTCGATAAATTGAGCTCAATCAACCAGTCGCAGCACCAAGAGAACAAAGTAGTCAAATCCTCCTGGAGCGAAAAAGCGTTGGTATGGGCATAGTTGTAGAGCTTAGCATCGTCAGCGAATAAGGATACCTCAGAATTGAGGAGCGCAGGCAGATCGGATATGTATACCAGAAATAGCAGCGGACCCAGAACTGATCCCTGGGGAACTCCGCTAGTGACATTAATAGTTCGAGATCTTTTCTCACCAGTGCCAACGAAGAATTTTCTACCACTCAAATAACTTTGGATCCACTCAAGCAATCCACCCCGCACTCCGAAATGCTCCAGCTTGTACAGAAGCCGGCGAATGGGTACTCTATCGAACGCCTTGGCAAAGTCAAGATATACGACATCTATTGGTAAATTTTTATCTAATGCTTTAGTCCAGTCATTCAAGCACTTGAGTAGGCAGGTTATCGTTGAACGCCCAGGAATAAAACCGTGCTGTTGTTTCGGCAATATTTTATTGGTTAGGAGAAACTCTAATAGTTGATCGAAGATAATTTTCTCCATAACCTTAACAACGGATGAAGTCAGAGAAATTGGGCGATAATTCCGGGCATCAAGTTTATCACCCTTCTTGTATACCGGAGTAACACGTGCAGAAAGCCAATCCATCGGCAATGATTTTGTTGAGAACGATTTTTCCATAAGGATGGACAATGGATAAGCAAGAGTTGTGCTGCATCGCTTCAGAATTACTGGGCTCAGGTTGTCTACTCCAGGAGATGAAAAGGTCTTGAGATTACTGAGATACTTAGCAACAGTCTCCTCAGGAAAAGTAACAAAATCCATGCTCTGCTGACATTTAGGCGAAAGAATAGCGGGAAGCGGTCCTATAGGTTCAGACGAGAAGGACTCACAAAATACGCTGGCGAAGCATTCATATACATCCACCAAGTTTTGACACAACTCTCCCTCCGAGTTACGTACTTCAGGAATGCCAACCTTCGTGTTCAATGTAGAACGAATATATTTATGGAATTTCTTCTTGTTAGCGCTCGAGCAAATATTCTTTTCGAACTTGACTTTTGCCGCAGTAATTGCTGCAGAAACAACCTTGGAATAATTTTGATGGCATCGATAGTCATGATCACTGCGACTTCTTTTGTATCTCTGCCACAAACCTCTTTTCCTTCTGAGCATCCTGTAAGCCTTTTCGTTAATCCAAGGTTTAACTGGATGACACCTGACAGTTCTAAATGAGGTGCACTCTTCAACGGACTGATTAACCAAGGATAGAAAATGCTGCCACGCGCTCTCGACATCATCTCTGCGAAGTATGTCTGTCCAATCAAGTTGATCGAATCTGATATTTAGCGCATCATAATCAATAATCTTCACTTCCCTGAAGCGGCATCTTTGTGGTTCATTAACTGTCATCTGGATACATCCTTTGATAACCTCATGATCAGATTTCCCAATTGGGGGCATGTGCTCTATGTCGCAAACGAGGTCGGGATCATCCACTAAGATCAGATCTAGAGGGCGAGGGGTCTGGCCCTGGCGGTATCGTGTTGGACGGTCAATAAGTTGGTGCAAGTGAGAATTGTGAAGCATGGTGACAAAAGCATATGACGGTGAGCTTTCAGAGGGTAAACTAGTCAGCGGCCAATCAAGATCAGGAAAGTTGAAGTCTCCGGCTACGAAAATGTTCCTTCCAGATTCAGTCAGTGAAATGATGTGGTCGTACAACAATTGAATTGAAGGGTAGGATCTTGGTCGGTAGACGCATCCGATAGTAATTGAGCATGTGTTGTGGCACAGATTTATAAAAATATTGTCGATACCCGGTGTGAGTAGAGAATACGATGTGATGCTAAAAAAACCGACCAACTCATTCACAATGTAAACAGCGACACCGCAGTGACCCGGAGTGATGCTGCTATCACATCGATATACGGTAAAGCCAGGTATATTTATACACGAATTAGGGAGGGTACTATTTAGCCAAGTTTCGGTAACAAGAATGAAGGATGGTTTCTCCATATCAGCGAGTGCCAAGAGTTCCTGAAGTTTATTGTTTATCGAATTGGCATTGGTGTACAGAAATTTCCACTCGACGAGATTGGTCACTTTTTTGACATTGGTGTATGATTAGAAGTCGTCGGAACAATACATGGAGAGCCTTTAACGTATTTAATTGTCAGATTTTTTTCACCAGAAGAGGTCCTTAGTTTAAGCTCTTTTCGGAGGAGATCAAGATGAGCCAATTGAGCCGGGGTTTTGTCATCCGATATAGTAATATTCTTGTATTCAACATTGCCTCTCAGGATATTCTTATTGCGAAGGAGCTGTGTCGCGGTATCAGGATTGTTGAACGTCAATTTTAAGGGTCTTCGAGCCCGATGTCCCCCCCGGCCAACACGTTGCAATCTAATCAGTTGATTGTAGGAGGATGGAACAATATGATCAATGATATTTCTTATTTGGTTGATGTCATGTGATGAATCAGAGCTTCCTGAAGCGTCAATAACCTCAGGGACACCTCTAATGAGCACATTGTAAGATCTCCGCACTCTTTCAATCGTCTCGTCTGAATCAACAGATTTTAAGTTGTTTGCAGCCTCAGATGGAGTCGTTTCAAAGACATCCATCCTGCTTCCCAGCTCAGCCACTTGAGATGACAAAGTTTCGCTAACTTCCTTCATAGAGACCAACTCGGTCCCCAGAGAACTGATCGTAGATTCATGCTTTGTTAGAACTGCTTTATGTTCATCTAATGTGCTCTGGCAGCGAGCAATCTGATCCGAAAGGTCATCCTGCTTATCTCGTATTGCCGACACATCTGCTGCAATCGAAGAGATTTTCTTCATTAATCGTTCAAACTCCACCATAGTGATCTGCTGTGATGTAGTCGACGTGGAAGTGCCTGAAGAAGAGCCAGAACGAGCGGAACGAGCATTCAAGGAGCATGGGGGACACTTCCACGAAATGGATTTCTCAGAGAGGTATTGCAGATCAACCTCATTCAAGCTTACACATCTTGAATGAAAAACATTGGAACATGAATCGCAAGTGACGAAAAGCTGAGACGTACTGATCTTAGATGAACAACTCCCGCAGCGGTTAGACATCGTAACAAAATTAGGTTGTTCTCTACTGTAAGTTGCAAAGTGAGTGAAAGAAATGGATTAAGCATACAGGGTCACACGCTTCACTCCCATGGGCCGATATGGGAGACTTATTTTTCAACAGATCACAAAGGAAGGCCACGGAGCGAAGGATAATGGATGAACAAGGGAAAGAATTTTAAAACAATTAAGGACACTAAGGATTGAAGCTTGCCGATAAAAATGTTTATCACGCTTAAAACCCCTGTTCCGAAAAAGTGATAGGACCAGTTGTTCGATACCGTTGCTGATAAAGGGGATTCCGACCACACATGTGGAATTCGGATACCAGTGTTTACAATCGGGAGAGGTGTTTTCCGATATTAAAATAGAACAAAATTCTTGTTAATATACTGATTAGTACAGAAAGAATTTAACCCTCAACGGAACCCTACCTTATACAGAAATTGGTATGGAAAATGATGAACGAACACCAATCAATCGTGCACAAAGAATAAATTAATCACAGCGAAAGATAACGTATGTTTCACCTCTGCAATCGAATCAACCTCAATTAGACGGTATTTTACAATAAAGGCATAAACGGATTCAAAAAAATAATCTTGTATGGAGAAAGTTTCGATAAAAACGAAACTACTTTCCATAAAAAGAAATCTCTGAAAATATCTGAATTCGCGTGACTCTTATCCATTGAATACTCTAATCGAGTTCGGAAGAGTCGGGGTAAAAATCTCAGATCTGATGATCAATTATAGCTTCTTCGATATTCTCTTATTTATGAGTAGCAATAAGAATAGGAATGGCTGCTGAATCGCAATAGACTGCCTGAAATCATGGAAAGCTGTGAAAATTTATCACATATTGTTATAGCTCGGAAGCAGGCGACATTTCGATTATAATAATTAGACATCGGATTATATGTCAATGGAAATCGACTCATACTTTTGAGTTGATATTCTACAACAGGGTGCCTGGGCTATTAGGCGAAAAATATGTCGAATTTCATTGTAATTTCCTCGGAAGCATTGATTTTTTCCACAGAACTCAAAAAATATTGATCCCGTCATGATGAAACTAGGAAACTAGTTGAAAAATGCTGAAGGTGCAATTTTTTGTAAAATTTTGTAATAATCGTTCCATTAGAACGAGATCCCTCTCAATGATGATATTCGTTTTTTTCCTTAACCTGATACCACCTTGAGATTCAAATCCTTAAGGAACAGGACCTCATTTTGAATCATCCTATACAACCGATTTTACAAAAAAATCATGTAAGAAATAGCTCACGACAACTTATTAAACTGACAGCCTGGCCGTCCACTGGAAGCGATTTGGGGCTTTTATGAGCTACGCGTTTTACGAGCGCCGAGGAGCTTTTACGACCGAAGCGGTCTCAGGCTTCGGGGTCGTCCACTGGCAGATAGTTCGCGAGGTTTCGGTTCGTTCTTGTTCTTGCGTAGCAGAGGATTTTTACTTCAGATTTCCGTGTTTATTGAAGAAATTGTAATACGGGATGGATTTAGAATTAATAATTCATTGATGTATATTTGATTAGTCCCATGTATTTTCGTTTCAGTTTTGATAATGGAGTAAAACCCGAAACATGCATGTCAACAAAATATTTTGAATTGAAAATTGTGAACGAAGTCAAGTGTTTTATTTGTTTTAATGTTAAGATTAATAATTCATTTCAATGATAAATCTCACTTGATCAGGCATATGTTAGCTACGGAATGGGGAAAATTTTTGAGCTAAGGTAGATTCAAATTAAAAAAAAAATGAAATTATCGGAAACAATTCACCATCTTGATAATGAATGATTATTATCGTATACTCATTTATAATACTGGAATGGAAGTTGAAGTGTGAATGTTGATGACCTGGGTACTTCGAAAACAAAGGATGTGGAACTTCGAAATTATGGCTGATTTGAATTTTATCTGTGAAAAGTCAGCTTCAGAAGTGAATATGTTATTAATGTATCTAGAACGTGACTTCAAAACTTTAAAAATTGCAAACATCGAAAGAAATGATGGTGACACAGATATTCAGAAATTCTTAAAATTTTGCAGAAGTGCATGCGTATTTTAGAAAACAGGTCACTAGTAAAAATCCGTAGCATTTTATAAAGAAAAAACTATGTTTATTTTGTGATCGAAAAGATCGTTCTGCATATGAGATTGATTGAAACGTAGTTGAATCATTACAGTACGTATGGGCCAAAAACAATTGAGCATATAGAAAAATGTTCGGAATAAAATTGGTCGGAGACTATAAAACAAATTGATAATAGATATTGAGATAATAAGAGCTATAAAACCCGAGATAATGGCGAAACAAGCTGGATTAATTATATTTGGAATGCTATACAGCCGATTATTGCCAAAGAGTCCAACTTCAGGTAGGCTACTATACACGTACAGAACTTCTGGATGTGAGTTTAATGTAAGAAAAAAGACAACATTCATTAACCTTTCAATCTGATCCATCTAAAATTCACCAACAATAAACAACGAGCTTCAACAAATATTTCGTTCACAAACTATACATTCCACTATCCGACGGCTAGCTCCTCTTTTCGAGCGTATAGAAGCGGCAGATCCAAAGTGATCGGGATACGATTGCGCCGCTCGAATTCTCTCGAAGTCGCCCGTATGAACTCGCTGCCAGTCGACGAGGGTACCTAGAATTCCATTCATTTGGATCTGTCGCGCAAATTCGTTCGTGTACGCTCCTATCGCGCCTCTCGAAATCGCTTGCAGTGGACGACCAGCCACATACACTCGAGCACGAATATCAATCCGATAAATCAACAATTACTCCACCGATATGAAAAAATTAAATTTCAAATGAATATGTATATTTTTGAAATCAAGTGGCAGGTTTTGCCATTCATTTATTATTTACTGTTTTCGGACCAGAATTTTATCAATCCGTTATTTTTTCAGGTAAACTGGTAGTCCAATCTTTATTTTCAATTCAGTTATTTTGAGTTAAGAGGTTTAGGAAAAAATGAAATTCTGAATTCCTTACAACTTTAATAAAATAAACAAAATCAAACGATTGATAATTTCAAGATCTATACAATGTCATTCAAATGAACCAATAACTTGTTGCGAGTTCAAAAAGCAGAACATACATACATAAATGATACAGAATGGCCACTTTGATCACCAGATGTACATTATAGATAGGCCCAATAAATTAGTAGATGAAAAATATATTTCAGATGGAAGTGGGATGTAAAAATTTTAGTAACCAGCCAACTCGGCGAAAGTGGAGTCCATTTCGTCGGCAAGTGACTTGTATCTGTCCTTGTTGATTCCAAGTTCGTCTGAAAATGGGAAATTATTATTACAGGTATTCATTTCTGTGAGAACTATTGCAACAAAATTTAGTCACATAAATAAACACATAAAATAGGAATCAAAACCCAATTACAACAGAGTTTCTAGGACTATGTTATAGTACTCACAATATGAATTGAAACTTTTGAACAGAGCTGAACAAATCAATTAATTCTATGGTTTGTATAAAATTTCAAGCAATGCGGTTATTTATGTATTCTTGTTGTAAGAATTGTAGACAAACTCAAAAATATACCTTCCTCTAATCTTCTCATTCAATATTTTCCAAAAAGGATTTATGTTCTGATACTGCAACCGATACGATTTACGATCAATTTCTATATTTCTCTACAGGGTAGGTTTTTGAGTATAACATAATTTCAACCAAGATAGGAATTGGTTTCACGGAGAAGAAAGAGCTCCAGTAATAATAAATAACATAATCACAAGGACGAATATCCGTCGATAAATCAACAAATATTCCCCCTTGATCAGAGCTAATCATCCAATCAACCAAAACACCTACACCGAAGAAGCGGATCCAAGTAGAATGACTACAGCTGTTTCACAATTATTATTGATCGTCAGGTCAACTTAACTTGGATAAACCGCAGAGAGTTCTCTCGATACTTGTTACCTTTCAGAAGGACCGCTGCAGTATAACAACTACAGCGCGCCATCTACCAGGAGCATCTTGCAAGTCTCACCTTCGAGTGCAGAATACTTTGATCGATGTGTATGACGTTCATCCTTTTGTCGCATCAGGTCGCTGTAACTGCGATATTGCAGCATTACAAAAAACCGTCACGACATTGGAAACACTCGGTTCATGTGGATTCCCACAAGACGAAAACGTCCAACATCTAACAAAGATCTTTGTTAGATGTTGGACGTTTTCGTTTGCACTCGAAGGTGAGACTCTCAAGATGCTCCTGGTAGATGGCGCGCTGTAGTTGTTATACTGCAGCGATCCTTCTGAAAGGTAACAAGTATCGAGAGAACTCTCTGCGGTTTATCCAAGTTAAGTTGACCTGACAATCAATAATAATTGTGAAACAGCTGTAGTCATTCTACTTGGATCCGCTCCTTCGGTGTAGGTGTTTTGGTTGATTGGATGATTAGCTCTGATCAAGGGGGAATATTTGTTGATTTATCGACGGATATTCGTCCTTGTGATTATGTTATAATTTCAACCGTAAATTTCTCTCATTAAATGAATCAGTTGTCGATTTATCATTTTCGAGTCAGATTAGAGGTTATGAATTCTTGGATATTTCACAATGTGAGAATACATTCCTGGATTCATTTTGACATCTCCATGTGGCAATATCATATTCTGACTGTGTAATCGCGTACAGACCTCTGAGGTGAAAAGCTTTCGTGCCAGTTTAATTAGGGCTTATGGCGCTCTCGAGTCACTTAACTCGTAGGTATGTACGGCTCGAGTGAACGCGAGATTGCAATATAGATAGTTTGCTAGTGATAAAGCAAACAATCTTTCCAGGGTTAGTTCCATGCTCGAGCCAATCGCCTTTATGTTTCCTGAACTGAGACCACCTCTCGCATCGACGTTGCCTAAATAGTCAAAACAAAAGGAGTTTTTCGACAGCGAGAAGCCCACTCGCGATATCGCATTCTCGAGTCCACTCTGACTGTACCCTGAGAAGAACAAGTGGGAGTTAATGAGTATAATAGGCCTTTTCTAGCTCCAGAGTGGATCTTCAAAAACAGTGTAATTTCTCGAATTCCAGCAAATTGAATATTCCAAGAGGGATGCATTTCAAAAGAAATGATTGGTAATAATTCAATTTCCTGAAAGTACTTGAGATACTCGTACTTGTTTCTTTACCAAACCAAAGCATACCAGAATATACAATCTACTCTCTTCGATTCAACCGAACTTTTTCACTGCAATCTCTACCCCTGTTATCCAAAGAATTTTGAGATGCGTGTAATCATAGAACTGAGAGTGAATAGTCGAATATTCCTGAATGAACAAACCAGTTTAAGCTGAATTTTGAGTTCTCGATTCTTCATAATGTCATAAATTTCCTTCAAAATATCTACCGAATTATTAGGTGGATTTCACAAATTTTTGACCTTCGCTATTAATCTCCAATCTTGCTCTACATTTTTCATTCCGGAAGTTAGACATATCTCTACGATTAGAAGAGTAGAATTTTGGATATTTGTCGAGCAAGATTTAGGGCTTAAAATTTAAAAATTAATGCTAACATTATTACCAGAAATAAAGAGCCGATGTACGAAAGACGGTTACAAAAAATGATATCCCCGAACTTGCCTCCCATAAAATATGCTGCCCCAGGCTGGAACCTACTATGCCTACATTTGTCACTGCTCGTCACCCAGCAATGATAATTGACAATATCCTATTTTTCACATTTTCCGTGGAAAAACAATATGGTTACATTTCCAAAATGCTTCTTGAATTTTGTGACATAACTCGGATGAGATACTTTTATCTCGCAGTTTTAAAAGTGAAAAATCACATTAGCAATACACGCTGCCACGTTATTTTCAGGATGACTCGAAAATAGAATGCTCAATACTTGCATTCCTCATCTCAACACGTCACGTCGCTTTTGTGAAGTTTTGAAAATCAGCCAACATGTAACACTATTTTTATAAAAATCCACAAATATAAAATTCCAAATCGCAGCAATACGGAGGATATGCCAACACTATTAAATACTAAAAATAAATCTTCCAGATGCCTCATTGATTACCTAGGGAATGTTGAATTTGCTAAACTCGGATATACACAGACTGGGATAAAAGATATCTCCGGGAAACTACGTTATATTTCCATCATTCTCTATTTTTCAACATGAATATTCAATGTACTAACTTTCCTAAATAGATTTAAGGATGCTTTGGAAGGATTTAACATTATTGTTGGAATTTTGTTTTTGGTTGTCTGTGCCTAAATCTGCGAATGAACAATAAAATAATAAATAAAATTATAATTTATTGAAATTACCCTTGCGGAATGCGGGATGGAAATTATCTATCAGGGGTAGTTACTTGAAAAATTTTCACTAATCAACAATGTCGAAACGAACGATAAATAAATGAAATTAAGACGATATACAATGGTTTGTTTCGGAATATCGGGCAAAAAAAACGAATAAATCTAATAGCATGCCCTATCGGATGAATTCCGCAAGTTTATCCCTATTTCACATAATTTTTTTTTTTGTTAATGGGGTAAACATAATGAATTATAACATTTATTAAAAACTACTATTCACACGGTCGAATTATACATTTCAAAATTCGTTATACATATTTTGGGACAACCAAAGTAGCTGGTACAATACAGTCGACACGAAGGAATTCCAACTCTGACAAACACGTAACATTTAAAACATACCTATTGAAAACTGCAGCGGAAAACATGAAGCTTTTAACTGAGCTCAAAAGCAGCCATTGTACCAAGATGATTGAAGTTTTGAATAGGTGACTACATACTGTGGAACCTATAATAGCTAAATCGATTCTTGACTAATCATTTTCGATATACTTATACCGAAATTCATTAAACCGAAATTTAATGATAACTGAATGCGTGTGATTTTTTTAAATGTATACTACAAGTTTTCGTCTCGTTTTAGTCTCTAAATCTACTAAAAAGATTTCTGAAATATCCTTTCGTTGTTTTTTAAGCTTAATTTCGAACGATCTTCACAATTTCGAAGAAATATACGTTTGATGAATATGAAAATATATCAAAAAATGAGAGGGATTTCCTATGACTTCCTATATCTAACAAATGTGGTTGACCGAGAAAAAAATAGATTATTTTTTGGAGGCTTGTGATGACATTTCGACAAATGTCTTGTCTATATCTGTTACAATGCCATGATACTTGGCCTTTTCGCGTAGAACAAAATCTGCAAAATAAAAGAAAGCATAAAATATTAGTTAATTGCAAGCACTGAATATATAAAGAAAGCGAAGCATAAGTTACTGAATCCTCAAGTATTTCATTCACCATTCAATCTTCATTAATTGATCTGATTAGATTTGAATATTTATATGAACTATAATCAAGATTGAATAATGAACTACCGGAATAATATATTTTGCTGATTTTTCTTACCTTCTAGCCTGTCGACTTCCTTCTGCAATTTCTTTACAGTCTTTTCAGCGAATTCTGCTCTAGCCTCAGCTTCCTTTAGTTTGACAGTCAAAGTTTTGAGTTGTTTCTTGAATTCTTCTACTCTCTGGTTGGCTTTTTCTTCAGATACTTCAAGAGATTTCAAGGAGTTTCCTACGACTTTCAATTCTTCCTCAAGTTCCATGATCTTGGCGTCACCACCTTTGACACGATCTTCAGCAACTTCGAGCTCATCTTCAACGAAGGCCAGCTTGCGGGAAACTTCATCAGACTTGTTGTCGGCATCCTCAGCTGTAGAAATATATTAATATTTTACTAGGCTATTTTGTGGTTGAATGTCAAGAGAGAAGCTCATTGAATTATTCAGGGGTAATAAGTGATAAATGAACCAAGTCCCTTGACACGAACAAAAAATCTTGTCTGTCGCTGTACAGCAGTTCAACCTATGAGCGATAGATCAAAAAAATTCAAGATGATTACAGAGCTAATGTGTTTGTGAAATTTGCACGCTCGTGGCAGAGAACAAAAGCATTGTTATTTTTACCAAATTTCTGCATTTTCGAATTATGAGCAGTAAAGTGTAGACAAAAGTGGTGACCCCTGACCTATAACTCAACCCCTAGAGATAAAGAAAAATGAATGGCACATTGCGGTTGTCTCTTTCCGAGAAATTTATAATGACTTCGAATGCATTCCTCTATTTTCTTTCATTTCCAAGTTATAAGTCTAATAGCGGGTTTCACAAAGCTCTGATTAACGTGATTGTTCTGATTAAGACAATTCTATGTTCAATTTCAGTTCATTTTTAGCAATACCACAGAATATTAAAGCGTTGATCGGCCGATCAAGCTTTGTGAAACCCACGGTTAGTCGACGTTTGGGCAATTTCATTCATTTGTGCTATGAACTTGAAATAAACCATTATAAAGACACTTTTTGATGCCAATACAGGCCTACTTTGTCCGAGAAGTTTCATCGCTGAGTTTCAACATGAAATTTTATTTGGTCATGTCAATTCTGATAACACGAATATTAAATAAACAAAATCTGCGTGTTTTGTCGTTTGTCTGATGCATGATGTAAGTGAAACATGAAGCGATTTCAAGCGATGAACCAAAAGCTCCGGTTATAGTTATCCACATTGACATATTTTCCTTTGCCTATATGTCAGTTTGGATAACCGTAATTATAACCGGAGCTTTTGGTCCATCGCTTGAAATCGATTAAGATGTGCTCATCTGCTCATCTGTGATCGTACGTACAAATGATGTCGTATGAAACTAAATTCAAAGCACCGAATATATATTTTCTTGAATCTTCATTTTGCTGACGTCACTCCTTTTGGACATAAGCCAGCACACCATGTTTTTTGCATCATAGTTGCAACAATTAAAATAAAGTGTTCTAAGAGTTGCAACACTATTTAAATGACTTGATATGAATTGGAAGGATTTGGTGTCGGCTGAGAGTTTTTCGAACCGATTAGTTAAGAAACCTACAAGTTTCAAGAAGTCACTAGTAGGTTTCATCGTTTAAACAATGCTAATACTAATAAATATGTCGTTCAATTTCTTGGTTTTCTTCTGAACTCGGTTTAATTTAAATTTGGTTTTCGGATAGTTTTCGAGCATTTTGAAGCTCAACATAAACGCTGTGAAACTACCTACTGACATCACGTTAACGGATTCAAATTATGAATTTGTTTTCATGAAAAGATAACGTTTTTTTATATGTCCTACAGACGTTTTCTACAGAACCAGTTGGTTGAAATTAGGTCACTCAATTCAGCATTCAAAGACGTCAGCAAAATGACGTGAACTAGCTGTAAAAATGGTGATATAATTTCTCCAAAAGAATTTGTTTTTCACGTAGAAACATAACGTTATTCACTGGTTCCTAAGACGTTCTCTTTCGAACTGGTTGACCCAATTTGAGCCTTTTTTGACGTCAGAAAAATGACAAAAATTTGCTGTAAAAATAAAGTTATCAGTTTTACTTTGAACGTTCGATTTTTCATGTGGAAAAAATGACGTCTTCGTGACGTTTTTTTGCGCGCATGTTCTAGGGGAACAGCGTGCTATCGTTTTGTCCAAATGTCTGTAATTTTGGATGATTGAGCCGAAAATATTCTCAATCGACTAGGTTGGACTCACTGATGACGAATCCGGTGTCAAAATCGATTCTGTCCGCCCGGCCGTCCGTCCGGCCGTAGACACGGTAACTCTCGACAGAAGCAAGCTAGCAACTTTAAACTTTCAGGATAGGTTGCGCATCAGAATGCCGTGGTTAAGTTCGTTAATGGGCCAAATCGGTCAAATATTTTCGGAGTTATAGGCAGTCGAAGTTTTGAAGTTATTTATTTTTTATTTCAGAAACTACTCGAGCGATTGGATTCAAACTTGGCAATTAGGTGGAGTATATTGACGCGCAACTTTGAGCTAAATTTCGTCAGGATCATGTTGTCAGAAAATTTTAAAAAAATTTTTTTTCGAATCCAAAAAAAATTCCACTCGCACTTCGAGCTTTATATTTCACAGCAGTGTTCCAAATTTCAGTTCGATACGATCATGAGTTTCGGAGATATCGGGAAAGAATATGTCAAATTTCGAGGTTTTCTTCTCGATATCGTCGATTTTTTCGGTATAACTCGAGAAATACTGATTCAGTCCTGATAAAACTTCACAGCTAGTTTTGAGATGCTGAAAGACAACTTTTTGCGAAATTTCGTGATAATCGTGTCATTAGAACAATTTGAAAAAAAAAAATTTCTATAATTTTCTTATCATATCATCCTCATTAAATTCTGTATGAACCTTCGAACTGTTATTTTTCGATGAAGTACTGGATTTCAATTCGATCTGATCTGTATTTTTGGATATATTGGAAAAATAAAACATTGGTTGGGTATATCTACGGAATCATTAGGTGGATTTTACCCATTCACGAATTCGGCCTTCGTAATTAAGGTCCAAACCTTCTCTACAAATATCGAGTTTCTAAGTTGTTTCTTTCGGAAGTTATTGTGTTTACGCAGTCGGCCGTTAGGCTGACCATTTGAAATTTTGATTATTCAATAACTCGAAAAATATTTATCTGATCGAGATGAAACTTGGTTGGAAGATGAACAGTGTCAATGAGAAGTATTATTATTATGAAAAAATTCAAAAAAAAAATTATATTTTTTCGAAATTTTTCTTCGAAAATTTTTTATTTCATTGAAATTTGACTGAAATTTCCAAGTCACCATTTCGCAATGTGAACAAGCACGTAAAGGCTGCTGACTTTACGTCAGTGCTTTTCTAGATTTTATTATAATCATACATTAATCTGTGCTAGTTAGAAAAAAAGTGTACAATACTTTTGTGGAAAGTGCCATTTTTACGTCGATGTCTTCATTTTAGGACATAATCTTAATAGCAAATAGCATTCAAGAATTAAATAGAATGCTACAACAACTGAATGAAGTATCTGCAACTGTAGGCCTTAAAAAGAAGTATAATAAAACAAAAATAACTAGCCAGAATCAGACAAATCAGACCAGTCTGCGGAAGAGAAGAACACAACTAACATAGGCCGCTTTCGGTAGACTCGCATACATCCTGAAAAATAATTCTAATCCTATAAACCTCAAAAGGAAAGTATGCGATACCTGAATACTACCAGTGTTCACCTACGGATTAGAGGCCATGTCCCTCACTAAGAGGTATATTAAAAAATTGCAAACAACCCAGAGAGCAATGGAGAGACATATGCTCGGAATATCAATAAGGGACAAAATTAGAAACACAGAGATAAGACTTAGAACGAAGGTCAAAGATATCGTGGAGGAGGTTGCAGGGATGAAGTGGAGATGGGCTGGCCATGTGGCCAGATACGCCGACAATAGATGGACACGAAGAATACTAGAATAGAGACCAAGAATGACAAAAAGGAGCATGGGCCTCAGAAGAGATGGGAAGACGACATGAGGGCAATAGCAGGAAGACAGTGGATGAGATTGGCGAGAGATAGAGAAGGAAAGAAATAATAAGGAGAGACCTACTTTCAGGAATGGATGGATAACGGTTGAAGAAGAGAACGTAATATACTATATTCAATCTACCTAGTCATGCCTCATGTCTACTCTGAAAATATCGAGTCTCATAGTAATTTCTGCCTGAAGTTGTTGTGTTAACAATAGTACCTAAATACTATTGAATGAATACTAAGAGACACTGTACTCTCGAAGTAGGTTTGGGGCTTATATATAAAGTGCAATTCATGAATCGGCAACTCGCTCGAGGATTCCGCGTATATTCACATTGGAATCTCAATTTCAACAAATTTTCGAAAATTTAGATCCGGCCGAATTTAAATCTAGTACCTAATTACTCGGTACAAGATTTTAGAATTATGGGCATTGTGATAAAATGATAAAGCTCCTGTTGCCTAGACAACCTACACGACGAACAAATTTCCCATTATCCGCATCTGTTTGTTTTTGTATTCTGAACACAACATTCCTCATTCTCACCAAATTTGGGAAATAAATACTAACAACTTACCCAACATACGAGCCTCTTTCAATTGGTTAGTGAGTTGGTCCATACGTTCTTCATCTTGTTGGGATCTGTTTTCCAATACCTTGCACATACGGCTGCTCTCATCAGCTGCTTGGGAGGCTTCAGCCAATTTGGTGGTGGCAGTTGCAAGACGTTCTTCTGAACGTTCGAGGTCCTCTTCAATGGTCTGTACTCTACGGTTAAGAGAGGCCATTTCAGCTTCAACCTTTAGTGAAAAAAATTGTGAGATGATGTTTTTGTTGGCAGGTTCTAACCAAATAACATATATTTATGCAGGAGTGATAAAGCTGGACATGACATTCATTGTCAAACTTTATTTGTCATCAGTTATCACACCGAAATATGGGCGAGTTTTTTAAATCACCAAACTGGTGTGGTTGTGATGAAGTATGGTGGAAATAGAGAACAAAAGATGAATACTGGAATAGATAATTTGACATTTACGTCATTCAACCAATAATGAAGAACGAGTTGGTGGATCCATCACTCTTCCATCGCACCAATTTTGGTGAATAAAAAACACTTCAAGACTTTCTGGAGACCGTCTTACGCCACGGAAGATCGCTTCCTGTTTGTAGAAGACTTTAGCCAAAATCAGTGCTCTGTTCATTTCTTAGGAATAGCGATATAGACTGCACCTCGCCTATAAATTTCTAGACAGAATACAGTACTGGTGCGAATTATTTGTCTGATCTATGGGTAAAAAATTTTTATTTTACCCTAGGACACTAATGTAAAGGGTTTTCCAATAAGAGGTATTTTTTTGACATTCAAATGGATAATAACATCAGGCAAATGACCACCACGACCACGCTCACAGGACCATTTCCTTTTAATGAAATTTTCCATAACCACATCGCAAAGTGGCTGCCCTATGTCCTCGATAGCCTCACGAATTCCATCTTTGAGGTCTTGAATCGACGCTGGGCTATTGGCGTAGACCTTCTCTTTCACGTGGCCCCAAAGGAAGAAGTCGCAAGGTGTTAAATCACAAGATCTCGGTGGCCAATTGTGATCACCTCTACGAATTCCGGATCATTTTCATGCTCACTGAAAATGAAACTGAAGATGGATTAAAGTGTGCTGCCGGCACAGTGTAAACGAAAGGTAGATGTTTATAGAAAAAGAGGAAAAGGATGAAAGCCATATCTTTGCCAGAACGTCACCATTACCTTCCATGTTCCCTAGTGATAGGATGTGCCCAAGCGTTGCACGTTGTTTCTGTTTGGATGTGGTCTGGCACATATGTCTCCATGGTGTAAAATAGCATGGGTTTTGGGAGATGAAAGGACAAAAAATGAAATATTGGATTCATCCTATCTAGAAGTTCCACAGAAAAGAACTAGCCCAATTATAAGAGTTCTTCATTCAACCCTTACTCTATACAGCAGCGTACAGACACGCGAGCTGAGAGGCCTTCGAGGCAGTTAAATTGGGCTATCCCGCAATTGTGTATTTGTGATTTGAGTAGCTCGCAAGCCCTTTCAACAAGGCGAGGCTACCTCACAACTGCCTTGAAAGCCGCTCAGCTCTCGTGTCTGTACGCGGTTTATGGAGTGTACAGGGTGGGCAAAATTCGTTGTCTACTGAAGGGATCTCGAGAGCTATAGCAGCTAGAAGAAGACTGATAACACATTCTAGAGCTCTTTTTTCCTGACTAATCCGAATCTGAAATCAGATCCAGCCTAACGTCCATAGATTTTTAGTTATGAACGAAAACTGAGAAATTGTCATTTTCAATAATGCTGAATAACTCGCTTGTTTGAACTTGTATTCGAGAAAAATCAAATACTTTTTTCCTGCTTTTCGATTCACTGTTGCATTATAAGTAGGCTGGCGTTACCGTAGCGACCGTTCGATATGATTCATCTTTTGTGAACTTGAGCTTCTATGATTGGAATCACCGGTTGCTAAATAAATATTTCTATGGTTAATTTGCATGTTCAGTGGTCGCTTTGGTAACGCCAGCCTACTTATAATGCAACAGTGAATCGAAAAGCAGAAAAAAAGTATTTGATTTTTTTTTCACGTAATATTCACGTGAATAGTAACATATCATACATTTTTTAAATCAGCAAAAATTTTGTAGCAAGATGAGAGAACTTTCGACTATAGTTCACATTTGAAAAATCATAAATCCTTCTAATTTCTCGAAAATAGCTGGTTTAAAGAGTTTAATCATATTATATTCGAATTACTCCTAAAAAAGTGCCTGTAGAATTTAAGAACAGATTTCGAATACGAGTTCAAACAAGCGAGTTATTCAGCATTATTGAAAATGACAATTTCTCAATTTTCGTTCATAACTCAAAATCTATGAACGACAGGCTGGATCTGTCTTCAGATTCTGATTAGTCAGGAAAAAAGAACCCGAGAAAGTGTTATCAGTTTTCTTCTAGCTGCTATAGTTCTCGAGATCCCTTCAGAAGACAACGAATTTTGCCCCCCCTGTACTTTTAGAACATGGTGCAAATGATTCGAAACTTCATTTGATCCCATTTCCTAAGAGAACTGAAAAATATAGGTTGTGATAAATTTTGTGATTTCATCACGGATGCCGAAAAATAACTTTGGATGCCGCAACATCTCACTGTGCCGAGTAAGTCTTTCGTCTTCATTTGCGTTGACATGTTATCTATCGATATTTTTCACTGGATATTACTGTTCAGAAAAGACCTTAACGTTCCGTCGTTCGAAATAAAAAATCCCCTAAATTCAACTTTTTTATTTTAATTTCAATTTATGGAATTCACTGAATATATGTTGCCCAAATATCTTCAGTGAGTCTCCAAATACTACAATAATGAGCTGCTCCAAAAAAAATCCCCAAAAGCAAGCACAAGAAATTCATTGAAAATACTTGAGAATCGAATAATTTCGCATGTAAAGAACAATTTCATAAAATCAAGAAACCCATTTAACGATACAAAAAATATTTTAAATCCCTCTAGTTAATACTTTCATAATTGAATATACTGACGAACCCAACGAAGGTTGTAAATGTATGTACTTCGTCATAGCATTGTTGCCGGATTTGTAGAAGAAAATTCGAAAATCGCACTTTTTATTTAATGCCCTTTTCAGATAGAGGAATATCCATCAGAACATTAGTGTACATTTCAGTCCAGTTGTCTAGGACATCTCATTCTTGGGGAATATTCGTTAATCTGACATCCCTCACCGGCCGTCATTGAACTCTAATGTGGCCACTTATTGTCCGCGTTCGAGCCACAAGCTGTGGCTCATAAAGGTTCTCGGAAATAGCTACTTATTGCAGCTCAAAGGCCACTAAGTCACCACGACTTAGCGACTACACATGTCACAGCATGTGTCGAAACTAAGCCATTCAGTGGTCGTGTGTGCGCCTATCCATAAAATCCCTCGTGGGCAGCTTGAAGAGATCAAGATCTAGAGTGGCAAATATTATGCGGGCGTTCCAAATTAGTGCATGTTTTGAGATTATCATTTATGACTTCTCGTCGCGAAAGCTAAATTCACAGCAATATTAAGCCTCGATCTCCTTTTGACGGAAATCCATCTTGATCTATAAGATTCATACTAAAAGAACATGTATGTCTGGCAAAGAAAATTGATGTTGACTCACTTCAAACTCAAATCAATTTTATATATTGAGATGTTGATGGATATACAGGGTCTTTCACGAGGAACCTCACCCATATTTATACGGGAAACTACTGAACGTATTTTCATGAAATTCAGCACTTATAAGTATTTCACAATGCTGATGAAATCTAAAATATTTTCAAGGCATGAGCACCTCCGGTTTTTCCGGAAATGACGTCAACTTCCGTTTTTCAAATTAGAACACCATTTTTTTATTGCAGAAATAGATTCCCTAGAAAATTTCAATTTATTTTGATGTAACATTTTTCAGTTTTGGTTGGAAAATTCTCTCTGAGCGGGAAAATTCGAAAAAAAATCGAAAATAGAGCTCCGCTGAAACAAAAATAACTTCGAGGTTTTTGGATGGAAAATTTTCATTTTTGGGATTTTTCAAGATGTAAGATTGATGTATCCACTTTAAAAATCGAAATCGCGATTCATGATACAGGGGGTGAAAAAATCGCTTTCAACGTTAGGGATGACAAAATCGTGAAAAATCAATTTTTTCAAATTAGAACCCCATTTTTTTATGGCAGATATTGAATCTACGTTAAAAAATAATGTGAGTGTATGCATCACACCCTTGCCCTAAAGTGGATATTTTCTGAGTTATTCACAAAAAACTGTTTTTCGTCTTGAATTTTCAGCTATTTCTTTTCCCTTCACGCCAAAAAGATGACATTTTCAGGAACTGTTACTCAAACCATGTTTTAGATTTTACTACCCTAATATGCAAGAGAAAAAAGTTACAGGTTGTTCCTAAATAGATGGCGAATTTGGATTCGAATTTGTATCGGAAACCTCTTTATTTCAACTAATCGGCCATCGGTTTTCTCTCCAGTGATAAATAAATAATTCCTTATGAACCATATGCAAAAACTTACCATGTTTTACATTATTTTTTTTTAATGATAGATATCATTAATTACATCTGCCAAATTCCTCTTTATTCAGTAGCATTTTGTGTTTACTATTAATTTGGTGATAATTCGTATTAAGTTATAAAATCGATCACTATGCCTAATTTTACCAATGAAGATTATTTAAATCTCATTCTACTTCATGGAGAATGTAATAAAGTTGTAGATAGAACGATTTGACTGTTCATTGAGAGGTTTTCTGACCGACCCAGACCAACGAGAGATACCATTAACAGAACCATGACAAACTTGAGAAATGTCGGATCTTTCGTTAAGAAAACTACACACAGAGAAAAAAGTGTAGTAGAAGATGAGAACAACGAAATTACAGTTCTTGCATATTTTCGTGTGAATCCTCAAAATTCTCTCAAAGATGCCGAGATTGATCTGGGATTATCTCAATCGAGTGTTTGGAGAATATTAAGAAAACATAAAATGCACCCATATAAATTCAATGGGGTACAGCATTTGAAGGAAACTGATTTCGTCAGGAGAACAGAGTTTTGCGAAGCTATGATGATTCGATTTCAAGAGAATGAAAACTTTTTGGACTGTATAATTTGGACAGATGAATCTAAATTCACAAAGAATGGTTCTTTCAATAGGCATAACAGTCATTATTGGGATGAAGAGAACAACCACCACTTCAGACAATGGAACTTTCAAGAGACCTGGAGTTTCAATGTTTTTTGCGCCATCAAAAATAATGCAATTCTCGATGTTCACATTTATGATGGGACTTTAACTGGTAAGATAGAACACTACACATGTTTGCATTATTTAAAGAATGTTCTCCCTTAGGAGATAGATATTCTGACATATTGACTCAAATAATTGAGCCGCTAGTACAGAACCATAATGACTTATGGTATCAACAAGATGGCGCGCCTCCACACAATTCACTCAATGTGTCAAATATCCTCTACAGGCTATTTGAAGATCGATGGTTGGCGAACAATGGTCCACATCTTTGGCCACCACGTTCTCCCGATTTAACTCCTTTGGACTATTATGTTTGGGGTAGGATAAAAAATATTGTCCACTCAACTCCCCTGACTGATAAAGAGGACTGCATAGAACGAGTCAGAAATGCGTTCAGGTTTGTTTAGATTTTTAGATTCATAGTTTTGAAACTCAATTTGGTTTTTAAACACTTTTGCAGATCTCTTCCTCCCGATGAAATAAGAAGAGCAACGCACGAAGCATTCCTGAGACGTATAAATAAATGTCTAGAAATTAACGGTCAAAACTTTGAGCATCTTCTCTAGTTATAACTGCGAGAGTTTGCCATGGTTCTCCTAATAGTAACTTGAAGTCGGTTTCAAGAAGGGGTGAAAAATCTACAGCATGGTTCAAATAACAGTTCCTGAAAATTTCATCTTTTTGGCGTGAGGGGAAAAGAAATAGCTGAAAATTCAAGACGAAACACAGTTTTTTGTGAATAACTCAGAAAATATCCATTTTAGGGCAAGGGTGTAATGCATACACTCACATTATTTTTTAACGTAGATTCAATATCTGCCATAAAAAAAATGGGGTTCTAATTTGAAAAAATTGATTTTTCACGATTTTGTCATCCCTAACTTTGAAAGCGATTTTTTCACCCCCTGTATCATGAATCGCGATTTCGATTTTTAAAGTGGATACATCAATCTTACATCTCGAAAAATCCCAAAAATGAAAATTTTCCATCCAAAAACCTCGAAGTTATTCTTGTTTCAGCGGAGCTCTATTTTCGATTTTTTTTTCGAATTTTCCCGCTCAGAGAGAATTTTCCAACCAAAACTGAAAAATGTTACATCAAAATAAATTGAAATTTTCTAAGGAATCTATTTCTGCAATAAAAAAATGGTGTTCTTATTTGAAAAACGGAAGTTGACGTCATTTCCGGAAAAACCGGAGGTGCTCATGCCTTGAAAATATTTTAGATTTCATCAGCATCGTGAAATACTTATAAGTGCTGAATTTCATGAAAATACGTTCAGTAGTTTCCCGTATAAATATGGGTGAGGTTCCTCGTGAAAGACCCTGTATATTAACTAATACCAACCTGTGTCAACTGTTTCTCCTTCTCTTCCAAAAGGTTGTTGGCCTGTTCAAGATTTGTTTTGGTAGTCTCAAAGTCAGTTTCGACCTGAGTGAGCTTCTTCTGCAAGTCACGAACTTCCTCATTTACTTTTTCTGCGCGGAGGTTGGCATCTTTGGCTTGACCCTCCATCGCATCAGCTTTGTCTGAAGCATTGTCTTTTTCAAGCTTCATAGCTTGCATCTTCTTCTTGATGGCGTCCATGATGGGAGCTGTTTTGTTCTTTCCTTCTCACAAGAAAAAGATAATGGACTGAAAAATAAAACTCTTGTTAGTATTGTTCGACTGAATTTTACTGAGTAGTGAAATTTCTAACATCAAAACTGGATACAGATGCGCATACAAGGGGGAAGAGCATGAAATCGAGTACTCGATTGAAGAATGGTGGTTTGAAGGTCCTAGCAGAATTTCGTTAGGAGAGTGCAATAGACGAATTCGGCCCAAGTTGCCAACCCACAATTTTCTTCACAAATTTACTATTACTGGGGAACGGGAATTCCAGGACAAATTCGACATGATAAGGTTCGTGTTATTCATAAATATCCGCAAAAGATGCCTTAGCTCCTCAAACAAGATAATTCCTTCCGAATATAGGTTGCTGTCAGGCTGAAATTTAAGTTGGGATTCCTGATTTCATGTTGATATTGTCAAGTTTATAAAGGATAAGTTCCGCAAATCAACTTGGTTATTTCGGTTGCTGGTTTTCCGTTCTTTTAATATGAAATATTCCTGAAAAAAAAGGTTGATTGATGAAAAGGCAATCTTTCTGTCACCAGAACACAGACATTAAGGTCTATGCACCAGAACGACAATCAATGTTTTATGGTAACATATCCATAGCACAGAACAATCTTTATTCACCTTATGATCCATAGACCAATTTTTCCATTGCTGATTGCTGTTTCTTCCATGTTCTATGAGTCATAAAGTAAATGAAGATTGTTGTATGCCATGGATATGTTGCCATAGAACATTGACTGTCCTTCTAGTGACAGGAAGAACGTTTTATCATCAATCAAATTCCGCAATCAACCTTTTTTTCAGGAACCAACCAAATATTTTATATTTACGGAATGCAAAACCGGCAACCGGAATAAGCAAGTTGATTTGCGGAACATATCCTATATAAATTTGACATTATTAACATGAAATCAGGAATCCCAACTCAAATTACAGCCAATCAGAGATGATCTTAGTAAAACCCTATATTTGGAAGGAATTATCTTGTTTGAGAGCCGAGGCATATTTTACGGATATTTATAAATAACGCGAACCTTAGCATGTCGAATTTGTCCTGAAATTCCCGTTCCCCAGTGATAGTAAATTTGTGAAGAAAATTGTGGGTTGGCAACTTGGGCCGAAGTCGTCTATTGGAAAATCTCAAAACCGTTTCATCACCAAGTAAAGCTGTGTTAGACATGGTCAACACCTGGATGAGTGACCGATTTGGCTATAAATTTCAATAAGCTCATAAAAATTCCCTACTTCACTTCTGTGCTTTTCTAAAACTTTTCAGTGATAGATTGCACAGAATTTTGACGTTAGGTCAGAATTAAATTTTTCATCTAGTCATAATATCGTTCATAAAATAGCTACAGTAAAAAATCTTTTAAATCGATCGTCTAAGTTGAGAGCCCTTGAATTCCACACTGAAAACTAACGTAAAATAAGGGATATTCTCAGGAAGAATAACTACCCCAGCTATATTTTCAATAAAGTAAAAATATCCAACATTTACGTCAGACAAACCGTGGATGAGCCATTACGATTCTGTTTTAGATTATCCTATATTCCACGACTTTCAGAAGGCATAAAACGAATTTTCAGAGAAAATGATGTGGCTGTTGCACCAGCGTTTTATACCTTAAAAACTGTAAATTCTTTGCGAAGCTTAAAGATCCGATTCCTAAACTCCAATGTTCGAATAATTTATTGTATTCCTTGTTCTCAATATGACGCTTGCTATATGGGACAAACTAGACAATACCTTTCTAGTAGAATAAGTCAACATAAATACGATTTAGTAGAGAGAAACAGGAATGCACCTGAGAAAACGGCATTGGCCCGTCATCGTTTTGACAGTGAGCATAATTTTAAATTTGACAGTGTTCCAATTTTAGACCGGGAAACAAATTATAAAAAAAGATGTGTGAGTGAGATGATACAAATTAGTCTTCACAAAACGATCAACAATAGAATTGATATACAAGGTCTTAGCTCATTGTATAGTAGTTTGTTCAGAATTTATAAGTCGATGCAATGTAGTAGGTATATTTACCAATAATTGTTTTTAGACATTGACTTATGTATTGTGTTAGTTGTTTGTCGGAATTCTTTGTAACTACAGTTTTGATAATGTTTATTGCCGTGTTTACCACCTTTAATATAGAGCAACTCTAAATGAGAAAGTCGAAAAATATAGACGAAACGTCGGCGAAAATTTAGTTTTTCTGATTACCAACTATATTTTTTTTCGGAAATATTGAAAAAATAGAATTTTAATGAGTATAAATAAGGCGAATTTTTCCATTCTCTAATTTGACTTTTGTGATTGAACTGACAACATACTTTACAAATATCGAGTTTCTAAGTCGATTCTGTTTGAAGATATTGTGTTGACGACCGCCTTGATCGTTGATAGCAAACAAAAAACTTCTGGAAGAATCTGCTCGTATTGTAGGTTTGGAGTTGAATTACGAAGGCAGAATTGGTGATATCCACACAATGATTTCGCAGATATACCCATGCAAAATTTAAATTTGGCAATATTTCCAAAAATACAGATCATATCGAATCCAGTATTTCAACGAAAAATGACAGCTTGAAAATTCATGGCGAATGTCGTAAGGACCAAATGGTTAATATACCGCAAAATAAAAATATTCGAAAAAATATTCTTCTATTTTTTATTCATCTGATCGAACGATCATCACAGAATTCAGCACAAATTTGCTATCAGCAATTGCAAACTACATAGTTACCAAGTTATATCACCATCGAATCAGAATTTCTAGAGGTATTTCGGAAATAACAATCTTGGAAATGAGAGGAAATTTGAGTATTCTTTTTTCATATATCTCCGAAGATTACGATACAACTAATATTTCGAACACTGATGCTGATTATAGTGACTTCAAGGTCAAATAAATAATTCAACTGAAAATTGGAAAATTTATGGAAACAAAAATTTTTTTCAATTTTTTTCCAGCATGTTCCCCTGAAAATTTCACGAAAAATTGCGCATCGGTATTCTATAACTAACTACGAAGTTTGATTCTGCTCGTGTTTATTGTTCTTGAGTTATTGAGGAAATAATTACGAACATCCACAAAATTTCAGATATTTCTTTTCCTGAAAGAAATATCTGATCGTACTGAAATTTGAATATAGATTCAGTTATGCTATTTCGTATACGGAAATCAAGAATCGAGTGTTGAAATTTTACTGAAAAATAATGGATAGAGCAGTTCGTTACTTTGTAATAGTTCATTCGAAAAAAAAATAAAAGTACTTAGTAATTCCTTACTTTTCGAAATTCTCAGGGAATAAGTCTACGGAAGACATTTGAATACGTTGTTGCCCAACTTGAAATACTCCAGCATGAAAATGTAGTAGTAGGTACTACAAAACCTGTCACCTAACTAAATCAATTTATAAAGTTCTCGGGAATCTATGTGAACGATACACTGGGTTTTCACTCACATAAGTCGAAATGTTAGATAGCTTGTGATAAATTATTGATTCCAAATTATCAGGGTTACTATAAGAAAAAGCAGATTTCAATTCTATGTAAATAGCACTTCCTGATACTTTGTCTCTGTTTCTTCAAAACTATCTTCGGCATTTTTAGTTTCCAAGCGTGATGATTATGTTGAGAATGTTGAGATTGAGAGTAGAAATTGGCATAGGCATTTGCAACGTCGCTGAGAATTATTTTGACATTGCCGATATTTCACGAGTGTCAACCTGCGTCACTTTCAAGTAAAAAAACTTGATAGACCTAAATCATGGCCAACCGGGATCGTTTATAAAAGTGAATGGAGTATACTTAAGGATCAGCAGCCGGACAGAATTAAATTTGACATCTGAGTCTTTATTAGTGAGTCAAACATACATGGTCGTTTACGACTATTTTCGTCAAGAAATTCGATAGTTACAGGCATTTGGACAGAACAATAAAGTGCTGTTTTCTGGAATGAACAAGTAAAAAAGGATATTTTAATTTCACATGTTATATCCGACCAGACTATATTTTTTTTTTGTTGATTATGATATAATCTCAACATTTTATGGATTCGTCCCAAACATTCAAGTTTAAGTCTAGAACGAGTGCAAATAATATCGGGGTGATTAAAATTCGCGGATATGCGAGTCGACACAAACAAACATAAATTTAAAAAACCTAGAGAGAACAATGGACATTAGAACAAATGAATCAGACGATTGATGCCCAATATTTGCTATAATTTCTGATATGACCCTGCCCTTGATAATATTCGCCAATTCCCAGCAAATAGCGTACTTATTAATGCTTTCATTCGGGAAAGAACAGAAGTTGCTGAGAAAAAGACTGCTTGTATGTTTAGCGATAACGAAAAGTTCGAATATCATGCTATTTCCATTCTGACAGGCAATTTGAACATAGCATCCGGAAGTTTTGTTGGGAACCACCTTCAATAACCTAGTTAAACTAGAGTTTAACAACTGCTCTTCATCTCGTGATAATTATTTCCGTTGGGGTAAAGTTAGTTGATTTTCAATTTGGAATTGAGTAAACTTTTGGCAAGGAAAAAATATAGTGATAAATGTGTTTTGTTGGCGTTTTATCTCAACGATGAATCAATTCAGTTCAACATTGGGATAGGTACAGGGTGAAACGAATAATTCTCCTTTGAATGAAAATTCGTATTTGTAAACAAAATAGGTGAAAACTGATGTCATCATCTGGAGCTCAATTTTCTTGGTTACAGTGGTGAAAACCAATCTATATTCAATTGTTCAACAGTTTCAGGTTCGATTGATTCTAGAAAAGTTGCTATATTTTTTCCCTTCCGAAATGTCCATTTTTTGAAATTCTAAAGTAATTCTCTGTATAATTTTTTTTTCCACGTACCCATTTGGGATATTTAAGTTGGGGTTCAAATTGCGTTGCAATTCTAATTAGGACGTTGAAAATTTTACTATGGATATTTACTGAAATATTTTGCAAATGGTGATTGAATCTGTAATATAATATATATATATAAGTCATGAAAATTCGAGATACTTATATTCACTTATAATGAATCGAATATTGTTTTTGTATTTAATTGTTCCAACAACAAAATAAGTTCATTCATATATAGAAGGATATCAACTACGAATAAAATTATGAGCAAGGCTCGGCCGCAATGCTTGCTAATTGTTGCTAATTTGAATCAAATAAAAATGGGTATATACAGTCAATTATAGAGATTTATTATTTCTTTATAACTTCTTTGAAGCTTGGAATATAATACATCCAAAATACATCTCACTTTCATACGGAATCAGTCCTCTGACTTCAGATAATAGATATTCATGAGACAGCTACTAAGTAAGCACAAAAAAATTATTCTGAATGCAGGATATTTTGTACGCTCATTGTTAAATTTCATTGTTTAGCGGTCATTTAAATGGTAACTGACTACAATTCTCGAGCCAAATTTGGCATTCAGAGCAATTGCAACTTCGATCATTATCTCGGTGGCATGGAGAGTAATGGTCATGAAAAAATCAACCATAAAAATAACACCAAGAATAGAGACATATAATTTAGTGATTAAAGCCTACTTGATATACAATAATCCAAATTTCACATACAAATGATATTTCTCATCAGATCTGAATGAATCTGGGGTCTCTGCATGACATAGCGGAGCAAGGAAAGCCATTGGAAAAAAAGTACGCCACTGGCTATATATTACATATGATATATATTTGAAATAGAAGAAAATTGTGATTGTTCCATAATTAACTATTGAGAAAAAATTTAACTTCATTCCAAAACTCAGCAAGGAAACCCTTTGAAAAGAAAATGAGAGTCAACCGCTATCCGCTATTGCTATCAAAAAAGTAATTGTAAACGGTTTTTATTTCAAGTTCATAGCTCGAATAGAAACGAAGATAACGACCACTGTTTTTTGAATCACTCGTATGTTGGCTTATAACCAGAGTGAATTTAAATTTAAAGGAATTCAGCTTAGACGCAATTATGAAAATCTCGACAACATTCGATTACATCGAATTATGAAAAATTTATAGCTCAGATATCACCATTTTTGACAACCCCTGTAGATGTAAAAACATTCGCCTACTGTTATCAGGACTATGCTTCAAACTGTTCAAAAATTATTAATTTCATTACCATTTGGTACAATGATCCACTTCGTGAACATTTTTCATTTTGCACCTCTAGTCGAGAAAGAAGAAGGATTTAAGAAGAATGATCTGGCATGAGATGTGAACTGAATAGAAGTTCAATCTAATTTTAGGGACGCCAAGTAAGGTCAGAGTAAGAGCGCTCTTACAACTGATCTGATTTATTGCTCTCAACCCAAACATTGGTTCGAACCAAACAAGGGAAATTTACAGAAATTAAATGAACTCCTTGGAGTTCCCTCCGAGAAGTGCATTTTTTATTACAAAAGGTAGATAGAAATATTCATACAAGGAAAAATATTTTTCTTCAGTCAATTATTGAAGTATGAATCATGAAAGACTCCTTTGCATGAGGCACCGTTTGGGATAAAAGTATGTTTGAAAATATATTTTTTTTGAGTCAAAATATTTACAAATTACAGCAATATATTTATTTTTTGTTTCGGAATATTTTTTTTTCCACAACACAATATTTACCATAGCTTTCGACGTGTGCCTTCTTATGACGTTTGATAGATCGAAATGATAAATGAAGGGTAACTCAGCAAGAACTTGAATTTTAAAAATTAAAAAATATATATTTATTTAATATTTATTAAAAATTTTTTCTACATATATGGAAATAGTGATGGCATTTACACATGAAACAAAATATCGGTTAGATGGCTACCGTTGCTCTGTTGGTAGGTATGCTTTGTTACAAACCAAGTTTTCAGGTCGAGTAATTTCTCGTTTCGGAAACCAAAACTGGCCCCCAAGAAGATGTGATTTAACTTGTATGGACTATTTTCTTTGGGGTTTTTTGAAAAGTGAGGTCTATGCGAATCATCCTGAGATAACTGAAGAACTCAAAGAAGAAATTGCTCGTCAAATTCGTCAAATCCAGCAGCCCTTATTGAAAAATGTGCAAAATTCAATCAAAAGAGTGCATATACCTGCCAACAGAGCCACGGTAGCTATTTAACCGTTATTTTGTTTCAAGTGTAAATGTCATCACTACCTCCATACATATGTAGAAGAAAATTCAATAAAATATTAAATGAATATTCGTTTTTTCATTCTTAAAATTCAAGTTCTTGCTGAGACACCCTTTATGTTGGATCTAACATTTTCATTTATTTCGATCTCCCAACGCGTTAATAGATATACAGTGTGTCCACGGATTGGGTGCCGGTAAGGTGTAAATGACGAAAAATTTTCGAGTTAGACTCTGATATTCTGGGAATCGCTCCTGCTTGGTCTCAAATTAAGATGTTGAGAAAATGAGCCAAATCAATTAATATACAGGGTGGTTTAGAACTGATTTGAGGAAAATTGTTAAGAATAAAACACTTTTGTTTCAAAAGATATCGAGAAAGTTTATTTTGTAAGTAGGTTATGAAAATATTTGATAATATCCATGGTTACAAATGCCAGACGTGACTTGAAACGTAAATTTTATTCGTCACAAACGAAAATTTTCCTGTTAAAAACATGCTGACCATAGAACAAAGTGTGTTTATTGTGCAGTGCTACGGCTTAGGTGCAGACATTTCGTATCAGGGAGTAAGTAATAAGACAATTCCATTGACGCTGGCCAAATGTTGCGGTACCACGTAACCCTGCTAAAAAAATAGTTTCAAAATTTAAATTTTTGATCATGACAAAAATCTCACGTATACAAAATGTTCATGGCCAACTTATTAAGTCAAGGTAGGCTGATTTATCTGTAACTTGAGTTCCTGCAGCAGCTCGTCATTCCGAACAACTTTTCTAAATAAACTATCTCGATATCTTTTAGAACAAAGGTACTTTATTCTTAACAATTTTCATTGAATCAGTTCTGAACCACCCTGTATATAAATTTATTTGGCTCATTTTCTCAACATCTTAGTTTGAGAACAAACAGGAGCGATTCCCAGAATATCAGAGTCTATATCGAACATTTTTCGTGCTGTCTGCACCTTAGCCGTAGCACTGCACAATAAACACACTTTGTTCTATGGTCAGCATGTTTTTAACAGGAAAATTTTCGTTTATGACGAATAAAATTTACGTTTCAAGTCACGTCTGGCATTTGTAACCATGGGTATTATCAAATATTTTCATAACCTACTTACAAAATCAAAGTTGATCGATTTATCTGAAATTCGAGATTTAGCTGTGTCTTTTGATTCTTAACAACTTTTCTCAATAAACTTTCTCGATGTCTTTTGAAACAAAGGTGTTTTATTCTTAACAATTTTCCTTAAATCAGTTCTAAACCACCCTGTATATTAATCGATTTGGCTCATTTTCTCAACATCTTAATTTGAGACCAAGCAGGAGCGATTCCCAAAATATCAGAGTCTAACTCGAAAGTTTTTCGTCATTTACACCTTACCGGCACCCAATCCGTAGATTTATTGTGTTTGGTATCAAAATTATATCAGAATATATCGTCACAGGAATTGAATACATT
Organism: Myrrha octodecimguttata; assembly: GCA_958510865.1. Taxonomy (NCBI): domain Eukaryota; kingdom Metazoa; phylum Arthropoda; class Insecta; order Coleoptera; family Coccinellidae; genus Myrrha; species Myrrha octodecimguttata. Next base: position 9,195,904 of record OY294063.1, read on the forward strand.
CCTACAACTAATGAATTATATTGACACGAAATAAATAAATTTGCAAAAACTCATTTGTCCCAAATTTTGCCTCGTATTTTTGTCCTTGGTTCATGAACTATTATGAATTCCTGTATAACCATTGAGAGTTCCAGGCGGCTGTCATCTTATTCAAATATGTGCAATTAGTGAATTTCAAGCCAAAAATACCCGTCTTTTTGTCCGTTCGGTGCAAAGTGTAGTACCGGAACTCATAGAAAAATAGCTAAGCGGTAGTTGCTTGAGCTTGCAGAATTCGAGTTCGTTAATACGAGAAACTCGTTCTTCATTTGAACAGCATACACCAATAGAACCATAAAATATATGAATATCAACAGAATAACAATAACTTTCAGTTCACGGTTCCAGAAGTTTGACTGAAAATCTGCATCATAACAACAATTTGTTTCAATATACAGAATGGTCCCGATTCAGAGATGCACATAAAAATGGGGAGTGGGACTAAATAGTTGGATAATATCAGAACTAAAAGTTCAAAAAAATTGTGCTCGCAATCGCTTTGATTTCGAGATGAAAGTGTATAACGATTGAATTTTTCAGACGTTTTCCCCATGACTTTTCCTACTGCTTTTCAAACTTTTTTGTCCATATCTTCAGTGTGTGATGAATCTTTTGTTTTCCTCATGTGGCCTTAGGTATTTCGAGAGAGATCCTGTGATGTAGGTGAGAAATCTTAGAAAAACCAATAAGAGCGCTGAAACGCTTTCGAATCATTTAAAATATTCCTTTCAGAAATTATATAGGTATTTCAGAATGATCAGTAATTGGTGCTCTCTTTATCATATGAGTTCGCCATTTTCGGACCGGCACATTCATGTCTGAACCACAACATGAAAATTCCCCCAAATAATATCTTTCTGTGCTAATAGCCTGCTGAACAGAGACGAACAGAAAACATATTTGAATTCAACCACACACTTATGGATGCTACAGAGAGAATTAATGTACGGAAATATGAGATGTTTAAGCTTCAAAAGCCATTCGACCTTTGAATAAAGAACAATTCTTTATTCAGAGCAGGGTTGCCAGAACGTTTGGCTCGATTTCCCCAGTCGAAATTCAAAAATCCCCTAAATTCGGGACTTTTCAAAAAAAATCCCCAATTTATTTTTTTTATTAGTATAATTTCAAATTATGGTATTTCTGAATAATTGTTTCCAAATATCTTCAGTAGGTCTCAAAATACCCCAAAAATGAACTGCTTCAAAAAAAACCCTCAATGCACGTTTGTAATGAATGAGGTTAGTTTTCGCGAAAGCGGAATAGAAAGAGGGATTTTTTCGCAGAACATTTCAATACAAAAACAACAAATGTATTGCTAGTTTATTTCGTCATGACATACAAAATGATAGGAATTAATTATTTTGTGGAGAATGATGATGAATTCAAAAATCACCACTTTACTGATCCAAAAATATTTTAGATCACTTTCGTTTATACTTCCGTAATTCAATACTTCGACAATGCCGACGGAAGGTGTAGGGTGGGTCATAAATAAATTGGGGAATTTTTTCTACCATTCTATCAGAGGTGCCGACAAAGCCGACACAAAATGGAACTTGTTTATCTGTAACTGTTTATCCTCATAACCGTCATAATAATGAGAGGTAATAAACTGGATTGAAGATCGGAAAGGACGGTCGAGGGTGAAACTTTCATTGGCCTCCCTCTATGTTTGTTATGAATCTTGAAAACATCGATACTTTCGTCATAACATCATTTCCGGATTCGTAAAATACCGAAAATTGCAATTTTTCTCAAATTTGCAATTCAAATTCATCAGACCACTAGACTGGATTCGAGTCGAGATGTTCAAGACCTAAAATCCCCTGATAATACCCAGTTAAATTTTTTCCCCAGAAGAAATCCCCAGAAAAAAAATACCCAAGAAATCTCCAAAGGGAAAAAAATCCCCTCATTTTTGGGGAAAATCCCCTAATCTGGCAACCCTGATTCAGAGCTTTGGACTGACTCGTGGCGCTAGCTGTGAACAAGAGAAGAAACTTATTCTTCGATATACTTGTGAAAGCACGGAATCTGCAACCTGCACGTTTCAAGTAGATCGCTTTTCGGTAACCAAATCGACATTCATCGGCGGATGCTAAGAGGACACAAAGTCGCTAGTACGGATAATTGAGGCAAAACTTCCTTTCAATAATGTAGAAGCGATATTTGGCGGCTCTCAAAAATAGAACGCTACTCGAGGTATCTAAAGGTGTCCAGTAAATAGAGTTACCAACAAGATGTTCAAAATCTTCCTTTTTGCGCGCATGTTCTAGGGGAACAGCGTGCTATCGTTTTGTCCAAATGTCTGTAATTTTTGATGATTGAGCCGAAAATGGTCTCAATCCACTAGGTTGGACTCACTGATGACGAATCCGGTGTCAAAATCGATTCTGTCCGGCTGGCCGGCCGGCTGGCCGGCCGGCCGTCCGTCCGGCCGTAGACACAATAACTGTCGACAGAAGCAAGCTAGCATTTTGAAACTTTCAGGATAGGTTGCGCATCAGAATGCCGCGGTAAGTTCGTTAATGGGCCAAATCGGTCGAATAGTTTCGGAGTTATAGGCACTTGAAGTTTTGAAGTTATTAATTTTTTATTTCAGAAAGTACTCGAGCGATTAGATTCAAACTTGGCAGTTAGGTGGAGTATAATGACGCGCAACTTTGAGCCAAATTTCGTCAGGATCATATTGTCAGTAAATTTTTTTTCGAAATTTTTTTCCAAAAATTTTTTTTTTCCGAAACCATTCGTCATATCCAAAAAAAAGTTCCACTCACACTTTGAGCTTGATATTTCACAGCAGAGTACGAAATTTCAGTTCGATACGGTCATAAGTTTTGGAGATATCGGGAAAAAATATGTCAAACTTCGAGGTTTTCTTCTCGATATCGTTGATTTTTTCGGTATAACTCGAGAAATACTGATTCAGTCCTGATAAAACTTCACAGCTAGTTTTTGGGATGCTGAAAGACAACTTTATGCGAAATTTCGTGATAATCGTGTCAGTAGAACAATTTGAAAAAAAAAATTTCTATGATTTTCTTATCATATCATCCTCATTAAATTCTTTATGAAACTTCGAACTGTTATTTTTCGATGAAGTACTGGATTTCAATTCGATCTGATCTGTATTTTTGAAATATTGGAAAAATAAAATTTTGATTGGGTATATCTACGGAATCATTCTTCTCTACAAATATCGAGTTTCTATGTTGTTTCTTTCGGAAGTTATTGTGTTTACGCAGTCGGCCGTTCCTCAAATATTTAGCTAATACCACTTTCAATCGAATATGAATCCGGTATTAGTCATATGCTCAGTAGTTCGAAAAAAATTTTCATCGTCAAGTCAAGCAGCAGTAGGTAAGGTCAGTATATGGATACGTAACCGCTCTGTTACTGAACACGCGCAAAAGACTTATCGTCCAAAGATACCTAAATGTCATAAACTATGGCACCAATGCATCAATAGTGAAAGATTAAAATATTTCCGAGAATAACTACATTCAAACACAATATGTAATCAAGTTTCAAGAATGTTGGGGGAAAATTCCCAAACTTTGCTCCAGCGCAAAAAACGCCAGTGAAAGGTTCTGAACTACTGAAAAGGAAAGGCATCAAACAAGATTGTAGGAATTTAGCCAGATCATTTTTCACGAGCTATTCGAATAAACAGAGCAGTTGCATAATTTTGTTTAGCAAATGATTTAATTATAGATTTCAGAATCACCCACGCGGTGAAACAGTCTGCCAAACAATACTCCTTGTGAATGAATGAAGTTCAGCTTCTATCCAATTCTTCTTTCCGTGAAAAATTTCTATGTCCGAATCCTTGATAGATCTAGACAAACTTACTTTTGGAGTATATTTGAAAATATGCATTATGAGATTTGAAGTGAAGGTGTTTTAATTAAAATATTTAGAAAAATTACGAATCCGATCTAGGGGTGAGTGTTCATTATGATGCAAGCGAAGAAAAGTTTCATCAAAACAGTAGCAGAAATAAAGGAATTTTTCATTTGTAGTTTTGTCTGTAATGACTTTTTTCCCATTTCATCGAGCAAGTGTGCAACGTGAAGGTAACCTTACTCTTCAAATATGCTTCTCAAGTTTTTTGTGATTCAGTACACCATCCGCACTTCATTTCAAAATTCATAATCATATCATGGGTATTATTGATTTTAATAACTCTACAGGAATGAAAGCAATGGCTGCTCAAATGTCCTACATCTAATTATCGTTAGCGGAAAATTTCATATTCGAAATGTTGAATATGAAATTAAAGAGATTTTCATGAGGATTAATGATCTCATATAATCCTATTGAACTGCCATTATGACAGTTCGGAAAATGAGTAACAGTAATCAGTGCAATTTTGGACAAACTATTTCGGTGCATTGCATTATTCGGTTGTTAAATAAAGGGTCTTTCAATAAGGACGGGTCGATTTTGACATGAAATAAAAAAGGCCGTGTGTGAGATTTTAACGATTTTTTTTTTTATTTGAAAGAGCTATATATGCCATTATGTGTGGAAAATCACATCGTTTAAATGTCCGCCGCGGCTTCTCACGGTGGCACGAATTCGAGTTGTCCAATGTTCAACAACTCTGCCGCATAGTTCGGGTTGAATTTCAGCGATAGCCTGAGCTATGTTGACTTTAAGGGCATCGGTCGATTGTGGCTTATTGTTATAGACCTGCGACTTAAGAAAACCCCACAAAAAAAAGTCTAAAGGTGATAAGTCGCAGGATCTCGGTGGCCAATTCACGTCACCTCTGCGAGAGATAACCATGCCCTCAAAGCGTTCATGCAGAAGATCCATGGTGGCATCCGCTGTATGGCTCGTAGCGCCATCCTGCTGGAACCACATGTCGTCTAAGTGTAGATCGTCCAATTTGGGCCAAAAGAAATCGGTGATCATCCTTCTGTACCGTTCGCCTGTGACGGTAATGGCCTCACCAACATCGTTTTAAAAAAAGTACGGACCAATAACACCGCCGGCCCAAAATCCGCACCATACGGTCACTTTTTGTGGATGCATGGCTACTTGGTGAACTTCGTGTGGGTTGTTGTCATCCCATATACGGCAATTCTGCTTGTTCACATAGCCATTCATCCAGAAATGCGCTTCGTCGGAAAAAATGATTTTTCTGCCAAAGTTGGGGTCCTCTGCCAAACACACTGTAGCCCAATCAGCGAACGAACGGCGTTGCCTATGGTCAGTAACTTTGAGCTCCTGAGTGAGTTGAATCTTGTACGGGTGCAGCCCTAAGTCCTGACGCAAAATGCGCCACGTTGATGTTTGTGAAAGACCGAGTTCTTGTGAACGTCGATGAATTGACTGCCTCGGGTTCTCCTGCACACTATCACGGACAGCAGCGATGTTCTCGGCCGATCTGGCGGTCTTTGCACGTACGGGTGTTGGCAGATTGTTTATTGAACCGGTCGATTCGAATTTGGCCACCAAACGTTGGAGAGTCGACTTTGAAGGACCACCTCGTCTGCCGTAAAATGGGCGCAATGCACGTAACGTTTGCACTAACGAACACTCATTTTGGTAATACATTTTTAACATTTGGACGTGTTGCTCAACCGTGTAACTTGCCATGGTGATTTGGCATTACTAACTGAATAAAAAAATATAGGTTAGAAAGACGACGTTAAAACAACATGGCCGCCACAGGCTGCCAACATCGACCCGTCCCTATTGAAAGACCCTTTATATCCCAGTGTCTACCCGAATGACCTGGAGGTAGGGAAATATATCATAAATCTTAGCGGTGTCCCTTATGGTGCATTCTATAATTTTCATAAACCTATTGCGCTACATGAAATGAATAATCATAATTGAACTGTCCGTCCTATCCTCAACATTTCAGACGTTTAAGAAGGTCATTAATTATGGAAATCGTAAAATAGCTAAGAAAAATATTGCCAGGTGAATACATTCCTGCCATATAGTTCAATATTTTGGAATCGAGAGTGAAAAACAAAGTCAGTTGCTTAAATCAAATTGGGCATAGTAGAACTGGAGAGTACAATGGTACAAAACAATAATCAAATGGAAAAATAACAGCAGTGAAGTCTCTAGAATCCATTGGCGAATTAAGTTGACCTACTTTCATTCACGAAAATTCAGCTATAGTTAACTGAGTTGCAACATAAACATAGACAGCAGGCGCCACTTGTCAAAATAATAAAGCATCGCTGACAGGTTTTCTCTATTCAGGCCAAAAACAAATCGATTGGAGTAACTCCAGGAATACCATTTCAAATTCACCAAAAAAATATAAAATGAAAATCATCTCACTTTAGGTTTTAATTGAACACGTTTGCAAATATGTTATAAAAATAGAACAGTAACACTTTCAATTCGCGAGGGTGAACGAAGAACAATAAGTGTTAGAAATACTGACTTGCTCTGATTTCACAAAGTTGGCAGTACCGATAGAAATGAGCTTTCTTAAAATACCTCTTCTTTCCAATTGATACTAGTTGATGTAATGCAAAAATCTGGCGAAATGCCAGATCTCCAAATTTAGAGAAAAGTTCAGTGGTTATGACAGAAACAACACTTTTTGGTATCAAAGAAGGTACTCCGAAACTTTTTCAACGTCTGATTTTGAATCTTCACGAAGGTAAAATATCCACAACTGTCACATAATGATACTTCCTTTTTTCGCATATGTAATAAAAGGTTAGTCGGGCACACTTCACAAAACACGACCTACCTGGTTTCGCCTGAAGACGCTCAGATTCGACGCTGTCCAGGGAGCTACAGGCGTCGGGATGCTCATCGTGTTCACGCTCCTGTTCCCCTTCTCGGTATTCCCCTCTAGGCAATCCCCACTTAGCGGTACGATGGCTTAAGTCGGGATCGAGCAGGAAATGCCAAAATGTTGAGGATGTGCGGGAATTTACCTTCACAGCATAACCGTGTCCAGGTTCAGGTTATACTGAAGATGTTGGCTTATTTACTTTCTTCGCACTCTTGTTTTGGGGATGGATTTGTTTCATTGATTGAGAAATAGCGGAAAGGTGATCTCCTAGAATTAAATGAAGGAAGGTTTGATATAACTTAGTTGTTTGTTACTCCAGAGAGATAAATATAGCATTGAAATAACACGTAAACAGACTGATTTCAAACACATTCTTCTATAATTCAACTGTTGAACACTTGAAATAATTGGATGGGAAGAAATATTTTAGAAATACAAAATTATCGTTAAAAATGATTGGGTTAGATTTTCAATAATCAGTAGGCCACGAGCAGTTTTGACAGTTGAGAGAGACTGGAGGACCAGCAGTAACCTAAAATGCATTGTTTACTATTGGCTAATGAAGATAAGCGCTACTCCCTCTGGTGGCTTTCCGAGTAACCCGAGGTACAGACATTATCATTGACAAGTCAAAAGAAATGTTAAGAAAATGAGAAAGTTTATGCATTTTTCTTGGCGTTTGTGTGATTTTACCAGGGTTTCTACTGAGGAAAAGCAAACTCAAATGTCCCTTCCAATAAATTTCTACAGCCTGGTAAAAAATTTGGAGTTAGGGTGAAAAAAACTTTCCTTAACAAGTCAGGCCTGAAAGTGTTAAAGAATCGATAAAAACCAACAAACAAGATTTATGAGAGTCTGTTACCTGTATTTTTACCGATGATGATAATTTTTATACAGGTAAGCACGAATTGCTCATGAAATATTAGATCACATTCATGAAGACAATTTTTTTCCAGCCCCCTAATCTAAGCAGAGAAATTCACTTAAGAGGAATGCTATGCCTTCCAGAAATCTACCTGCTGAACTGATCATTAAGGAACAACGTAAATGTTCTAGTGATAGAACAGACTATTGAAAAAAAGAGTCTCAACAAGGAAATATCTGGTGATGAATACTCTTTCCTCAAAGTGCTTCTTACTATGAAAGCAAAGTTGAACAAGGCTTATTTATTACAGCTTTTTCAAGACCAATCATATGAGTGTTGGAAAATTTATTTGTCAATCCATAATGAATAAGGCTTACGGTACAAGTAGCACTAGTTTCATGTGTATATATTCATTTCGTTCACAATATATCGAGTATTTAGTTCTCCGCTATAAAAATAATAAAGTTATGAGTATTTGTCTATTATTCCAAAAAGTATGTTTTACAATACTATATCTGTTTTTCAACTTTCAACACAGCCTAAGAAATCCACCAAAGTCAATCTTGCCATTTGGATCTGAAAATAAATAATATTAAAATACTGTCTAACATTGGAGATATACTCGTAATTTTAGAGTTGCTACACTCAATAAGATTGAAGAATGATACATACCTACTTTATAAGAATGGAATATGTACTCCCAGTAATACTCTCGTCAACTATAAAAGTCTAAAAAGTATTTGAATGAATCGTGAAATCAAAAATTATCAAACCAAACACTAACAAACAGTACAAAATCGACTATCAAAACAAAATCTATGTCTGTACGTAAAGTTGTAAAACTGGCCACCGTGGCGCTGCAATCTTAAATTCAGACGCCAATGGGAAAAAGCGATTTGACTTGTGATTTTGTATCTTTGACTGAAATATTTACTATTGCCTTATCTAGGGAATATATCCAAAGTATTCAATATCTTATAACAGTAAGAGCTTCAATAAACATATGAAATTTTTCGAATAATAACGATTCTTGCTAGCTGATGCCATTTTTGCATGTTGCTGGGTTTAGTGAGGCAGGAAACACAATTTCAAACTTGAGTTTTCAATAAATTGAGATATTCAAAGGTCGAATAATCCATAACAAATCGATGAGAACTACCAATGAGTTGTTGAAGTATTTTCATCATGGAACTATATCTGGATGTGGAGGAGAATTCAACTGATCCATTTTTAAAGGGAGAAATGAGAAAATTCTATTGGTTCTGAAAGGAAGAATCATCTTTTCTGAATATATTCAATCTATAACTGCGTTTGAAATCTGGAGAATTAACAGAATAAATGTTACTTTCCAACTTGTTAGTTTCCTCGGTGAAGATCATATGATGGAGATTAGAATCGACCATCAATAAAACTTGAATAAGGTAGGATTGATACATAACATTGATATTCAGGTATGCAATGAAATTTTTTTGTGAGTTGATTTTCATGTTATGTCGAGTACTATCATGTACAACGTTTTGGTAGGGCAAGTCGAACGATTCCGGGTATGAAGTCTTTGAAAAATCATAAGTTCTTAATGAGCTTTTTTCATTACTTGAACATCGAAATATTTCTTCTCAAGTATTTTATGCAGTAAAATGGTGAGCTGATTCTCACGTTATGAGCTGTATTATTAACGACAGCCTTGAAAAAGGAACGAATTGTTCCGAAGCGTTGGCAAAATCATAATTGATTTATTTAAATTCTGTCCAAATCCGTGTGAATATTACTTGGTTACTTGAACATGGACATGAAAAATGCAGAATTAACGACAATATTTCGTTATGGTATGCCGATTGATTCCAGCTGAGGTATTTTCTGAGAATCGTCAGTTTTCGACGAGCATTCCTGTGTTTTTACAAGAAAAGGTCTTAATCATTACGGATCGGCATTTCGGCAAAAAAGGAGCACCCTCGCACCCTCGAGTCGTATAATATCACAAAATATTTCCGCAATATTTTACCTCCATATTCATGTAATGAGATGCCTATACAGGGTGAGTCTTTGACCTTGCAGAATATTTTAACAGAAGATTCCTGAAGCCAAAAGAAACACTTTTTTCCCTTACCATTTTTTCCGATTCGGCTTGGTTCGTAAGATACAGACTGTTGAAAATACATAAAAAAATTTAATTTTCGATTATATCTCGCGAACGATCTCACCGAATGAGATGATTTTTGGAATATAGTTTTTTATTGATACGATGAATGTTCCTGGATTACAAAATTTCATCCACATCCTCCAGTTTCTTTAATATGACCATAACATTTCATAAAAATACCAGAAGTTCAAAGAATCAAACTTTAAAAAATAATTTGAATGCTATTCGACGAATTTTTGATCATTTTGGAAAGTAAAAGTATTCCTTATTTTTTTTCGTATAATGCGCCGTTTTCGAGTAATATGAAATTCAAAAATAACAAATATCTGTGAAATTCCGAGAATTGGGTACTTTGGCTGATTGCAACTCTGTTCAAAAAATTCACAGAATTCAATTTTTCCGCGTTGCCACGTCTAAAAGTTGAGAATGGAATCATAGATTTATAGTTCAGTACAGAATCATAGACTTCACAAGTGTATACATAGAATAAGCATATTGTGTGTTGTTTGATTTGGAAGAGTTCTTTTTTTCTGTTCGTCAATTTGGCAACGTTTGTACGTTCATAGATAAATTAGGTACATCTGTTTTATTTATTTATGAAAATGATAGTTTGAATGGGTTATGTCTGAATCTGATAATTCTTGGAGAAAATGAAATAAACAAAGAAAATTAATAATTACAAATTGAAGATGAATCTCAAAGCTAATATGAGCTAGATGAATTCCTCATTATCGAAAATGAAACCAAAAGAAGAATATTCAACTTTTATCGCCCACGAAATTTGGAATACCTAACTTGTTTATTGCACTATAAATACAACTTTTTTCACCAACTGGAATGTAAAAAGTAAGTTGACGCTTGTTTTCATAACAGAGTTGCTTATTTCGAAGATTTGAATGGTATATCTTAGGCTTTGAAAAACTTCAGTGTTCAGGTTTCCAGGGGCGGCTGGCCTATTATGAAAATTTATAATGCCTATATCTTTTTATCTAGGCCGAATCGGAAAAAATGGTAGAGGACAAATGTGTTTCTTTCAGCTTCAAGAATCTTCTGTTAAAATATTCTGCAAGGTCAAAGACTCACCCTGTATAATTGTAGCTTAGAAAATTGGGCAGAGACGGTTCGTAAAACTCGAACATTTTTGGGTCGTCGTGGAGCACCTTGTCGCACCGCAATAAAGAAATTGGTGGAAAAATTCGAGCTGTTGGGACAAGTTAGTGATGTGAAGAATAAAACCCGTGTACATTGCTCAAGAACAGTCGAGAATATTGCTGCCGTAGCCGAAAGTGTTGAAGAAAACCAAGGTTTGTCCATTCCTAGTCGTTCTTTGGAATCGGGCATTCCATAAACGTCATTACACCGTATTTTGCATAGAGATTTGGGTCTTAAGACTTATAAAGTTTAGCTAACACAAGAACTCAAGCCGGCCGATCATCAACAACGTCGTAGATCACGAATATGTCATTAGAAATCGTCCAGTGACAACCGTTTAGAAATTATGGCGGAAATAGTGAGAAAATTTCGAAATTTTGGTCAACTTTGAGACGTCGTGCCGACCAAAATAATGAAGCTGGGTGATGTCGAATTTTTTTACGTGCAGTTCGATCCTTTATCTATGAATTAAAACAGATTTCATCGTCCTACTCTCATCGAGTCGGTAATAATGATTTTTTGAAAAAAGGTCCAAAATTTTGGAACTTCAAGGACCTCTCACGTCCAGGACGATTTTTTCTAAAAATATCTGACCTTATATTCTTGTTCTACGCCCTCGAATTAGTAAGTGTGCCAAATTTCACGGCGATAGGAGTCGGAAAATTATTTTTCGAAAATCGATATTTTCTTAAAATTTTACCAAAAATCGAAAGTTCTCCGATCGACCTGAAATTTGAAACATATACTAATCGAGGGCGTAGATTAAGAAAATCCAATCAGAATGTTAGTGGAGAGTCTGGTTCGTTTTTTATGGCCCGAGGAAAATCGAAAAAATTGGACCTTTTTTAAAAAAATCATAATTTTTCAACCAGAAGACTTACATCTATAAAATAAGTGGTTACGTACTCACAAAGGATCCAGATATAACCAAAAAAATTCGATATTGTCCAGCCTCACGCGTTTGATCTGTACGATGATCCAAAGTTGACCCAAATTTCGAAATTTTGGTCAACTTTGAGACGTCGTGCCGACCAAAATAATGAAGCTGGGTGATGCCGAATTTTTTACGTGCAGTTCGATCCTTTATCTATGAATTAAAATAGATTTCATCGTCCTACTCTCATCGAGTCGGTAATAATGATTTTTTGAAAAAAGGTCCAAAATTTTGGAACTTCAAGGACCTCTCACGTCCAGGACGATTATTTAAAAAAATATCTGACCTTATATTCTTGTTCTACGCCCTCGAATTAGTAAGTGTGCCAAATTTCACGGCGATAGGAGTCGGAAAATTATTTTTCGAAAATTGAGATTTTCTTAAGGGTAACCCCTTAAAATTTTACCAAAAATCAAAAGTTCTTCGATCGACCTGAAATTTGAAACATATACTAATTCGAGGGCGTAGACTAAGAAAATCCAATCAGAATGTTAGTGGAGAGTCTGGTTCGTTTTTTATGGCCCGAGGAAAATCGAAAAAATTGGACCTTTTTTAAAAAAATCATAATTTTTCAACCAGAAGACTTACGTCTATAAAATAAGTGGCTACGTACTCACAAAGGATCCAGATATAACCAAAAAAATTCGATATTGTTCAGCCTTACGCGTTTGATCTGTACGACGGCCCAAAATTGACCCAAATTTCGAAATTTTCTCACCAAATCCGGAATATTTTCCAAACCGAATCAGTTACGCAAAATCTAATTACAGATTCGTAATCTACGTGTTCGAATCCATAATATATGATGTGCATATTGTCATAGCTTCAAAAACAAAATTTCGCACGGAATCGCTAAATCTTACCCCCACCCCTCTGTGCTTTGATGTTTATTCGCGGTTCTTTATGAAAAATTTTCTAAGTCCCAAATACATTTTTTTTTTCGAAAATCGTCGACCTTGTTATCGTTTCCTATTAAATTTTATGGCAGTTACAACGACGTGTTGAAATGCATGAAAATGATCCGGAATTCCATAGAAAAATCATCTTGAGTGATGAGGCCCATTTCTACCTCGGTGCTTCGTCAACATGCGAAATTGCCGCATCTGGGGCTCGGAAAACCCGAGAGTTATTGTTGAAAAGCCTCTCTATCGTCAACGTGTGACTGTTTGGTGCGGTTTATGGTCCGGCGGAGTAATTGGACCCTACTTTTTCGAAAATGAGGCTGGAGCAACGGTGAATAGATTGCGCTATCGAGAGATGATTAATAGTTTTTATGGCCGGAATTGGATGGTATTGATCTGGACCACGTTGACTTTCAACAAGACGGCGCTACGTGCCACACAAGCAACGAAACCATTGATCTTTTGCGGGAAAGGTTTCCGGACCGTGTTATCTCTCGAAGAGGTGATCACAATTGGCCACCGAGATCTTGTGATTTAACACCTTGCGACTTCTTCCTTTGGGGCCACGTGAAAGAGAAGATCTACGCCAATAGCCCAGCGTCGATTCAAGACCTCAAAGATGGAACTCGTGAGGCTATCGAGGACATCGAGGCAGGCACTTTGTGATTTGTTTATGGAAAATTTCATTAAAAGGATATGGTCCTGTAAGCGTGGTCGTGGTGGTCATTTGCCTGATGTTATTTTCCACTATTAACGGCATAGCTTCTTCTTTATGATGAAATAAACATCTGATCATTTATTTTGAAAAATGGCATTTTTCTTTGAATATCAAAATAACACCTCTTATTGGAAAACCCTTTAGTACGGGACCTAATACGTCGTCGAAATGGAATCATTTCTTCTCGGACGATTTTCAAAGTCGATAGATTTCTCCATACGCCAGTAATCGTGCGTACGGACGGCCGTATAGAATCGTCATCAGTGTATACTTTCTATTTGACGATTTGAGGGGCTCGGAGCTGCACCCGCGCATGACATTTGTTAACGAGTTTCATGCGCGGGGGCAGCTCCGAGCTCCCCAAATCGTCAAATCGAAAGCACACAGCGAGTCCAATCTAGTCGTTTGAGACCATTTTCGGCTCAAAATTCGAAAATTACCGACATTTGGACAAAACCATAGCACGTTGTTCCCTAGAACAACGCAAAAATGAATCAGATATTCGACCATCAGGTCGCTAATTTTTCCCGCATGTTCTAGGGAACAGCGTGCTCTCGTTTCGACTATTGTTTTATAGAACTTGAAGATGATATTCCACAACAGTGGAACAAATTCCATAATTTCGGAAATATTGGTAAAAAAATTTCAAATTTAGTGTGGTATTTTCCTCAGTATTTTTGTTATTTCGAAATATCTCAAAAACTACTGATCCAATCATGGGTAAACTTGGAAGCTAGTTGCAAAATTATGATGTATTTTTGTGCGAAATTTCGCGATAATACATCAATTAAAACAATTCAAAGTTATGTTCTCAAATATTTCTTTTTTTTTTGATCTTGTAATAAAATTGTCCTCGCGAAATTCTGTGTCAACTTTCAAGTTGTAATCTTCAATCAAATCAATTCAATCCGATAAGTATTTTTGGAAATATTATTGGGAAAAAAAATTTGAATGTGAATGTCTAAAGAATCGATGGATGAATTTTACTCATTAGCGAAAAAAATTTCCTTTTTTTCAACTCCAAAATTTACGATTATAAAGTCTGTAAGTAGTTTTTAGGTAATAGAGGGATATTGCAGTGTCAAATTTGTGCGACTTTATTAACGCAAACGTTATTTTTGACGTTTAAGCATGCGCAGATTCAGTTTCAGAATAACGCGACGTTAATAGCGTTAGCGTCTAACGTTATTTACGGAAAATTGCGAGCCGCAATTTACGTTGCGCTATTCTATATCGGAAGGATTCGTTAAGCTTCGGTTCCCGTCTCCGATCACTGTCATAGAGAAGCTGTATGTTAATATGTTTTTTGGTGTTATACCACAACTTTCTCAGATTTTTAAATCTATTTAATAATGCCTTCTACACACAACTGATATTAAAAATAAAGATTTTTAAGTGCTACCACAGCCACTTTTTTTATATATAGGTATTTGTTACTCTTTCACGAATTAACAAATACTTTTGGAAGTAACATGAGGGGTTTGAAATTAGAAATATTTTGAACCATGCCAATAATATTGTTCAATATATAACTAGTTCCACTTCTTCTGCAATAGCACCAGCTGAAATTACCGTTCCCGAATCTTTTTTCATTTTATCCAGAATCAAAAAACTAATGTAGAAATGCAAATGATTAAACTTTAGGAGATTGAAACACAAAAATCTGACGTCTCACATAACCTAACCAAACAAACTGATAACTAACGCAACGATAACAAAAACGTATAGCAAAATGTCTACTTTTGGAATGACCGTTAAAACCTAAACGTTATTTTTAGCTTAACCGTAATAACATAACGTTTGCGCTATTCGAAAGTTGCAATATCTCTCTAGTTATTGATTTCAAAATCGACAGTCTGACAAGCCGTGTACACAATAACTTAAGGAAGAATCACCATAGAGACTCGATATTTGCAAATAGGGCCTAGCTACGAATCCGTGAATGAGTGAAATGATTCCACAAATATAGCATTTCAATTTCTATTTTTCCAATTTTTCGGAAAATACAGATCGCACCGGCATGAAATCTAGTACTCAGTTCAAAAAGATATTATTGTGTTAATCATATTAATCAAATCATTGAATTAATGCCAATGGTTACAGAACCAGTCTTTGTGCATCCTTCGAAGATGAAACCGGAATCTCGCAAAATTGCAGGAAAATGAATTTAACAGTGCACTGAGTTCAGCAATCAGATAATACTCATCGAATATTTTTCACCTCCTTTGCCTGCATTCCTTCGATATCAAACATGAAAATCAAATACAACTTCGATGAAATGTTGATTATTTCAATTAAACGAGAAAATCTTATGAACATTAGGGTAATCAATTAACATTGACATACATTTAATGAAACACCATATGAGGAGAAATCCATGAGATGAAAAGTGTACTCATTGCATTTTTACCCGAGTAAACAAGTGGAAATAGTTCTCCAAGATATATAAATCATTCATTTTGTATGGAAATAATAAAATATCAATTTCCGAGTGAAAAAACCAATTCATGTGAAATATGTTGCATGTTGTTACTCTATCAAAAAACGCTTTTATATAACTCAGTTTTATAGTCTATGAAGTTCTTTGGGACAAAAAAATGTTTGCCTCCATGCAGAATCATACAAAGTGCAAAAACAGGTGCACGTTGGTTCGGAGGGGGATAAACCCTGTGAGCCTGAGGACAACAACCCCTAAGGGCCTATTGCACCGTTTTCGTCTTAAGCTTCAGTTAGTTAAGCGACGATAAACTTATTAAGCTCTGATTTATATATTCGGCTTGCACCGAGGCTGAATGGAACTAGATTAAAGTTAATCTACACATCTGGTTACTTTCTCATGAATTGGTACTTGTGACTAGCTTCATGTTGTTTATTTTAACCCTAATTGATGAAATATTCTAATTCAAAAGATGAAACTCATTTTATGGGTTCTACCATATTTCCATAAGATATGAAAAATCAAGATGCATCTATTGAAAAACCCACCGAAAGAATATATCAGACAGACTATAGCTTCCGTAAAAATATTGCATGTAACGTTCCCGACTTGTTTATTATCATTAAGACTAGGGATCTCTTACCACAGACTTGTGCTCTTACTTCTGCATCAGGCTTTGAACATTGTTCAAATTTATAGTTATATACTCAAGTAAACTTATATTTTATAATATCATAAGATTTCAGCTTCTGCATGGAATTACAATCCTGACGTTTGTAAAATGAATAAATAAATAGTATTGATTTATCCGAAACAACTTTCGGATAAGGAAAGGCTTACCGAAGGATAGACTTTCTATTGAATTATTTTGTTTGTAATAAGTATATTATGAATTGAGTAAATTTTTGGTCGAATATAATGAAAACTCTAATGTGAGATCCGCAGAATAAAAAGTATTCTATATAAATCTTGAAGTATCATGTATGGATGGATCGACGAAGGTGCAATTTCTTTTACATTAATTCGTTTGTAGTAATATTTTGAGTCCAGTTAATATATAATCGAGGAGAATGATAGCACAGAGACAGCACCTGCACAATAATAAAGTAGTATATGATAGCTTTCCACGTAATACATCACTTAATAAAATAGTACAGAAGAATCTTCATGAAACTATGCTTTTTCATTCCAAATATGTCTTCGATTTCATTCTGCTATTCGCTCTTGGAAATAAATAAGCACATCATTGTAACTTTATCATTTCAAATAGTTGAAGGCTTATAAGAAATACCATTGAGTTTTCGAACTTAATGGAAATACTGATGTTAATTCTTCATGCTTTAAAAGATACGAATCAATGCCTACTGATGTCATTATCTCTCTATATCAATTTTCATCTTTATATCATCTGAAATTCAATAACTTTTAATCAGAATTTGATTATCAAATCCATTAACTCGTACGAGTTCTTCATGAATGTCCAATGTAAACAAAAAAAAATTTAAACAAACTGGAGGTTACGTCCAGAAAAATGTCAAACTTGTACGAAATCGCTCGAAAGTAGGGTTAGATTTCGAAGCTTACCATTAATCTTTCTTTTAAGCCCCCAAATTCCAGGGTTTAAATTTAATAGTCAGTTAAGGCCATTAAACGTGGATTACGTGACGGTGCAAGATAATTTTTTACCTAAACCTTGGTTATGGTCTTAATCTATGGTTTTGTAATACGGTGCAAATGGCCCTAAAACCTAAAATATCTTGAATGGAAAGCGGGGTTGAGTCATACATTGTTGCAATATAATAAGATTGCCTCTAAAAATGCCAAACACTTGGCTTCTTGTGCGCATGTCCTAGGCAAACAGCGAGTTATCGTTTTGTCCAAATGTCTGTAATTTTCGAATTTTGAACCGAAAATGGTCTCAAACGACTAGGTTGGACTCACTGATGTCGAATTCTGTGTCAGAATCGATTCTGTCCGGCCGAGGACACGATAACTGTCGAACGGAACAAGCTAGCGACTTGAAGCTTTTAGGGAAGTTCGCGCATCGGAATGCCGCGGTTTAGTTCGTGAATGGGCTAAATGGTTTCGGAGTTTTAGCAATTTGAAATTTTGAGGTTATTTCCCTGATATTCCAGGAACTACTGGAACGATTGGATTGAAACTTGGCAGTTAGTTGAAGCATAACGACGCGCAACTTTTAGAAAAATGTTGTTGATATCGTATGGTCACTTGATTCGAAGAAAAATTTTTTCAGAAAAAAATTTTTTTTTCAGAAACTATTG
Source organism: Myrrha octodecimguttata (assembly GCA_958510865.1). Classification (NCBI taxonomy): domain Eukaryota; kingdom Metazoa; phylum Arthropoda; class Insecta; order Coleoptera; family Coccinellidae; genus Myrrha; species Myrrha octodecimguttata. The sequence goes on from OY294063.1 coordinate 9,214,154, forward strand.
ATCATATTCGAAATCAATTCTGCTCATACCTTGAGCTTCATATTCCACAGCAGTGTTCCAATTTCCGTCGGCCGTTAAGCCGAACGTAAACACAATAACTTCCAGAAGAAACGACTTAGAAACTCGATATTTGTTGAGAAGATTTGGACCTTAATTACGAAGGCCGAATTTGTAACTGGGTGAAATCCACCTTAAGATTCCGCAAATATACCCATTCAAAATTTCTTTTTCCGAATATTTCCAAAAATGCAGATCAAATCGAATTGGAATCCAGTACTTCATCGAAAAAAAAACCTAGAAAAGCACTGCCGTGAAGGCAGCAGCTTTTGCACGCATATCAAAACGGTCATCTCCATTGAACCTGCGCGCAAAAGCTGCTGCCTTCACGGCAGTGCTTTTCTGGAGTTTTTGATAATACTCCTCAGATTAATTATTCTGAAGAAGTGAAGAAAATAACTGAAGAATAAAAAAAATCAGTAATACAGTAGAAAAATGTATGTTTCATTGCAACTCTTGCTATCATCACGATCCTATTATATTTTCTTCCATTTTTCGTTCTCACAAACAAGGTCAGGCTTATTCCAATTTTAAGAGGTCATATCGTTTGAAGGTGTCACTCAAACTTTTTTCCATTTAAAATTCAAGGAGTTGCTGTTATCATGCTCAAAGGGTTGATAAAAATTGATTGCAATTAACCATGTTAAATGTCCTCCTACCAACCAAAATTTACTTTGATGATGGTGATGGTGCATGGTGACCGAGATTTGGTACCTTCTCAAAGTGACACACTGTATAAGCATTTGAGATCAAATACATCCAACTATTCGATTTATCCAAAACCGTTAACAGTTGGAGCTCCGGAAGCAGCAATTTTTATCGGTTTGGATTGAAATCAGGGTTTACGACGATAATCACTACAAATATTTGAGTAACACTAAAAACTCACAAACCAAATCAAAATAATGATTGATGATGGAAATGTTTTGACCCTTTCAAACTTGGATTTCCAAACTGCTGGAAACTGTACTGCTGCTTCCTATGGTCCATATTTTTTCGATGTTAGATCGAATTAATGAATATTTGGAACACATCGCCTCATAGATTTCTGTGCCATGTCAAGGTTTTTCCTATTCTCTTTCGGTTTTCAGAATATTTCCTCTATAACTCACGAACTACTGGTTATTGAATATTGCATTAATTTTCATGTTTATATACGAAAATGCAGAAATAAATCTTCATGAATTCATGAATATATATCTTTTCAATTTAGAATTTTTAGTTTGAAATTTCCAATTCCGGTGAATTACTTCCTACAAATTCTATTACTCCTATTACTTTTATACTTGTCTTTCGAGAATAAAGAATCTCTTCGTAGTTCTAGTTAGAACTTATTGAGATCACATGAGATATAGTAAATTCCCTGAATTCCCCTAGAGAAGCACTGACGTGAAGTTAGATGCCTCTGCACGCATATGATCAAATTCGTTGCCGAAGCGGTCATCTCCTTTGAACAAGCGCACAAAAGCTGCTGACTTCACATCAATGCTTGCCTAGGTTTTTCAAATAATCATTTCAGTAGAAGGTCGACTCAACCGAATAATAAAAATTTTAAAAAGCACTGCCGTGAAGGCAGCAACTTTTGCGCGCATGTTCAATGTAGATGACCGCTTCAGCAACGAATTTGAACGTGCGCGCAAAAGCTGCTGCCTTCACGGCAGTGCTTTTTGAAATTTTTTTCTGATAAATTACTGGATTTCAATTCGATCATATCTGTATTTTTGGACATATTGTAAAAATAAAATTTTGTTTGGATATATCTACGGAATCATTGGGCGGATTTTACCCATTCACGAATTCGACCTTCGTAATTAAGCCCCAAACCTACTCTTCAAATATCGAGTTTCTAAGTCGTTTCTTCCGGAAGTTAGAAACTCGATATTTGTAGAGAAGGTTTGGACCTTAATGACGAAGGCCGAATTCGTGAATGGGTAAAATCCACCCAATGATTCCGTAGATATACCCAATCAAAATTTTATTTTTCCAATATTTCCAAAAATACAGATCAGATCGAATTGAAATCCAGTACTTCATCGAAAATAACAGTTCGAAGTTTCATACAGAATTTAATGAGGATGATATGATGAGAAAATCATAGAAATTTTTTTTTTCAAATTGTTCTAATAACACGATTATCACGAAATTTTGCATAAAGTTGTCTTTCAGCATCTTAAAACTAGCTGTGAAGTTTAATCAGGACTGAATCAGTATTTCTCGAGTAATACCGAAAAAATCAACGATATCGAGAAGAAAACCTCGGAAAACCGAAATTTGACACATTTTTTCCCGATATCTCCAAAACTTATGATCGTATCGAACTGAAATTTAGTACACTGCTGTGAAATTAAAAGGTCAAAGTATGAGTATGATTGTTTTTGGATATGATGAATGGTTTCCGAAAAAAAAATTTTTTTGTAAAAAAATTTCGAAAAAAAATTTTTTTTAAATTTACTTACAATATGATCTTGACGAAATTTGACCTAAAGTTGCGCGTCGTCATACTCCAACAGACTGCCAAGTTTGAATCTAATCGCTTGAGTAGTTTCTGGAATAAAAAATAAATAACTTCAAAACTTCAAGTGCCTATAACTCCGAAACTATTCGACCGATTTTGCCCATTAACGAACTTACCCGCGGCATTCTGATGCGCAACCTATCCTAAAAGTTTCAAGTAGCTAGCTTGCTTCTGTCGACAGTTATCGTGTCTACGGCCGGCCGGACAGAATCAATTTTGACACCGGATTCGTCATCAGTGAGTCCAACCTAGTCGATTGAGACCATTTTCGGCTCAATCATCCAAAATTACAGACATTTGGACAAAACGATAGCATGCTGTTCCCCTAGAACATGAGCGCAAAAACCTAGAAAAGCACTGACGTGAGTCGGCAGCTTTTGCGCGCATGTTCACTCTTGGTTGATATCCTTTGATCATACGCGCAAAAGCTGCCGAATTCACGTCAGTTCTATAGAGTGCTGGATTTCAATTCGAGCTAATCTGTATTTTTGGAAATATTGGGAAAATAAATTTTTGAATGAGTATATATATCTACGGAATCATTGGGCGGATTGTACCCATTCACGAATTTGATCTTCGTAATTAAGCCCCAAACCTACTTTAGAAATAACGAGTTTCTGAGTCGTTCCTTCCGGAAGTTATTGTGTTTACAGTCAGCCTAACGGCCGCAGATATACCCAATCAAAATTAAATTTTACCAATATTTCCAAAAATACAGATCTGATCGAAATGAAATCTAGTATTTTATCGAAAAATGACAAATGTTCAAAGCTTCATACAGAAATTCATGGGGATATTATGATCAGAAGATTACAGAATATTGAATATTTGAAAAAAAAAATTGAATTGTTTTTTCAAATTGTTCTAATGGCGCGATCATCACGAAATTTTGTACAAGGTTGTCCATCAGCATTTTGAAAGTAGCTGCCAAGTTGATCATGATTGAATTAGTATTTTTGCGCTCATTTTCTAGGGTAACAGCGTGCTATAGTTTTGTCCAACTGTCTGTAATTTTCGAATTTTGAGCCTAAAATGGTCTCAAACGACTAGGTTGGACTCACAGATGACGAATTCGCTGTCATAAAGCGAAGGTTAAGTTCGTTAATGGGCGAATCGGCCAAGAGGTTTCGGAGTTAGAGTCCTTTAAAATTTTGTGCATCGATTAGATTGAAACTCAGCAATAAGTTGGAGTTCAACAACGCGCAACTTTTCGCGGAAATTCGTCGAAATCACACTGTCAGTGAATTTAAAAAAAAAATTTTTCCGAAATTTCATTCCAAAATTTTCTTTTATGAAAACTGCTCATTATACTCGGGCCTTGAGATTCATATTTCGCAGTAGTATACCAAATTTCAGTTCGATTTGGTACTAAGTTTTGGAGATATTACGAAAAAATATATCAAATTACGTGTTTTTTTCTGGATATCGTTGTTTTTTTCGGGATAACACAAAAACTACTGATTCTATCATGATGAAACTTGGCAACTAGTTTTATGATTCTGATTGACAACTTTATGCAAAATTTTGTGGTGATCGTAGCATTAGAACATCTTGAAAAAAAATTCAAATTTTTTTCCAAATTTTCAATATTCTGTGATCCTCTGATCATATCTTCATGAAATTCTGTATGAACCTTCGAACTGTCATTTTTCGATGAAGTATTGGATTGCAATTTGATCTGATCTGTATTTTTGGAAATATTGAGAAAATAAAAGTTTAATAGGTATATCTGCGGAATCATTAGGTGGATTCTAGCCATTCACAAATTCGGCCTTCGTAATCAAGGTCCAAACCTACTCTACAAATATCGAGTTTCTAGGTCGTTTCTGCAGTGAGTTATTGTGTTCAAGATCGGCCTAACGGCCGTCCGATTTTTGTGGAGTAGGTTTGGGGCTTGATTACGAAGGTCGAATTTGTGAATGTGTAAAATTGTTTTTTCTTGAAAAACGCCCTTGCGGATTGCAGGATTACAGTATTTGTCGAGGGCAGTTTTTAGGAAACCAGATTGCCTAATAAATAATACAGGAACAATACAACGATAAATAATTTCATTCAATTTTTAATAGTTATGTTTCAGATATTGGGAGTGAAAACCCAAAAAAAACCTAAAGAACGATTAACGAACAGTGTTGAAAATAAGATATATCCTCGCAAAAATCCATAATTTCTCTTGAGAATCTGAAATCCAATATCGAAGAATTCTCGGAGTTAAGCTAAGATTTTTTCATGCTAAAGATGTCTTTCAATTTCACTCCAAATTCCCTGAAATAATCAACATTCTTCTGACAAGTAAACTCTGTGATATTGAAGATACAATGTCAGGTAGAAAAATAAAAGACCTATGATTTTCATCTATCATACTTATGAAATTTGATGGCTATGAAGTATTTTCAGAATACTTTTGCTGCCCCACTGAACTAGAGAAGAATTAGTTTGAGGACATTCCTCATCATATATCAGTAAGAAGTTACGAACACACAATATTGTTATTCCTTACATGTTGATTCCGCACCCAGAATTCAACTAGTTCCTGAATGCATAGAACATAAAATTAATGCTCGGACTGATTTCAGTCACGAAAGTACTTCGATTGTTCTTGAATGTTGCTGATGACCTCCATTAACCACATCATGATAGTTATTATTGGTTATTGAGACAAATACAAATGAATCAACAATAATTTTTAGACAGAAATAATGAATTTTTTGTTAATGTGAACATTTTACGCAAAAATCGATTACTCATATTATTTTTAGTGGAAACCTCTAAAATCTTGAATGGGAAAGGGGGTTGAAAGGTAATTCGATTGCCTTTTCAAAAATGCCATACACGTTACCTTTTTGGTACTGTTTGTATTATGAACTCGAAATAAAAACATTTAAAAGACACTTGTTCATATCACTCCAGTGGCTGGTAGTGATTTTGGTTTATTATTTGGTAAAATCAAATAATAAATCTTAGTGATCGACCAACGAAAAAAAAATTTTAACCCCCCCTGAAAATTTCACAGTTTACGTTTTGGAGTATGTAGATTTGAATGAACGAATAAAAAAAAATCCGTCCGTCCCTTGTCCCGGGCTTTTCACTGGAAGTACTTGAAACTTGGTAGAAAAATCGTGTGTCACTCGGGGTTGATCCTCCAAGCTTTTCAGCAGGATCAGTGTACCCTAGGGGGTCTAAATGGGGGGTTGGGTGGAAAAAAAAAATTTTTCTCAAAAACTTACCACCGAATTTTCATGAAACTCTGAACGTTGATTACTGTTGCATAACTTAACCTAAAAAATTTTACCCGGATGATTTCCGACCAGTATTTCCTGAAATATAAAGAAAAACGCTGCAAATTTCCAATAATATCGAAAATGAGTCATCGCATTCGGTTCTAAGGGCCGGTATTATAAAACTTAACTTTAACTTTAACTGACAGTTTTGACAGTTGTGTTAGGACACAACTGTCAAAACTGCCAGTTAAAGTTAAAGTTAAGTTTTATAATACAGTTGTGTCCTAACACAAATGTCAAAACTGTCAGTTAAAGTTAAAGTTAAGTTTTATAATACCGGCCCTAAGTTGTTTAGGATATCAACGGTATATTGGGTTACTTAACTAAGAAAATAATAAACCCTTGTGTAAAATGTGGAGTGTTTTCAAGAGGTTTGCTTACCGATCTTATATGAAGTTCTATATTTTTATGGTTAGTTTATAATGCCTCATAAGGATTTTTTTCCTTCCAAAAATATATAAAATGTCAAATATTGCTACTAACGTAGCGGTTTGCTGAGCTCTTATAACATAAATAACGATTGTGTTCACGAGAATGACCATAACTCAATGTGATAATAGCTCAGCAATGAAATCCACTGTCAACCTGTGACTCAAAATGATGGTTTAGAAACCTGAAAAAAATTTTCAATTTTATCATAACAAAAAAAAAACAACAGAGGATTTGGGCACTATGACAAAATGGTGTCAATTGACTAAGCTTAACTTGAACTTGGAGAAAACCAAATATTTGACCTATACATCAAACAAGACAGAACGGTGAAATTAAGAGATTTGAAAATCAACGATGAAACAAGCATTCCTCCGACGATATCAACGGAATATCTGGGTGTCTTCATTGAAGAGTACCCGAAGTGGGACAAACATATGCTATAACTAACTAGAAAGCTGAGGGGTTTCAAATACAGATTTAGATATATAAATAAAAAAGCATAAGGTCAGAAAAACTTCCACATGTACAACGTGTTCGTACAATCTCTGCTTTTATCTGAAATAATAGATTGAGGGAGTAAATTCGATAATCACAAAAAAAGCATTGGCATTCTACAAAATGTATTTTGGAAGTAATGTATGGAATAAGAATAACATTTCCGAGTGATTAAATATATAAGATGTCCAATGTACTCCATACAAGACAAATATATGCTCAAACAATTATCTAGAAAATGTTCCAAAAAAAAAATCCGATATATTGATAGAATACATCTATATCATAAGGGTCAAAAGTTATTATTATTATTATTATTATTATTACATACTATTTCTTCCACAAGAAAAATCACAGCCCACTGCTATACCTCAGCAAGGAATTCCCTGGTGAGGAATCAGTGTATACAGTGAGCGCCAAAATTATGGAACAAATTCATTTTCTCAAAAGAAAAATATTTGGCAACAAAATCCTGAAACAGGTCAATTTTTTTTCACTTTTACCGAATTCATATGCATTTTTGAAGAGTTTTGTTGCACCCTGTGCCATCCCCTTCAACCCTCTAAAGTTTTTGAACAGGAAAAGTAGGTCATGTCGTTCTTTTTTGGCAAGGTCTTTGTATCTTCTTCACAGGCGTGCAAAAATTTTCAAGAAAAAAAAATTTTCTTAAAAAAATAAGTTACTTCAAAGAGGTTTTCAGTATGTGCACTTTGTCATGGTTCATTTACTTTGAGACGATGGTATCTGATGCAATTTGTCACCGAATGAAAGTCGACCAGTTTTGTTCATGCACAACTTTCAACCCCCTCACGTAAAAAGACTTTCATTCGGTGGCAAATTTCATCAGTTACCATCGTCTCAAAGTAAATGAGCCATGACAAAGTGCACATACTGAAAACCTCTTTGTAACTGAATGAAAAAAAAATTTTCTTCTTGAAAATTTCTACACGCCCGTAAAGAAGATACAAAGACCTTGTCAAAAAAGTACCACATGACCTTCTTCCGATATTCAAAAAATTCAGAGGAATGATGGGGATGGTACAGGGTGCAACAAAAATCCTTCGAAAATGCATATAAATTTGGAAAAAGTGAAACAAAAATTAACCTGTTTCAGGATTTTGTTGCCAAATATTTTTCTTCTGAAAAATGAATTTGTTCCATAATTTCCACGCGCACTGTATAATCCATTGGATTGCTATTCCAAAAATTGCTATAGTGTTTGTATGTCATGCTCAAAACACAAACAGTTACAGAGATACCGACCAGAGTTGAAATTGCCCATATCTTTATTTTGTCTAATATAACTCGAAAAGAAAAGCAGATGGAAGATGGCAGTTGGCTGCATTATGAGTCTCTGGAAAAAAAAATGACCGCAATGTGCCATTTATTCTCCATAATCATTATCAATTTTCCTATTTACTAATAATTGAATTCAGTTGATTTTTTCTTTACGCGGTCAACAATAAATAACGAACGAACTTGGGGACATTCAAATAAACCACTATTTGCCATATTCCAATTCCTTTCAACTAGCTCACCTTCGTGCTCATTTTTCCCAATATGGGTCAAATCTCAGGAGAAAGATCATTATTGTTTACGCATAACCCAAAACACGTAACATACTTGCCAGCCGTAAGTACGACCTTGATCAATATTTTCAGGCTTATGGAACTAAGAAATACTCCACATAAGAGAAGATTGATGTGTGTTTTTAAATAAATGGTTTAATTTAATAATTATGTTTGCATACACATAGGTGTATCATTTTCGACAGAAACAATGAAAACATTTGGAAAAAATCACTGCTTCCAATACAGCTGCATTGATCAAGGTGGACGTAATCGGTAAGTGGGCCAATTCTCTGTACCTCAGGTTCAATATCGGAACTCTCTCTTGGTTGCTTACTCATTATCATCATCTTGATTAAAGGTTAAGTAGGATATATGGCGAATTATTATGTTACTCCAATATTTATCTTGGCTTCTCCAGATATGCAGGGTTCCGGATGGTGCTCAGAAACGCTTTCAACGGAGGGTGCATTTTTTGTTCGAAAATGTTATAGGAGTTTATTTGTTCGATTGAATTTTCTATTAGGTCACTCACTCGAAAATTATGAGTAATTTCATGGAATGAAGCACCTTATCATCCGAAAGAAGCCCGTAGAAAATAAACAATACAATGTACAATTTGAGAAAAATTAGAAAAAACCGCTGCAAATTTTACACAAAGGTTTATTATTTTCTCAGCTTAATGTGCCAATTTTTCAGCGATATTTATCACACTTTATTATCGCGAGTACTACAATATCAACTAGTAAATATTATTTCTACAAGCGGGAATCTAAGTTTTTCCGAAGAAATTCTTAAATGCGAGCAGCCGTATCAAGCCTCTTGCACTTCACTTCGGAAAATTCATTCTTATTTCAATCCCTACCTGGCTGGAAAAATTAAAGCTTTCCAAAATAGAATCATAGAACTAAAAAAGAAATTTCCTAGTTAGACGGCAACGGTTAGGTCAATAATTAACAGTGCTATGTCAAGGTTGGCGTAAGAATTTAGTTACAATTTCTACCCAGAACGCACCCGATTTATTAACTTGAACAAACTATAAGCCTAGGAATAATCAACAAAATGATTTACCATACAATATGAGCAAATCTATCGAAAGTTTTCATCGAATGAATAACACTGAAAGAGTAATTTCGTTGAGTATCGTTGTCAGAAACACTCAAGAGGGTGTTAAGTGTCCAAACGTAAATTTTTCCTCCAGTGACGTCGTGACGTATTCATGAGAAGGGTGAGAAAGTGCAGAGTTAATTCTCCTCAATTGGTGTATTCCCTTTCACGGATATTGTTCATCAAAATTTCAGAGCAGAATTGCTGAAATAACCAAACTGCGATGTACATGAAATTTGAAAAGTCGCATTATTAACGATATTCATAGTTTCCATTCCTAACGATAACGACACCCATATCATAATTTAGCTACGCCCCTGAGTATCATACAACGTTCGAGAAGCGGGCTCTCCTTAGCTGAAGTTTTGAAGATCGGCGAAAAGTAAAAGATTAACGATAGGATGGGAGTCAAGCATTCTCGATAATATTCACATGGAATTATTTCAAAGAACCAATAATAAATTCTCTGAATGAATGAGATTTGATGACCACTTTTATGATTAAAACCAAAATCGCGCATATTTCAAGAAAAAGGTATGTGTAGGTACTGTGTTAGAATTCTTTGAAATTTAAAATCATTTTAATTCATTAGTCTTTTGAAGGCAGCTAATGAGTGAGTTGGGGAGGAAATTGACTCAAATTCATATGGTTATCCAGAATAAGATTAATGTAAATAGATTCGTATAAACTTACAGGTACACAAATGTTCAAACGAGTCAGGTGAATATTTCTCGATGTATTAAAAATTAGTTAATCAATCTTTTCATCTGCTTTAAGATATATGATTCTAGATGAAAAGTTGTCAAATTATTTCACTGAATTCCAACTGATTTGAATCTTAGGACCGAATGCGATAATTTATTTTCGGGATATGACAATTTCTTGCGTCCTTCCTTACAATTCGGTAACCGTTAGTCGTAAATCATTCGAGTAAAATTTTTTAGATTGTGTTCTGACACTGTAAACAATGGTGAAAATTTCATGAAAATTCGATTATAAATTAACACACGATTTTTGTACCAAGTTTCAAGGATTTCCGTTCAGTACTTCCAGTCAGCCTAACGGTCGACTGCGTAAACACAATAACTTCCGAAAGAAACAACTTAGAAACTCGATATTTGTAGAGAAGGTTTGGACCTTAATTACGAAGGCTGAATTCGTGAATGGGTAAAATCCACCCAATGATTCCGCAGATATACCCATTCAAAATTTTATTTTTCCAATATTTCCAAAAATACAGATCAGATCGTATTGAAATCCAGTACTTCATCGAAAAATTACAGTTCGAAGTTTCATACAGAATTTAATGAGGATGATATGATAATAAAATCACAGAAAGTTTTTTTTTTTAATTGTTCTAATGCCACGATTATCACGAAATTTTGCATAAAGTTGTCTTTCAGCATCTTCAAACTAGCTGCGAAGTTTTATCAGGACTGAGTCAGTATTTCTCGAGTTATACCGAAAAAATCAACGATATCGAGAAGAAAACCTCGAAATTTGACATATTTTTTCCCGATATCTCCAGAAACTTAATATCGCATCGAACTGAAATTTGGTACACTGCTGTGAAATATAGAGCTCAGAGTGTGAGTGGAATTTTTTTTCAGATATGATGAATGGTTTCCAAAAAAAAAAATTTTTGGAAAAAAATTTCGAAAAAAAATTTACTGACAATATGATCCTGACGAAATTTGGCTCAAAGTTGCGCGTCGTTATATATAAGTAGTTTCTGAAATAAAAAATAAATAACTTCAAAATTTTAAGTGCCTATAACTCCGAAACCATTCTACCGATTTGGCCCATTAACGAACTTAACCGCGGCATTCTGATGCGCGACCTGCCTTGAAAGTTTCAAGTTGCTAGAGCCTGCTTCTGTCGACAGTTATCGTGTCCTCGGACGGCCGGACAGAATCGATTTTGACATCGGATTCGTCATCAGTGAGTCCAACGCAGTCGATTGAGACCATTTTCGGCTCAATCATCCAAAATTACAGACATTTGGACAAAACGATAGCACGCTGTTCCCCTAGAACATGTGCGCAAAACTAATGAAATATCCCTCTACTGAAACTTGCCCAGCGGTTGAAAATTTGGAAAACAAATATATTTCGAAATATTTTGAACCGACTGACTTGAGTTTTTCGACACAATGTTGTTGAACCAACATTCTTTCACTCATGAGCTGTGAAGAAAAATGATGAACTAGATGTAGAAGTTAATTAGTCATGTTTGAATAAAAATTATAAACTTTTTCCGAAAAATGTTGTCATTTTCCAAGGTTCACTAAGATCAAAATCTTGTGGTTTCGTGAACATTTTTGGTAGCACTGAATCGGTGTCGTTTTCTGATTTTAGCCTCGCTCTGTTTGGGTAGTGGGGTTTCTCCCGGTATGGAGCCCCGTAAGACGATAGCACTTTTCTCAAGTTGAATAAGTCAGTCGCTCGCTAACCTCGCGCCGTGTGTTGTCAGGAGTTATTTGTTACTTTACGGTGAGTATTTCGGCTTATTTTTACGTAAATCTGTGACAATCTTCGTCAAATCGAATTTTCTATGTGTAGTTCTTTCGGGTTTAGTTCGAATGTGACTGGTAGAAGTAGATACAAAATTGCTACAATGGGAGTAGTCTTGGCAGAATGACATTGTTGAGATTCTTCAACTTCTTGCAGGTTGCAATAGTTGATATCAGATGATACTACATACCTGCAGCTCCATCGGATATTGCAGAAATTATACTTGATCCTCTTAAGCCGGAATGGAGAATGAGAAACTTATTCGCATATTTTATATTTGAAAGACCGTTTGTTCAACATAATAATATTGCATAATTGGTTGTTTTTACTTAAATATAATACGTGAGATTCAAACTGCTCCTTTGAATTTTATTAATTTTACGGCATTATAAAGTTTCATTATGGCTGTGCATAAGTTCAACATTCAGATGAAGAATGATAATTATATTCTGATGAAGATACCAGATGAAGCCTTGCTATTATTTTCGAGATATCAGTAGCACATTCACATCAACGTACGAATGACTCACTGTATACATATCCGAACAAATAAAATTCTTTGAGGATATTGTCCATGGAGTTTAAGACTCAACTTGATGGTATTCAGACAATTTTATTCATGCTAAAATGTGTCATGATTGAAATAACTTGGTTGGCTTGCGCAAAGGTGATATCCCAGCTATTTTTGCAAGATCAAGATTTCTCAATAAGTGTGATATTTCCTCATCTGACTATATTTGATGAATCAAGTTCTGGAAATGCTTGGTTCATATAACGAACTTGATTTATTTTCGAGTGGTGTTTTGCTTGGTCTCTTCAGAAAATGTTGGTTGTTCGGAAAGATTTTTTTGCTAAATTTGTTGAGTTGTTGTTCTTTTTCTAGGTGTGGATAAATTTCCACAACCCTCGCAAAAATTCATGCCAAAACCTGGTTGCCTAAGTGTGAAATCTGTGATGTACTGTGGACTACCTGCTGACTAGCAATCAAAGTCCGACATGTATAGATGGATACTCATTTTGTCTATTATAACAAGTAGATAGAAATTGCATATCGTCATGTTGAGCCAAGTCCCAAAAGATGAACTGTGAGCAAAAATTTCGAGCGCACCTTTTTATGTCCTTATTAGTCTTATCTTTTATCAAATGAATTTCTTCATCCCATCCTATCATCTAATATTATTATAATTATACCCAGCAAGTTATTGACACGTGGAAATATCGCCAATTCTTGGGAAATACCTCCTTTTTATGAAGCTCCTCATTTAGTTCCATTGTTTTGATGAACTTCAGTACTTGAGATGGATTCAGGAAGGATTTCCTCATCTGTTTCGGTTTCTTGGTTCATGCAATCCTTCCGTTAGATACAAATGAGGAGGTAACCTTTTACCGAGTCTTTTACTGGGTGTACTAGTTTTTAATGCCCCCTCAGAATCTGCACTCATTATTTTCTGTAATGAAAACCTCACCAGGCGACAATTACTCCAAAAAAAGTTGTAGCATGTTATATCTTACTACCAAATTCTAGTCCCCTGGGTGTTAATATTCTTGGGACACTTTGAAGAGTATCTCAAACCTGGAAGGCTTCTGAAGAATTTTTCACTGTCGAAATCTCCGTTTCTCCTAAACTTTTTTTTGAAGATGTATATCCCAATATCGCAAAAGGCAGTTAGCTCTCCTTGCCGATCTGTTGAGTTGACTTCGTCGCATCCCCTGTTTCGCGTGGGACCGGAAATACATAGCGAGCAGGCCCCGTTTTTCTTGCCTCGGCAATGCCATACTATCTTTAAATTGTTGACATTCAAGATCCGGCCCATTCGATGGTCGTCTGTCCATCAGTGTGTATTGCTAGGCCACATGGCTTTAAACCCATGTTGAGAGCTACCTTCATGGTGATCAACCGTTTGAAATATATCTTGAAGTTATTTAGTTTTCTTTGTAATGATTCAGCTATTAACTACAAGTTTCACCCCTTAAATAAGAGGGAAATTACCCAAATTCCCAAAAGTTGATTGAAGTTGAACTTTTCGGGGATAAAGTGTAGGTCATTACTCATGCACATAGCTTATACAGTGTGGTCCAACGAAAACTTATCTTCTCGTTTTTCCGGACTTAAAATGAAAATGTGGAAAACTGGAACCCCCTAACGGGGGTGAGCATGACCCCTTTTGATTTTAAATAGGGATGGAGAGCTTCAAAGTTTCCATCGATAACGAAATTAAAGGTAAAAAAGTGGAAGAGTAGTTTCTTTTACTTTACATAACTACTGCATACGTTTGAAAGATGTCGGATACGAAAAATATTCTCGAGATAAATTCCACATTGCCCCTGTCACTATTTTCGCTGTTGTTTCATTATCGACGGATATTTCGAAGCGAAATTTTTGGGTAAGAGAAATCGATACGATCTTCAAAATTAGTTATCGCAACACCTCTCATTCATATTCAAAATCAAGGGGTTGATAGATGGATAGATAGATATTTATTCAATTCAAGAGTTTTTCTACAGTACAATGAAATTGAAATTCAAAACATGGTTGTGCTCACTCCTTGTTGAGGAGTTAAAGTTACTGGGATCTTAAAAGCGGAAAAGTTGTTTCCCCCGCGAATCAGTAATTGAGGGGTCCGGGCGATTTTCCACAATTCCATTTTAAAGTCGGGAAATCGAGGTGTTAAGCTTTCGTGGGACCACCCTGTATAAATACTTGCCACACATGTAGTAATCTGATCTTATTAGAACGTTCTACGTTGTTATTGAGGAAATTATTATACAGGATTTGATCGTGAATATGAACAGCAAGTCAGTAAAACCAATAATAATGAATAATAATAATGAATTTCGACAAAATAACTCAAATAATTTTGAGGTTAACCATACAATACCGAATCTCCTAATGACCAACGCAGAAAATGGACTTCTTGCTAGTTCGACACTCCGCCTTCAAATCTGCCACTGATTGATCTTCCTCGCACAAAAGGCATATTAATGAGTGTATCTTGAGTAGTTTATGTCCCGGAAGACTCCATTTGTAGCTCGGATTTTAGTATTCATATCTCTTCTTTAATCGGTATCCAAAGGACTATAGGGGATAAAATTCCATTGATGCAAACATATAGATACACATGTTTTCTAAGTTATCAAACATAATTGAGAACTTTCCTAACATCTGATATTTCTAGGATATAGTTATTAGGGTTGTAGTATTCGTGTGGTAATTAAATAATTGCGAAAAAAAGCGTGATTTCAAGTAATATTTGAAACAGTTGGCCAGCTTGAAAGTTTTTTTCGAAGGAGACCTAGAGACTTGAATTATAAGGGTTAAGTATCCAAAGACACTGGTCAACACGGAAAATACAATCTGAATCGAATTTAAGAATCTAAATTTTGTGAGTAGTTGTAAAGTTCTTACCAAAACTAAGATTCAAGGAAATTTCTTGAGAATCATAATAAGAAATTCTAATAATACTCTGAATATGTGGGGTCGGACTTCGCCTCACTTTTACATGAACCTTCAAATTGTTACTTTTAACCGAGCATGTACTATACAGGGTGAGTCTTTGGCCTTGCAGAATATTTTAACAGAAGATTCTTGAAGCTGAAAGGACACATTTGTCCTCTACCATTTTTTCCGATTCGGCCTAGATAAAAAGATATAGGCATTATAAATTTTCATAATAGGCTAGCCGCCCCTGAAAACCTGAACACTGAAATTTTTCCAAGCCTAAGATATACCATTCAAATCTTCGAAATAAGCAACTCTGTTATGAAAACAAGCCTCAACTTATTTTTTACATTCCAGTTGGTGAAAAAAGTCGTATTTATAGTACAATAAACAAGTTAGGTATTCCAAATTTCGTGGGCGATAAAAGTTGAATATTCTTCTCTTGGTTTCATTTTCGATAATGAGGAATTTATCAAGCTATCACTCATATTAGCTTTGAGATTCATCTTCAATTTGTAATTATTAATTTTCTTTGTTTATTCCATCTTCTCCAAGAATTATCAGATTCTGACAAAACCCATTCAAACTTTCATTTTCATAAATAAATAAAACAGATGTACCTAATTTATCTATGAACGTAACAAACGTTGCCAAATTGACGAACAGAAAGAAAGATCTCTTCGAAATCAAACAACACACAATATGCTAATTCTATGTGTATACACTTGTATAGTCTATGATTCTGAACTGAACTATAAATCTGTGATTCCATTCTCAACTTTTAGACGTGGCAACGCGGAATAATTGAATTCTGTGAATTTTTTTAACAGAGTTGCATTCAGCCAAAGTACCCAATTCTCGGAATTTCACAGATATTTTTTATTTTTGAATTTCAGATTACTCGAAAACGGCGTATCTTACGAAAAAAAATAAGGAATACTTTTACTTTCCAAAATGGTCAAAAATTGTCATCTGTTGTCATCTGAAACACTAACTCATCACCACTATAAATAGTTGTTCATGTTCAAAAGCTCCAGTACGATAACGCAAAGGCTGCTAAGTTTGGAGAACTTCAATTTTCGAAAGAAAATTTCGAGATGTTCTATTGGGTTTCTATTATCTAAGCGAATCTGATAGAATATGATGAATTATTACATCTCAACAAAATTTCGCTAGCAGTTGCTCGTCGATATCCTACAAATAATAACCATGTTTAAATCGGATAGCATGAGTAGTTCCCGAGATATTGAGCAAATAAAATTCAAAGGAGTGTATGACTTTTAACCATTCGGCCGATTTGGCTCAAACGAAGCATCCTGATATGCAAACTACTATAAAAGTTTCAAGTTGTTATCTTTTTTAATTCGCGAGGAACTTGGCACCGGACGGGTGGCTTGCCGGACAGAATCGATTTTGACATCGGAATCTTGATCAGTGAGTCAAATCTAGTCGTTTGAGACCATGCGCTCAAAATTAAACCGGGTTACTTTGTGCAATGAGTGTGGCTCACTATTCGGAAAAATGAAGTAATAATACAAATAATATTTGTATTTCTGTTTTTTAATGGCTCTCCAAAGAACATCAAAACTACATTGTCATCTAGTACACCAGTAAACTTGATTGTTATAATAAGGGCCATATTGATGTAACATAAGGTTTGTTCGTTGTATACCTGCATAAACAACACTTCAAACACTAACTTTACTGATACTGTTCGGTGTGTTTTGTTGTAGACTTGCACTACAGACATATTGGTCTGTGCTTGCACTCTGTTCGTTTTGGAAATGTTGGGAGTTTGTGCTGTCAAATATTACGTGAGCAGAGCATAGACTGAGGTCATCTTGTGTGATGGTAATGCTTAATGCGTAAATAAAATTCATAATCATAAACATCTGTTGTTGTCCCTGGACTTCAGAAAAACTTAACGACAAATCAACATAACCTCGAAATGGTAGCAAAAACAAAAGAAGCATTGAAATCTCTCATCTCGGATTTACATAAAATCACTTATCATAAATTTGAATTCTTTGAAAATCATAGATCGAACTACACTAACTCCACTCATTCTGTTATCTGTGACTACACGTACACTCAGCTCTTAGTGTAGTTCAAAGCTATTTATATCGAAATATCTTCATTAACTTTATATGGTTCTTTCAAATGAACCATAGCAATTGAGAACGAAGATTGAATTCGAAAACCGTTGAAATATGTACCTTAGATGGAGCCAATGACAATTCCTTCGTCCTTGACCTATTTCAGTACAGTGTGAAAAACATCATTCGACATTGGATTTATAGAAAGTACCTAATTATTTATTTTGAACATATAATTTTCCAACTGAAAAAGAGAATATTTTTTTTGATTGAATGATATCTTTTTCGTAAGGTCATTCAAGATTTAAGGGGTGTCTTCACGCTCACAGCCATGATACAAATTGATATCTTAATTCAGGATATTTTCCATGACCAAAGGGCTGTATTCCTAGTCCTAATAAAGAATCATTAGTTTGCATGTTATGTTTTTGTTGCTTTGGTTGTTTGGATTGCCATCAGCTTCCACAAACTGCTCCTTCGACTAAAGCAGCTTCCCTGTGCAGATTACTATTCACGTTGCAAGGATTGTTAGATTCTTTTGGCTCATTCAATTTTTCTTGAATTCTGGATGTGTCTCAGAAGTATTTCACCCTTTGAAATCTCTTTATTCTCCATCGTCTATCTGGAAGAAATATCTTCCTGAATAAGCTTTCACGTTATTATTCCACCAATAAATATTTTGTTAATATTATCTTTCTATACTCTCCGCATACGTCAATTTGTATATTGAATCAAAAAGACCTACATATTGATATTATTAATACTTTTATAATATCATATTTCATTTTCTCATTCTTCTCAGATATATGTAGCTGGTCTACAGATTGAGATTATAGATTCTGCAAGGTAAAATTTCGAGTTTGCATTTTTCTGGTGTGCTCAATAAGGGAAACAAAGATTTCTATAAATGTACACCTGCTCGGAGTTTTCAACGGAATTCTACTTTGGTTTTTCTGTAGATCCATTTCTGGTTCATGGACAAGGTGATTGAAGCAATTTAATGATCCAAATATGATCAAAGCTGACGCATACGTGCTCTAAAATATAAACTATTTTAATAATTTTTACCGTGCGGATTCTACTTAACAAGGCGCCTCCTTTTCACAAGTGTGCAATGTAATGTTAATATAATGTTTATTTATCATTTTCTCAAATTCTGAACTTGGTTTCGAAGTGAAAAAATATTTCCCTAACGGAAAAAATTGGACGGTTTTCGAAAAAAAGTTTCTCGATAACGCATTGGCAGATTTCCATTAAACTCTGAAATTAATTTACTGATACACTCGATCAAGATTGTTCACAGGGATTTTCTGCAACTAACGGTGTATGACGGAAAATATTACAATGGCATAAAAAACTGGATAGAATTTCATTGATCTCTTATCGGTTTTGTATATTTTTTAAATGTGATTAAGTTTTTGTCTGATA
Organism: Myrrha octodecimguttata; assembly: GCA_958510865.1. Taxonomy (NCBI): domain Eukaryota; kingdom Metazoa; phylum Arthropoda; class Insecta; order Coleoptera; family Coccinellidae; genus Myrrha; species Myrrha octodecimguttata. Next base: position 9,233,082 of record OY294063.1, read on the forward strand.
AGTTTATGAATATGGTTCAATATTTAATTAATGCTTCTAAAGAGTGGAATATTTTTCCAACAGACAAGCAGGAGAGGAATTTTTCACAAAAAACCTCTATATTATATGTATTTATAGTGGTATGTAACCGTTGTGTCAGTGCTGATACTTGAGCATGTTTTGTTCATTTTATAAATTGATGAGTACCTTGCAATACATTTGATCTGAATGTTTATGACTTTGGGATTCTGTGCCAAAATGGTTCCATACTATTAGGTTTTATTCGCTGATGAAGGAATTCTTGGTCAAATTCAATTCTGTCCGGCCGGCTGTCCATTGCTACGATGACTTCATAACACAATGAACCGGAGTCTTGAAATTTTCAGGGGGATCGCGCATTAAAATGTGGAGGTCCATTCATTCAATTGTACTAAAACCGTTTGAAGGGTTCCGGATTCATTAACGTTGTAGATAATATTTTCACCTGCGCTTCTGAAATTCCTTCGCCGTTCTCGAAACTTTCAGGGTATTATGAAACGTGAAAACATAAATGAACATGCGCTAAAAACTACTGGCTGAAAAAATAAATTGGATCGGAGCGTTGGTCAAGAAATGAAAAAAAAAAAAACAATTGTTCAATATGCCCCAAATAAAAAGTATACATCTGAAAGAGCGAGATCGCGATAACTATAGTCAAATCTCGATAAATCTCGAAGAATCTCGAATTTTTTTCAACTCTCATTAAAAAAATCAAAATTATTGAGCAGAAAAAATTAACCACTTTTTTCAGAAGAGTATTCCTAGCCTTGCTACAATGATAAGCATAGGAACAAGATTTCGTCTTGAATTTTTTCGCGCGCATTTTTAGGAAGGTATCAAGGTGCTATTGTTTTGCCCAAATTCCTGTAATTTTCGCATTTCGAGTCGGAAACATCTCAAACGATCTCTAATCTCTGATGGAGAATCTGATGTCAAAATCTAGTTTGTGCGGCCGAACGTTGCCAAGAAGGAAATGAGGTAGCGACAGAAAAATTTTAGTGTAGGTTGCGTATTAGAATTCGCCGGCACAGTCCGTTAAAGGCCAACGCTCACTTATCGGCAACAGTCCAGCCCACGGCACACCGGAATTTTATTCTTTCTATATAACTGAATGGGACAGCGCGCACTTGACCGCTACGGAACACGGCGAATTAGTAGGGAAATAAGTTTCCATTTTGCCGTGGTCCGGGTTGTTGCCGATAAATGAGCGTTGGCCTCAATGGCTCGACATGTCCAGACAGTTTTAGAGTTATACTCCTATGAATTTTTGAGGATATTCTATCGATATCCTGGAACTTTCCTTATGTGATCAGATTGAAACTCGCTGTGTTGTTATTGATCAAATCAAGTCTAAACGGAAACTTCCTCTTTATTGAAAATCGATTATTTACAGTACATGAGTAGGGTTAACACATGCGTAATAATGTTTTAGATAATACATTATAATCTATATCATGACATCTCCCCTTTTTGCAAAATAATGTTTTTCTCAAATCCCAACAATCTCCCTTTCTAAACAATTTCTATAAGCTTATTAATCTATGGACAGAAAATTTACAAAATATAAAAGTTTTTACAATTCAGAGAATTTACAATGTTGAAACCTTAAAATTTTTAGTACCCTATGGTGTAAATCTATCTGGAGGTTTGGACATTCTTCCGAACCTTGTGATGTAATGAGGATTTTGTAATTGTGCATTTGTGTTCTCAATAATTCTAGAATTAGTTAAATCGGGTTTTATCTGATGCCGATTTCTAGTTACTATTTTATTTGAATCACTCAATTTTATACTGTATCTCCTATAACGTTCATCAATATTTGTTATTATTCCAGGTAAATTATAAAAACCATTATTCTTAATGAACACTTTTTGCTCGAGTTCGAGTTTAGGTAAATTTTTTGAGTTTCTGTCGAAATATCGTTTATAATTTTTTTGTTTTTGACGTAAATTAGTACTGTGATGTTTGTTATTTATTATTTTAGGTTTAAGATATTCTGAAGTAACAGGCAAAATACTTTTCAAATTTCTGTGCATCAGGATTTGTGCAGGTGAATATAAATTATTGTCAATGGGTGTATTTCTAAGTTCTAACAAAGCTAAATTGAAATCTGTGTTATCATATAGACATTTTTTCAAAATTGATTTAAGAGTCCCTATTGTTCTCTCTATTTGACCATTAGATTGTGGAAAATAAGGACTGCTTGTTGTGTGCTGAAATTCCCACTCCTTGGCAAAAGATCTGAAAGCATTTGATGCGAATTGTGGACCGTTATCTGAGAAAACTTCATCTGGTATTCCAAATAAAGAAAATATATGTTTTAAGTAGTCTATCACACTTTCTGAAGAAGAATTTCTATTCAAACATTTCACGTCCATGAACTTTGAAAAATAGTCAACCAAAGCTATGTAATACCTACCTTTCAATTCAAAAAGATCTATACCGATTTTTTGCCATGCTCTCCCAGGAATTTCATGATTGATTAATGGTTCTTTTTGTGGAGTTTTCGAAAAAAGTATGCAAGACTTACATTTTGAAATTAAATTATCAATATCAAGCGATATATTCGGCCAATAAAATAGTGTTCGTGCGCGATATTTAGTTTTTTCTCTACCCAGGTGACTCAAATGTAATTTTGAAAGCATATCTCTCTGTAGACTTTGTGGAATAATTAATCTGTTATTGAAAAACAACAATCCAATCGAGAATGATAAATTATCTCTATTTATAAAGTATGATTTTAAATTATCAGGAATTTTCTTTTTACATGGCCAACCATCCTTCATAAAACCAAGAACCTTCAACAGGTTCAAATCTTTTTTAATTTCAGATTTGATATTTTCTAAATTCGTAGTAGAAATAGGTAGGCTTTTTTCTATAGCTAGAACTTGATATTCTATATTTTCATTCAACAATGTTCCATCTTTATCATAAGAACATTTATTCGAGTCATAGGCGCGAGAAAGAGCATCTGCTAATACCAATTTTGTACCAGGTTTATAAATTAATTTTATGTCATATGGCTGAATGGATATCAACATTCGTTGTAAACGCATGGGACAAGCATTGAGAGGTTTTTTAATTATTGAAATTAAAGGTTTGTGATCTGTTTCGACTGTAACATGTTTTCCATATATAATTATGTAATCGCACCCCATATTAATTCAACGTAACATACACAGAGTACCCATAAACATTTGTATATTACTATGTTGCAGCCTGCAAAGTCAGCAGTGAACACCTGCAGTGCTGAGTCACATCCTATAGATAAGATAGCTTATAAAAGCATCTTCTTCCTTGATTCAAGAGAAGAAATAGATCTAGAGCCTTAGTCGATAGTCATAGTTTACACAGAATTGTAATATTCTCTATTGTAAATAAAAGTGTTTTTTTTTAAAAACCAAGTCTTCAACCCAAAATACATAATTGGCGACGAGGATGGGATTGTGCCAGGCCTGAAGAGAAGTGTCCAGTGTACCAGCTCCATATCAGATACCTGTTGGTTTCAACCATCAAGCACACCCTTAAGAACCTGTGGTAGAAGACCAGAGAGTTCGATTGACGGAGTAGCGCCCGCAACGACTTCGAAGACTATCGGTGAGCATTTCCTATTTCTCCCCAGTTTCCCTAATCTGGTAAAAAATTAGTGAACTTGTATAGTTTTTCCTAGGTTTCTTTAAAAAACCGATTTTTAAGAGTTTTTTCTAGGTTTCTTAAATAAAAAACCGATTACTATTTCAATATTCATAATTTATAATATTTTTCTAGTTTTTTTTTTTATATATATTTCACGATTACGTCGATTAAACGTTTTTCGGGTCGTAAAAAGAAAATAAATAAGATGGCTCAAGAGAGAATAGATTTATCCCTAGCTGAAAAATTTGGTATGCTCTTGCCTAAATTTTCTGGCATTGAAAATGAACTTCATTCTTTCATTAAAAGTTCCGAACAATATCTATTGATGTTTGCGGATGAAAATCAAATAGTTAAGAATTATTGTTATGCTGTCGTTAAATCGAAACTGACTGATAGAGCCCTAGCTGAGGTTTCCACATCTGATATTCCTGATAATTGGGTATTATTAAAGAACTTTTTATATAGCAAATTTGGCGATAATATTAATTTAGATGTTTTGATACATAGTTTACAATTTTTGACCAAAAAACCAAACGAAGATTTATTAGCTTTCATTGATAAAATTATTGCTATGAAAATTCGAATAAATTATAGGATTGATGCTGATATAATGCCTGATCCTGAGAAACAAATGTATAAATCAAATATTCGTAAAATTTGTAAAACAGTGCTAATTTCTAATGCCCCCGTAGAACTGAGAACTTATTTAATTACCAACAATGAACTTTCCTTTGACGAAACAGTCAACGCCGTGAAAGATTATCTGTGCAACATGGCACAATACGAATTATTAGATAAGAGTCGTCGAAATAAAAATATGCAACCTTTGAATAAAGCATTCAATTATCAATCAACCTACCGAAATAATTATTCGTTCAATAATCAACCAACCTATTCACATTATAATAGATTTAATCAGCAACATTTTCCGTCTCAGCCGATTCAGTTTCAACAGCGGCAAGTGAAAACTCATTATCCTTCACATCGCGAAGTTTTCGAGAGATCAAATCCACAACGAAATCAAAATACTAATGTTTTTAAGCCCAATCCAAATTATAGAAATAATACTCCGCCTGAAAGAATGTCTATACAAACGAGAAATTACCCGCAAAAACGAGCAAATTATTCCACACAATACAATGTTAATCCACAAAGAAACTTTTATAATAATCGCAATGATAATTACCCAAATAATAACCATCGTAATGAAAATACTCAGAATTTTACATTTGAAGAATTAACGCACGTTGAACAGGAAAAGCGAAAAGAGAATTTCTATAGCCAATCAAAACCATCTACGTCAAAGATGCGACCTAATGAAAATTTTCGTCAATCAGTCGAAAAACTCGAATTGACTTAAACCAAACGCTAGAATATCATAATCAATTACCCTATGTAGAATTTGAATATCCTAAGTGTAAATTATTGATTGATAGTGGATGTTCCGTTTGTCTGATTGATCCGAAGTTCGCTTATAATAATTTCAAAGAAAATATTTTTAGAGAAGATACTACCCTTACTGCATGTTTCAGATCACAAACGTCAAATGAAAAAGTGTTATTACCTTTATTTTCCGAATTAAAAATGAATGATTGTCATCCCTTTGTTCTTTACAAATTTCATAAAAATTATGATGGTCTAATAGGAGCAGATTTCCTCAATAAATACGATTTGAGAATTGATTTCAAAAATATGGTTTTAGAAAATGATTTTTGCCAAATACCTTTTAAATACCAACAAGTTTGTCAAAATCCTACAAGAATTCCTATAGATTTGAGTCATTTAGAACCCAAAATAAAAAGTCAACTTATCAAAATCTTTCAAACCAATGATAAAGTCCTTCAATTGCCGGGTCAACCATTGAATTTTTCAAGCAAAATAAAACACAGAATTAGAACGATTGATGAAAATCCAGTTCACTGTAAAATTTATCGTTACCCAGAGATACATCGTGAAGAAGTGAAAAATCAAATTGAAGATTTATTGGAAAAGAAAATAATCAGACCGAGTATATCTCCGTGGTCATTTCCCGTAGTAATTGTTCCAAAAAAACAAGACTTATCCGGAAAAACTAAATGGCGTATGGCCATAGATTACAGAAAGTTAAATGAAAAAACTATTGACGATAAGTATCCATTACCTCAAATTGACTCTATCTTAGACAAACTCGGTAATAAAAAATATTTCACAACCTTAGATTTAGCATCCGGATTCCATCAAATTGAGTTAGATGAAAATTCGATTGAAAAGACTGCTTTTACCGTAGAAAATGGTCATTATGAATTTTTAAGAATGCCTTTTGGACTTAAGAATGCGCCAGCAACATTTCAAAGATTGATGAACGAAGTTTTGAAAAATTTTATTGGAAAAATATGTTACATTTATATGGATGATATAATAATATTTTCAGAAACTATTGAACAACATTTAGCTGACATTCATAATATTTTAGAAATACTTGCGTCAGAAAATCTGAAAATTCAGTTAGACAAATGTCATTTCTTCAAAACAGAAATTGAATTTCTTGGTCATGTCATAACCCCTGAAGGTATAAAACCAAACCCGAATAAATTAGAAGCTATTCAAAATTATCCTATTCCGAAAACACAAAAGGAAATTAAATCTTTCCTTGGTCTTATAGGATATTACAGAAAATTTATTCCCAATTTTGCAAAAATTACCAAACCATTGACAATGTGTTTGAAAAAGAATGCAAAAATTAATATTGATGATCCTGATTACATTGAATCCTTTAAATTATGCAAAAACAATTTATTAAATCATCCAATTCTTCGATATCCCGATTTTAATGCGCCCTTTGTTTTGACAACTGATGCGTCAGGATTTGCGATAGGTTCAGTTTTATCCCAAGGAGAACCACCTGACGACCTTCCGATCGCCTACGCGAGTCGTACCTTAAATCCTGCAGAATTTCGATATAGCACAATAGAAAAAGAATTATTATCAATTGTTTGGTCGTGTAAACATTTTCGACCATACCTTTACGGAAAGAAATTCACGATCTATACTGATCATAAACCATTAATTTGGCTATTTTCATTAAAAGAACCGAATTCAAGATTAATGCGTTGGAGAATCAAGTTAGAAGAATACGATTACGAAATCAAGTATAGAAAAGGATCGATGAATAATGCAGATGCATTAAGTAGAATTATATGGAAAACTGACAATGCGAAAACGTATGAAAACTTTTCGAAACTTAATGAAAATAATGATATTCCCGAATCAAATAACGTTAAAGAAAGAGAAGGTAACTTATTTAAAGCCCCTAAAAAGTATTCATTTGCACATTGTGTATCTAGAGATCTAGAAATGAGTAAAGGAATCGCGACAATTTTTAAAAATAAATACGGAAATGTAGATGAATTGAAGTTACAAAATAAGGGTATAGGTGAAGTCTCATTTATTAGAAAAGACGACAAGAATATTTATTACTTAATAACAAAGGAATTTTATTATGATAAACCTAATTATGAAGATGTTTTTGAATGTTTAATTAAGCTTAAAGAATTATGCGAATATAATAATGAGAAATATTTAGCATTACCGCGAATAGCAAGTGGGTTAGATGGACTGAAATGGTCATGCATTTTCAATATGATCAAATATATTTTCAACGAATCGAAAATTAATGTGGTTATTTATTATTTATCAAGAACAAAAAATGAGTATATTGAAGATTTTAACGGAATCGAAGATGACGAAATTTCTTTGATTAATCATATATCAGACGATGAATTAGATGAATGTGTTGATCTTTTAACTAACCCTAACGAGGAATTACCAGTTTTAGATAATGCTGACTTAAGTGAATTAAAAACAGGAAATGTTATTATACATAGCGATATTACAGTACACAGTGGTATTGAAAATCCCATTTTAGAAATTCCTTACACTGAGAGAAGCGTAAATGCCTATCCGTTACAGATTATTTTCAAAACAGCAGCGAATTTTAATGTTATAAAAATCAAATTATTCGGAGACAAACTCAGATTCAGAGTGTCCATTAATTCAATTGATAAAGATATTTTTCAGTTTATTAAAGAATTCGTACAACCTAAAAAGTCATACGCAGTATATTTCGCGTCTCAGGAATTGGAAAAACCCTTTATAACCATCTTACAGAATAAATTCGATTATAAAACCCTTAATTTCAAAATTTCAAATATTTTGCTAGAAGACGTAGAAGATAAAGAAGAACAACTTTTGAGAATTCAACAATATCATGAAACAAAGACTATTCATCGTGGCTTAAGAGAAAATTTAATAAGTTTGAGAAAAAAGTATTATTGGCCTAATATGAATAAAGATGTTCAAAATTATATTAATGCATGTGAAATTTGCCAAAGGCATAAGTACGAAAGAACACCCATTGAATTACAGTTCAAGCCAAACCCGATAGGATCGAAACCTTTTACACACATCTATTGTGATACCATAAGATTTGGACAAAATTATTGTTTGAGCATTATAGACTCATTTTCAAGATTGGGTCAGTGTTACCCTTTACTTCAGAAAACAGGAACAGAAATTGTAGATAAATTAATAATGTTTTTCAGTCATTATGGCGTTCCTAAAAAAATAACTTGTGACAATGGACTTGAATTTAAAAATAGCGTTGTACAAGATTTTTGCAGAATTCATCAAATTGAAATTCATTACATTACTAATTACAATCCTAATTCAAATGCTTTAGTAGAAAGATTTCATTCAACCCTGATCGAACAAATAAGAACTATTGAATCTAAAAACTCTACATTCCAAAGTAAATTGGCACAAGCTTTGTTAAGTTATAATAATTCAAATCATTCTAGCCTAGAATTAACGCCCATGCAAATAATAAAGGCAGATCTAAATTATTCTTTACCAATCGAACAAACTCACAATGAGAAAATTCAAAATTACGTTGAGAATTATATTGAGAATTTAAATGATATAACAAAACACTTGGAGAAAAATCAAAAGAGGACAACCGAAAAGTTAGATAAATTAAATGAAAGACGTTTAGCAAAAAGTAGTTATGAACTGAATGAAAACCCCACTTTTATAAAAAATCCCATAACGCGTAAACTAGATCCCGTGTACAAAAAAGTAGATGCCCGTGAAATCGATACGCATAGAATTCAGGATAAGAAAAATAAACACATTTATCATAAGAAAATCTTAAAACAAAGAAAAAAGTAGTTGAATATTTTGTTTCAGATCAAGATGAAGTACGTCACATTTATTTTCATAATACTCGAGGCAGTAGAACTGATAACAAATCTCACAATTATTCCCTTAGAAAATAATATCCTTCCAATCTTGTTAGGAAAAGCCTATATTACAAAAAGGCATATACAATTGATTTATCATATTGATTTAAGCCAAATTGAAAACCTAATAATCCAATATCAAAAAGAGATTGATCATTTCAAAAATAAACAATTAGGGTTTTCTCAGACAGCTCATTATCAGTATTTACAACATTCAAATTTAATAAATGTAAAAACATTAGAAGAACTTCTAACTCAGAGAATTCGAGAAAAAAGAGGATTAATTAATGTTGGAGGCAAAATATCAAAGATATTGTTTGGAACATTAGATTCCGATGACGAAGAGCTTTACCAAGGTTATTTTGAAAGTATAAAGAAAAATGAAGAGACACTTATGAAGAATCAAAAACAGATTGCTACTATTATCAATGACTTGAAAAATAAGTACATTAATAAAATTCAGAAACTAACAGAAAACTTCAAATTGCTTCGTACTGTACCTCAATTAGAACGTATTGAACAAATGCATCTTATGACTTTTGAAATTAAAGATATCAAAAATATTTTAGATGAGATTCAGACAGCAGTGAGTTTTGCACGACTGCACATCCTGCATGAATCTATTCTCCCTTACACAAAATTTGCGGAAATTGTCAAAAACGATACTATCATTCCGATGCATCACTTGAAAGATTATTTTCAGATATGTCATACCAAAGTCATTTTCAAAGAAAAAACATTATTGTTTCTAATTTCAATTCCAACGGTTTATGAAGAAAAATATAACCTATACAAGTTTTACTATATACCTCAACGGAATTTGTCCCTTCCTTTCACAAACCCCTATATGCTCACTCGAGACGAGGAACTAAGATGGTCCACGAAACAATGTCATCAAGTAGAAGAAGACTACCTATGTGATCAAGATTCCCTCGACAAGCCTCCGGAATGCATGAAAAATGTTCTGAAAACTCATTTAGAAAGCTGTCCCAGAAAAGAATCACCCGCAACACCAAATTTAAAAACATTGGAAGATGGAAATATCTTGTCGATCAATAATTTGGAAATTCAAGAAAAATGCCCACAGCAAACCAAGTACCATTTTACCCCGCCAATGGCTATAATCCAGTCCAAATGTATCATAAGTAATAATCAAAAGGAAATTTACCCCATCCAAGTTAAAAACGAAGAAAAGTACATCGTTTTACCAAAACCTACAATTTTTACTAATCACTCCAAGGAAGAAGAAAAAGCAGACTTCGAGGATGAAAAGATTCCAGATATCCATCTAGAAGAAATTGAAGATTGGAAATGGAATTCATCGATATCAACATTTATGATTATTTTGATTCTTATAATAATTTTAACAGTAATTTGGGTTATTTGTAAAGTTTTTCATAATTTTAAAGCTACACCTCAAAGAGGTGATACCTTTATCCAAAGGGGGGAGGAATTATGTAATCGCACCCCATATTAATTCAACGTAACATACACAGAGTACCCATAAACATTTGTATATTACTATGTTGCAGCCTGCAAAGTCAGCAGTGAACACCTGCAGTGCTGAGTCACATCCTATAGATAAGATAGCTTATAAAAGCATCTTCTTCCTTGATTCAAGAGAAGAAATAGATCTAGAGCCTTAGTCGATAGTCATAGTTTACACAGAATTGTAATATTCTCTATTGTAAATAAAAGTGTTTTTTTTTAAAAACCAAGTCTTCAACCCAAAATACATAATTATATATACTGATGGAAACGTAAACATGAATAAGTTATCGCGTACATTTCTTTTTCAATTTGCGCCCAATTCTTTTGCGTATCTGATAATGATTTGGAAATATAATAAACAGGCAAATTATTCTGTAGTAAAACAGCACCAATAGCATTTTGAGATGCATCCACAGATAACGTAATAGGTAGTTCGTTATTGAAAAATTGTAGTACTGGCTTATTCATTAAAATATTTTTGAGTTTTTCGAAATTTTCTTCCTGCTGATGACCCCAGTGCCATAAAACATCTTTTTTAAGAAGGATTCGTAAATTTTCGGTTTCAAATGAAATTTTTGGTACGAATTTCGAAATATAAGTAACCATACCCAAAAATCTTTCGACATCTTTTTTACATTCTGGTTTTTTGAAATTTTTTATCGCACAAATCTTCTCCTCATCAGGTTCAACGCCGTTTCTTGAAATTATATGACCCATAAATTTTAGTTTATCTACCCCAAACTCACATTTTTCCAAATTCAGCTTCAAATTAATTTCACGAGCTCTCTCTAATACTTTTTTTAATCGCATATCGTGTTTGTTTAAAGAAGGTCCAATTTTCATCCAGTGAACCATTGAAATTCATATGTGTTGGTGGCGTGATTCCAGTCGCCATATTGGAGCGTTTTGAATTTATCAACTTCAGCTTGATGTAGTTGTAGTTGTAGAATTTTTCACCTCGAATTTTTGAATATTCAGCGTTATTTCAAAGGTGTGAATTTTCTTACGGAATTTGCAGTTTTTAATTTTTACGAATTTTCGACTGACTTATCACTTATGTTCGCAGCGCCATGTGTTGTTATTGATCAAATCAAGTCTAAACGGAAACTTCCTCTTTATTGAAAATCGATTATTTACAGTACATGAGTAGGGTTAACACATGCGTAATAATGTTTTAGATAATACATTATAATCTATATCATGACACTCGCTTATTAGTTGTACAATACAAAACCTATTGAGTTGAAAAAATTTGTTGGAAAGATTTGTTAGAACAATTTTTTTTTTTGGAATCACCAAACGGATTTCGATGAGATTCTGCATAGACTTTCTAGTCAATATTTCACAACTGTGTAGTCAATTACTGTTTGACAAGATTTCAATTTCCGTAGATATTGGGGATAAATATATGTCAAATTACTCAATTTTTTCCTCGGTAAATTTCTGGAAAAACTCAAAAAATACTGATCTGGTCATGATGAGACTAGTTGGCGAATGCCGATACAAACTTTTGTACAAAATTTCGTGATGATCGTGTCATCAAAACGATCAATTTATAACTGAAAATTTTCACTTCATGTTCCAAAGTGTTTTCAAACAAGCCTTGGATTTGATGTTTGAATAAGAGCTCATCGTCATTGTATATCCACGTACTGACCTTAGACCCGATAGTGTCCATATTTTTGTTGATATTGAAATAACAGGATTTCAAATATGTGCAGGTTTTGTGAATTTTCGACTTGACCTTCGGTTCAAAGATTCAAACCATTCCCGGAAATTTTGAGTCTCTAGGTTATACCTTTGCAAAGATATCGTTTTGCGGTCAGCCGGAGGCCTGCTGTAACCGCGATATTACTGATGACTTCACATCAGCGCTTCTAGAGAATTCTTAAAATTTCATTGTGTCCATTTATTTTTTGGTGAAAGCCTCTTTTTGTGCTAATTAATAACAATCATTCTTGTTCAATTATGAAAACGAAATATTTTCCATGATTGCATTCATCTAAAAAAATCTCTTCATGTATAAGCAATGAAGGTTGCTACTATGTATCGACTAAAGCTTATTTTGGGAGGATTTTGTCTTCGAAATACTATCGAACAAAAACATTTAGCGCCGAGCGCTCTACAGAAAATAGTCCCTGAATCTCCCTTCAGATGGCGCGACGTTCATCTGCTTCATCTAGTTCTTTTGCTAGCCATCATATTTTCGGCAAATGGAAAGGAAGAAAAGGTCCTGCGCAATGGTCATTTCATCATGGAGTTAGAGTTAATCAACTTCTAAAAACGATAAGAGCAAAAAGCTTGCCATCCTTGAACATTATCCTAACAAAAAATGTGTTCTTACAATATAACATACATAAGTTTCCGCCCATCAGGACCTGTAGAAAGATTGTTTTCTTTAGCGGGTTTTATTCATTCCCCAACAAGAGGCTGTTTGTCTGATACTACATTCAAAAATCTTGTGTTTCTGAAAGGAAATTCTTCATTTAGCGATAAAATAGCTGAGCTGAATTAGTTGTACTCTTTTCACATTTTACGTAACACCTGAATGTATTTTGTAATTTGTATTTCAAATACAAATAGTTAAAATACTGTATTTTGTATTTCATATTTCTAATACCCGACTTGAAAGTATTTTGTATTTTGTATTTCAAATATCTGCGAGAAAGTATTTGGTAATTTGTATTTCAATCGAGCCAAGCATGTATTTTGCCCAGCCCTGGCCCTAGACTAATAGTTAAATCCTGCAATCCGCGGGGGCGTTTTCCATGAAAAAACAATTGTATTTAATTTTTAATAGTTCTGTTTCAGAAAAAACCTAAAAAAATGTTGCTACTCTAATTTCATTATGATTATTTCAGTTGTGATTCCATAATTCTCCATAAAGCGCCTCAACACATTCTTGTTTGCTTGGTCTATTAATAGCCCTCCGAACATACATATCTATATATACGTTTTTGTACGATTTACTTCGTTGAAATAAGATGGCATATGTGATCAGATCAAGCAAGCAGTTGAAACTTTCGAAGTAGGCCGTCTGTTTATTTCGGTATGGTCTGAAAATAAAATACAGATGCGCACGGAGTGCCTTTCTTCATTTGCTTGGGATAGTTTTTATTGGTTGTTTCGAGGAACTCATTCGGTATGGGAAGACTGAATTCATATACGAATATATTCTTCATTTAAATTTGAGCGATTCGAAACGATACAGTCGAATTATTGGGCAGTTTTCATAGGTTTTCACGAATCCGGTATGAATTATCTAAGATGAAAGAATTAGCAAAATTATGTTGCTTATATCTCTCCTCCCCCCCTAAAATTTTAGGAGCACACATTTTGGTTTTGGTAGCAAATTCTTTCGCAAAAATAATCATTTTCCTATTTACGCCAATTTTTGAATCCGAAAACTGTTAACCACAGAAAAAAGTGTTCGAAAAATTGATTCAGTATGAAACAATTTATATATCAATATTCCATACTCAATATGTGACTCACTCAACAAGACGAGGTTTTCTGAGAAACATTTATGTACAATTCCAGTGAAAAAAGTCACATTTGTATCAGGACCCTCCAATGAATTCATTCGAAAGTATACATTTATGAACAGGGTTGGGCGATAGTCTGAAATAAAATTGATATTTTTTCAACCAATAACTGAACACTGAAACCCGTAACCTTTGGTTTTGAAACATAAACATATGAAATATCGTCCAGGTCAAAATAATTCGGAGGTATAATTTCCCAATTCTCAGATAATTTCTGTCGGGACTCTATGGTTCGATTTAGTTACATAAGTAATAGTATACAACCTTTATGTATACTGGGCAACGTCGCTTAGTTATCTGTTAAAAAAATAACTCTAACGTAAAATTTTTTTACATACGCTTAGTGGAATATTTCATACTGCCATGGCGTATGGTATGATTAAATAAATTGCATAGAATACAATGATTTCCCTTCATCCTCAATGAACAAACATACAGGGTGTTCATAAGGAACATTGACAAACTACAACAGGCAATGATCTGGAATAAAATTTATATGTTTCCTTTCAAACCAATAACAAAATAAGAACGCTGTTTTTTCTGCGATAACTCAACATCAATTTTTCAAACGTAAACATATGGAGTCTTACTATAAACTCAGTTATTTGCAGTTAAATAATTATAGGAAAAATTCTTAATGGTCGGTTTTATTTATTCATTTTACTAATAATTATAATACATTACTGAAAAACTGAGGGAATGGAAATATTTCATTATTCATAAGCTTTTCAACGAGCCAACACATGCCCAAAGAAAAGCTAGGTAGGGTTGCAGCCAAGGAGGTGAGCGGAAATATTCCATTTTATCGCCAAAGGAGGGAACAGAAAATCAAATAACGGGTTTCGGCCTTTCTGGGTTATTGGTAGAAAAATAAAAATAATACAAAAAAAAATATGAATTTCATTTCAGAGTTTTGGCAAAGCCTGTATATTAAATCTCCATTAGAAATGAAAACGAGTTCATGAGTTGAATTTAGGTTTTATTAACTTCAGACATAGTCCGTCAATCTTGAATAAGTTGTTCCCCAGTTGTTTTTGAGATATAATATTGAGCGAATATTTCTGCAAAATGGAGGAAAAACTTCATGACCTCGGCGTCGGAAAAGTCCAGAAAAACAGTCAATGAATTGCAAAATATATGTATAATTCGTCGAAATATTTTCTTCCAAAGTAATACTCATATATCTAAATATTAGATAGATACTCAACTGAAGATATATTGTAAAGATCTATCCACTATAGAACATTTAATCCGACGAACATTCGGCAAGCATAATAATAATCATTCACATGCTTAAGCGTAAGCATTGCTTACGTGGATATTCAACATATTAACACATCTTCACATTTCCCTATAGTGCCGAATATATTTTCTTGATTGATTCCTAATCATCCCCTCACAACTTCACCAATTTTCAACAGTACCTTACTGTGAATTTCAACTTATAAGAACATCCCTGTTTTTATAATATATATTTTATTTTCACTCTTCATTTTTCCTCACACACATTGTGTTGCAATTCATTCTATTTTATACGTTTTTGTCGAAATATTGATTTCTTCATTCTCATCTTTCTCTTGAGAAAATAAAACATGTAACTGTTTTGTATCTCATCTTATCTTCTTTTACATTAGCCAGACATTCAAACAACAGTTTTGAAAACCAATATCTATAGGTAAATGAGCATTGTTTTCCTGAGAAGTCACATTGAAATAAGCACATGTGTTCTGAATAATACAAAACAAATCGACAAAAGCACTGATGTGAAGTCAGACTTTTTGTGCTCATGTTCTTTTGTCTATTCAACATTTCCCCGAATAATTGAGATAGGTATGCCCAGAAATTCAGGTGAGCCAAATGCATTTTTCAATACTTTCGAAAAGACATATTCGATTAAATTGAAATCTACTTCTTGTTCGAAAGATAACCGCTGAATTTCAATATAATCATACAGATACATCTTGGAATATTAATATTTTATGATTTTTAAAAATTTTCTTGTAGTACGAAATTTCGCACACCCTAGCACGTCAGCGTTCAACAACTGGCTACGACGTTTCTTTTCTATCGTAACAGTATTCTGGGTTAATCTGGAAACCATTCCTGTTGGATTTAACTCGGAAACCGTCTGGCTGATTATAGCTATCAACGGAACTCAACCTTCGCATTGGGGTACGCAACCTACCCTGAAAATTTCATATTCTTTTCTATCCATTGAAAGTTATGGTGGAAACGGCCGGACGGTTGGATAGATAGAATTGAATTTGTCATGACTGAGTCGAACCTAATCCTTCGTGACAATTTTCGGCCAAACTTCGAAAGGAATGAATGCGATCGCACATCTAGGAAAGACATAAGGAAGTTGACTTTACAGAGCTGTTCGAAACGAAAAGATTATTATAATTCATTCCCTTCGGACACTCCTTTGAGGGGATAAGCTCTAATCGCGATCATTAATCAAATATTTCACAAATAATTCCACAATTCGGGCCATAGATATTTCACAAACTTGCAGATATTGTAGATGTGCGAAGGTCGAAATGAAATTGATCAAACTTTTCACACCAGATTGTTATATTGTTGTTGGTAATTGTTTTGATTATGTTGGCATGAAGGTGAAACATTGCAATATTTATTCAGTTCGATCGGAAGATTCTAGTCAAAATCATTGGAATCTACATTATTAAGGGAGTAAACTGTGTTCATAATTTGATTTGTGCTTAGTTCAGCATTTTGAAAATAATGAACCGAAACAATCAGCAATCTACAGATATTAACTCGTTCAAATATTCATCAGTTCGTTATTTGGAAAATAACACATTCACATGAAAAAGCATTCCAATTAAGAACATGGAGCTTCGATAAATTACTTCTACGACGATTAAGCTCGAACAAAGCATAACAAATATATTCAAACATGAAAACCTCGAATTACTACGTGATCTAGAATGAAAATATTCTTAGAGCACGTGAAGATTACTAGATTATTAATTGGCACTGCACATTTTCACTGATCAATTTTCTGTGTTTCGTTGCCGGTGAAAGAGGTGAGCATTTTTCCAGTTGAATTTCATTTCCATAAAAGCAAAACTGAATACGACTTTTGATTTTATGCAAACTAAGAATTTGTAGGGAAAATTTTTCTCAACTTTTGTTGATTTGTTGTCTTTTTTTGTACTTCCAATCCAGAACACTCCTTGTAAATTGAAATTAATTCACTTCGGAGAAATATTTTTACTTGAATTCTGCTTGTCCCTTTCGTGAAAACCATAAATATATCACTTCTGCTATAAAAACTCGTAACCGTGATGAATTTTCTGAATCGTAACAACCATATGGCCGACGCACTTGACCTAAGTGAAAAAAAATTATACCTATACGTCCTGCCCTTGACTACAAAGTGAAATTCACAGATTAAATCGATGTTATTCATCAGATGAAGTCGTCAAGGTATTGCATTCAGAATTTTCGCCATATAAGGAAACAAGCCAGTTACCTACTTCGTTTATTTTTTCTCCGTGAAGTTTAATATTGATTGCGGTTTTTGCAGTAGCTGTTGATTCTACTCAATTCAGTAATAGACTCGCCGAATCGTATTAATTCAAGAACTTGCTTTGGCTATGTATCGAGCGGATCTTCTTTCATAATACTCCTAACTTTAGCTTTTCCAGTTGATGTAGACGGAAATATACCTAATTTTTCACAAACAAGCACTGACGTGAAGTCAGCAGCTTTTACGCGCTTGTTCACATTGCGAAATGGTGACTTGGAAGTTTCAGGGAAATTTCAATGAAATATGAAAATTTGAAAAAAAATTTTTTTTTTTCGAATTTTTCCCTGGATAATTTTTTTTATTGACACTGTTCATCTTCCAACCAAGTTTCATCTCGATCAGGTTATTAGTTTTCGAGTTATCGAAAAATCCAAATTTCAAATGGCTGTAGCACAAAAACCATTCGACAGATTTGGCCCATTAACGAACTTAACTGAGATATTCAGGATCTTAACCTAACCTGAAAATTTCAAGACTCTAGGTTATTCCTTTCAAAAGTTACAGTGCACACGGCCGGACGGACAGAATGAATTTTGACCACGGATTCTTCATTAGTGAGTCTAACCTAGTCGTTTGAGACCAATTTCGGCTCAAAATTTGAAAATTGCAGACATCGTCACGAAATGATAACGTGCTGTTCCCCAGAACAAGCGCGTAAAAAAAGATTATTCGTACCCAAGGACCCTAAGCAAAAATTTCACCTCGCTATAATTTTTTCACAAGAAACGTAAATTACCCATTAATTATCTCCTAGCAACCTAGACGGATTTCTCGAAATTCTGTTGTCACTTCTCACGTCTTTATTATCAGTCCCTTTTAATGGGCTTGTTCTAGGGAACAGCGCGTTATCATTTCGTCACGATGTCTGTAATTTTCGAATTTTGAGCCAATTGGGTTGAACTCCCTGGAGAATAATCCGTGGTCAAATTTAATTATGTCCGTCCGTCCGTATGTGCTCTAACCTTCAATAAGACAGTTAGCGAATTGAAATTGTCAGATTATGTTTGGGGTCCAAATATCTCGGTTGAGTTCGTTAATGGGTGGAATCGGTTGGATTGTTTCGGAGTTAGGCTCATTTGAAATTTTGAGGTTAACTCCTCGACGTCTCATAAAGTGTGGTCACGATCGAATTAATACCTCGTGGACCCTTTCGGAATACCAACGCGCAACTCAGAGCAAAATTTCGTGTGGATCCAGTTGATTGAAAATTGAGAAAAAAAATTATTCCAAAATTTTTCACATTTTTTATGAAATTTTTTTTTTCTCTGAAAATATCGGTTAGATTTCAATGGAATTCAGCACAAACCTTTGAGTCAGTATTCAACAACAATACTCCAAATTTCAATTCGATTCGTTATTTACTTTCGGAGATATAACGAAAAAAATAGGCCAATTTTCGTTGTTCTTTGATATTGATTGTAATTTCAATATTATTTCCGAAATATCTCAAGAAGTACAAATGCCATCAGATTGAAACTTCGTAATCAGGTGGAGATAACCAACACGCAACTAGGTGCAAAATTTCGTGTTGATCTAACAGTTAGAATTTGAACAAGCGAGTAAAAGCTTCTTACCTCACGTCAGTGCTTTTCTAGATTTTTTGTTATTCGAATTCGATTTGGATATTCTCTATCCTCCAGAAATATCGCAGGAAGGATCTGATGATAAAACAGCCAGATAAATATACCCCCATCATTTAAGATGTTTGACGCGCTGAGGTATATTAATATAGCAGTTTTTTCACATTTTTGAAAATCTGTAGACGTCCCTTCCATCCATCGATGTACATTATAAAAGTTTTTTTTTATCATCTAATCTTCAAAACCCAATAGGTCCCCACAATGCTCGAGTTAATCCTCGTTCAGCATTTTTAATTTAAAATTAAGGCATTCTCATGGAAAACCTTCATATTTTTGCTGAAAAATACTTTTTGCGTCACTCGTTGGAAAATATATTATTTTTCAGAAGTACTGAATCTTCAGAACTGAGCAACAATTTACAATAATCAGGGCTGGGCAGTATTTCAATTACATGTAATTGAAATACGTATTTGAAATACAATTACGTATTTTGATTTGTATTTCAATTACTTCTTGAAAATGTATTTTGTAATTGGTATTTCAAATACCTGACGCTGAAGTATTTTGTATTTTGTATTTCGATACTTTTATCTTCGAAATACTTTCGAACAAATACATTTAGCGCTGAGCGCTCTACAGAAAATAGGCCCTGAATCTCCCTTCAGATGGCGCGGCGTTCATCTGCTTGATCTAGTTCTTTTGGTAGCAATCATATTTTCGGCAAATGGAAAGGAAGAAAAGATCTTGCGCAATGGTCATTTCATCATGGAGCTAGAGTTAGTCAACTTCTAAAAACGATAAGAGCAAAGAGCTTACCATCCCTGAACATTATCCTAACATGAAACATGTCTTCATACAATATAACACAAGCTTCTGCCCATCAGGACCTGTAGAAAGATTGTTTTCTTTAGCAGGTTTTATTCATTCCTCAACAAGAGGCTGTTTGTCTGATACTACATTCAAAAATCTTGTGTTTCTGAAAGGAAATTCTTTATTTAGCGATAAAATAGCTGAGCTGAATTAGTTGTACTCTTTTCACATTTTACGTAACACCTGAATGTATTTTGTAATTTGTATTTCAAATACAAATAGTTAAAATACTGTATTTTGTATTTTATATTTCAAATACCCGACTTGAAAGTATTTTGTATTTCAAATACCTGCGAGAAAGTATTTTTTAATTTGTATTTCAATTACGCCAAGCATGTATTTTGCCCAGCTCTGACAATAATAATCTAGATACTTGAATTCCAAAATTACCAGTAATACTCAATGTACTCCGTCAATAGAGTTTGAAGTTGAGACTTTTCTGAGAACAATCATGCAATGACTTAGTTTGATTATTTGATTTACTAAATAGTTAGTAGGAACCTCAATATAAATCAAACTTTTTTGAAATGCAAAACTCATGTGAAGTGAATTAAAAAATATCCATACTTGTATAGGTGGCAACGAATTTGAACATACGTATAAAATCTACTGACTTCACGTCAGTGCTGGTTAGAATTTTTTTGTTTCAATTCGGTTATCCAGATTTCAGAGGATGGGGAATAAGAAAATTTCGGGAAGCTGATGAATGTTATAATTCAGAAGGGTTCTCGTAATTTCTCTGTTGTATATTTGACAGTGATTTTGGCGGGAAAATTTGCGGATTACTACAAAATATTTGATATACTGATGAAATAAAATGCAATTGCTCACTTTTTATTGAAAGAAATCATTGAAATTTCTCATACTCATTTCAAATAGAACAATTCTGGTTTCAAATATTTTCAGATATACACGGTGATTCATGAGTGACCTTCAATGGCGGATAGAGTACTTCAAGGCAAGTCAAGATCCGCCGAAAAAAAAATTTATTTTGTTCATTGGTTACGAATACACAGGGTGTTTTGTATGGTTGGTATAAAACTTTGAATAGCCGTATTTCTGAAAATCTAGTAGTTATTTTGTTGAAATTTTCTACTAATATTTCTCTGTTAGAACTTGTCAATATGCAATTCTGGATTAATTCAAATCCAGGACCGGGCTGGAAAAATTGTGATTTACATTTATTTGTTGAGAAAGTTAATTCTCTGACCGCATTTTTGGAAAACTATTATCGGATTCGAAAAGCCAAGGCAAAATGCTACAATAATCGCTCTTCAAGTTGGATGGCACTCCTTAACTGTTCCAACGAAACAAATTGGCAAAGAAAAATTTGTGACAAAGTCTAATTTTCGACCTGACGTACGTCAATGGTGGATAAAGGACTACAAGGCGAGTCAAGATCCAGGAAAAAAAAATTTTCTGTTCTTTCCATACGAAGATACAGGGTGTTTCGAATATTTGGTGTAAAATTTTGACAAGCGATATTTCTTAAACGCTTCCAGTTATTGTGTTGAAATTCGCTAGTAATATTCCTCTGTTAGAACTTGCTAATATGCCATTCTGGGTAAATTCAAATCCAGGGCCGGGCTGAAAAATTGGGATCTCCTGTTATTTGATGAAAAACTTCATTTTCTGACCGCGAGCGTGAATGGAAGGGCCTTTATTTACAGCAGGATGGGACATCCCCGCATTTTTTCCGACAAGTTATATAAAGCATCTTGACACCGAATTTATTGAAGCGCAGCAGGAAATACATCGAAATTGGTGGAGGGCACTTTGAAAATTTACTGAGTAGCTAATATCTCCTTTCAAGTTATGGATTTGCTGTCATACAATATTCAATAAATGTTGCTTTCAAGATTTTTGTTCCAACCAAAAAACGAATTTTAGTGAATTCAGTCATTCAATATTCATTCGTTAATTATGTCCGGTCGAAAATGAAAAAACTTTCCTACGAATTTTTCTTGTCGATTTTTTTGTTGAAATAGTTTAGGTTAGCCATCCAAGTTGTGATAATTGTAGCATTTTGCCTTGGCTTTTCAAATCAAATAATAGTTTTTCGGAGCAGCGGTCAGAAAACAAATATCATAAGATCACAATGTTTTCATCCCGGCCCTGGATTTGAATTTACCCAGAATGAAATATAGACAAGCTCTAACAAAGGAATATTACTAGCAAATTTCATTGAAATAACTTCAAGTGGTTCAGAAATATCACTTATCAAAGTTTTACACCAAACATACAAAACAACCTGTATCTTCGAAACCAAAGAACGAAAAAAAATTTGTTTCGGCGGATCTTGACTTGCCTTGAATTACTCTATCTGCCATTGACGTATGTAAGGTCACCGATGAATCACCATGTATATCAGGTATATTTCCAATGTATACTAAATATATCAATAATTCAGTTGTGTATTGATTAGATATACTTCTTTGTTCTCCTCTTAAAGTCATTGTAGAATATTGACCTTTGTATCCCACTTTTTCGGTTTTATGTATCGAAGGAAGATATAGTCGGAAGGAAGCCCTGTATAACTTTGAAACTACTTACTGATCTACATTGGGGAATCAAAAAAAAATTGAGGATGAGGTAATATTGAATCTGAAATATACACATTTATTGAAGAATGGCAAGAACTATTTCATTTGAATATGGAAAACTAGAATTCTATTTCTTCATCTCATTCTATAGAATTAGATGAATATGATAGAGATTTGAAGATCAAATATAATTATGTCTTGACAGTAGCTTTCGAACGGAATCAGCTAGGGACTCTCAGGGTAGGTTGCGCATCTGCTTGAACTCGTAAGTGGGCTAAATGGGACGAAGGACTCCGGAGCATCGTACATTCTTAAATTGGTGTTGTTGGGAGTATAACGCGTGAATAAAAAAAAAGACATCCGCCCAATAGACTCTGGCCAAACGTCAGTGCATATCAAAAATTTTTCACTTGTAACTAATGGTAAATTTTTCGTTGCAGTGTTGAAAAAGCGTACTCAAATCCACCAATATGGACGCCATCAAGAAGAAGATGCAAGCTATGAAGCTTGAAAAGGACAATGCTCTTGACCGTGCCGCCTACAATGAACAACTTGCCAAAGATGCCAACCTCCGAGCTGAAAAGGTACAGCAAACTTCTTATTCTGAGAATATTTTACTTTTCATTTACATAGTTATTCGTATTATTCTGTTCATTGTCTTTGATGTACAATAAAGAATGAGTCATGGAACTGTACATAATCATATTTCATACAAAAAACTATTTCTGTAGAGAGGGTGTGATGATCATCAAAGCACTATTCAATCCATCTCATTGGTTCATTGGGGAGGATACCGATTCTTTTGTTCAGAACTATTCAATTTCTTCTCACCCCAGTCAAATTCTCGGAGCAATATAACGCTAAACCCACTTATCAGGACTGAAAATTCGAAACAGGTCTGAACACGTTTTTTTATTTCACTTCCCATAAAAAGACCAACCCTGTGTATCCTTTCCATTGAATGTGGTATTGAATTGTTCAAATTCACCAGAAAATATCGAATAGTATGAAGAACGAACTTTCCCCCTTAATGGTAGAGAAAATTGTGAAAAAAACGAAATGTGTGGTGACTAAGTAATCTGTTCAGGAAGCTAAAAAGCTGGGATTAACTGAATGAAGATGAAACTCGTAGTTTCCATATTTCATGCTTTAACATCCAGTGAAAGCCACTATAGATTTTTTTCTTCCAAACTCTTCATTCGTCAGCATGTAATTATAATTATAATATAAAGTTAGGTTTTTCATCCCAATGTTCGATAAGGTTTTAGGATTATCTGCCTCTATGTGATATTGGGAAATACAAAAGATATCCATGACTCATCCTTTACATCTACAGTTAAAGTCATTTTAAATGATCTTCGTTCACGTTCGACAGGCTGAAGAAGAAGCTCGTTCCCTACAAAAGAAGATCCAACAGATTGAAAATGATCTGGACCAAACTCAGGAACAACTCACCCAAGTCAACGGAAAATTGGAAGAAAAAGAAAAGGCCTTACAGAATGTGAGTACGATTTCGGCTATAATTTCAAGCCTTTTAAAAACAAAACAATGAAGCAATAAAAATTAGTTGATTTGAACAGAATAACTTATTTTGTTCATTTTGTGATGAAAAGGGTTGAAATGATCACCCTATTCGTGGTCGAATTCCGCTAGTCCAGCCATCTGTAAATTTATAACTTTCGAAAGAAATATATGGTTGACTTGAGATAGTTAAGGCTTAAAAATAGAGGTCTAGTTGGTTAATGTTCGAAGTCTGTCTAGTACTAAAATCATTCGAAAAAATATTTTGAAAACTTAAATTGAAAACTGGTACTAAGAAATTATTGTATTTTATGAACACAATACAGATATAGCTACCCTTCGAAATTTAATTTTTTGGAATCAATTTAATATGCTCTCAATCATGATGGTTATGAAATATAAAGGCTTCTGCAAAATTTCGTGGGGATCATATGATTAGAAGATAGAAGGCTGGGAGCTGAAGGAAGCGTTGTTCAGTGTAATATTCGAATGAATAGAGTTATCGAAACTCGGATACAGGCCTGACTTATTGAAGAATCCTGTAATAAAACATTCTCTAACGTTGGTTCGTTGTTCGAGCTATGGAAGCTAATTGTTCCTTGTCAACTAAGATGATAGTTATGGACTTATTGTTCTTCAAATGTCAGATGTGAGAGTGAAATATACCAATTAACAACAACAAAAATTATTTGGATATTTAGAATATATTTTGTTTCAAATATTAAATGAATATACTGTTTTTGTGCTGTGATCTGAAAATTATAGGTAGTATTGTTCAAATGAAAAACTAGAAAAAAGTTCCTGAAAAATCAAGAGAAGCACTTACGATTAATCAGCAACTTTTGCGCGCATGCTCGAATTGGTTACAAGCAGTCATCTTTTTAAATATTGACCCCTCCAAATTCATCTTTACTTTCAGATGGAAAAATGTGGCGATCTCCTTATCAAATAATCCTCACGAAATTCCGCATGTACCTTCAAACTGTCATCTTTCAATCAGGTAGAGAAATTCAATTGGATCCAATCTGTATTTTTCGAATATTGGGATTCAAGTTTGTTGCCAAGGCACTCATTGATTCTTGGCCGATCGTAAACACAATAATTTCCGAAGGAAACAATTTAGAATCTCGACATTTGTAAAGTAGCTTTGGACTTTGGTTACCGGAGTTTAGCCACAAATTCAGCATAGGTGATACCCAAGTGTTCTATCATTCCATGCTCAAAATGCAGACGTTACATACATCCGGACAAAATTGAGAATTTCATTCAAGCTATTTGTTATATCTGGGGAAATTCATAAAACTCATTGCTGTTTGGTTGTTTGCCAAGCAACTCAATTCATTTTGTATAAGACTGAATCTTTTCGATGAGGAAATAATGAACCAGTACAGTGTTGTTTAAATATTATTTTTTTATCTTCGATTCATATCCATGTGTTTAGGGTAAGTGGGGTTGTGATCATAATAATTAGGGAATAACCAAGAAAATAATGTAAGAATTGATAAACTAATGAATACTCATAAATATTCATTGAGTCCATACTAATTTCCGTGCCTTCCTGTTTTTATTAAAAATGTATATGATTCGAATTGATTGTATCTCTTGAAATACGTATTCTCAATGTGTTCCATCAAGGATATTGGTAAAGAAATACTTATTATAGTATCGATGATTTTCACGCACTTGTTGTAATGACCATAGCGTTATCATTTCGACCAAATATCTATATTATCCCTGAATTATGAGCGGAGAATTATATTAAACGATAAGGTCCTACGAAATGATGAATCAATGTTTATGTACATCCGTCCATAACTATAAGGTACCGTGGGACAAAAGTGTGTTTGCAAATATATCTATTATTTTCGGGTCAATATATTTTTAGTTGGAGCAATTTATATATTTTGTGTGCATATATATACATAAATTTTTCGTACCAATATAATTATTTTCTGTCAAACACGATATATTTACGAGTTTGGACTCGTGAGATCAAATATATTTATCAATTTATCTATCAAAGATAGTTAGAGATGGCACGTCGAAAGCAAGCTCACAGTTTCCAGCTATCCAATATTCCAATTTTGAATGAGCTTAAAGTATTAATAACACAGGTCTGCAAAAAAAAATTTCAAAAAACTGTTTGAAACTTGATAACTGACTTTCATGTACTTTTCAGCGCTGATTTCAAAAATGCAATCCGTTTTTTTCTATCACGTCAGGTTTTCTTACGAAAAGGGAATATTTTTGGGTATAATAATAAAATTTAAGCCATTTTTCCAAATTTATAAGATTTTATTTTATTCATAAATCAGGATCTAAACCACGTTTCCAGTACACTTCTATTTCTCTTTAAGCTTATAAGTCATGATAATATCGTTTTCTCTTGCTGTTGAAGCTTCTTTTGTTGCTTTTCCGGCAGTAGTCCGCTATCATGTTGACGTTCCATCTTCCTTGGTATCTTCTTTCCATTTCCTTCATGTCTTGGTGGAATCTTTCACCCTGCTCTTTACTTACATCACCAAGGTTTGCAGGGAAATAGTCAAGATGTGAGTGGAGAAAATGAACTTTAATGCTCATATTACAACCAAGTTTCTTGAAGTTGTCGAGCATGTCTGCGACGATTGTATCGTAGTTTGGATCTTTTTTGTTTCTTAGAAAACCGGTAACAACCAATTTAAAAGATGTCCACGCTGCTATTTCTTTTGCTTCCATTGTGTCCTCAAAGTTGGGATCTCTCATTATTTTTCTAATGTCTGGTCCGACAAAGATTCCTTCCTTCAGCTTTGCCTCGGATAAACCAGGAAACTGTCCACAGAGATATCTGAAACATTCTTCTTCTTTTGGCAATGCCTTGACAAACTGCTTCATCAGGCCCAACTTAATGTGAAGTGGTGGAAGTAAGACCTTTTTGGGATCCACAAGGTTTTCCCTCTCAACATTTTTAACCCCAACCTGTAAGGTTTTTATCAAGGGCCATTTTTTTTATGTAGTGATTCGTTCTGTCTCTGCTGTCCCATTCACAGAGAAAGCAAGGAAGTTTTGTATAGCCACTTTGTTGACTAAGCAGCATTGAAACCACTTTTAAATCACCACATAGTGTAAATTTGTGGTTTGAGTAGCACAGTTTGATTAAAACCAGTTCAAGGTTTTCGTAGCATTCTTTCAAGTTAACCGAGTGTCCAACTGGCATAGAAGCATGCTTTAAGGCTTCTTTTTGAAGTCAATAAAAATTTTCCACTCATCTCGAACATATTCCATTTTGAAACTAGCCATAAGTCCAGGAATTTATTTTACTCATGTAAAAAGTATAAAAATTGCATGCAACTGAAAATGCATTATAGTTTTTTTAATACGTTTTGAAAGTACTTTGGGCTAAATAACAGTTACTGGAGATCCAAAATACCAAAATTCAAACTCGCTAGAGTACAGAGATATGAATGAAAATATCGAAAAAAGCTAAAACTACAAGCAGTTTGTGAAATAACTGTACGTGATGGAGTTTTTTTAATATTTTTTCTGAAATCAGCGTTGAAAACAACATAAAAATCACTTATTGAATTTGAAACAATTCTTATGTCGCGGACCTGTGTAATCAGTCCAGATTTTAATATGGTTTGAGTTGTTATTCCTCAAATATTTGAATTGGTTTTCGTCGCAAACTAAAATTCATGGAAATGGTACTCTTCTGAGGCGCCATCTCGACGTTGATAGATCGAATTAATAAATATATTGGAATTTACATTTTTCAGTTCCCAAATCGTATTTATATTTCGTTTGATAGAAACGAATGTACCAAAAAAAAATGAATTTATCGTCGAAAAATAGCTTGAGCTAATAAATATATTGACTCGAAAATGAATATAGTATCCGCAAACCCAGGGTAGTCCCAAACGGCGCGTCATTCATAACACTGTAACTTCCAGAAGAAAAGACCTACTATTATCTATCATGGTAGCTTTTAGATTGAAATACGTTAACATGCAAGATCTGTCTGAAGGTTTCGCAGTTATAGGCATCTAGTAGCTCTTCTAGCTAAGCATTTTTCTTGACAAATGTCTCTTTAAAAGTCACTGACTGGTAGACGGTGGTTGAGGTTCGTTACCAAGTTTCTGGAATCGAGAATTTAGAAAACGATAGCCATTAGAGAGGACCCAAAACAACCAGACCTCCTAGACAACAGGTTTAAGATGTGGCCGACAAAGAAATAATATAAAAATGGAAACAAGTGCAATCCTTCAAACTTTATCAGTTTTTATTGAAATATTCACGGATCTATTGAATCAAGCACTGTTCTAAAAGTTGAATTTGAGGAAACAGAAACAGAACGAATAGAGATTAAAACCGTTGAATTAGGAGGGATTGGAAATCCATCGGGATGCAAAAAGGAATATTATGTAAAAATAATTAAGGGGTGCTTTCTATGCTTTCTATAAGGTTTCCCTATCTGAATGGTAAATTCAAAAATAGCTTTGAGCGACAAAAACATACGCGACAAACCCTTGAATTGTGAGCAAGGGGCAATAAAATAGCATCTGTATAGACGAAAGCCAATATCGAGTTACAAATAGCCCTGAGGCTATAACAAGGAATTTTTCCGAGAATGATTCGTTAGAAATTCAAAATATAACTAATGATTATTATTGGGATTCATAAATTACTTCAATACTATATGATATATCAAACTCTACTAGGGATAAAGATGGAGTGTGACTTAATTTTCTGCGCACAGATAATCCTTTATTATGTATTTACCCATGATGTAAGTAAAATATGGTGTGCTCACCTGCTCATCTGTGATCGTATTTACCAATGATGACGTCACTCTTTCATTCTAATTCAAAGCACAGAATATATATTTCTTTGTAGTTTAATCTTGCTTACGTCACTTTTTTTTCAGTGTACAGAGTACACCATGTTTTTTATATCATGGTATTTACCTATACGAAGTTATGCACCTTCATAGAATCGAAATACAATGAGAGTATTCTATAAGTACGAAAGAAGCTCGTAACTATAAGGAATTAATTTATTTCTAAATATTCGATTGATACTCTATCACCATACAAATTTTCTATTGTCTCCTTAATATCTGCGAAATCGTGAAATTTTAAAACAAAGGTTTGAATTAGAGTTGAATTAGTGCTTAATTATGACATATTCATTTGTCAATAACGTATCTACTACAGGTTGGGTTCAGCTGGCTTGGAGTCCAGCTAACCGAGCTCAGGTTTTTTGGTCTATAGAAGAGTACAAAATTTAAAAATAAGATACAAAATATTTCAATTAAAACAAAAAACGTATTCTATAAGTGAGAAATAAGTTCTGAATCAGGAGGAATAAATTTATTTCTGAATATTTGGTTGATACTCGAAAACCCAACGAATTTCCTATTGACCCCTTTTCATCTCCGAAACGAGAAAAGCTCGAAATTTTGAAATACGGGTCTGAATTAGTGTTTAATTAGTGCTTTATTATGACATATTTATTTCTTCAATAACATATCTATTACAGAGTGGATTCTGCTAGCTTGACGTTAAGCTAGCAGAACCCATGTTTTCTCGGTCTACAGAATGGTGCAAAATTTAAAAATATGGTACTAAATTAGTGTTTAATTTGTGCCAAATTATTGAGGCAAACAAAAATCTATTACGGA
Source organism: Myrrha octodecimguttata (assembly GCA_958510865.1). Taxonomy (NCBI): domain Eukaryota; kingdom Metazoa; phylum Arthropoda; class Insecta; order Coleoptera; family Coccinellidae; genus Myrrha; species Myrrha octodecimguttata. Next base: position 9,262,771 of record OY294063.1, read on the forward strand.
CTTCGATTTAGAACAACTTTTACAAGCATTTTCTAAGTTTATTTATCACTAATATGTCCGCAAAACATGTCTTTATATGTTTAATTTAATATATTTTTGCTTTTCGGATAATGCGACCTTTCCTGCCTTCCGACCATACCCCTGACGGATTACGGGGTTCTACTGCAATTCAAAAATGTTACAAAATAGAAAACCAATAAAAGTCAAATTGACCAATGTGACGCCAATGTCCAATTTTCCGGATTCAAATAGAATATGTACCTAAAAAGTTGTCAACGCACGCTGAGTTTGGATTCAAATATCTTCTTTTCGACATAACTCAAATGAATGATACTGTTTTAATTGAGATGTAGAAAGAAAAAATAGAGGTAATAAAAATCATTATAAAGATCGTGACCACCCTTAGGGTGAATATACTTTTACAAATTGAAGCACATTTTACTTTTCGTTAGGTATACTTTATTCTTTTCATCAACCATACGACATTGTGTATTATGTCATCCTGACATAATACATGTCACAAGTTTTTCACTTTATTCCCGATATTTTATTAGATTTCTAGTTCGAAATGAACAATTATGGATCTATGGGAGATGATTCCCCAATAAAGGGGCCTGTAGCGTTCTTCGTTTATCTGAGGATCTGAAAATCATCGCTTGGAGGACTGAACCTGGTCGAAAGACCCTCTCGGTCATGAGCAAATGTAGGTGATATTATTTATTGCTTCCTTCTGGTTTTCTGTCCCTCTTTCTGTTTCAGATATTATGTCAAGATATTTTGTCGAAATGAATTCAAGATGACGAAAAAATTATTTTGAAATGAAAAAGATGCCATCCATCTTCTATAAACAAATTACTACACTTATGCGGGGAGACAGAATTTTTCCTGAGGTTTTTATCTGTGCTCTTGTATCATACGCAAATATGTATGGTACCCCGTTTACATTTCCTCTGCTAACACTGTGATATATCTTAGAATTGTAATGCTCGTTCTCAAAAGAATATATATACTCCATAGTAAAATGACAATACATATGCTATATTTTCATTCATAAAGTTGTTTCTTTCCCAGAAACTGAGATAGACCTAGGTGGCCTTGAGAATTTAAATGAGGTGAAAATCGGTTCTATACCCAAAAATAATACACGTGTCCCCAACCTACATCATATTTCTATTTCCGGACTCATTTCACATTTATTGCGCTTAAGTGTGTTTTTTTAAGAAAAGAAAAAAACACCCTATTGACTATGGTCGAAACATTGATGATGAAAGATATTCTATTATTATCTTTCAAAACCTATTTTATCTTTCAAAAACAAAAATAAGCCACGCAAAATTTAAGAATTCTATTTAAATGAATACTCTCGCGATACATATTGCCTATCTATTTGAAAAGGTGGGTCAGCACCTTCTGAAGAATACGAAAATGTGAGAATTTCAACTTAAATTGAAGGACTCTTGTTGGCCGGATATTAATATTGTACCTATCGTCTGCCCCGAAAATTACATCGATTTGAAGCGGTCTCATTCTTACAACAGGAAGAAGATATTTGATCTGATATTGTTGTTGATTGTTTGAATTGATTTTATAAATCCATTTCCATATTTTTCCGACTCCCACCAAGAACAAGTACAAATCTCTTCTCCCCGTCAAATGCGATATTGCCATGCTCCACAAAAATTCCCAAAAATTTTCTTGCCTCCAAACGACCAAAGTCTGAAAATCCTGAATCATTCAAATAACCTCGAAAGGAAAGTTTTTACCTACTGTGAGACCATGACCTCACTAACGTGAAATTCATTTTGTAAGTTATGCTATCTTGCATAATTCGATTATCAAGCCATTTCACTAATAAAACGCAGAGTCAGCTTCTGAAACATAAAATTTACAACATTCAAATATTGTCACTAGATAACAAGAATAAGTTCACTCGTAAACCAGGAACATAAGAATGGACTCATTTACAAAGTATTTCTCAAATGAAATATTTCCGGCCTTGTTCGTATGATTTACATTATACCAACGCTACGCAACATCTTCAAGTCTAAAAATATCCCACAGAACTCGATCTCTTGCCAAATATGGGTTCTCAGATTCACTATGATACGTCAAGAGGTTCTCTGTCTGAAACTGCCGACGACCAAACAATAGCGGTAGATTTAAATTAATCTCATTGAACTCGTCTTATGAGTTCTCAGGAATTTTAAGGAAGCATCAACCCATAAGTGATAATTATGCTAATTATGGAATGTGTATGATGGGTTGCGGATTCGTGAGAGCTAGGCGTTCATGACGATGGAGGAAAATAAGAGAAAGCTGTCCTGAGACGCACGCGCGTCAATAATCTGCCTTGCTTCGAACTGCCGCCGCTAGTCCGCAGTAGTATCTGCAGTTCGTAAGATGACAGTGGCTATGTGGCCGCTCAAATCAACATCCTAGTGACAATGTCACAAAACGCGGGCACGGGGCCTAGGGGCTCTATAAAGAAACGTGGCCACCAACACCACCCAAGAGCCGAAGGGAGTCGTAGAAAGGCGCTACTCAAAAAAGATGTTGAAAGTTCAATGACGCCCCTTAGTGAATACAGTACACAAACAGCGATAACAAGCAGCCCCACTGTGATTCAAAGTGCCTCAAATTCGAATACAATAAGTGATATTAAGTCAAGTAACGAATGTGATAATGTAGTTATAGACCTAACGAATAGCGAAGACGAATTAGATATTTGTAAAGTAACTAATAAGGAAACGAGTATATTTACCACACCTGTCAAAGAACAAACCAAAAGTTTGAGAAGTAATCAAAATAAACGTATGCGCCAAGTACATAAGTTACCTGAAGATGACTTTCGGGATGAAGATATGTCAACAATATACAGACCAGCAGCAGAAGGCACCAGCGATGAAGAAAAGGACCCAGAATTAGAAGAACTTTCCAAACTTCGATGCACTTCAGAATGTACAGAAATAATTGCAGAAAGGGAGAACAGAAGAAGAAGACGATGTGCAGACTACCCAGGACTAGCCTTCAGTTCAATCTTCAGCTCGGACACCTTGATGAAGTTTTCCATAATTCGAAATGAATTACACAATATAATGAAGACACAGTTGAAGAGGGTATGTTAACTAACGATCCGCAGCGGTCTTTCCCTTGTTTTCTAGAAAATTCCATACGTTGAATTAAAGTTTATATTTAACAGGATGAATTGCGCTTCAATAAATAAACGCGAGTTGTTTCTTGTCAGCTGACGTTTGTCACATGGGTTTGTTTGTGTCGACGCAACAGGTAAACGTCATGCGGGATAGGTTATGATGAAGGGGGAGGTTAATGCTATAAAATTCCAGAAAGAGTTGGGATTTCTGCTTGGCTATGTGAAATTTAATTTTGATTTCAATATCAAACCAAACTTTTTTTTTCTGTGTGGACTGATTCATTAATTTAATGATTTGATTCAACTTCAATTGAGACTTGACTCAGAAAGTAATGAAAACTGGGTATCTATGTACTTCAACTTAAGTACCGTATATTAGGTTGAACCAGAGTAATTTCATACCCTTCTCTTTTTCAAAGTAGGATTTTCACCAACTTCAATATAAAAGAGATTCTATTGAAAACCATAATAAACATTCCATGCTGAAATAATAATTAATTATTTGTGAAAGTCTTGATTTCAATTAAGATTTAATGTACGTAACATTCCAGACACTGCATAGGTACATATAACATCTAGTCATTGTTGCTTCTGCTGCTAAGTAAACAAGATAGGATTGGAAATATTTATCATATGAGTTCATAGTACTTATAGATTATACATTCATTGAATGTCAATTAATGTGATAAATTAAGATTATTGGAGACTATGAAATAGTTTCCATTTTTTCCACTGATGACATTTAGAGATCATCGTATGAAATTTGAACATCTCTCTGATTTTCGTATCCGAGTCCTTGCACTATGAGTTGATGACACCTCCCGACAGGTTTTTCAAATTTATGAAATCCATTAATTGTGCCAAGAAAAAGACAGGTTTCGATTGGAATTATACGAATTCAACCGAAATAAAAGGATACATAGAGTATGGTCCTTGTATATTATTATGCCTTGAATCAAATTCCTGAAACTTCGGTGCATTTTATCTGTCACATGAAAACCGCTAGTAACCGCTCCGAAGTTCTTGGCGGTATACGGACCATACCCAGTTTTTTTGTGGATTTGTCTGTAATCCGATATTTCGGTGGAATTTCAAAGTATTTCCGATGGGACTAAACACGATATCAATACTGCAGCAAGGAGAATCACTTTATCACTACATATGGTCCTTGTGTACAGTATATACATATATTATTTCATTTCAAGATACCAAATAAATTCAGAGGAATCAATAAAATATTCAATAATATCAAGTCTATATATCAAACAATAGTTCTCTACTAAAAATATATTGAAGACAAAAAAATGAGGATGATGAAATATAATTTTCAATTTTTTTCCCGAAAATGCTCTTCAACGATTAGGCTGGAGTCACTAACAGAATCCGGTGTCAGAATCGATTGTGACCGCCCTTGGCATGATATTTTGAGAACGGAAACAGCTAGCGACTTGAAACCTTCAGGTTAGGTTAATTGGACAAATGGGTTTCAGAGTTATACTTTTGTTTATTCTTGAGGTTATTTATTTGACGTCTCAGGATCGACTGATAGGATATATCATTTGTGAATTCAGAATTTTGTTGAGAAAATGTATTCCTCAGATTTCAGTAAAACTTTGGCATAGGCTTTGGAGTCAATATTTGACGGCATGTATCAAATTTCAATTTTGCTGAAAGCTCAAGAAATACGGATCCTATCATGACAAAATTCGGTAACTAGAAAGTGGTAATCGTGTCATTAGAACAATTTTAAAAAATATAATTTATTTTTCATCAGGAGGTAAAACTGCGTTTGGTGGGGTTAATAAGTGAGTTGGTGACCGCTTTTGCTGCTGCTAAGGTTTCTCTACAATTAGGAATGCTAAAGCTGAGTTTCCGACTCTGTCAAATCGTCTCAATAGTTTTGAAGATAACTTATCCTATGTTTTTCTCAAAAATTCTGAAATTTCCAATCCGTATTAAAACTTAGTACTCAGTTATGAAATAACGTCACGAAGGTACATACGGAGTTCAAGAGATCATATTGATAATAAGAAATTAGAAATTTTTCATCTGGGAGCCAGGCAGGATTTGGTAAGTCAGTACCAGCATAATAAATATGTAACTTAAAAAGGAAGAACACAGAGACTCCAGGGTGCGTTCAACTGACAGATGATGGAACTTTTCTAGTCGATGTGTTTTCCTAATTGTCTATAATAAGGATTCTATTTGTTTTTTTCATGAAAAATGATACCATCATTCATGATGCATGACATCACCGTTATCTTAATGAGTTTTGATATTTATTCGGCCATTTCCCAATATAACACTTTTATCGGCATATAATATAAATTCAAATGATCATTCGTTGTATCACTCGGATATTACTAATCGCGAGATTTACGAATATGAATTTTTTTGGAAATAATTCATTTGCTATGTAGTCCAATCATCAGTTCAATTCTAGTAGGTATATGAGAAACTTTGGAAATCATTTTTTCCTATTCGTTTTAGGTCATTTTGAAATCCATTTGAGATTCATGAATCGTAAAATAAATAAAAAATTGTAACTTACTTTGCACGCCACAAGACACGAGACTTCAAATCAGTTGAGGTTAGTATATATTTCGAGTTTTTGAAGATTCACTCTCTCAATATTCTCTAATCAATTCATTTCTCGATTATATCCAGGATCTTCTTCGAGTCATATCCAAAAAAGTAGACAATTTCATTATTCATCAGTTCATTTTTAGGACTCATAACTGATGCATTTGCCGTTAACTTCTTCAAAATCGTGCTAAACCATATCAGATTGACCTACACATTAACGATCCGTACATTTATGTATTTATTTCTGATTTTTTATGTGTATTCGAAGGTCGTGAATAAAAATGGTATAAAGGAGATCTATCGAAAAAACATGAAGAGACCATATGGTGTCATCAATATTGACAAGATGGCTACAGTATCTTGAATCAGGTCGATTTCGATAACATGACCGTACATGGTTTCAATGATGATGTAAACTCCATTACCTCAAATTCAACGATTGTACCAGTTTCTGTGGTCGGTGTTGTTTGGGTTGGAACCATGATGTAAGTAAAACATGGTGTGCTCATCTGCTTTTCTGTGATCGTATTAATCAATGATAACGTCACTCTTTTCATTCAAATTCAAAGCACAGAATATATATTCCCTTAAATTTGAATGAAAAGAGTGACGTCATCATTGGTAAATACGATCACAGAAAAGCAGATGAGCACACCATGTTTTGCTTACATCATGGTTGGAACTAAATGAGAATGCTACGTAATCAGTCGTAAGGAATCACACGACAAAAAAATTCTAGAGAAGCTCTGATGTGAAGGGAGCAGCCTTTGGGCGCATGCGGTATTTCTTAAGTTATTGAGGAAATAATAAGAAAGTGAGAGAATATCAACGAAATTTGACATATTTTCTCGCAAATATCCCCGACAATAGGAATTGGACCAAAATGAAATTTGTAACACTATTCTAAAATATTGTCATATCATGTCATTAAAATCTGTCGATAGCGCCTGAAAAGAATTTTCCAAAAAAAATTTCAAAAAGCACTGCCGTGAAGGCAGCAACCTTTGCGCGCATGTTCAATGTAGATGACCGCTTCAGCAACGAAAGCTGCTGCCTTCACGGCTGTGCTTTTTGAAATTTTTTCTGATAAATTACTGGATTTTAATTCGATCTGATCTGTATTTTTGGAAATATTGGTACTTCATCGAAAATAACAGTTCGAAGTTTCATACAGAATTTAATGAGGATGATATGATGAGAAAATGATAGAAATTTTTTTTTTCAAATTGTTCTAACAACACGATTATCACGAAATTTTGCATAAAGTTGTCTTTCAGCATCTTAAAACTAGCTGTGAAGTTTAATCAGGACTGAATCAGTATTTCTCGAGTAATACCGAAAAAATCAACGATATCGAGAAGAAAACCTCGAAATTTGACATATTTTTTCCCCATATCTCCAAAACTTATGATCGTATCGAACTGAAATTTGGTACACTGCTGTGAAATCAGAAGGTCGAAGTGTGAGTATAATTTTTTTTGGATATGATGATTGGTTTTCGAAAAAAAAATTTTTTTGGAAAAAAATTTCGAAAAAATTTTTTTTTTTAAATTACTGACCATATGATCCTGACGAAATTTGGCTCAAAGTTGCACGTCGTTGTACTTCACCTAACTGCCAAGTTTGAATCCAATCGCTCAGGTAGTTTCTGAAATAAAAAATAAATAACTTCAAAACTTCAAACGCCTATAACTCCGAAACTATTTGAACGATTTGGCCCATTAACGAACTTAACCGCGGCATTCCGATGCGCAACCTATGCTGAAAGTTTCAAGTTGCTAGCTTGATTCTGTCGACAGTTATCGTGTCTACGGCTGGCCGGCCGGCCGGACAGAATCAATTTTGACACCGGATTCGTCATCAGTGAGTCCAACCTAGTCGATTGAGACCATTTTCGGCTCAATCATCCAAAATTACAGACATTTGGACAAAACGATAGCACGCTGTTCCCCTAGAACATGCGCGCAAAAAAAGTTGCTTTTCTAGGTTTTTTCAATCAACCATCTGACACATGCATTTTTCCCTCATTAAACTTTCTGAATTAAAGTTATAATATAACTGATAGGATTTATCGCTGTAGATATCTCGGTCCCCTGAGCGTGTCGATACCTGCTTGTTAATTCATATCTCCGCCACTGATTTAGAATTTTGGGTAAATATTAAAAAATTATTTACCTATTCATTAATAGTTCAGTATTAGTTTTTTTATGCTGGCAAGAATTTCTTTAATCGAGTTGATAAAATATGAAGACATATTTCCATGAAACATGTATCATGTTATAGGTTGTCGTTTGTCATATATTTATTATTCGAAGAATAATACAAGTGCAATCGAAAGAATTCCTATTATTATTACGCGCTTCTCAATTGAAGTATTGGTATCAACGATCGACGTAACAATCAAAATACACGTTCAAGAACGTAACGGAACTTTCAATTGGAACGACCCTACAATTAATTGAATTGGAACTCCTCAGTGACCGAATAGTACTACCACTGAAGCTTCCAAACAATTATAATTCAATACAATTGTCAATTACGTTTATGATTTCATGGTTTGTCGCACAAATTAGATAAAACGATTCGAAATTTCGGGCGCGCCTCTATTCAAAAAAACGACGGAAGCTGAACAACATACAGGTGTTTCCTACGCAAGCGCAGACGCCATATTGAATCATAGGCCGGCTCGCCCAGTTTGTTATCAGTTCGCGACCGTTCAAGTTGTTTCGTGTTTCTTTTAGTGTCGTGTTTCAGAAAAGTCAAAATGACTACCACATTACCCGTTACAACGTCCATTCTGGATGTTCTTAAGAAAAAAATGCGTCAAACTAAAGAAGAATTGGAACGGTATAAGGATGAGTGCGAGGAATACACTAAACGTCTACAACTGGAAGCTTTACGACGAGAAGAAGTAAGCCTTAACAGTACTTGCATATTTATTCATTCTTTTAGATATTATTTCGTCCTACTATTCAAATACGTACCAAGTATAACAACAGATTGGTCACAATCTATGTTATTCAACTTCCACGTTCACTAGTTATCGATTTTAATTGATGACGTATGTGTATGTGGTCTTCTAACGAAATATTTGTTTTACCTTGATTGGAATTCTCCGAATATTTCTTTTTTTTTTTCATCCTATAGGAAAATATTGAGTCTTGTTTATATCAATGAAAGTTCGTCAACTAAGGTAGTGCATTCGAAGCATGTGTGATTTTGAGGTTAATCGAATACCTGTACATTTATTTTTTCATGTACCTAGTAATGTTTTGGCTGGTGGTATAATTGTCATAGATTCTGTCAAGTTTTTCATTATTCTTTGTATCATTCGTGCGAATAGAAAGGTTTTTTATTTCAAACATTATTATGAATACATAAGAATATTTGAAACAGGTTTGTCTTGTTGATCAGGTATTCATCAAACGTATAGAACTTGGTTGAGATTGTGAAGAACAAAATCTCATTTCTTTCATACAAGTACTCAGTAAAATACACTCGAAATAGTGCAACAATCCACTTGAATGTTGACTCTTCAGAAAACAGGATTTCAGTTAGAAAGTGACAGTTATAATTGAGTTATATATTTAGATAATGACGAGAATGCTAACCATTGAAGAAACTATGACAGTGTTAACATTCGACCTAGCCTCATGAAATTACTAAAATAAAATTTCCCTTTTTTTTCTCTATAAATTATAAAGTAGAATTAGTATAGACATGGTTTTAAGTGGATGTTTTGAATCGAAACCAAATTCCTTCATTGAGCCACCACCCTGTAGATTAATTGAATAATGGTTGATTCGATTATGTTCTCGAGTAAGATTTGTGAACCAACGATATTCAGATTGATATGGATAGGTTTTCGTAAAGTATTATGGAATTACTAGTTATGTACCCTTTTTTCGTCACGTTGTTCAATCTCTGTATAAACATTTCGTAATTCTATTCTTATCCAAATTCTAAAATTCAATTTATCATCGGGGTAGATTTTCAATCAGAGCTCATTCTCCTTCTCAACTAAAAAGGAGGGGTTTCGAAGCGTAGTGTAAGGCGAAAAACATTCAGCCTCCTCTTAATTTTCACAAATTTCAATAATTCGTGAGGCATAAACAACCTGAACTACTGCAAAATTCACAAAATCTCCCCAACAAATTTCTGTGGAAATCTGTGGATTTGTATCCTTTTTCTCAATAGCTCAAGGTTTCAGGTCACATTTGAAAGTGAAAAATCAGGGAAGATATTCGAAATATTTCTATAAGAATAAACCTTCTGTTTCTTTCATGTATTGAAATTAACTTCAAAACATTAAGTTTGTTTCTGGCTCTTTGAATTGATAAGGGTTATGCATTTTTACATTTACAAAACTCCATTATAAATCAATAGATTTGTACAAAGGCTCTGGTTTGAGTGTTCACAGGGGGTTGTAAATCGAATGATTTATATATATAATTTACTTGATAATGATTCATTACAATGTTCAGAATTTTTCTTCCTTCTATTTAGTTCAATATTTCACTCAAAATATGTTATTTTAGGATTTCTGCCGTATTTGATCATAAACGTTCAGGTCAAACATTATGATTAAAAATTGGGTATGAAATTCAATAATATTCGGACTGTGTGTTTCTGCAAATTCGAATTTTTCGTTGAATTTTGAGTAGGGGACCGTCAAAAGATGAATGAAATTAATGAAACAAATTCTTGATTTTTGATATATCAGCTTTTGCCGTTTTTACGTCATGAAAATTAATTTCTACTCGGAATTGACCACTTGTTGTTTTAGTCCTTCCAACTCTCTTTGAAATTGATTGCGACGTTCCATGAACGTAGACGCTGTGTAGTTAGAGTTAGAGCAGTAGACTCACATGTGACTTGAACAAAATACCTTTAAAATCTACCCAAGTGCTTAATTTTGAGTGAAAAATCTAGAAAAGCACCGACGTGAAGGCAGCAGCTTTTGCGCGCATGTTCAATGTAGATGACCGCTTTGGCAACGAATTTGAACATGTGCGTATGCCTTCACGACAGAGCTCTTCTAGATATTTTTTTCGATAAATTTCTGGATTTCAATTCGATCAAATCTGTATTTTTGGAATAATTGGAAAAATAAAATTTTGAATGGGCATATCTACGGAATTATTGGGCGGATTTTACCCATTCACGAATTCGACCTTCGTAATTAAGCCCCAAACCTAGTCTACAAATATCGAGTTTCTAAGTAGTTTCTTCCGGAAGTTACAAACTCGATATTATTGTAGAGAAGGTTTGGACCTTAAGTACGAAGACCGAATTCGTGAATGGGTAAAATCCACCCAATGATTCCGCAGATATACCCATTCAAAATTTTATTTTTCCAATATTTCCAAAAATTACAGATTAGATCGAATTGAAATCCAGTACTTTAACGAAAAATAACAGTTCGAAGGTTCATACAGACTTTAAAGAGGATAATATGATGAGAAGATCACAGAATATTAAATATTTGAATTTTTTTTTTTATTGTTCTGATGACACGATCATCACGAAATTTCGCACAATGTTGTGCTTCAACATCGCCAAACTAGCTGCGAAGTTAGTGATCGACCAACGAAAAAAAATTGTTATTTTTTTGCAGGCGACAGTCTTATAATTCAAAGCGAAATTCGCACATGCAGAAATCATAATAGAAAATCGAAAGTTCGTCCATTTCCGATCAAACAGGAAGTCATAGAACCACTTTATTCACCCCAGTCGGTGGAAAACAAGCCGTATCAATGTCCAAAAATTCAATCCGATATATCGACGAAGATTTTTTAAGGCCTGATTCCTGTCACACCCAGCTACCTATTCGACATTTCATTCTTCAAATTCATATTTCCAAACGCACTTGTAGGATAGAGTCGACAACTGATTCTCGGTTGTTGAATGATGGCTTCTATCTCGAAGTCGAGCATTTTCGCATGGGGTTAGTACCTGGATTGACGACCGCTCTGTCTACGAATTTGAACAAGGTCTTAATTTTTTTTCATTCATTGATTCCTACATACCTCGAAACTAAATAGTGATAAGAAAATCTCGAATCGAAAGTTCATTATCTGAGAAAACAACTAAAAATTGAGTCAATGATTTATTTCGAAAAATTATTTGATTTTAATCAATGTTCACAGAAAAACAGCAAATAATGTGTTGCACCTTTATATTCCCCCACTGGACTAGTGAAAATTAAAACTCGGCTTATCTGTTTCAAACAATGCAATACGCAAAATAGGTTCATACCAAAGACGCACCTATTTTGGAAGTCCTTCAACAGTTACATGCTTAACGTGACTCACCACCATTTGATACTAAAAAGAAGTCGATGAAATGAGTAATTCCTCACAAGTGAACAGCAGTCGACAATGCGTGTAAACATTAGTGACAGGGATTGGAACAAAGAGTTGCATCACAACCATTCGAAAAAAGTTATGGCCAAGCTACGTCACTGATGAAAGACCGGAAGGAAGTATGGGTTTTGATTCCCGACTTTGTTACGGAATAGTATCCGCGACAAAAACATATTGTTATTGTATGCCATGGAATATTTCGTCATTATCGAATGTGGTTGATAACTGAAACTGAACAGAATAACCTATTACATAAATCATCAGTTTATAGTTCCCCAAAGTAGCCTATATCGTGGATGTACAATCAAAACGAATCAAATGTTCGATTTTTAAATTGTGAATTTTTTAGAGAATGTTTTCTTGGATCTTGTGAAACTCTAAATCAAACTAGTTCTGTTCATGTAAATTTATACATTTTCGAAAAAATTAAATAACTATACCGGGTGTCCCACTATGCCGTTCGTTAGAATGTTTTTGGGAAATATACGATTGCAATTTCGCACTTAAGCTTTCACTAGACAGATGACTGAATGTAATTTTTTTTTAGCTTCGTGGGACTTCGGGTTTCACCAGAAGTGACACCAACTTTGGTTTTTCAAATGGGAAGCCCCATATTGCATAATCAAAATAGATTCAGAATTTCTATGAATACAATCTGAAATAAATGTTCAATATGTCCTCCATTCCCTGCGAGACAATACATTTTTCCCGAGAAGAATAAAACTCGTCCATACCTACTTAATTTTCAACGTAGATTCCAATATGGCCATAAAAAAATAAGGTTCTAATTTGAAAAAATTGAGTTTTCACGTTTTCGAAATCGTCAACGCTTTTGTGACCTCCTGTATACTGAGTTTCAATTCTGACTATTGCGACAGAAGCATTATTCTTACTTCTCGGGGAAGCCTCAAAATGGCATTTTTCCAATGAGAAACCTGGAAGATGTTCCAGCAGAGCTCCATTTTCGATTTTTTTATTGGAATTTCACATCAAAGAAACATTTTTTCGACAAAACTTGAAAAATTTTACATAAGGACAACTCAGAATATTCATGAGGAATTTATTTTCATCATAAATTGTAGGGCTTCCCATTTGATAAACGAAAGTTGGTGTCACTTCCGGTGAAACCAGAAGTACCACAAATCTCAAAAAATTTACATTCAGTCATCCCTCAACTAGTGGAAGCTTAATAGACGACTTCGGCCCAAGTTGCCAACCCACAATTTACTTAGCAAGTTTACTTTCACTGGGGAACGGGAATTTCAGGACAAATTCGACATGATAAGGTTCGCATTATTTATAAATAACCATAAAACATGCCTCGGCTCTTCAAACCAGATAATTCCTTCCAAATATAGGTTTTTGTTAAGATCATTCCCGATTGGCTGAAATTTAAGTTGGGATTTCTGATTTCATGCAAACAGTGTCAATTTTCATAGGATACGTTCCGAAAATCAACTTTTTTGTTTCATTTGCCGATTTTCCGCTCCGTAAATATGCAATATTCGGATGGTTCCTGGATCAAGCGCGTGTAAAAGGTTATTTACTGAATCTGGTTGATGAAAATGCGGTCGATCTACTGTCACCAGAACGATTTTCTATGGTAAATGTCCATAGCATAGAACAATCTATGTTTACTTTAGGTTTGTTTTGGTTCCGAGTTCAGAACTGTACGGGACGGTTCTAGCACAGATCTATGGTCTATGCTAGAACCGTCCCGAACAGATCTGAACTCGGAACCAAAACAAACCTGAAGTAAACATAGATTGTTCTATGCTATGGATATTATTTACCATAGAAAATCGTTCTGGTGACAGTAAATCGACCGCATTTTCATCAACCAGATTCCGTAAATAACCTTTTTCACGCGCTTGTTCCAGGAACCATCCGAATATTTCATATTTACGGAGCGGAAAATCGGCAACCGAAACAACAGAGTTGATTTTCGGAACGTATCCTATGAAAATTGACACTGTTTGCATGAAATCAGGAATCCCAACTTAAATTTCAGCCAATCGGGGACGATCTTAACAAAAACCTATATTTGGAAGGAATTATCTGGTTTGAAGCGCCGAGGCATGTTTTACGGTTATTTATAAATAATGCGAACCATATCATGTCGAATTTGTCCTGAAATTCCCGTTCCCCGGTGAAAGTAAACTTGCTAAGTAAATTGTGGGTTGGCAACTTGGGTCGAAGTCGTCTATTCCGAAATTGCAAACGTGCATTTTATTTTGATTCCTCACCAAAAATATTTTAACGAACGGTATTCGTGGGACACCCAGTATACTGTCGAGTGCTCAAAATAGAATGTCAAAAAAAATTATTCTCCAAGTGAAACCAGGCAATAATTTGGATTTTTGCGTGCATGCTCTGGGGAACAGCTGTGCTGTCGTTCGTCTCGATCTCTGTAATTTTTTTCGAATTATTTCCATAAAATGCTCTCGAACGACTTGGTTGGACTCACCGATGACGAATCCGGTGTCAAAATCGTCCAGCCGGAAGTAGGCACGATTAAGGGCGTACGGAGGATACTATCGATTTGAAACTTTCAGGTTATGTTGCATATCAAAATGCGACGGTTGATTGATGGGCGAAACCCAAATTTCGATGTTTTTTCCTGGGAATCGTTGTTTTTCCCGGAATAACTCGAAAAATTCTTATTGAATCAGGATGAAACTTGGTGACTAGTTTGGAAATGCTGTTGAACAACTTTGTGCTAAATTTCGTGGTGATCCTTCGATTGAACAATTTGAAAAAAATCAAATAAACCCAATAACTTCATGACGAAACTCGACATTTGTAGAGTGGGTTTGGGGCTTAAGAAGGAAGGTCGAGTTCGTGAATGGGTAAAATCCGCCCAATGATTCCGTAGATGTATCTATTCAAAATTTTAGTTCGAAGAACTACTAATTATCATATATATTTTTTTGGTTTTGCACTCCTAATATCTGAAAAAAACTATTAAAAATTAAATGAAAACTGAGAAAACGGAAGGGCGTTTTTCATGAATGAAAACTTAAAAAATGATGCGAAATCCTCCCAAAATAAGTTTTAATCGATACCAATTTTAAATTTGAGAGGATAGATTATCGCTAAAAAATTCAAACCCCAGCTGGGAATCGAACTGAGATCATCGCATATAAACGCGTCTATCCATATTTCAGTTTCAAAGGACCAAAAATAAAAAAAAGGTGAATAAAATATTTTTTCATTAAATTCCTTCGATTTTAAGAGAATTTCTAATACCTTTGCGATGACAATGACATTTTACATACAGAGTGTAACAGCCAAATGGAATAAATTCGATAACGAATAAATAGGGGCGTGTTGGGAAAAACTCTCGGATACGTCGATTTGTAATTTTAAATGCGCATATTTTTCAAGAGAATAATATAATATAGGGTGTTCCATGTGCCGTGGCCAATACCAACTTTCTTATTTCAAATGCAAACCCCTGTATATTATTTATTTTTTGGATTCTTCAGAGAATTCTAGATACAATTCATGCACAATGTCCTATACCTTTCTTTAACTATTTCGGAAATATTAAGTGTTTTAAGATTTAGTGCAAAAATCAACATTTTAAATAAAAATTATTTTATTTCACAAATTCGGTACATTACACTAAAAACCTGATAAGTAATACTGATTATTTCCTAATAATTAAAAAAAAACAAAAAAAAACATTGATGTCAATGTAGGAAATGTGCAAAATGCTCGCCGCGAACGTCTTGGCAACATGCTAATCTGGTGTAGAATTGTCTTCTAACGTTACTCAACATTTTTGAAAACACTTAATATTTCCGGAAAAGTTGAAGATAGGTATAGGACATTGTACAAGAATTATGTCTAGAATTTTCTGAAGAATCCAAAAAAAAAATAATATACAGGGGGTTAATTTTAAAATAAGAAATTTGGTATTTGCCACGGTTGCATGGAACACCCTATATAATTTTATTTTTTTGAAAACTATGCGCATTTAAAATTACAAATTGACGTGTCCGAGCGTTTTTCCTAACACTCCCTCATTAATTAGTTATCGAATTTATTCCATTTGGCTGTTACACTCTGTATACATATTTAACAATCGTTAAACCAGATCGAGTAGGTATTTTTGAGTTATTAGAGAAAAATATTTCGGATATCTTAACTCCGAAACTGCGGATTTTGCCAATAAGCTAAAGTGACCCAGATATTCAGGCATCAACAAAATTTCAAGGCTAGGACCTTATATATGATGAATAGACCCATAGTAGTGTTCAAATCAATTTGTTTCGATTGCTTCAAAAACTCGAAAAATATTTTCAATGATATGGTTACTAATCTGTTTTTTCATTACAGGCGGAATCAGAAGTTGCCGCTCTCAACCGTCGTATCCAATTGTTGGAAGAAGACCTCGAACGTTCTGAAGAACGTTTGGCCACTGCAACCGCCAAATTGGCGGAGGCATCCCAGGCTGCAGACGAAAGCGAAAGGTTTGTTTTCCCTTCCCCTGTCAAAAATAACAACCACCCTGATGTTCGTAGTCGACTATCTGCTTCGTGGTGACGATATGAAAATTAATTGAATCATGTTCAGAAATGAAGAATTATATGTGACGTTTTATTCAGTAGGTAAAAGGGAACTACCTTCAATCAATTCGGGGTAATCTTTGGGTTTCGACAAGTGGAAATCAAAACAGTGTTATTTAGGGACCATCGTTGCCAGATTGTGCGGAAGCCTAGTACTAGATTTGAGTGATGGTATTTTGATTCATTCGAGATGGTTAATTCTGACTTGACAATGAAGTACATAAAATTAATTAATGATCGAGTAATGTCATGAATTCTGCCGTGGGTTTGGTTAGTTTAGTTTATGAAATTGCCAGTCCAAATCAGAAGAAATTTAATTTTGGGATGGTGAACTTGAATTTCGTCTTCTGATTTGTTTAGGTCCTAGGTGAGGTTAGTTGAATTTAGGACAGAATCAATCCAAATCGTAAAATGAAATAACGTCGTCCCATAATTGAAAAACATACCACCTTTATCTCTACTTCAAAAAAAAATATTGCAGAATTGCCCTTACTTATTCAGACATATTCCTTTCACGTTTAATGTACTTCTCAACGCATATTCTATACAACCCACGATACAATTTTTGTATCATGATACAACTTATATAGAGGAAACCGAATTTTAAATAACGACATCCAGTGGCATCGGATTTATTTCACAGTCTGGCAACGTTGCGCCCTAAATGACGCTGTTGGAGCATGCGCAGAGTTTGTTTTGATCTTCCCTTGTCGAATGCTGAAACATTTCAAAACTGAAAGAAAGGAGAGCTATTCTTTCTTAAACAACAGCGAAAAAACGGAATGATCATTATCTTCATTCCTTTCAGTTCCATGAAATTAAGATAAAATCAATAAAGACACTTTTGGATAGCAATCAATGGATTGGGAAAATTAGACTTTGCCAATAGGCAAAATTATGGAACAAATTCATTTTCTCAATAAAAAATTGACCCGTCTGGTAGTTTTTTGGGAAAACTCGGCTATACGTGGTTTGAAGAATTGTTGATACTACAACTTTTCAACCCTAGGGAATAGGGAAAACTGAATTGCTCATTGCTGATATCTTTTTTGGAGAAGCTCATTCTTCCTTTAACTGACTTCCTGTATCTTTTTCTGTTCAATAATCATAAGGCAAATTTTATGTTCTGCACATTTGACCTTCGATCATTATCTCCGTTTCTGTTTTTACTATGAACTTGAAACAAAAACTTTTATACAGATACCGTCTTTAGCTTTGATTTTTTTCAAGGGTTTTCATAGCTGAGCTATAATAATATGACATTTTTCTTCTCGCTGAAAATTATTACGACTTGGAAAGAATACTTTTTTTCAAAAATATTTAACGTGTCATACAATTTCCCGTGGCTTATCCAGATTTTTTTCTCGGGGTTTCCTTGCTGAGCTATTATAACATGAACTAGAATTCTTCCTATGAAAATTAAATAGTCCCATTATCACTTTGTCTTTAGCAAGGAATCCCCTCAGAAAAAATCAGTATTTGACACGCTATATATTCTTTGAACAGGAAAAACATATTGGTTCTTTCTTAGGCATTTTGAACAATTGTTTCAATAAGAAAATATAAGGACTTTGTTTCTAGATTGCTTGAAAAAAAATGTCTATATAATTTTAAGGTCAAAGCACAACGGTAACAGGTATAATCACTGAAGTTGAAATATCCGCAATGTCAATTGTTGTCCTATAACTCGAAAACGAAGAATAAAGAGGAATGCATTTGATGGTAAAATGAGTTTTTCTAAAAAAGATAACCGCAGCGTACAGTTGCCTTTATCGTTTAGAGTTAAGTTGTAGCTCAAGTATCAACAATTTTGCCCAGCCTGTAGAGTTTATGTTGGTCACTCTGTATAACAAATATGGAAATAACTATAATACACTATTTTACCAAAATTTCCTGAATGAAACGAATCTGTATACAATTGATCTGAATATTGCTAGGTTTCTTATTTCGTAGCTACAAACGAAATATTCTCTTGACATTTGATGCTTTCTGATGAAATGCTCTATATTTTCTTGACACGTATTAAAACAAGTTTGACAAAATTCCCGATATTGATCATAGAATAAGCAGAACAAGAAAAAACTAACGAACAAACATTCTGGCGTTCACTCGGATCACAACGGACTGTCCAAAACAGGACTAGGAGTTGATGAGATTTCATTTGATATTCTGGTCGAATTTATGTCATTGAGCTTTCAAAATCTTGTGAAACGGACAATACTGACCGTGGGTTTCACAAAGCTTGATCGTCCGATTAACGCTCTGATATTCTGTGGTGTTGTCAAAAATGAACTGAAATTGAGCATAGAATTGTCTTGATCAGAACAATCACGTTAATCAGAGCTTTGTGAAACCCGCTATCAATCTTTTAAACCAACAAAGCATATCAGACTAAAGCCTGGCTTATTCCACTGTGCCTTAGTTTTGGGCATTTCAAACAACGCGAAAGTCTCATTCAAACACACGATTTTGATCGGTTTGAATCACTGCCATGATATATCCATTTATCTCAATATGGGTTACAAAATCAATATACAGAAGTTATTATTACTAACTATTTGGACAAAACAATCACTGAAGGAATTATAGATAATTATTTTCATTAGAGGTCGGAAAGAAATGAAGGGACTATCTTCTGAGAGTTTTCATGAAACGTTGTAGTATATGATACAAAAATCAATAAAAGCACTGACGTGAAGTAAGCAGCTCTCAAGGGTTTGTTCAAATTCGTTGCTAAAGCAGTCACCTCTACCGCAGATCTGTACTTCTTGAAATATTGAAGAAATAACGTCAAAATTTCAAAATACAATGAAATTTCACATATTGCTTTTTTTATCGCCGAAATTAAATATCGGATCGCATTGAATTTTAAACATTGTTGTTAACTAGCTCTAAGAGATGTACCACATTCGTTGAAATCTGATCAACATTTTCGGAGAAATATTTTTTTTATATTCCGGAATAAACATTTATTTTCAATTATCTGACAACTGGATTGGAACTAAATTCTGCCCTGAGTTGCGCGTTAGTATTCGCAAACAATATACAAATTTTTAATCTGATCATATCAATACTTCATGAAACAGAAAGAGGGACAGAAAACCAGAAGGAAGCAGTAAATAATATCACCCACATTTGCTCATGACCGAGAGGGTCTTTCGACCAGGTCCCTACAGGCCCCTTTATTGGGGAATCATCTCCCATAGATCCATAATTGTTCATTTCGAATTAGAAATCTAATAAAATATCGGGAATAAAGTGAAAAACTTGTTTCAGATATTATGTCAAGATATTTTGTCGAAATGAATTCAAGATGACGAAAAAATTATTTTCCAATTAAAAAGATGCCATCCATCTTCTATAAACAAATAACTACACTTATACGGGGAGACAGAATTTTTCCTGAGGTTTTTATCTGTGCTCTTGTATCATACGTAAAAATGTATGGTACCCCGTTTACATTTCCTCTGCTAACACTGTGATATATCTTAGAATGTAATGCTCATTCTCAAAAGAATATATATATAGTACTTCATGAGATATCGATGAGTTAATTTCAAATGTACCTAACTCCGAAACTATTCCACCAATTTTACCATTAACGAACTCAACCAAGATATTTGGACTACAAACCTAATTTGGTTTAAGTAACTTCCAAAAAATAAGTCTCGAAAATTTCAGGTTAGATTTTGATCCTAAATATCTCGGTTAAGTTCGTTAATGGGCCAAATCTGCCGAATGGTTTTTGTGTCACAGCCATTTGAAATTTTGATTTTTCAATAACTCGAAAAATTTTTATCTGATCGAAATGAGACTTGGTTGGAAGATAGACAGTATCATTAAAAAGAATTATCCATGGAAAACTTTGAAAAAAAAATTTTTTTGAAAATTTTCATAATTCATTGAAATTTCCAAGTTGCCATTTTGCAATGTGAACAAGCTCGTAAAAACTGCTGACTTCACGTCAGTGCTTTTCTAGGTTTTTTTTTTCTATTTTCTGCATCTTCAAAACTCAAAGCCCATCTTAGGGTATTGGTGTTGAATATGCGCAAAAATTATACTGTTAGCGCTAGGCTCGTGGACAAAACTCGATCTGAATATACTCGGATCAAACATATATTTGTTATTTTCTCGTGAGAATGTTTCAAACACACCGTGATCCAATTTTTGGCCATTTACTTCATTATTGTTCCCATTAACACCATGTCTACTAAAGACTTGAGTAGATAGTCGACAAACGAACATTGGATATTGTGTGTCTCATTAACACCCACGATCTTCATAACACCCTTCAGGATATGCAAAGCCCTGGAAAGTAGAAGTAACATGGAAGACGACAGAGTGACCCTACTAGAAGAACAACTAGCCCAAGCCAAATTGATAGCAGAAGAAGCAGACAAAAAATACGAAGAGGTAGTTGGCCCTCTTCATTTCACTGTCACTGAACTCGAATGAACGAAATTTTCCAAAACGAAGATAGATGGAATTTGTATAAATATACTGTTTGTCCACTAAATTTTCATGTCTGAATGTTTGGAAAAATTTTTCACTCGAGTTCAGTTTGAATAGATGTAAGGATTTAGTATAAGAAATTTTTTCAGATAGGTTTTCAGGCAACCAGGTTCGAAGTGGTGTTGGATCTAAATCTTCAATCTCTTCTAAGGTTCAGGCAACTCAGATACAAAGGAAGAATGTTTTTATATACAAAAAGATTGCCTTGCTCAGCACACTGAAGGAATCAAAAAAATACTTGATAACAACAGTTTTATTGGTCATACCGACTTTACCTGCGAATATTTAAGAAATTGAGTAAATTTTTCCAAACCGGATAGAGTACTGTACTATTTAATGTTGTCTCCTGATCTAGGAAATGACAATCAGGTCGATTCGGTTTGCGTATTGCTATGTTCTAGTCATATTGCTGTCTTTCTAATTTATAGTAATATGGTCATGATATTACGTATTCTGTTCCGAGTGTTATAGCAATGTTTGTTATGAATTTTGTCATAGCAATATTGCTATCATGGACTTCCATGATCGGTTATTGTAGAGCTGACAACACTGTATTTTGTGACTTTAGAGCTACAAGGAAGAAGAAAATAACCTTACTTCGTGAGTTTTTTTATGATCTATCTACGGCTTTCATTATTCATATTAACACCGACATAAAAAATGTTAGGAAACAAGAAGAGTCAAATTGACCAGTAAACAATTTCTTGGATACCAATAGAATATTGGTTACCAGAAATCAAATGCAGCAATTTTATTCAGGCGTTAATAATTCGAAATTCGATGAACTTTTTCGTTGGCACCTTGAGGGGATTGCTGTGGTTGAGATGATCAGAAAAATCATCTCAGCTCTTGTTGTCTACTATGCTTGTATTTTAGTCTAAGACTTTTGCGTGAAATTAAAGATTCTAGAGAAGCATATACTATTTTTATTCATGTAAACATCGACTTATTCAAAAATGTTACGAAACAGAAAAACCAATTAAAGGCAAACTGACCAATTTTCTAGATACCAAAAGAATATAGGTTTCCAGAAATCCAATGCAGCAATTTTATGCAGGCGTTAATGATTCGAAATTCGATGAACTTTTCTGTTGACAATTCAAAGGGATGGCTGTTAGATCATTAGAATAATCATCTCAGCTGTTGTTTACTATGCCGGTATTTTAGTCTGGGAATTTTCCTTAAAATTAAATATTCTAAAGAACGTTGAACAAATTCCTATTAGCACATACTTCCCTATCTTCAATATTTTCGATAAACCTGAAAAAAAAATGGATCTCTTTAAGATTCCCTTTCTAACCTATCTTGTTATCAAGCATAGCAAGTACTATTTTGAGGTTACTATGATAGCAAGATTCTTGTTAAAGTGACAGATCATATTGCTCAAAATCGTTGATCAGAATACCAATAATTCCAATCTTGTTATGACAGCAATATCTTTTTCCTAGCAATATTGCTATTCGCAGACAGAATCGACCTGAATATATGAAATTTATTAACCACTCAATGTGTGAAGTAACATTGATACCTTTTGTAATAAGTAACATTCAACACTGCGTATCTGACTTGTCGTTAATCGTTGAACTTGTGTTATATTCTCTTTTTTCATTTTTTCAATTTACTTTTCACTAGGCAACGCAAAATTCTCGAGAACCGCTCATTGGCCGATGAAGAACGTATGGACGCTCTCGAGAACCAATTGAAAGAAGCCCGATTTTTGGCTGAGGAAGCCGATAAAAAATACGATGAGGTTTATAGAAAATACTTGACTTAGCATATTGTTGTTTTTTGGTGTTGAAATCATTTCAGTGTTCACTAGTTTTGATACTTGCTACTAACACAGTGTCTTCCTCAGTGATGTTAAGTGGAAACAGCGGTTGATGAAGCGCGCATATGTTGTTTAACATGAAAGATAGGAAAGATAATGTGAAGTGAAGAAAAATGTGACGGGAAATGAAAAGAAAGATAGTGGCGTAGTGCGATTTTCTGTAAAAGATCGATTCTGGTTAACATTTCCGTCCTTTCACGATTATAACATTTGTTTGTGATGTGGTGGGGCTTATAAATAATTCTTGGTAGTATCTGAGTGGTACTAT
Organism: Myrrha octodecimguttata; assembly: GCA_958510865.1. Lineage (NCBI taxonomy): Eukaryota > Metazoa > Arthropoda > Insecta > Coleoptera > Coccinellidae > Myrrha > Myrrha octodecimguttata. The sequence continues at coordinate 9,286,055 of OY294063.1, forward strand.
GATATTGATGATGACTACTTACATCGAAATATTGACCAAAATAGGTTCAAGATATTATTGCAGCAATATTTTTCTGATGAATTCCAACGGAAATTCAATCGAACATGATGTAAAGAAAATTTCTCTATTGGTAGCTACGTTGTAATTTAATTGCAGCTATTATATTTTAAATTATAATTTTAACATTTGCTTACATTCTCCAGTGGTACTTTTCAATATGCCCATATTTAATAGTGATCAGAAAGAGGTTTATAACATAATGCAGAATTAATTGAATATATTTTATATTACTTTTTTGTGATGATTACATTGATTAAGCTGATGGAATGATGAATTTAAATATCTTGGTGATATGTTATCAATTGTTGTGTATCGATGCTTCAACCTGGGTAACATTTCAGATCCTTCATTAGTTTTTATCATAAAAAATTGGACCCAGAGTCCAGGTTTGGTCAATTCCATCGAACAATATCTCCAATGATCGAAGCTACATTATATTCAATTCCATCTACCAAAAATACCTGGAAGAAAATTTATATGCGAAGATCATGGTTTTCATCAATACTTCCTATTTTTTATGTTGGTACTACTTATCACCCATTCTCCTTGACATACAGGGTGGCAGACTAAGCGAAAGTGTCCATCTATGAAAAAATAGGTCTTGAGCAGTCTCCAGACTCTTCTGTCACAGGTGGACATTTGCAGTCATTACTACCTAGAGACAGCACGTGTCTCGAGAGCACATGTAGTCTTTCGCAGATAGTAATCTCGAGACTGTCGATATCAGTTGGACACTAAGTTTTATGGTACACTCGTCTTTTTTCTTACTTCTTTAGCAACATTTCGAAAATTTTAAACATCAAAAATATGCTCGGTCTACATATTCGAAAAAATAGAACATCCGTTTTTTGAGGAAATAACAACTTGAGATTATCAAATGGGACACCTAAATGTTATGAAATTTTTTTCGAATATCTATACTTTATATAGTATCAATTTCGGAAACAAATATCCCAGAAACGTACGGAATATCACGAAATTTTATGGATTCATGTTCCTGGTTTTGAATGAATTAAAATATCCCTAATCTGAATAGTTAAACTTCCCTGGCACATACTGATTAGGGCGCAACGTTAATTATTTTTCACTCCATTTCAGTTTTTATTTTCCCGAAAATTCTTGAATATAAAAAAGTGGCAACGTTGCGCTTTCTTAAAACATTTGCACCCAAAAAAATTTCTGAGAAAAACGAACTCTGGTCTCCAAAGGCCATCCCGTTTTATCCTAGGTATTTTTTGCTCTTAAACTCGAAATAAAAAAAAACTGGTGTCATTTTGTCCTTTTGACTTCTCCTGGCGAATCCTGAAAGAAAGAGCTAACAAATAAATCACAAGTCATCTTTCAACGATTCCGAATATTTTCATACATTTTTCTGAATCTACAGAGTAAGCGATCAATCCCGGATTCTGCGCATTTTGCAAGTCTATAGAAAATACTCCGATACAGATGTTTTTTATTAGGTTTTTTGCACTACTATCTCAATCGATATGCCCGAAAGAGCGAATCTATCGCTAGGATCAATCGATGACTCCCACTGTTGAATTGTATCACTAGATTGCCACCAGTGCTCATGTCTCATTTGACCACCATAGTACTCTGCGGACAGTTCGCTTTTTGTGTGCCAGGGCCTTCATAGATTACACCATCTCCTGAACAGGATTAGATTGATGCTTTATCTTCGATTCATCCGAAACCATTTCGCATGGAAAGACGGTCAAAACTCGGTGACAAGTGTTAAATTAATTTTGGAAACATTTTATTTGGTGTACAGAATAAATTAACTGGTTATAAAAAGAACTCGACTGAATCATTACCGAATTTTTCGTTGAATTCCTCATGATTCTACAATCAACCCTTTGGTCTTTATTTTGGAGTGATGCAGCAATCTAACAAGATTCGATTGATAGCATTCAGAATTTCATATGCACTGACTTGAAAATGTATTCAACTGAATTTTGTGCGAAATCATATGAGTTATCGATTCGCACGACTCGAAAATAAGGTCACAGGAGTAGCGTTGTTCAATTTTCGAGCATCCAGTAACTTTCATTGTTGAACAACGATACTATCTTTTTTTAGGTTTCCTTGTGTACCGAACTCTGCGACCTGAGGCTTAGTCTTAATTGAAATGAAAATATTTGACTGATTCTGTATAGAACCTTTTTCTCGTCACCTTTGATTTTATTTTTTGAGTGATGGCAAATAGTGAATGTTTTCAATTCGAGTAATAATAAAATAACGATAAAAACTTCTGAGTGATTCAATGCCTTCACCCAATGTTTGATGAGAATATATATTTATTCGATGCCGATCTTATCACAAATTCAGTCATTGAGATATATTCCAATCGTGATATTTATCATGACTATTTACCTTGCTGTCCATTCCTCTGCAGGATTTCTTCTCGTGATATGATTATTTTAAAATACCTATAAATTGAGAGATTCTAAAATTCCACAAATTCATGGCACATTTATTCATCGAAAAAAAAATGATCCTCTTGAAGTTGAGAATAATCTCTGCATTTGTAAAAACTAGAATTGTTTGTTTCATCTCGGCCACTTTTTCATTTGGTCCATTGAAAAACATCCCTGATTGCTTGCAATAGTATTTTGTATCTAACACTCAATTAAGGGATCAATCTTGTTATTCAATACCAAGATACTCTGTTGTAAAATTGAAAATTATTTTTTCGGATATGTTTTTGCTCCATTGTGTGCGGTTTTTGTAAAGTTAATTTACCAACATTAAAGGAATTTGTTATATACTCTGAAGTTGGATGCTCGAACTATGTTAAAAATACGAACTGATATAATGCTCAAAAAGGGAAGAAGATGCAAGTGGCAACAGTCAGATGAGTACGTGAAGAATTTGTGTTTTATATCATTCTAGTTCCATACCAAACTCTAAATGCGAAAAGAGATTCAAGAAATTCATATTGAATACCACAAAAAATCACCACACATCCAGTTTACCTGTCATCTAGCTACATAATTTTGATAGTTTGTTTCAAACAGATAAATTGAATATTTTTTTGAGAGGAAATATATAGATCGTTCACAAAATTTGAGAAGTATGTGAAACTAGGTATCTAGCTTTTATTCTATCATTTCGAAAAACTTCGCCCGTGTTTGGAGTCCATCGATTCTTCATACATAGCTTTTTTCATTTCCATTTTTCTGCCTGACCAAGATGGCTGAAATTCGAGAAAGATGCGTTTGTGATCGAGCCCATTATGTTGATGGTATCAGGAATAAAAATTAAAATATCTGTTTTTACTGGTGTGAAAAGCGGGGCCAAAGATAGCAGCCAAAACCTCCGGAAACACCCGAACGCAGAAAGCAGTGGCGTCCGCATTGATTCAGTTATATTATACGAAATCGATTTATAATGGGTGGAAGTGGAAATAATTGATGAAATGAAATTTATCGAAAATTGCAATAATATCAGGAATTACTTCTTGACCTAATTTAGGAGCAATATTTTGCATGTTGAAATCATGAATTTTCGGAAAAAATTGGCTTCGGATGGGTTTAGGACTTGAAGTTTCCACCCTTAACTTCTGGGTCCGTTTTCGATGGGAAAACGTAATCACTGAATTTACACCTAATATTCTTCATTGTATTATTGAGAATTATCGAAAACAAGTTTGTTTCGGATGGGGTTCAGGGGTTGAATTTTCAACCCTTATCTTTTAGGTCCGTTTTCGATGGAAAAAAGTAATATCTTCAACACTTAATTCACACGAAATATTTTTTAAGGTATTACTGAGAATTATCTAAAACAAATATAATTTCCGATGGGATTAAGGGATTGAAATTTCAACCCTCAACTTCTGGGTCTGTTTTCGATGGGGAAACACAGAGCCATAAAAAAAACTTCCTATGGACGTATGTCTTAAATATGCTAACTTTTGAGATACAGGGTAGTGAAATTTCTAGTATAAAATCCATTTTTATTTTGCACAATTATGCATTGCAGTTATGTTTTCATTTGAAATTTGGTACACGTTCTGACTGCATCAAGATGAATTCCTCCGATACACAAAAAAGTTTATTATTTTCACCTTTGTTTTCAGGAAAAAACGCTTTTTCTCAGAATAAATAATTATTTCTGAAATTCTCATTAATTTCTTTGGTCTCTTGAGTTTACATTGTCCTAAGCGCAGTTTCCGTTGAAAAAAATTTAAAACGTTATACTTCACCCAATGGCATATTCAGCAGTTTGACGCGGAAGTGAAACGGGTTTTATTTTCCAAGCAAAAACCATGCACCGGACATCAAAAACAGAACCTAATCGGAATTTCAAAAATAATTTTTAATTTGAAATAAGCAGAGTTGTACCATGTTTTCCTCAAAAATACTTAATGCGAAACCCATACAGAAGCCACTGGTAAAAATAATAATGAACTTTGTACACCAAGAAACTATACCTTGATGCAGTGAGAAAGTGTACCAAATTCATTATAAATATCTGCAGAAGCATCATTGTGGTTATAAAAAAAAAATTTTTCCTGGAAACTTCACCACCCTATATCTTAAAAGTTAAAAATTAATACGTTCATATTAAGTTTTTCGACTTAAAATGGCTTCACGAATCGCCCTCTTAAATATCAGCATATCATTAAGGAACACCCTGTATATCTTTTACGTTTTATTGATGGTGAATATCGCACTCCAAACACATCCGAAGTTTTCAACAATGGTGAGAAAAATCATAATATCAGGTGTTTCTTCCCAACCAAATATGTTATAAATTTTACTTAATGTTGAAAACGTTATTCTTATTGAAATAGTTTAATTAGTAATCAAACGTATTGAACGATTTCTAGAACCATTTTAGGAACACGCATGTTTGGAACAATTAATTTAATCTGATCAAGCAACCGCGAAAAAATTTCTTTTACACACCCATGAACCCATAAGCGAAAGGAATACGAATTTAATTCTTGCGCAATTATTAGGAGCATCATTTTTTCTTCGTCTGCAAAATAACAGCTACAGTGTTTTTTCTCTGAGAACTGTGAAGTTAGTCTAACAGCATTCCATAATTGCATTTTAAGGTCTTTTTTTTACTGAATTCTATGATTTTACTGCAACGGTGTTTTTCCCCGATACGTGTTCAAGCCGCATTCCATTAACCACTCATTAAAACTGTAATTAATGTGTATGTATGTTCAGAAGCTTCAATAATAATCAACAGTGACGAATGATACCGGAATACATTAGATAATCAGGTCGGCAAGTTCGTCCAATTAGAACAATCTTATTTTCACCACATAATATGTTTTCTTCAGATCCAAATTCTCAGTTGATGGTAGGAATCCACCATTCATTGAGTCCACGTTGAAATCGTCAGGAAAAGGTGATATTTCACTGGAATAATAATGATGAAAATCGATCATGAACGATCCAGGTCGATCTGGGAAAACTATATTTCGCATAGAAGTCCCGAACTTTCAACTGGCATTTAGTGCAAGCTCCTTATTCAATATCTAATTGCGCAGACTTTGAGACTTTTGGGCATGATCTGCCGAAGAAATTACACTCTACAGAAAAGTATTTCTTATAATCCATTCACTTTTAAAAACTATCCCGGTTGGCCATGATTTAGGTCTATCAAGTTTTTTTACTTGAAACTTACGCAAGATGGCAGTCGTGAAATATCGGCAATGTCCAAATAATTCTCAGAGATGTTGCCAAATGCCATTGCCAATTTCTACTCTCAATCTCAACATAATCATCACGCTTGGAAACTAAAAATACCGAAGGTAGTTTTGAAGAAGCGGAGACAATGTATCGGGAAGTGCGATGTAGAATTGAAATCTGCTTTTTCTGATAGCAACCCTGATAATTTGGAATCCATAATTTATCACAAGCTATCCAACATTTTCGACGTATGTGAGTTAAAACCAAGGAATTATATTTCATATGAATAGATATTTATTTTTTAGCTGTGCATCGCCACAATGAGTAAGATTTTAATCGAAAGAGACGACAAAGAATCTCCTTCTATTTGTGCACCCAGAAAGTTATTTCAAAAAAAAACTGCAACGACAGATTTGGAATTATAATTCGAAAAATGAACACTTTTCGATTGAAAGACTACTCACTTTTGCAAAAGAACATTTGGAATATAACGGAGAACTGGCATTACTTTTTGAAATTATAAAATCGATGGGTTACAAATACAAAAGGGTAAATGAACGCAGTCAAAATTACTTTCCTGCGCAAATTTTTACAGTATAAATCGCTGGATGAAAATATCAGATTTATATTTTGATGAATACGTAATTGCTACGACCTCTATGTAGAGAGGACAACGTTGCGTAGTTATCTGACAGGAAAATGACTATAACCTAACTTTTTCAAAATATACACGGTGAAATGTGTCAAAATGTCATGGCCAACAGGGATAGTTCATAAAAGTGAATGGAACATGAAAGAGTTTCGTACATACAGTGTGTCAATGTGTAAAGACACCACCCGTAATAACTCGGACCTCTTGCGAAATCAGAAAAGATGCAAAAATAGGGCTAACTTTTATCGTGGGCGGACATGTATGGGCCAGTGTTAAAGCCTTTAAAATGGTGAGGGTTCAAGGGTTAGATAGCAAAGTTGTAGGTGATACGGAGATCTACAACTCTCGTATTCACACTTTTTTCACAAAACTTCAAAATTCATGTGAAAAATTCATTTGACCAAGTTTTTGGTTTTTCATTTTAATCTTTCGAAAAATTCGCTGAAAAATCATCTTTTTATGTTCCTAATCTACTTTTTTTTTATTTGAAATATTTATTCGTTAGCCTTATTTTGACCAAATATCGAAAAAGCAACCTAATTTTCAATAGGAAAAAAATCACGTCAATAATATTTACTCTTTCGAAAAAGTTAGTGGGTTTTTTTGTTAGTTGAAATCTCTTCTTCCTTATGTTATAAAAAAATTAACATCACTAATTTTCTTAGAAAATGCAAGAATATACTACTGTAATTAACATCCAAATAAATTAATGAAGTTAATATTTAATAGGACATCTTCTATATTCTGAGAAAGTTGTGAGATCTTTATCAAATTATATGCTTAGATGCCTAATTATTGCTATTCCGAAATAATTTATATACCTGAGTGACCTACAGAAAATTTTAGCCCATCAAAAAATAATTGATAGAGAAGTTAGGAAAAGGCTAGGAGGGTCTGTACAGTAATATCATTTTTTTTGACACTATCAGAAAGAAGAGATTTCAACAAACGCAGAGCACATTAACTATTGACATAAAGTAGATATTTTGACGTCAGACTTTTCGATTGCAAATTAGGGTGCTTTTTCGATATTTAGTCAAAATAGGGCGAACAATATATATATTTTAAATTGAAAGAATTTCGAGGTTATGTGAAGAAAGTGTAAACACAAAAGTTGTAGAACTTTGCCGTTCAAATTTTTTCCAAAGGTTTTGTAATTTTGCCGGAAATGGAGATAAACCGTGTTTTACTTACCTTGAACACTTACCCATATCATTTTCTGTTTTCAACTTGTTGAGCCAAACTCTAATTTTGGATATTTTCGGCAGTGGTCTTTGTATCGCTTGTTTGCGATAATTTCAGGAAGCGTTCCACGGTTTTTTTTTTCAATTCAAAATGCCAGGGTTCACATAAACAATAAGTTTATATCGCACAAATAAATCAGTCAAAAAACTATGAGACTTCGTCAAGTAATTCTACATTGAAAAAATTCAGTAGAAAGTGACCATTGCTTTTTTATATTTTCGTAAACAAGCCAGCTATAGACGATGAAATGGCTACTATCTCAAAAACAAGAAAGGATCGGCAATTTCTGTTTCCTGAAATTAATTTCTCTCTTGATCCTGAGATTCCAGAAAAATAGTTAAAAGAAACCTAGTTCGGACAGTCTCCACTATTTTAGTATCTCACCTGGATCGAAATTCAATTTTATTTGAATAGATGTTTTTGAAATATTTGGACCACTTAGACAGGGCGAATTGGCGGTACAAACTAAGGGAGGTGATCACTTGGATGATATCAAAAATAAGTCTCATGAATATGAGTCCAAAAACGCTTCTTTTCAAACTACAAATACAGAGTGTAACAGCCAAATGGAATAAATTCGATAACGATTAAATGAGGGCGTGTTGGGAAAAACGCTCGGACACGTCGATTTGTAATTTTAAATGCGCAAATTTTTCAAGAAAATAATATTATATAGGGTGTTCCATGTGACCGTGGCCAATACCAACTTTCTTATTTCAAATGCAACCCCCTGTATATTATTTATTTTTTGGATTCTTCAGAGAATTCTAGACATAATTCATGCATAATGTCCTATACCTATCTTTAATCATTTCGGAAATATTAAGTGTTTTCAAATTTAGTGCAAAAATCAACGTTTTAAATAAAAATTATTTTATTGCACAAATTCGGTACATTTCACTTAAAACCTAATAAGAAATACTGATTATTTCTTAATAATTAAAAAAAAAACAAAAAAAAATATTAATGTCAATGTAGGAAATGTTCAAAATGCTCGCCGCGAACGTCTTGGCAACATGCTAATCTGGTGTAGAATTGTCTTCTAACGTTACTCAACATTTCTGAAAACACTTAATATTTCCGAAAAAGTTGAAGATAGGTATGGGACATTGTACATGAATTATGTCTAGAATTTTCTGAAGAATCCAAAAAATAAATAATATACAGGGGGTTACATTTGAAATAAGAACGTTGGTATTGGCCTCGGTCGCATGGAACACCCTATATAATTTGATTTTTTTGAAAACTATGCACATTTAAAATTACAAATCGACGTGTCCGAGCGTTTTTCCCAACATTTATTCGTTATCGAATTTATTCCATTTGGCTGTTACACTCTGTATATCAAATATCTAGTCGCACACACGCATACATTTCAAACTACCAGCGGCACAAGTCAAAAAAGTTCTGAAAGGAATATTGGCCCCAGGGAAATATATCCCTGTGTATTTCCATGGTCATTTGAAGTTTTAAAGGGTGTTATCGCTGAAATTTGAATTTGAGCTGAATATTTCGAGATATAATGATGCTTTGGACCTTATTCACTAGATTTTTATTTTTGATAACCTCGAAGTAATCATCGCTCTTGGATTTACCTACAATTCAGAAAAACTGTTTAACCCATCAGACCATCAACATTTTGAACGACAGTCATCATCAACCTAATGAACAATGCACGGTATCATTCCTAATTCATTTTCTTTGGTGGCAAAAATTACGAAAATTCTATAATGGTGGATTCCCCCTTTCGCTATCGAATAGCATTTATCGAATCAAATTTCAATCGACGCATGTGATGTCATTTTCAACGACAGTCATCAACTAATGTATAACATTTCGCAGCTTTCTAACAGAAAGAATTGTCTTGTTTTTATATCAACATTACGTGCCAATTAGTCTGAAACATATATTAATATACAGGTTGCCCGTAAATTGGCCATGGTTGAAGCTGACCTTGAAAGAGCCGAAGAGCGTGCAGAAGCTGGAGAATCGTAGGTTTTCCAATTGAATGGCGTGGTTGTGCATGTCTGGAGTTGACAAATGATTCGATATCGTTTTCACAATTGTTTGATTTTATTTTTACTGCCTTGCAGAGTGGATTCCTGTAGTGAAATGAGATGCATTTTTATTATTAATTTTTCTTTTGACTTTTTTTACTACATGACAAAATGAAATCCACACGTTTCCATGGTTTCTGTTTCACACAAGTGAGCCTTTACTGTACATCTATAGCACTGATTTAAATAGGCATCTTTCGCATTATTTTGATGTTCATGATTTACCACTGAAGTAATTGAAAGCTTCCCTAATGAAAGTTTGTCGACGCGGATATTTTTGATAAGTTACAGCGCAAGCCAGTGCAAAAATATTGTATTTCACTAGTCGATCGAGGTTTTCATCTGGAATATTTATAATTCTATATTATACTAATTGAATGAGGCTTGCATTCGCCATTTTGCAACATTGGACAATCTAATCTCTAGGTCTTTCACAGTGCTGTCTCTCACATTTAGAAATGGGCGAATCTATCTTTGAGAAAATTACATGGCATACACTAGTTATTATATCTAATTATATATAATTCGTAGCGTGATATAATTATTTCAATTAATTTAATACATTTCATTGTACAATTATATCACATTCATAGCTTCAAAATTAGGAGTTCATGTTATCCGGCAGATGAAAAATAATTTCGAAAAACTCACCGATACATTGACATACATTTTTTATGCTTTGTTCGGAAATCTTACCAATTGACTTATCCTATATTTTTCAGTTGGTGGAAAGTAGCATTCCCTTCCAGTAACAATAATAATTTATTGATCTACACGTACACACGTATAGGATAATTCACAGAAAAGTAATGCGAACTCGAAATCAAGATACAAGTTGAAAACACTGTTCATAATGCCAACAGTAGCACGATGAAATCAACGAATTTTTCGGAAACACTTCATTGAACGTAGTGCGTTGATATTATAACATTCAAACTCTATTATTATGTTAAAAATGAGCCTTTCATTCGAAATTGCCTTGAATAAATTAGGTGACTCATACTTCCAAAGTAAGACTCGCATGGAAATGAGACAGAACTTGTGTATCCCGAAAAGAAAGTCAAATCACCTCTTTGGGAAATTATTAATCGATAACAGTTTAAATGTTGAATAAATATTATCTATCTTTAAAATGAATCCATGAATGGATCAATTCACCATCCGGTATTTCAATTACTCTGCAATCGTTTCTAGCTTTCATTCCATAAATGAAAATATGAAAAAATTTGACATATCACTTACCCTCAGTGCAGGTGAAGAAAATATTTATGTAAATGGCTTCTGTGGAAACCTGTGGATTTTTCTGTTTGAATTTGATTTTTTGGTATTATTCGCTTGTATTTCTGCATGTTTGGTGTTACTAGGTTGCCCGTAAATTGGTACTGATGGAACAGGATTTAGAAAGAGCAGAAGAACGAGCCGAACAGAGTGACAGGTAGGTGTAACGATGAATTCAAAAAAATTCAGAATATTCTATACTTTCTTGAGGATTCAGAAAAACAGACAGAATCGACATCATCTTGGGTCCCCAAAAATGCGGCGAAATCAATATCAATAAATTGTTTCATTGGTTCTGTAAAAGGTTATAGAGGGTGAAAAAATAAATTTTCTTAACGGAATCGGAATGTATATATCATTGAATTTATGAAATGATCTTTTCTGTTACCGTTATCCTTACTAAATGTAACTATCGAAGGAACATACCACGAGTCTTGAATTTTTTTGGAGGGTAGGAGGCTAATTATCTTGGTTCAGATCTGTCTATCTTTTACGTTGCTATACTCATATGAAGTTTTTAGTATATTCCCCAAATATATAAAAGTAGTGGTGAGGGCGTATTGAAATTCTGTAATTAGTTGTACACTGTCGACGCGCAACTTTGTGTGTAATTTCGTTTGGTTAGTATTGTTGTAGAATTACAGGAATACTGTTTTCTGGAAACTCCATCAGATTCCTATGAAGATAGAAGCATTCCTTGAAGTCTATATTTAATGTGTTAGAATTTACTAACTTAACATGCTTTTCCAGAATTGAGGTATTCAAGGCGGTGAAACTTGTTTAGACCATTTGTTTCTGAAAACATAAGTATCCAATTTTATATTTTTTAAACTATCTGTGAAAATCGGAACTTCATCATGTATTCGACCTTCAATAAGATAGGAACAGATGTGAATCAGAAAAAAGGCGATTCCAAAAATTCAATATTATGTGGAGTCCCATTTGAAATAATATTTTAATTTTTATCCACTTTTTTTTTTAATAGTATTTTTATAGATGAGGTATTCCTTTCTTTTCTTGTTTTGATAGAGCCATGTAAAGTTCTGATAAAAAAGCACTCATTGCTTAAGATGTACTATTCCAACCATCTTCATGAAAAATCTATTCTTCCGCATTCCAGACACTTTGATTGCTTTCGACTTCTTTGCCATATCGTTATAAAAGATTTGATTGGGTTCATCGTAGATGTATCACTAAATAGCTGGGCATGCACGGACGTTCTTTCCTTCGAGGAATCATGGCTCTTAGGGATGTGGCGGATGTCATGCCATAAAGTACGGGGGGGCCAAAAAACTGTCGTCGTCTATGCTCGTGATGAATTAATTCATGACAGTTCGTAGAGAATCATTTGAATGGAAAAGCGCGTGTATGGGTGGTAGCATGGAACTTTGGTTCGCAACACCCCCAGATAAAATCATCTCTTAAAACCTCTCCCGTTCGGTCATGGCATTGAAAAGGACGCCCTTGTATGGCCAGCTAATTTCTTACTCTAATTGCGTACTACTTTTCCTAGCCTGTTAAAATTCTACTTAATCCGCAAAAAACTTACCGATTTTGGAATATCATAAGGAAAAAGTTCCAAAAAATTGTTGAAAGATTTTTTCTCGCGGTATTTCTCTTCGTCTGTCATCGAAATCTTATTCCTCTGTATTCATAAATCCTGCGTGAACTATATAATTCTATTTGATACCTTGGCCATGATCATATGATTTGTTTGACGATAATGGTGACTTTATCAAACAGAAGACCATTCTGCTATATTCGAACGAAATGAATATACTTTCTCATTTAAATTGCACATTACTAGTCTGTTATTATTATTGTTGAACAAAACTCATACTAGCAAAAATCAGAACTTCACTCTCAGTTCAGAAATACTTGTATAATTATGGACCATTATGATCAAAATCGTTCAGGTAGTATACCAGCATGTTTGTTAGAATTTTTTTTGACTGATGATATGATGGCATCCTAGCAGATTTATTTATTCTCTTCAAATTATTAATTAAGATATTATTTTTCAGGAAAATCGTAGAACTTGAGGAAGAACTCCGTGTTGTAGGCAATAACCTTAAATCCCTTGAAGTATCAGAAGAAAAGGTAACAACTCATGTCAATTATTTTTCATCAATTCTATATTTATCTGAGCTATCTACATATTATATTTTCGTTCATTAATTTCCACGAATAAGTGTACCCCTTTTCTCAACTACACAAAATGATTCAGAATTGGAATTTTGAATCAACTAGAAATCACACATTCTTAGGATATTACCAATGTTCATATATATATTTAGTGGAACATCTACTGGATGGGCATTTCCAGTATTTCTGTATTTATCTTACCAGTTTGAGCCTCATCCGTTTATTAACCCTTGATTTCAAAGAACTCATTCAATATTGAAAAACACTGCAAATTTTACACAAAGGTTTATTATTTTCTTAGTAAGAATAACCCAATATACCATTGATAACTCAAACAACTCAGAACCGAATGCTATGATTCATTTTCGACATTATTGGAAATTTGCAGCGTTTTTCCTTATAACTGAGGAACCACTTGTCGGAAATCATCCGGGTAAAATTTTTTAGGTTAAGTTATGCAACAGTAATCAACATTAAGAATTTCATGAAAATTGGGTGATAAGTTTTCGAGAAATAATTTTTTTTCCCCCTACCCCCCCTTTAGAGCCCTTAGGGTACACCGATCCTGCTTGGAGCTTGGAGGATCAACCCCGAGTGACATACGATTTTTCCACCAAGTTTCAAGGATTTCCGTTTAGTACTTCCAGAGAAAAGCCCCGGACGGCGGACGGACGGATTTTTTTTATTCGTTTATTCAAATCTACATACTCCAAAACGTAAACTGTGAAATTATCAGGGGGGTTAAATTTTTTTTTGTTTTGTCGATCACTAAGGTTTATCATTTGATTTTATCAAATAATAAACCAAAAGCGATTCCGATACATATAAATTCAAACTCTCCTCGATCAGATGGCTCGATTTGGGATTCACGACGCAGTTGTGGCGTTTAAATTTTTGTTTATACTCGAAAAAACTATTCACTGCTTAGTTCAACGACGAAATGGTATCGCTGTCATGAGCATTATTGGTTTCTTTTAACCATCGAACCAATCAATAGATATGTTGCCGATTACGTAATAACCGGGCAGACTTACTTATCGTTTGAATTCGGTGGTTTATTTGGACGTTTTCAATAAAACAGTTCTTGTAATCTGATAAAAATGAAATGACAGGTAAATTAGTGCGAGGCCTTTGGAATCAAATGTTTGAACCAATATACTTTCTGGAAATGCCCTTTCTTCGTCTGCGTCACTGTTCTGATTTCGGTACAGTTCTCTATCATCTTGAGCGGTTTTTTCTGTGCATTCTAACACCTGAATTTCAGAATTGTTTTCAACGTATATTCATACTGATGCCACCCACCTTTGTCTATCCACTGTAGTCGCCAGGTACATGATACGATTCCGCTAATACTACCAAATAAAGGGTTTTCCAATAAGAGGTGTTATTTTGATATTCAAAGAAAAATGCCATTTTCAATATAAATGATCGGATGTTTATTTCATTATGAAGAACAAGCTATGCCGTTAATGGTGGAAAATAACATCAGGCAAATGACCACCACGACCACGCTTACAGGACCATATCCTTTTAATGAAATTTTCCATAACCAAATCGCAAAGTGGTTGCCCTATGTCCTCGATAGCCTCACGAATTCCATCTTTTGAGGTCTTGAATCGACGCTGGGCTATTGGCGTAGATCTTCTCTTTTACGTGGCCCCAAAGGAAGAAGTCGCAAGGTGTTCAAATCACAAGATCTCGGTGGCCAATTGTGATCATCTCTTCGAGAGATAACACGGTCCGGAAACTTTTCCCGCAAAAGATCAGTGGTTTCGTTGCTTGTGTGGCACGTAGCGCCGTCTTGTTGAAAGTAAACGTTGTCCAGATCAATACGATCCAATTCCGGCCATACAAAATCATTAATCATCTCTCGATAACGCAATCCATTTACCGTAACTGTTGCCCCAACCTCATTTTCAAAAAAGTAAGGTTCAATGACTCCGCCGGACCATAAACCGCACCTAACAGTCACACGCTGACGATAGAGAGGCTTTTCAATAATAACTCTCTGGTTTTCCGAGCCCCAGATGCGACAATTTCGTTTGTTGACGAAGCACCCAGGTAGAAATGGGCCTCATCACTCAAGATGATTTTTCGATGGAATCCCGGAACATTTTCATGCATTTCAACGACCCAATCAGCAAAGACACGACGTTGTTGATGATCGACCGGTTTGAGTTCTTGTGTCAACTGAACTTTATAAGCCTTAAGACCCAAATCTTTATGCAAAATACGGTGTAATGACGTTAGTGGAATGCCTAATTCCAAAGAACGACGAGGAATGGACAAACCTGGGTTTTCTTCAACACTTTCGGCTACAGCAGCAATATTCTCGGCTGTTTTTGAGCGACGTGCACGGGTTTTATTCTTCACATCACTAACTTATCCCAACAGCTCGAATTTTTCTACCAATTTCTTCATTGCGGTCTGACAAGGTGCTTCACGACGACCCAAAAATGTTCGAGTTTTACGAACCGTCTCTGCCAAATTTTCACCATTTTTATAATTTTTTTTTTTTTTCATTTCATTTATTCATTAGCAATCAGAATACAATAAATTCTATAAGATAATCTGATGTCTGTAGAGCATGAGGCTCTGAAATGGGTTTATAGGGTCTTCTCCAATGAGAAGACCCCTTCTATCCTATTTAAGGTCTGCTGGTCAATTCCTTTTGAGTCTCCGGGTGGTGTGTGGTTCTAGCAATGGCTGTAGAAGGTCGTTTATGTGTCCGTGTAGTTTGTCGTGGTGTTTCTGGCTCTTTTCCTTTATGACGTCCATAACATAAGATTTTTATAATGAATTTTAATAATTTCAATGCGTTGTTGAAGCGTGTATCGTTTCATTTTTATTAATGGCGTAGTTTCTACTTGTCAAATGTCAAAAAATGACGGCTTCAAAAGTGACATCTACCGAAATAGCGGGCTAGTCAAAATAACACCTCTTATTATCAGCTATCGTAGCAAAATTTCGAGCTTATTGCCGATTTGCCATTGGCTGCTGTGTTAGCACGCTTTAATATCGTGCTGAACAGTCAGGCTAGTTTTCCGGCCAGAATAGATGCGGATGTTGCTAAGAAGCAAAAAGGGGTTGACCTACCCTATACAGTCCCACATTTTTTGAAAAACCCAATATGACTTTTCTTAAACTTGGATTGGTTATCTTTCGGACATCACTTTCATTAATTAATGCTGTGGTATGAAAACCACTGGCTTTATTCAATGTGAATACCTAACGCAATATTCTGGCCGCTTGAGACGTCTTCCTGGCAGAGCATCTAGCTCAATGCCTTCAGCAGGCTCTTATCGCAATTCGGCAAGGCTTTTCTCTATGTCCGTAAAGTTAGCAGAGCCACTTGCACGGAAGTCAATGAAAACCATCTCGTTAATTGTCGTATATTTGTCGTGAAAGAAAAAAATTTGTCGCGCTCCTAGTTTTTTTTTTAAGGGGAGTCTCTGCTAACTTAATATTAAGTTAGCAGAGCTATTCTAAAATATGCATCGAATTCGATCAGAAATGTTATGAATAATTGTCGAGTATTTATCGTAGACCATCCAACCTGAAAAAAACAGAAAAAATGATTTTTTTTAGGTTTTAATGGAATGTTCTGGTTTCTTAGGAAATTTGTCAGATTCGGCAAATTGATATTTCAGATATGTTTCTCGTATAATTATTGACTGATATTGGGTTGTATATGTTAAATCTTCTATTTCCCGAAATGAACAATTTTCGTTTCAGCGCTGAATAATGGAAATATTCCATTCTCACGGATATACATCGACTTAACTTTGTGATACAAGAAAGTTAATTATATGACCGTTTTTTCTCCGGGAATGAGCTGTACGACCAAAACATTTTTGTCACGAAAAAAAAAATTTGTCAGTCAATAATGATACGAAAAACATACCTGAAATATCAATTTACAAATGCAGTGTTGCCGAATCTGACAAATCTCCTTAGAAACCAGAACATTTCATCAAAACCTAACAAAAAGCTATAAAAAAATGATTTTTTCTGTATTTTTCACGTTAGATGGTCTACGACAAATACTCGACAATTATTTATAACATTTTTGATCGAATTCGATGCATATTTTAGAATGGCCCTGCTAACTTAATATTAAGTTAGCAGACAAATATGTTTTGGTTGTCCTTCAATCGTAAAGCTCATTTCCGGAAGAAAAAACGCTCATCTAATTAACTTTCTTGTATCACAAAGTTACGTCGATGTATATACGTGAGAATGGAATATTTCCATTATTCAGCATTGAAACGAAAATTGTTCATTCGGGAAACAGAAGATTTAACATATACAACCCAATATCAGTCAATAATGATACGAAAAATATACCTGAAATATCAATTTACCAATACAATGTTGCCGAATCTGAGTTTCCTAAGAAACCAGAACATTCCTTTAATACCTATAAAAAATCTTTATTTCTGGTTTTTTCAGGTTAGATGGTCTACGACAATTATTCATAACATTTCTGATCGAATTCGATGCATATTTTAGAATGGCTCTGCTAACTTAATATTAAGTTAGCAGAGACACCCCTAAAAAAAACTAGGAGCGCGACAAATTTTTTTCTTTCACGACAAATATACAACAATTAATGAGATGGTTTTCATTGACTTCCGTGCAAGTGGCTCTGCTAACTTTATGGACATTTTCTCTGTCGTCAATCCAGGTTGGCAACGATGATTTCCGTTAGTAACATAATCAAATGGTTAAATAAAAGGAATCGCAAGTATATCACACTGACATCTTTAAGTAAGAGCAGTGAATTTTAATTTTCTGCACAGATCGCTCAATGATCATAAACGCAGGTTTCGCATCAGCATAGTGAAAGTGTAATGATGAGCTACTCCCCCCAAGTATTGTGTTTCCATTTCACTTACAAGAATATCTCAACTACAAAACCTTCGAACAGGAGTCTCTCATAAAACGCATAAAAATAAATCATTCCATAAGATATCGCCCATACAAATATTATGTTACTGTAATGAAGCATTTCAAACTCGTTCCTTGGTGCTTGGTGCATCTTATAGATGACATTTGTTAGAACCTACCTCCTACCTAAATGTTGAATAAAAAATTGAGAGCGCCCTGAAATTGCTCAAGAACATAAATGAAGGATTTGGTATGGTTACAATGGGGGTTTTTCCTGAATTTGGGTTAATACTGCAAATGCAAATTTGAACATAATTATTATTGGTTTGATTCATCATTTTCCCAAATTACCTTCAGAAAGTATTCAAAATCAGGTTTTAAAATTGGGGTTTGGAATTTGTCATGCATGCACGAAGTGACAACGTTGTTTAGTAGAATTGCTTTTTCTGCTATAGAATAACGAAATATTTATTCCTATTCTGTGGTACACAGTTTTTTGTCAATATAACCAAGCAATTTCCGTTTGCGATTTGTCAGTAATATGACAGTCTGTGCTCTTCTTTTTCTATTCCTTGGTCGTTGTCTCCTACTCTAACCAGATTGAAGTATAGCTATCTCAGTTTTCCTAAGCAAAGTAACACATTTGACGTCCTTTTCTTTCCGAGAAAGCTGAATTCGACGTTGCCATATCGTGCACTCATGACAAATCCCTTTAAATGCAAATCGCCATTTTTATTTTTCAGTTTTACGTGATAAAACATTTTTTTAAAAATATAATATTGAAATTATATGTTTGAAATGTGATGTTCTGAAGGTTTTTCATGAAAATAACTGCATTTTCCTTCAAAGGAAAAACCCCCATTGAAGACCGAATTCAATTCAGGCGAATCAAAAAGACCAGAAAAGCGAGGTCATCCCTTAATAATAAACTCATGCTAATTTATCGTGAATTAATAAATCACCACAAGAATTCTGATGATGAACTTACATTAAAAATTCAGTATTGGTTCTTGGTTCAGGTTTCGCACCGACACGTAAATAAGTGAATTATGAAAGCATATAATATAAATTTTCAAAATTCACTCATTCACGTGTCTGTGTGACACCTGAATCAAGAACCAATACTGAATTTTTTCATTTTTTCGTCGTCATTATTGTTGAGGTGATTTGTATTGCTGAATGAAAATACAAATACAGAGCCAAATGGAATAAATTCGATAACGAATAAATGAGGGGGTGTTAGGAAAAACGCTCGGACACGTCGATTTGTAATTTTAAATGCGCATAGTTTTCAAGAAAATAAAATTATATAGGGTGTTCCATGCGACCGTGGCCTATACCAACTTTCTTATTTCAAATGTAACCCCCTGTATATTATTTATTTTTTGGATTCTTCAGAGAATTCTAGATACAATTCATGCACAATGTCCTATACCTATTTTTAACTATTTCGGAAATATTAAGTGTTTTCAGATTTAGTGCAAAAATCAACGTTTTAAATGAAAATTATATTATTTCACAAATTCGGTACATTACACTTAAAACTTAATAAGTAATACTAATTATTTCTTAATTTAAAAAAAAAACAAAAAAAAAACATTAATGTCAATGTAATAAATGTTCAAAATGCTCGCCGCGAACGTCTCAGCAACATGCTAATCTGGTGTAGAATTGTCTCCTAACGTTACTCAACATTTCTGAAAACAATTAATATTTCCGAAAAAGTTGAAGATAGGTATAGGACATTGTACATGAAATATGTCTAGAATTTTCTGAAGAATCCAGAAAATAAATAATATACAGAGGGTTACATTTGAAATAAGAAACTTGGTATTGGCCACGGTCGCATGGAACACCCTATATAATATTATTTTCTTGAAAAATATGCGCATTTAAAATTACAAATCGACGTGTCCGAGCGTTTTTCCCAACACGCCCTCATTTATTCGTTATCGAATTTATTCCATTTGGCTGTTACACTCTGTATATTGATGTTGTTGACGTTGGAACTAGAGTATAATGAATTTGATCGAATATTATCAGTATTAGAGTTTCATTTGTTAATCTTCATGGAATGATTTATTTCACCTGTTCAAAAAAGAAAAACCTAAAACACTGTATTGTTCGCCCATTACACTCAATATGTAATGTTCTGGTGAAAATGGTGGCAATATTTAGTTATTCACTTAAAGCCCTGTCTAACTCAATTATTTATTCAGGCAAACCAACGTGAAGAAGAATACAAAAACCAAATTAAGAATTTGACAACCCGTCTAAAGGAGGTACACACATAAGTATAGTGTGTGAATCTGCTTGATTTGTGATTTTCGTTTTTGATCAGATCAGATATAACCCATCATTTCGCAAATATGGGTTTTTATGTCTGAATTGATCCACTTCTGCATGATTTTTTTTTAGTATTTTTTGCTTGATATGTTACCTATAAATGTTGAACTAGGCCACATCCAGGGAAGAGGAATATGCGGTGGCGCTCAGACAAATGGAAAACAAACTTGCGGAGGTAACAAGTTATTGAAACCTTTTCTTTATTTCTTTATATTGAAGGTTTTGGCTGTCTATTGGACGTTGGAGGGGCGTATGTCTTCAGATGTATTTACCATTTTCACTTCACATTAGTATTGTCTTGTTCTGTATAAAGCATGTATGTATAGCATTATTTGTATACAGGCTGCCATTACAAGAGAGCATAGTGAGGATGTAATTCATACCATGTCTGATAAGTTGCGTGAAGTAAGTTTAGATATGGTCGGTTCTCTGAAAATTTTACAATATCTTCTATATACTGATTATATAAAATCCTCATGCTATCACACATCTTGACTTCTTCCCTTATTTATTGGGTCTAATGAAAACAAACTCAATATTCTTGTTCTAGGAAATTGGTTAAAAAAAGTAAAAGTAGAATGAAATGATTGAATTGTGAAATAGAATTAATTTTCGAAATATTTCTGATTGATTCTTAATCGTGGTTAGTAATTCATCATCATTCATCGCTAATTTCAATTCACCAGTATCATATCCATACTGTGATCTTCACGTAGTCAAATTATCTTTTTTTGAGTTTGATTTCATTATTGGGATTATTATTATATTTATTTCGAATTCATATCACATTGACTTCATTTAATAGAGTATATTCTTTATGCAATTTTCTTGCGAAAAAAATTTTTAAAATTCTTTCGAATATCTCAAGATGCCTTTGTTTTTACATTTGAGAGTTTATCCAAATATTCACTGAATCGTGAGTATTCATATTAATTTTAAATGTCTCAATTAAATATCATTAACTTCTGAAGGAATATACTCTATCGATACAGCATCAAAGTAGCTACTAAGGGAATATTTCATATGGGAACGGTAAGTTCAGGTATTTAGAGTGGACTTTGTTGGATGTTGCTGTATTTTTTAAGGGAAATGGAGATTCAGCCCTAGGAATTGATTTTTGATGGAAATAATTATGGCAAAAATATATGCTCGGTTTAGTCTTCAAATCCTGAAATGTGCGATAATGACTAAATATCCTTACCTTTACCTGATACAGAATACAGCATACTTTTTATACTCGATTGGTTTAAAAAAATATAATTTTTTCATTTTCAATTCATCGCCATTTTTATGCTGCTATACTAATCAGAATATTTTCTATGAGGTGACCAACATTATTGTCAGGTTAAGGCAAGGTATATTGAACATTTTCTCAGCTTTCCTGCATGCTATTTGCTATATTTTCACTTGGGTTTAAAGAAAAACATTTGGTTGAATGTGCTTAGTGTATTTGTGTATATTTTTCATATTATATCTTTTATTATATTTTTTTGAACAAGTTCATTGAACACAGTTCATTCAATTTCTGGCTGTACTCATTCATGAATCTTTGTTTAATTATTATCTTCATTGTCGAAATAATTTTTACTGCCATAGAATAGTAATCATAACATAATTTTTGATGTGGTATGCTCTACAAATTTCGGAGAAGTGAAAAAAGACATTTGCTACAGCAAAATTCGAAAGTAGGTAACATTATAATATGACTCGCCAAAATTCGAATTCTAGTGTTTTTATCTTAATGTTTGTACACTTTAGAACAAAAATTGTGAATACCTTTTAATATTTTCGTTATAATTTAAATTGATAAATTCTGACGTTCAATGGACGTGTTCTCCATGTGATATAATATTCCATTAATTTTCAGATTGAATTACTCGTATTTTCCACATCATTGTCTATAGAAGTAGTGTCACAACAGGGTGTGGTCACAAAATTTCTGTTTTGGTCGATCAAATGATTTTGTGTGAACATAAATCATCCTTTATCATTTATATGGAATGTCAATATGGAAATGGCTTGTACCGTTTTTTACCCCAAACATACTCACGCATGTGGTATGCTCCGGCAGGGAATTTTTGTGTCCCCCGTACAATATAGTATAAAAAAAATAGATCATTCCGTGACAACTTCCGTACAGATGATAAAAATCTTGTGCTTGGACGTTCAGGACACAGATGTACTGTAACGCTCTAAAAATCGGTACGATCACGTTCGGACGCCTCTTACGATGACTGCCTTGGATGATTTATAGTATGGCAGGGTGCATTAAAAACATTTGATTACTGAACGTGATACTTCTGAAATTGTATAGCTTGATGAATCTGATAATTGTAATGTATTTTCATTCGATATATTATTTATTAATCAATGGATCAGGCTTATAGAAAATCTTTTTAAATTGAAGTCTGAGATTTAACGGGAGTGACAGATATACATTGATCTCACCCTGAACAACGAGTAATTCAAACTGAAACGATTAACTTGTTCGAACTATCTAATCGTAATATTATTCCGCAGGCTGAAGCTCGTGCTGAATTCGCAGAACGTTCTGTGCAGAAACTCCAGAAGGAAGTTGACAGATTAGAAGGTACGTTCCGTGTTAATGTTAAAAAAAAATCTAACAATGTCAAAACCAACGTGTGTGCAGTTACATACGAAAGTTTTCTGTTTTCAACAGTTTTCAAGTCGATAACCCTAGGAAATGCACTGATAGGAATGAAATCAATGTATAGATTGTATGTTGTATGGTCAACTTGCCCGCCTCAATTGTTGAGAACAGAAGAAAAATTCATTTCTTGAATACTGAAAGCGACATTTTCACTGACAGAGTTTTTTTGCTATTAATTTATTTTTATTTCATTACTTGTTTTGTTTGATTTTCTTAACCCTAACCTTTAACATTCCAGACGATATACTTAGCGAAAAAGAAAAGAACAAACTGCTCTCAGACGAGATGGAAGCAACCCTTTACGATATTCAAAATATGTAATTTCTAAGGATTCCAAGCCTAGCGCAACCAGTATATGATGAAAAAAAAAACGCAACATACATTCCCAAATCGATGTTCAAATTGGTGCTTCTAAAAAAATTATGTAGTGCTAGATATTCCGAATTTAAAATTAATTTAGCTTTGGAGTAGTTTGAGGCTAGCCATTTCGTTGATCTCTCCTCTATTGCAATATGATCAACAACTGCCATATACAGACTTGATAGCATCTTTGATATCCGATTACTTTAATTTAATACAGCGATTCCTTGAATATTGAGATCATTGATTGTCTATAATTTGTCTGAATGAAGGTAGCTAAAATGGTCGAAGGTTCTCATATTTTCTTTATTATACCAAAAATGAAAGTTTTTTGATACTAATTGATATTTATTTCCTTTGAGTTTGGGAACTTTATGTTCGGTGAAATGATAACTGGCGGTAATATTTTTGTACATAGTTTTTATTATAATTTATACTTTCCTCATTTGGAGAATTGCATTTGGCATAACAAAAACAATATTGAATATTTATTTCTATCATTGTTTTTTAACAATCGTTACTAGCTTTCATTTTGTTATGATATTAAAATTATGATATATAAACTTAGTGGAATTTTGGTATTTGAAAAAATATCAAGGAAATATTTAGAATATGTATATTCCTTTTTATATGGAGAACACGCTTTAACACTAATGTTCTATTTTGACTCGTGAGCTTGAAAAATTCCCTTAAGTAAATTCAAAATTCACCCCTAAGTTATCGTAACTATATGTTCATTGAGTAAAAAAATACTTTTCTTGTGCTATACGCATTTATGTTATAAAATAATAGCTTTACGACAATCTTTATACATTCCAATACGAATTTGAATCAAAATATCCGTTTGGAATCTTTAATTATCTGATCCAATAAAGACTTCATGAACTTCAATGATTTGCTGGATTTGAATTTTATAATAATTCAATTCATGTTTCATATTCAGTTATTCGAAATGAAAGATTTGATGTTGAATGAATTTTGTATTAATGTCTCCGTTATGATTCCAAGTCATAAAAATTTTAAAAACGATTTAATATTTTCCATTAATAATTTGAACAGGTTTCCATACCAATTTATCATAGAAAATATCATTTAGATTCCGTAATGAAGGTTCTTGATGATTTCAAATGAATTCTTTGAATTCTACAAAAAGTATTATAAAATGTTTATTTTAGGGCCTGTTTATATCTAATTTACATTGTATTTTTATGCAATTACACTAATAACACAGAGTTTTTACGTTATTTTTGTATTATTTATGCTTTGCATGGTGTTCCTTTCCTTTTTGTCGTCCAATATTAATCACTCTTGTGAAAATAGCTTTGATACCACAGTTAAAAGACATCTCGTGGGTTTTACCTGTGAGTAGTGAGAAAATTGACGTTATTAATCAGATATTCCACGAACTTCATATCGCAATAATGCTAAATGAATATGAAATATTTCAATCCGGATAATTTAACTTTTTGTTGTCCACATTTCTCAACTTAACGTATGGTATTCCAAATGCCGGCAAACCCGCAAGATTTCCCGTCGCCGAGATATTAAAAAGATATTTACATCATTGTACGCAGTGTGTTTATCTGAATGAAAAATGTGAAATCGAACATAGGCGGTCTCCCTTAATTTGGAAGATATGGGCCCCCAAAATTCCGAAATGAGTCGTTTTCAGGTCCCTTGTTCCACCATAAAAACAGTCTCTCACCTCATCTGTATAGTTCATAAACCATCTTTGAACCTTTAACAAACGATAAGCAAAACTTTTTTTGAAGAATAATCAATATTTAATGAAAAAACAGTGAAATTACTGGACAACCACTTAACCTCTATTCCTTCTGATTTCGACTCAGTGTAAAAGTGAAGTTTGGCAATGGCGCGAATTTCATCGGTCGGAATCGTGTCATCATGCGTATTCGTGAATGACGTTGCTGGCGAGAAAAATGAAATATGTTCTTAGATCTTACTGCGATACTCTAAATCTTCCAATGGGAGATTTCGTTTCTAATGAAATCTACAAGGTTGAAACACATAGTAATGGAATGAGAATAAACCCTGTTATATATTTCAACGTACATTTTTTTCATATGTGATAGGTCGCGCCCTTCCCAGATTTCCAATGAAATCGAGGTATTACATAACTCATTTTATTGGAATACCCTGAATCTCATTTTAAACTGGTACCATCTCGAAGACAACAAAAAACGAAGTAGATAACATCCTCCCTATTTTGAAGGGGATAGAAAGAAAGTTTAAACGAAAATACTGAGAGTGAAACCTTAAATAAATATTCTCAATGATGTTTTGATGTTAGAATAACCACCTCTTCATCAGTGACAGAAGCATTTTCCTTACAATCATATTCTTCAACTGTCCATCATTTCATATTTCCCGCCAGCAACTACTCTTCTGTCATAATACGTTGGCCAGCGATGAAAAGACGCTGTTGCCAAGCTCCACTTTAACATTGAGAAGTATTTCGTAGAAATATGGGTTAAGTGGTTGTCTAATATTTTCACTTTTCTTCCTTTAAATAATGAATATTCATGAAAGAAAGTGTCGCTATTCGTTGGTTGGAGGTTCACAGATGATTTATGAACTAGATTTGAGACGTAAGAGATCATTTTTATGGCGGAAAAAAGGATATGAAAATGCAACAATTTGGAACTTTGGGGGCCCATATCTTCCAAATAAAAAGTGACCGCCTATGTTGGCCTTCATATTTTTAGTTCAGGAACTCACACTGCTTACAATGATGTGAATATCCTACTTATAGCTTCGCGATGGGAAATCTTGCGGGTTTACCCAAATGCCTTTTCTTGATTCTGAAATGAACGAGTATTTCCTACTAGGGAAAATCAACTGTCCGTATAACAAATGTTGTCAAATCGAAATTGGACCCTTAGTTGAACTCTATTTTCGAAACCACAAAATGTATGAATTTGCCAGTGGACAATCTAGAAATTCCATAAATTTGATAGCAACGGTGGCATCAAGTGAAAATAAATGTATGATACAAATCTAGCTTGCCAGAGGCCATGAAATATTGATACCGTAGTTAAAGTTCTAGCTGTTCCTTTCGACAATACAGATACACTGAAAGTATCGTCATTCGATAGGTACTGACTTTTCACAACTTTGTGATATTCATGAATTTCATATCAATAATAAACCTTTCTGGATGCAGAAGGAATCTCTGGCGAAGCATTTCAGTTAACCATACCACTTCTTCTTGCTAGTATATTATCATTAGTGGATCCGTACTGAGCTCGAAAATTTTTTTAGAATTGCTGTTACTCGTAGATTTCGCGAAAATCTCCCATAGCTTGTGGAAATTAAGAGCTCGATTGTCGATATATTCCCCATCTCAAACTATATGTACAGTTAATAAAGGGTTTTTCAACAAGAACTTTGTTTTTTAAAACAAAGAATTTAGTGGAAAATGAATAAAATTTTTATTGTATTACAAAGAGAAAAGTTCGGCAATTATGAATGAAAAATGATATCTGACAAATGTCCACCACGACCACGCTGACAGACGTTGATTCTTTCATCAAAATTTTTAATCACTTTTTGGCAAGATGGAGGGTCTATTTCGTTAATGACATCACGGATTTTGAGTTTTAAGGCTGCAATCGATTCGATTGGCTCCGTATAAACTCTGTCTTTAACATAGCCCCAGAAAAAATAATCCAGTGGTGTTAAATCACACGATCTGGCCGGCCACTTAACAGCTGAATTTCGCGAAATTATGCGACGGGAAATTTGGTTTGCAATAAATTGATCGTTTCATTGGCTGTGTGACATGTGGCACCGTCTTGTTGAAACCACATTTCAGTGACATCCATGTCATCAATAATAGGCCAAAATTCAGTTGTTAACATCTCGCGTTTATGTTGTCCGAAAATATCACGAATTTTACGAAATGTAACTTTAACAGAACGACCATTTTCATAGTGGATTTGAATTATTTTAATGCGATTTTCGAGCGAAATTGAATTCATTGTAACAATTGCCAAAGCATATACTGCGAATACGTCAAAAAACTAAATGTGAAATCTGTCATGTGGTGCCGGTGTTACCACATTGAAAAACAAAGTTCTTGTTGAAAAACCCTGTATTACACCACTCGTAAACTTAGCTAGAACTTGATTCAGGGTCCCCTCAATTTCTTGCCATGGACAATCGAGTAAAAACATAAAAATGGCAATAGCATCGAAAAACTATTCGATGAGAATGTTCTGTGATATGAAGTTCGGTAAATCTTATGAGCGCATATCTATAACTTTAATGATTATAGATGAGCTGGTTGCCGAGAAAGAGCGTTTCAAGGAAATTGGAGACGATTTGGACACTGCCTTTGTGGAACTCATCCTTTAAATTTTCCTCTGAAATGTATATATTTTGATATTCCCAAAATTTCTCGATGATTACAGTTTCCATTATAGAGTGCAATTTTTCCTGCATACGAATCGGTTTGAGGTTTCAGCGACTCAGAATCATCGAGAAATTTCGCATTATTTTTCGATTTATAAGTTCTATTTGTTTATTTATGTGTATTTAATTTATAAATATGTTGGGTTCATTTTTGAGTTTTATTTGCATATTTTTACGATGAGTATAATAAGATTGAATAATATTATTTCATCATTCGTTTATGGATTGAGTGTTTAAACAACATATGCGGGTCATTCTTATCAATTGAATGACTAGAGAGTGATGATAAAGTCAAGTATATGTAATAAGGCAAAGGAAACATAAAACAGGATCATGCCACGTGTAGCTGCAATATTGTTGGTGCTCTCATTCAGAATGGACAAATTTGGGTTTCATATGCATATTTTTGTCAATAGGGGCCCTATTCTCGAATACGTCTTCTCGTACAACAAATATGACAATTTTGCAATATAGTGTTCATCCTAAAATTTCTTGTTTTGATTATTGTTTTTGCCTTGTAATCAGCAATATACGCTATTTTAAATGAATTTCAATGTTCATTGTGGCGGTTCAAAATCACGTTCGAATATCAAAATGGGGACCAATCAATAAAATGAAATGGTACAACCCTATAGGGCTATTAATTCCTAATATTAAGCATCATACAAAATCATTCGCATGATCATTCTCTCCTACATCAGCCTTTCATTTTAATAGCACGAGGTCAGTGAGCGGATTATTTTCTAGAACCCTTCGCAAGTGAAATATTGACAATTGACAATAAAGATTAGAAAATTCTACGTAGTCTACTAACACAATGAGAAATATTGTATTATAACCAATATATATTCTCGTGTCAGTAAAAAATTTACTTGTATTGGCTCTGGCTAAGCTAACGCCCACTTATCGGCAACAGCCCAGCCCACGGAACACCGGAATTTTATTCTTTCTATATAATTGAATGAGACAGCCCGCACTTGACCGCTACGGAACACGGCAAATTAGTAGGGAAATAAGTTTCCGTTTTGCCGTGGTCCGGTCTGTTGCCGATAAGTGAGCGTTGACCTTTAATGTTGACATTAAAAATATTTTCTAATAGTTATATCAAATTCATTTGCTCAGTAAACTCTTTTTTCAGGGTTAAGGAAATCTGATCATCGCATGCAAATGTGTGAGCCAGAACTTATTTGTCAAATAATGAAAATTAGTTGACGCGATTTTGTATATTTTCTACCATCAGTTTACGAAATGCATACACAAACTTACTATCAAAAAATTCTAGGAGAGCACTGACGTGAGGTCAGAAGCTTTTACGCACTTGTTCCGATGCGTTGCCGAAACGATCACCTTTGCACGTATTGGCCACACCAAAGAATCTTTAGTTACTGATATGTAAAGATTTGGTCGCCTCCTTTTCATATGCTCGTCACGAAATTCTGCATATGAGCCTTCGAGTCATAATTTTTCCATCAAGTACCTACTAGACTTAAATTCGATACTATCTTATCTTTGAAATAAGTATTGGGAAAAAAATTTGAAAGGGCGGATTTTACACATTCACGAATGTGGCCTTTCATAGTGATGAGCTGCAAACCTACTCTATAAGTACCGAGTGTCTAGGTCGTTTCTTTGGGAAGTCGTTGTGTAGACGACTCACCCAACCGCCCATCGTAAACACAATAACTACCGAAAGAATCTACCCAGAGACTTTGCGGTTGTAACATCCACTAAATGGTTTTCCAGTATTTCCAAAAATATAAATTCGATCGAATTGAAATCCTGTATAACTTGATATTGTGAGGACATTATGATTAGAAAATATAAAATATTTGAAGTCAAAATTATGAATTTTTTTCTGAATGATCATCGAGATATTATGCTCAAGTTTTCCCAATCGTATTTGCCAAATAGTCACCAAGGTACCTACATGATGATCAGGTCATCATATTCGAATTATTCCGGCAATTGCTATAAAATCAAGGAAATGAGCACAAAACCGGACATTATTATTTTTTACCAATATCTCCGGCTGAACCACCCGATCAAGGTGAGATTCGAAACATTTATTTCGAATATTAATCTCAAGATCTGTGCCAACCTTAAATGAAGGCCGATGAATAGTTTCACCAAATAATTTGTTTCGACAAAAGTCTCGAAAAACATTTTTCTTCAAATTTTCTACACTATAGTAGTCCTTTCGAAATGCTGCATGAAGTAATGTGTCCGTTTTCTTCAATTACCATGATGTAGCTTAATTTTGATAGCATCAGTTCTTGCAATATCTTTGAAAATAAATATCGGATTGAGGTGAAAATTGGAAAACTATTGTTGAATTTTGACTTCAAGGGCCTGAGCCGAATTCCATTCGAATCTGATGAAAACATATTCTGAAATAAAAAAAAATTCAAAAAAATTTGATTATTGGAAATAATTTCGTTTTGAATTCGGTACTGATACATTCTTAACGAAATATTGTGCGATAAGATTCTACTACTACTTATAAAGTCTCAATCTGATCGCTGCGGTCCTTCTCGAGATACTGAGGAAATAATCTGGAAATTTAAAATTAACAATGAAACATATATTATTTCCCAATATCTCCGAAAATAGCTATCCAATCGAATTGAAATTTAAACCAGTCTTCACCCACAATAGCTGATAAAGAACTATTGAAAATTAAATGAAAATTGTTCTTTCATGGAGCACGCCATGCTTGCGGATTAAACTATTTGTCAAGGGTAGTTTATAGGAAAAAGGTTGCCTTATAAATAAAACTTGAACAGTGCAAACGATAAACAAAGCGAACTATGTTCAGAAACAACAACATTCTCACAGTTTATGCAATAAACATCCAAGAATGCTTGAATTTCCTTTTTTAAAACAAACATCTTTTTGCCAATAATGTAAATCCAAGTAGAAATCCACGTTACATATATCCTAAACCTCACCTCACAATATCTGAGAAAAATTGCCATTATTCTTGTCTGAGTATATTCAACAAATTGCCTATTCAAATCAGAAAAGAAACTGAATTTGGCACAGAAACAGTTTTACCTACGAAAATTTTTTTTAAAAAGTCAGTAGCTTTAGCGCACATCTTCAAATACGTCGCTAAAGTGGTCGTCATTCCACGTATTGACCCCGCTAAAGGCATCTTTGCTTCCTTCATGAACATATATGACATTCTTCTTTCCATATGGTTGAAATGGAAGTCTGCATGATTTTTTAGGGTATCAATTGAGCTTTCAATAGCTGTCATTTAAATAACCCGGGTTATTTATACCCAATCAATTCCGATAAAACTTTTTTTCAATCAAGTATTAAGATTTCAATTAAATACAATGTTTGCCTGGAAATATTGGGAAAATAAAATTTTGAATGGAATCATTTTGCGGATTTCACATAATATTCCTGGATAATTCAAATGGGAATATGGGTCGGATATTGTGTTTTGGTGTTCTGGTTGTATATTCTAAGTATAGGTATAGGTAGGTATACATTCATGAAATAATAGACATCAAGGAAATACTCTAAATTCTATTCTATTTGGAGTAAAGATATAAATTGTTTGACTTGTGCCGCATTAGGTTTGAGGGATTAGGAAATTGTTCCCCACATTTATCACAAATGACATTTAAGTCTTTTCTCGCTACCTCTGCTTATTATTTGGGATTTTCTCGTAAACGAGCGTACAAATGTTGTTCACTGTTAAATCTGCATGACAGTCTTCACAAATAAAAGTAACGTTATCCACATCTTCTCCAATCCAAAGCGGCTATCAAAACTCAGAGTAGTAGTAGTATAGTAAGCGAAATTTTCAAGCATAAACAGGAAGGATTAATGCTAATGAACTTTGCCGGTTGAATTTCGAATTAAATTCTTCACAATGATAACTGTCACCTGTCATAATATTCTACAACTACGACCTTCGCAGCCAAGAGCCAAATTCCATTGAGGTTAGCGCTGATTTCGGGGTTCGTGAAAACAGGAAATAGACGCTAAGGCTAGAACGTGCACTCTCACTTGAGTATTTAGGTTAGGTCACGGCGAATTGAATTGAAATTTTGAAATAAAATCTACCTGATTTTTCGGATCTCTGAGGACGACCATTTGTTTCGATAGTTTTCGAGTAAAATCGAAAAAAACATTATATTGGCCATGAATTTCATCGTATAAGCGCATTGTATCTAACTGTTTGATTATACGAAAAATAATTGAATTGAATAATTGTGGAAATAGATTTAGAGTTGACTTAATAATAGTCACTCAAAAGAGGTGATCTAGAAAAAAGAAAAATAACATTCATTCTTGGAAGAGTCCCCGCCGTAATTTTCTGCACATAAGACTTTCTGGCAACAACTTGATTTTGTTATCTAAGCGTATCTAGGGAGAGATACCGTTAGACTTTGACATTGCATCAATAAATTGTGAACGTGAATAACTATTTTAGAGCTCTTTTCATGTATCTCAAATTGCACAAGTTGTTGCTGTTCGGTACCAGATGTGGCTTTTCAAGATCATTCAGGTCTGGGAAGGTATTGTTTGTTTCGAAGAAATGGCGCGCTAAATTGGAGTTATCTTTTCTGTATTTGAGTGATTCCTGAAGCTCTTTGAACCTTATTTTGCGATGGTTCAATCTTTTTGGCCTATATGGACGCTAATGCATTCTTGACAACTTAATTTATACACCCGAATTCTTAAATGACGGTATGGTGACAATTTTATATTGTTCTTTGAAATTGACGCATCTTTATTTCAATGCTTATACTGATGTTGTACATCAACAAAAAACAATACTTTTAAAATCAAGAGGAACTAATCTGATTACTATAAAAACGAATCAAAGACAAATTTTGATGAATTCGATTAGTTCATAT
This sequence comes from Myrrha octodecimguttata, assembly GCA_958510865.1. Lineage (NCBI taxonomy): Eukaryota > Metazoa > Arthropoda > Insecta > Coleoptera > Coccinellidae > Myrrha > Myrrha octodecimguttata. Next base: position 9,318,718 of record OY294063.1, read on the forward strand.
TTGCTGTTTCTCCAACTGAACGTGAATATTTCATCATTCTTTTTCACAATGCACTCACCAACTGTATCGAGCTCTTCGATGAGTAAGGAAAGAACATAATCATCAAAGCTTGAATGCTTGGTTGGATGTATTTATCTTATCGATCTCCGAGTACGATTGATTCCAATAATTGGAAGTTAAGCAATCAAATTCTATTCAATATGAAAACGTTCTGTTGAAATCCATCAAGTTTCAGCTAATGAAAATAAAACATGTTTAATTTTTTTGATTGGAATGAAATGGCACCTTACGAGAGTTTCGAGACCAACGAGACTCTCGTACGAGACTCGTACGAAGAATTCACGGTCTCGTCTTTTTTTTGAGCCCAGACGAGACGAGAGTCTGGTGGGCATCACTATCGAATCTCGATCAAGAATAGAAGAGTATTACAATTGCCATATGTTCACGTCGAAGTTCTAAGTTAAATATGAACAACAAGTAGACATGACTTGCGAATGGAACAGAATGTCACTCATGTTATATCTCCTATTCTCCGTACCACTCGTTGCTAAGTCGAAGGAAACGGTGATAAGGTTATGTTTGTATTCAGACTCTGAATAAAGAACATTTATTATTCTGTATTCAAAGTATTCGGATTTGAAAGTTCTCGATATCTCTTGCATTCATTTTATTTCTTGAATATTTGCTTGGAACCATACTGGAAATGGCGTATAGAACTCTAACAAATTCAGCATATGCTCGAGCAAACTCAGAAAATTGACATGAACATATGACAATTTTCTCGGGAGCCGCCGAGGTGTGAACCATCTTGTATCGGTTTTTACGGCTCCAAAAGCAAAGAACAGGACTGTATCTGGATTCACTCATCTCAATGATTTGAGGATATCAAGAGAATTCATTGACGAAACTTTATATTTCTGTTATATTATAGTCTAGGCGCCAAATAATTGGATACACTCGATTACTGTTTTTCAGATACTATAATTGATGAGAGGACTAAATGCAAACAGATGGCTGAAGAAATGGGAGCAACAATTTCGTACATCACTGGCTATTAATGGAATTATCATTCAAGAAAGTTTGAGATTTTTTGGATTGTCCGACTCATGAATTATCATAGGGCAAACAACAATGTACACAAATCTCATAGTTTTTAGGTTCTTCTTTTTCAATATTTCATTTCATTCCTCAATATCGCTAATAGTCAGTCCTGTTGATGCGAAGTGAATATTTCAACTAAATTTGAGAAATCAATATTTTTTTAAAAACCTTCGTAAATATGTTATATTTAAATCGATATTGGCAAAAGTATGATTGGTTTAAGAAGTCTCTTCATCAGAAATTAAGAAATGATATTTGAAGACCATATTGCTTGTGCTTCTGTTAACGATTCACGCAGTAGGTATATAATTTTCCTTTTCCGATAGTCGAATAGAATGTTCATATTTGAGATGGCAAACTTGCAAATGTAACAAACAACGAACTCCATTACACTTAATTGAAAATAGTGATTCTCAATTGACACACAGAGTATCCATAAAATGAAATCTGGTGTTTTGTGAAACAGCGCTAAATTATCTTTTCGATAGATGAGGAAAAACTATGTGCTGCCAAGCAATAGGTTACATAACATGGTGATTCACATTCATTAATGAAAACAACATTCGTTTAATACGCTGTAAATTTACATCCGTATTCAGGTGCAAGGGGCACCTTATCGGATACATATACGAATATCTTCTTGACAAACGTGCACAATGTGCTCTTGGGGGGGATATTGTTTAATAATATAATGAGAAATATTGTCCATTCAACTTCTGTCGTTTGGCAATAATTAACAAATCAGATATTTTTGAACTAAACTCGAACACTCTGTATATTCATAATGATTCATTTTCCGAATTTAGTTGATAAGGTAGATTATATTATCTTTATAATTATCATTCCATGAAATTTTCTCATTTTAAACTGAAACATATAAGACTGGCAGACTCTAAGAAGACGTGCTTCGTCGTCAAACACATGACTTCTTTTTTGAGTCAATATTGCAACGTCCTTTGTGGGTCATATACAGAGTGTTTCATCATAAACTGGTCAAAAATATATAGCCGTATAGATGACATTAGGAAAGTCATTTTTACCTCATGACATATGCCCCGTTTTCGAAAAAGAAAAATTCCAACTTTGTAGGTTTTCCGCCATTTTGAAATCTTTTTTCCAGAATTCTACACCACAATTGAATAGAAAATACTAAGATGTGACCAGAAACCGTTATTTCGAAGGTCACGTATAATTCAACACAGTTACCAGAATATTGCTCAAAGTTGACATTGAACACCCTGTATCTCGCTTATGCTTCGAAAACGGGGTATATGTCATAAGGCAAAAATGACTTTCCCAATGTCATCTATACGGCTATATATGTTTGACCAGTTTATGATGAAACACACTCTGTATAAGTCAAATATAGTATCGGTTTAAGGTTTTTCCGGGCTTAGGGCGCAAAAGACCGACTGTGGGCCCCCTTGACGGCCATTATACTGGAAATTCTGTTAGGGTCTTGGTCTTTCCGGGCTCCTAAGAGACCTAAGCGCCCGCCCCAAGCGCTCAATGAATCAACAAACACTTGTCAGAGAAGTATGTATAACAACTTCTTACAGGATTATATTGAAATGCTTGTACCTATAGGATGCGGATTCAGTCGCTATATCCGGCTCTCCACTTTGAATGTGAACAATCCTGACTGATTATTGCGGATTATGCTACTTACCACATATATGTTATTAAGGTAGTTTCTCTATTTGAAAGAAAAAATTTAATCTCAACTAGAGTTCAATCAATTCGTTGATTACACTTTGAATTCGATGGTTGGGTTGAAAGTGAACAGAAATCGAGCACAGAGTTCACTGTTGATTAACAACCAAGCCATCGATCGAGCAATCGGAGTTTCGTGAAACCGACCGTAAAACTTACGTTTTACTGGGTGATTCCGGAGGAGACCGTCCAATTTCAGGATAAGTTCACACTAGTCAAGACAGTTTCAAAACAATATTTGGGTCGTGGTTGGCGTTGGCGGTCCCTTTTCAGACTATACGGGGTGATTTGTCTGATTCGACCGATTTACTTTTATCAATGACTTGTGTGGCTCATCCAATTTTGGAAGAATTTTCATCGTGGCACAATATGAATGAGCAAATTTAAACACTCTTACACGGTTGTGTAGGTTGAAAAAACACCCAATAGGTACATTTTGTTTCCAAAAATTCACTATCCTTTTCAGATTCTACCATAATGAGTCATTGTTCAGGTGTATTCAATTTTTTTGGGCACAACTCCAGTTTTCCGAAAAAAAAAATCCAAGAAAGGAAAATGTAGAAATTTCACTCCAACCGATTCAACTTTTTCTGATAACTTCTGTATGGCTCATTCAATTTTGATGAAATTTTCAGTGTAGTGCAATATGAATGAGTACATTCCATTATTTCAACATTTTCTCAAAATGCAGGTAAATTATTGTGATAATTTGAAATTAATTGTGCAGGTCGGAAAAACACCCTCTACATTGCGCTTCCCAAATTTCTTCATCCGTTTCAGATTCTACAATAATGAATCATTATTCGAATGTTTCTGTTTTTTTGGCAGACTTTCTGTTTTCCAAGAAAAAATTTTCAAAAAAAGCATTATCGAAATTTCGCTTCAAAGCATTGAGAATATCGCACTAGGTAGTAAAGCAGTATATTCCAAGGATGCAAAGCAGCGAAGGTGTGCAGAAAATTAAACTTAGCAATTCTCTGAACTGAATGATTCTATACAGAATAAGAGTAATTCAATATGAATTTCGAATTTGTAAAGAAAATTTTTCGAACTGAAGAACAGCTTTGCATCCTTGGACGATAAGGCATCACTACCTGGTGCAGAATATTCTCACTTTATTTGGGGGAAACTTCGATAATGTTCTCCTTTGAAAACCCCAAGTGTACCGAGAAAATCAGAAACATCTGAATAGTGAATCATTATTGTAGAATCTCAAACGGATGAAGAAGGTTCGGAAACGGAATGAACAGGGTGTTTTTTCAACCTGCCCAATTAATTTCAAATTATCAGAATAACGTACATGAATTTGGGAAAATTTTCCTTTTTTAAAAAAATTTTTTCGGAAAACTGGAGATGTGCCAAGAAAACTGAATACACCTGAATAATGACTAATGTGGGGGCGTCTGTTCTGTGGAATCAAACACACAATAAAAAGAAACGAATTAGCCTGTTTATTTTTCTGTCGAGTGTTACACAAAAATGAATTCGAAAGGCAATAATTCTTTTTGTTGAAAAGGCAGAGTTTAACAATTCTTCGGCGTAGGTCCCCTGGGGTGCTGATAGTAGCTGGCGCTTGAAGGGTCGGTGACGTCAAAAGGGTCTCTGTCGTCGAGGAAGTGAACCAGATGTTGGACCTTGTAGAATTTCTTCGTGGCGCTTCGTAAAGTTGAAATAATGCAGATCAGGAAATGCGGTGTCGGGATCGAATATCTTCTTAGCGGTGATATGCAGATGGATCGGAGAGATTAGTCGAGTCAAGCGAAGTGGAGTGATTTTTGGAATCCGACCGAAGTGTATTTATACGATTTTTCACAGATTTGAATTTCGTCTTTCGACTCCGCCCTTTTTTCCGCTTTTGTTGAAGCGGATGAATTCGCTACACACTCCCCTGCCAGTGATGAAGTCACGAAAATCCTGCTTGAAGTCGGTCCGGAAAATGAACTTTTCTTCCAGAGCGAGTTCGTCTTTCCTGATGATTGAGGTCCTGTTGTGTGGGTTGAATTGACCGTTCTTTAGGCTGGTTGTTTGGTTGATGTTCTGTATTTTCGTCGTTGATGATGTACGCTGGTTTTACTCTGTCGATAGTAACAGTCGTTTCCTTTCCATAGTAGTTGACGGTGAAAGTTTTTGGACTTCGTCTCACTACTTGGAATGGTCCATCGTACGGTAGTTGTAGGCAGGCTTTTGGACCGTCGTGACGAATGAAGACATATTCTGCTGTGGCCAAGTCTTTGAAAACGAAACTTTTCCGTTCTCCATGTCTTGTTCCGTTCGTGGGCCTTATCTGTTTAATTTGTTCTCGAAGACTTTTTACGAATTCCGAAACGTCGTCAGTTCCAGTTTTCTGTTCGTTTGTTTCGAGAAATTCGCCTGGTAATCTAAGTGGTTCACCATAAACCAGTTCTGCTGAGGTGGATTTTAGATCTTCTCGCCATGCTGATCTCATTCCGAGTAGGACTGTTGGAAGTGTTTCAGTCCATCGGTCGTTTTGATGGCATTTGATCGCTGCCTTCAGTTGGCGATGGCTCCTTTCTACCATTCCATTTGCTGCTGGGTGATAGGCGGTGGTTCTTAGGTGTTTAGTGCCAGTCAACTTATTCAGTTCTTTGAATAAGCATGACTCGAACTGTCTTCCTTGATCCGTCGTTACTTTGAGGGGGGTTCCAAATCGCGATATCCATTGGGAGTAGAACGCTTGGGCGACTGTGGTTGCTTCTTGGTTCGGAATGGGGATTGCTTCTGGCCATCGGGTGAATCGGTCGACACAGGTAAGGCAATACCGGAATCCTTCAGAGTGGGGCATTATTATGATATCCAAATGTACATGCTCGAATCTTCTCGGAGCTTGGGAAAAATCACCAAGTGGTGCTGCTACATGACGGGTGACTTTGGCTCGTTGACATGGGAGACAGCTTCTGGTCCATTTTCTGCAGTCGGAGTTGATTGAGGGCCAAACGAATCGTTGTTTGGCTAGTTTGACTGTTGCGTTGGTTCCTGGATGTGACAGGCGATGGACGATATCAAAAGCTGATCTGCGAAATGGCTTCGTGATGAAGGGTCTAGCAAGTGGTGTGGAGGTATCGCAATACACTGCGATGTTTGATCCTAGCGGCTTGACCATTTTCAGTTGAAGTCCCGTGTTGCCATGTAGAAGTTTCTTCAACTCATCGTCGTTTTGCTGGGAGTTGGCCAATGCTGCGTAGTCGAGGGCGGTTGAAAGTTCATCGACTCGTGACAGGGCATCGGCGACGATGTTTTGATCACCTGGTACGTAGCGGATATCAGTGGTGAACTGCGAGATGAAGTCGAGGTGGCGGAACTGTCGAGGTGAGCACTTTTCTGGTTTCTGTTTGAAGGCGAACGTCAGAGGTTTGTGGTCCGTGAAGACGGTGAAATTTCTTGCTTCTACCATATGACGGAAATGCTTGATGGCGAGGTAGATGGCAAGGAGTTCTCGATCATAAGCTCCATAGCGGGTTTCTGCTCCTGATAGTTTCTTCGAAAAGAAAGCTAGTGGTTGCCATTCTTGATTGTGAATTTGTTGCAGAGTTGCACCAACTGCTGTATCTGAAGCATCACTCACTATGGCTAGGGGTGCATCGTCTTTGGGATGTGATAGGAGAGTTGCTGTAGCCAGTTTCTTTTTGCACTCTTCGAATGCCGCTGAAGCTTTTGTAGTCCAGTTGATTTTGGCCTTCCCTTTGAGCTTCGGTACCAGTAGGTCGTTTAGGGGTGATTGTGTGTCTGATATTCTGGGTATGAAACGACGATAGAAGTTTATCATACCTAGAAATCGTCGGAGTTCCTTGGCTGTGGTTGGTTGAGGATACTCCAAAATGTCGGTAACTCTATCTGGTAGTGGGCGAGTGCCTTCAGCGGAAATGAGGTAGCCTAGGAATTTGACTTCAGGCTGGCCGAAAACACACTTGGATGGGTTTAGTGTCATCGAGTGTTCCTGGAATCTTGCGAAGACGATTCTGAGGTGTTCGATGTGTTCTTCTTCGGATTCTGAGGCGATTAGTACGTCGTCGATGTAGCTGAAGCAGAAGTCAAGTCCTCGTAGTACTTCGTCGATGAAGCGTTGGAAGGTTTGAGCAGCATTCCTGAGTCCGAAAGACATGAATGGAAATTCGAACATTCCGAAGGGTGTCGTGATGGCTGTTTTGGGAACATCCTCTTCAGCAACTGGTATCTGATTGTATGCTCGAACAAGGTCCAGTGTGGTGAAGATGCTCTTTCCTTGCAGGATGTGGGCAAAGTCTTGAATGTGCCTGACTGGATATCGATCTGGTATTGTGCGGGCGTTGAGAGCTCGGTAATCTCCGCAGGGTCTCCAACTGTCGGTTGACTTTTTCGGTGCTAGGTGTAGTGGGGATGACCATGGACTTTTGGATGGACGTGCAATTCCTAGGTTGATCATAGCTTCGAATTCTTTCTTCGCTGCTTTGAGTTTTTCTGGTGCCAGGCGTCGTGGTCTGGATGAAAGTGATGGACCAGGAGTTGTTTGGATGTGATGCCTTGTATGGTGCTTGATGTTCATCGGGACTCCCTCCGGTCTTGTTATGTTGGGAAATTCCATGAGGAGGTCGTGGTACTTGGATGAACCGCTGATAGTTTTGATGACCGGGATGTTGCATTGTGTGACTTCTCCTCTGGTGGTGAGCTTAGTGGTTCCGTCCAGGAGGCGTTGGTTTCTCACGTCCACCAGTAGATTGTAGAAACTGAGGAAATCGACTCCAATGATTGGCTTGGAGACATCTGCTACGACGAATCTCCATGTGAAATTGCGACGTAGTCCCAAGTTGAGCGAGAGGTTGATTGTACCATATGTTGCGATGTCTGTACCATTTGCTGCTGAGAGGGTGTAGTCGGATTTCTCTCGTCTTCCGGAAGTTGCACTGCGAGGAAATACGCAGAGATCGGCGCCGGTGTCTATCAGGAACTGCCTTTTGGATTCCCGGTCGGTGATGAAGAGACGGCGCGGTGCTGGGCTGGGATCACTAGCCGTCATTAGTGCTTGCCCCTGTCGTTTCCCGACTGGAAGGAACAGGGTTGTGTGCACTTCCTGGAGTTGCTTCCAAACTGTAGGTGGTACCAGCAGAATCCATTTGTGCGTTGTCTGCTGTGGCTTCGGGATCTCGAACGTTCTCGGTGTCGCTGTTGTGTCGGTCGTCTGCTGAGGGCTGCCACTTCTGCTCGGAGTGCTGCGATCTCTTGGTTCAGTCCAAGGGTGAGCTGCGCCATGTGGACGTTCATCATCGCCTCGAGGGATTGCGTCGACGTCGTCTCAGCGATCTGGGATGCGGTTGGTTTGGAGGCCTCGGCGATGTTGTCGGCGTGGGCTGCCAAGTCCTCTAGCTCGCTGTCTTTGACGATGGTGAGGGCTACTTGGATCTGTCTGGGTAGTCGGCTCAACCATAGGGTCTTCATCAGAGCGTCGGGTACGTTGGCATCGGCTAGGCTCCTCAGATGTCGGAGGAACTGGGATGGTTTGCGGTCCCCAATTTCTTCCCGTTCGAGGAGGCGGCGTGTCTTCTCTTCCTGGGATGTGCACAGCCGTCGGATCAGCTCCGTCTTGATTTTGAAGTAGGCCTCAGACGGTGGTGGCTTCAGGATGACGTCCTTCACTTCAGTTGCGAACTTCGCTGGTAGGGCCCCTACTACGTGTCCGAATTTCGTTTTGTCCGAAGTCACGCCGGCACTGGTGAAGATTCCTTCTACAATAGCGAACCATAATTCCGGGTCGGCGAAAATGAATTCTGGCATCCGGACTGCGACTCTGGAGATTTGTGCTTCGTCGCTCTGCATTTTGCTTGTTGAGGTACGTTCTTCCTTCCTTCAAGAATTCGGGTCGGCCCTGATGTCGTCTACGCCACTGGAATTCCTTATTGCGGCCGTCGAGGGTCACCAATTTGTGGGGGCGTCTGTTCTGTGGAATCAAACACACAATAAAAAGAAACGAATTAGCCTGTTTATTTTTCTGTCGAGTGTTACACAAAAATGAATTCGAAAGGCAATAATTCTTTTTGTTGAAAAGGCAGAGTTTAACAATTCTTCGGCGTAGGTCCCCTGGGGTGCTGATAGTAGCTGGCGCTTGAAGGGTCGGTGACGTCAAAAGGGTCTCTGTCGTCGAGGAAGTGAACCAGATGTTGGACCTTGTAGAATTTCTTCGTGGCGCTTCGTAAAGTTGAAATAATGCAGATCAGGAAATGCGGTGTCGGGATCGAATATCTTCTTAGCGGTGATATGCAGATGGATCGGAGAGATTAGTCGAGTCAAGCGAAGTGGAGTGATTTTTGGAATCCGACCGAAGTGTATTTATACGATTTTTCACAGATTTGAATTTCGTCTTTCGACTCCGCCCTTTTTTCCGCTTTTGTTGAAGCGGATGAATTCGCTACACTAATAATGGTGAAATCTGGATCGGATAGCGAAGTTCTGGAAACGCAATGTAAAGGGTGTTTTTGCAACCTGCACAACCAATCTGAAATTACCACAATAACAACGGCGTATTTTGAAAAATTTTTGAATTTGCTCATTCATATTGTGCTACGATGAAAATTTCATCAAAATCGGATAAGCCACACCAAAGTTATTAATAAAAGTAAAATCGGTCGAATCAGACAAATCCCCCTGTATAGTCTCAAAAACGACCCCCAACCATAAACCAAACATTGTTTTGCAACTGTCTCAACTAGTGTGAACTTACCTTAAAATCTGACGGTCTCCTCTGGAATCACCCTGTATTTATCATTTTTAATGTTTCGTCATTAACGTGATCCAAATGAGATTTTTCAACAGAGAGTACAAAACACAATCGATAAATATGCTTCAAATGTTTGTTTGGATCTTCAATAAAAATGATAGAATTTTATTATGCACGAAAAGCTTTTTGTGGTATGCACTAAATAAAAGGAATCTCTGGATTGCATTATTCATTATATCATTATCATTGCTTAGCAAATGCTAGGCTATTGTTAAGTATTTGAACTCGTTTATACTTAAGAATTCGTATTGATGTGCGAAAGAAACGAGGTCAATTTTCACATTAAATGCTTGTGGATATGATGCTAAGCAGAAAATTAGACGCAACACTGCCTTTCTCAATGTACATAAATACTGAACTGAATTGGTTGGTTTTGCTCATTTTTATTGTAAAAGTATATGTCTTCAATAAATCATGTAAGAAATATTTTTTTTTACTTCCTACTTCGTACTTGGTTTCATTTTAAACGGATTCAGGGCCTAAAATGATCTTAATGATGTTGGTTATGCACAATATAAACTGCTCCACGTGAGTTAAGGATATTGACTTAAATTCAAAAAAAATACAGTAAAAATAAGATTTTTGTGGTGAAAATTCATATTAATATGATTTCAAGTTGCAGATTAATTTTAGCCTATAGGTCTACAGCGTATACTGGGTGGTTAAGAAAAATCGAGTAAAATAACGAAATTTTATTTCCAGAGAATTCAAGCATTTTAACACTATCAATACAATGTATGGCCTCCACGGGCATCAATAACAGCCTGACATCTTCTTTGCATACTACACATTTCTTGAGGAATTTGGTTCCATAAACGGGGCAGAAGTTCTCTCAGATCATTTAAGGATTCTGGGGTAGGTTGATGGTTATCTAATCTTCTTTGGAGTATATCCCATGCATGTTCTATGCAATTTAAATCTGGTGAGTGCGGAGGTATTTACCAAATGTGGAATACCAAGCTCCTCGCACGAATTCTCAACTGTGGCTGCACGGTGCAGTCTAGCGTTATCGTCTAGAAATTGAAAAGTTTCACCAATAGCGGCGTGAAAATTTGGCACAACATTGTCAATGACATGCTCCGTATAGTGTAAGGCGGTCATATTCCCAGGACAAATGTGTAGATCTGTGCGCCCGGTAAAACATATCCCGGCCCATACCATAACACTACCCCCTCGGAATGGATGGACTTCTTGGACATAGCGACGATTACGGGGTATGCGTGGGATTGTCCATACCCTTATTCTTCGAGAATCTGAAAATCGTCCACGTCTGGATTCATCAGTGAAAAGGACACTACGCCATTGATCGTTCCAATTGATATGTTGCCTTGCCCATTCCAGTCTTTAATTTAATGGGACAACGTGTACTTGACCGCTACGGAACACGGTAGATAAGTAGGGAAATAAGTTTCCGTTTTGCCGTCGTCCGGGCTGTTGCCGATAAGATACAGGAACTTCCCCTTCATTGATAGTAATACTGAACGGAATAAAATAAAATAACTGACTCTATTGGCGTCTGAATTAAAGATTGCAGCGCCAGGGTGGCCAGTTTTACAAACTTACATACAGACATAGATTTTGTTTTGATAGTCGATTATGTACTGTTTGTTAGTGTTTGGTTTGATAATTTTTGATTTCACGATTCATTCAAATACTTTTTAGACTTTTATAGTTGACGAGAGTATTACAGGGAGTACATATTCCATTCTTATAAAGTAGGTATGTATCATCCTTCAATCTAATTCAGTGTAGCAACTCTAAAATGACGGGGATATCTCCAAGGTTAGACAGTATTTTAATATTATTTATTTTCAGATACAAATGGCAAGATTGACTTTGGTGGGTTTCTTAGGCTGTCTTGAAAGTTGAAAAACAGATAGTATTGTAAAACATACTTTTTGGAATGATAGACAAATACTCATTACTTCACTATTTTTATAGGGAAGGACTAAATACTGAATACATTCACATGAAACTAATGCTACTTGTACCGTAAGCCTTATTCATTATGGATTGACAAATAAATTTTCCAACACTCATACGATTGGTCTTGAAAAAGCTGTAATAAATACGCCTTGTTCAACTTTCCTTTCATCGGCAGAAGCACTTTGAGCGAAGAGTATTCATCACCAGATATTTCCTTGTTGAGACTCTTTTTTTCAATAATCTGTTCTATCACTAGAACATTCACGTTGTTCCTTAATGATCAGTTCAACAGGCAGATTTCTGGAAGGCATAGCAATTTCTCTGCTTGGATTATGGGCCTGGAAAAATTGTCCTCATGAATGTGATCTAATATTTCATGAGCAATTCGTGCTTACCTCTATAAAAATTATCATCATCGCTAAAATACAGGTAACAGACTCTCATAAATCTTGTTTGTTGGTTTTTATCGATTCTTCAACACTTTCAGGCCCAACTTGTTGGAAGTTTCTTTCACCCTAACTCCAAATTTTTTACTGGGCTGTAGAAATTTATGGGAAGGGACATATGAGTTTGCTTTTCCTCAGTAGAAGCACTTGTAAAATCACACAAACGCCAAGAAAAATGCATAAACTTTCTCATTTTCTTAACATTTCTTTCAACTTGTCAATGTTAATGTCTGTACCTCGGGTTACTCGGATAGCCACCAGAGGGAGTAGCGCTTATCTTCATTCGCCAATAGGAAAGAAAATAGTCGAAGGGATAGGTGAAAGCAGTTTTATATTGAATGGTTTCTATTCCACCAAGTAAATACACTTAGTTAGATTAGCAATTGAAAAAAGATATATTATGACATAAGAAATAAAATTGGACACATTATTTTATTAATCAACCCCCTAAAATTCATCACTCGATCCATATTTATAACTTGGTTTCTATTCGAGCAATACGTCCGTTTTCGCCACCTGCATAAACGAAATCATCATCTCCCAAGACCAGAGCAGTGACTGTGAAGCCGACATTACAATATCCTTTATTTTCAATTTGATTGTTCTCTATGACCCATCTTTTGACATTTTTGTCCCAGCCGCCACTATAGAGATTGACTTTTTCATCACGGAATGCACCTGACAGAGCGTTTATGATGAGGTGGTGAGCTCCCTGAAAAAAAGTGAAGAATGTTGGTTTGAGTTTTTTAGTGCCATACATGCAAAAATAAAAGGAATTCATCAATACAAGTGACTACCCATATAAAAGGTGTCCATAAAAAGTTCTGGGTAATCTTTGGGTTTCGACAAGTGGAAATCAAAACAAGATGTACGCATGCACCAACAGTGTCATTTCGGGATCATCGTTGCCAGATTGTGCGGAGCCTAATATTAGATTTGAGTGATAGCATTGTTTAAAAACAATTAAACAATGGTGATAATATCTCGATTCATTTGAGATGGTTAATTCTGACTTGAAAATAAGTACATTAAGTAATTATCGAGTAATGTGATGCATTCTGTCGGGGGTTAGGATAAATGGTTCAATTCAGGACATTGCCAGTCCAAATCAAAATAAATAAAATTTGGGAAAGTGCACTTGAATTTCGTCTTTCCATTTGTCCTAAGTTAGGTTAGTTTAATTCAGGACAGTACCAATCCAAATCAGGAAGTAGAAATAACGGTGTCCCATCATTGAAAACATACTATATCACTGTTTCGAACAAAATAGGGCCATAATTGCCCTTATTTACTGATTCAAACATTCGTTTCATATAAAGTATCCTCTCATCTTATATTTCATACAACTTATGATTGAAAAACATACTATATCTCTATTTCAAATAAAATAGAACAGAATATCATTTCTATACGACATATATAAATGAAACAGGATTTTAAATGACATGACATTCCTGTGAGATCGGATTGATTTTACAGTCTGGCAACGATGCTCCCTAAATGACTCTGTTGGAGCATGCGCACATATTGTTTTGATCTCCACTTGTCGAAACCCAAAGATAACCAAGTTCTGAAACCCAATATGAATCCAAGAACAAGTATATTTGTAGAGTAGGTTTGGAGATTAATTACGATGGCCGAATTCGTGAATGGGTAAATTCCACCCAATGATTCCCAGGTATACCCATTCGTAATTTTATTTACCCTATATTTCCAAAAAAACAGATAAGATCGAATCGAAATCCAGTATACGTGTTTGAAAACATACAGCTTGAAGGTAAATTAGAAATTCGTGAGGAAAATATGATAAGAAGATCGCAGAATATTGAATATTTGAGAGAGAAAAATTGAAATTCTTTTTCAAATTGTTCCCATGACATAATCATCACGAAATTCCGCACAAAGCTGTCCATCAGCATTTTCAAACAAGTTATCAAGTTTAATCTCTATTGGATCAGTATGTTTTGAGTTATTCCAGAAAAAACAACGATACCGAACGAAAACACATAAAATTTTTCCAAAAAAAATTTAGTAAATGATTTTTTCAAAATTGACTCACTGTACGGTTTCAACGAAATGTTGCAAGAGATTGCTCGTCGTCCGGCTGTCAAATTTCAATCCAATCGCTTCAGTAGGTCCTGAAATTTCAAGAAGATAACCTGAAAATGTCAAATAACTCCGAAACCATTTGGTCGATTTCTCCCGTTAACGAACTTAACCGGCGCATTTCAAAATGCAACCTACCCTAAAAGTTTCAAGTCAGGGGAATCCTCCGTACGCCTGTAATCGTGCATACGCACGGCCGGACAGAATTGATTTTGACACCGCATTCATCATCAATAGGTCCAATCTAGTCGCTTGAGACCATTTTCGGCTAAAAATTCGAAATGACAGACATTTGGTCAAAACGATAGCACGCTGTTCCCCAGAACATGCGCGCAAAAATACCATGAAGACATCGAATCCGAAATGTAGCTTTCATTCATGATTTCTATTTCAGATATAGATAGGTATGTATCTAGACATAATGGGGGTTTTCCTGAATTTGAGTTATTACTGCAAATGCAAATTTGAGCATAATTATTATGGGTTTGATTCATCATTTTCCAAATTACCTTCAGAAAGTATTCAAAATCAGATTTCAAAATTGGGGTTTGGGATTTGCCAGGCATGCACGAAGTGACAACGGTGTTTAGTAGAATAGCTTTTTCTGCTATAGAATAATGAAATATTCATTCATATTCTGTGGTACATACGTGTTCTTTATCAATATAACCAAACAATTTCCGTTTGCGATTTGTGAGTTATATGACAGTATGACAGTTTGTGCTCTTCTTTTTCTATTCCTTGGTCGTTGTCTCCTACTCTAACCAGATCGAAGTATAGCTATATCTGTTTTCCTAAGCAAAGTAACACATTTGACGTCCTTTTCGTTCCGAGAAAGCTGAATTCGACATTGCCATATCGTGCACTCAAGACAAATCCCTTTAAATGCAAATCCCCATTTTTATTTTTCAGTTTGAGTTGATCAAACATTTTTTTAAAAATATAATATTGAAATTATATGTTTGAAATGGGATGTTCTGAAGGTTTTTCATGAAAATTACTGCACTCGTTTGAAGGAAAAACCCCCATTGTCCCTATGGTTCCCTGTATCTATTTGACTTTTTTTTTTATTAATTAATTAATTCCAAAAAATACTCTTGAGTAGAATACTATAACTTACCTTGAATTGAGTCACTTCTTTCCATTTCTTTTCATCGGCTTTTTCATGAACGATGATATCTCTTCCTTCTAAATCGGTGAAACACAATGTATCTCCGGCAATTGTAATCGGTGGCTTACCATAAATGTTCGTTCGATTGATACTCTGAAGGTTTTTTCCTGAAAATATTCGAAATATTCAGAGAACGTAGAACAATAAGAATAACAAAAGTTGAGAATGATGAAGAACGGTCAAACTTTTCGTTGAGTATGAGAATATTGATATCATTTCGATCGTATTGAATATAAAAATAGCAAACACGATCAGATTTAAACTTCGTAAATAGTTGTAGCATACAGCTGCGCAAATATTTTGAAAAATATCCTGAGGATATAACAGGCAGAAGATTGAAAAAAAATCGATGGATTTTGATTTGATACGATCTGTATTCTTGGAAAGTTATTGTGTTTACTATTGGTGGTCAGGTCGGTCGTTAACACTATAACTTACGAAAGAAACGACTTAGTAATATTTGTAGAGTAGGTATTCTGTTCAATTATGAAGGTCGAATTCGTAAACGGGTGGAATTCGCCCAATGATTTTATTTTTCCAATATTTCCGAAAATACAGATCGGATCGAATTGGAATATAGTAGGAACTTGATCGAAAAATTTAAGCTTGAGTTTCATGCAAAATTTGTCCATATAAAAAGAAGATCGCCAAATCTTTCCATTAGGAAGTAGAGCTGTGTTTGGAGGGGTCAATACTTGAATACATCGAATTTGAAGAAGCAAGTAAAAGCTCCTGACCTCTAGTCAGTGTTTTTCTATAATTTTTTACTGTTGGTTTGATTTCAATTCTGGATACATCAATTTTTGCCGTTACTGAAAATAATTTAAATATATTTTCCCAGAAATTGACCACTTGGGAGAAGTTACGCGTATTTTTTTCAGACTCCTGCTCTAATTCTTATTATGATGTGTCTGGGTCAGATACGGTTAGGTGAAATTGGCAAGCACACTCTCTGATCATACAGTATCTAGATGAAGAAATAATTTCAATGATTTTTCAAGTGAAGAGCAATATTAAAGAAAATAATCTGTCTACATTTCGATGAAGCATTCGATTTCTTACTTGTTTCCACAAAAATGTAATCGAAAATTACTTAATTTAATACTTCATCCAGAAAATTTCAAGAATGATCGGAGAGTTCGAATTTTCATAAACCCAGACACACTGTAACCAGAGTTAGAGCAGAAGAGCCCTTTTTGTTCTGCCCATGGGTTCCATTTTTCGTAGAAAAATTTTAATGATTTCAATAATGGTTGAAGTCAATAAATCCAGAATTCCAATCGATTCGAGATCAGAGAATAAAACAATTCTCATGAAATAAAAAATAAAATGAGTTATTTTTTTTCTCGACGACACTGGATGGGAAACAATCCCTAGAATCAATGTCCAAATTTCAATCCGATATCGTGGAAATAACAATTTCTTGGGTGTGAACCTGATTTCGAAGAGACACGGTATAAACTAGGAAAACCATATCTCTATATTTAGGTCCTACAACAGTAAAAAACAGAGTATCAAAACAGATTAACAATTGTATGGAGTACATGTCAAGCAATTCACTAATTTCGAAGGATTCTTATATTTTAACATTTAATTTTATTGCTTTTTTAAATTTTTAGTTTTTTTCAGATGTGAATAGTCAATTTATTGAATATACTCAAACAAGAATAATAGCAATGTTCCTCAGTTGTGAGGCGATATAACGTGTATTTCTCCTTCCGTTTTACTTGTATTCATATTATTGGCAAAAAGATGTTTATTTTGGAAAAAGAAATCCGAACATCCTTGGATGTACGTTGCATAAACTCTAATAATTTTATTGTCTCTGAACAAGCTAAACGATTGTCTTTTTTTGAGATATAAGATGAACCTTTTTCTGAGTAGTGAAGATTAATGTTTTCTATTTGGCCCATAAAAAATCATTCCATATTTAATTCTCGACTCAAAATTAGCAAATTTAATGTTTGCTTAACATACTGAATTCAGGTTGTTATTTA
Source organism: Myrrha octodecimguttata (assembly GCA_958510865.1). Classification (NCBI taxonomy): domain Eukaryota; kingdom Metazoa; phylum Arthropoda; class Insecta; order Coleoptera; family Coccinellidae; genus Myrrha; species Myrrha octodecimguttata. The sequence continues at coordinate 9,335,944 of OY294063.1, forward strand.
CTATTTCCATATTTTCTTTCCGTGCATTGAACTCTATATAACCTGGAAAGGACTCAACCCAACTGCCTAGGTGAGTCAGTCTGATGATTAGTAATAACCGTGAAACTGAATTCCTCGGATAGCGTGTTGCTTTGGTTGATTGGATGATTGGCTCAGACCAAAGTGGAGTATTTATTGATTCATAAACACATATTCGACCTTGTGTTAATGTTAGTTTAATTGTTGATATTGTTTGAAAAATCGATGAAACATTATTCTGTTTGACTAGCCATACACTGTTCGGTGATGGATGAAAACTCGATTTTCGAAAAATAATTTAACGACTCCTATCGCCGTGAAATTTGGCACACTTACTAATTCGAGGGCGTAGAACAAGAATATAAGGTCAGATATTTTTAAAAAAAATCGTCCTGGACGTGAGAGGAACGATAGGAAACGATAACAAGGTCGACGATTTTCGAAAAAAAAAATTTATTTGGGACTTAAAAAATTTTTCATAAAGAACCGCGAATAAACATCAAAGCGCAGAGGGGTGGGGGTAAGATTTAGCGATTCCGTGCGAAATTTTATTTTTGAAGCTATGACATCATGCACATCATATATTATGGATTCGAACACGTAGATTACGAATCTGTAATTAGATTTTGCGTAACTGATTCGGTTTGGAAAATATTCCGGATTTGGTGAGAAATTTTCGAAATTTGGGTCAACTTTGGGCCGTCGTACAGATCAAACGCGTAAGGCTGGACAATATTGAATTTTTTTGGTTATATCTGGGTCCTTTGTGAGTACGTAGCCAATTATTTTATAGACCAAGGGCCTCTGGTCGAAAAATTATGATTTTTTTAAAAAAGGTCCAATTTTTTCGATTTTCTTCTGGCCATAAAAAACGAACCAGACTCTCCACTAACATTCTGATTGGATTTTCTTTATCTACGCCCTCGAATTAGTATATGTTTCAAATTTCAGGTCGATCGGAGAACTTTCGATTTTTGGTAAAATTTTAAGAAAATCTTAAGAAAATCTCGATTTTCGAAAAATAATTTTCCGACTCCTATCGCCGTGAAATTTAGCACACTTACTAATTCGAGGGCGTAGAACAAGAATATAAGGTCAGATATTTTTTAAAAAAATCGTCCTGGACGTGAGAGGTCCTTGAAGTTCCAAAATTTTGGACCTTTTTTCAAAAAATCATTATTACCGACTTGATGAAAGTAGGACGATGAAATCTGTTTTATTGCATAGATAAAGGATCGAACTGCACGTAAAAAATTCGACATCACCCAGCTTCATTATTTTGGTCGGCACGACGTCTCAAAGTTGACCAAAATTTCGAAATTTTTTCACTATTTCCGCCATAATTTCTAAACGGTTGTCACTGGACGATTTCTAATGACATATTCGTGTTCTACGACCTCGATTTAATAGGAAACGATAACAAGGTCGAAAAAAAAAATTTATTTGGGACTTAAAAAATTTTTCATAAAGAACCGCGAATAAACATCAAAGCGCAGAGGGGTGGGGGTAAGATTTAGCGATTCCGTGTTATGAAAACAAAAATACTGTGCTCACACATAAGGTCCTTTCGTTTGCATAGACGGTGTAGCACTTTCCTGCACTCGGTGTAGATATACTATAGAATATCTACACCGAGTACAGGAAACTGCTACACTTTCTATGCTAACGAAAGGACCTATTGTGTCTATTTTTGTTATACTTCCTTTAGTATTCAGCAGTTGTCTTATTGGAGTTTCTATTAGTATACACAAACACCTTGTTCTCACCTTGTAACTTAAAATCTGTAATAATAATACCCACATTAGCTGTGAAGAGAATATTTCCATCCACTGCCATATCTTTAATAGGATCAGCTATATTTATAATACCATAAAATATTTCGTTATTGAATACGCGAATCTGAAAAAAAAATGTGCATAGAATTAGAATAAGATAGGTATACATACGTTTAAATGAGAAGAAGAATCAATAGTTGATACATGTTCTGAAACTATTTCATGCACACATTAGCCGTAGAGATGTTGCCATTGTTGAATGCAAATGGATTATAGCCATCCGCATTTCAAGGTTACTGATTTTTGGTTGAAAATTCTTATTTTTGGAAAGATAGAGTAGCTCACTTTAGTAAGCTCCTGGGTGTTGTAGGAACTATCCTTTGTAATCTTTCGAAACAAACGTAAATTCAATTCTCGAGCGATATTGTGACTGAATATTATCTGAAAATATTTATTTTATTTATTTATTTATTCAGAAATATACGAAGGCGTAAGGGCCACTCTTTGTCGACAAAAATTTTTCCACCTTATTCCGACTTTAATCTCGGAATTATACTAATTCCGACTTCGAACTCGGAATTATAGACTAATTCCGACTTCAAACTCGGAATTATACATAATTCCGACTTTGAACTCGGAATTATACTAATTCCGAGTTTGAAGTCGGAATTATAGACTAATTCCGGCTTTAAACTCGGAATTATAGACTAATTCCGACTTTTAACTCGGAATTATAGACTATAATTCCGAGTTTGAAGTCGGAATTAGTCTATAATTCCGAGTTCAAAGTCGGAATTAGTATAATTCCGAGATTAAAGTCGGAATTAGGTGGAAAAATTTTTGTCGACAAAGAGTGGCCCTTCTACGCCTTCGTAGAAATACATCCAACAGGCCGAGGCCCAATTACAGGTGTATACAATGATACAGAAGAAAAAAATAACAAAATAATACATCGAGGTTGATGAGGCAGACAAGAGTTAAGAGAACATACAGTCCTAGAAAAAAAGTCCATAATGAGTCATTAATCATCTTAGTTACTCAACGCGCGGTTCAACGATCTCTTGAACTGAGACAATGAAAGAAAGAATATGTCAACATTTCTCAGATTGTTATAACTCCTGCACATTGTAGTTAGTGGGCAGAAAAAATGATGATAGGAATTAGGTACCTCAATATGAAATGTTATGTGCGATCTGGTGAACATTAAATTGCAGTGACGAGAGTAGAGCCATCGAATCTACCTGATTGTGCACGATTTTATAAAGAAATATCGAGTCACTCATCTCACGGACCTTTCTAAGCGAAGCGAACTCAAACTCATTTAAAAGGGATTCGTAACTATAGTTTCTATCTGGATAAAAACCATGCTTCATCAGAAAAAGGAATTTAATGAATTTTTTCCATATTTATTCATCATAGTTTGCATAGTAATACATCAAAAAATTGGAAAAACAATGCATTATGTATAATAGTATATCATTTCGTTATTTCCTCTCTAATATTCTGGAACAAATTTTACTACTTTGGTTGAATTTTTCCTCCGAAAACTATGAATCAGATTTCAATGAAATTTGGCACATACATTAAAGTCAATATTTAACAACAGTGTACCAAATTTACACTCGATAAGATATTCATTTCCAGAGCATAACGAAAAAAAAAGAAAAATTTCGTTGATGTTGCTTCAATAATCGTTTCTATTTCCTGGATAACTCAAAAATTCTGATCCAATCAAAAGTGTCAGAAATTGTCGAATGCTGATATGTGAAACTGTGCAAGCTTTCGTGATAGTTCAGGAACTACTAGAGCAATTCAATTGAAACTTGGAAACTCGCAACTTCTGCAGAATATTGTTGAGATCATACTGTTGGTTAGTTTGAAAAGAAAAGTTTTTCGATATTTTTTTTCGTATTTCTCAGCAGTGTATCAAACTTCAATTCAATTCTCAATTCTCAGAGATATTGGTAAAAAGTATGTCAATTTCAGAGGGTTTTTCTCGGGAATAACCCAGAAAATAATGATTCATTCATGATGAAATTTGGGCACTATTTTGAAAATGCTTGACTTCAAGCAAAATTTCGTGATGATTGTGTAATTGAAGCAGTATCAAGTATGGATTTCAATTCTTTCTAAACTTTCCTCGTGAAAATATTGGGAGAATAAAATCTTAAGTGGGTGTATCTGCGGAATCATTGAGTGGATTTTAGCCATTCACGAGCTTGGCTTTCCTAATTAAGGTCCAAACATTGCTCTACAAATGTCTAGTGTCTAAATTGATTCTTTCGGAAGTTATTTTGTTTACGATCGCCCGTGAGGACTTTGATGAATTTGAATATGCAAGCAAAAACTGCTGACTCAACTTCAGTGCATTTTTTCTTTAAATTACTTACGTTTCCTTGATCGTCTCCAACGAACAAGTATCCATTGCTCCACGCTACTCTCCAAAATTCACAACTGGGGTCATTCAAAAGAGTATTCTTTTCTTTCAAACCATCTAAGCTCCATGATTTTACAGTGCCATCATTTGAACTAGAGTATAGTGTATCTTCACTCGCTGTCAAGCAATATACAGAACATGGATGTGCTTGCGCCTCTGCTAAAAGTTTCAAATCTGGCGTCCATAACTACTGAAAATGTCGCATAACATAAATATGAGTGCAATTTATGGTAAGGGTAAGGGTAAGGGTAGGGGTAACGGTAAAATTAAGGGTAAGGGTAAGGGTAAGGGTAAAGGTAAGGGTAAGGGTTAGGGCAAGCGTAAGGTTAAGGGTAAGGGTAAGGGTAAGTGTAAGTGTAAGGGTAAGGGTAAGTGTTAGTGTAAGGGTAAGGGTAACGTTTAGGCTAAGGGTAACGGTTAGGCTTAGGGTAATGGTTAGGCCTACGGTAAGGGTAACGGTAACGGAATGGACCTTATGATATAAAGAAAACATTCATGATTCACTAGCAACTACCCAAAACCACATATGTAATATAGATTGTCCAACAATATTGTCGTCCTCATCAAAGTGGCTGATATAAAATTAAATTGAAATAATATGCTATAATATTCTGTCACTGATAATACATAAAGCAAAATTTAGCATTTATGAATTCAATCTTCGAACAATATGAATATAATCTAATATAACCACAAGAACGAATATCTGTCGATAAATCTACAAATATTTCACCTTGATTAGACGCAAAACATACACACCGAAAAAGCGGCGTCCAAGGAGAATGGTTACAGCTGTTTCACAGTTATTACTTATATTCAGACTTCTTCACCTTGGTAAAACCGTAGAATAAGAATCTAGATACTGATAATCTGTCAGATGGAACACTGCAGGTAACTACTTACGTACAACGCAGCACCTCCCAGGACCATCTTGCGAATCTTAACCTTCGAGTGCAGAATACCTTGATCGGTGTGCATGACGTTCATCCTTTTGTCACAGAATAGAGAAGAACTTCTCTTTTCTGTGCATACGTCGTATCAGGCCGCTGCATCTGCGATAATGCAGTTTACAACCTCCGTGACGACTCGGAAACACCCGGTTCATGTGGTTTCCCACAATACGATAACTTAAATATAATTTTACTCACCTTTATTTTCCCATCATCTCCGGCACTGTATAACTTATTTTTAACGTAGATTAAAAAGTTTATATCAAGTTCGTGTTTGTCTTTATCATTAGCTTCAAGTGAAACTTTGATCGACATCTGAAATAAAGTTAATAATGGATTAATTGAATGTTTTACACCAGGATCTCGTAGAGATGACGCCTGCCCTTATTTTGATATGAATAGTTATAATTTGTTTGTCGCAAATTGTATATCTCACAAAAATCAGCGAAAACAGTTGAAAACAAAATGGAATCAAGTAAATATTGGTTTCAGTTAAAAAAAATTTTTTCCGGAAAATCGAAATTAATCTATAGGAATCGAGAGTACAGATGAGCAAACAGTTTGTATGAAAAGCCGCGGATTTACTCAAAAAATATGAGTTTACATATTATCTCAAATTGAAAGAATCACTTTAGGTAAGTACTGAGATAAGTGTTTCATTCACGAAATCATATAACCACTTTGATGTGTAATAAATTTGGAAATGATTTTTACATTTTTTCATCTACCCACTATATATTTATCAGTAGAAACTGTATTTTACATAAAGATTATTATTATTTTGTGAAGAGTTCAGGAGTTCGTTATACGGTGCGCGTCAAAATTATGGAAAAAATTCATTTTCTCAGAAGAAAAATATTTGGCAACAAAATCCTGAAACAAGTCAATTTTGTTTCACTTTTACCAAATTTTTATGCATTTTTGAAGGATTTTTGTTGCACCCTGTGCCATCCCCATCAACCCCCTAAATTTTGGTTTAATTTTTGATAAAATCAAATAATAAACAAACCTTAGTGATCGACCAACCAAAAAAAATTTTAAGCCCCCCTGAAAATTTCACAGTTTAAGTTTTGGAGTATGTAGATTTGAATAAACGAAAAAAAAAAAATCTGTCCGTCCGCCGTCCGGGGCTTTTCACTGGAAGTACTAAACGGAAATTCTTGAAACTTGGTGGCAAAATCGTGTGTCACTCGAGGTTGATCCTCAAAGCTTTTCAGCAAGAACGGTGTACCCTAAAGGCTCTAAATGGTGGGTTGGGGGAAAAAAAAATTATTCCTCGAAAACTTATCACCCAATTTTCATGAAATTTAGAAAGTTGATTACTGTTGCATAACTAAAAATGAGAAAATTTCGAAAATGAATCATAGCATTCGGTTCTAAGTTGTTTAAGTTATCAATGGTTTATTGGGTTATTTAACTAAGAAAATTATAAACCTTTGTGTAAAATTTGCAGTGTTTTTGAATAAGGAGAGTGGGTCATGTGGTACTTTTTTGGCAAGGTCTCTGTTTCTTCTTTATAGGCGTGCAGAAATTTTCAAGAAGAAAATTTTTTTTTTAAACATTTTGTTCGAAAAGTTTCAACTTCAGTAGAAATGTACTAATAACATAACCTACTTAAGATCATAACTGAACCGCAGTGTTTCACATATTCTAATTTTTTACGTGAGGGGATTGAAGAGGTTGAAAGTTGTGCATGAACAAAATAACTGTAATGGTCGACTCTCGTTTGGAGACAAATTTCATCAAGTACCATCGTCTCAAAGTAAATGAGCCATGACAAAGTACACATAGTGAAAACCACTTTGAACTAACTAATTTTTCAAAAAAAAAAAATTTGTTTTCTTGAAAATTTCTGCAAGCCTGTAAAGAAGATACAAAGACTTGCCAAAAAAGTACCACATGACCTACGTTCCCTGTTCAAAAAATTTGGAGGGTTGATGGGGATGGCACAGGGTGCAAAAAAAATCCTTCAAGAATGCATAGAAATTTGGTAAAAGTGAAACAAAAATTGACCTGTTTCAGGCTTTTATTGCCAAATATTTTTCTTCATAATTTTGACACGCACTGTATATTAAGATTTCTTTTATAATTTTCTGCATGATTTGTACTCATCTCTCAACAGAATATTAATATCTTTTTGGTTACGTATCTTCCAAACATACATGAGTTTGTATCAACAAAACAAAGAATGCGAGAACGAATCTTAAAATGAATTTCTGAATACTCACTTTTTGAGTTGTTTCTAATTTTGGACACTTCACTATATCTCAATTCAAGATTTGCGATATATTCTCCGATGTCCACACTGCACTCTCTACATTCAAAAAAGATTCGATATTATTAACTCAAGTAACCCGGTGTATATTTAACGGAGTTATTTTCGATGTTTGTGTTTTGATCTATGATGCAAGGGCGTAGGCATGAAAAATATTATGATAGCCGATATGGATGATTTTTTATTTCATTGAAATCCCAAATGCAATGAGCTAGAAAAGATATTTTTTCGTTTCCTTAAATGAGTCCATTGCCGGAAGTGGTTGTGCAGTAAATTAATATGTGGAAATAAGACAGAGGAATCTTTTTTATCTGATGAAGAAATATTGCTCTTTACGAGAAAAAACATATGGGAAAAATATTCCAAATGGAATCATTAAGCAGATTCAATTGAATGTTTTTTTAATATTATATAATTCTAATAGGCCCCAAATATTCATTGCTAAAGACATGTCTGAACCAGAAACAAATTTATTAAAATATGTAGAACACTGCGAATTATATTTGAATTGACATTGGCATGAATATGAATTTAAACCTTATTTATTTATAGGAACATAGGAGGGAATCTTTTTGATGATTATTTAATTCAAGTGTTGCATTTTCTAATTCAATATCATATAACCCTATTGAATTTTACATATGGACATATTATAGAAACCGTTTCGTGCAGTGCAAGAATGAATTAGAATATGAAGGATAAGGAAGACATGATGTTTCATTTCTTTCCCTTCTTCTTCTTTTTTTGGGCATCTGGCCAGGGAAATCCTCTATTTTTCAATAAATCTTGGACGTTATGACATGTAGTGTATGCATTTTCCATAGCAGCCTCTGTGAAAATATCAACAGCGAATCTTGCACTTTTGTAACGCCCCTTTTTACTGCCTTTTTTCGATTTTTGGGGCTTCTTCTTATCCTTTTTGTCCGATCCATTAGCTTTCTTCTTTTTGTTTTTTTCTGGCATTTTTCCTTGAAAAAATAAGTCAATTTATTTTGAATCACGTGAATTAGTAGCAAGTATTGCATTTTGAAGACAATACGAGAAAAACAATTTCCTTCTCATTACAACTCCGTTGTTTTGGAAATAGTTTCAATCAATGAGAATCTACAGCAAATTTCAGAGAATATGGAACCACATTTGTTTGCACTCATTTCTTACTTTTCGATAGTTGTCGACTACAAATATGAAACTATCGTACTTCCGTTTAGATTAAAATTTATCTTTTCTATTGAACCTATAGTCAAACCATCAAGGATTTCTAATGAATAAGTCCAAAAACCAAAAAAAATTAATCTGGTACTGTATATTCCGTTGAATTGCAGTTATTGTAAAATATTGGACATATATTATGTTATCAATTTCGGTTAGTATAGGAACTAGTGTATGCTATAAAATTTCCTTAGAGATAGATTCGCCCATTTGTAAATGTCAGAGACAGCATTGTAAAAGACCTAGCGGTTAGATTGTCCAATGTTGCAAAAAGGCGACAACACTCCTTATTCAATTAGTATAGAATAGAACTAGTTCAGATTCGCCTTCTTCAACAAATAAATTGAGACAAGACCCAACAGTCAGACTGGAGGTTTCCAAACTGTGAGCCGTGACACCACAGACCAACATTTCATTGCAAACCTTTCTCCAATATGTGTGAATACAATTGAATTAATGTGTGAGAAATGAAGAAACTTTAAAAATTTATAAACAAGAAATAGACTTCCTTTTTAAACTACATTGTCCTATCTTTTTCATAACACTATCGATTATTACTCATATAAATATTTATGTTATTTATATATTTATATTTGTATTCTGTGGTGGTACCTTTATTCTTCCGTTACAACCGGAAGTAACAAAAGCATGAAAATATTTCAGATTTTCTCAGTATCCCTGATAACACACTGGAAATGATATATTCCTCCCCATTGGTGAGGTTAGGAAAAATTGATCATGTTTCAAAATGCTTCCTCAATTCATATATTGCCTTGTACCATTCTGAAAAATTATATATCCACAACTTTTACATAGCATTATTAAAAGGGTCCTAAAATTCTTTTATCGAAACATTTTTTTTGTTCATCATTCTTCACTTGAGTAGAAATTCCAGAAGACAGAAATAAATAATATTTAAAAATAATTATTTGGATGGAGAGTAAAGACTCACCTGTAATGTATAATGATGATCTGAGGAAAGAAGTTGGACTTTGGTCATTGTTTCTATAGCATTGAACTTACTATTAAATCGATTGGATTCACCTTGGAAACGATTAGTTACGGGAAGATTGATTACTCTGAAATATAAGTACATAAATAGGCATAATTCAAAATAATATCTTGAATTTTTCGACCCATTCCTGGCTTAAAAATGGAATTTCAGTTCGCAGTCGGCCTAACAGCCGACTGCTTAAACACAATAACTTCCGAAAGAAACAACTTAGAAACTCGATATTTGTAGAGAAGGTTTGGACCTTAATTACGAAGGCCGAATTCGTGAATGGGTAAAATCCGCCCAATGATTACGCAGATATACCCATTAAAAATTTTATTTTTCCAATATTCCCAAAAATACAGATCAGATCGAATTGAAATCCAGTACTTCATCGGAAAATTACAGTTCGAAGGTTCATACAGAATTTAATGAGGATGATATGATAAGAAAATCACAGAATTTTTTTTTTCAAATTGTTCTAATGACACGATCATCACGAAATTTTGCAGAAAGTTGTCTTTCAGCATCTTCAAACTAGCTGCGGAGTTTTATCAGGATTGAATCAGTATTTTTCGAGGTATACCGAAAAAAAGCAACGATATCGAGAAAAAACCTCGAAATTGTACATATTTTTTCCCGATAACTCCAAAACTTATAATCGTATCGAACTGAAATTTGGTACACTGCTGTGAAATACGAAGCTCAAAGTCCGAGTGGATATGATAAACGGTTTCCGGAAAAAAAAATCTTTTGAAAAAAAAATTTTGAAAAATTTTTTTTTTTAATTCACTGACATGATCCTGACGAAATTTGGCTCAAAGTTGCGCGTTGTTATACTCCACCTAATTGCCAAGTTTTAATTCAATCGCTGAAGTAGTTTCTGAAATAAAAATAAATAGCTTCAAAATTTCAAGTGGCTATAACTCCGAAACTATTCGACCGATTTGGCCCATTAACGAACCTAATCGCGGCATTCTGATGCGCAACGTATCCTGAAAGTTTCAAGCTGCTAGCTTGCTTCTGTCGACAGTTATTGTGTCTACGGCCGGACAGAATCGATTTTGACACCGGATTCGTCATCAGTGAGTCCAACCTAGTCGATTGAGACCATTAAAATTTTGGCAACTTCAGAACTATATAGAAACCACGCTTTTTGTATCAGGGCTTTCTATTGAAGGTTGAACAGGTGTTGATGTTTTCTTCAGGTCTTTTTGAAACCGCAACTCTGGAATACTTCCTTTCCATTAATTAAATATTGAGATAATAAATACCTCTCGTAATAAACAGGTATTCAAAAATATCAAGTTTCGGACTTGTGTATTCAGAGACGAAGGAAACCTTAATATACATCGCCATTCCGACTGAATGAAATGAATAATCATAATTTAAATTTGTTAACGTGAATTTATTTTAGGAAATTCTTGAAAATAATGTACGGTCCAACTCGAAAAGTCAGAAAGAAGTTCTGATTTGATTAGTTTTGATGTGACAGGTCCGCAACTTCCGTAAATATTTCAGATTTTATAATATGGTAGATTTTCCTATGCCGGCATCTATCGGCGAAAACTAAAGTAGGACAACAAATTTATATTTTGACAATATTTGGACCTCATTTCGGACCAAAAATATATCAAAAAGTGTCAGTACCATGTATTCTATGCATCTATTCCTCAACATTGGCGAAACAATGATGTAAAAATCATGGTGTGCTCATCTGAAAAATGAAATGAGTGACGCAAGCAAGATTAAAATACAAAGAGTTTTTTATTCTGTGCTTTGAATTTGCATGTTAATTCAAAGCACAGAATATACAACTCTTTGTATTTTAATCTTACTGACGTCACTCATTTTTCAGATGAGCACACCATGTTTTTTACATCATGGTCTATATCCACACAGGAAAGTTTCGGTCATTCAGTCAGCAAAGCATTTTGTATTTTATTATTTCTTTTTCACGGGGACAAATACGAGTGAGTGATGAATGAATGACGTAAAGAACCACAGACAAGTTGAACAGAACATAATATGTGAAGAAAGATTGATGTTCTGTGAATAATGAATATCTCATTGCAGAAGTAAACAAATAACAACACAGATATCAAAATTAAAAAGCTAGAAAGTTAATAACAATCAATATAATCAGAGTTATCGAAACCCCATTATTTTATTGCTTGTGGTGGAATCATTGGGTTACTTTTGTTTCATTTGATTTTGTAAGTAAATGATAAAACTTGGTGATATTCTTGTTACATTTTTATTAATTCAGAATTGATATCGTAATGATAAATTTACCATTGATTTATCCATGTTTTCTATATTCTTTTGATTTGAATTGTGGTTTCCACTTGTCCCATAATAAACCCAAATGTGTGGAACATTTTTTTGTTTGGTTAGAATTTTGTTCCATATCAAATCTTGAATGTTTAGAAAGATTTCTCAAGATATCAAATGTTAATATTGGGTAACCCTAAATTTGTTGTTAATGTAGTAGTTTGAGGAATAGCTTTCAAAAATTTTGAATCGTCACAGCTCATCAACCATTATGTCATATTATTTGTTCTGCAGAAGTTGTTTACTCATAAGTTTTGTTTTAGCTCCTTTAGGAATTTATGCTAGCATAATATGTATTTGTGGTAGTAGTCCATAGACCTAATATAGCATGGACTGAGCGTGAGAGAAAGAGGATGGAAACTTACATGTGAGCGAAATAGAGCTAAGAGAAGCATGGAATCCAAAAATCTATTCTAGCTCCATCTTCTTTTCAACCCTACAAAATGATATATACTCTCTCCCTTTTTCAAAATTCCTGTCCTCTTCTAGCCCCATCCTTGTTACCCCTAGAAAAAGCATATTAGTTAGTAGTTGTTTCTCTGGTTTGAAACAACACTTGACGATTTTGTAGTAAGGTATTCAGCAAACTGAACAGCCAGACTCACCTGTTTCAGACGGGATTCTTAAGTCCACAGTTGGCCGGGATATGTATAGTTCAGGGATAAGACTTTGGTAGAGTGATGATTTATTAATTACAATATAAAACAACAGGAAATAGGTAAACATTTCCTAATATGGTAATGTTGGGGACACGAACAAATCGTGTTTTTTTTACATCACCCATTCTTCTTGCCAGGAAGTTCAATGTCATATGACACTTTTCTGCAAACTCAGCATTTCACCGATGGAAATTCACGAATATCACTCTGATGTAGACTCTAAATGAATAATTATTTGTTCAAAATATTTTAATATTTTTAGTCAAATTTTTGAATATACACTTCTTACACGTAGGTTTCAATCGAATCAGTCTAAAACTGACATGCAGCTCTGTCCATGTTATATAAAGTCTATGTAGTAGTCAATCATAGGATATATTCATTACTGAGATGAGAGAAGATATTTATTCAAACTTTTCTTTACTTTCAGAGCGAAATGAAGAGGTCGAAATATATTGCACCAAAAGTAGCAAAATAAAGGTCGGAATTAATCCCAAAAGACAATCCTAAGAAGGGGTATTACTCTGTAGAAATAATACATTTCTATTGATTTGGTCAGCCATGGAGTACACAGAACCCCTTGACTTGTCTTTACCTTCAGTAAAAATGAAAAATACAAATCACAACTCAGAAATAGATATGCCTCTTGATTTGTCCAAGAAGAGAACTGATAATCCTCATATCATCCATACAGGTCCATTCAGTAACACGATTATAAATATTACAAATTCCAGAAGTGATAAGAGGTCTGGAATGCATCAAGCCTGCGCAAGTTCTAGTATATCTTACATAAATTGTAAGGAACCCAGAAATGCCCATTCTTGTATCTCTGTACGAAATAAGTACTCAGATAATTACGAAGATGAATTAGAATCTTCAGAGGAGCCATTTGATTTCAGTTTTCGGTATTCAGAAACAAAAGTATCAAATGGTGGCCAGACAATTGAACATTCAAATAAGTCTTACAAGGGCAAAAAATCTAAAACTAATAATGGGGGTTTTTCAATTTATGCAGAAACAGATCTTGACCAGCCTACCGATTACTCGTTGAGGTATGCAGAAAATGACTCTGATTCTGATTCAGAAGTTTGTGATAACGAGGAAAAAACCACAGCTGCTGAATTCGTCGGAGATACAGTTAAGACATATTGTACTGAGGGTACGCCATATGAAACTCCCTTCAACTTTTCCACATCAACGTCTATGTCTGATTTGCGAATTGGTGAGAAAAATGCTGTTGGTAGTATTGAAACCCAGGAGGAGAAACCAAAAATTGAGAAGGTAATTTCATTAAAAATAATACCTACATATATTAATATGGACAAATAGAATTTTGTCTTTGTTTCAAGTTTAGTCTTTGCATAATCAAAACATCAAAATCATATTTTTAGGTGGGTTTAATTTAGATGCAGCACAATAGTTACTTTGTTGAAACTGTATACAGGGTGAGTCTTTGACCTTGCAGAATATTTTAACAGAAGATTCATGAAGCTGAAAGAAACCCATTTGTCCTCTACCATTTTTCCGATTCGGCCTAGATAAAAGATATAGGCATTATAAATTTTCATAATAGGCTAGCCGCCCCTGGAAACCTGAACACTGAAGTTTTTCCAAGCCTAAGATATACCATTCAAATCTTCGAAATAAGCAACTCTGTTATGAAAACAAACGTCAACTTACTTTTTACATTCCAGTTGGTGAAAAAAGTTGTATTTATAGTACAATAAACAAGTTAGGTATTCCAAATTTCGTGGGCGATAAAAGTTGAATATTCTTCTCTTGGTTTCATTTTCGATAATGAGGAATTCATCTAGCTATCATTCATATTAGCTTTGAGATTCATCTTCAATTTGTAATTATTAATTTTCTTTGTTTATTTATTTCATTTTCTCCAAGAATTATCAGATTCATACATAACCCATTCAAACTTTCATTTTCATAAATAAATAAAACAGATGTGCCTAATTTATCTATGAACGTACAAACGTTGCCAAATTGACGAACAGAAAGAAAGAACTCTTCGAAATCAAACAACACACAATATGCTAATTCTATGTATACACTTGTATAGTCTATGATTCTGAACTGAACTATGAATCTGTGATTCCATTCTCAACTTTTAGACGTGGCAACGCGGAAAAATTGAATTCTGTGAATTTTTTGAACAGAGTTGCAATCAGCCAAAGTACCCAATTCTCGGAATTTCACATATATTTTTTATTTTTGAATTTCAGATTACTCGAAAACGGCGCATCATACGAAAAAAAAATAAAGAATACTTTTACTTTTCCATATGGTCAAAAATTCGTTGAATAGCATTCAAATTATTTTTGGAAGTTGGAGTCTTTGAATTTCTGGTATTTTTATAAAATGTTATGGTCATATTAAAGAAACTGGAGGATGTGGATGAAATTTTGTAATCCAGGAACATTCATTGTATCAATAAAAAACTATATTCCAATAATCATCTCATTCGATGAGATCGTTCGCAAGATATAATCGAAAATTAAATTTTTTTATGGATTATCAACAGTCTGTATCTTAAGAACCAAGTTGAATCGGAAAAAATGGTAAGGGAAAAAAGTGTTTCTTTTGGCTTCAGGAATCCTCTGTTAAAATATTCTGCAAGATCAAAGACTCACCCTGTATAGTATTCTGGGATCAATACCAAATTTTGTCTCACGATCTATTATTGTTTTTCATATTTTATTCATATATATTGAATACGATTCTTTTTGTTTATTGCTATAAACTTTGCTATTCAAGTCATATTGCTATCTTTCTAATTTATAGCAATATGGCCATGCTATATAAGGTCGTTCAAAATTAAAACTCTTTCCAAGTTAGGAGAGATCTTCTACGTGTCGTCCTTGTCATGAGCGGCTTATATGAGCTTAACTGTATACCTGTGTTCAATTTATTCCTGTATATTTGCTTTATTATTCATTGTATGTTATTCTATTGGGGGTTTTCCATCATTCCTGCTCAATGCAGTGTAAATATATAAATATTACATATTTTGTTTTGGGTGTTATAATAGCAATGTTAGTTATGAATTTTGTCATAGCAATATTGCTATCATAGACTTCCATAATCGGTGATTTTAGAGCTGACAACACTGTAAATTGTGACCTTAGGACTACAAGGAAGAAGAAAATAAGCCTACTTCATAAACATTTTGTGAGTTTTTTACATAGAACTAATATAACATGGACGGAGATTTACGTCACTTTCAGACTGAATCAATTGAAACGTTATGTAACAGAGAAAGAATATCTGTTTCTATGGATAAAAAGGATGGAGCTAGAAGAGGCTTGGAATCTTAAAAAATATGAGGGAGATAGACACTGTTTTGAAGGGTGGAGCTAGAATAGATAATCCTCTTTTAGCTCCATCTCTCTCTTATGTACGTTACAATCCTCTCTCTCTAAAACTACGTCCATGGTATTTGAGGTCTATGGTTTTTTTAGGATTTCGCATACATAACCTCTACGTGCGGTTTTCAATATTCACGTAAACATCGACTTATTCAAAAATGTTACGAAAAAAAAAACCAATTAAAATCAAATTGACCAATAACCAATTTCCTGGATATCAATAGAATATTGGTTACCTGAAATCAAATTCAGGACTTCTGATTAGATGAACTTTTCTATTGGCAACTGGAAGGAATTGCTTTTGTTGAGATAGTTGGAATAATCATCTCAGCTGTTGGCTACTATGCCGGTTTTTAGAGTAAGAATTTTCCTCAAAATTAAATATTCTAGAGAATCTTGAAGAGATTTCCATTAGCACATACCCTATTTTCAATATTTTCGAATTCTTGGAAGAAATTATAATGAAACAAATGGATCTCTGGAATATTTCATATCTTTTTATGTAGTAGGTATTTTGCCGATTTTTTTTTTCTGTAACATGATCTCCCTGAATGTTGTTTTAAGTAATATCGAAATTATCCCAGCTTCCCGAAATCCCTCAAAGTTACTCGAAAAAGGCTTGAAGGTTAGAACTTAGAACTTAAGTTTTCAGTAGGATTCACTTAAACATTCAACATCAATTTGAAAATACCAAGATGATTATTGTAGATTATTTACTACAATAAATCTTCAAAATCAATTCCTCCATTTTGAATACATAATCTTCAACGCTTTTTCTCATTTTCCGCTTTTAAACGTTTTTGTCTTAGTTCTGCCTTGTTGTTGCTTTTCGTCTCTTAAACCAGCTCCTTGTGAAATCCTCATTAAAAAAAATTCATAGGGTTCAGGTCTGGCAAACGCGCAGGCCATTTGATCGGCCCTGCACGCTCAATTCATCTAAATGTAAAAATAACACAAGCTACAATTATTTTTCAGGAATTTCAATTAAAATAACTCTAAAACCACATTTTCAAGGTTAATTTGCCATAAGAATTGTAAGAAGTAGAAAAATAAATTTACTAGTGTTTCAATGATTCTTAGCCTATCCGCCTTCGAAGGCAGATCACAGCAAAAAATGGCCAATAAAGTACTATTTTTGCGCGCATGTTCTAGGGGAACAGCGTGCTATCGTTTTGTCCTAATGTCTGTAATTTTGGATGATTGAGCCGAAAATGGTCTCAATCGACTAGGTTGGACTCACTGATGACGAATCCGGTGTCAAATCGATTCTGTCCGGTCGGCCGTCCGTCCGGCCGTAGACACACTAACCGTCGACAGAATCAAGCTAGCAACTTGAAACTTTCAGGATAGGTTGCGCATCAGAATGCCGCGGTTAAGTTCGTTAATGGGCCAAATCGGTCGAATAGTTTCGGAGTTATAGGGAAAGAGAACTGAAAAAGGTGTGCGTTCTCTTTCCCGATGTCTGATAGATAAAATAATGCATTCTATATGTAGCATCCACCAGTCTCTGTTGTTGACATATTACACTACACTGTTTTCGCTTCATTATGATCGGTATTGTTTCACCCGAATTTTATATTGTTAATAAGGTGACAAGAGAGACCAACTGACAGTGTGAGTAACAACTTATTGTTTTTTTTTTTCGATGGAAATCGATTTTTCAAAATTATTTTAATTGTTTCAAAATTATTTTAATTGTTTTTGCATTGACGTTTTTTATTTATACATTGTCCGTTATTTTTGTGACCTTGCTAATACCTACAATGTTTGTGATCAATTCTCTGTTTAACTCGTTGCTTTTCCGAGTTCCTAACAGTTTTTTTTTTTTTTCACTCGAGAATATCATAATGTTTTTTTCTATCATGTTCACACCCTAATTATTGTGTCATTTATTGTAGAGCCCTGAAGAAGATATTGAATATATCGAAACGTCGGCATTCCGTCAAATTGAGTTTTTCTCTAATCCAGACCAAAAAGTACCCTCTCATTATTCATACAATAGTGTTACTTAGGTCGTTAAAGCATCATAAAAATTATATTGTCCATAAAATGAGAGTAGCTCCTGTTTTGTTAAAACCTATTCATTCTGAAATTGTACACCGAACTGAACAAAAATCATATACCATCTGAAATTATTTGCCCACAAAAAAAAAGGATGCCAGCACTAGGTTCTAGCCCTCAAATAGAATTCATTTTTTGGTTTATGTACTTGAACACAGGCAATTCCGTATCATAAAAACTTTGTATTCATATGACCATATAGAAGCTGAAATTGTTCAATATGATCTCAATATTGCATATATTCCAGAATACCCCAGAAAATACTATGAAAACCAATATTTCCAAAGAAGAGACTGCGGAATCAGAAGACCATCAACCCGAAACATCAAAAATAAAATCAGAGTTCAATTCTGGCCTCACATCTCCCGAGAAACCAATGAATTATTGTGATGAAGGGACTCCTGGCTACTTTTCAAGAGTTAGTAGTTTTGGATCATTGAATTCTGCAGCTGCTGGATCGGGAGAAGAAAAATTATCAGAAGAGAAACATAAGTTCGAGGACCAAAATATTACTCCAAAATGTGATAAAATGCAACAAAAATTGCCTAGTAGCGAAGTCAAAGTGGTTAAATTTGAGAACATTGTGAACTATTGTGAAGAAACTCCTTTGATGTTTTCAAGATCTAGTTCCCTTGGATCTCTGGATAGTATAGAACAGCATTCTATGCATGATGATCGTAGCTCTGTGATTTCCGATTTTAGGTGAGTTTTAAGTTATTTTTGCGCGCATGTTCTAGGGGAACAGCGTGCTACCATAGAAAATCGTTCTGGTGACAGTAAATCGACCGCATTTTCATCAACCAGATTCCGTAAATAACTTTTTTCACGCGCTTGTTCCAGGAACCATTCGAATATTTCATATTTACGGAGCGGAAAATCGGCAACCGAAACAACAGAGTTAATTTTCGGAATGTATCCTATGAAAATTGACACTATTTGCATGAAATCAGGAATCCCAACTTAAATTTCAGCCAATCGGGGACGATCTTAACAAAAACCTATATTTGGAAGGAATTATCTGGTTTGAAGAGCCGAGGCATGTTTTACGGTTATTTATAAATAATGCGAACCTTATCATGTCGAATTTGTCCTGAAATTCCCGTTCCCCAGTGAAAGTAAACTTGCTAAGTAAATTGTGGGTTGGCAACTTGGGCCGAAGTCGTCTATTGACAGGTTTCAGCGTTTTTATTCTCAGTTATTGCTTGAAAAAGTGAGAAATTTATTTCGGACTATCGCCCAAAATTGTGCATGCGTATAATTAAAAAAAATTCTGGTTGACAAATATATTAGATGGACATTATTCGAACAGAATCTACTGATTCTGTTTATTTCTCATTCAACGAATGCTTTGGAGGCGCTTACTACTCTGAATTCAGCCTTAGAACTATTGTTGTTATGTGATTCGTTGAAAATAGAGCCAGTGAAAACAATCAATCCATTAATTAATCGAGATGATCACGATCGAAAAAACTTCATACCACGTGATTTAAGTCCGCAAAACTTAAGTATCTGCTACTGATGTTTCTCCCGGGACAGCTTCGAAATAGAGCGTTATCTATTTCGACTGCACCAGCACCATCTGTTATTGAGTTACGTCGTACCCAAACCTAAGAATGTAGCAGAATCAAGCTACGACATACTTCAACCTGAACTAAGCCAAGACGTGCCGAGGATACTAACTACCCAGCGACATCTATTGATGAAATCCACTACTTCAAATTCCTATTCCTCTTTATACTATGGTGATCATGACAAAAGAGCATGTTCTTGGGTTTCCTATTAGGTTTCTGTAATCTAGACTATGGCCAAAATAAGCAACATACCATATTTTTTGTTGGTTCAGTAAAAAGTAAAGTTTTTCATTATATTTGCAGTCGTTTAACTAGTGGGATAATTTCTCCGAGTGAAATTCCTGACTCACCAACACAAACAGTTCCGCCAAGCCCCAAGCAGCGGAAGTCTTCAGAATTTGGCATCATCAACAGAAATTCATCAATCGAAAATAGACGTCATCCTTCCGCACGAAGGTCGTTACCAACAAAGTCGAGCATATTTGAAGATGATATTACAAAATTCAAGGAGGAAAACACGCCTGCTCAATTTTCAGTGGCGACCAGTTTGAGTAGTCTAACAATTGACGATAACGATGAAAATCCAGAACAGGTAAGAAGAGAAAACATGTATTTGATGAGATCTAGTTTTTGCGCGATTTTCGAGACGAGAAAATCCATCTTTAAGTGAAGTTTAATGAATGATAAATCGGACACTGTCCAACAATGCACTTTCAAAGCGTAGATCATTACTTCACACATTAAGCCAAAATTGAGTCTAATGGTCGATTCACAATTAACTTAAGACTTATTTCGAACTTAGTTGCGCACATAATTCATGGAAGTGTTCACAATGCTGAAGGCAATGTTTACGTTTTCGATTGCGTAAGACTTATTATGTAAATGTAGATTTTACGTGTGGCTTGATGTATATGTAAATCAAACTTAAAAGTGTGTGAACCTCGTGTCGATTGAAGCTTATTTTGGGAGGATTTTGCATCATCTTTAAGGTTTTTTTCTGGGTTTTCACTCCCAATATCTGAAACAGAGCTATTTAAAATTAAATAAAGATTGTTTTTTTCATGGAAAACGTCCTTGTGGATTGCAGGATTGAACTATTTGTCGAGGGCAGTTTCTTGGAAAACAGCACCTAATGAACAATACAATGGGGGTTTTTCCTAAATTTGGGTTATTACTGGAAATGCAAATTCGAACATAATTATTATGGGTTTAATTCATCATTTTCCCAAATTACCTTCAGAAAGTATTCAAAATTAGACTTCAAGATTGGGGTTTGGGATTTGCCAGGCATGCACGAAGTGACAACGGTGTTTAGTAGAATAGCTTTTCTGCTAAAGCAAATAAAGTCAATATAACCAAACAATGTCCGTTTGCGATTTGTCAATAATATGACAGTCTGTGCTCTTCTTTTTCTATTCCTTGGTTGCTGTGTTCTATGCTAACCAGATCGAAGTATAGCTTTCTCTGTTTTCCTAAGCAAAGTAACACATTTGACGTCCTTTTCTTTCCGAGAAAGCTGAGTTCGACGTTGCCAAATCGTGCACTCAAGACAAATCCCTTTAAATGCAAATTCCCATTTTTATTTTTCAGTTTTAGATGATCAAACATTTTTAAAAAAATATAATATTGAAATTATATGTTTGAAATGTGATGTTCTAAAGGTTTTTCATGAAAATTACTGCATTTTCGTTTGAAGGAAAAACCCCCATTACATTTGGTCATTGTTATTGAAAAGTGGTTAATGAATACAAATTATTTTCATCATAGTGATCTTGTCATGATTGAGTGAAATAATATAGATACTTTAACAAAATTCCACTACCATTTATAGCACAAATCTAGGCTGTTTGCTTTCTCTAGGAGATTCCACATCTTTTTTATTTCTTATAATGACAGATCTAATTCAAAAATGAAATGAACATTCAAATATAAAATCTATCCTACAATATATCCGGTGCTATCGTTTTAGGTCAAAAATATCACAATCAACAAGAACTTTTTTACTGACTGTCCAAATACTCATTCATTTTGAATTTGCTGCCAACGACATTCGTAGTTACTGATACCCGTTACGATATTTTTCTTCAGTATTAGTTTACCGAACAAGAATTCGATCCGATATCGCTTACTGCTGCTTACTGTCATCAGTAATTCCGGAATGCGATCACTGTGTGAAATACTATTCAATAGACGACTTCGGCCCAAGTTGCCAACCCACAATTTACTTAGCAAGTTTACTTTCACTGGGGAACGGGAATTTCAGGACAAATTCGACATGATAAGGTTCGCTTTATTTATAAATAACCGTAAAATATACCTCGGCTCTTCAAACCAGATAATTCCTTCCAAATATAGGTTTTTGTTAAGATCGTCCCCGATTGGCTGAAATTTAAGTTGGGATTGCTGATTTCATGCAAACAGTGTCAATTTTCATAGGATATGTTCCGAAAATCAACGTTGTTGTTTCGGTTGCCGATTTTCCGCTCAGTAAATATGAAATATTCGGATGGTTCCTGGAACAAGCGCGTGAAAAAGGTTATTTACGGAATCTGGTTGATGAAAATGAGGTCGATTTACTGTCACCAGAACGATTTTCTATGGTAAATATCCATAGCATAGAACAATCTATGTTTACTTTAGGTTTGTTTTGGTTCCGAGTTCAGATCTGTTCGGGACGGTCCTAACATAGACCAATAGTCTGTGGTTCTGAACTCGGAACCAAAACAAACCTAAAGTAAACATGATTATTCTATGCTATGGATATTTACCATAGAAAATCGTTCTGGTGACAGTAAATCGACCGCATTTTCATCAACCAGATTCCGTAAATAACCTTTTTCACGGGCTTGTTCCAGGAACCATCCGAATATTTCATATTTACGGAGCGGAAAATCGGCAACCGAAACAACAGAGTTGATTTTCGGAACGTATCCTATGAAAATTGACACTGTTTGCATGAAATCAGCAATCCCAACTTAAATTTCAGCCAATCGGGGACGATCTTAACAAAAACCTATATTTGGAAGGAATTATCTGGTTTGAAGAGATGAGGCATGTTTTACGGGTATTTATAAATAACGCGAACCTTATCATGTCGAATTTGTCTTGAAATTCCCGTTCCCCAGTGAAAGTAAACTTGCTAAGTAAATTGTGGG
The DNA here is from genome assembly GCA_958510865.1 of Myrrha octodecimguttata. Taxonomy (NCBI): domain Eukaryota; kingdom Metazoa; phylum Arthropoda; class Insecta; order Coleoptera; family Coccinellidae; genus Myrrha; species Myrrha octodecimguttata. Next base: position 9,358,759 of record OY294063.1, read on the forward strand.
TTGGCAACTTGGGCCGAAGTCGTCTATTATTTCTAATTCAAATGGGCTGACAGACCTGAGGCCAATAGCCCATTAAATAAGAGCAATGAGGTTTAATTATTAATTATGTAGATATTTTTATTCAAGGAAGGACCTGAACGAAACTGTAGAAAAGAAGGATGTAGCAGTAACCAGGCTGTGGAACCAAGTACTGACCATTGTAGTTCACAAGACAATCCAAATACTTTCCGTAATACAAGGGACAATATTCAAAACAGGTATAATAAATTACTTTAAAACTATATAATTCCAATAATCCAATAAGATTAATTAATTAGTTTCGTTCATCAATGAAGTATGCTTTCAACGAATCGAACCTGAAACGCTCTAAGATTTTTTCTGGTGACTTGCAGTTTAATGAGTTCATCTCCAAAATTCAATATAGTATAAACCCACTAATCCGTACTAATTGTTGTCATTAGGCTGATGGATGATGGAATATCTGTACAGTCGAAAAGTGGAGGATATTTCACAGAAAATAAGTAACGCGAAAAATAACAGTCGGCAACATAAATAAATATTCATTAAAAAATAAATGAATTGTGGGGTCGTCTGTTCTGTGGAATCAAACACACAATAAAGAAAACAGATTAGCCTGTTTATTTTTCTGTCGAGTGTTACAACAAAAGTGAATTCGAAAGGCAATAATTCTTTTTGTTGAAAAGGCAGAGTTTAACAATTCTTCGGCGTAGGTCCCCTGGGGTGCTGATAGATAGCTGGCGCCGGAAGAGTCGGTGACGTCGAAAGGGCTTCTGTCGTCGAGGATAGTAAACCAGATGTTGGCCCTTCTTCGTCTTGATACGGATAAAGATGGAATGCAGATGTCGGTCAGGAATGCGGCGTCGAGATCGAATATCTTCTTAGCGGTGATATGCAGATGGATCGGAGAGAGTAGTCGTCGAGTCAAGTGAAGTTGTGAGCGGAGCGAAATATATTTATTCGATTTTTCGGAGATTTGAATTTCGAGTTTCGACTCCGCCCTTTTTTCCGTTTTTGTTGTAGCGGATGAATTCGCTACAGAATTTTGATAGTCATATGTATGTATCTAGTTCATTTAGGGTTGAAATATTCAGTACAGACATTGGGTGAATATCCAATCGACACCTCATCACGTTGGGGACTTCCGAATAATGAGATCTCTACTATATTTTCTATTATGACACGTTTTTTTACTGTATTGTTATACATGGACATTTTTATAGTATCCAATCAAAGTCCTAATCCTTCACAATAATAACTGTTTAATGAAGGTGTTAACCTAATAATAATACGGAAAAATCAAATCAACAGATGCTTCTTACTATCGGAAAGTGGACAATTCCCGTCAAATTTTCAAGCTTCTTCAAGTGCGGATTACAATGCAAGTACGGGTTACAATCAAAGTAGTTTGACGTTTCCTTCTCGAGGATTGCCATCTACTTTATCTGCCGAAAATACCACCCATATTTACAACACCGAAGATACACCAGCAGTGCTTAGCCGCAATGGATCTATCTCTGAGTTGAGTTTGAGCACTCTTTCTATGCTAGATGAGGAACCTGGTGCGAAAAGGGTGTATCTATCTGAAAATAGTAGTGAGTTATCTGGAGGTCATGGAGGTATGTTGTCTATTACGGCACAATTAGAAGCATCCGGTAGTAAGCAACAGGTGAGTTTCATACATTATTTAAAACAATTTTTGATCTGATCATTTACTGTGTTTTGATAAAGATGGAGTTCAGTATCAAGAATTTCTTGGAGATGTTATAGGCAGGGCTGGGCAAAATACATGCTTGGCTTTGTAGCGAGCGCCCTCTCTCAGCTCTTACTTAAGTCGCGCGCGCAGTACCGTCTTGCGTCTTAAGTATCCTACGTTACCACCTGTAACGCTTGGCCAACATCATCGGTCAACGTACAGGGGGCGCTAGCGCGCACGCTGTCCCGGTTGGATCCTCTCAAGATCTCGGAAATACGCTCATCCCCAACGGTCTGGTACACTCCCTTGTGGTCCTCACAAGGGGTGTCCACTCACGTAGGCATGTAAACGGCTTAGTTGGTGCATGCCCTGACGAGTTTCCCCAAACTAAGCCGGGACGATACGTGACACTTCCCCAAAGAGGTTGAAGCTACCTCGCAAACCTTCAAAAGCTTCAGCTTAATTGAAATACAAATTACAAAATACTTTCTCGCAGGTATTTTAAATACAAAATACTTTCAAGTCGGGTATTTGAAATATAAAATACAAGATACAGTATTTTGACTATTTGTATTTGAAATACATAATACAAATTACAAAATACATTTAGGTGTTAAATGTGAAAAGAGGACAACTAATTCAGCACAGCCATTTAATCGCTGAATAATGAATTTCCTTTCAGAAACACAAGATTTTTCAATGTAGTATCAGACAAATAGCCTCTTGTTGGGAAATGAATAAAACCTGCTAAAGAAAACAATCTTTCTACAGGTCCTGATGGGCACAAACTTGTGTTATATTGTATGAACACATTTTTGCGCGCATGTTCTAGGGGAACAGCGTGCTATCGTTTTGTCCAAATGTCTGTAATTTTGGATGATTGAGCCGAAAATGGTCTCAATCGACTAGGTTGGACTCACTGATGACGAATCCGGTGTCAAAATCGATTCTGTCCGGCAGGCCGGCCGGCCGGCCGTAGACACGATAACTGTCGACAGAAGCAAGCTAGCAACTTGAAACTTTCAGGATACGTTGCGCATCAGAATGCCGCGTTGAGTTCGTTAATGGGCCAAATCGATCGAATAGTTTCGGAGTTATAGGCATTTGAAGTTATTTATTTTTTATTTCAGAAACTATCTGAGCGATTGGATTCGAACTTGGCAGTTAGGTAAAGTAACACGACGCGCAACTTTGAGCCAAATTTCGTCAGGATCATATTGTCGGTAATTTTAAAAAAAAATTTTTTTCGAAATTTTTTTCCAGAAAAAATTTTTTTTCGGAAACCATTCATCATATTCAAAAAAAAATAATACTCACACTTTGGCCTTCTTATTTCACAGCAGTGTACCAAATTTCAGTTCGATACGATCATAAGTTTCGGAGATATCGGGAAAAAATATGTCAAATTTCGAGGTTTTCTTCTCGATATCGTTGATTTTCTCGGTATAACTCGAGAAATACTGATTCAGTCCTGATAAAACTTCACAGCTAGTTTTGAGATGCTGAAAGACAACTTTATGCAAAATTTCGTGATAATCGTGTCATTAGAACAATTTGAAAAAAAATTTCTATGATTTTCTCATCATATCATCCTCAGCTCTTTGCTCTTATCGTTTTTGGAAATTGACCAACTGTAACTCCATGTTGAAATGACCATTGCACAGGACCTTTTCTTTCTTTCCATTTGCCGAAAACATGATTGCTAGCAAAAGAACTAGATGAAGCAGATGAACGTTGCGCCATCTGAAGGAAGATTCAGAGACTATTTTCTGAAGAGCGCTCAGCGCTAAACGTATTTGTTCGAAAGTATTTCAAAGACATAAGTATCGAAATACAAAATACTTCAGCGTCGGGTATTTGAAATACCAATTACAAAATACATTTTCAAGAAGTAATAGGTCTCTTGCATATAACACGAATTATCATATTTGCATGTTTTTCTCATTCTATATCGATACAAAACCATAATGTATGCTTTCTCACACTTCAACAGTTCGCGAATTTCGAATAATTCGATATTAAAAATCGTCAAATCGGGGCGCAAAACTAATGTGGGTGAAACGCGGTAGATCGCCTCCTACGTCACTCGTTATTCCACGATGCCCCGATCGATACAGCCCGACGCTGTCTATTGGCTTGCTAGACAGAAAAGTATACGAGCAGAGGGAGAGAGTGGATATATCCCCATACGTCACGGAAACCGCGAAGCTTCGTCCGTTTAAACAACCGACATGCGGAGCCAAATTTTAAAGAGCATTTTCTCGTTAAAAATTTAAATTTTTGATGACGGTTAAAAATTTTCAGTGGTCTTACGGATAGAATATTTGATTCCAATGATAATAAAAAGTCCAAAAAGCACTGCCGTGAAGGCAGCAACTTTTGCGCGCATGTTCAATGTAGATGACCGCTTCAGCAACGAATTTGAACGTGCGCGCAAAAGCTGCTGCCTTCACGGCAGTGCTTTTTTAAATTTTTTTCTGATAAATTACTGGATTTCAATTCGATCATATCTGTATTTTTGGACATATTGTAAAAATAAAATTTTGAATGGGTATATCTACGGAATCATTGGGCGGATTTTACCCATTCACGAATTCGACCTTCGTAATTAAGCCCCAAACCTACTCTACAAATATCGAGTTTCTAAGTCGTTTCTTCCTTAAGTTATTGTGTTTACGGTCAGCCTGACGGCCGACTGCGTAAACACAATAACTTCCGAAAGAAACAACTTAGAAACTCGATATTTGTAGAGAAGGTTTGGACCTTAATTACGAAGGCCGAATTCGTGAATGGGTAAAATCCACCCAATGATTCCGTAGATATACCCAATCAAAATTTTATTTTTCCAATATTTCCAAAAATACAGATCAGATCGAATTGAAATCCAGTACTTCATCGAAAAATAACAGTTCGAAGTTTCATACAGAATTTAATGAGGATGATATGATGAGAAAATCATAGAAATTTTTTTTTCAAATTGTTCTAATAACACGATTATCACGAAATTTCACATAAAGTTGTCTTTCAGCATCTTAAAACTAGCTGTGAAGTTTAATCAGGACTGAATCAGTATTTCTCGAGTAATACCGAAAAAATCAACGATATCGAGAAGAAAACCTCGAAATTTGACATATTTTTTCCCGATATCTCCAGAAACTTATGATCGTATCGAACTGAAATTTGGTACACTGCTGTGAAATTAGAAGGTCAAAGTGTGAGTATAATTTTTTCTGGATATGATTAATGGTTTCCAAAAAAAAATTTTTTTGTAAAAAAATTTCGAAAAAAATTTTTTTTTAAATTTACTGACAATATGATCTTGACCAAATTTGGCTCAAAGTTGCGCGTCGTTATACTCCACCAAACTGCCAAGTTTGAATCCAATCGCTCGAGTAGTTTCTGAAATAAAAAATAAATAACTTCAAAACTTCAAGTGCCTATAACTCCGAAACTATTCTACCGATTTGGTCCATTAACGAACTTAACCGCGGCATTCTGATGCGCAACCTATCCTGAAAGTTTCAAGTAGCTAGCTTGCTTCTGTCGACAGTTATCGTGTCTACGACCGGCCGGCCGGACAGAATCAATTTTGACACCGGATTCGTCATCAGTGAGTCCAACCTAGTCGATTGAGACCATTTTCGGCTCAATCATCCAAAATTACATGCGCGCAAAAATCATGCAAGAGACCTATTGAAATACAAATTCAATTACAAGTAATTGAAATACTGCCCAGCCCTGGTTATAGGTCCTGTATATACCATGCATTTCGGATATATCTTTCTGGGCATGTTTAAGGAACTGCAACCTGTTCGTTATTTTGTTCTACTACCCTACTCATTCTGTCCTGAGGACATGAATGCCGATGACAAATCTGATTACTTCCTCATGAGCCTTGGCTATTGCGGCGTGGGGATTTTGACGTAGCTCAATCATATGTAAAATTCTTGAGCAGGCTAGTTTTAGACATTTGTATACTATACAGGTATCCCAGAAGTGACATACTCTTACCTGACACGGAAACATTCATTTCTCCAGAAATCTTCTGGAAATAGTTTAACCATCATCACAGCCAAACTCGTCAACGGAATTTGTTGAAATTCGAAATGTTTTTTGTGAACGTTGAGAAGAATAGAGTCAGATATTAATTGATTCGGCATGCTCCATTCACTTTTATAAAGTATCCCGGTTGGCCAAGACATTCTGACATATTTCACCGTGTATATTTTGAAAATGTTAGGTTTTAGTCATTTTCCTGTCAGATATCTACGCAACGTTGTTCTCTCTACATAGGGGTTGTAGTGATTACGAGTTTATTAAAAAATTTTATTTTCATCCAACGATTTTTACTTTAAAAATTTGCGCAGGAAACTAATTTCGGCTACGACATGTTTTTGTTCACAAAAAATTTTGCGTTCATTTATCTTTTTGCAATAACTCATTGATTTTATAATTTTAAAAAGTGATGTCGGTCCTCCGTTTTATTCCAAATATTCCTTTGCAAAAGTGAGTAGTGTATCAATCGAAAAGTGTCATTTTTTAAATCCTAATTCCAAATTTGTCGTTGCGGATCTTTTTTCAAAATAAAGTCTTCAGTCAGTGTCTTTTTGGGTGCACCAATAAAAGGAAATTTGTTGTCGTCTCTTTCAATTAAAATCTTACTTATTATTGTGTTGATGTGCAGCTAAAAAATAAATATCTATTCATATAAAATATAATACCTTGGTTTTCACTCACATACGTCGAAAATGTTGGATAGCTTGTGATAAATTATTGATTCCAAATTATCAGGGTTACTATCAGAACAAGCAGATTTCAATTCTACAAAGCACTTCCTGATACTTTGTCTATGCTTCTTCAAAACTACCTTGGGCATTTTTAGTTTCCAAGCATAATGATTATATTGAGATTGAAGCTGCATTCAGAATCGATTCGAGGCCGAAGTGCAACTTCAGCACGCAATTCGGCACGAAATTTGCCATTCACAATGAAATCCGAGCTCTCTGACAATTTTATGGTTTATGTTATTATGTACGTACAAAATTCCAAAATAATACATCAAACCCTCCATAACAGAAAGAATGCGCATGTGCGATAGCCGGCACGAAGTGTAGGTCGAAGTCGAATTGCAAAGCTTGCTTGAAATCTTTCCAACTTCAACTTGTGCGCTGGCACGATTTTCCTTGTGAATGACAACGTTGGAATCCATATGCTTAGCACGCGTGGCCAAGTCGCACTTCGCCCGCCAAGTGATTCTGAATGCACCTTGAGAGTAGAAATTAGTATTGGCAACGTCACTGAGAGTTATTTTGACATTGCCGATATTTCACGAGTGCCAACCTTCGTCAGTTTCAAGTTAAAAAAACTGATGAACCTAAATCTTGGCCAACCGGTATATTTTATAAAATTGAATGGAGTATATGTACTATTGTTACCAACAATAAGATTTTTGAAAAAAAAACTTCAATACACTTATTTGATAGAGAATTAACAACAGAAGTATATAGAAGAAGTTGAAGGATGACAAGATCTTACATCTCTCGCCTCTATCTAGGCCTAAATCTTTAAATATGAACCTTGTAAACTTTTTGTTGAGGTAATCCAGTCAAAGGAGCATTCTGAACAACTTCTTGAATAATTTCCAATGAATTTCAATATGGGGACTAAATTTATTCTTTCATTCTGTCATTTCATTTTTTGTTTCACATTTATTTGTTAATTCACCAACAAATGAGTGTATTGATGTATTCCTCTTACACAATGAAATAAAATTGCCGTAATTATTTTCAACCGATTTGGTCTAACGTATCTCACTTTGAAGTACGACTGAGTCTTCATTCGATCTCGTAGCAATCGTAGCTTAGTACTGACGAGGCTTCTTCCCTTTTGCCATTGCAAGAGAATAGTCGTTTTTCCGTATGGCATCGAAGTGAGGTTTCGATTCTTTCACTGGCGGATGGGATTTTGACTCCCATCTAGATTGAAGTTGCTTTCGTATTTTTCCGACTATCTTTTCAAAACTTGTGTACATATGGATGCCTTTTTGTTTTACCGATAAACAAATTCTATCTCGCTTGTATGGCTGGCATTGGATCTGCACTCTTTCGAGAGGTTTGGGGTTCAATATCCTTATATTTTTCATGGAGTTACTAGTAGTTTTCCATTTGGAGAAGTTCTTATTGCATCCAGTAAGTTTTTTAAAATTTGTCGATTATATTTGAGCGGAGTTTCATAAACGATAACCTGAAAATGCATCAATTCAAAACCTTAGGGGCCGACATCTTCTGAACCATGAGAAACCGTCTATATTTATATTGAATATTTGGATAATTTACCTGGAGGTTTACTTGTAAGATGTTTTCATAAATCGATATAATTATTATGAACTTCTCAAATTCGACAACTTTGCAAATCACATGTTAAGGTGGGTATGAACTTGCACTGTAAAACATAGCAAAAACCATTTTAGTTTTAAGTCCAGAATGGAAAACTTCAGAAAATCAGCTCGATTCTCGATTCGATTCTGTTTGCAAATAGCAATATTGCTATGAAAAAGATATGGCTATCATAACAAGATTGGAATTATTGGTATTCTGATCGACCATTTTGAGCAATATGATCTGTCACTATAACAAGAATCTTGCTATCAACATTATTATCTTAGCAACCTCAAAATAGTACTTGCTATGCTTCATAACAAGAAAGTTTAGAAAAGGAATCTCTCAGAGATCCATTTGTTTCAGTATTATTTCTTCCAAGAATTCGAAAATATTGAAGATAGGGAAGAATGTGCTAATAGAAATGTGTTCAAGGTTCTCTAGAATATTTAATTTTAAGGATTCTTAGAATAAAACACCGGCATAGTAAGCAACAGCTGACCTGATTATTCTAATGATCTCAACAACAGCCCTTTGAATTCCCAACAGAAAAGTTCATCGAATTTCGAATCATTAACGCCTGCATAAAATTGATGCATTGGATTTCTGGAAACCAAAATTCTATCGGTATCCAGGAAGTAGGTCAATTTGACTTCAATTGGTTTTTCTGTTTCATAACATTTTCGAATAAGTCGATGTTTACATGAATAAAAAAAAGTAGATGCTAATGGATATGTGTTCAAGGTTCTCTAGAATATTATTTAATTTCAAGGAAAATTCTTAGACTAAGATAGAGGCATAGGCAACAGCTGAGATGATTATTCTAATCATCTCAACAACAGCAATCCCTTTGAAGTGCCAACGAAAAAGTTTATCGAATTATTAACGCCTGAATAAAATTGCTGCATTCGATTTTTGACAACCAATATTTTATTGGTATCCAGGAAATTGGTTATTGGTCAATTTGACTCGTTTCGTTTCCTAACATTTTTTATGTCGATGTTTACATGAATAAAGAAAGCCGCAGATAGAGGTTATGTATGCGAAACCACAAAGAAAACTCACGAATTAGGGTTATTTTCTTCTTCCTTGTAGTTCTAAAGTCACAAAATACAGTGTTGTCAGCTCTAAAATCACCAATTATGGAAGTCTATGATAGCAATATTGTTATGACAAAATTCATAACAAACATTGCTATAACACTCGAAACAGAATACGTAACATCATGGCCATATTGCTATAAATTAGAAAGATAGCTATATGACTAGAATAGCAAGGTTCATAGCAATACGCTAACAGAATCGACCTGAATATGGAATACTAAACGCCAAAAGTTTTTGTAATCTAGAGTGTTTTACATCAGTATCCTGTTCACAGTGGACTCAAGTTGATTACTGGAAGGCATTTGAATATCTGTGTTTTAGAATGAAGATGTGTGGATAAGAAGAGAATCAGTGAAGAATTTAGATTCAACCCCATTCACTGGAGATAACCACCTACCTCCATTCCAAGCTTCTAGAGATGAATGCTCTCAATTTGCTGTTGAAGACAGCCCTGCTCAGTTTTCTCTGAGATCTAGTCTTAGCCATTTGACGATAGAAAGTGAAATAACTTCTTGTATTCAAGAGTAAGTAGAAAAATTAGCATTTTAAATTCCCGAAATAAGTTTCACTAATGATTTAAGGTAGTTAAATATATGGATATGCATTGGAAGACTATGAAAATTCACAATCTCATTTTGAATGTGCCTCAAGAAAAGTTCATACAAACATACTTTTTTTAAAAATACAGATGTTTCTGTAATACCTGTAATATCATGATCCAGGGAATTATTGTTGATACTCAACTAAAATGGGCACTCAGATTGAACTACTTAAGAAAATTTCTCCGAATTCTAAGATTTCACGAGGCTATTGGCGACGTTAAAGCATGAAGACCGCGTGCAGGTGCCTGACCTTGAGATATTAACGAGTTTAATGAAACTTGAGTATGTCTGTGTTGCCTAGTCGTTATTCAACATCACGTGGTATTGTTTGCTCTTAAGTTGTACCACGAATACTACCAGATATCACAGAGACATTTCCTGTGCAGCAGGGTTTTCGATAAGTGGAATTCACTGCCGAGTCGGATTATATTCGCTCCAAGTGTAAATTCTTTCAAATATCAGTTGGATGAACTATACTTTTATAAAGGGTTTTTCAACAAGAACTTTGTTTTTGAAAACAAAATAAAACAAAGAATTCAGTGGAAAATGAATAAAATTTTTATTGTATCACAAAGAGAAAAGTTCGGCAATTATGAATGAAAAATGATATCTGACAAATGTCCACCACGACCACGCTGACAGACGTTGATTCTTTCATCAAATTTTCAATCACTTTTTGGCAAGATGGAGGGTCTATTTCGTTAATGACATCACGGATTTTGAGTTTTAAGGCTGCAATCGATTCGATTGGCTCCATATAAACTCTGTCTTTAACATAGCCCCACAAAAAATAATCCAGTGTTGTTAAATCATACGATCTGGCCGGCCACTTAACAGCTGAATTTCGCGAAATTATGCGATCGGGAAATTTGGTTTGCAATAAATTGATCGTTTCATTGGCTGTGTGACATGTGGCACCGTCTTGTTGAAACCACATTTCAGTGACATCCATGTCATCAATAATAAGCCGAAATTCAGCGGTCTCAGAAGGACGTTTATGTTGTCCGAAAATATCACGAATTTTACGAAATGTAACTTTAACAGAACGACCATTTTCATAGTGGATTTGAATTATTTTAATGCGATTTTCGAGCGAAATTGAATCCATTGTAACAATTGCCAAAGCATATACTGCGAATACGTCAAAAAACTAAATGTCAAACCTGTCATGTGGTGCCGGTGTTACCACATTGAAAAACAAAGTTCTTGTTGAAAACCCCTGTAGTAATGGATTATATACTTCCAGTTTTGTTTTTTATATTTCCGGGTTTTGGTGTTATGAATTTTCTTTGTATTTTTTTCTGAGAGTTAATAGCCCTATGGCTCCTCTCTTCTCAATTTTGTAATAGTAATAATAAATTAAACTTATTTTAACTGACATAAGAACTAAAACAAAAAATTCCATCAACTCGTGAAATAGAAAATATATTATATTCAAAGATGCTGTAAAAAGTACGGCAGACGAGAAGTGCTTCGAAATGAACTGAAAATGAACGATGGAAATTTTGAAAACATTGTTTTTTTCAGACTGCCTCCAAGAGAGACTCTCGAATCATCTCTCAATGTCGTAGATAATTCTACAGAAAATACATCTGAGCAAAATATTGAACATCCTGAGGAGGACAAATGTCAAGAACAACATAGTAATATAGAATCTTCGGCGGCTTCCGTAGGTAATCCAGAAATAGAAAGTAGCATCTTGAATGAGGAAAGCAATTCAGTTGTATCAGATGTTAATATCGCAGAATCTGTATCAAATGATAATAACAAATCATTTGAAATCAAATCTGATGATTCAAGATATAATAGGTAAATACCAAAGTTCTTTTTATTAGAGAGATATTGCAGTGTCAAATTTGTGGGACGTTATTAGCGCAAACGTTATTTTTGATATCTAAGCATGCGCAGATTCAGTTTCAGAATAACGCGACGTCAATAGCGTTAGCGTCTTACGTTATTTACGGAAAATTGCGAGCCGCAACTTACGTTGCGCTATTCTATATCGGAAGGAATCGTTAAGCTGCGGGCCCTTCCGGCTCCGATCACTGTCATAGAAAAGCTATTTGTTAATATGTTTTTCAGAATTAATTACACAACTTCCCCAGATTTTTTAATCAATTTTATAATACCTCTTACACACAACTGATATTAGACATTAAGATTCATTATTGCTATCACAGCAAATTTTTTTCATATATAGGTATTTGCCACTTTTCCCCCAAATTAAGAACTACTTTTGGAAACAACATGAGCTGGGGTTTGAAATTAGGAATAGTTTGAACCATGCCAGTCATATTGTGCAATATTACTATTATACTTCCACTTCTCCTGCAATAGCACCAGCTGAAATGACCACTTCCGATTCCATTTTGTCCAGAATCGAAAAATTAATGCAGAAATGCAAATTACTAAGCTTTAGGAGTTTAAACGTGAGCTTGTAACACAAAAATCTGACGTTTCACATAACCTAACCAAACAAACTGATAACTAACGTAACGGTAAAAGGATCGTGTAGCAATACGTCTACTACTGGAACGACCGTTAAATCCACGTTAACCACCAAAACGTTATATTTAGCGCACCGTAATAACATAACGCTTGCGCTATTCAAAAGTTGCAATATCTCTGTATTACTGAAATGTGTAAAGTTCTGTTATAATTGCCGCTGAATTTTCAAGTATGAAAAAACGCAAATGGAAATGGAAGTGGCAGTTTGGATCAGAAGATAGCCATCAAAGTGAAAGTGGGGGGAGTACACCGACAGACAGACAATCCTGTTCGAACAATGAAGAATTTGATCAAGGAAGAAGAAATAGAGTTGATAAGAACCATTCAGGGAGTTTGGATACTAGGTAAGGATTTTCATCAAATCTCAGATTTCATGATGATTGTTGTTGTTATGAATTAGCTGCTTGGAAATGGTAATTTTTGAAGTAAACTATAAATTCTCACATCTGAGTCGATGGTTAACTTTGAGATTACATCAGAATGTAAATGATATTTTTGCGCGCATGTTCTAGGGTAACAGCGTGCTATCGTTTTGTCCAAATGTCTGTAATTTTGGATGATTGAGCCGAAAATGGTCTCAATCGACTAGGTTGGACTCACTGATGACGAATCCGGTGTCAAAATTGATTCTGTCCGGCCGGCCGTCCGTAGACACGATAACTGTCGACAGAAGCAAGCTAGCAACTTGAAACTTTCAGGATAGGTTGCGCATCAGAATGCCGCGGTTAAGTTCGTTAATGGGCCAAATCGGTCGAATAGTTTCGGAGTTATAGGCACTTGAAATTTTGAAGTTATTTATTTTTTATTTCAGAAACTACTTGAGCGATTGGATTCAAACTTGGCAGTTAGGTGGAGTATAACGACGCGCAACTTTGAGCCAAATTTCGTCAGGATCATATTGTCAGTAAATTTAAAAAAAAATTTTTTCGAAACTTTTTTCCAAAAAATTTTTTTTTTCTGGAAACCGTTCATCATATCCAATAAAAGTCTCACTCACACTTAGAGCTTCATATTTCACAGCAGTCTATTAAATTTCAGTTCGATACGATCATAAGTTCAGGAGATATCAGGAAAAAATATGTCAAATTTCGAGGTTTTCTTCTCGATATCGTTGATTTTTTCGGTATAACTCGAGAAATACTGATTCAGTCCTGATAAAACTTCACAGCTAGTTTTGAGATGCTGAAAGACAGCTTTATGCGAAGTTTCGTGATGATCGCGTCATTAGAACAATTTGAAAAAAAAATTTCTATGATTTTCTTATCATAGCATCCTCATTAAATTCTGTATGAAACTTCGAACTGTTATTTTTCGATGAAGTACTGGATTTCAATTCGATCTGATCTTTTTTTTTGGAAATATTGGAAAAATAAAATTTTGATTGGGTATATCTACGGAATCATTGGGCGGATTTTACCCATTCACGAATTCGGCCTTCGTAATTAAGGTCCAAACCTTCTCTACAAATATCGAGTTTCTAAGTTGTTTCTTTCGGAAGTTATTGTGTTTACGCAGTCGGCCGTTAGGCTGACCGTTTTGCTTTGCTTTGGTGATATTCAAAAATAAATGGATAAAAGTCAAGAATTAGGGTGAAGTAGGAATGCCAGATAACTACCGATTGAAGCTTATTTTAGAAGGATATCTCAATATCTGAAACAGAACCATTAAAAATTGAATAGAATTTTTTTTATGGAAAACATCCTGGCTGATTGCAGGATTAAACTACTCGTGAAGGGCAGTTTCTAGGAAAAAAGTGGCCTAATGAACAATACTGAAACGATGCTAACGATCAACAACGTGAACTGTAACATCTCAGAGTCCAAATCTGACTCTTTCATAAGACAAAAGAGCACATTTGCAGAATTATCATCTTTTGATCATTTTGTTTTTTAAGACAAAAGTCTCAACTTATTCACGTTAAAAATTACAATTTTAGCATTAAAATTGTATTTTTCTTTCAAGTTTTAGGAAAAAGAAGTGGTGGAAGTGGAAATTTGGTTCAAAAGAAAAGGACTCATCTGGAACAACTCAGAATGTTCCAGAAGCAATTCAGAATTGTTTTGCAGATGATGACCACACACTGAAATCCAATTCTATGGATGAAAAAGAATTGGATCTAAAAGAAGAAACCACAGTTGATACAAGGTAATGATTTTTATTCAGATGTATCATTACTTGGCGTATTAGTTTTCATCCCAGTTTTCGCCGAAAAAAACTGACGAAAGCCGAGTTGTCTGTACCTAATAGCTTTTGTCAAATTATTAAGACCAGTGTGAATAGTGAGGATGCCCCTTTTTATTATCTTAACTTCACTATTATCACAGACCAACAAGACAAATCACTCCATCGTTTGCGGGAATCGCGTCTCTCCGACCTTGAGAAATATAATAGACATAACCACACTTTCTTCTTCCTCGAAACAGCTGTCAAATTGAATACTTGATTTTGGAATATCTAAAATCGAAATGTAAAAACGGATTTGTCGGGATTCAGGAATCACAAAATCAAAATCAGACTAAGATTTTTCGATGAAACCATTTGAAAAGCAAATTTCCAACACCAAAGCGAGTGTTTTGTCACATCTTAAACTCCTGTAGAAGAATTCGGTTGGAGTAAATGAAAATTTTGGAAAAATGTAATGGTTTACCTTAATCAGAGAATCTTTGTAGTTTCACATCAAATGAGATTCATTTCAATATAAAATCAAACTATGAATAGACCAACTTTGTTCGATTCCAATCCTAGTGTTTGTACAATCATATACAATTTTATTAGACATCCCATCGTTTTAATTGAATAATGGAGGTTGTAATGCTTTTACTTCAGTTGCGATTCCTTTATATTATATAAAATGAACATTATGGATGAGTCCACCTAAGTTCGATTCCAATTCTTGTTGTATAATTAAAACATATAATGAGGCCTGTCATCATAAAATAGAACCTCAAAGATGACTAAACAATTGATTTGGTTCTAAAAAAATGTTCGGATTATATTCTTAAATGGAACAGATACGAAATTATTCATCAATTAATAGGATGAAAAATTCATTTCAGTTTGTTTACATGTTTATAACCTCTTCAAGCGAGTCCGAAAGCGGCGAGAGTGACGTAATCCGATTCCTGCAATCTGATTGGCACCCCAAACGCCTGCTAAAATTCTGATTAGCTCGATTCAGGGTCATATCTGCGTTGACATAGATTTCCTAAGTAAATGACGCGAGTGGTTTATCTGGTTGATCTGTGCTATTATGGTCTATTTTTTTTGCATTTTGTAAATAATAGATCATCCTTATTTTCCGCTAATCATCAGTTGAAAGTTAATGTTGTGTGAATTATCTCTATTTGAATTGCATTCACCAGTTTGAAGAACTAAAAAAACTGCTACCTTACAGAAATAAATCAAAGAGGTGGAAGTGGAAATGGAGATTGAATTTCAAAGACGATGACAACAGTAAGGCAGAGAAAATTTCACCAGGTTTGTCAAAATCAAAGCACCATGTGAATCCTGAGAATGCAAAAGAACCACTCTGTATAACTGAATTATCACAGTATTCAGAGGTATCCAAAGAAATAAGCACCGTTATCAAGTATGTAATTAATCGGTCTATTTTTCTGATTATATTAAACTAACAGAAAATTTTTTCAGATTGTCATCAGAGGATCATTCCAAATTACAATCCGAGCTGGATGGCAAATTTAAAGGTATTTTGAATTTTTATAAAATTGAAGCAGTTTATACAGGGTGAGTCTTTGACCTTGCAGAATATTTTAACAGAAGATTCTTGAAGCTGAAAGAAACACATTTGTCCTCTACCTTTTTTCCGATTCGGCCTAGATAAAAAGATATAGGCATTATAAATTTTCATAATAGGCTAGCCGCCCCTGGAAACCTGAACACTGAAGTTTTTCTAAGCCAAAGATATACCATTCAAATCTTCGAAATGAGCAACTCTGTTATGAAAACAAGCGTCAACTTACTTTTCACATTCCAGTTGGTGAAAAAAGTTGTATTTATAGTACAATAAACAAGTTAGATATTCCAAATTTCGTGGGCGATAAAAGTTGAATATTCTTCTCTTGGTTTCATTTTCGATAATGAGGAATTCATCTAGCTATCACTCATATTAGCTTTGAGATTCATCTTCAATTTGTAATTATTAATTTTCTTTGTTTATTTCATTTTCTCCAAGAATTATCAGATTCAGACATAACCCATTCAAACTTTCATTTTCATAAATAAATAAAACAGATGTACCTAATTTATCTATGAACGTACAAACGTTGCCAAATTGACGAAAAGAAAGAAAGAACTCTTCGAAATGAAACAACACACAATATGCTAATTCTATGTATACACTTGTATAGTCTATGATTCTGAACTGAACTATAAATCTGTGGCTCCGTGCTTTTAAGGTTATGTCATGGTGGTTTTCTTCCATTCTTCCACCATGAGTTGTTATGTTATGAAAGCGCATTTCGCATTTGAAGAATACCTAGAAATAAATCAAAGTTCTGTACATGATTTCAAGAAATTTGGGTCAGCAGAAAGATTCCATTCAAACCAGTAAGAATCCCCATTATCATGGAAAAGTGAGGAGTTAATCAATTATACTACACAAATTAGCTCGAAATTGAAAAGGAAGCTTCATGAATGGATTCAGGACCGAATCAGCACTGTAAAACACAGATATATTTTTTCGATGGAAGCTATTACATTCTCAACTTTTGGACGTGGCAACGCGAAAAAATTTAATTCTGTGATTTTTTTGAACAGAGTTGCATTCAGCCAAGGTACCCAATTCTCGGAATTTCACAGATATTTTTTATTTTTGAATTTCAGATTACTCGAAAACGGCGCATCATACGAAAAAAAATAAAGAATACTTTTACTTTCCAAAATGGTCAAAAATTCGTTGAATAGCATTCAAATTATTTTTAAAAGTTGGATTCTTTGAATTTCTGGTATTTTCATGAAATGTTATGGTCATATTAAAGAAACTGGAGGATGTGGATGAAATTTTGTAATCCAGGAACATTCATCGTATCAATAAAAAACTATATTCCAAAAATCATCTCATTCGATGAGGTCGTTCGCGAGATATAATCGAAAATTAAATTTTTTTATGGATTTTCAACAGTCTGTATCTTACGAACCAAGCTGAATCGGAAAAAATGGTAGGGAAAAAAAGTGTTTCTTTTGACTTCAGGAATCTTTTGTTAAAATATTCTGCAAGGTCAAAGACTCACCCTGTATATATACTGATTAGTTCAAATATTCAAAACGAATATTGAACATCAAATCCTATTTAATCATCTTGAAAACAGCGATTGTTCTTAAATAACTCATGAGAGAGAAAGAGAGAGAGAGAGAATGTTCTTTACAGACAGACTGACCATCAGTCCAGAGCCATCAACCTGGGTCCTTCAGCTCTGTACAATTTCACAATATTACATTAAAAAAAAACCTACTAATTATATAATGAAATGTTGCGACTTAACAATTAAATAAACAATCACAATTAGGTGGAAGTGTTTCTCCCATTTTTTGTAAAAAAAAGTTGCAGGGAACTTCCTATTGGTTCTAGTGTGGTAGTCAGTATGGTGGAGGTTGATTATGCCTGCCATTTCTTGGAGTTTTCAAGAACTGCGACATTCGCGTTGGGTTTTAGATGCCAGGTATTGCTGAGAATTTTGGTTTGCTGCAATTTGGAAGATGTTTGCACAATATAGGTTATACAGAAGGGTAACAGTGGAAAGTCCTGTGGAGTACCTTGGGGTGTAAATATGGATGATCTTTAATTGTTGATTTTGACAAACAATGTTCGGTTTCGTGAGAAGTTTCTGATGATATTCAATAAATAAAGTGTATTTAAGAATATAGTTTTCTTTCAGTCATTGCACATCTAAAGTTGTCAGACGCCGAGGTTCCAAAAAACAACTTGCCAGAACGAATTGCTGTTCCTGTGAGAAGAAAATTGGATACTCCAGAAGCTTCAGACTCTGAACAATCTGTGATTATTGAGGAAATAAATGACTATAATCTATATGCAAACACTAGCACAATCAACAACAGGTAAAATTATTTGTGGTCTTGAAGTCGATTCATTTAATAATTCTCATTGACCTTCCAGTAAATTGAACGACAGCTGTCATATGCCCAACAGTACCAATGAAAGTGGTGAGAATTACTTTTAAAAAAAATCTGAACACTTGATTCCAGTTTTTCAAACGTCTAAATAATCAAATTTTCATCACAGATAATATTGGACAAACCAATAATTCAAATTACGCAGCTTTAGTGGAAGAATGTATTCAACTGGGAATGCCGAAAAAGATACCGGATAAAACTACTTCTCAAAATGATTCTTCAGGATTAAGGTATGAGTTCATATTGTTAGTGTTATTGTCGCCGATTACCTAAGAAGAAGCTATATGGTTGCGCGAGTTGCAAGACTGAGTGTATTCTGTTTAGACTACCTTATTTTTTTCTTACATTACATCAGGAACAGCACTGTTAATTGTCTACCCAACAGCGAATGGTTGAACACATTGTAATCGTTCATCATAAAATTGAATCATTCGTGAAAAAATTTGGCGAATGAACAAACGGAGACGAAATTTTTTTTTTCATTTTAAAGTTATTCAATATGATTGAAAACTAGTGTACCAGCAGATTAACGAAGGCGATATATTCGCCTGTCAATTAAAATAATTAAATCGGCATTTAAAATGAAGCGGTAGTCACTATGTATGGTGGTTCATATGAATTAGTACTTAAAATAAACCGGTAGTTTGAGCGAACGTCACATTTTCCAAAACTTCTCATAAGCATCACTGGCCGTTCATTGTTTACCACAGCCTGAAATTCGAATATGTCTATACAAACCATAGAACCAAATGGTCGAATTAAACACCTGCAGACAGCGGTTTTCTACCTTGGTCGAAGATAAAATCCGTTGAAAAAATCTGATGGAATAATAATTTATGAAAATTTTTGCGTGAAAAAATAATCAATTTTTGTCGTCACGAAAATCAAATCGTTTCAGTAGATATGAAATCAAATTAACTCCTGAATGTATCCCCAATCGTTAATCTGGTGGTAATGATGCAACCTCTTACTCCCGATCTATTTATTTCAACTTTACAATTAAAATTGCTATTCACAAACACAAATTTAGGTACAGTGAATCTGAGATCCGGGATTCGAAGAAGCACTTATCTTAATAGTAAGGATCCGGTGGTATGATCCTTCAAAATACAGGTATTATGCAGGTAGTCCAGTTTCAAGAGATTCCATCCAGAGCAAAAGTCCAGAATTAAGGCATTTCAGCAATAATTAGCTTCGGTATAAAGGTATTCCAGCCATGATCAGCTCCAGTACTAAGATAATCCAGTTATAATTGCTTCTAGTACTAAGATGATCCAGTCAAACTCTGGGTCCGGTAGTAGAATATTCAAATGGGCGTTAGTCCCGGTAAAAAGATAATCCAGTAGTCGATAGCTCGGTGAAAAGATGGTTCAGTGGGCGATAGCCCCGGTACAAAGATGATGCAGTAGGCGGTAGCCCCGGTACAAAGATGCTTCAGTGGGCGATAGCCCCGGTACAAAGACTGCAAATTTCAAAACTATAAGATAGTGCTTGTAACACGTGATCTCATTCCCAGCGACTCTAGACGTTATTGAAATAATTTACAAGTTAATAAATATGAGATGAAATATCCAGAACTCAGTAATAAGAGCACGTTATTCGATAATAAGAATGAGACAAGAAATCAAATGCACAATATCATACAAAGGAAAAATGTTAACTTGTGTAACCTGCATGGAATGAAATAAATCAGAAATCACAATTTGGCATTCACAAAAGCAAAAAATATTGGTCGGGATATACATAGTACTCACCGCCTTTTGAATATTCTACCGGACCCAGAGTTTGACTGGATCATCTTAGTACTAGAAGCAATTATAACTGGATTATCTTAGTACTGGAGCTGATCATGGCTGGAATACCTTTATACCGAAGCTAATTATTGCTGAAATGCCTTAATTCTGGACTTTTGCTCTGGATGGAATCTCTTGAAACTGGACTCCTGCATAATACCTGTATTTTGGAGGATCATACCGTCGGATCCCTTACTATTAAGATGAGTGCTTCTTCGAATCCAGGATCTCAGATTCACTGTACCTAAATTTGTGTTTGTAAATAGCAATTTTAATTGTAAAGTTGAAATAAATAGATCGGAAGTAAGAGGTTGCATCATTACCACCAGATTAACGATTGGGGATACATTCAGGAGTTAATTTGATTTCACTCGTGCCTCACGTTGGGCGCCAGTGAAATCAAATTAACTCCTGAATGTATCCCTAATCGTTAATCTTTTGGTAATGATGCAACCTCTTACTCCCTATCTATTTATTTCAACTTTACAATTAAAATTGCTATTTACAAACACAAATTTAGGTACAGTGAATCTGAGATCCGGGATTCGAAGAAGCACTTATCTTAATAGTAAGGATCCGGTGGTATGATCCTTCAAAATACAGGTATTATGCAGGTAGTCCAGTTTCAAGAGATTCCATCCAGAGCAGAAGTCCAAAATTAAGATATTCCAGTAATAATTAGTTTCGGTATAAAGGTATTCCAACCATGATCAGCTCCAGTACTAAGATAATCCAGTAATAATTGCTTCTAGTACTAAGATGATCCAGTCAAACTCTGGGTCCGGTAGTAGGATATTCAAATGGGCATTTGTCCCAGTAAAAAGATAATCCAGTAGTCGGTAGCTCAGTGAAAAGATGGTTCAGTGGGCGATAGCCCTGGTACAAAGATGATTAGTGGGCGGTAGCCCCGGTACAAAGATGATGCAGTAGGCGGTAGCCCCAGTACAAAGACGCGTTTTGAATAGACGTCTTATAAGAAACAATAAAACTTCAAAATTCCACGATGTTAATGGATTGAGAGGTTCGTTAATTCGTTAAACTCTAGCAAGGTGTCCAATCTTCAACTTCCTACGCACCAAAAGAAAGAATTTTCCATCGACTGGACCGAGTTGGAAGGGTCGCGCATGCGAAACACACACTCAACCGTCAAAGCGAAGAGCGTTCTTTAGCGACCGATCATATAATTTCAGTAAGGCGTTTTTCTTGCGATTGGAATTGAAATTATTAGTATGACGTATTTTCGCGATGGAAACTGAAATCGACAGTGGAGCGTTTTGTAACGTTACAGATAAACCCCTTTGCTGCACCCGTCTGAGCCGCAACCGATGTGCTTCGGAAGCCGGCACTCGGGTTCCCCTGATGCACCACACGCATTTGTAGTTCTTCATTCACAGCTGTGAAACGCCAAACTTGTCATAATTTCCCGCTTTGTTTGTAGACTCGTTCTCGTTATAGCGCGTGCGTGATGCCCCAGTGCGTCAAGCCCAGGAAGTGTAAAGGTGTAGTATTTGTGCAAATATGCGCGTACGAATAGCTGTGCGGCGAAAATTTGGTCATTTGTCACGTTGACGTACATCCACATTGATATATTTACATAGAAACTGGGTATTCGCGCACGCTATCCGTGTGTGCGCAAATAGCGTGCGCACACATTTGCACCTTAAGGCACCTGACTGGAAAGCCACTATAATGGTTAGACACAATAATGCATATTCTGTTCGTAAATAGCAATATTACCAGGCAAAAGATACTGCTTCTGTTGCACGATAAGACATATCGGTATTCTGATCATTGATCCTGAGCAATATGATCTATCAATTTTTTTTAAGACGAATATTGCTATCAATATTGCTATCTTAGCTGCCTCAAAATAGTATTTGATAAGCTTGATAGAAAGATAAGTCAGAAAGAGCATATGGCAGGGAACCATTTGAGTCATTATAATTTCTTCCTAGAATTCGAAAATATTGAAAAAAGGCAAGTATGTGCCTATGGCAGTGTGTTAAGGTTGTCTAGACTATTCGATTCTAAGGAAAATTCTCAGACTATAAAACCATCATAGAAGAGACAGCACCAATGCCTTTAAGTTGCCAACATAAAAGTTCATGAAATTATTTCGCCCGAAAAAATTGCTGGGAACCAATATTCTTTTTGTTTTCAGGAAAGAGAGCATTAGTCAGTTCGATCTTCATTGGTCTTTTCTTTTCAAAAATTTTTAATTTTCATTGCAGTTAGTAACGATTATCAAACCCATTAAGTCCTAGAGAGGATGTCTGCTACTTATGCTGATTTGAAGTTTGAAGTAAAAGTTCTATTAGATTATTTGCTCTCGAAAAAATTTCATATATCAACACTCATATAGACTTGAGACTTCTATCAGCACATACACGTTTCAATTTTTTATTATTTCATGGAGACATTGATTTGAGTTATTTGAGAACAGAATTCATTAAAATATATGAACATAAAGAGTTTTAATTGCACACTGCACTTTTGGCGGAGCGATACCTCCAACATTTTTCAATTCGATCATGTGGTATGTACTGTAACCCATTGCTTAAATGTTCACAGAATTGTCTCCCCTCTTAGCATATCGGCCAGCTGTCAACTGAAAACAGTTTTGATTCAAATTCCATAATGCATATTGTCGGTTTGCAGGGAAACATTGATGATTATTGTATGAATAATGAGAGAGTACTTTTTGGTCTGGATTAGAGAAAAACTCGATTTGACGGAATGCCGACGTTTCGATATATTTAATATCTTCTTCAGGGCTCTACAATAAATGACACAATAATTAGGGTGTGAACATGATAGAAAACAACATTATGATATTCTCGAGTGAAAAGAAAAAAAAAACTGTTAGGAACTCGGAAAAGCAACGAGTTAAACAGAGAATTGATCACAAACCTTGTAGGTATTAGCAAGGTCACAAAAATAACGGACAATGTATAAATAAAAATCGTCAATACAAAAACAATTAAAATAATTTTGAAACAATTAAAATAATTTTGAAAAATCGATTTCCATCGAAAAAAAATAAGTTTTTACTCACACTGTCAGTTGGTCTCTCTTGTCACCTTATTAATAATATAAAATTCGGGTGAAACAATACCGATCATAATGAAGCGAAAACAGTGTAGTATAATATGTCAACAACAGAGACCGGTGGATGCTACATATAGAATGCATTATTTTATCTATCAGACATCGGGAAAGAGTACTGAAAAAGGTGTGTGCCGAGGTGACGAACTGTTAAGATTATTATTTAGATGTTATTTTTTTTATTCTCTGGATAAGGTCGAAATAGGCGGTATTAAGATTATCAATATCACTTCTTTTATTGAGTGAGTTAGGTTCTTTTTTTATATATTATTCCAAATTGAAGTCAAAGACAACATTAGAATCAAGATCAAACGTTATATATAAGATACCTTGCAAAGAATGCAACAAAGTGTACATCGGACAGACCAACAGGTACCTAAAAACAAGACTGACTGAACATAAAAGAGACTGTATTAATATTCCCAATCATACCCGAACAAAAGAAAACAATACAGCATTGGCTGAACACTCATTTAGTGACCTGCACTCTTTCGACTTCGATAGGGTAGTCATTTTAGACACACAAGCGAACTTAAGGAAAAGATTATTTTGTGAAATGCTAGAAATAAAAAAAGAACCTAACTCACTCAATAAAAGAAGTGATATTGATAATCTTAATACCGCCTATTTCGACCTTATCCAGAGAATAAAAAAAATAACATCTAAATAATAATCTTAACAGTTCGTCACCTCGGCACACACCTTTTTCAGTACTCTTTCCCGATGTCTGATAGATAAAATAATGCATTCTATATGTAGCATCCACCGGTCTCTGTTGTTGACATATTACACTACACTGTTTTCGCTTCATTATGATCGGTATTGTTTCACCCGAATTTTATATTATTAATAAGGTGACAAGAGAGACCAACTGACAGTGTGAGTAACAACTTATTTTTTTTCGATGGAAATCGATTTTTCAAAATTATTTTAATTGTTTCAAAATTATTTTAATTGTTTTTGTATTGACGATTTTTATTTATACATTGTCCGTTATTTTTGTGACCTTGCTAATACCTATAAGGTTTGTGATCAATTCTCTGTTTAACTCGTTGCTTTTCCGAGTTCCTAACAGTTTTTTTTTCTTTTCACTCGAGAATATTATAATGTTGTTTTCTATCATGTTCACACCCTAATTATTGTGTCATTTATTGTAGAGCCCTGAAGAAGATATTAAATATATCGAAACGTCGGCATTCCGTCAAATTGAGTTTTTCTCTAATCCAGACCAAAAAGTACCCTCTCATTATTCATACAATAGTGTTACTTAGGTCGTTAAAGCATCATAATTGATGATTATAGTCATAGACAGAGTATCAACATCACCAGAGATTGAAATACAAACAAAATAATTATGGGACCATTTTCCAATATATATGTTAAAACAATTGTGTTTGATTTAGTTTTGTATCTGTTTTATTGCTAAAATTCATTAACTACCATGTTGTGAATATCAAGAATTTATTTCCATAGACGTATCATCAAATTGAGTGAGCCAGAACCTAAGTCCAACTATAAAAAGAGAGAGTGCAATGTTTTATGTAGAAATACTCCTGCTGATTCTATGGTTATTCTTGAGGAATGTATACAGTTAGGAATACAGAAAAAAAGCCAAGATAGCTCTGTAAACAAATTCATAGAAGATAGTGTTAGCAGTCCAAAAACAAATTACAAAACTGTTAATCAAAAGGGTTAGTAAAATGATGAAATACTTGCACAATGTATTAATAATTTGTTTAGTGGATAACTGCAATGATTTTTCAGTTTCAACAAGTTCCTTCCCCACCAATAAATCTTTGGATGTCACTTCTGTGAATGCATTTAAAACACAAGGAATTAGAAACACGACTGAACAATATTCTTCAGAGAAATTAACAAGAGCAAGGTCAACAAATTTCGATTCTTCCTCGTTGAACAGGTATGATGGATTGGGCTTTTCCAATATCTTTATACATGTTTTTTTCTCATAATGTTATAAAGTGTAGTTCAATACGTAAACGTTACCATTCATTCAACTAATTGAGAAAAACTCCTTTAACATTCAATAAGTTATGGGGTTTCATTCACATTTGAATATTTCCCGGTTAGGTTAACGATGAAAAGGCTGCGCTGCCATATGCATTCTTGATCTTTCATCATCCAACCTATCATAAGAAATACTGTCAATTTCCCAGCAGCTTGGCAGCCATTATTGGAAATTGAATCAGTTGTTGTTATTTGGCTTGTTCAATAATTATTTTCCAAAATCTGATAACAAAGAATAAAGCGGAAAATGATTGTTACATCAATCCTTAAAATGTATTATCAGATATTTCTATAGATGAAATCTCAACAAATTATATGTAGCTATTTCAATCACATTCTTTTCATTCTTGCAATTTCTTCTTATTATCAAAGATATTCTATGTTTGTCAGCCAATATATGTTCATTTTTAGGTTATCTGTAGGAAGATCACAAAGAAATGATTTCAACTCTAATGACAATATACTCAGAAGTAAGTATAGCTCCTCAATATATTGATATACATTTACAAAGAAAACATAGTTTTACATTCAGGGTGATCCAAGTGGTAACGTCAATAAATTTTTTTAGATTCCTCACTCCTGGGGTATCCAAAAATACCCCATGTGTGTTATGTTAGTTTTTGTAGTTTTGGAGTAATATTTTTTGTGCTTTTCCAATTCATCGTGCCAGTGAGGTTTCAAAAATTAATATCTGTAGTAGGTATTTTGCAGATTTTTTTTGTAACATTATCTCCCCGAATGTTGTTTTAATAGCAAAAATAACTCAGCTTTTTGACATTATTACTCAAAAAACACTTGAAAGTTACAACTTTAGTTTTCAGTACGATTAACGCAAACATTTCAATTTAAAAATACAAAAAGGAGTTTTATAGCTTTTGGCTGGGTTTTAAAACTTCGCACGGGCCTAAACTACCAAGATCATAAGAAAAAAATAGTACTTTATTAGTCTTTTTTGTTGTGATCAGCCTTTGTAAGCGGATAGGCCAAACACGATTAAAGTTAATTATATACTTTCCATCATTCTTATGGTAAATTTAACTGAAATATGTGATTTCAAAGTAATTCTAATTGAAATTCCTGTGAACTAACTATACCTCGTGTCATTTTTACAATAATTCTGGTCTCATGTGAGCATATTTCAAAATTAGTAGTTGTGAAATTACTTGCTTTTGGATGAGAAATGAAAAGCACAAATTGGGGGTTTTAACACTTCTCATTGGAAAAATTACCACAATCTAATCTGAGAGAAGGTTTTCTTATATATCCATCATTAATATTTCAATAATTTCAATGGGTTTTTTTTCAGGTATTCCGAATGAAAAGGCTGGGAAAGTTGAACAATTAAATATAAAAAAATCTTTATGTATCGAAAATTATAATGGAAAGAATGCGGCTACCAACAGCTCTAAGATTTCTGAACAGGAATTATCCAATTCTCAATTCCGATTTGAGTCCTCATGTAATAGGTACATATATCTGAATTCTATTGAATATCATTTTGACAATGAGTTTCTTTAAATTTCGTTTAATTCCAGAACTACTCCTAAAAATCTGGGTTCCAAATCTTCCAGTAGCAGAGGTGAGTTCTCTTTTTTTATCTGGTCTCTTAATATTCTTGAAAGACATTTTTTCCATGAGGTAAATGACAATCCATTTAATTTTTTATGTTTTAGGGGATACATTCTCACAAACTCCAACTGAAAATAATTCACAAGTTTTCTCTGAGAATGTTCGGAAAGTTCCACTTCGAAGTGAAAAAACTACGAAATCTGGGAGTGCGCCTAATTTTGATAAAAATCCAGATTTTGCTGCACTTATAGAAGAATGTATCCAACTAGGAATGCCTAAAAGAAAGGAATCTTCAGAAGAAACTTTGAGTCCTACTTTATCTCCATCTTTAGTGAATAAAAAACCAATAACTGCTAAGGGATGGCCAGAATATTTGTCCAGAGTTTCCTGTGGTATGTAATCAGATAACTGTATCATAATATATTTTTTTTACGTTTCGTCTTTGAATACAGGTATGGAAATTATTTCTAATGTATTATGAATATTTTCAAGGGCTTCAAGTACCTACATATTCCGAATCAAAATTGAAAATTTGCAGTTGTTATTCAAGGTTAAGATAGAATTGCCCAAAAATTATTCCACCAACAAATACAAAAATCAAGAAGTATATTTGTTGGTACATTTTGGTTAGTTTAGGGAATTATGGTTATTCTATTGGCTAAACATAGGTATCAAAAATATAATTGACATTTTGCGAGACTGATAATCATGAAATATTTCCGAAAATTCATATAAGAATTCTCATTGGCGTGATTTTAAGAAAAAACTATCATCTATGCTGTCATCTGGTCCATTAACATTTGTTTCATTTGCATTGACTTTGAATGAGGTTTTGGAAGGAAAATATTCATCGAAAAAAAAGTTTTAAGCAAAATATTTTTGGGGTTGACTATTTCAACCACTTCCGAGCATACTTCAGGGTTGAAAAAATTGCAAAATATGTAGTTTTATTCAGAAATAATATTTACCCAGATTCGTGTCTTCATCTTCATATACGGGGAAAATAAAAATGTGAAACATTTTTTTTTGTTAATCTTCGAGTGGACTGTAACTTTTCCGGGGGGAGCTTCTTCAAAAAAATTTTTCTCAATACATACCTTAATTGCCATTACAGAATCATCTCTTATATTATTTCGGTGTTATTCAGATACACCCTGTATATTCACACTGCAAATTGACATAGATATCCCTATTATTTCCATTTATCAATATCCATTGATCATGTTATTTACATCATGTTGATTAGTAATAATTTCATTTTCAGATAATAAAAGCGCATCTTTACCTAAAAAATCTACTACATATCTTACCACTCCTCATAGTAACTGTGCTTCAAATGAAGATTTTACCTCATCCGATTCACATTCGAAAAAGAATTTCGTTATCCAGAATACTCTCGAAAAAAACCCAACCTCCAGAATCTTGACTACTAATGGTCCAAATTCCGATATGCTGAAAAATAAACAAGATAATAGGATGCGCATGCCATCTAAAATGAGGTAAAGCATTCATGTTAACAAAAAATACTATGTAGACGATTGGTTCAGCTATACAGGGTGAGTCTTTGACCTTGCAGAATATTTTAACAGAAGATTCTTGAAGCCGAAAAAAACACATTTGTCCTCTACCATTTTTTCCGATTCGGCCTAGATAAAAAGATATAGGCATTATAAATTTTCATCATGGGCTAGCCGCCCCTGGAAACCTGAACACTGAAGTTTTTCCAAGACTAAGATATACCATTCAAATCTTCGAAATAAGCAACTCTGTTATGAAAACAAGCGTCAACTTACTTTTTACATTGCAGTTGGTGAAAAAAGTTGTATTTATAGTACAATAAACAAGTTAGTTATTCCAAATTTCGTGGGCGATAAAAGTTGAATATTCTTCTCTTGGTTTCATTTTCGATAATGAGGAATTCATCTAGCTATCACTCATATCAGCTTTGAGATTCATCTTCAATTTGTAATTATTAATTTCCTTTGTTTATTTCATTCAAACTTTCATTTTCATAAATAAATAAAACAGATGTACCTCATTTATCTTTGAACGTACAAACGTTGCCAGATTGGCGAACAGAAAGAAAGAACTCTTCGAAATCAAACAACACACAATATGCTAATTCTATGTATACACTTGTAAAGTCTATGATTCTGAATTGAACTATAAATCTGTGGCTCCGTGGTTTTAAGGTTATGTCATGGTGGATTTCTTCCACCATGGGTTGTTATGTTATGAAAGCGCATTTGAAGAATACCTCAAAATAAATACTATCAAAGTTTTGTACATAATTTCAAGAAATTTGGGTCAGCAGAAAGATTGCATTCAAATCAGTAAGAATCCCCATTATCATGGAAAAGTGAGAAGTTAATCAATTATACTACACAAATTAGCTCGAAATCGAAAAGGAAGCTTCTTGAATGGATAGTGGTGTGGAAATTTGCTTGAACATTAGGAGTATTTAAATTGTAGAAGTTGAGGTGAGCTTATTCATATTACTCCACTTTTGAACTAACAGCCAATTTACAATGGACATAACTTAACCGTAAATTTACTTATACACAAAATGTAAGAATTAAACAACAGAAATCATAAGGAATAAGAATACAACTGCATTCGACTTCTGGAAGTCAAAAGCAAAGTTGAACCTATTGTGAAGATTTTGGTACTTATGAATTTAGTAGTTTCCTCTTTGATTTTTACGCACGAGTTTACGCGGCATTCTTACGGTTACGTACATTGTGAATTGGCCAAAGTCGGCTACTCCGCTTACAAATCATTCCAAATTAAAAATGCTAGGATTCCATTCTCAACTTTTAGACGTGGCAACGCGGATAAATTGAACTCTGTGAATTTTTTGAACAGAGTTGCATTCAGCCAAAGTACCCAATTCTCGGAATTTCACAGATATTTTTATTTTTGAATTTCAGATTACTCGAAAACGGCGCATCATACGAAAAAAAATAAGGAATACTTTTACTTTTCAAAATGGTCAAAAATTCGTTGAATAGCATTCAAATTATTTTTAAAAGTTGGATTCTTTGAATTTCTGGTATTTTTATGAAATGTTATGGTCAAATCGCGGCGGTAGCTCAGTGGTTAGAGCGCAAGCCCCATGATCGTAAGGTCTGGGGTTCAAGCCCTTGACCAGGAAATAACTTTTCCGGTTTTTAGGGGACCGTCCAACCATTCGCTGTTGGGTAAACAATTAACAGTGTTGTTCCTCACGTGGCGCAAGGAATTAGTAACAAAGCCTACACAGAACACACCCGGTATCCTAACTCGCACAAGCTTTAAGCTTCTGAGGGGTTTCGTTGAAGCCTAGGATATTCGGAAAAAATACAAAAATACAAATACAATCAAAGAAACTGGAGGATGTGGATGAAATTTTGTAATCCAGGAACATTCATCGTATCCAAAAATCATCTCATTTGATGAGATCGTTCGCTAGATATAATCGAAAATTTAATTTTTTTATGGATTTTCAACAGTCTGTATCTTACGAACCAAGCCGAATCGGAAAAAATGGTAAGGAAAAAAAGTGTTTCTTTTGGCTTCAGGAATCTTCTGTTAAAATATTCTGCAAGGTCAAAGACTCACCCTGTATACATATAAAGAACTTATGTTCTTATGATAAATAGCATTACATTCTTTGGAATATCAAACTATAGCCTGTATAGAGAAATGACAGATAGGAGTTCTTTATAATATATATTGAAAAAAATCTAGAAAAGCACTGACGTGAAGTCAGCAGCTTTTACGCGCTTGTTCACATTGCGAAATGGTGAAATTTTAATGAAATATAAAATTAAAAAAAAAAAAAATTTTTTTTCGAATTTTTCCATGGATAATTCTTCTTATTGACACTGTTCATCTTCCAACCTAGTTTCATTTCGATCAGATAAATATTTTTCGAGTTATCGAAAAATCAAAATTTCAAATGGCTGTATCACCAAAACCATTCGGCATATTTGGCCCATTAACGAACTTCACCGAGATTTTCAAGATCTTAACCTAACCTGAAAATTTCAAGACTCTAGGTCTTTTCGTTCGAGAGTTACAGCGCACACGGCCGGCCGGACAGAATCAATTTCGACCAAGGATTCTTCATAAGTGAGCCCAACCTAGTTGTTTGAGATCAAAATTCGAAAATTAAAGACATCGTGACGAAATGATAACGCGCTGTTCCCCAGAACAAGCGCATAAAAATGAAATATTAAAATCAGTTTTAAATTTGTTCTGCTCTTTCAACTTGTTTTCATTTAATGAATCTGTAGGTATGATACCATGAAAGAATTTGATGTTCCTCAAAGAAATGAGACCAGTGAAGAATCATTATATGCAAACGCTGATGAGACAAAAAGCTATTTGAATTCAGAAGGTAGACAAATACAGTCTTACAGTTTCAAAAGGTAAAACCCTAGATCGAATATTTACTGATAAATTATAGTTTATGATTCTATTTACAGTCCATCACCGAAAATGAGTCTCATTGCTCATCATGAATCAACTTATAAGAAAGGTGGGTACTTGAAGTAAGTGCACTTAGGAGCAAACAATACCCTGAATAAAACGAGGTGACTTTTGGAAGTCAGAGTACGTTTTTTTTGCAAAAAAAATTTTGGGTGCAAATTGTAAATAAAAAAATAACAAGAATGCGCAATAATGCTACTTTTTTATATTCAACAATTTTCGGAAAAATAAAATCTGGAATGGAGTGAAAAATGGAAAAATAACTAACATTGCGCATTCTCACAAATGAATTAGGGTCAAGTGGTGTAAAAACGAGTCACTTTTCAAAACTTTCCATTTTTTCGATGAAAGGAGTAGTTCAAACGGTTCGAAAATTTTTTGTGATATATAATCATACATGTACAAATTGAAGCAGTTGGTAATTTTTGCAAATTGTTGAAAAATCTATGACAAAAATTTAAATTGCTTGTCTCGTTTTTAGCCAGCGTTTTGGGTAAAAACGAGACAACGTAGGCAAAAAACGAGACGTGCTTCTTTAACGTGCATTGAATCTATTTAGAAGGTTGGGTTAAATTCAAGACATAGGAGGTTAAATGTTAACTGTTTAGCAGGACGTTGTGTTCCTTCTTGAACAGTTGGAGCAGGAAGTTGGCTTTCTGTGTCTGTCATGGGTACAGAATATTTTTTTGCGAAGTCTGGCTCCAAAAATTTGTTACCGTTGCGTCGAAAATATCTAACATCAACTTTTCCTTCTCCAACCTGTTCAATTTGTGCCACATAAAAAACAAAGTCTTGGACTTTGTTGCAAATCTCACCAAGATGATGTCACCTGCATTCATTTCTTTGATATCTACGAAGTCGCTTGTGTATATGTCACTCTCATCGTTTAATTTAAGGCTTTCTAAGTCCTCGTCATTTTCACTCACAGTCACACTTGATTTTTTTTTGCTATCCTTTTCTGGAACATTTTTCTTGTTCTTTTGTTCAATTTTACTTAAAAATTCCGTAGATGTTAAAACTGTGCCCTCTATCTTTTTGCTGGCCGCCCAATATGTTAACTCGCCTTTCTCAATCAACTCCAAAGCTTTTCTGATATTTTCGTCAGTGTACGGTCGTACTTTCTTAATATAGGCCTTTGGCATTTTTACTTCTCACTGTCTCCTTTTTTACCCACTGTTGCCTCGTTTTTCGACCACCACTTGTCTCCTTTTTTGCCTTTAATACTGATATACCTGGCACATGAACGCGACAAAATATGGCATTGTTCCAAATTCGCCTTCAATACGAGGCTTTATAATGCGGGGATTCCACTAACGCCGACCGTACCCGACTTCGAGTGTTCGCGCTGTGAGTAAAGTTTGCAGTCGCCGCTGTAAATTTTCAAGGTCACTTTTTGCAGAGTTTATTGGTGCATTTTTTATTACATTGGTTTTAGTTTTTTTCACAACTTTTCAGTATGAGAAAATATAACGGAAATATTAAACTTCGTTCATGCGATTTTTTCATTTTGATTGAATGTATTTTATTATGATTTGTACCATTGTCTCGTTTTTACCCAAAGTTTTGCCAGTCTCGTTTTTGCACCACTTGACCCTAACTAAATTAAATCCCCAAAAAAAAATTCAAGAAAAGATCACTGAAGCCTGCAAAACGACATCCCGTGGTAGTGTTTGCTCTTAAACTATCATGATTGAATTTTTATTAATTTATTTTATTATATTATTGTATATTATTATTATTATATTATTATTTTATTAATTTTTTTAGGCATAAGTAGTGATGAAGAGAATAATGCTACGTTGATTGAAGATTGCATTAGGTTGGGAGTACCAGTGAAGAAATTACACGAGCTTCGTAGATCTTTAGACAAAAATAAGGTGAAAGAAACAATTAACTCCGAAGGAGGTAAAGAGTTGGTTCGATCAGGTTCCCCTAGAATAGGGGATTTTGAAGATGGTGCTGTTTATGCTAACACAACTGAAAGATATTCAACCTTTAGAAATTCATCTAGATCAGAATATAGTGGTGAGTAAAAGGCAATTCTTCATTTCAATCATGGTCTTATTAATTTTCTCTTTCAGATACAAATTCTTCAATTTTCTCTGAGACGAAATTCGTCCCCTATTTGGCAACTAATAAAATTTCTAATAATAATCCAGTAAACAATGATCCCAAAAAGAAATCTGCAAGAACTGATTCCAAAAATAATCAAGACTTTGCAGCTATAATAGAGGAATGTATTCAGTTAGGAATGCCGAAACGGAAGGAATTTTCTAGAGAAACATTGAACTCTAATTCATCCCTTGCTTCGATAAATTCCAGATCCAATTCTGTAACAAGATGTACTGACGACTTACCCAAAGTGCCATTTGGTAAGTAGGCAATTGTTTTGAAAAAGGAGCAAATATTCGAACTTGCAAAGAATGAATAAATAAATATAAGTGCTTCGAAGGTTCAGGATTTATCTGGGTACCTCACCGTATACACCATACCAGTTACAACATTCGATATTTTTTCGTATAAGTTTTCAGGAACCCAAGCGTATAAAAGCTCGATTACACGTTAGTGCTTTTCTAAAATTTTAATTAAACGAATTGTTTTTTTTTTGTTGACATGGTTGTCGTGACCATGTAATCCTGATCCTATAAATTCCTCATGAAAATACTGCAAATGAGCTCTGAATTGGTATAAATAATTGAAAACTCCTCAAATGGTTGAACAAAGGTGGCAAGGCACAAAAGTCAGTTTTACCAACAACAAATCAAATATAGTCGCGACAATAAAAGAAATGCGCATGGCCTAAAGCAGGCACGAAGTGCGAATCCCGACAAGAATTCTTAACCTATCAACAGAATTGGTTTCGTGC
Source organism: Myrrha octodecimguttata (assembly GCA_958510865.1). Classification (NCBI taxonomy): domain Eukaryota; kingdom Metazoa; phylum Arthropoda; class Insecta; order Coleoptera; family Coccinellidae; genus Myrrha; species Myrrha octodecimguttata. The sequence goes on from OY294063.1 coordinate 9,393,044, forward strand.
GTCGTTTGACATTTGTCATACGTTGGAGGTAAAACAAACTCACTTTCCCACTTTGTTTATGTTATGAAATACAGCATTTTCAACAATTTCAGGATAAATTCACAAGTTAAAATGATTTATATTCATAGAATTGGTGAATAACTAGGCCTAGTTATTGTTTCGTTGTGAAATACAACATAAATACACCGAGAGACGAAGGAATACGATTTTTCAGATATATTGTAGTGTAGACTTTATATTTCAATATTTGCATTTTTGACCCATTCCCCTAAATTTTATCGGCTATTGGAAGAAGTAGAATACTATCTGAACTATCCCAGAGGAGGCAAACATCCTATATTCACGCCATAAATTGAAAAAACTGTTCTGACAAAGTAACAAACTATGGTAGAGTTTGTTGGAGGCATTTCCACACTGGTTAAGGAGTTATGTTAAGACTTTCTATTTGATTTGTTTTGTTTAATAAATTGACTCATGATGAGATAAGTATGATAAGAATATTTCGTGTTTGTTGTACACATTTCAAGAATTATATCTTCTCGACACTACAATAGCTGCCGTTATGAATGACAAACCCATCCTGAATGGTTACCACTCGCATCTCCATATGATATATAAAGGCAATTCGTTATGTGATAGATTTGTTAAAATATTATGCATTTTATAATAATAATGAACCAGATGACTTTCTCTGATCTCAACAGAACACGTTTCGATGTGGCTCGACTACTCACAGATGGAACTTCTACATTAAGTTGTTTGTAATATGTTTCTAATTGACCTTATTGTCAATTACTAAAGATTATGAGAGCCCTAATGTTGCATCTGCATGATAAAAAAGCATTTTATATGGTTAGTAAAGAATTTTTTGAGGATGAATCGAAATCGGTGTTCAAGGAAAAAATTTCATATGAATTATTTTATTTGTAACATAGATTTAGTATAATAAATATATAATTGAAGATTATGATAGCACTGACATAGCAACTGTAGACCAATATTGTCGTAATTTGATAATTTGCAACATAGAACGGTATTTGAAATAGTACTGAGAAGTTCTCTGGAACCCATGTTTTTTCCATTCCATACATTTGATGGATTTCATTCTGCTGTTTATTTTCAGGAATTAATGAGCCAAACATTTTACTGTTTCATTTTCAATAGTTATACTTATAATAAATGCTATCTCTGATGTGGATACTCTAGGCTTTAGAAAACAAGGATAAATACTGCAATTTTCATTTATATCGTTTTAAACGATTATCATCTGAGGTTGAATATCAGTTAATCAAATCCATAATCACAAAATTTCACTTGTAAAATTAATAAAATCACTAAAATCTCCAAATAATCGGTCTTCGTCAATGTAAACAAAGCGAATGTATTCCTTGGTCTCTCGGTGTATTTATGTTGCATTTCACAACGACACAATAACTTGGCCTCACGCGTCTAGTAATTCACCAATTCTATGAATATAAATCATTTTAACTTGTGAATTTATCCTGAAATTGTTGAAAATGCTGTATTCCATAACATAAACAAAGCGGGAAAGTGAGTTTGTTTTACCTCCAACGTATGACAAATGTCAAACGACGCACGAAACCAATACATCCTTAACCTGTGTTCTGGTCAATCTTTTCGTCACTGTGCTTTCGTTCCGAGATGTAAGGGTAGAACACATCGAAGATTTTATCACTTTTCCAGCAACCGGCTGGGGCGAACCCTATGCTCCTCCGGAAGCCTCTCACTCGTGTTCCAGCGTGCAGGAGTATCAGACACTCGCACTTCCTACCCCTTCCCTCTGATGCACCAACTGAATTTGTGGGGCTAAAGTATAACGGGAGAGAAAATACTTGAAAAATTACTGAAAAATCTGTTTCTTTGTGCAAAAAAAGCTTCTTGTTCTATGTGGTACACGTTTATTGTTTTCAGAATTCAATAGAAGTGCCACGTTGCCTAAAGGTTCAACCTATCCTTCAAGTTCCCAAAATTGTTATTCTTCAAGTGAAGATTTTAGAAGGTTGGGCTCTTTGAAGAAAAAAGGTTTTATTATACGAAATACCCCTCCCGAAGTAAGGAAATCTTCAACTCAAGATCAGTTGAATGTATCTAAAACAGATCCAGTAGGTGTATTGCGAGCCTCACCGCAAAATAGGTAAGTTTCTGAATAAATCTATATTTGATTACTTCGCCGTGACCTATTCCACAGTATTCTCCCTTAAGAAACGTGAAGGAATGACAAGAATAAATAATAATTTGAATGAAGCGGATAAAAAATCTTGACAAATTATCTGAACAGTCAATATTTCCCTCACCGATAACACAATCATTTCTGAACGACTTCTTCTAAGAAAAAATGTCTCTAGAAAGTAAATGTTACAAAACAACAGTTGTTGGGCTCTAACAAAGTTTCAAGATATATGAAATCAGTCAATAAACCAGGAATTTTAGACATCCCATGACTACAAAAGTATGTCGAATTAAACAACTATGTATACTCCATTCACTTTTATAAAGTAGCCCAGTTGGCCATGACATCCTGACAGATTTCACCGTGTAAAGTTTTGAAAATGTTAGGTTATAGTTATTTTCCTGTCAGATAACTACACAACGTTGTCCTCTCTACAAAGAGGTCGTAGTAATTACTTATTTTTCAAAATGTGAATCTACATTGGGAAAGTAATGAATTTGAGAAAATATTATGTGAATTCAATCATTCCAAAGACCTGGCGAATGTTGAAGAAACATTTTTCTCTGTTAATACTTCACGTATATAAACATGGTTGGAAGATTCAGTTATGCTTTTTTCTTGTACGGAAATCAAGAATCGAGTGTTTTGGAATTTTATTGAAAAATGATGGATAGAGCAGTCCGTTACTTTGCGATAGTTCATTCGAAAAAAAATAAAAGTACTCGAATAACCCGGCAGTAAAACTTCTAAACGAATGGACGGACCTATGGAATTCCCTACTTTTCTAAATTCTCAAAAAATAAGCCTACAGAAGTCATTTAAATACCTTGTTGCACAACTTGAAATATTCCAGTAAGAAAATGTAGTAGTACTACGAAACCTGTGTCACAATTAACCTCAAAAGAACTAACAGTTCTTGGGAATCTAGGTGAATGATACATACACTGGATTGGATCAACTTATTTCCAAACTGGGATACATACAGCTTAGCTTCAGTCTATTATCATTGGTTGTAATGACAAGATATCTGGATAAATTCTCCATGTAAACTAACTATCATTCAGTATTCGAGTCAAAAGCAAGATATGGAATTATGTTTTATGGACATACTTTGAAGTCAACTCAAATATTCAATTTCCAGAAAAAAGCAATTCCTAAAATATTAGAAAAAATAGAACTGAATGAGATATTGTATAATTCATGTTATTTTCGTACGTAAAATTTCAATGTTCTGTCAAGATACGATATACCAAGTTCGTTTTCAGTGTACTACTTCCTATCGAAACAATTCCACGAAATATATAACTCTTGACAGTATTCGTTAAGGAATTTGTTCAATTCAAACATGACTACTTACTTAAGGCTCAATACAATACAATCAAAGCGAAATGTTAATTTATTAGTTTATTATGGCTGAGGCTGAATTGTTATTTGTTATTGAAAGAGAGTAGAAATTGGCAACCTCGCGTCGAATTATTTTGACATTGTCGATATTTCAGGAGCGCCAACCTGCCCTAGTTTTAGTTACAAAAACATGATAGACCTAAATCATGGCCAACTCGGCTACATTATAAAAGTGAATGGAGTATATGTAGGTAGTGGGATATAGGACAAGATTAACTAATTGAACTGGATTATTCGGTAGTCATTTGCATTGAGCAACGTTTCGCAGAGTGTTCCATCTGCTTCTTCAGGCCTCTATAAAATATAATAATCCACTAGTCAAGGATATGAAATCATAAACTACGATCATTTAATATATGGTATATGGAATTCTCACACGTTAAGAGGAAAAACAAGTCAGAAAATTCAAAAAAAATTTTGTTTTGGGTACAAACATAAATAAATAAATGTTGCTGATATCAAAAATGAAATGTTTACAATGAAAACTTCTTTTAAATTTTCTTCCTAGCGTCAATTCTGTTAGAATTGACGCGAATTTTTATACAGATAACTCGGTTGTTTTGTGTTCATCACTATATATGTTTTTGAATGTTTTTATGAATGTAGACGTTGCAGCAATGAAATTTGCGTTTTAAGATTGATGTTTACTGCTATTTATGCCATAGTTTGGACATTTAATTGTTACATTTCATCGAAATAAATTTTATTCATAGTTTATTTCTGAAAAAGTCCACGACGGAGGAAGAAATATAGAGCTTAAGAATACCTTGGATAAAAGTATAGTTTCAACAAGTAAAAATTAAAACAAGATGTGCGCATGCACCAATAGTGTCATTTAGGGAATATCGTTGCCAGATTGTGCGGAAGCCTAATATTAGACCTGACTGCATTGTTTAAGGATGCATTGTTTAACAATGGTGATAGTATATAGTATCTTGATTCATCCGAGATGGTTAATTCTGATTTGAAAACAAAGCACATAAAATAGTAATCAAGTAATGTAATGAATTCTGTAGGGGGTTAGATTAGTTTAGTGTAATTTGGGGTATTGCCAGTCCAAATCAATAGAAATTGAATTTGGTAGATTGCACTTGAATTTCGTTTTCTGATTTGTTCAGGTCCTACGTTAGGTTAGGTTAGTTTAATTTAGGGCACTGTCAATCCAAATCGTAAAATAAAGATATGGGTGTCCCATCGTTGAAAACTATTGAAAAACATACTATATCACTGTAAAAAAAAATTGTACAGAATTGCACTATTTTTCAAAAATATTCTTTAATTTCAAGATTCCTTCCCAATTTACATTCAATACAACTTATATGGAAGAAACAGAATTTAGAAGGACGTGATATTTGTGGCAAAGGATTTATTTCACAGTCTGGCAACGATGCTGCCTAAATGACATTGTTGGTGCATGCGCACATCTTGTTTTGTTTTTCACTTGTCGTACTATACGTTTACCACAACTTGACTTTCCTTGGAGAGCCTTTTATATAGTCGAAATTGTAAAAATGCGCAGTGTTACCACTTTTTATGTTCAAGAATTTTCGGGAAAATCAAAACTGTAATGGAATGAACAATGGGAAATTAACTGACATTGCGCATTCTCACAAAAGAATTAAGTACCTCCGAAAAAAAAATTTTCAAAAAATATTCACTGCCGTTTTCCTTTAAACGTCGAATTTCTCCGAATTCTAAGATTTCACGCGGCTATTGGCAACGATAAGGCATGTTCATCGCAATGCAGGTGCCTGACCTTGAGATATTATCGAGGTTTAATGAAACTTGAATGTGGCTTTAATTTAACACCACGTGTTATTGTTTGCTCTTAAGTTGTACCAAGTCACATTTGTATTTATTTCTGATCAAATATTGTAAATTGGTTACTATCTTAAACGGTATATCTGAAATTGAAGTGGGATATCCAGGCTATGAAAAACAGCCTGTCACATATTGAAAATAAAAATTAGCAGAATCTTCTATATTCAAAATGGAACATCCTTTATTTATCGATCCATAAGAAGCATCAAAAAAAGCTCTACAAATTTCGTCCAGTAGTACTTATGGTTAATTTCACTTGTTTAACTGTAAACAGCTCATTTTAGGAAAAATGGCAATTATTCATATTTCTTCGCTATGATTTCGTTCAATTGATATTGATATGATAGTTTCAACTGTGGTGGCCCGCTAGATCAATTGATTCAATAATACTATACTCCATTCACTTTTATAAAGTATCCCGGTTGGCCATGATTTAGGTCTATCATGTTTTTGTAACTAAAACCAAAGTAGGTTGGCGCTCCTGAAATATCGAAAATGTCAAAATAATTCGACGCGAGGTTGCCAATTTCTACTCTCTTTCAATAACAAATAACAATTCAGTTCCAGTCATAATAAACTAATAAATTGACATTTCGCTTTGATTGTATTGTATTGAGCCTTAAGTAGGTAGTCATGTTTGAATTGAACAAATTCCTTAATGAATAATTTCAAAAGTTATGTATTTCGTGGAATTGTTTCGATAGGAAGTAGTACATTGAAAATGAACTTGGTATATCCTATGTTTGTAGAACATTGAATTTTTATGTACGAAAATAACATAAATTATACAATATCTCATTCAATGCTATGTTTTCTAATATTTTAGGAATTGCTTTTTTCTGGGAATTGAATATTTGAGTTAACTTCAAAGTATGTCCATAAAACATAATTCCTTATCTTGCTGTGGTGTACCCCGGTTGGGGTTGGTTCGTCCAGATGGTTTGTACAGGAACACAGAGTGTTTAGTCTGACATATGTTACATTGCTTTTGACTCGAATACTGCATGATAGGTAGTTTTCATGGAGAATTTATCCAGATATCTTGTCATTACACCCAAAGATAACAGACTGAAGCTAAGCTGCATCCCAGTTTAGAAATATGTTGATCCCAATCCAGTGTATGTATCATTCACGTAGATTCCCAAGACCTTTGTAAATGGAGTTAGTTGTTTTGAGGTTAACTGTGATACAGGTTTCGAAGTACTACTACATTTTCATACTGGAATGTTTTAAGTTGTGCAACAAGGTATTTAAATCACTTCTGTAGGCTTATTTCTGGAGAATTCAGAAAAGTCGGGAATTCGAAGTAACGGACTACTCTATCCATCATTTTTCAGTAAAATTCCAAAACACTCGATTCTTGATTTCCGTACAAGAAAAAAGCATTACTGAATCTTCCAACCATGTTTACATTCGTGGAATATTCCAGTATTAACAGAGAAAAAAGTTTCTTCAACATTCGCCAGGTCTTTGGAATTATTGAATGCACATAATATTTTCTCAAATACATTACTTTCCAAATATAGATTGACATTTTGAAAAATAAGTAAATACTACGACCTCTTTGTAAAAAGGACAACGTTGTGTAGTTATCTGACAGGAAAATGACTATAACCTAACATTTTCGAAATATACACGGTGAAATCTGTCAGGATGTCATGACAAACTGGGATACTTTATAAAAGTGAATGGAGTATATACTAATGGGGATACATAAAATGTGGCTCGTCGTGAACCAACTCCTCCCGAAAAGATTCGGCATGGAATAACGGTTACTCTTTGCAGATAACACCAGCTATCTTGCATGGGGTAGAACAGTCTTTCGAACTACATTCAACAAAATGTAACAAATGTCGAAGATATGTTTCAATATCAACTCTCATTAAACTTATGTCACGGTTGCGCGACCCTGTATACAGGGTGTCCGGTAAACCTTAAACAATATTCGAACCGGTGATAGACTAGGTCAAGACCACTCAGAATATCGAAAAATGTTCAAGTAAACATTTCACCCTTTTCGAGATAATGGGTTTTTTAGAAATTCGTGAAAAATCGATACCTTTTCTCGAAGTTTAGGATACCATGTCTCTGAATTGGTACTGATTCGAAATTTTTTTTCTCTGAACATTGGTGATGAATGTTGTGTCCTGTATGTATGAAACAAATTTAAAAGTGATATAATTATGGGGATGAAATGACAAATTTCAATTCTATCTATCTTTTGACCGGGTCTCAGTTACCTATCTAGCTACTTCAATGTTTTCTATTGCGGCGCTTACGTTTTCTGGTAGATTTGATTCATTTTCCTACGTCGGCCATTTCTTCTTGATGAATGTGCCACATATTTGAGAAGCTGAGACTTGAGGAAAATTTTCATAATCATAAAATCATAACCTGACCTAGGCTGACTTCTAGCATTTTTCGAGATAATGGCGGATGAAATTTCATGTTGTTTTCCTCATCGGAATAAATTTCTCATTGAAACAGTGTTATTTTAGTTTCTGCTGAATTTCCTCAAGCGAAACTGAATACGGCGAGTGTAGCATCTTGTTCTCTTTCGATTAAGGGCACATTCATGGATGTAGGTCTTTTCGTTTCAGAGTTATATTTACTTTTCTGGAGCAAGGTAGGGAAGTTTCCAAAAAAGACAGAAAATTAGTATTTCTCGAACCGGGTGGTTTAAGGAAAAAGTTATAATCACATTTTTTTTGTTGAAATCGATCTGTATCAGCATCTACTGGAATATTGTACATTAACTCTGTTACGCCCTGTATACATGTATAAATTTTGTTGAGCTTCAGATCTATTTTCAGAGAGTATACTCAAATTGTTTTCATTTTCAGACTACTCGCACAGCAGAACACATCGCCAGTGTCTCCAAAGTTACAACCAGGTGATTTTAAATTGCCCTCAAATTATTCGAAATTTTACTTAATTTGTTTTTAGCTGAAACGGTACCTAGAATCAACAGAAATATGCAAAAATGTGTTGGGTTGGACGAACCAAAACAGGAAGAGGAACCAGAAGAGTCACTCTATGTCAATGTCAGTAAACATGCAGCATATTCAAGATCTACCAGAAGGCAACAAATACCGGACGAATTTAAAAGGTATAATATATCTCAGAAGACGGTGTTTCTAAGTAGGCAAAAAAGAGAAGTGGGAGTTATACAGGGTGCGTCTTTGACCTTGCAGAATATTTCAACAGAAGATTCCTGAAGCCAAAAGAAACACTTTTTTCCCTTACCATTTTTTCCGATTCGGCTTGATTCGTAAAATACAGACTGTTGAAAATCCATACAAAAATTTAATTTTCGATTATATCTCGCGAACGATCTCATCGAATGATATGATTTTTGGCATATAGTTTTTTATTGATACGATGAATGTTCCTGGATTACATAATCCATATCCTCCAGTTTCTTTAATATGACCATAACATTTCATAAAAATTCCAGAAATTCAATGAATACAACTTTTAAAAATAATTTGAATGTTATTCAACGAATTTTTGGCCATTTTGGAAAGTAAAAGTATTCTTTATTTTTTTCGTATGATGCGCCGTTTTCGAGTTATCTGAAATTCAGAAATAAAAAATATCTGTGAAATTCCGAGAATTGGGTACTTTGACTGAATGCAACTCTGTTCAAAAAATTCACAGAATTCAATTTTTCCGCGTTGCCACGTCTAAAAGTTGAGAATGGAATCCTAGCATTTTTTATTTGGAATGATTTGTAAGCGGAGTAGCCGACTTTGGCCAATTCACAATGTACGTAACCGTAAGAATCCCGCAACTCGTGCGTTAAAATCAAAGAGGAAACTACAAAATTCATAAGTACCAAAATCTTCACAATAGGTTCAACTTTGCTTTTGACTTTGACCATAAGTCGAATGCAGTTCTATTCTTATTCCTTATGATTTCTGTTGTTTAATTCTTACATTTTATGTATAAGTAAATTTACGGTCAAGTTATGTCCATTGTAAATTGGCTGTTGGTTCGAAAGTAGAGTAATATGAATAAGCTCACATCAACTTCTACAATTTAAATACTCCTAATGTTCAAGCAAATTTCTACACCATTATCCATTCAAGAAGCTTCCTTTTCAATTTCGAGCTAATTTGTGTAGTATAATTGATTAACTTTTCCATGATAATGGGGATTCTTACTGGTTTGAATGCAATCTTTCTGTTGACCCATATTTCTTGAAATTATGTACAGAACTTTGATAGTATTTATTTTGAGGTATTCTTCAAATGCGCTTTCATAACATAACAACCCATGGTGGAAGAAAACAACCATGACATAACCTTAAAATCACAGAGCCACAGATTTATAGTTCAGTTCAGAATCATAGACTTTACAAGTGTATACATAGAATTAGCATATTGTGTGTTGTTTGATTTCGAAGAGTTCTTTCTCGCTGTTCGTCAATCTGGCAACGTTTGTACGTTCATAGATAAATGAGGTATACTCCATTCACTTTTATAATGTAGCCCGGTTGGCCATGACATCGTGACAGATTTCACCGTGTATATTTTGAAAATGTTAGGTTATAGTCATTTTCCTGTCAGATAACTATGCAACGTTGTCCTCTCTACATAGAGGTCGTAGTAATTACTTATTTTTCAAATGTCAATCTACATTGATAAAGTAATGAATTTGAGAAAATTTTATTTGAATTCGATAATTCCAAAGACCTGGCGAATGTTGAAAAACTTTTGTCTCTGTTAATACTGGAAATATTTTACGTATATAAACATGGTTGGAAGATTCAGTTATGCTTTTTTCTCGTACGGAAATCAAGAATCGAGTTTTTCAAAATAAAGTCTGTAATCAGTGTCATTTTGGGTGCTCCAATAGAAGGATATTCTTTGTCGTCTCTTTCACTTAAAATCTTCCTTAGTGTGTTGATGTGCAGCTAAAAAATAAATATCTATTCATATAAAATATAATTCCTTGGTTTTCACTCACATACGTCGAAAATGTTGGATAGCTTGTGTTGAATTATTGATTCCGAATTATCAGGGTTACTATCAGAAAAAGCCGATTTCAATTCTACATAGCACTTCCTGATACTTTGCCTCTGCTTCTTCAAAACTACCTTCGGCATTTTTATTAGTTTGCAAGCGTTATTATGCTGAGATTTAGAAATCTAGAATCGATTGATATTGATAATAGTAGAAATTGAAATTTGGCAACGTCTTTTGACATTGCCGATATTTCATGAGTGCCAACCTGCGTCAGTTTTAAGGGAAAAAACTTGATAAACCTAAATCATGGCCAACCGGGCTACATTATAAAAGTGAATGGAGTATACATCTGTTTTATTTATTTATGAAAATGAAAGTTTGAATGGGTTATGTCTGAATCTGATAATTTTCTTGGAGAAAATGAAATAAACAAAGAAAATTGATAATTACAAATTGAAGATGAATCTCAAAGCTGATATGAGTGATAGCTAGATGAATTCCCCATTATCGAAAATGAAACCAACAGAAGAATATTCAACTTTTATCGCCCACGAAATTTGGAATACCTAACTTGTTTATTGCACTATAAATACAACTTTTTTCACCAACTGGAATGTAAAAAGTAAGTTGACGCTTGTTTTCATAACAGAGTTGCTCATTTCGAAGATTTGAATGGTATATCTTAGGCTTGGAAAAACTTTAGTGTTCAGGTTTCCAGGGGCGGCTAGCCTATTATGCAAATTTACAATGCCTATATCTTTTTATCTAGGCCGAATCGGAAAAAATGGTAGAGGACAAATGTGTTTCTTTCAGCTTCAGGAATCTTCTGTTGAAATATTCTGCAAGGTCAAAGACTCACCCTGTATACATTTTACTCGAGTATGCTTCTTGGTTGGGAATAAAATAAGGTACCGCTCGACTAGTGACTTAAGACGTTATAAATAACTTTAAATTATCAGAAATAATATTCTAATGTTGCCTTTTGATACTTCAGAAAAATGAATCAGTTGGTTTCTATTCTGAATGGGGATACACCTACAAGAATCCCTCCATACACAGCTCATGTTATCTTCCTGCAATTTCTGTCAAGAATGATATAAATTCCTAACACAACTAACTTTATTATGTTTCCAATCGTTTGAATTTTGAAATTGACTTTTTCACAGCCCCACAGCAGAAATCACCCAATCTCAAGAGGATCCGAATAAAAGAGGTACGAAACGTAATTTCGTTAGAATTTCAATATAATTAATCTCATTCAACTTGTTAGATATTAATGGAGGCGAGCCGAATTATTCTGCCCTGGTAGAGGAATGTATTAAATTGGGCATGCCCACCAAGAATATTTGCGATGTTCAAAAATATCTGAATAATATAACATCAGTCTGTCCAAAGCAAAATCCCGCTGGCAAATTGGAACCTCTAAATGACAGTGATTCTGAAGATATGGCAATTTACGCAAATACTTCTGAGAGATATTCAACTTTCAAAAGTTCTCTTCCAGAATCTGCATTGAACAGGTAGGTTGAGTGTAATCATCATTATTATTTATTTCTGAGATTGGGCTCTAATTCTCTCTTAGTTTATGCCTTTTCACTACTATGAATTGCAACCTTACAATTTCACAATCAGGTCGATTCTGTTTGCGTATTGCTATGAACCTCGCTATTCTAGTCATATTGCTATCTTTCTAATTTATAGCAATATGGCCATGATGTTACGTATTCTGTTTCGAGTGTTATAGCAATGTTTGTTATGAATTTTGTCATAACAATATTGCTATCATAGACTTCCATAATTGGTGATTTCAGAGCTGACAACACTGTATTTTGTGACTTTAGAACTACAAGGAAGAAGAAAATAACCCTAATTCGTGAGTTTTCTTTATGGTTTCGCATACATAACCTCTATCTACGGCTTTCTTTATTCATGTAAACATCGACATAAAAAATGTTAGGAAACGAAACGAGTCAAATTGACCAATAACCAATTTCCTGGATACCAATAAAATATTGATTATCAGAAATCGAATGCAGCAATTTTATTCAGGCGTTAATAATTCGAAATTCGATAAACTTTTTCTTTGGCACTTCAAAGGGATTGCTGTTGTTGAGATGATTAGAATAATCATCTTAGCTGTTGCCTATGCCTGTATCTTAGTCTAAGAATTTTCCTTGAAATTGAATAATATTCTAGAGAACCTTGAACACATTTCCATTAGCATATACTTTTTTTTATTCATGTAAACATCGACTTATTCGAAAATGTTATGAAACAGAAAAACCAATTAAAGTCAAATTGACCTATTTCCTGGATACCGATAGAATTTTGGGTTTCCAGAAATCAAATGCAGCAATTTTATGCAGGCTATAATAATTCGAAATTCGATGAACTTTTCTGTTGGGAATTCAAAGGGATGGCTGTTGTTGAGATCATTAGAATAATCAGGTCAGCTGTTGGTTACTATACCGGTGTTTTAGTCTAAGAATCCTTAAAATTAAATATTCTAGAGAACCTTGAACACATCTCTATTAGCACATTCTTCCCTATCTTCAATATTTTCGAATTCTTGGAAGAAATAATACTGAAACAAATGGATCTCTGAGAGATTCCTTTTCTAAACTTTCTTGTTATGAAGCATAGCAAGTACTATTTTGAGGTTGCTAAGATAGCAATATTGATAGCAAGATTCTTGTTAAAGTGACAGACCATATTGCTCAAAATCGTTGATCAGAATACCAATAATTCCAATCTTGTTATGATAGCAATATCTTTTTCCTAGCAATATTGCTATTTGCAGACAGAATCGACCTGAATATCTACAGTTAAGATTTCACCCCCGCGAGTTGTGGATTTTTTTTTAGTGGATCGATATGTGATTGACCAAAAACTGTTGATTTTTTTTTGGTTGAAAAAATATAAATATTTCTTCTTGCCCATTATACTTACTTTAATATCATGTTTGTTGTTTGAGAAATGTTATCAAAGTGGACGTTGATTTGAATCGTTATTCGAAATCAGCAAGTCGCAGCCATAAAAGTGAAAATCAATTTATAAACACAGTTTACCTGTATAGTTGAATAATTAATGATTCTGTGGAGTGAAAAAAAATTTTTGAAAATGTCCCGCTAACAGGGAATTTTTCCCGAATTAGATTTTATTTCCTACACAGGGTGGTCCAAGTAGTGACGTCTAAAATATAAATATATTATGAAATTTTTTAGATTCCTCACACCTGGGGGTATCCGAAGATACCCCATGCATGTTACGCGTTTTTTTGTAGTTTTCGAGTTACAATTTTTTTGTATTTTTTCAATTTATTATGCCAGCGAAGTTTTACAAATTCATATTTTTCATGTAGTAGGTATTTTGCAGATTATTTTCTGTAACATGATCTCCCTGAATGTTGTTTCGATAACGAAAATATCTCAGCTTCCTGAAATCACTCAGTTACTCAAAAAAGATTTGAAAGTTAGAACTTTAATTTTCAGTAGGATTCACTCAAACATTCAACTTCAATTTAAAAATATAAAAAACCGTTTTCATAGCTTCCAGCTGAGTTTAAAAACTTCGCACGGTCCTGAAGTCCTAAACTACAAAAATCATAAGAAAAAAATAGTACTTTATTAGCCTTTTTTTACTGTAATCGGGCTGCGAATGCAGATTTTTCGAGAATTTTTTTTTTTTAATTTACTGACAGTGTGATCTCAACAAAATTTCGGGAAAACTAACTGCCAAATTTCGATCCAATCGTTCAAGTAGTTCCCGAATTATCACTCTAACTCTTAAACCATTTGGCCGATTCTGCCCATTAACTAACTTAACCGTCGTATTTCGAAATGCCTATCCTGGACAAAAGGATTCTCCGTCCGACCGTAATCGTGCCTACGGACGGCCGGACAGAATTTTGACGCCGGATTCGTCATCAGTGAGTCCAACTTGTTCGTTTGAGACCATTTTCCCCTCACAATTCGAAAATTACAGACATACGAAAACGAACACGAAACGATAGCATGCTGTTCCCCTAGAACATGCGCCCAAAAATGACAAAACCTCTTAATATGTTCTTTGTAGACTCAGATCCGGCAAACCATAATAAAGACATCTATAAAATTCAATAACGGCAACATAGAGCCCTACAAATCGAACCCTATAGATAAACCAAAGGAATGACACAATGTACAAGCAATATGGACCTTCTAAAACATATTTTAACCGACCATATGTTTGTGTTAAATTTGGTGGATCTCACAATACAACAGTTTGCAAAAAAATAGAGACATCCCAGCTAAATGTGTTTTATGTGAAGGGGCCCACCCATTAAATTGTAAAGGTTGTGAATTCTATCATAGCCTCATAAAGAAAAGCATCTCCAACAACAGACAAAAGGCGCTCTCGATTGGCCTTTGGTTCTGGTTGCTGTTAAAATTACAGAATTTTTGACACCGGTTCAGTTTTCGGTTCAAGTGACGTCAGACTGAATAGTGAAACGAATTGAATGGTTACCAGGGGCGCTATTTTCGAGCTCGTCCGAAATCAATTCGTCTAAGAGCTCTCGCGGCCATGCGACAGTTTGGCAACGTGGTGTTCACGGTGTACTTGGGCAAGATTTATTCACGAAAACACCTTTTTTATTATAATTTTGAATGTTTCAATGATTATTCTGAACTCTAAAATAACTTTTGAATATAAAAAAGCCGAATGACCACAAAAAGGAGGAAACGATGAAATGCCTCATTTTTTAGGTGTGATGATCACTTTGCACGGTACAAAAATGACTCATATCCACTTGCGCAGCAGTAAATGAAAGTTCGCATAGCTTCGTTTTCGACTGAAATACATCGGATGGGTCGAGACAGCTGGATTCAAATCCGCATGCGGATTCACTAACTTTCCTCTATTTCAAAAACCGTGTTTTAATCCATAGAGCAAATCTATTCACTTCACGCACTTAAAAAAGTATCTTATTCATACCCAATAAAAAATTTCAAATTTTATTCAAAAAAACTTTCTTTCCAGCTAGAATAGTTGATCCAGAAAAAACTTTTATTGATTCCTGATGAACTACCGTTTTAATTTTTCACATTTTCGGCGCTGTATATAGGATTTTCATTAGTTTTCATTTTAATCCACCAAAGTTTTCACTTCAATCCACCAAAACTCAACTATTTATATAGAACACGTTCAACAAAATTATTGTTTATTGCATTGCTCTTGTGAATATTCTCCAACAATTTTTCCCAGCATAATATTAATCAACTGTATTTTAACCGAAAAAAAATTCATTCATTTTTGAGAAAACCTCAATTTGGAAAAAAATTCAAATTCTCCTGCAAATGAGCTCAAACTGAGACTAATTAATCTAGTTGAAGTGGATTTCTGATGAACTGAGTATCTACAAAATTACCATTTGAGTTCAATTCAACTATACATGCAACTTCTATTGCGATCACAAAGTTCAAATAAGTTATTTAAAATGCTTTGTTCAGTATTCAGAACATTCAGTTCAACCATGATTTTTTAAATGAAACACTCCCTATTGTATATGCTTCATTTATTTTGATATTGTTACCAATATTTTGTACATATAAATTACTTACAGTTTTTGAGCCTTCAAAGTATTCCTAAGACTGTAGAGATTTAAAAGTCTGCGTTTACACCTTGTGTCGAAACTGCTATTCGACACCTCATATGAAGTATATTCACAGCATAATTCAATTCCTGAAGCTTTGAGTAATTGATTTTAGATATTCAGGTGACGATATATCCATTCGAATTTGGGTACAGTATAATATATATCCTACCTTCAATCATTGTTTAACAATGCTTTAATCCACATCGTCTTTCGTTCATCAACTTCCAGATATTCACTCCATCACTAATATTAGTTCACAAGAGGACAGCAATAATAATTAAATCAAAAGGAGTGCCCATAAAAACAATTTCAAACTGTAAAATCCATCAAAAACATTAATGAGTATCCACTGTGTTTTCGTTTGAATATCATGTCAGCTTGGGGCATGTTATAAGGATTGCCTACAAATACAAATTCTAAGGATAAACAACACGTTGCCAAACTATCACATTTGGCCGAATCTAGACCTCACTTTCGCATGCGAAAGTGATTCGGATGACTCGAAAATAGCGCCACAGTTACAGTTGACATCGAAGTGTCTAACCTAACCTATTATTGGCGTATCTGCCGTATCTACTAATTAATTAACAAAGATCAACAGTGGATCGTAACACAATAACTCTCGAAAGAAACAACTAAGAGACTGAGACTCGATATTTGTAGAGTACATTTGGACCATTACGAAGGCGGAATTGTGAACGAGTTAAATCCCCCTTCCGGAGATATACCTACCCATTCAAAATTGAATTTTTCCAATATTTCCAAAAATGTAGATGAGATTAATTTAAATCCAGTACTTGATTGAAGAATAATAGCTTGAAGTTTCATGTATATTTTCGGGAGAACCTTATGATGAGAATATAGCGAGATATAATATATTAAAAAAATTATGAATTATGATTATCTCGAAATTTTCCGAAAATGTGCGCATCACCATTTGCCAACTTGTCATCAAGCTTTATTATGATCGGATCAGTAATTTTTGATTTATTTCGGAAATGAAGATACCGAGGAAATGTCTGCGATAATCAGAACCAGGTTCCACCGGTGACGTCATCGATTACGAGTCGAAAACGGTTGGTTCAGTTCTGGTTAACTTTTAAGTGATACCCGTAGATAGAGGAAAGAGAAGATACCGCATTCCCCTTCATCCTTCACTCAATGTTTGCAGCCAACATCTCTTGTGTTTGTTGTCAAATATTTGTTTACATTTCTCCACAGCGATCATTGGCGTACGCATCATAAGGTAGACAGAGATTGGACTAGTTAACGAAATGATGATATAATTGTATGAAGAGATTTATACGGTGATAATATTGAGCAGTTCTTTGGTGGTATTCAACCCAGAAACTTGCTTTTCTTATGCAAATTACAAAAAAATGCTTCAAGTAAGCTTCAGAATCTGATTTAGGTTAATATTTCAGACAAAACTAAGAGTCTAATGAGTTTTTCTCCTGAAACCAAAATATTTTCATTGCTATGAATAAAATTCAGGAAGTGGATCGAATAGCAACTATATTCAGATTGCTGGATAACGTCTTATATCAATGCATCCAAATAATTGAATGGGTTCTAGATAAATTTCATGGTCGTATATTGTTTATTTTTGAAAAGAGATAATTGTGTGGTTTCTTGTATTAATATAGGTATATTGAATACGGAAAATCCTCTGAGCTGATATCCAAGTAATAAAGAATACCTTTAAATATTGAACTCCTCGCTTGGACAATACAATATTTAATAAAAACCAAGTGTCCCATTCGCCGAGGGACTATGCTAACTACTTCCTTTCAGTCTACAGATTCGGAAGAGATTCATAATATTATTGAAAAATTGAAAGGAAACTCCTCTCCTGGTGAAGATCAAGCCACAAGAATAGTCCATTATATTGGTGCTATGAGAAGATTTGCTTTATTTTCGAACAAAAGATCCAAGGACCTATTGAATAACTCATTAATAGCGCCAAATCTTACGTATATCATACCTTGTTGGGAAAACTTCCTAAACGACCTATTGATCATTTTGTATTAGATCAAATTGTATATTTCAGGAGCAGGTTCTTAAATAATGTTAACACTTTTCTCTCATGTATACAGTCATAGTGGAAATAACTGTTTATTGGAAACGAATAGTACATATCAATATAACAAATATAATGCAAAAAAATCATATATAAGAGATGGTTTAAGAATAAATAGTTATATTATTGATGTCCGAATAATATCTGCATCGAAAATATTGACGACGTACGCCAATGGCGAGGAAAGCAAAATACTAACCTATGCACGGAACGATTATTTTCCTTTTCAGCATATTTACCACACACTACACACTTTACTGGCATCCTTAATACTATATAATTATATTACACTTGAAAATATTCAGCTACTTCGGTCTAAATATCACAAATAACTGAATAAACAATTTTGACGTTTTGGAGAAATGTAAATATAAACACAGAGATGTTGGCCACGTTTTTCTGTGTTGTCTACTTCATCTTCTCTTTCCTCTATCTACGGTGATACCAGAGTCAATCGAGAACGCCTAAATATGCAAAGAACAAACATACACAGATACATTCTGAGAATTCAATGCAGAAGCAGAATCAACATCAAATCAATAGTCCTACTTGTACAGGACCTATAAAGAATCCATAGCCACGTCGAGATTCAAGAATCGGCCCCCTGAAGCTATGCGGAGGTGACAGGGAATACTGATTCAGAGATTGTCGTATAAACATGTTTTCATGGGACACGTGAAACATCAGGAGCAAGCTTCTTTTAAAAATCACAGACAGATAAACGGAAACGAAGCGAGCTAGACCCTCTAGTTTATGTCCATGTGCAGTTAAATCTCTAATGACGGAACACTCATACTTTCATATACACTGCGCAAAAAAATTAACGCACATTATGGAAATCTCAAATTTATTCTACAACTGAAGGTGTTCTCAGTGATAATTATTTTTATCAGAATTATGCATGCATATGCTATCCGCTTTCAACGTTTTTCTTCAATACAGATGTTTTTTCCCAGCAGGAATAAAAAAAGATGATATTATCAGATTTTGAATGTATTGGCTCCATTCTAAAATCAGTTGTTCTCGATCAATTCTAGTGATCAATAGTTTTTCTTTCGTTTGATTTTCTACACTCGATCGCTATGCAACGCGAAACACGCAATTTGACCCAAGAGGAATGTGCCCAAGCGGTAGTTTTGCGAGAAGAAGGGTGGACATACACAAGAATTGCAGAAAGGTTTGGAGTTTCCCATACAAGTGTGTCCAGAATGTTGCAGCGATTCAGGGAGACAGGTATGAATGTCCGAAGACCAGGACATGGTAGACCACGGGTAACAACTGCCATTCAAGAACGTTACTTGAGAGTTTCTTCGTTGAGACAACGGTTTGAAACCGCTCGCCTCCTTCAAATTCAGCTTGAGCAAACTCATGAGGTGCAAATTAGCACTCAGACAATAAGAAATCGCCTCAGAGAATATGATTTAAGGCCTCGTGTTGCGGCAAGAGGCCCATCTCTTACCCCAGCCCATCGAAGGGTGCGTTTGGATTTTGCGAGAGAGCATATCCATTGGGAAGAGGCCGATTGGGAAAGAGTTCTCTTCACAGATGAGTCTAGATTCTGCCTCTACCATTGTAATCGACGTTCCCTTGTATACAGACGTCCACATGAAAGATATGCTCAGTGCAATTTCCTGAATACTACTGGTTTCGGGGGAGGATCGATTATGGTATGGGGTGGAATATCTTTGACTGCTCGCACAGACCTAGTGGTCGTTGATAATGGAGCTATGAATGCTGATAAGTATATAAGGAACATTCTTGAAGAGCATGTAGTGCCATTTGCCCCATACATTGGTGAAAATTTCATTTTTATGGACGATAATGCCAGACCCCATCGTGCGCGCATCGTTCAGGAGTACCTTGAAGAGGTTGAAGTCTTTCGAATGGAATGGCCAGCAAGAAGTCCAGATCTCAATCCGATTGAGCAGGTTTGGGACAACCTCAATAGAAGGCTGAGAAGTTCAGAAAATCATGCAGCTACTCTTAATGACTTAGGAATCCAACTCGGAGAAATCTGGGAAGGATTAGATCAGAACATTTTAAGATCACTCATTTTGAGTATGAACCTTCGTTGCCGAGCTGTAATTAACGCAAGGGGTGGAAATACCAAGTATTAAATCACTTATCAGCATTTCAGTATTTTGTTCATTTCTCTTCTTTCACATAAGATTCGGTGAAATCCTGAATTTTTCTTCCATTTAATGTGTCTTGTTTCGTTCAAAACCTTCCCGAGAGAACATAAAAAATAAGTTATAAGGTCAATGTAGAGTTAACTTTCATTAAAATTGAGATTTTCAGAATGTGCGTTAATTTTTTTGCGCAGTGTATTTTGTCCACTTATTGGATCTCGCCTACTAGAGTTTGCAGAATGTGGAGATATACTCAGTTAGTTTGAAAATTTTTCGGAATCCAAAAAAATTACCTTACAAATCTAAACTATAGAATTGTTTATTCTGAAAATTTCGTTAATAATAATATTTATTGCTAGCTAGCATATGGGTAACAACTTATCTTCGTCTTTCCGCGGCCGGTTATTAGAGTATTCTCTTAGATGAGGTTTGAGAACAGGTTAGCTCCAAGAAGTTGGTAATTTTGATGGGGGTGTCCTCTACTCATAGATGGTTCAAATAGTATGTTCCAAAGCATGAGTCTTCCCTTCACGATAGAGGTGAATTCTAGAGACTAAAATAAATGATACTCGAATATAATGTAGGTCGAAAACGAAAATACTTTCAGCAACTACAGATTCGCAAATGTAGCAATTGAGTAATTTCTATTTCAATTCAAATTAAATAACTGTATCACTTTTTAATTTTGTTCAATTTTTTCACTGCAAATTATAAGAAAACCATCCAAGGCATTTTACTCTATTTGAACAGTCCTGTTACCAACAGATTAGCGATACCTAATTAATATTCACAAACTGTTAGGAGAGAATATGGTTTATTCATGAAGAAAATGTTCAATAATTTACCAAAGATTGTTGTAGTGAAATATCTATTATCTTTTTTTTTAGTTTTTTCGAATATTTTTGTTTCAGATCTTCAAGGATTATGACAACGGCCAATTTTAAACCAATTGCTTCTAGTATCCAACTTGGTGAGCTTATAAATAATCGAGAAAAAACAAAGGTTTTTGAATTGAAATTTTGTTATAGGTGACGTAAAAAATAGAGAAGTAAACACTGTATCTTCAAACACAATAGAAAAAGCCTTGGAGGAGTGTATCCAACTGGGATGGCCCAAAAAGAAAGAAACTGACAAAAATTTTCCTTCAAAAACCTCAAATATGCCTTTGAATGATATATTTATGGAGAAAGTAGTAAAACCAACTTCAAAAAACGCAAATGCTGCGTCTGTTGCCAGGTAAATAATAGGAATAAGTGCTTGGTGTTGTGCTTGAATGTGCTGCTTTTATTTTCATCAAGCTTTCTCCATTTATGTGCAACTTTATGTGTTATATTAATTTCGAGAAGCAGTCAAATGCAGTATATTTTTGGATAGGAAGTTTAGTGCAATAAATAAATATTTGAACATGTTATGAATCGCTTTTTATTCTTCTAATCAAAATTATCCTTCTGAAGAGTTGAACATTAAAAAAAGTTATTTATTCATTCATTTCTACGAAGAAAAGTTTATTCATTTCATCAGAGGCTTTCAACATAATACTGGGAAATTCTTCATCTGTTATAGGAAGATTAATTTATTCCTCGATTCGGACCATGAATTCTTGAACATTTTTCACAAAAATATAAGGCCTTGAGCTGGAGGACCAAAGGTAGATAGCTTATTGTGTGAGACAATAAAGAACTTCATCTCTCTATAAGGCTGATTTTATTTTTTTTTATTGCATTCATTATTCACAATGTAGCATGAACATTTTTGATGTGAAATATTGAATCATAAAAATTACCCAATTCATTGCGGTGAAGCTTGAAAAATCAGTTAAACTCTACCTATACTCACGGAAGAGCTTCAGAAGTGCCTACGAATACTCCGTTTTTACAGTCAAACAGTATGATCGTGCATTTAATTGGGCTTTTGTAATAACTTGTGGAATCCTTCAATATAAGGTCTTGAAATCCTTACAACTCTCATGAAAAAAAAGTTATATCATTTGAACTCAATAGACGACTTCGGCCCAAGTTGCCAACCCACAATTTACTTAGCAAGTTTACTTTCACTGGTGAACGGGAATTTCAGGACAAATTCGACATGATAAGGTTCGCATTATTTATAAATAACCGTAAAACATGCCTCGGCTCTTCAAACCAGATAATTCCTTCCAAATATAGGTTTTTGTTAAGATCGTCCCCGATTGGCAGAAATTTAAGTTGGGATTCCTGATTTCATGCAAACAGTGTCAATTTTAATAGGATACGTTCCGAAAATCAACTCTGTTGTTCCGGTTGCCGATTTTCCGCTCCGTAAATATGAAATATTCGGATGGTTCCTGGAACAAGCGCGTGAAAAAGGTTATTTACGGAATCTGGTTGATGAAAATGCGGTCGATTTACTGTCACCAGAACGATTTTCTATGGTAAATATCCATAGCATAGAACAATCTATGTTTACTTTAGGTTTGTTTTGGTTCCGAGTTCAGATCTGTTCGGGACGGTTCTAGCATAGACCAATAGTCTGTGGTTCTGAACTCGGAACCAAAACAAACCTAAAGTAAACAGGATTGTTCTATGCTATGGATATTTAACATAGAAAATCGTTCTGGTGACAGTAAATCGACCGCATTTTCATCAACCAGATTCCGTAAATAACCTTTTTCACGCGCTTGTTCCAGGAACCATCCGAATATTTCATATTTACGGAGCGGAAAATCGGCAACCGGAACAACAGAGTTGATTTTCGGAACGTATCCTATGAAAATTGACACTGTTTGCATGAAATCAGGAATCCCAACTTGAATTTCTGCCAATCGGGGACGATCTTAACAAAAACCTATTATATATTTGGAAGGAATTATCTGGTTTGAAGAGCCGAGGCATGTTTTACGGTTATTTATAAATAATGCGAACCTTATCATGTCGAATTTGTCCTGAAATTCCCGTTCCCCAGTGAAAGTAAACTTGCTAAGTAAATTGTGGGTTGGCAACTTGGGCCGAAGTCGTCTATTGAGATGCCTATGAATTTTATCGTCAAATCCAGTTATTTTGAGTAATACACAAGGTGTCAATTTGAAAACTTGCCAGGCCTATAATGTCACGACAGGGATATTTTGAGGGAAATTGCCGGAACAGGTCAATTTTTATTCGGAGGAGAAAATATGTTGAGCACAAATATTACGTGTTCATACTCAGTGTGCTAATGAAATTAGATGCTCGAAATGAATCCATTACTAGCCAAACAATAATACAGTCTGCTCTCGAATATTCGTCCCACATTGGCAAAAGTTTTGCAGGAAAATTGAGCCGAAACTTGCAAATTGAATGAGTTTGGACGTAAATTCTAGCTTGAAACACATTTACTATTGAAATAAATTTTTATATTATTAGATTCAAAAATTTTTTTTTTCGTTTTTGACCATTCATTTATCTCTGGTGTGAAATAATTACTATAAAACTGTTTCTGTGTGTAATCCAGCACAAAGCTTTTGCATGCTTAGTTCAGATGTACAGCACGCTCTGAAAGGGTGACGCCTAGTATTCTACAGTTGTGAATGAAGCAGAATATTTATTCAGTGTAGAATCTAGATTTTCATTTATATGAGTTGATCAGAGACCTTTAAAAAATCATTGCATTGTTTAACATAACTTCAACCATTTCTTCCATCTTAACTAATTCATACATTGTACACTGATATTAGTTTCTTACCCAATACTCAACTGTGTATATTCAAACTTGAGCTTTATAATGTTTTCAGTTTTCACAATATCCATTGTTTCAAAATATCAAGTACCCTCTATTTGTATCAGTATCATGAAAATATTTGTTTGTATATAAGAGCTGGCCATTTGCTATGCAATAAACAGGGCTGGGCAGTATTTCAATTACTTGTAATTGAAATACGTATTTGAAATACAAATACGTATTTTGTATTTGTATTTCAATTACTTCTTGAAAATGTATTTTGTAATTGGTATTTCAAATACCTGACACTGAAGTATTTTGTATTTTGTATTTCGATACTTTTGTCTTCGAAATACTTTCGAACAAATACATTT
This sequence comes from Myrrha octodecimguttata, assembly GCA_958510865.1. Lineage (NCBI taxonomy): Eukaryota > Metazoa > Arthropoda > Insecta > Coleoptera > Coccinellidae > Myrrha > Myrrha octodecimguttata. The sequence goes on from OY294063.1 coordinate 9,417,320, forward strand.
AGCGCTGAGCGCTCTACAGAAAATAGTCCCTGAATCTCCCTTCAGATGGCGCGACGTTCATCTGCTTCATCTAGTTCTTTTGCTGGCAATTATATTTTCGGCAAATGGAAAGGGAGGAAAGGTCCTGCGCAATGGTCATTTCATCATGGAGTTAGAGTTAGTCAACTCCTAAAAACGATAAGAGCAAAGAGCTTACCATCCTTGAACATTATCCTAACATAAGAAATCTAGAAAAGCCTAACGGCCGAATGCGTAAACACAATAACTTCCGAAAGAAACACTTAGAATCTCGATATTTTTAGAGAAGGTTTGGACCTTAATTACGAAGGCCGAATTCGTGAATGGGTAAAATCCACCCAATGATTCCGCAGATATGCCCATTCAAAATTTTATTTTCCCAATATTTCCAAGAATATATAGATCAAATCGAATTGAAATCCAGTACTTCATCGAAAAATTACAGTTCGAAGGTTCATACAGAATCTAATGAGGATGATATGATAAGAAAATCACAGAAATTTTTTTTCAGATTGTTCCAATGACACGATCATCACGAAACTTTGCATTAAGTTGTCTATCAGCATCTTCAAACTAGCGGCTAAGTTTTATCAGAATTGAATCAGCTCAATCGCTCAAGCAGTTTCTGAAATAAAAAATAAATAACCTCAAAATTTCAAATGGCTATACCTCCGAAAGTATTCGACCGATTTGGCCCACTAACGAACCCAACCGCGGCATTCCAATGCGCTACCTACCCTGAAAGTTTCAAGTTGCTAGCTCACTCCGTTCAACAGTTATCGTGTCCACGGCCGGCTGGCCGGCCGGACAGAATGGTTTTTGACACCGGATTCGTCATCAGTGAGTCCAATCTAGTCGTTTGAGACCATTTTCAGCTCAATCATCGAAAATTACAGACATTTGGACAAAACGGCAGCACGCTGTTCCCCTAGAACATGCGCTCAAAAAACGTGTTCATACAATATTACACAAGTTTCTGCCCATCAGAACCTGTAGAAAGATTGTTTTCTTCAGCAGGTTTTATTCAATTCCCAACAAGAGGCTGTTTGTCTGATACTACATTCAAAAATATTATTATTTATTTAGCGATAAAATAGCTGAGCTGAATTAGTTGTACTCTTTTCACATTTTACGTAACACCTGAATGTATTTTGTAATTTGTGTTTCAAATACAAATAGTTAAAATACTGTATTTTGTATTTTATATTTCGAATACCCGACTTGAAAGTATTTTGTATTTCGTATTTCAAATACCTACGAGAAAGTATTTTGTAATTTGTATTTCAATTAAATCAAGCATGTATTTTGCCCAGCCCTGGCAATAAATGACTGTTATTATTATTATTAGCTAGTATGAATTCTTCTCAACCAAGTCCTCAAAACATTTATAGATTTTACTAACTAAACAATCAGATTATATGATATTGAAACAAGTTTTCAATTCCAATTTTCCACTCATGCTCCTTGATGAAATCACAAATTTTGACGGAGCCGTTTGACTTTACAGGAACATGCAAAATCAACATCTCGCGTGTTCCCAAGTTCCAACAATGGTGACAGGCGCAAGGGAAGACTCAGAACTACAAAGCGTTTCCATGACAAAATCAGACAAAGAAGAGACTCAAACAAACATGGAGAGGAATGGATTTAACAGAACAAATTTAACTTACTCATCAATAAGTAATAATGAGAGTTTTGGAAGCACTGATGACAATCATCAAGAAGAGTCTGAAATCAGTTTTGCTGGTTTAGCAGACATTGATGTTAAATTGTTAGACCCACAAGTGATGCTTGAATCCTTGGAAAAATATACTGAAAAATTGATATCAGAAGCAGAACTAAGATTGAATTCCAAAAAATAATGAAATTTGAAAATCTTCTCAATTTCATGAATATTTTAGGAAATCTATTCCCAAAATAATAAGTGATATGGTATGTTAAGACTTGTTTAAGATATTCCTCAGAGAAATTGTTGGAAAATTCGATACAAATGAATCGATTTATTTAGTTTCTATTATTATATTTGTTGAATTAAGATAATAAAGATATTTTTATATTTTATAATCTCTAAAATACTTTTTTAGTTCATAGTCATTATTTAAGTAAACAAAACATGTGAACCTCACCCATTCTGTAGAAGAAACTGCGAGTTCAGCTCACTTCTTCGGGCAGTAGAAAGAGCCGAGATGTAATTTAGGCAGTGAAAATGAACAATTCAGACCACTTATTCATTACAAGGACACCCTTCTCATTTATAAACTCTTCAACCATGAGGACCCTATCTGAGCTTCGCCAACATATCTAAAGGGTTTTTCCACAAGAACTTTGTTTTTTAAAACAAAATAAAACAAAGAATTTAGTGGAAAATGAATAACATTTTTATTGTATTACAAAGAGAAAAGTTCGGCAATTATGAATGAAAAATGATATCTGACAAATGTCCACCACGACCACGCTGACAGACGTTGATTCTTTCATAAAAATTTTTAATCACTTTTTGGCAAGATGGAGGGTCTATTTCGTTAATGACATCACGGATTTTGAGTTTTAAGGCTGCAATCGATTCGATTGGCTCCGTATAAACTCTGTCTTCAACATAGCCCCACAAAAAATAATCCAGTGGTGTTAAATCACACGATCTGGCCGGCCACTTAACAGCTGAATTTCGCGAAATTATGCGATCGGGAAATTTGGTTTGCAATAAATTGATCGTTTCATTGGCTGTGTGACATGTGGCACCGTCTTGTTGAAACCACATTTCAGTGACATCCATGTCATCAATAATAGGCCAAAATTCAGTTGTTAACATTTCTCGTTTATGTTGTCCGAAAATATCACCAATTTTACGAAATGTAACTTTAACAGAACGACCATTTTCATAGTGGATTTGAATTATTTTAATGCGATTTTCGAGCGAAATTGAATTCATTGTAACAATTGCCAAAGCATATACTGCGAATACGTCAAAAAACTAAATGTCAAAACTGTCATGTGGTGCCGGTGTTACCACATTGAAAAACAAAGTTCTTGTTGAAAAACCCTGTACATCCCCTTGCTGAATCATGTCGCATTCACATTCAGTCTGATAAGGACTGGACTGTTCCCAACCTTTCTTGAGAGCAAACAGTACCTCGAATATAAGGGGGTTGTTTACTCTCGGTACAGTTGCACTCATCCAGTACTTTATCGAAAAATGACATTTCTAAGGTTCATACAAAATTTCATGAAGATACAATGATCAGAAGATCACACAATATGAATATTTGAAAAAAAAATTTTTTTTCGAATTGTTCTAATGACACGATCATCACGAAATTTTGCACAAAGTTGTCTATCAGCATTTCAAAACTAGCTGCCAAGTTTCATCATTGATTCAGTATTTTTGAATTATTCTGAAAACAAAAACGATGTCGATAAGAAAACTACGAAATTTCACATAATTTTTCCCAATATCTCCGAAAATAATAACCGCATATCGAATGGCAATTTGGTACACTGCTGTGAAATATAAAGCTCAATTTTGAGCAAATTGTTTTTCGAAAATGATAAATAATTAAATTTTGTAGTTTTTTCTGAACAGATTGTTCCCTTCTGGGATTAAAACCTCAGGAAAAACTCTGTCTCCCTGTATAAGTGTTATGAAATTGTTGTTTTTCATTGAAGGGCTTCTTCTTCATCGACAAAATTTCTTCTTTTCTATGCGATGCAGGTTGAAATCTTGGAATCACACCTGAAAACAAAAAAGGAGACGATAAAAACTAATATGAACCAGTAAATGATTTAGTACTCATTAAATTAATTTGATGTTCATGATCCATCTCGAAAAATAATCAGACACCGAATGAATTGCCTCGAAACCATCGTCAAATTTATATATTGGACAACTATTAACTAAATGTTCTATTGTTCCCTCTTCTTCTCCGCACTCGCACCTTGGACTTTCGACCGAATTCCATTTGAAGAGGAAACTATTACAGCGACCATGACCGGTTCTAAGTCGATCCAAAATGCACCAAATTTTCCTAGGAAGATTAAACCCATGAACTTTTTCTGAAGGATCGCTGATCAACCCTTTGTTGAAAACATTACAGGAATTCCATTCCGAACGCCAAACATCTTTGTCTCTTTCATTGGTGTAAAGAAAATCGTTAATCCATAAAGGTTTACGAGATTTCAATCTAGCAATTTTAGAATCAGGACTTTATCACTGCAACCTGTCTACGAATATGGGGCGGTACAATATTTGAGAGAACTGGTAACCACTGTAAAGGTGTAGATCTTATGGTCCCACTAATGATTCTCATAGCAACATTAAGCTGTACATCTATTTTACTAACATGAGCGCTATTAAACCAAACCGAACAACAACATTCAGCAGCAGAAAAAATCAAAGCCAAAGCTGTGGTACAAAGAGTTGTAGGGTCAGCCCCCAATGAAGAACCAGCTAGTTTTTGAAGAATATTATTCCTAGATTTCAACTTCATGCGTAAGTTTTCCAAATGGGCCTTGAAATTTAAAGAAGTATCTAATTTCACTCCAAGATATTTAGGAGTGAAATTATGTTTCAGAACGGCATTATTGAAAGTAACATTCAAAGTTTTAAACTTCTGTTGATTATTCAAATGAAAACAAGAGACTTCTGTTTTATTAGAATTTGGACATAAACGCCACTCAACAAAATAATTCTTCAAAATTTCTAAATCAGTATTTAGAGTGTTTTCAATGACTTTGAAATAAGAGTGAGGAAAAGCCAGAGCAATATCATCTGCATAGATGAAATTTCTTCGAAGAAGTTGCTGGAATATCATAAATATAAATTAAACAGAAGGAGAGCTAGAACTGATCCTTGTGGGAGTCCATTATTCAAAGTTTTGACCCTACTACTAACATCATCAACAAAAACACGGAGTCTTCTGTCAGATAACATATTTTCAATCAATCCAATTACTTTTCCACATTTCAGAAATTTATGAAGTTTGAATATTAAACCATCTTTCCACACCGTATCGTAAGCTGCTGAAAGATCCACAAATACTTCCCCCGTTTTCAACTTTTTATTGAATCCTGATTCAATGAAAGTAGTGAGACTAACAACTTGATCAGAACTATTTCTATTTTTCCTAAAACTGCCTTGACAATTTTGCAGAATATCTTCAACAGATGATTCTATCCTGAATAAAATTAATCTCTAATATTTTGAAAGGTACAGTCAATAAACTTATAGGTCTATAACTACTTGGGTCCGATGAATTTTTCCCAGATTTCAGAATTGCTATTACTTTTGCCTTACGAAATTCAATTGGAATATTTCTAGAATTCAAAATATCATTATAGAAAGATAATAACCGATGTTAATTTTTGGAGGTAGGTATTGCAAAAATAATATATTATTTGAAATTTCTAGGTTATTTTCTTTATATTTTGATAAGTACCGAGTACCGACGCCATCATTGAAACTTTGAAACTAGTTGAAGAATACGGCCGTGCCATTTTATACAAAATTTTTGTGGAGTCCATTTCGATAAATGAACGTGAAGAAAATATTCTTCGAAAAAATAGATTTTTCGCAAATTATTCACCAGATTTCAATGAGATTTGGCACAGTGTTCAAATTCAAGTGTGATCCGACATTTATTCTCATTTATGGCTTTTTGATATTTCGATGTTATTTTCCCAATATTCGATTTCGATTTTATTCGAAGCCACTCAGCTTTAGCTGCTAAAAGAGAAATCTGAACTCTTTAATGGAATCCACACCGTGAAAATAATACGCAATCATAGGAATCTTGATTTGCGTCGTATGTAAACTCCTCTTTTGTATCCCTGAGTCCTCGATCAAGCTTCAACGAGGTATTTCGATACTTGTCTAGTGATATAGATCTTGTGCCCCCGTTTCAAACGCCTTTGCCCTAACTTCCTCGATCGGCTGATCCCAAGGCAGCTCATCTTGCCATAAGGTTTTGTAAGATGAGCTTGGGTAATAGGTAACGGAGCAGGACACAAAAAACCAATGCGATCAAAAATCTTCTACTTCTTCGAGAGTATTTCTCTCTTCGTCATCTACTCTACAAATATCGAGTTTTTAAGTTGTTTCTTTCGGAAGTTGTTGTGTTTATGGCTGGCCTAACGGCTTTGAAATACAAATTACAAAATACATTCAGGTGTTACGTAAAACGTGAGAAGAGTACAACTAATTCAGCTCAGCTATTTTATCGCTAAATAAAGAATTTCCTTTCAGAAACACAAGATTTTTGAATGTAGTATCAGACAAATAGCCTCTTGTTGGGGAATGAATAAAACCTGCTAAAGAATACAATCTTTCTACAGGTCCTGATCGGCAGAAACTTGTGTTATATTGTATGAACACACTTTTTGCGCGCATGTTCTAGGGGAACAGCGTGCTATCGTTTTGATCAAATGTCTGTAATTTTGGATGATTGAGCCGAAAATGGTCTCAATCGACTAGGTTGGACTCACTGATGACGAATCCGGTGTCAAAATTGATTCTGTCCGGCCGGCCGGCCGTAGACACGATAACTGTCGAACGAAGTGAGCTAGCGACTTGAAACTTTCAGGGTAGGTCGCGCATTGGAATGCCGCGGTTAAGTTCGTTAATGGGCCAAATCGATCGAATAGTTTCGGAGTTATAGGCATTTGAAGTTTTGAACTTATTTATTTTTTATTTCAGAAACTGCTTGAGCGATTAAATTCAAACTTGGCAGTTTGGTGGAGTATAACGACGCGCAACTTTGAGCCAAATTTCGTCAAGATCATATTGTCAATAAATTTAAAAAAAAATTTTTTTCGAAATTTTTTTACAAAAAAATTTTTTTTTCGGAAACCATTCATCATATCCAAAAAAAATTAGACTCACACTTTGACCTTCTAATTTCACAGCAGTGTACTAAATTTCAGCTCGATACGATCATAAGTTTTGGAGATATCGGGAAAAAATATGTCAAATTTCGAGGTTTTCTTCTCGATATCGTTGATTTTTTTGGTATTACTCGAGAAATACTGATTCAGTCCTGATTAAACTTCACAGCTAGTTTTAAGATGCTGAAAGACAACTTTGTGCAAAATTTCGTGATAATCGGGTTATTGGAACAATTTGAAAAAAAAAATTTATATGATTTTTTCATCATATTATCCTCATTAAATTCTGTATGAAACTTCGAACTGTTATTTTCGATGAAGTACTGGATTTCAATTCGATCTGGTCTGTATTTTTGGAAATATTGGAAAAATAAAATTTTGATTGGGTATATCTACGGAATCATTGGGCGGATTTTACCCATTCACGAATTCGGCCTTCGTAATTAAGGTCCAAACCTTCTCTACAAATATCGAGTTTCTAAGTTGTTTCTTTCGGAAGTTATTGTGTTTACGCAGTCGGCCGTTAGGCTGACCGTAAACACAATAACTTCCGGAAGAAACGACTTAGAAACTCGATATTTGTAGAGTAGGTTTGGGGCTTAATTACGAAGGTCGAATTCGTGAATGGGTAAAATCCGCCCAATGATTCCGTAGATATACCCAATCAAAATTTTATTTTTCCAATGTTTCCAAAAATACAGATCAGATCGAATTGAAATTCAGTACTTCATCGAAAATAACAGTTCGAAGTTTCATACAGAATTTAATGAGGATGATATGATGAGAAAATCATATAAATTTTTTTTTTCAAATTGTTCTAATAACACGATTATCACGAAATTTTGCATAAAGTTGTCTTTTAGCATCTTAAAACTAGCTGTGAAGTTTAATCAGGACTGAATCAGTATTTCTCGAGTAATACCGAAAAAATCAACGATATCGAGAAGAAAACCTCGAAATTTGACATATTTTTTCCCGATATCTCCAGAACTTATGATCCTATCGAACTGAAATTTGGTACGCGCGCACGTTCAAATTCGTTGCTGAAGCGGTCATCTACATTGAACATGCGCGCAAAAGTTGCTGCCTTCACGGCAGTGCTTTTTGAAATTTTATGTTAGGATAATGTTCAAGGATGGTAAGCTCTTTGATCTTATCGTTTTTAGAAGTTGACTAACTCTAACTCCATGATGGAATGACCATTGCGCAGGATCTTTTCTTCCTTTCCATTTGCCGAAAATATGATTGCTAGCAAAAGAACTAGATGAAGCAGATGAACGTCGCGCCATCTGAAGGGAGATTCAGGGACTATTTTCTGTAGAGCGCTCAGCGCTAAATGTATTTGTTCGAAACCATTTCGAAGTCGAAAGTATCGAAATACAAAATACTTCATCGTCAGGTATTTGAAATATCAATTACAAAATACATTTTCAAGAAGTAATTGAAATACAAATACAAAATACGTATTTGTATTTCAAATATCACCAACAGTGAAAATTCCGCCAAAAGCTGCACTTCAGAGCTTTTCTAGGTTGAAACATTTAAAGAAAATTGTACTTAAAATTGAAAAAGCGCGTGGAATCTCCTAACCTCAGGTCAGTCCATCAGTGCTTTTCTAATTTTATTTTTTTTAAGAATTTTGAATAAATTGTGCAGATAACTGGGTCAAAATTCACTTGCAGTCTGAGTGAATCAACGGCAATCTCGTACAATTTAATGCTAATAGAAATAACATTCTACAATATGCAAAATACCTATAATTCTCAGAAAATCCAAAATTCAATAGAAACTACTTCTTATTTTCCTGAATGCATGCGAATGAAATGTCTTTGAATAGGAGATCCAACTTTGCTATGATATACACACTCCATCGTATCTGCGAATAGGCTTTGGTTTGATCAAGTTTCTTTAGCTCAGGTTGGCAGTCGTGAAATGCCAAGGTCGAAATTATTCAGTGGGGCGTTCAATTCTCACATATTATTATCAGAGGCTCTATAAAAAACCTCTATAAAAAAACCTAAAAATCTTCACTCGGAAGATTTTCGACCAATGGTCCCTGAGTTATAAGGAAAAACGCTGCAAATTGTGTTGTGAAAAACCAATGAGTTATGAAGAATATATAAGTTTAATTTAATAGATCAATGATATTGGGTTATTTAACTGAAAAAATATTAAACCCTCGTAAAATTTGCAGCGTTTTTCTTATTGTACAGAGATCAAATTTCCATGGCTGATCGACTTACTTTTAGTATAACTATGTGTATGTAGTATAACTACAAATTCTCATTTTCATCCACCGTTATTCGATCCTCACGAAAATTTTAACTTGAATTTAAATCGTTATTTTTAAACTAATTGTCCGTTCACAAATTGTTCGACTATCAGTGAATCGTGAGAAACTTTTGACAGAGAAGTTCCTTCGTTTCATAACATTTTTATTTATTTGAAACTGCCGAACTGCGCTGGTCATAAATCAGTTTTCAACTGCGGTCATCAGTGAAATATGCATGAAAATCTGTCGGTATAATTTCGAAAATAAATTTTTCTGAAATTTAACCTCTTCTTTTCAACTCCAAGTGTTATCGGTTAGGCTTAAATATTTGGGTGTTCAAACTTGAGTATCAAGCTATTTTCCTATCAAGTTTGATTGATTTTCCTTTGGACCTCGAAGGAAATCATCAGACGGTGGACGAACAGAGTTTTCGATTTTTCATTACCTACTATAACACAGCCCAACAAAAAGAAATTTTTGTCTGGCTGCCGAAAAAAATTAACTGATTTTGGTTAATTCATCTGTGCTGATTCCAAAAATACAAACCTTTTCTTTGTATCAGCTGTAGTTTTTGAGATATGACATACTTATCAAATACTCAATTATTCTTACATTTCTGTATATTCCACCACTATAATTGCAATATGTTTATGAACAAACTTCACAAATTCTAAGAAAAATGCATACTAATGACTTCTAATTAAAGTATACTCATTGTAAATGCCCATAACTTGAAATAAGCGCTAATTGCTTCTTAACTGTTATCCGATAAGTAAACAGTATTTTCTCTGAAATTCCTATGAAGTCGACTGCATTCCATTGTAAAATTTAGTCTGAACTTGAGTTTCATTGCAAGAGTTTGTTTTTGACAACTGAAAACCATGGCTTCTACAAGCAGGCGTTGTTGTGAGAATAACCAGGACGTTATTTGCTACATATGTGGCGAGTATATTGTGAAGGAAAGTAGAAAACCAGTTTGTGATTTTATAAAAAGGGCATATCAAACCTATGTTGGTGTTCCTTCAGGAGATCAAGATAAATCCTGGGCTCCACATGTAGTGTGCAAAACTTGCCTTAAAAACTTGCGACAGTGGACGAAAGGACAACGAAAATGTTTAAAGTTTGGTGTTTCAATGGTATGGAGGGAACCAAAAAATCATTTTGCCGATTGCTATTTCTGTCTTGTGAATATAAAGGGCATTAATCGCAACAATCGACATACGTGGACATATCCTAACCTGGATTCAGCAATAAGGCCAATACCACATCAGCTTGACCAGATACCCATTCCAATATTTAGCATCCTACCTACGTTACCAGAGGATAATGTCGAAACGTTATCTGACGAAATACAGACTAATAGATTTGAGGAAAACGACAGTGACTTTGAAGGGGATTCAACACGTCCTGAGCTCTTTACTCAGGAAGAGCTAAACGATCTTATTAGAGATTTGAACGTTCCAAAGGATTCTTCCGAGTTGCTTGCCTCCAGACTAAAGGAAAATAATCTTCTTCACCCAGACACCAAAATTACATACTACCGTAATAGTTGAGTTTTTTTGGCAGATATGTGTGATGATTTTTGTGAGTATATTGTTGTACAATAAATATCTTACTGTTTATTCGTGTTCCGTTTATTTGATGGATAGCAGCACTACATACAGAGTGTAACAGCCAAATGGAATAAATTCGATAACGAATAAATGAGGGGGTGTTAGGAAAAACTCTCGGACACGTCGATTTGTAATTTTAAATGCGCATAGTTCTCAAGAAAATAAAATTATATAGGGTGTTCCATGCGACCGTGGCCAATACCAACTTTCTTATTTCAAATATAACCCCCTGTATATTATTTATTTTTTGGATTCTTCAGAAAATTCCAGACATAATTCATGTACAACGTCCTATACCTATCTTCAACTTTTTCGGAAATATTAAGTGTTTTCAGAAATGTTGAGTAACGTTAGAAGACAATTCTACACCAGATTAGCATGTTGCCAAGACGTTCGCGGCGAGCATTTTGAACATTTCTTACATTGACATTAATGTTTTTTTTTTGTTTTTTTTAATTATTAAGAAATAATCAGTATTACTTATTAGGTTTTAAGTGTAATGTACCGAATTTGTGAAATAAAATAATTTTTATTTAAAACGTTAATTTTTGCACTAAATCTGAAAACACTTAATATTTCCGAAATAGTTAAGGATAGGTATAGGACATATAGGACATTGTGCGTGAATTGTGTCTAGAATTCTCTGAAGAATCCAAAAAATAAATAATATACAGGGGGTTGCATTTGAAATAAGAAAGTTGGTATTGGCCACGGTCACATGGAACACCCTATATAATATTATTTTCTTGAAAAATAGGCGCATTTGAAATTACAAATCGCCGTGTCCGAGCGTTTTTTCCAACACGCCCTCATTTATTAGATATCGAATTTATTCCATTTGGCTGTTACACTCTGTATATGTAGGTAGTGCTGCCTGAAATTACCCTATATGTTAGAAATGTGATCTGTTGTCGTATTTTCTTAAAAGGATCTGATGGAGCAAATTTGGTGGCATTTTTGGATTCAGCAGACCCAAATTACCTAGAAACAGAAGAAAAATTTCCGGCAGCAAACTGTGTGTTTACCAGTGTAATATATTCCAAAACTTCAACTGTTAGTTCAGGGGGCTTGAAATTCAATAAGGATCATTACTTTTGTATACGATAATAATACAAATTCAGCCGACTCAAAATATTTTTGTCGTCATGCTGTAAGCTATTATACCCTATAGGTACTAAGAATGTCCTGTTGGCAACATAATTTCGCTTCATTGAAATAGATTTCCCACCAAAAAACGTCATACCATAACTTTCAATCAGGGTGGAAAGAATTCGCAAACCATTGAACTTCAAAACAAGTGAAAATGACGTTTTCGGGTTGCGAATTATCCCTCGGTTTTTTACACTGGAAATTCAATTTCAAATAATAAATTGCCTCTACAGAAGCCATCAGTGAAAACCACATAATTTTATATAACGTTATATAAAGAAGTGTACGAAGCTTCGAGACTCCATAATATTACCTTCAATGAACGTGGTAAGTCACTTTCAACTTTATTCTGACACAGTAATGCATAGGCATTTCTTTATCGATTTATGGTTAGGATTTCGTGATTTCAAAAAAGAAATCGGGGAAAATATGTGATAATTCGGAATACGGCTCGTTGTTATCTTTTTGAGCGATTATTCTAGAGAATAGAAGTGATATCGTTTAGCACAAACGTGTGTTATTTCAGAAAATGGTTTTGAATTGATCAGTTGTATCTGCCTATAGATTACTGCAACCTCTGGACGAGAAGACAGGAACTTGAAATTTTGCGGCAGGTTTATGGTCCAACTGTCTTGGTTCAGTTTGTGAGGCAATTTCTAAATAATCTCGACATTTTAGAGGGTGTTTTAAATTATGCGGTTTTTTTATGAATAAATAAAATATGGATGGCGCACTGAATTCGTCTGGGTATTTTGACGTTTGAGAATATATAAAAATGTATTTATAAAAATGGCTTCTTACACGATACAACAACGCGTTCAAATTGTTCAATTATTTATTAAAATCAGCGTTCTGTGAAAAGTGTTTTTAGAAAATTACGTGAATTTGATGGTTTACATAATCTTCCATCTCAAAGCACTATTGGTCTAATTATTAAAAAATTTCAAGATACCGGCTCGGTGGACGATAAAAAAAGTGGAAAATACAGTCGTAGCGGTCGTTCACAAGAAAATATTGATTTGGTTCGTGAAAGTGTTGCTGAAGGCATATAAGGCTTAATAACACAGGAACCAAAGCCATTAGATCATTTAAAACGTCGTTTTTTGTCAATGAACAACCAGCTGATTTTTCTCAAAAAATCATGTTTTTCGATGAGGCACATTCTCAACTTGGTGGCTTTGTTAATAAACAAAATTATCGTATCTGGGGTGAGGATAATCAACGAATTATTCATGAGAAACCGGTGCATCCGAATCGAGTCACTGTTTGGTGTGTATTATGGTCAGGTGGTGTAATTGGATCTTAATTCTTTGAAAATGCTGCTGGTGAATCTATAACTGTCAATTGTGATCGATACCGTCAGATGATAATCGAATTATTGTGGCCTGAATTAATGAATATTGATCAAGAGGACATTTGGTTTCAACAGGATGGCGCTACACCTCACTTTGCAAATGACACAATTGATTTATTGAGACAAAAATTTCCTGGACGAATGATCTCCAGAAACGGTGATGTCAATTGGCCACCAAGATATGTGATTTGACACCGATGGACTATTTTCTTTGGGGTTATGTGAAAAGCCTGGTCTATAAGAATAATCCACAATCAATCCCTGAACTAAAGGATGAAATTATTCGTGTCATTAGTGAGATAGAGCCTCGATTATGTCAAAATGTCATTGAAAATTTTAACAAAAGAGTGGACGTCTGTAGAGCTGCAAGAGGAGGCAGATATTATTTTTCGTATATAAATGTCATAACTGATACTTCAATTACCAATAAAGTGTTGTCGGAAATGAATGCAAATTATGTGTTTTATTTATTCTTGAAAAAACGCGCAATTTGAAACACCCTTTAGATTCGATCATATTGGAACTGAGTAGTTAGATAGAGTGACGACACGCGTATTTATAGTGGGTGTAGTTTGAGCTGCATGAGAAGTTTCGATGGTTGTTGTATTTGGTTTAACAGTTGAGAATGTAAAACTCGGTTGTAATGTAAGGTTAGGCAATTTATCATAAATCGTTTAACGCCAGAACAATAACGCTTCTAAAGTTTGTAAATTTACTTCGAAAAAATTAATCTGTTCGCTAATTTCAAAGGGTTAACTTAATCGGCCTAGTGAGCAAGCATTCATCATGCAATTATTTCACTCTGCTTGATTCAAATTAATTGAAGTTTAATATTCGGTGCAGTTTACACGATGGCGATGCCGTGCTAACTGATTTTTTGTTTCCAGAAATTATTCTACCGAACATCCGAAAAAAATTCATTCGGTTTCAACAAGACGGCGCAACTTTCCATATAGCGCGCTTAACATTGATTTCAAATTCAATTTGGTGACAATTTTATTTCTAGGAATGGTCCTGGTAACATTCCCCTTCGTTCGTGCAATTTAACGCCTCCCTATCACTTTTGAGGCTATGTTAGGAGATTGGTTTATGCGGACAAATAAGCAACTCATAAAGCATTGGAAGTCAATATTAAAGCCAGCATTACATACGGTTAGATTTATTGGAAATCGTAGTGAAAAATAGGGCAGATCGAAAAAACCCTCTTTATATATGGTGTTTCGAGAGTTACTATGTAAGTGCTTGTGAATTTAGATCGCATAAAATAATTTCTTGGAAGTTCGGGAAATTTTATGAATTTTTCATCTCCGAACTGATTATTCCTCAAAAAAAGCCAAAAGGGGTGTTCCAACCCTAAGAAAAAATTGAATTGGGAATTTTTCATAAGCCGGTACCGCAAACGGCACTGCATTAAGAAAATAATGCAGATATGTAAAGGTGATACTTAATCTTGCTCATTAAACCGAATTCAATGAGAAAATTGTTAGTTGAAGCTAAGCGAAAATAATCATTGAAATTCCTTATTCAATTGAAAATTCTACAATAATGTTAGGAAAAATCTTCGTGTCAGTTTTCCTCCATAATCATTATGATTCCAATATACCTCATCAAACATAAAAAAAAACCATACACAGGGTGAAATTTTTGCGAAAGACAAAATATGGCCTGGATTTTCCTAATTATGAACAAGTTGGTTCCTGAAGGTACTCCAAGACAATGTTCCTGAAAATTTAAATTGATTCGAGATAACCGTTCAAAAGTTATGATGACTCGAAGTTTTCGGTAAAAACCGAAAATCACCCAGTATAAAATTTATGAAGAGAGCAAGGCACTTTTAAATGGTCCATTCGATAATCACCTGAGTAGTTTCTATACGTGATAGGAATATATACAGTTCCTCGTGACTCACCCCGTATAATTGTGATAAATAACCCTTTTTGAACCGACCCATTTGGATGATAGTGCAAAAATAAAAGTAAAAGATTACGGTGGTACCAGATTGATTTTATTGAGTTACAAAATGGTGCAGGATGCAAGATCGAGCGCTCAATCACACATGGCTTTGCCGATCCCAGTTACGATTAGTGATTTCGTTATTACCAGTGTAGCATATAAATGTTTCGAGATAGACAACCCTTTTTGGATAAATCCATCGAGATGATAGTCAAAGATTACGGCACAAGAGCGATTTCATTAAGTTGCAAAATGGCGCGGGGTAAGGATAGAACGCTTACTGTGACTGTTTTGAGAATTTTTTTAAAGCACTCGGAATCGTTGAAGCATCAAGATTTCTAGTTTACTTGTCAGATCTTTCTCGCAAATTCCTCCTCAAGAAGTCAAAATGTTGTCTGAATTTCTCTGTTTCGAGTTTGAATCACCTATCCGCTTTGAAATTAAGTAGGGTATCCACTTCTTTCGTACAAATTCCCAGAGAAATTCAGAATCACTATTGAACCCGGACCATTATGAAAATTAAATGTTATTTATTACCTCAGTAAAATCCTTCAGTGAAAAATTGTTCATTCGGCCAGGTGTTTGCTATCAGCCATATCAAACAAGTGTAGGCCCTCGAATCTTCTCAAGAATGAAGTTGCCTTCCTCAATCTATCAGTTGAACTAGAAGCAACAGTAAGATTTTCTGGTGTAGCTAAATGGCGAAGGAGCAGGTACCTTTTAATTCGATCGGAAATAATCACAACTTTTAACGTGCATGTTCTGGGGAACGGTGTTCTACTGTTTTGTCCAAATCTCGAAAATAGTTTCAAACAACAAGGTTAGGTTAGGTTAGGTTAGGTTAGACTAATTTATGAAGAATCCGTTGTCAAAATAGAGTTGTTCGACCGGCTGAGGACATGACAAGGGTCGAAAGGAAAGAGCCAGCGATTTGAAACTATAAAGGTAGGTCCCGCGCTAGAACCTGGTTTTTAGGTCGAATGATTTCGGAGTGTTAGCCGTTTTAAATTTCGAGGATTATTTCCTGATATTTCATATACTATTAGAGAGATTGGATTGAAGCCAGGCAATTTGTTGAGCATAACGGAGCGCAACTTTTTGCAAAATTTTGATGGGGTCCAATATTTTCCAAATTTATTTTTATCGGGAACTATTCATCTTATTTAGAAGCCATTCCACAGATACTTCGAATAGTATATTTAACAACAGCATACCAAAATTCAATTCGATCAGATCATAACTCCCGAATATAACGGAAAAAATATGTTAAATTTTGTGATAATTTCCTCGTTATTGTAGTTATTTAAGTTTCTCAAGAAAAACTTCTCAAATAACAATTGAAGTTGGGATTTATAAGAAAAAAATTCTGATTCACACCTTTCGTGATGATGGTGTCACTTAAACAATTTGATAAAAAATTCAGTACTATGTTCAGCGATCTTCTAAACATGATATTCTCAGGAAATTCTGCATGATCATTCAAGCTAACATTTTTCAATCGAGTACTAGACTGCAATCCTATCTTGTATGTAGAACCATTGAAGAAATCAAATTTTGAATAGAAATATCTGCAAATCATTGGGTGGATTTCACCTATTTCCATCCACATTCCACTACCTACTCTCACAATAAAAATATCGTGTTTCCAAGTTGTTTCTCTCGAAAGTTATTGTTTTTACAATTAGCCATGGAGATGATCTGTTACACAATATCTTCTGAGAGAAACAACTTAGAAGCTCGATATTTGAAAGTAGGTTTGGTGCCTAATTATGAAGGTCGAATTCGTGAATGGGTAAAACCGGCTTAATGAATTCTTAGATACACACATCGAAAATTTTATTGTCTCAATATTTCCGAAAATATGGATTGGATCGAATGAAATAAAGTACTCGATTGAAAAATGATAGCTTGAAGGTACATACAGAATTTCGAGAGGATAATATGATAAGAAGATTTTCAAATCTTCAAATGGAAAAGTGAAGCTGTGTCTGGCGGTGTCGATACGTGAAATGATGATCGCTTTGACATACAGCTTGAAAATGCACAATAATGCTGCTGAATTTTCGTCAGAGAATTCGTGTAATTTTCATTTAAATATTTCTGCAGTGTTCGATGGATCTTTTAATTTCGATTCCGTGCATACTGAGCTAAATGAAAATTTGAAGCATTTCTTGCAACAAAGAATCATCAATGAATGGAACTAATTCGTGGGAGTTGTATTGGGAATAGTAATTCAGGAATTTCTCATAATATAATTGCATGTTGTCATTAGGAGGCGAACGACTTGTATTTGAACATTTGATATAATTTTGTTCGAACTATCATTTACATTCTCAATAATCTGAAATAAATTAAATGAGGTATTTAATTAATTTAAGTGCTAAAGGTTTTGGTTTTTCTACTAGTTTATTCCCGCTGCGACCAGTAGGTAGGTACGAAGTCCAAAAATATTAAGTATATATTATATACATCAAGCCCGGCTTCTCCGGTCCTATTCTGATTAGATAAAATATCCGATACCAGCTACTCTGAACGTAAACTGGGTATTTACTTATTTGCTACAAATCAAAAAGAAATCTAGTTTATAACCGTACAGAAAATAAATTTTTTCCTTCGGTGAAAAATTTTTCAAAATCGGCCGGGTTTTCGCGATCATCCATACCAAAGTGTAGTTTATCTAATCTTCTTAGCGCCAAATTAGACTTTCTCAATAGATCAGTTGAGTCAGAAGCAACAGTTAGATTTTCTGAAATTTCAAAATGGCGAAGGAACCCGATATCAAATTTAGTACATAAACCAAATTACGTTTCTATATACGGTGTTCCATGAGTAATTGACAATAACATAAACATTATGTATGTATTCAGAAAGAAAGCTTTTTCTGTCACCAAAAGCTATTAATTTTGGATATACAGGGTGATTTATAAATATTCCAATATTTTCAGGCAGTATTCAAACTTCGAAATCTACATTTTTCATGTTGGTTAGAGAAATGTCTTCATTGCCATAAAGACACACATAATTTCCCTCTAATGACTTCAATTTTACTTTAAATAGCACATTCCTTTCGAGAGCGTAACATAGGTACATATTCATATTTATGTAATTTTTTTGCATATCCTGTCCTGTTTCTAGTTCAACCGTGATTATTTTGATGTCTTCTGCTGAACTTTTGTATTAAAAAATTATGGCCTGAGAATAATTGACATTCGAAAAATTCCCAGTTTTAATTCTCCTTGAAGTGTTGGTGTGTTGAAATTAATGATATAGAAATAGGAATGTTTGAAGTAGAAGGAAGAAGTGATGCATAATTCCCATGTGATTAAAAGGGCAGTAAATAATCTTCTTTGAGGGCTAGATAATTTAATTTCAAACATCTCGTATGACACCTACTACTTTTCTTTCAAGTCCTTGATATCTTTGATATGAAATTAAATGAATAGGATTGATTGTTTTCTTTGAAATATATTTCTTTTCGAAATATTTGTTTTGTGTTGTGGGACAAATTCACTTATTGAAAACATTTTAATTATTTATTTTAAAAGAATTCATATAATGCACACCCCTGATTATTTGAAATTATTTTATTCATATTAATATTTAAATTTTCAGTAACTCGAAATGTGGTATTCAAATAATTTCAAGTGTTTCAGTTTCTAGTTTCAACAAACCATTTCCATCAAGACCGGTATAATGAATTCCCAAAAATAAGTTCTATTGAAATCTGCTAATATATAGGAGGCCCCGGTCACGTATTCAAATGAAAATAATTAAGGTTTTTCCGGTTGAACCCAAAGTTCATTATAAAAAAACATATCTGCTGCATTTTGCTTTATAAATATTTCTTTCAACCCACACAACATACAATGTTAAAAATTCCCACGCGGGCTTAGGAGCAATAATCATTTTCCATACTAACTGCAGCCCGGAACAGGGTTTGAAGTATCGTATTAGGCCGATAACTTAGGAAACCAGCAGGTATCGAGAGCGAATACATGTTGCTTTATGTACTACAGTTACACCTATCACAAACATTTCCTCACTTGACTTGAGTTGTTGTTTCAGTGCACACTGCGATGTTACCGACAAAAACGATAGTTTTTTCTACAATAATTGCTTCTGTGTTCATCAGTGAAGCACAGCTGTATGTCCTTCAGAAAAAGGTAAGTTATCACAATCTGAGTAAATCACACTATTATTTTAACCTTCAATGAAATACTCAAATTGTAGCCTTAATCAATTAATACAGTTAACATTTTTATGGTGGGCAAAGGTTTCATATTTTTATTTATTTATTTGAGTGTTAGTATCAACAAACCTTTTGCTATTCTATATCCTATTTCAAAGCTTTCAAAACTGTTTTGGAGTTCGTACAAATTTCATATAATAGGTACCTCAGTTCCTGGAATGCTTAAACAGATCTTCGCAATAATCTGAAAATATTATCTATTTCGTCGATTATGCATCTTCGGGATGATTCTTTGGTATTTATACTATTTCTTTTAATGACAAACAAGAAGTCTCGAATCAAGGTTTTATGGATTCGGGAAGCCCGTCATAATTTTGAATTTTCAAAAAGTTCCACACTTTATATCCATGCAAAATCAAAAAAATGCCAGGAGACTTGAAGAGGGGATGTTTTACACGGTTAGTTCCCATGAATTTGTACCGATTTTGGGAGCGCGATGATAGCAACCCCTGAAATCTTAAATGGGAAGGAGAGTTCAGTGACACCTTGACTTGAAGGTGATTCCATGACCATGTCGTTTTTCATTACTTCTTAAATTTATTTTTCTGAAGAAGTAAAGCATATCTGAAAATTGAATACAACTACGAACTCACTAATATTGTAGAGGAATTGTTTATCTTGGCATCTGAAAGTTCTTTTGTCTTCACACTCGAGATTGGCTGATATGCCAGGAACCAGGTCTGACCTATTAGTAAAACATTTTTCATCATACCATCATCGATACCTGCGAATTCCAGGTTTGAAAAATAGCAGGATGCCATGATAAACATTTTTTACACAATATAACTGAATTTGTTGTTGTATTGTTTGGTTATTATCTTCACTTTCACAGGATAATAAATTGAAGAAGTAGGTACTAACCATAGATATAACAAACCATAGATGAGGCCTGTCAGCTTGCACTGTGTAATCATATGTTGCCGAGAGAGATAGAGCTAGTGGTGACAGAAAGCCCGCGTATTCCATTTAAAAAGCATTAAATGCGTATGAAAATTCTGTTGTTTATGCGTTTATCCTGAGAATTTTCGAAGCAAATTTGAAAATAATGAGAGCTTACATTGGCTAAAGGATTATTTGTTTTTATAGCTCCAAAAATGGATTACTGAAAATAGCAGGAATTAGATAAAAATGATTGATGTAGGTACTTTTTTCTTGGCGCAAGCTTTCGAGATTTTATTATTCCTTCATCAGGAGAACTAAAAATTTACAATGCAGTAGGAGCATTAAAATGAAAGATTATTTTATGATATAGAAGTATTATATTTGACATCAATGGTAATTAGTAGGTGAAAATATTGCTGAAAATATTGACTTAAGTCGAAATGATGTTCTATATTCATTTCTTGATTCAGGTACTTAAAATTTCAAGGACATCACGGAAGAAAAATAAAAAACCTATAGCAAAGCACTGACGTGAAGTCAGCAGCTTTCGCGCGCATGTTCAAAAAATAAAACACCAAAAGGAAACACTCGCAAAAGCTGCGTACTTCACTTAATTGCTTTTCTAGGTTTTTTCGAGTTATTCTGGAAATTATTCCGGAAAAACAACGATACCGAGGGAATATCCACGAAATTTGACATATTTCTTCCCAATATCTCAGAAAAATATAATCGCATCGAATTGAAAATTGGTACACACAGATGTGAAGTACGAAGGTCAAGGTCAGAGTAGATTTTTTTGGAATATGATCAATAGTTTCCGAAAAAAAAATTTTTTTCGAAAAAAATTAGAGAAAATGTTTGTTATATCTACTTATAGTACGAACTGAAAAAAATTTCGCAAAAGTTGCGCGTTCTTTCGCTTCAACTAACTGTGAAGTTTCAACTCAATCGCTTCATCAGTTTCTGAAATATCAGGGAAATAACCTTAAAATTTCAAACAGCTATAGCTTCGAAACTGTTTCACCGATTTAACCCATTAACGACCTTAACAACGGCATTCTGATACACGGCCTACCCTGGAAGTTTCAAGTCGCTAGCTTGCTCTGTTCGATCGTTATCGTGTCCACTGTCGGACGGCAGAATCGATTTTGACACTGGATTTGTCATCAGCGAGTCCAACCTAGTAGTTTGAGACCATTTTCGGCAAGAAATTCGAATATTACAGACATGTGGATGAAACGATAGCACACTGTTCCCCTAATAAGAACATGCGCGCAAAATGCCGATTGATATCGCCGTGATGTTCAATTAAATAAACTTTCAATCAATCCAAAATCCAATGTTGGAAGAATTATTCAACATTTATTAACATTTGTGATTCAATAACTTGATTCATTCGAACAAAATTTCATTTATACCAATGTTAATAATAATTTTAAACAAAATGCTTGCTGCAAATTGAAATGGTGTCCGTGGGAACAAATTTTTTTTATTCGTACCGCCACTTACCATCTTTTCCTCCTTTGAAAATCTGTAATATATAGGAAGTCTTATCTCTTATTCAGAAATTAGGAAAAAAATAAAACAAATCAGTTTTAAATAAATAAAAACCCCTTGTGAAATTTGACATTTTGGCCTTTTTACAACCTGTTTGTGCAATTTACGGCTGATCAAGATTTAACCATGTTCTGTAACTATAATATACACACTTCAAAAACAAAACTCTTTGAAAAATGTTACAAAAAGCATGAAATAATATGCTTTTGAATGCGATTTGGTGGCTTCTTGCCACTCCTAGCTCTATCTTTCTCTAGACAACACGTTTCTCTTTCCCTCACCGCTTCCATTGTAAGTTATAATTTCTATGGTACTAACAAAAAAGGTCAATTGTAGGCCATAGAATTGCCTTCAAAACAAGATGTCACTCAACCTCCCTTCCCATTCAAGATTTTAGGGCTTGCTGTAATCACAGGGTTGATACAAACTGATTGGAGCTAACCGTAGACAATGTCTCTTCACGAAAAAAAGTTTACCTCCTTTTGGATTCTTTCTGGTTTCGCATGAGTGCTAGGAAATTAAGGGTGGCATCTTTTCGAATTAATACCCTGTAAGTTGGAGTTTCATCGAGGTTTCAAGATTTAACTGGATGCCTCTGAATGTATTAATACTGCGCGATTACTATTCTTTGACTTTGATTAATATTTAATTCTCTTCATGTTGCACGCTTCAGGCGTTTTCATTTCTTCATACAAAAGTGTAAATTTTTCAGATATACTGATATTTTATTTGATTCAAGGGGGGCTTATACACGATGGAAGAAAGACTGGAGGATAATATGGATCCTAAAAAAAGGCCATTTTGTAATGCATTCACGGGTGAGTTATCGATATGATTTATAGTATAGGTAATCAGGTCGATTCTGTTTGTGTATTGCTATGAACCTTGCTATTCTAGTCATATTGCTATCTTTCTAATTTATAGCAATATGGCCATGGTGTTACGTATTCTGTTCCGAGTGTTATAGCAATGTTTGTTATGAATTTCGTCATAACAATATTGCTATCATGGAATTCCATAATTGGTGATTTTAGAGCTGACAACACTGTATTTTGAGAATTTAGAACTACAAGGAAGAAGAAAATAACCCTAATTCGTGAGTTTTCTTTATGGTTATGCATACATAACCTTTATCTACGATTTTCTTTATTCATGTAAACATCGACTTAAAAAATGTTAGGAAACGAAACGAGTCAAATTGACCAACAATCCATTTCCTGGATACCAATAAAATATTGGTTAACAGAAATCGAATGCAGCAATTTTATTCGGGCGTTAATAATTCGATAAACTTTTTCGTTGGCACCTCAAAGGGATCGCTGTTGTTGAGATGATTAGAATAATCATCTCAGCTGTTGCCTACTATGCCTGTATCTTAGTCTAAGAATTTTCCTTGAAATGAAATAATATTCTAGAGAACCTTGAACACATTTCCATTAGCATATACTTTTTTTATTCATGTGAATATCGACTTATTCGAAAATGTTACGAAACAGAAAAACCAATTAAAGTCAAATTGACCTATTTCCTGGATACCGATAGAATTTTGGTTTCCAGAAATGAAATGCAGCAATTTAATGCAGGCGATAATAATTTGAAATTCGATGAACTTTTCTGTTGGGAATTCAAAGGGATGGCTGTTGTTGAGATCATTAGAATAATCAGGTCAGCTGTTGCTTACTATGCCGGTATTTTAGTCTAAGAATTTTCCTTAAAATTAAATATTCTAGAGAACCTTGAACAAATTTCTATTAGCACATTCTTTCCATTTCTTCAATATTTTCGAATTCTTGGAAGGAATAATACTGAAACAAATGGATCTTTGTGAGATTCCCTTTCTAACCTTTCTTGTTATGAAGCATAGCAAGTACTATTTTGAGGTTGCTAAGATAGCAATATTGATAGCAAGATTCTTGTTAAAGTGACAGATCATATGGCTCAAAATCGTTGATCAGAATACCAATAATTCCAATCTTGTTATGGTAGCAATATCTTTTTCCTAGCAATATTGCTATTTGCAAACAGAATCGACCTGATTAACAGGTCTCTTGCATGTAACCCGAATTATCATATTCTTATGTTTTTCTCATTCTATATCGATACAAAATCATAATATATGCTATCACACACTTCAACAATAAGTAAATTTTGGATAATTCGGTATTAAAAACGGTCAAATCGGGACTCAAGGTCGAAGCGGGAGAAACGTGTCAGATCGCCTTCCACGTCACTCGTTATTGTACGATTAACCGATCGATACAGCCGACGTTGTCTATTGGCTTGCTAGAGAGAAAAGTACACGAAAAGAGGGAGAGAGAGGATATGTCCCGGTACGTCACCGAAGCCGCGAAGTTTCGTCTGTTTGAACAGCCGATATGAGGAGCCAAATTTTAAAGATCATTTTCTCGTTAAAAACTGAAATTTTTGATGGCGGTTGAAGATCTTCAGTAGTCTTACGGATAGAATATCTGATTCCAATGATAAAAAAATTCATCAAGAGACCTATTCCCAAGTATTTTCATCACAATTTCCTTCCAAATTTTTCAAAAGGTGGAACTTTGGCTCATTCAGAGAAAATATTCACCAAAAATTTTTCAGATTTGCGTAGCTTTTTTTTTAATGGATGTGTAGTCACATGTAATGAAAAAATTTCCCATTATTCAAATCGTGTGTTTGACGCGTAAGGAATAGTTGTAAGCTCAGTGTCCGTGAACAACTTCGAGAACAACTATGACAATTGGGTGTTTGTTTATTGATATGTGTCTGCAACTTGTGAATTCAGCAGATATTATTTCACAGTAGAAATAATTTTTTTATAAAAATATTTGAGCTTATAGATTGGTGCCTAAACTCTTTTCTGTTGTATAGTAATAAAAATAAATAAATTTTTGATGATCAATAAGAGGTCTTTCACGAAGTAATGAATAACACACTTTTGCTTCGTTCATTCTAGAAATCTTTACAGGAATTTTCATATTTAACAAATCTACGTATACACATAAAATCTTCTGTGCCTGTTTATCTAACTGAATTCCTTCTAAACAGTCGAGCTGAATTCGATGAAATTTTTTGTGTATTCAAGGGGATTCGGAAATGGTTAAGGATTCACAATTTTTTTCTTGATGTTTTTCCAAATAATTTTCATTAACTTCGAAAAGTTCTGACTGAATCGTGAATCTAAACCATTCTCAAATCTAGTCACATACTCACAGTACAGGGCAAATTCTGTTGGGACAGCTAGTTATTTTATAATTCATGGGTTATTAGCTATATTCTGCGACGGTTGAAATAATAGCACCAGAAATAAAGAGAAACACAGAAAATCGATATTTGAAGAATAGATAAGAAGGCTTAACAAAGATTGATTTCGAATTACTGTTGAAATTCTATCTAGGATAGATCTGATGAATCTTTGAGATAATCCATGATCCGGGTCTGTAAATTTTAGATTTCATGTTGAACTCTGATGAACTCAGTAGTCAAATTCAGTTCAGTCTGGCTGACCGCAAGCACTACAACTTTCTGATGAAAAATCCCGGGACTTGAAGTTTTTAAAATAGATTGTGTATTCAAATGATCCAAGTGATTGATGGAATCTACCAAATAGTTTCGGTCTCGGTGTTATAGCTATCTCGATTTTTTTCTTCAATATCTTCAAAATATCGATTCAATCGATATGGAACTCAGTTGGTAGTTTTTGATTGGAGACCTATGCAGAACTTCGTGAGGATCACGACACATAAAATTTCAAAAAAATAATTCACGAAACCTTACGAACTATTTTATTCATTCTACTGATAAAACGAGTTTTTCAGATATCGAAATGTCCAGGGCTGGGCAAAATACATGCTTGGCTTAATTGAAATACAAATTACAAAATACTTTCTCGCAGGTATTTGAAATACAAAATGCAAAATGCTTTCAAGTCGGGTATTTGAAATATAAAATACAAAATACAGTATTTTAAATATTTGTATTTGAAATACAAATTACAAAATACATTCAGGTGTTACGTTAAATGTGAAAAGAGTACAACTAATTCAGCTCAGCTATTTTATCGCGAAATAAAGAATTTCCTTTCAGAAACACAAGATTTTTAAATGTAGTATCAGACAACAACAACAACCTGTAGAACCTGTAGAAACAATCTTTCTACAGGTCCTGATGGGCAGATATTTGTGTTATATTATATGAACACATTTTTTATGTTAGGATAGTGTTCTAGGATGATAAGCTATTTGCTCTTATCGTTTTTAGAAGTTGACTAACTCTAACTCCATGATGAAATGACCTTTGCGCAGGACCTTTTCTTCCTTCCCATTTTCCGAAAATATGATTGCTACCAAAAGAACCAGATGAAGCAGATGAACGTCGCCATCTGAAGGGAGATTTAGGAACTATTATCTGTAGAGCGCTCAGCGCTGAATGTATTTGTTCGAAAGTATTTCCAAGACAAAAGTATCGAAATACAAAATACAAAATACTTCAGCGTCAGGTATTTGAAATACCAATTACAAAATACATTTTCAACAAGTAATTGAAATACAAATACAAAATACGTATTTGTATTTTAAATACGTATTTCAATTACAAGTAATTGAAATACTGCCCAGCCCTGGAAATGTTTTCTGACTTGATAAGCTACTAAATGACTCAAAGACGACAGAAAAAAATATTCTGGATCGGAGAACGCAATGATTTGTATGGATTTTGTTCTGCTCTTTCGAAAAGTTTCGAAGAGTATATATATCTCGAGAACGCGTTACATCTTTTTTATACGAAAATCAGCTGTTGCCATTGTTCAAATTCGTTGCCAAAGCGGTCACCTATTCACGTATTGACCCTGCCAAATGCAACTTCACTTCCTGATGAAAAAATTTGGTGATATTTTTCCATATGGTCCTCAAAAAAATGTGCATAAATCTTCACACAATCATTCTTCAATCAAATACTAAATTTCATTCGATTCTATAAGTATTTTTGAGAATATTGGGACAATGAAAATTCAAAAAATCATTGGGCGAATTCACGAATTCGTCCTTTAAATTGTATTAATTATATAAGTACCTGAAAAATCTAGTTTTAGAGAGTTGATAATTTTAGAACAAGTTCGGAGTTCAAACACGAAGGCTGAAATCGCGAATTGGTCACATCCACTTAATGATTCTGAAGATATATTCATTCAAAATGTTATTTTTCCTAGGCTTTCAAATTTCGTTGAAATCTAATCCATATATTCGGAGAAAAAAAGTTTGAAATATTTTTTCTCACAACTATAGATCCACACGAGATGTCACACAAGGTTGCGCGTTGGTATTCTAAAACTATGCACAAAGTTTCAATCTGATCTATTCAGTACCTACCTTATAAGATATCGAGAAATTAACCTCAAAATTTCAAATGGACCTAACTCCAAAATAACTCGATCGATTTCACCCTTTGAATAAAGAACAACAGGAAGGAGCATAACGCTTCTCTACTTCGTATAAAAGTGGGACACGAGCGCCCATTATTGACGTAGACAATGAAAAGAACAGTTCCTGGTATGCTTCCCTGGGGAACACCCATAGTATCACTGATTTTCTTTTTCTCTATTATGACATGTGCATATTGAATATAGATTATTATTACAGGATGTGGTAGAAAAAGATCCAACCTTCCAGCTCTCACGAGTGATGGAGAAGAAATAGATGACTCAATCAGCGCTCTTCTGGAACTCAATGCGGAACCGGCAGTTGAGAATTTATCGAGGCAAATTATGTCAGAGGCTAAATTATGGGAGGCTATCCAAGAGGCAAATATGGAATTGAATAGACACCGTCAGAAACCTAAGGAAAATATTGATCAGAAGGCAGGCATTCAAGCTGCAGGAACCTGTGCTCTTCCCCCATGCTACATCTGAAGATGAATTGATGATGACAAAACAATTCTAGATCTTGAAATAGATCTGGTTAGATTATGTTCAGTCGATTCAATATGTATCTGATTTCAACCTTAAAGTTTAATTTGTGATATTAATTTAATAAGCCATCAAAAGTTTATCATATCCATACATTGGATATAACTATTTGAACACTACTTATTCTTCCTCATCATCAGTTGAATAAAATAATAAGCACCTCTTCATTCCGAATAAAGTTGAAAGAATCTGGGTTTGTTTTGTATCTCAATTAGATAATAATAATAATAAATGCAATTTATCGACCAAAAGCCAATTGGTCATCGACAGTATTAGTCCTACTGCCAGGTAAATTTATACATTGCAGAACTAACTTTTCACAATATTAGAATGTCTTTCTCCTGATGTAAAGTTGTCCGAATATTCTTACATATATTACACGCATGATTGGTTGTGAATTTAGAATTGATAGGAATTAGTTAATGGAGAAGAAAGAGCTCAGCAATAATAAAGTAACATAATCATGAGGCCAAATATTTGTAGATAAATCAACAAATATTCCACCTTGATCAGAGCTACAGGGCTAATCATTCAATCAACCAAAACATCTACACCGAAGAAGCAGACCCAAGGAGAATGACTACAGCTGTTTCACAGTTATTACTGATCGTCAGGTCAACTTACCTCAAATAAAACAGCAGAAGGAATCTCGATACTTGTCACTTTTCAGATGGATTGCTGCAGTATAACTACGTACAGCGCGCCATCTGCCAGGTGCATCTTGCGAATCCCATCTACGAGTGCAGAATACTTTGAAGATGGGATTCGCACGATGCTCCTGTAAGATGCGCTCCATTGAAAATTAGCAAAAAAGCTGCTGCCTTCACGGCTGTGCTTTTATAGGTTTTTATCAGATCCGATGTTTATTTTTGGAGATATGTCAAAATTCGTTTACATTTTGAATTTTCACGTTATTTCCTCAATTTCTCAGGATATATTGCATGCGATCAGATTTAAATTTTAGAATTAGTTAGAGAATGCCAACCAGCAACTCAACGCAGAGTTTCCTGTGAATTTATTTTCTAAAAAATAGGTAAAAATTACTGAATTCAACATTTTTTTGTTAGAATTTTTTTCTTGGGGACTATTCATCAGATTACTATGAAGTTTGGCACAGATCTCGAAGTTAATATTTAACAACTGTGTTCCAAGGTTCAATTCGATCAGATATTCATTCACGAGATAAAGTGGAAAAAATATGTCATATTTCGTTGTTTTCTAAATTTTGACGTTATTTCTTCTACATCTCAAAAAGTACTGATGCGATCAGATTGAAACCTCGTTACACTTTGGAGAATATAGCTTCGTAGTATCACGCGAAATGAGTTGAGGTGCAATGATGAAAAATGTTGAAAAAAATTTTCGAGAATTTTACAAATTTTTCTTGAAAAAATTCGCATTTTTTGTGATAATTTACCAGATTTCAATGGAATTTGGTACGAAGGTGTCAATATTCATCAGAAGTGCTTCAAGTTTCAGTTTGATCTGATGTTAATTGCGGGAGATATTGGAAACGAAATACCTATGCCTTGGCTATTTGAAAGTTTGGGGTTATTTCCTCGATATCTCAAGAAGAAATGCAGTGCTTAGATTTGGACTTCGTAAGTAGTTGTAAAATAACGATGCCCAACTTTTTGCGGAATTTCCTTAAGATCATACAAGTAGAGAATTGAAAAACTTATCATGTTTGCAAAATTTCTGATGAAAGCTATTCATCAAATTTCAATGAAATTCGACACAGACCATGAAGTCGATATTTAGCAAGTGTATTTAAAATTTCAGCTTCATCGTACCTATATTTATCTCCGGAGATGTTAGGAAGAAAATATGCTGAATTTCCTGGTTATGTTTTCCTAGGTAGGTAGGTATCGTCAAAAAATACCGAGCCGACTATGATGAAACTTCGTGACTAGTTGGCAAATACTAATGAGCCAATTTGTACAAAATTTCGTGACGATCGTTCGAATATATCAATTAAAAAAATCACATATTGAAAAATAGTACTTGTTCGAAAAATGATAGCCGGAAGTTAAAGCAGATTTTAGGGAGGGCCAAATGAAAAGCAGATCGCCAAATATTTACATCAGGAAGTAAAGCTGCGTTTGTCTGGGTCAATACGCAAATTATCGTTTGGCAACGAATTCGAACAAACGAGTAAAATCCCCTGACCCTGTCAGTGCTTTTCAAGAATTTTCATTTCGTCAGAATTATTCATTAAGGAATACCTACACTGAGAAAAATATGTGCAAGTAAATTTTTCACAGGGAGTTTCACGAGTGTATATGTACCTACATGCTTCTAATGCAGGACACTTTGGATGGTCTGAATTTGTGTTCGAAAATATCCCATATGTATATTAGTTTATGAGATACAATCAGGGCTCCGCAAAATACTCGCAGGTATTTGAAATACAAAATACAAAATACTTTCAAGTCGGGTATTTGAAATATAAAATACAAAATACAGTATTTTAACTATTTGTATTTGAAATACAAATTACAAAATACATTCAGGTGTTACGTAAAATGTGAAAACAGTACAACTAATTCAGCTCAGCTATTTTATCGCTAAATAAAGAATTTCCTTTCAGAAACACAAGATTTTTGAATGTAGTATCAGAGAAACAGCCTCTTGTTGGGGAATGAATAAAACCTGCTAAAGAAAATCTTTCTACAGGTCCTGATGGGCAGAAGCTTGTGTTATATTGTATGAACACATTTTACGCGTTTGTTCTGAGGAACAGCGCGTTACAATGTCGTCATGATGTCTGTAATTTTCGAAATTTGAGCCGAAATTGGTCTCAAACGACTAGGTTGGACTCACTGATGAAGAATCCGTGGTCAAAATTGATTCTGTCCGTCCGACGGTGTGCGCTGTAACTTTCGGAAGGAAGGACCTAGATTCTTGAAATTTTCAGGTTAGGTTAAGATCCTGAATATCTCTGTTAAGTTCGTTAATGGGCCAAATCTGTCGAATGGTTTTTGTGCTACAGCCATTTGAAATTTTGATTTTTCAATTACCCGAAAAATATTCATCTGATCGAAATGAAACTTGGTTGGAATATGAACAGTGTCAATAAGGAGAATTATCCATGGAGAGATTCTTAAAAAAAATAATTTTTTTTGAAATTTTTTTTTTATTTTCCTATTTTTTTTTATATTCCTATTATTATTCCTAATTTCCAAGTCACCATTTCACAATGTGAACAAGCGCGTGAAAGCTGCTGACTTCACGTCAGTGCTTTTCTAGATTTTTATGTTAGGATAATGTTCAAGGATGGTAAGCTCTTTGCTCTTATCGTTTTTAGAAGTTGACTAACTCTAACTCCATGATGAAATGACCATTGCCCAGGACCTTTTCTTCCTTTTCATTTGCCGAAAATATGAATGCCAGCAAAAGAACTAGATGAAGCAGATGAACGTCGCGCCATCTGAAGGGAGATTCAGGGACTATTTTCTGTAGAGAGCTCAGCGCTAGATGTATTTGTTCGAAAGTATTTCGATGACAAAAGTATCGAAATACAAAATACTTCAGCGTCAGGTATTTGAAATCCAATTACAAAATAAATTTTCAAGAAGTAATTGAAATACAAATACGAAATACGTATTTGTATTTCAAATACGTATTTCAATTACAAGTAATTGAAATACTGCCCAGCCCTGGATCCAATAAGGTGTTTCAGCATTTTATCAAAAACTTTGAACCGGTATAACTCTTGAACAGAATATGTTTAGGACAATGACCACTAATAAGTTTCTACATATTAATAATCAATAGTGCAAGACCGAAGTCTGAAAATCAGCCTCTTAGCAATACTGCCGCATTTCGTGTCAACATTTTATGTAGCATTAAATATTGTATAGGTACCCCAAAATCATTGTGGCCTGTGAGCCTCAAAATAATACATTAATCCCTTCGGCTAAGGTAAATCCATTATAAAAAACCATCAAATATAAATATCACATTACCAGAATGAATATGATCCATAACACAATTCGGCTGAATACAAAATAAAATTTTAGATTTCATTTCATAATGAAAGAAATATTTTTCGAAATAACTACTCCTGAGAGAAAATGAATTTTTGACGGAGTTTTTCTTATACTTAACGAAAAACGCTTGGTTACACTATTTGCAATTAATATTGACGGCAAATATCCAAATAACTCACGCTTTCTAGATTTCGGATCACCTCGGGTAAATAAAAGAAATGATAAATAAAAAGAAAAAGGTATGCGAGGAAACTGGTCTGAAAATCAATATAAGAAAGCAAAAACTCATGACAAATCTTGTTTCCCGCTCTAGGACCCACAATGATGGTTATGATGATAAAAATTTCGAAGCCTATATCCGTACCCCGGAGCAAAAGGGTATTAAGTTACAAAATGTAAATTTTACAGGAGAGCATAAAATACAATGATTAAACAGTACAGGCTACAAAACAAGTAGCAATAAATTTTATTTACACGTATATTGTAGCATATTTGAATAATAAATGTATGATCGATTCCGGTAATATTCATTCAATGATTCACATTTTTCTCAGAAAAAAATGGACTGAGTATTTTTGTATTTCGTACTTCATTATCATGGTGAAATAGAAGTTCTTAATTTTTATGATGGAGAAATATTTCTTTTTACAAATGAAATTATGATTATGGTGAAACATCATGGACACCAGAATGTTTCTTTTTTATACATGAATAAAACGGGAAAATATGAATTCTGTAAACTAGGTACCTGCACATTTATTCAGAAAACATTAACAAAAAAATTATATTTCATGTTCTATTCACCTAACCGTCAGTAACTATTCACAGTTACTGATCCTCCATTCACAAGATTCTGAAAGAAACTGAAATCCTACTGGAATCCACTTCAACAGCCCCTGAAGATTTTTAAACTTTTTTGAAATAATTGGATTTAGAATATCTAGTAGGGGAACCACCGATTTTTGTACTGATAGATGATTTCTTCCTCTGAGATTTTGAAGACAATAACATCAACTGCATCGTAGCACAAACAATCGGACAGCGAACTGAACATACATTCATAGACTTGCATTTTCTTGATTCGCGTTATGATATTTAATATTTTAAAATTGTATTATGTGGGACTTAATACTTTTTTTCACAAATAATTATTTTTTGCCCTAGTTGATATTTGCACCATGTTGGACATAATACATATGATTTGGAGAAAATACTGTTTTGCTCCAGAATTGGAATGGACTTGATACTATTTTTAAATTGCTGTTTTCGTTATTTTAAATCCAATCGTCCTAATGGTAGGTGAGCCAAAAAACGAAAAACTGAAATTTTGGTCTTAATGCCCTTTTCCTCTGAGGTACGAATATACAGGGTATCGATAAAGCATTTTGTATTTTTTTCTGGGTAACCACTTCCAATATCTGAAGCAGAACTATTAATATTAAAAAAAATGTTTTATGGGAAACTCACTTGCGAATTGCAGGATTTTGATTTTCTTATCCAGCACGTCGAATTGCTTACCGAAAATTTCACGGAAAGAGTTGATTCAACAGATTCCACTTAATTCTTAGAAAAATCGTACTTCGTGATGGAAATGAAAAATATTCTTGTCCTTCTAATTGGAAATGAGTATTTCTTGATCGTTCGAAAAATTTCCAGACAAACAGTAATTTTAAAAAATGTATCCGAATAAACAACAATCAATAATTGAATAAATCAAGGAATACGAATCTAAATAATGAATCACAGAAGCAGTTCAAAAGTAACAACGTTTTGTTCAATTTTAATTCTCGTCCGTCTTGAAATATTACTGACTGTTTTTTTTTATCTTGTCTGGATTAATATGTGTTTCATCGTTGGCAGCTTCGATATCTTTCCTTTCTATCTTCTCACTTCCCTGCTTAGACGAATACAATAAACATTTTTAATATTCCCAAATTAAATAATCCACAGGATTAAAATCTGATAATCTAGCGATCTAGGTGCTCGGTCCACCTTTATTTGGAAAGTTCTATCTCTAAATTCTGAGAATTTAGTGGAAGTCTACTATTGAATCAAATCTTTTCGTGAAATCTATGTAAGAAATTCGACGTGCGGGATAAAAAAACAACCGATTACAATTGGAAATTTTCTCTTTCAAACTATTTCATAATCCAGTTCTGAAACTTCAATATACAGGTTGTTGAATCTCAGCTTGGCACAAGTCCCATATTATTCGAATATGAATCGGTTGACATGTAGTGACTCATACGTTCTATACAGAGTGCTTCATAATATAGGGTCTTTCAATAAGGACGGGTCGATTTTGACATGAAATAAATCAAATGTCTGTAATTTTGGATGATTGAGCCGAAAATGGTCTCAATCGACTAGGTTGGACTCACTGATGACGAATCCGGTGTCAAAATCGATTCTGTCCGGCCGTAGACACGATAACTGTCGAACGAAGTGAGCTAGCAACTTGAAACTTTCAGGGTAGGTCGCGCATTGGAATGCCGCGGTTAAGTTCGTTAATGGGCCAAATCGATCAAATAGTTTCGGAGTTATAGGCATTTGAAGTTTTGAAGTTATTTATTTTTTATTTCAGAAACTACCTGAGCGATTGGATTCAAACTTGGCGGTTAGGTGATTGCCATGGTGATTTGGCATTACTAACTGAATAAAAAAATATAGGTTAGAAAGACGACGTTAAAACAACATGGCCGCCACAGGCTGCCAACATCGACCCGTCCCTATTGAAAGACCCTATATATGCGCAGGACTTCAGGATGTGATAGCTCGTCCAAAAATATGAAATTTTTTTTTTTAACTTACCCTCTAAAATGCAACGATATTTTCGAGATACAGGGTGTTGAAATTGAAAAAAAATCGTTTTTTGCAAATATCTCCGGAACCTCTTATCGTGAAGAAAACAGCTTCGTAAGTATTTCCTAATTATAAAAAGCTATTTTTATTTGTTCATTTTTATAATAAGCTATTATATTATTGTTCTTCTCCCCAACTTCTACGCTTATGGAAAAAGTAAGGTTTTGGAGATGCCTATTTAAACCACAACTGTTTTCTACCCAAAAAGGTACTCTGGGTCATACGCTCTAGGTTAAGTGGACCGTTTTCGAGCAAAATCAACTTTTATGTTGAAAAACAAGGTAAATTTTTTGGAAGAAATTAAATCAAATCGAATTTTTCTGAACGTTAGAACAGGTAACAAAGAGTGGATGATTTTCAACATGAAAGTTGGTTTTTCTCGAAAACGGTCGAGTTTTTTGTAGAAAACATTGGTGGTTCCAATGGCGTCACAAACCAGTACTTTTTTCATTAGCGTAGAAGTTGCTGAGAAAAACACCGCTTCCTTTCACCAATTCAAATTTAAAAAAAATCCGCACTAAATACTTACGAAAGCTGTTTTCTGTACGATAAAAGGTTCCGGAAATATTCACAAAAAACGATTTCTTTTCCATTCCAACACCCCGTATCTCGAAAATGGAGCATTTTAGAGGGTTAGTTGATAGAAACTGACATTAAAAACTGCAACTACCAGAAAGCTCGAAGTGACGCGAAGAAAGATGGAGAGATTGATGTTTCGTGTGACTCTTAGGAACCACCTCAAAAATGAAGATCTACGAAGGAGAACTGCCAGTGGAATATTCGCAACTACTGCTAAGCGATACGCCCTCTGGCGATAGAAATTCAAACACTTCCAAGCTAGTAGTTTTTCGACGTGCCTATTATTCTAACGTAATTTGCTTACTTTTGGAATTCATTTTCGAGCTTTTGTGTTGTTCTCCGAGTTGAAATTTTGGTATACCGAAAGTGTTTGTAATATTCATCAATCGGTTCCTTTCTTTCCGATTAAAATTTTCTATTGTATTAATCCGAAATGGCATCCTCCCGAAATGACTATTGTTGTGTGTCTCAACTCAATATTATTCTTGGTCAAAGAAGAAAGGATCATCTGCTGCCTCTAGTATTAATTTTTTCCAAAGCCAAATGAAAGTGAAGTTAATTTGAAAACAGTATTTGGCAGGGAACTCAATGATAGAAGAAAGGCCTAGCTTTAGAAATTGAAGATTGGAAAACAGGCCACGAAATACATGAAATAATGTTCACTGCATTTCTCTGATGTTTATTTTCATAAAGGTGAATTATCTACAATGTATTCATTTCGAAACAACTTCATGTCATGATGTTTTCAGGTGTGAATATAAATAAGAGAATTTTGAAGCAAAATGCTGCAGAGAAACTACCGAGCACTTCTGCAGCTACCTTATTCACATACTACACAAAATAATATACTAAAAGAATGATCTGGTTGAAAACCTGACAAAAACCAGATATACTGTTATAGTTTATAATAGCTGAAGTTATTCATATAAATACATTGATACTTTTCATTTCTATATATAGGCAGGTTGAACCAGCTGTGACATTTTTCATTCTGTATGTTTATCTTGAGCTGCTGTAATATGAAAATGAAATCAATTATATGTCGACCTGTTTCCTTTTCTTTAGAAATACGATGCAAAAGAACTAAAGCAGAAATTCTGTTTTCATTTTATTGATTTACTCGTTTGTAAACAAAGAACAAGTCATATCATTTGAACTGATCCTAGATTTACCACATAATATAGCCTGCATTCAGCACTTCTTCACATAAATAAGAGTCCTTAAATTACTTATTGAGGTGCCTATTTTTCCAGAAATTCAAGTAAACTTAGATATTGGTTCATTTTGATCTACCAAGCAACATACACTAAAATAACACCGAAATTATCTTCCAGGAACGATTTAAAGTACGATTTTATATCGTGATCCAAACGAAAAGTTCCTTCTCAAGAAATCTTACACAAAATTATAATAATTTCTTTAAATATTCAAGCTCTGCTCAATAAATATTCGTTCTCCACCACATTTCTAAGGTTTGTTTACATGAAACTACTAGCTTGGACAGGTTCCAAATTTATCCGTTAGGGCGCTGGCATCTTCGCAGAAGTTCCCAATAATAGGAGAGATCTTTGTCCAACAACGGACGCACAGGGTTGTATGATGATGAATTTGCAATGATTCGAGGTATAATTGATTTTTAATGCTACATGGCGGTGTTGCCACTGTAGTTTATGTTTGTAGCTTAGCAAAAATTCACTTTCCGAAAAACTGATGAATAGATTGAACTTGATGCAATAAATAAAAAGGTAATTTTCTCAGTTCAGACCTGCGCTTTCGAATAATGACTAGAACTGAATATTGTCAGTGTCCTAGACATATTTTTTGAGGTTTTCATAAATATCAAAGAGTTATACCGCTTCAAAGTTCTTGATGAATGCATCAATTACACTCACCAAATATAGGTACTTAGCACATTCTCGAACTCCTTTTCGGACTACTCAAATTGTTTTGTATTTGCACTTGAAGTATGACCATTATGCATTCATGGAACCCCTGTATAAGTATTCGTATTTATCGATACTATAAGCTAAGGTAACGATGAAACATTACGGAGGCTAACAGCACAGGCCAGTTGGTTCATCTGTGCCACTAACAAGTTCCCCATCTACTCAACTTTGTGTCTCACAAAAGTAATATACTCACTTACCCGTTACTCCTGTTATATTTTTTGCAGATAAGAAAACACTAGAAACAAATGAATGGTCACTTGTTTATTTATGTAATAAATCATTCAAATTACACTTAGACATATTTTTACATGTACATCTTCCACATTTTCCACATTTACATCATAAAAACAAAAAAATAAATACAATTCTACTCTATTCATTAAGGTTGATAAAAATATATACAAAATTTCGTGAACTGTATCGTACCGTTTCCTTGGTTTTTCACCTTTCATTTCAATGAGTACAATATTAAGTCCACAAGGCAATTGTTTTACCGGAATAATTTTTGAAGCAGTACTCCAAAAAATATTTCGCATCAAGGAATAATACAATACCTATATCAAAAAGGTTTCTACAAATTCAATTTGCAACAGATCATAATGACAATGGTTCACTTGCAAAAGTATTTTCATATTATTATCTCTGATCGAAGTTGAATTTTAGAGGGAATGGGTACCCAAATTATGACTTCAGAATCAGAATTTCATTAGAAATAATGAAGAATATGTTTGTGCCAAAGAGATGCAAAAGGACGCTCAATGCCAGAAATATGATGAAAAGTTAACTTTTATATTTTGGTGATTGGGTTTGCATATC
This sequence comes from Myrrha octodecimguttata, assembly GCA_958510865.1. Classification (NCBI taxonomy): domain Eukaryota; kingdom Metazoa; phylum Arthropoda; class Insecta; order Coleoptera; family Coccinellidae; genus Myrrha; species Myrrha octodecimguttata. The sequence goes on from OY294063.1 coordinate 9,455,400, forward strand.
CTGTGAAATGGGACCAGCGAGTGAATTTCCAAAGTTGATATCGAAATATTTCCTTGTACTTCTACTGATATAAATTATTTTTTCGGTTAAAAGTTTTTCGGAAATCTTTTTCTGTTTAAAAATTTGATGGGTATATTTTCAGAATAATGTTATAATAGTTCATTGTTTAATTCTGAGGCTCAATTTATTTATCGAGAAGCACGAAAAAATATTTTAAAATTATTCCAGTTTACATATGACATATCTCACATTCTTTATCATAGGGACCTTTTAGAAACTCACCCGAGCACTAACCCGGATTTACAGATTGACAGGTAAGGCGTTCTAGCCCGATTAAGTTACCCGATCAGATTCCTAAAACCACCAGAGTTCACAGCAAATAGATTTTCTCAAAACTTTCACTGGTCATATTTAAGATCATCTTCCAAATTTCGTCGCAATGTTATACAAGGAATTCAATAATTGTAGTGCACGATCATCTTGATCTTTATTTATTGTGACATCATCATCACTAACCGAACTTGGATCTGGACTGAAAATATCTTCACTTTGTTTCACAGGATTCAAGAATGGTATCAATTCTTTCTTCTCGTTCTTCGTAGTTTCACATTCGTGAATAAGTAAGAGAATGAGTCTTCGTGTCAACGGATTCTCTTCAATCTTCTTCATTCTATCTAAAAACTCATCTTCTGTTGTATTCAATTTTCGCAGAATTCGATGAAGTCTTTCTCCTTCTGATGGGGTACTGGAATTCATGAAATCGATCAGGATTCCCTGGAGTTTCGAGGAATTGGAAGATACTTTAGGGAATACGCGTAGTTCGTATTTAATTTCTTCTTCTTCGGGAGAACCTGGCGACTCGATATCTGAGTAATTTTCTGTTTTCTCGACTTCTGTTGGGTATGTGACAGCAGCATATGCCTCAGTTACTTGAAAATGTTTATTCAAGGAAAATGGATCCACTGCAAATGTAGTTCTCCAAAGGTTTGTGGCGTGTGGTGATGATGTCCAATGGTTCTTTGGTAAATTTTCGGCTCCAACTTTCTTTTTATCCTCATAGTTCAAATTGTTGAATTGCGATACAAATGATTGACTGTCAGCTATTGTAAGACCTTCACTATCAGGACCTAGGAAATTGTTGTTTTCCTCTGAGTCTATATTGGTTTTATTGAGCACTTTGAAGTTCCAAGTGGCGTTATACAATGAAGCCAAAGTATTTTTAGAGTCATCTTCTGAAAAACTCAGTAATTCTTTTTCAGTATTGAAAACATTTCCGTGACTTGGTGGTTCAGTTGGACGCACTTGGATCAGCTTATTCTTGAAATTTGTAGGGTCGTGCAGGTATTCAGAAAGTGCTTGAGAAAATAGTTTAGCCAATTTCCTTACTTTTTGAGGATCTTCTGTGTTTTCAGTAGTTTCATTGGCCTTATTCATATTGAGTTCAGTTTTCCCAAGGTTCTCATCAGAATTGCTGTTCATTTGCTCGAACAATTGTTCATATTTTTGTCTAGTCATGTGGCTCAGTAAAACTTTCAGTTTCTCCTTCATGTCAGCATTATCAAGATCATCATCATTGGAGTTCAGACTTTCCCGTTCTTCTGATGTCATGTTACTCAGAGCATTCTCGAAATATGTGGCAAGGGTGTGAAGGGTTTGTGGACTGACTGAAGAGGGCACCACTAAGCCAGGCCTGAAAGTTTCTGAGGATTCTTGGCTTTCAATATCATCATTCACACTCACTTCTTCCGGTTTTATATAGAAATTCGTGGGTTCTGTTGTAGGAGATTCAGTTATTGCCAAAACAATTTCGTTTCGAGTATCAGGTTCTTTCAGGGAGAAAGGGCTGGCTGTTGAAATTTGGAAAAATGGATACGGTAAAGGATCATCGAAATTTTCTGATTTTTCATTCCTTAAACCGATTGATGAAGCTTCAGTCGATAATAACTCGAAAGGCCTTGGTTTCAATGGAGCTTGAGGTAGTTTTGTAGATGTTGGCAAAATACTCTCGGTAGTGGGTTCTTGTTGAGACTGATATTTGTTTTCGTTGAAACTAATATTAACTAGATCGTAGTTTTCTGTCTCTTGGGTTGTGGTCGGTATTTCCAACCTTCTCGAGGTGAATGGCGCATCAGTTGGAGAGCTGAAAGGGGAATTGTCTGGTAGTACTTCTGGTTCAAACGGTGATAAAGTGGTGGTTTCATAAGCTCTACTAGATATCTCGCTCGATTTAGAATCTACTTGAAAGAGGGATTCGTAGGCTTGGGCAGTATTGAATGATATTGTGGAATGCTTCAATACGTCCTTCTTATTTTCCTCTTTTTGACCAAAATTGAGAGTGACAGTTTTAGTATTCATATTGTTCAAAGGATTTAAAGCTGCAATACCGAACGCTTCCGTTGAAACATCAACAGTTTGTTTGTTATTGTCGTCAGAAGCTTCAGTATATGAATTTTCAGCATTATTATTCGCATTGAACGGTTCTGTAGTAGTGAATGCAACAGTCGATGGCTCACGTGTGGAGTAATTATAATCAGAAGACGTTCTTGTGTTGGGAATAAGAGGGTTCGATGCGGGTTTACCATTCTGGAATGGATTGAGAGCTTGTGCAGTGTTGAACGCTAAAGCTGAAAGCTTGAAAGTTTTTTTATTGTGATCATGTATGTTGGAACTGTAAGTTTTATTTCTTGGTATTGGAATACCAACAGTACTACCTACAAAAGTTTTACCATTATTAAACGACTGAGTTGTTACATATTGGGAAGTCACTGGTACTATATTGTTGAAAAACTTATCGCTATAAAATTCAGGGCCTTTAATTTCAGAGTATTCTGATTTATGATTTTCGTAAAATTCTGTAGGTTTTTCTGTCTTTTCTCTATTGAAGTTAATGTACCTATTATTCTCAACTATGGAAGCTGTTTCTTGTGGAACCTGGGTTTCATCGGAATCTTCGGATGAAACATTGCTTTCATTATTCAAATATTTTGTTGAGGACGATTCTTTATTTGTTTTGATTTTTCTAATCTTTTGATAGGATTTAAATGGATTCCTCTTGTTGTCAGATAACCTACCATTGTTAGTACGAATAACTTTCTGTCTCGTTCCTACGAATATATTGACGTACTTGTTCTGATCGAATTCAGGGTTACTTTCAAGTCTAACAGGTTTTTTCTGTTCTTGGTTTTCATATTTAGGGGTACTTGTGGTAATAATTGGTTCTTTTCTCCTTCTAGAGCTGTAAAATCTGTAAGGGTTAGTAGTTGTTTCTTTAACTTCGCTATAAATTGTTGAACTGTAAGGTTTTTGAACATCTTTGTCTTGGAATCGTTTTTTAGTAGGAGTTTCGGAACTCGTTGTAGTTTCAGGTGTGACAGTCATGACGTTTTCTTCTGTTGTTACATATTCGTTTCTGGACCTAGTGGGTATATTGGAACTTTGATCACTTTTGAATTGATTCCTATTTGGTTTAGATTTTATTGAGTGTATTATTTGTCTCGGTTCTTCTTTCAGTTTTTTCCTTCCTATAGAAGTATCTTTTCTGTAATTGTTTCGGTTTCCCGTATTTATTTCAAACTTTTCTGTCGTGGATTGATATTCCTGATTTGTTCGAATATCAAAATCTTCAATGAATTTTGCTTTAGTTGCCTCATTATTTTTCCACTGTGGTTCATTATAAATCGAAGACCAGTCCGGTTTCGAATTTGCCTTTACTTTGTTCTCTTCATATATTTCGTCATTTGGGAATTTATTTGGTTCTGATATGAACTCATTTTTATGGTTATTTGAATCCAATCTAGTCTTGACCGAACTTTTCCAGGTGATCCTGCGGGCTGATTTTTTCTTGATCAGTTCTTCCTTGAGCTGCTCAGAGCTCTCTTCATAAAGCGATGGGGAGCTTGTACAATTGACTTTGAACCACCAGTCACAAATCAGGTCGGACTGCTGGAAAATAGTACCATTAGGGCAAAGAAATGACGTCTTCTTTCCATCTTCACAGATGTGGAAGACCTGAAAATGAATATAATATAAGACAAATATGAAAGATTGGACTGAATAACTTTGATTTCTTTCTTTTATATAGATGAATAATATGGAGAAACTTTGAGAGGAAGATTTGGGAAGAGGAATTACTCGAAGAAAAATTCCTACTTCCATATTTCAATTAATTGGAGTTTTGGAAGGATATCGAATTTTCGAAAATTATGAGTTTCATTATTATTGAAAATGTCAAACAGGCGACTGAGAACACAAAGAGAAATAGTTTTTTGTTCGAATACTATTATTATGACATTGGTATCGATACAGTAAATTATGTGCTTAGATATTCTTAGAACTTGGTTCTTGTATCCCGAGTAAGATATGAGAATACTCAATTAAATTCTTGATTTCTGCTGAAAAAATCATTTGATATGAAATAAGACTTGAATTGAAATGGTGAGATCATGACAATTTTTTTTCTTATTTATTGTTCTAGTAGGATTCTGCCGAAAAAGCTCTCGTATTTTCTTTCAATAATTTCGTTTTTCGATGCATTTATATAGAACAATGGGCGCAATTATTTTTCTATTCAGCAGAATACAGGAAGACTTTTTTTTAGATTATCTTGTTTCATTATCAATATGTTCCTTTTATCATTATCCCAATCTATTATGTGATATCATTTGTCGAACATATACATGATTCGCTATTTGGTATCTTTGTATGTCTCTCTATTCTTCAGATTCTTTTTGTGTTGTGGATTTCTGATATCTTACGGACATGATATTCCTTCTGTAAATTTTATTATAAAACACAATTATTTGAATTCTGCTTCTCGTTAATTGGTTTGGTTTCAGTAAGTGCTAATTTTCCGATTCGAAAACTGTTCTTGTATTGAACTCAGTACCAATTCCTCTGATTTTACCTGAAAGTTCATGTACCAACATTAGGAAATCAAATTAAATAAAAAATCCAAACTCTTCAAGATCCTTCCTTTGAAAATTGCCATAGACATGAATACGTTATGCGGCGCGGTAACTTATGCCATCATCAGGCATTCAACGTCAACAATGAATGCCTGATGATGGCAAGTTACCTTGCCGAAATGCATTCAAATCCTGGGAAGGAATGAATTATGTCAAGTGTAGCAGATCATTATAAGATAATTCATTCATCTATACAACTCCACTCATGGACTATTACCAAAATTTTTCTTGCTGATAACAACTGAAATTGTTTATGATGCTTTTCTTGTAGACTAGCAGATGCTAGAATTAACATGGTTTTCATATTCACCTTCTGAACTCCGTTGAACTTATGGGAACTATGAAATAACCAAAGTTTATTGAGTTTACTTCGAAAATTTCAATTTCCAATTAATAGTTCGATATGAAGAACGATAAAATAGAATTATAAAGTTAACACTGTAAACAAGCATTTCAAAACTCCATTGCGTGAATCGCCTAGTTGAAACACCATTGTTATTTTCTCAGGATTCTTGTGTTATTCTAGATTTGAATTGTTAAGTAATCTGTGTCATGAAAATATCCATTCAACTGGACTTCATTGAAGTGGAAAGTGAAATGCAATTTCGGTCGGCAGATTTTTGCTCTCAATTGAAATAATTATGTAAGTTCCATATAAATTATTCGCGCGAATGTTTCAGTTGTACTTGAAAAAATTTCAACTTGTAGTAAATGGGGCGAATGATCCAGCAAACATCAGATTCATGACAGAGGCATCAGCAGATCGTCCATCAGTAAGCGTTTGGGTCTAATTTTCAACTAATAATATCCAAACAAGTTTCACAATAACTATATACTTAAATACACCATTGAAATAAATATCCATATTTTCAGGAAAATTTCGGACTCATTAAATTAAGCAGATTGGAGGTTTGATCTATCCTCTAGTTCACAGGAAAAAGAGCTCGTTTGAACTTGTAATTCATTGTATGACCCTGCAAAGGAACGTCCATTTTTAAGCGCTTTTTCTGGGGTACAGCGTTTCGTTACATTTTCTGTAATTTTCGAATTTTAAGTCAAAATTGGCCTCGAACGACTAATTTGGACTCACTGATGAAGAATTCGTGGTCAAATTTGATTCTGACCGTGTGTACTCTAACTTTCGAAAGGAAAAACCTAGAGTCTTGGAATTTTCAGGTTAGGTTTAGATCTTCAATATCTCGGTTGAGTTCGTTAATGGGCCGAATCTGCCGAATGGGACTCAAAAAATACTCATCGCGATCAGATAGTATTTTGAAAATGTTGATGAGCAAATTTGTGTGAATTTTTTTGATTATCGTTCAATTAGATGAATGAAAAAAATTCAAAATTTTGTTTTCAAGTATATACTTATGTGATATTTGGCGATCAGATTTTAAGGTGAGTTTACACTAGTCGAGACAATTTCGAAACAATGTTTGGTTTATAGTTGGGGTGTGTCTATTGACAGAGGGGGATTTGTCTGACTCGACCGATTTTACTTTTATCAATAACTTTGGTGTGGCTCATCCGATTTTGATGAAATTTTCATCGTAGCACAATAGGAATGAGCAAATTCAAAAATTCTCAAAATTTTTTCCAAATCCGCGGTTGTTATTATGGTAATTTCAGATTGGTTGTGCAGGTTGGAAAATCAACCAGTACCTACATTGCATTTTCAAAACTTCGCTATCCATTTCAGATTCTACAATTGTGAGTAATTTTGTATTTGTTTTTTCCGAATATCCTAGGCTTCAACGAAGCCCCTCAGAAGCTTAAAGCTTGTGTGAGTTAGAATACCGGGTGTGTTCTATCAAGGCTTCGTTACTAAACCGGAAAAATTCTTTCCCGGCCAAGGGTTTGAACCTTACGATCATGAGGCTGATTTCTTGGTGCCATTATGTTCAGTAGAGTGCAGTTTCACGATGCAATATTTGACTCTTACTGATCGGTTGGAAGTTATTAAAAGCTACCATCCTAGGTGTAGCATAGTTGTGTGTACTCAAAGTTTATTCATTTTATAATTAGGTATAGGCAGTTTTTGTATTGAATGGCTTCCTTGATACGCCAAATTTCCGTTATAAGCACGAATACAACGAAAAATCTATGCACAATCCGATAATAGTTATGACATGATGTTCCATGTACAGAGTGTTTTATTAGATTTTGATATAGGATATCACACAGGATATCAATATTTAAAGGCGTAATCTATACGAGTTCGTGAAAAAGTTCCAACATATATTTCATTAATTCTGAAGATGTGGAAAAATCTTAAAAAAATTGTTGGGTGAGACATGATTTGATCATTATCTGTAAGTAATGGTTACCTGACAATTCGTTTCTAAATCTGCATAATATCCTGTTTCCAGATCTCTACAGCTAAAAGAGGTTTTGGGAATACTTGTCAGTACTGGGAAGTCTACACCAGGCTTGCCGTGAACACCTGGAAAAATAATGTTCATTTATATGCAGGGATATTCCATTTGTACCAACACAGGGATATTCAATTCGTAACACATATAATATTTTATTTTTGATCCAGAGTTTCCGAAATTGATTTCTATCAAAAATATGAATTGATTGAGTACCTTGAATTGAATCTGTTTGTATGGTTTTGGATCCAATCATCAGTTATTATTGGCTGACCCGCATCATATTAACTGCAGGAAAAAATAACTCAGGAACTCATTATTTCTATTGTAAGTTTGTTTCTGAATTATGGAGATTAAGTTGATGAATGAGTAAATTCATCGAATGATATGAAAAGTATATTTCTCAATATTTACAAAAAAGCTTATCTCAACGCGGTTCAGTCTGTTGAGTAGGTACTTGATTGTAAAGAAGCAACTCGACGGGTACAATGGTCTCGAACGATACAGTTCGCTTGTGAAGAACTCGATATCAAATTCAATTTGTCTTTCGGTCTAGCTAACGAGCCAATAAACCGAATATTTTCTGATTTGGTTATCAAATAATTTTCAGTATTGGAAAAATATCGATCTAATCAAATATGAACTCAGTGAATGGTTATTATTGTCGATACGAACACTCGATTATTTTTTGAGAATTCAAGGAAACCTGTAAGCATGGATTTCATTCGATTTATAGAAGAAAATGGAACTAATGAATATTTTAGGATAGGTATCTTACTTTCTCGATGGAAGGATTTGGCAATCTTGATTTCATATATCCTCACCATAATCTACATGGAACTCAGGCTATCATAATTTTTCAACCAAATACTAGACTTCAATTCGATCCGATCAGTATTATACAGGGTGATTCCGGAGGAGACCGTCACATTTTAGGATAAGTTAACACTAGTCAAGACAGTCTCGAAACAATGTTTGGTTTATGGTTGGGGGTCTCTATTGAGAATATACAGGGTGATTCGTCCTATTCGACTGATTTTACTTTTATTGCTAACTTTGGTATGGCTTATTCGATTTCAGAGGAATTTTCAGCGAAGTACAATATTGATGAGGACATTCACCAATTTCAAAGTTTTTTCAAAATAAGTGGTTGTTTTAGTAATAATTACAGGTGAATTGTGCAGGTTGAAAAAACACCCTGTACATCGCATTTCCAAAACTATGCTATCTCTTCACGATTCTACTATAATAAGACATTATTTGAGAGTTTCTGATTTTTTTGGCACACTTCTAGTTTTCTGAGTAAATTCCATCAAAAAAAGGCAATGTCGAAATTTCGCTCCAATCGATTCTACAGTCATTGATAACTTTGGCATGGCTCATTCAATTTTGATGAAATTTGCAGTGTAGAACAATTTGAACGAGTACATTCAATAATCGCAAAAGTGTCTCAAAATTCAGGCTTGTGATTGTGATAATTTTGGAATTTCAGATTGATTGTGCAGTTGAAAAAAACACCCTGTATATTGCTTTTCCAAAAGTTTCTTATTCGTTTCAGATTCTTCAATAATATGTCATCATTCAGAGGTTTTTAATTTCTTTGGCACACCTCCGGTTTTCCTAAAAAGCATTTTTGAAGGAAAGCACGATCGAAATTTGGCTCACAAGTAGTGAGAGTATTCCGCCCTAGGAAGGAAAGCTGTATTGTCCAAGGACGCAAAGCAGTTCTCAAGTTTTAAAATATTCTTTTCAAATTCCAAAGTCATATTTAATTGCTAATATTTTGTATGAAATCATTCAATTCAGAATATATTTCGAATTCGAAAAGAATATTTTAGGAGTGACGATCAACTTTGCATCCTTGGACGATGCAGCTTTCCTACCTAGTGCGGAATACTCTCACTACTTGTGAGCCAAATTTGGATAATGCTCTTTTTCGAAAATGTTTTCTAGGAAAACCGGAGGTGGGCCCAAAAAAATTAAAAACCTCTGGATGATGACATATTATTACAGAATCTGCAACGAAGAAGAAAGTTTTGGAAAAGCAATGTACAGGGTGTTTTTTTTTCAATTAATCTGAAATTTTGAAATTATCACGATTACAACACTGTATTTTGAGAGATTGTTGCGATTATTGAATGTACTCATCCAGATTGTTCTACACTGCAAATTTCATCAAAATTGGATGAGCCATACCAAGGTTATCAATAAAAGTAGAATCGATTGGAGCGAAATTTCGACATTATAATTTTTTGAAAAAATTTTCTCGGAAAACTAGAAGTTTGCCAAAAAAATTAGAAACTCTCAAATCATGACTTATTATAGTACAATCGTAAACAGATAACGTAGTTTAGGAAACGCTATGTACAGGGTGAGTTTTCAACCAGCACAATTAATCTGGATTTATCACAATAACAACCGCTCATTTTGAAAAAAAAAATTGAAATCAATGAATGTGTTCAACACTATTGTACTACGCTGAAAATTTCATTGAAATCGAATAATCCATACCAAAGTTATCAATAAAAGTAAAATCAGTCGAATCGGACAAATCACCCTGTATATTCTCAACAGAGACCCCCAACCATAAACCAAACAGTGTTCCGAGACTGTCTTGACTAGTGAAAACTTATCCCAAAATCTGACGGTCTTCTCCGGAATCACCCTGTTGTATATGAATTGAACCTTCGACATCAACTCACGAACCCTTTTGGTTTATTATTTGATAAAATCAAATAATAAGCCTTAGTGATCGACCAAAAAAAAAAAAAAAATTACCCCCTCTGAAAATTTCACAGTTTTTTCATGAATATGGTGTCAAGAACTCGTTCAATGCGGAAGTTAGCGTATTTACCTGCCTGCCTGCCTACTTAACCGCCATTCATCAACACTAAACTCCCAGAAACATCTGCTTGGAGACTTGATAATGGTCGAGTAGAAAGTACCTCTCCGAAAATAAATATCGCTTCTAATTGGACTTTGGAAAACTGTTGTGAATTTCTGTTATTAAATAAAGTCTTCGCTGAATTTCATTGAAATCTGATCGATGGTCTCCTAAAAAAAAATTCAAGGAAAATATGGTAATATTCCGAATATTCTTTCTTTAAAATTTTTCAATAGTTGAATTTATAAGATACTTTGCACTTAGTCGAGTGTTGGTTTTCGTCTACTAATAACGGCGTTCCAATCTGACGGAATCAGTTCTTCCAGTGATATCGAGAAACTCCACTCAAATTGACATGACTCGAAAACCGTTAGAGTATTTTTTCCCATAAATGACCTAGGCACCAAACAAAACTTGAAAATTTCAAGGTTCTTGGCCATTTCCACCGAGGGTCAAAAGGAACAACGACAAAACAGAATCGAATGTGACCATGGATTCTTCATCAGTGAGTCCTAATCGTTTGAGACCATTTCCAGCTCCAAATTCGGGAATCACAGAAATTTGGACGTGTAAACTAATTATTATGAAATCAAGGATCTGTGTTAGAGCGTATAATTGATTCTAAGAATCCAGTTGATGAGAACCCTAATAAAATCATATGAATAATCATTTAATCAAGACGTATTAACTTAAGAACCATTTGGTCCATTGAATTATTCTAAGGGGATAATATTTACCTTGATAATAAACTGGACGGAGGTCGTCCACATTAGTCTTCTCTGAGCATTGGACAGGCTGTAACAAGGAGAGCATTCAGTTGGGTAAAGTTATACAATAAATGAAAAACAAATATTATAATATAAACTGAACAGAAACCAACCGGGGGAAATCATTTCTTTTATTGGTGTATAAAACTTTCAATTTGTGTGTGGTGCAGGCTGATGCCAACCTCATATCGGTATGGCCTCCATTTTCAGATCAGACACATTTGAAAACAAGTATCGAATTTTTACTGCATATGTTCTGGAATGAACAGGATACAAAAATAAATGAATTTCAGAAAAGCACTGACATCAGCTCAAGAGCTTTTACGCGTTCGTTCAAATTCGTTACCAAAACGGTCTCGTATTCACGTATTGACCCCGCCAAAAGCAGCTCTACATCCTGAAAGAAAGGTTTGCATTTATATTCATTACATATGATCCTCCAAAAATTCTGCATGAACTCATTCAAATATTAAATTTCAATTCAATCCGATCTGTATTTTCCGATATATAAAAGAATAATATTTGAATGAGTACCTGTATCTACGGAATCATTGTGCAAATTATTTCCTTTCACCAACCTACTCTACAAATATCCAGTCATTAAGTTGTTTCTTGTGGAAATGATCGTGTTTAAGGCCAGCCTTACCGACGATCGTGAACAAAAATGTACCGGAAGATTTTTCTAAGGGACTTGATAATTGTTAGGACGGTTTGGAGTTCATTTACTAAGGCCGAATCGAGGCAAATCCATCCAAATCATTCCGTCGATATTTTGGCGTCAAACAAAACTGAAAATTTTAAGACCCTAGGTTCCTTCCTTGCAAAGTAAGAGCACACCCGAGTGGTCGGACAGACTTGAATTTTAGATTTTTTTAAGGTTTATTCAGAAATAATTATTCTAGTACAAAATTTCCCATAGTTCTTTAGCGATAGATGAAACAGGAGTTTTCAGAAATATTTTATCGTAAGGAAATGTATAAAATCTGGGTACAAGCCGTAGGATTTCTACACATTTCCTGATGGAGATAAATGGAATATGAATCTACAAAAGATAAAAATCAAATTTCCATGACCTTTCATTTACGAACAACTTCTCTACACGAGTTTCAATCGTGTTAACGTACTTTTACTTTCGCGAAAACAAAGATTCCTTGAAAAAAATCCTGATATATACACTTTTATAAGCTGAGCAAAACGAAAAGAACACGAGAGCAGTTTGAGATTCACATATGATTCACCGTATTCTCATAATTTAATCAAGGATCTGTGAGTAATTTCAAAGTTACTTGAAATGGCGAGAATTATCAACTAGGAGAGAAAAATATTCACGGATATATTCATCGAGTCGCCGAAATTCTTGGTATTTAACTGTTGGAATACTCGATATGAAGATTTAAATTATGGACTTTTTCCAACAGCATTTTGTCCATCAGCATTAACGGTTTGTGAAGAAACCGTGATGAAATGTGGAAGGACCAGCTGAACTACTTAGACATAAAAGGTTAAATTTGTATATTTTTGAATACAGAAAATTATTAACGTGATTTTTGAAATGAATTTAAGGCTTCCGATGTCCCTATTACAGAAATGCAGAAATGACGGACATATCTCTTTTTCCTAGGCAGGTACTGCGGACTGAACCGATAGATCGATTCACGGATTTTAATCGACAAAATGTTGAAATCATCTCAATAAACCGAAACGCGTTGGGCCGCAAGTTTCAAATCCGTCAGGGATTCAGAAGAAATTAAATCAATTCATGGAAAATCCCAAATACCAACATATTGAACAGAAATACACTGCTGCGAAAATATTGAGTGTGTCAGTAGGCGCCTTGACGTAGACGGTGGGATATCAAACCGATTGCGAACGTGTTACTTCCATATTCAAAAGAAGAAGAAACTGATCGCCCAGAGTGCATTTCAGAATGTTTCCTGTTCTCCATGGCAATTCAGGGATGTTTGAATGCTCGAATATCATTACAAAATGCAATCAACTGTATTGAGTAATGATTAAATTAGGCGTGCCAACTCCTATTCAGCTGTATGATGCCCTCAGGTGCTTCTGATAAGATGCGTTGTGATAGCCTTTTTGCGCGCATGTTCTAGGGGAACAGCGTGCTATCGTTTTGATCAAATGTCTGTAATTTTGGATGATTGAGCCGAAAATGGTCTCAATCGACTAGGTTGGACTCACTGATAACGAATCCGGTGTCAAAATCGATTCTGTCCGGCCGGCCGTAGACACGATAACTGTCGAACGAAGTGAGCTAGCAACTTGAAACTTTCAGGGTAGGTCGCGCATTGGAATGCCGCGGTTGAGTTCGTTAATGGGCCAAATCGATCGAATAGTTTCGGAGTTATAGGCATTTGAAGTTTTGAAGTTATTTATTTTTTATTTCAGAAACTACCTGAGCGATTGGATTCAAACTTGGCGGTTAGGTGGAGTACAACGACGCGCAACTTTGAGCCAAATTTCGTCAGGAGTATACTGTTGGTTATTTTTAAAAAAAAATTTTTTCGAAATTTTTTTCCAAAAAAATTTTTTTTTCGGAAACCATTTATCATATCCAAGAAAAATTATACTCACCCTTTAACCTTCTAATTTCACAGCAATGCACCAAATTTCAGTTCGATACGATCATAAGTTTTGGAGATATCGGAAAAAAATATGTCAAATTTCGAGGTTTTCTTCTCGATATCGTTGATTTTTTCGGTATAACTGGAGAAATACTGATTCAAGCCTGATTAAACTTCACAGCTAGTTTTAAGACGCTGAAAGACAACTCTATGCAAAATTTCGTAATAATCGGGTAATTAGAACAATTTGAAAAAAAAATTTATATGATTTTCTCATCATATCATCCTCATTAAATTCTGTATGAAACTTCGAACTGTTATTTTCGATGAAGTACTGGATTTCAATTCGATCTGATCTGTATTTTTGGAAATATTGGAAAAATAAAATTTTGATTGGGTATATCTACGGAATCATTGGGTGGATTTTACCCATTCACGAATTCGGCCTTCGTAATTAAGGTCCAAACCTTCTCTACAAATATCGAGTTTCTAAGTTGTTTCTTTCGGAAGTTATTGTGTTTACGCAGTCGGCCGTTAGGCTGACCGTAAACACAATAACTTCCGGAAGAAACGACTTAGAAACTCGATATTTGTAGAGTAGGTTTGGGGCTTAATTACGAAGGTCGAATTCGTGAATGGGTAAAATCCGCCCAATGATTCCGTAGATATATCCATTCAAAATTTTATTTTTACAATATTTCCAAAAATAGAGATCAGATCGAATTGAAATCCAGTACTTCATCGAAAATAACAGTTCGAAGTTTCATACAGAATTTAATGAGGATGATATGATGAGAAAATCATATAAATTTTTTTTTTCAAATTGTTCTAATAACACGATTATCACGAAATTTTGCATAAAGTTGTCTTTCAGCATCTTAAAACTAGCTGTGAAGTTTAATCAGGACTGAATCAGTATTTCTCGAGTAATACCGAAAAAATCAACGATATCGAGAAGAAAACATCGAAATTTGACATATTTTTTCCCGATATCTCCAGAACTTATGATCGTATCGAACTGAAATTTGGTACGCGCGCACGTTCAAATTCGTTGCTGAAGCGGTCATCTACATTGAACATGCGCGCAAAAGTTGCTGCCTTCACGGCAGTGCTTTTTGAAATTTTTTTTTACTATTTGTTGATCCGCTTGTTGATGTTCCACTGATCAATTTTTTTAACCTAGGTAGTGCTTGACTATGAATCAATGTGCAAATTGATTTGACTGTACATGCTCTTGCCATACATAAACGATTAGGTGTGGGATTTACCTAGATTTCTGCTTCTCCGGGATCCTAGCTACTAGTTAAATCAGAGTTTAAGTTTGGGTGCATAGCAGAGGTGCTGAGCCCATGGTCGCTGCCCTGGCTTATCAAGAACCAGTTGGTGCTAAATTGAACAGTTGTTGAGGAAGATAAGAAGAAGAAAAATTACTAACAGAAATGGTTAAGAGAATGAAATAATGATGAACAAAGTTAAATGGTGTTATTTCGTTCAATTCAATAATTCAATTACAACCCCCCAAAATACAGAGCGAAACATCAACTTAGTTGATTCTAGTGGATTTCTTCCATTTATTATTCACAGATCATGAAAATATATCCAATCTTATTCTGAAGAGGCTTCATAGGAAATAGGCTCCCCCTAGCTCAACGCAACTTCTGGTTATACCGAAAACACCATATGACACATTCACAACAATAAGCCCTTCCTTGGTTGAATGGTTTCTGAGGTTTTTGAATTGTTATGAAAAAAATGTTGTCGACAACGACTCACACATTTTCCAAATATTTCTACAGAAAGAGAATTTTCAAAGAAACCTCCCCCACCTTCAATTTTGACAATATATAGTATTATAATAACGTTTACTTTTTGGACCAAAAATGAAGAGGGTTAACATGGAAGGATCATCAAATAGGATAGATCAAATTCAACGTGAAAATAGAAGGGTGGTTACTAAGGTAAACCCTATACCTAAAACGAAAACTTTCCGAGTTATCAAGGAAAAACTCATTATTTTGAACAATCCCAACTAATAGTAATTTATTATAATTCATCAATGGTCATAACTATTCATTGGAACTTCGAACTGAAGATTCTTTCTGTGGTTTCAGAGAAACACAGACAAAGACACTGTTCGGAATTGCTTTTCACCAGTTAACGTTTTCTACATTCATTAGCAACTTGAGAAAATTTGCCTTGAGTATATGTATCTGGACGGTAGATCCAAGGTCGATTACCAGATATAATTTGTTATTTTTCTGGGGCGTAAGGAGTTGGCTGTAAAGAACGGATGCGAAGACAAATGAAACATTTCGTTAGGTTTGTATAACGAACGAAATTTCAAGAATATCTGAAAAGAAGTCATGTATTTAAGAAACTGCCTGTAAGATTTCGCAGTAATTTTGCAAAAACTTCATGCCGTCATTTCTCAACCGAATAAATTTCAGTTCGATTCAATCTCTATTTTTGTGAATATTAGAT
This sequence comes from Myrrha octodecimguttata, assembly GCA_958510865.1. NCBI lineage: Eukaryota > Metazoa > Arthropoda > Insecta > Coleoptera > Coccinellidae > Myrrha > Myrrha octodecimguttata. The sequence continues at coordinate 9,471,447 of OY294063.1, forward strand.
AAATGAAATTTTGAGTTCCCCAATCACAATTGCCGCTCTCGTTATTCTGGTCCAAAACCTGTTCTACACATATTGAGTCTCTGAGTTGTTTCGTGCGAGAGTTCAGTGAATCTGTTGTAAAAGGATGAGTTGTATAACGATGAAAGAATTCGTGAATATGTCAAATTCGCCCAATGATTCCATAGATTCATTAAAAATTTTATTTGGCTTCGAATTTGCGCTAGTGCGAAAAGCTATTAAATTTCTAGAACTTTTTTCATCTATAGGAGCAAGGCAGCCTTGGTCAGAATCACAACTTCAATGCGAGTGTTATTTTCGAAAGGAATTATTTCAGAAACTTGAATATTTCAGAGAAGTTACAAGGTGTACTCGAAGAACTGTTTCGAATATAACGGAATCTGTTGTAAATTCTTCGAGCAAGAGCAGGTTTGTTCTTGAAATTAAGAGGGCGAATTCCTGAATGGGTGAATTTCACCTAACGATTCTTAAGATATCGAAATTTCATTATCACAAGATTTCCATAATTACAGAGCGAATCAAATTAAAATCTGGTAAGTAAGTACTCGGTTGAAATCGATAGCTTCATGCAGTGTTTCGTCTGGACCATATATCATTGGAAGGTAATGGAATCTTTCAATCAGGAAGAAAAACTTCCTCGAAAAACCGACTAATATAGATATGAAAATATTTTGCGCGAATGTTCTGGAGAACCGCGTGCTATAGTTTTCCAATTTTTTCCCTGAATTGTCTCAAACGACCGGCTTGGACTTACTGATGACGAATCTAGTGTCAAAATCGATTCTGTCCGGCTGGCCGACGACACGTCGATAGCTGTCGAAACAAGCGAGCTGAAAATAAACATTTTTTTTCAAATATACAATATTCTGTAATCTTCTGATCATATTATCCTCATGATATTTTGTATGAACAATCGAACTGTCATTTTTCGATGAAACACTAGATTTCAATCCGAAATAATCTATATTTTTGAAAATATTGAAAAAAAAAATTTTGAATGGGTATATCTGCGGTTGGATTAAACCCATTCACGAATCTGGCCTTCGTATATAAGGTCCAAACCTACTCTACAAATATTGAGTTTCTGAGTTGTTTCTTTCGGAAGTTATTGTGTTAACGATCGGCCCAATGATTCCGTAGATATACCCATTCAAAATTTTATTTTTTCAATATTTTCAAAAATACAGATTAGATCGAATTGAAATCCAGTAGTTTATCGAAAAAAACTTGGAAAAGCACTAAAGTACGTGAAGTCAGCAGCGTTTGCGCTGTTGAAAGAATATCACCAATTGAGAACATGCCCCATAAAGCTGCTGACTTTTCTAAGTTTTTTTCAATTTTTCTTATGACGTGATCAGATCACAAGATTTGAAATATGAGGTAATCGAAAAAAATTCAAATTCTTCCGCAGACACGATAAAGAGGAAATTGCGCATCAGCATTTCACAACTTACTGCTTAGCTCGATTCTGATGAAGTCAATAGATTTTGAGTTATCGACGGAATTTCGCCGAGATTTTGTACCTTTTATTCTCCCGATATTCAAGAAAATGGTAATCTTATTGAGCTGGAATTTGGTATTTGACAGTTTACAAGAAATTTCATTATATCTGATGGAGGGTTTATGGGAAAAACATAATTCAGCAAATGTTTTAAATTCTTTGGATTATTTTTCCGACAATTCGATCTGTACAAAATAATTTGCCAGTGATTTATACGTCAGTACTCAACAAATAGGTTATAACCAAGATGTACCAGGATCGCATCAAAACTTTTCGAGATACTAAATAATGAACTAGGAATAGGCAGAATCGTGCAGAAGTTCAACGACTGTCAAAAATGGGGAAATCCGTTGAATCACCTGGAGACTTTCGCTATCATTCAATCACAAGATACGAAGTGTTGCAACCTAATCATTTCTTGTTTGGAACGAACCAGAAGGAATCCTCCAATTTCGTAAGAAATAATCGTTTTTCCATGTCAGATAAAATGTTGAAGTTGTGATTAATTCATGAGAAGTACAGAATGATACTGACTTACAAATATCTTGGTTTCTCTAATTGTATATACAAGGTGTTTCACCATAAACTGGACAAACATAATATATATAATCGTGAATATGACATAGTTTAGTCGTTTTTGCCTTATGACATATACCCCGTTCTCGAAACAGCAAAAGATACAGGGTATTGAATGTCTACTTACAGCAATAATTGTGGTTAGTTATGTGCGAGCTCTTCAATAATGATTTTTGGTCACATCTCTGGTCAATTCATATGTAGTGTAGAATTCTGGGAAAAATTCAAAATGGCGGAAAACCTGAAAAGTTGGATTTTTATTTTCGATTGCCAAATTGGATAGCATTTTTTAAATGTAGTCGATTTTTTGAGATTTTTCGTGAAAAACACCCTGTATCTCGCTAATCCTTCGAAAATGGGGTATATATAATAAGGCAAAAATGACTATCCTGATATCATCTATTCGGCTATATATGTTTGAGTATCGATTAAAGCTTATTTTGGAAAGATTTTGCATCATTTTTAGGTTTTAGAGCACAAAAACAACCTTATAATAGAGACATACAAAAATCCTAAATAGCGAACCATGTATGTTCGACCATTGGGAATCACATGATAGATTGGTACAATACAAAAATACTGATGTTGGAATCAGATAAATCAAAATCAAAGAGTCCTCTTGCATTTTGTTAAATGGACAGAGTAATTTTGCTCATTGTTCGGTAGAAATTGACCCTATTTGGCTAAATTTACTTAAAAAACTTTCAAACCAAATAAATCTGTGTTGCTGTGTTTTCTCAAATCTGTTGCTTGTTTAAATTCGTTGCTGAACCAGTCAGCTATTCAAATATTGACCCCACCAAACTCATCTGTACTTTCTGATGGAAAGATGCTGTGATCTTCTGAGCATACGTTTCTGCATGAACCTTCAAGCCTCAAGCTCAAATGTCTGTAGTTTTCGAGTTTTGAGCCGAAAATGGTCCTAAACGATCAGGTCGGACTAACTGAAAGAGAATCCGTATTCAAATTTAATTCTGTCTAGCCGGCCATTTTTCCGTATGTGCTCTAACTTCCAAAGGAACAGACCTAGCGACTTCAAACTCTCAGATAAGGTAAGAAGTCACATTATTTCGGTTCAGATCGTTAATGTTTAAAATCAGCAGAACGGTCAGGGAGTTATGCTCATTTGAAATTTGGGGTTACTTCTTCAATATCTCGAAAATTATAGATGCGATCAGTTCGAACCATCAAAATTTTGTTGGAGAATACAAACTTTGTGCATAATTATGTGGAGATTCACTCTTCAAGAAATTCGAAAAAAAAAAATTTCTGATTTATGTTGAAAAAATTCGTTTTTTCGGAGAATATTCATCATATTGGGAATTGGTTTCTCGGAGAAGAACAGAGCTCCAGCAATAATATGAAACATAATCACAAGGACGAATATCCGTCGATAAATCAACAAATATTCCCCCTTGATCAGAGCTAATCATCCAATCAACCAAAACACCTACACCGAAGAAGCGGATCCAAGTAGAATGACTACAGCTGTTTCACAATTGTTATTGATTAATTCCTATCTTTGTTAGATGTTGGACGTTCTCGTCTTGTGGTGGGAATCCACATGAACCGAGTGTTTCCAATGTCGTGTCGGTTTTTTGTAAAGCTGCAATATCGCAGTTACAGCGACCTGATGCGACAAAAGGATGAACGTCATACACATCGATTAAAGTATTCTGCACTCGAAGGTGAGACTCTCAAAATGCTCCTGGCAGATGGCGCGCTGTATGTTGTATACTGCAGCGGTCCTTCTGAAAGGTAACAAGTATCGAGAGAACTCTCTGCGGTTTATCCAAGTTAAGTTGACCTGACGATCAATAAGAATTGTGAAACAGCTGTAGTCATTCTACTTGGATCCGCTTCTTCCGTGTAGGTGTTTTGGTTGATTGGGTGTTTAGCTCTGATCAAGGGGGAATATTTGTTGATTTATCGACGGATATTCGTCCGTGTGATTATGTTACATATTCATCATATTACGATAAAGTTTAGGCACACGCCTTGTTGAAATTCAACGTTTCAGAGTTCAATTCGATCCAATATTAATTTTTGGAGCTTTTGAAAAAGACATTCATTATTTCGTTACTAATCGCAAATTTTGAGAATATTTTTCCGTTATCTAAAGAAACACTCAAGCGTTCAGATTGAACCCTTGTAACCATCCTTAGAATACTGTCGCAAGATTTACATATCCCTAGACCAGGGAAGACACCGACCCGACCATGTCCTGAAGATCGAGGTACTGGGAGTTTCATGCCGATTAACTCTTTCCATTTATTATAAATCTCATTATAAACTATTCACCTTTTCAGTCTTGATATTAGATACCTATACGTATCGCGAACTAATGTCCGAATTCCAATAGAATCATTCTTTTTATATTATTTTGAATAAGGTTTAGGAACTCTACCCGTAACCATAATTCGCGATAAAATACAGAAAATTCAAAAACATGGTTTTGGAAATTTCCGAAATTTTTCCTAAATAACATGATTTTCAAGTCTAAAGAGCTTTAACAAACATGTTCCACAACAACCCATCTTGCTGTTCCTGCAGTTTCATAATGAAACAAAGCTAGATATATGATAACTAACCAATGGCTAAAATTCATTATGACTTACCTGTATCGTGGAAATGTATTGCAGGCAGTAAAGGAGGAGAGGAAATCCTGAAAAAAAATTTATCGCATAAGAAAAATCTTGATAGGTAACTGCAGCAAAATTGGCTTGTTTCCTCAAATAATAAATTAGTAGATGAATATAGTACCCGGTCCCTTTGAAATTTTCAGCTTCTAGGTAAGTTTACACCAGATTTCACGGAAATTAGGTACACCCCCCCAAAAAGTCTTCATTTCATAAGACATCGGATTGAAATTTTGGACATTGATACTACAGATTGTTTTCCATAGACTAAGTTCAACAAGGTGTGTATATGATTTCGGGTTTAACTGGAAATGGACGTAACTTTTGATGTTCTCATATGAACTGATGTTAATTTTTTCAGCTCTAACTTTAATTACACTGCGTTTAGGTTCATGAAAGTTTGCACCCATACTCTACGATCATACACTAATTAGAAAAATAATTTTAGTAATTTTCGAATTATATTTTTGTGTGAAGAGGTAAGGAAATGAGGGCTACATCGAAATATGGAAAAAATGTCCTCTGCAATATTCTATGAATTCTATTCGCAGAATGAATGAAATTATTTCTCTATCCAGACACTGTACGAGCAGATAATATGCGTGCAAAATTTCATAAATCATGACTGAAAATAATTACTCAGAGCAGAAAGCTCACCCCTTGCATGGGACAAAAACAAAATACGTGTAACTTCCACCAAGTGGTCAATTCCTATAGTGGAAATGAATCCGGAGTGAAAAACCAAAATATTATTTCGCTTAGAAAATTTTTTTCTCAATTTTATTTTTCAACTATTGGAATTTCACTCAAAATTCCTCAATTCGAAAACGTCAAAATTTAAATCGGTTCATTTGAGAAAATCTGAAGTAACGTCCACTTTCGGTTAATAAGAAAGTCAGAGACACACACTAATTACTTCGTTCGATGGGAAACAATCTGTGGCATCAATAGCCAAAATTTCAGTCCGTTATTTCGAAAATTGTTGATTTTTTTGGGAGGTGAATATGATTTTTGTGACACCCAGTATATCGGATTATAAAAACATTCTCAGTTAATTCTCGTTAGGAATATAATTACGTTTATCAGCCTCCCAGTATACAGGTTGTATCTGAATAACACCGACAAAATGTAAGGGGTGATTCTGTGATGAAAATGAAGGTAGGTATTCGGTATGAAATTTTTTGCAAAACCTTCACCCGAAAAAGTAACACTCCTCCGAAGATTAACCAACATTGTTTCTCTTTTTCATTTTCCCTGTATATTTAGCTAGAGACACGAAACTTGGTAAATATTATTCGTCGATTAAACTCCGCATTTTGGAGTTTTTTCAACCTTGAAGTATGCTTGGGAGGGGTTGAAATAGTCAAACCCTAAGATATTTCTTCTTGTAACTTTTTTTTGTATTTAAATTTTCCTTCAAAAAAGCACGGCTCAAAAGCCTAATTCATTCACTAACTTTTTCATTTCTACAACTCTGTTCGAAAACTTAAGCATTTACGAGAAAAATATAGCTCATGTTCAATAGTATTCTATTGAAGAACAGCCATCTACATTCTACTAGACTGAGACTTTCACAAATAAAACAATAGCCAACACTGAACACGTTGTTCTTCGGATAAACCCTGTATATCATGTTTCACCCTTGGATAAACTTCGAGCATTTCAGTTGAATGGATTAACCCTAGGAGTGGACTGAAAACTGGGGGATGAGATTAAAAAATATATTTCTTAAAAAGATTCCTATTAAGCTTTTCACCGAAGTTACAGTGAAGGAAATGATGAAATTGTTTTTGAGGAAAAATTCTATGGATGATGGGATATATTTTCTGGCAACATCTCCAAAATTACAAATCGGATCTAACTGAACTTTGATATACTGTTGTGGAATATGAGCTTGAAGACATGTGCAAAATTTCGTCAGGATATGATGATTTTTTTGATTTACTACCCCTACAATGCCGATATGCTACAACTATATACATTTTCTTCTTATAATAAGAATCGCTTGAGAATCGCATGCATTTTTCCGTGGTATCGATAGGAGTGCTGTGAGAATTTAATCTTGAGGTGTTAAGGTTTGTTCGTTGTACTACACTAACTACACTAAAGGTGCCTTCTGCGCGAATCTCCGATTTCCCAAATCTCCGAATCTTCCTCACACAAAAAGCAGCTTAACTCAAATGATATTGTTCGGTGTATTTTGTTGGGAACTTGCAATCTGTTTGTTGCGGAAATGTTGGGATTTAGTGTAGTCACAGATTGTGTGTGCAGTGCGTAGAGTGAAGTTATCTTCTGTGATGGTTATGCGTGAATATAATTCATAATCATAGAGATCTGATGTTGTCTCTGGTTCCTGGTTGGACGTGTTTTCATCTGTAAGTAGGGTTATTTTTGGATGAAATTAATTTTCTTCATATCCTTCTCAAAAATGGAATTTTTCTCTGTGATAATTTCAGAAAAACTTCACGGCAAATCCACATAATCTTGAAATGTTAGCAACAATATAAGAAGCATAGAATTTTGTCATCTTGGATTTGCGTCAAATCATCTATCATATATTTGTATTCTGTGAAAATCATAGAGCAGATCGAACTTCACTAACTACACTCATTCTGTTATCTGTGACTAGACTCAACTACACACCGCTGCAATGAGAATTGAAAGTCATGCAGGTACAACGAACAAACCTATAGTTGAGATACAATCAGAATTGATTTTTTCGCTGGAAAAACACACTTTTGTCCTAAATGGCACCTCACACCATAATATCATCGCCTTATTTATAGACTCAGCTGTGAGTATTGCCCTCGTATTAGTAATTCTTCTCATAATGAAATTTAAAACAAATAATATTCTTCTGGAAGAATCCTACTCAGACAATTATTTCATCAATCAATTTCACTAAAGAGTTATCTACCAATGTTTTCATTAGCACGCACTTCGGGTTCATTTAAGGACGATATCGAGGAAATAACTTCTTCATTGTTTACACCATGTATGTACAAAATCGAAAACTTGTACAACGATAAACTGAATAATAGAGATCGATAGATCGCATGCCCATTAAAGCTAAATAAACAGTATTCCTATCGATCTATGTGAAAGTGAAAATAACGATGCTGATACTTTCCATTCGGATGAGTCGGATGGAATTGCCTTATGAAAATAGTGATTGGATGAACTGTGACCCCTAAGAATGCATACGAAAATTCTCATTGCGTACACATGATAAATCATGATGATCATTAGCCAATATTAAGACATTCATCGAACAAAAATTGGGACATAGAAATTGATGGTTACAATCGATTTAATACCAACGAAAAAATATATCGTGATTTAATTCCTATAATCACTAATTTCTTTTCCGTCATAGCCATATTTTTTCCATTTCTATTGGCGTCTGAATTTAAGATGGCAGCGCCACAGTGGCCAGTTTTAGAACTCTACATACAGACATAGATTTTGTTTTGATAGTCGATTTTGTACTGTTTGTTAGTGTTTAGGTATGTATCATCCTTCAATCTAATTGAGTGTAGCAACTCTAAAATTAAGGGGTTAGACAGTATTTTAATATTATTTATTTTCAGATCCAAATGGCAAGATTGACTTTGTTGGATTTCTTAAGCTGTCTAGAAAGTATGTATGAATGTTGTAAAACATACTTTTTGGAATAAAAGACAAATACTCATAACTAAACTAAATAGTCAATATATTGTGAATAAAATGAATACATTCACATGAAATTAATGCTACTTCTACCGTAAAAGTTTAATCTCAAATAGCCAAGAAATATTGTTCCAATATCTCCGAAAACAACGGATTTTACTAAAATTTGAAGCCCTCCTTATAAAATCTCACTGCGAAGCTGATACCGAACTTCTTTGAAATTTAATGAAAAGTTTTACAAAAAAATAATAATTTCGCAGAAGTTGAGAAATTTTCTAAAATTTTTTTAGCGATACCATCTTCAAGAAATTCTGGATTATGATGCGCTCTGGGGTTCTAAAACCAGTAACAAAGTTCTCATCTCATCACTTATGCATTTCTTAAACTACTGAGGAAAAAAACTTGACATTTCAAATCAAGGACAAAATTTTGCATATTTTTTCCGAAAAGAAAAATTGGAACGAATTGAAATTCCAAACATTGTTGTTAAATATTGACTTCAAGCTCTGCGACAGATTTAATCGTAATCTGAATATCCGATAGGACGAATATTTTCAATAAAATCAGAAAAGCACTGACATGAGGTCAGAAGCTTTCACGCCCTTGTTCAAATTCATTGCCAAAGCATATGTCACCTGTTCACGTATGGATCCCTCCCAAACGCAGGTTCAGTTCCTGATGAAATTCTGCATTTTACCTTCGATCAATTCGAGTCATTCCGATTCGATTTATTTTTTTGGAAATAATTAAAAATCAAAATTTTGAATATCGAGTTCCTAAATCGTTTCTTTCAGACGTTATTGTGTTTTCAACCTCACTAATGACCGATAGCGAACAGAATAACTTCCGAAAGACTCTACTCAGTGAATTGATACTTACTTTGTAGGTTTGGAGTATAATTACGAAGGCCGAATTTACGAATTTGTAAAATCCACCCAATGAATTCAAAACTCAATTTTCCCAGTAATATATATTTGAAACTACGTATCGAATAAAAATCCAGTGTACTTCAGTTCAAATGATAATTTGAAGGTTTATGGGCCAGTTGGTTAATAGACTGCCAAATATAAGATATTTGAAAAATTCGGAAATGTTTTGATTGATCCAGTCGTACGATCATCACGAAATTTCGCACATAATTGCTGATGAGTAATTGACAACTAGTTACCAAATTTCATAATCATCCTATCAGAATTTCTTGAGGTATTTCGGAAAAAACAACGGACGAAGAAATTTGAAATTTTTTTCTTCTTATTTCTCCTAAGATTAATATACAACCGATTCTAGCCATTCACAAGCTTGTCCGAGATATTCGGAATCCGAATGAATGAATGAATGAATTACAGAGTGCTTTCCATCCAAGCTGATTGGCTTTCAGTTGTTTTAATCTCCTACATACGAGTATAATACGCAAAATTTCGATGAATTTTGAATTCGTTAATCTGCAAATCACTACTGAATTTCACGTAGACCAGCCAGTATGTTTCGAAATATTGAGAAGTTTACAGTTGTGAAGAATTTAATTCAGCCTTGCTTGAAAAAAAATCGATTACTACACTAAAGGGAATAATTTGTTCAATTATACTGCTCCACAAGAGTTAGGGTATCGTACTCAATCATTTTTAAAAGTATGTAATTTTCGAGAAAATCGCTGTAAAATCATTTAAAACTCAATAACAACTTGAATCGTTTCAATAAAAATCAGTGTGAGACATTTCGTCAATCTGGTCGCCTTTTTTCTGAAGTTTGGTTCTTTTCATATGCTTCATGAATGTTCTTATTTTGAAATGAAGTCAGTTTATCAACGGCTTCGATTTGTAACGAGTTTTCTGAAAATGCCAAGACGTAAATTAACAAACGCTGAGACTAATAGGGCTATCGGAATGCTATAGGGTGACCTAACTCAGGTGGTTGTAGCGGAAAGGCTCCAAGTCAGCCAAAGTGTGATATCTCGACTTTGGAATAGGTTCAGGGAGACAGGTTCCGTGTTGGAAAGACCAAGGCTTGGTGGGCGACGAAAAATAACACCTGCCCCATATCGTTTCATCACCGTTTTGGCGAGAAGAAACCCTACGTCTACGTGTAGAATGCTACGGAATACTCTTCAAATTCAGATGGGGTCCAAGTTTCCATCGAAACCATCAGACGAAGCTTGAGAGAGGTGAATCTAGGTTCTAGACGTCCATTAAGAGGAGTTCCATTAACACGTGACCATAAGCGTCAAAGACTGGAATGGGCAAGGCAACATATCAATTGGAACGATCAGTAGCGTAGTGTCCTTTTCACTGATGAATCCAGATATGGACGATTTTCAGATTCTCGAAGAATAAGGGTATGGACAATTCCACGCATACCTCGTAATCGTCGCTATGTCCAAGAAGTCCATCCATTCCGAGGAGGTAGTGTTATGGTATGGGCCGGGATATGTTTCAACGGGCGCACAGATCTACACATTTATACTGGTAATCAGCGTGACCAATTATTTTTTTCAGAATCTACCAAACCTTCTGTAGAAATCTACTTTTTTCTACCAAAGTCAATTACAGAAATCCACTAAAAATCTACTGCTTCCTCAGAGCAGTCTTTAGCACTTTATGTTGGAAGGAAAATGAAAAACTTTAATGTTTCGTGTAATTTAAAAACATTCGCTCAGTAAAAAAAGCTAGAGAAGCACCGCCGTGAAGGCAGCAGCTGTTGTGCGCATGTTCAATAGGGATGACCGCTTTGGCAACGAATTTGAACATGCGCGCAAAAGCTGCTGCCCTAATTCACGGCAGTGCTTTTCTAGTTTTTTTTTCGATAAATTACTGTATTTCAATTCGATCTAATCTGTATATTTGAGAATATTGAGAAAATAAAATTTTGAATGGGTATATCTGCGGAATCGTTGGGCGGATTTTACCCATTCACGAATTCGACCTTCGTAATTAAGCCCTAAATCTTCACTACAATTATCGAGTTTTTAAGTCGTTTCTTCCAGAAGATAACGGCCGACCGTAAACACAATAACTTCTGAAAGAAACAACTTAGAAACTCGATATTTGTAGAGAAGGTTTGGACCTTAATTACGATGGCCGAATTCGTGAATGGGTAAAATCCACCCAATTATTTCGCAGATATTTTTATATATTCACCTGAATGAAAGGCTCTTCCGTTTTGGATGGAAACTATGAAAATGCGGAAAAATTTAGCGCACATGATGGGAAATACGATATACTTTTTGAGTGTGACGGGATTAGAGAAATACCCCAATGTCAGTCAGAGCCATATATACGAGTTGTGCTATCTTTTCACACAGAAGCGTTCTACTGCTTCAACAGTTGAAAGTAGAATTCTACTAAGATAGTTCGAAATACTACCAAAATCTACTGCTCAATTTCTGTCTACTAACAATGAGGAAATTATAACGAAAATCTACCAAAAAAGTAGATTTCTACCAAAATTGGTCACGCTGCTGGTAATATGACCGCCTTACACTATACGGAGCATGTCATTGACAATATTGTGCCAAATTTTCACGCTGCTATTGGTGAAACCTTTCAATTTCTAGACGATAACGCTAGACCGCACCGTGCAGCCATAGTTGAGAATGCGCGCGAGGAGCTTGGTATTCCACATTTACCAATACCTCCGCACTCACCAGATTTGAATTGCATAGAACATCCATGGGATATGCTCCAAAGAAGATTAGATAATCATCAACCTACCCCAGAATCCTTAAATGATCTGAGTGAGCTTCTGCCCCGTTTATGGAACCAAATTCCTCAAGAAATGTTTAACAACCTCGTGTGTAGTATGCAAAGAAGATGTCAAGCTGTTATTGATGCCCGTGGAGGCCATACATTGTATTGATAGTATTAAAATACTTGAATTCTCTGGAAATAAAATTTCGTTATTTTACTCGATTTTTCTTAAGCACCCTGTATACGCTGCAGACCTACAGGCTATAATTAATTTGCAACTTGAAATCATATTAATATGAATTTTTATCACAAAAATCTTATTTTAACTATATTTTTTTGGAATTTAAGTCAATATCCCTAACTCATGTGGAGCAGTTTATTTACCATTCATACTCTCGCAGTATAGATAAATTTATTCCGTATGATATAATATAAATTCTAAACAATGCAGTGTTGGGTGTACTCACCTATACTAAATGAACGATTTCGCTTCATTGTTTTCGAGGCTGAAACAATTGGAAATAAAAATAAATGAATATGATTACGAGCTTAAATATAAAGTTTCATCATTAATTATAAGATTCATATTTGAAACAGTTTTTATGATGAGAATTCGGGGTAGTAAATGAGTAAATTCGGAACACAGTTCTATATCTCTGGCAATAAAGAAAATCCATCATGAGTCCCTGCTAAAATATCCTTTTATTGAGATCATTGGATATTCTTAAATTCGCACATTTTTGAAGAACTTCCATGAACATTTCATTCATAATACATATTTTATATTAGTATTGCAGATTGCAACAAAAATCTTCCATGTTTATGTCACCAAATAAATTATTTTTTGTGAGCTTTTTCTGTCTGCAATGTTCAAGTTTTTAGCAAAAAATAATAAGGTTGAACTCACTGATGTAGAATTTGTAGTCAAATTGAATTCTGACTTCAAGTGTTTCGATGTTTTTCGTACATAGATACCAACCTACTTTGAACGTTTTGTCATAATACAATTGCGTTCATCAAGTTTCAATAAATTTAAGTTTTTCGAAGTAAACTACCTATTACAGAAATCAGAATGAATTTTTTTTCGCTGATTAGAAATAGACAGCAAAAAAACAAATTCAGGTAATCAAATCTTCTGATCGTGTCATCAGTGTTCACATGAAAACTCAAGCTAATGTCAACAAACAATACAGCTTCCCCCGTACTTCAATATAAAGCATAAATTGGTAGCAGAAAATAAAACATTAACAAAATGAAGTTGTTAAATGTTTACTACATTTGTGGTGACGTTTAGCTGAAGTGTCCTTCTGCTTCTTCAGATCTGCAGTTTATTGAGATCTATGCAGATAACAGGTTGGCGCTTCTTTTCGTTTATCATAATTTTTTCTTACCAAAAAATATGAAAACATATCCGGACACATTGTACGCAAGAACACAGTGAAAACCATTCTAGACAAGATTTTTTGAAAAATTCAACTCACTAATATATATGAGTTCTTCAAGAAAAGAATTTCAATGAAATCGCGAAAAAGAACTCAAAAAAAACTTAAACATTTTTTCACTGTGTTCTTGCGTAGTATGGGCCAGGATATGTGCAATTACTACTGAGTTTTCACATTACTTGGTAAGTTAAAATAAAAATATAATAACCACAAGAAAAATGAACCTGTGATCTGTATATATCTCCCTAAATTGCATGCCTGAAAAAGCAAAAGGACAAGTCTGCGAAACGCGCCACAAATGTGGTTAACATTAAACATCTTAATTTTTAGTTGTCCTATTTCCTGCTACCAATTCATGCCTTATATTGAAGCTAATATTATACAACCATATTCCATTACAAAATGACAGTAAGCCTTAGTATTTCCTATTAAAACTCATTTTCATAATATATGGACAGCTTTGATTCAGCAAAGGTATAGTTCATACATGTTTAAAATTAAACTCGATAAAATATTCAGTTATCTAATATTGTTTGAGAAAAATTTTGGAGCGTTATCATTAGATGACTTCAACTCATAATCATGAATTTGAGTTAAATACACCTAATGTTTCTGTAGATAAGTCAGAAAGGAATTGATTTCGATCCGGAATTCCCAATCAGTTAATGTAATCCTCAAGTTTTCAACCAATTCTTTAGTGGTTAAAACTTCTGAAATCACAGAAATTCAACGGAACAATAGAATCTTCGTTCCTAAAATAAAATCCGCAAAAATGAATCGAACATGCCAGAAAAAAAGAACTAACCTAAACAAATATCTAAAATTGTCGAAAATTCCTCGGAACATAATGATTTGTATCTATTCTAGAAATACAGGGTCTTTCACGAGGAACCTCACCCATATTTATACGGGAAACTACTGAACGTATTTTCATGAAATTCAGCACTTATAAGTATTTCACGATGCTGATGAAATCTAAAATATTTTCAAGGCATGAGCACCTCCGGTTTTTCCGGAAATGACGTCAACTTCCGTTTTTCAAATTAGAACACCATTTTTTTATTGCAGAAATAGATTCCTTAGAAAATTTCAATTTATTTTGATGTAACATTTTTCAGTTTTGGTTGGAAAATTCTCTCTGAGCGGGAAAATTCGAAAAAAAAATCGAAAATAGAGCTCCGCTGAAACAAGAATAACTTCGAGGTTTTTGGATGGAAAATTTTCATTTTTGGGATTTTTCAAGATGTAAGATTGATGTATCCACTTTGAAAATCGAAATCGCGATTCATGATACAGGGGGTGAAAAAATCGCTTTCAAAGTTAGGGATGACAAAATCGTGAAAAATCAATTTTTTCAAATTAGAACCCCATTTTTTTATGGCAGATATTGAATCTACGTTAAAAAATAATGTGAGTGTATGCATCACACCCTTGCCCTAAAATGGATATTTTCTGAGTTATTCACAAAAAACTGTTTTTCGTCTTGAATTTTCAGCTATTTCTTTTCCCTTCACGCCAAAAAGATGACATTTTCAGGAACTGTTACTTAAACCATGTTTTAGATTTTACTACCCTAATATGCAAGAGAAAAAAGTTACAGGTTGTTCCTAAATAGATGGCGAATTTGGATTCGAATTTGTATCGGAAACCTCTTTATTTCAACTAATCGGCCATCGGTTTTCTCTCCAGTGATAAATAAATAATTCCTTATGAACCATATGCGAAAACTTACCATGTTTTACCTAATTTTTTTATCAATGATAGATATCATTAATTACATCTGCCAAATTCCTCTTTATTCAGTAGCATTTTGTGTTTACTATTAATTTGGTGATAATTCGTATTAAGTTATAAAATCGATCACTATGCCTAATTTTACCAATGAAGATTATTTAAATCTCATTATACTTCATGGAGAATGTAATAAAGTTGTAGATAGAACGATTCGACTGTTCATTGAGAGGTTTCCTGACCGACCCAGACCAACGAGAGATACCATTAACAGAACCATGACAAACTTGAGAAATGTCGGATCTTTCGTTAAGAAAACTACACACAGAGAAAAAAGTGTAGTAGAAGATGAGAACAACGAAATTACAGTTCTTGCATATTTTCGTTCGAATCCTCAAAATTCCCTCAAAGATGCCGAGATTGATCTGGGATTATCTCAATCGAGTGTTTGGAGAATATTAAAAAAACATAAAATGCACCCATATAAATTCAATAGGGTACAGCATTTGAAGGAAACTGATTTCGTCAGGAGAACAGAGTTTTGCGAAGCTATGATGATTCGATTTCAAGAGAATGAAAACTTTTTGGACTGTATAATTTGGACAGATGAATCTAAATTCACAAAGAATGGTTCTTTCAATAGGCATAACAGTCATTATTGGGATGAAGAGAACAACCACCACTTCAGACAATGGAACTTTCAAGAGACCTGGAGTTTCAATGTTTTTTACGCCATCAAAAATAATGCAATTCTCGATGTTCACATTTATGATGGGACTTTAACTGGTAAGATAGAACACTACACATTTTTGCATTATTTAAAGAATGTTCTCCCTTAGGAGATAGATATTCTGACATATTGACTCAAATAATTGAGCCGCTAGTACAGAACCATAATGACTTATGGTATCAACAAGATGGCGCGCCTCCACACAATTCACTCAATGTGTCAAATATCCTCTACAGGCTATTTGAAGATCGATGGTTGGCGAACAATGGTCCACATTTTTGGCCACCACGTTCTCCCGATTTAACTCCTTTAGACTATTATGTTTGGGGTAGGATAAAAAATATTGTCTACTCAACTCCCCTGACTGATAAAGAGGACTGCATAGAACGAGTCAGAAATGCGTTCAGGTTTGTTTAGATTTTTAGATTCATAGTTTTGAAACTCAATTTGGTTTTTAAACACTTTTGCAGATCTCTTCCTCCCGATGAAATAAGAAGAGCAACGCACGAAGCATTCCTAAAAATAAATGTCTAGAAATTAACGGTCAAAACTTTGAGCATCTTCTCTAGTTATAACTGCGAGAGTTTGCCATGGTTCTCCTAATAGTAACTTGAAGTCGGTTTCAAGAAGGGGTGAAAAATCTACAGCATGGTTCAAATAACAGTTCCTGAAAATTTCATCTTTTTGGCGTGAAGGGAAAAGAAATAGCTGAAAATTCAAGACGAAAAACAGTTTTTTGTGAATAACTCAGAAAATATCCATTTTAGGGCAAGGGTGTTGCATACACTCACATTATTTTTTAACGTAGATTCAATATCTGCCATAAAAAAATGGGGTTCTAATTTGAAAAAATTGATTTTTCACGATTTTGTCATCCCTAACTTTGAAAGCGATTTTTTCACCCCCTGTATCATGAATCGCGATTTCGATTTTCAAAGTGGATACATCAATCTTACATCTTGAAAAATCCCAAAAATGAAAATTTTCCATCCAAAAACCTCGAAGTTATTCTTGTTTCAGCGGAGCTCTATTTTCGATTTTTTTTTCGAATTTTCCCGCTCAGAGAGAATTTTCCAACCAAAACTGAAAAATGTTACATCAAAATAAATCGAAATTTTCTAAGGAATCTATTTCTGCAATAAAAAAATGGTGTTCTAATTTGAAAAACGGAAGTTGACGTCATTTCCGGAAAAACTGGAGGTGCTCATGCCTTGAAAATATTTTAGATTTCATCAGCATCGTGAAATACTTATAAGTACTGAATTTCATGAAAATACGTTCAGTAGTTTCCCGTATAAATATGGGTGAGGTTCCTCGTGAAAGACCCTGTATATGTCACAAGTTTGACAAAGTTTTTTTTTATATGTAAGTAACCTTCTTTTATGCCCCATTCATAGGAGGAATCCGAGACTGCCCAGTAACACCAGTTTCACTTGGTAAATTTTCTTTCATAATGTCAATTATTTTACACTATTATTAATGATCAAACTAAAGCTGAGCGCTACTTAACACATATTTTTTAATAGTCATGCCTATTTAATGGGATCAAACCTCATCATAACACTTCGAAAATTTAATTGATTTACTCAATTTTCTCAAATATTCACTTCGTCTGAAATGGTGTTAATATATGTATATTACCAAGCTATTCGTTCCAATTCAACGAAGATTTCGTTGCTCCAATTCTATCGTACTCCACATAGCGTTATTTCGAGGTTTAATTAACCAATAAAGGAGCCTGAAGATGTCAGATCTGCATATTTCTGGACCATAAATCGCGGATAATTTAATGATGAATTTCCTCTATTTCGTGAAGATAGTATATAATTTTTATTACCCAAAGGCGCCGAAAGAAGCAAATAAATATGAGTGAATTATTCGATTGCATTCTCTTTCACGATGTAGGTGATCGTTCAACTTGCAGTTTCGCAGTAATGAAAACTGTAGATTATTTCCTAACTGATATGTTTTGTACATTTCACAAGAAATAAATCGATAATGATTCCCCGTATGGATACGAAACGAGGATTTGTTATGG
The DNA here is from genome assembly GCA_958510865.1 of Myrrha octodecimguttata. Lineage (NCBI taxonomy): Eukaryota > Metazoa > Arthropoda > Insecta > Coleoptera > Coccinellidae > Myrrha > Myrrha octodecimguttata. The sequence goes on from OY294063.1 coordinate 9,489,474, forward strand.
TTACTCGTACATTATATACTCAATATGTTGTAGGAAGAAGCAGACTTAATGAAATAAAAAAATAAATAAATATACTTCAATAAGATAGATTCATGGAACACTGTATATTGTTTAAGAACATGGAGTATATGTACTTACATATCTAAATATACATACATGATATAACCCTGAGTTGAACAATAATTTAAACTACGGATTCCCATACAACACTTTTTTCCCTTATAGTTTTTCCAGATTGAGGTTGGATAAAAGTAAGAGGGTGTTGAAATTTCCGAAAATAATCAGTTTTTTCTTCGAAGTATTGACATGGTAATTACGAATAAGATAAAAACAATGGCACATATGTATTTTCAATAATCACTTTTATTCTACTCAGAACGGTTCTTCACGTATAATTTTAATGATATATAATAATTATTTATGGCAGCCTTTAAGACGTTTTAAATGTAAAGGAGGAGTCAAACATCTAATTATTATCAAAAGACCACTATCAAATGAATGAGGGAGAAAAACAAATTCATAGAACATCGCCAATTCGAAAATCTATGAGAAATGGGTATACAAAATGCATATAAAAAGGATCTTTTGTTATCATGGGAAGAGTCATTCATTTTAAAATCTAGATTTTCCTTATTGGAAGTTATAAAATCTGAAAATTGGGAAATTTCACTAAATTTTCGGAGCCTCAATAGAATTACTTCACAAGAATTTACCGCTTATATCGGTTCAATTCTTAGGGATTCAAGATGGCGAATTAACCGGAACTCTTTACTTGGCCCTTCTAAGATTTTTTCAACTAGTCGGAATATTCGAATGAGAAGTTCTGAAGGTTCTATCTGTCCTTTTCCGCATACGGAAAGAGTGAAGGGGACATTTTATCGGAAATTTTTCACTTCGAAATTTAATTCTACCAAACTATCAACCTGTTCAATCAGGAGGTACTATTATACCTATTCAGTGATGCAGGGTAATTCAAAACGAATTAAAATTCTACTTGGGGTAACACAAGTAGGCTGAATTCTCCCCTAACAAATGTTCATATTTTGCGAGATACATGGTGTGAAAGGTTTTCCACAGAAATCAAGAAATTTTGTTTGGTCAGAAATTGGAAAATGTAACTTCTTTCATTGTAGCTGACAGAGGGCGGCTGGGTTTAGACCATTACAAGGATAAAACGTGTCAAATTTTTGTAATGGTGAGAATTAAACAAAAGCTCAGTGGAAAATACTTGAAGAACAGAACATTTCGTTAGAAAATGGGTTGCTCAATATCATAATTTTCAACCGTTTTCAAGTTTAGTTTAGTTACTTTCTTGTACTCCTCTGAAGATGGTCGTAAGACCGAAGCCCGTGTCAGGCTACTGAATAAACTGTGAAATACAAAATTTTGAGTGTTTTTTCAAATATAAGATCAAAGTTTCACTGCAAAAATTATTCTTGCGAATTATGCACCTTGAAATACTAGGTTTGTCGGAATGGCTCTCGTTTCCCTTCATAACAAGTATCTAGACTTCTTTCAGATATTATGTGACACTGTGCAATGTATTTCTTCTCAATATTCATAAACCAAAAGTTCGGTAAAAAAATTACGCCCTGCATCTTCAAAACTAGCATCATTTATCTGACAAATTATTCAGTTGAGTTGTCATTTAATTACATTTAGTATCTTAGTATCTTCAGTTTCTGGATTCACCTTTGGTTTTAAATCACTGTGTATAAATTTGTATATATGGCCCATCGGATTTTCTAAGTGATAGATCAGTTGAGCCAGCTGTGTAATTATAAAAAACTAGAGGTACAAGACGGCAAATTCTCCCCTATTCAATTATTATACAGCTTGTATCTAAATAATTCTGTGATGAAAATTAAGGTAGGTGTTTGGTATAAAATTTTTGGAAAAACTTCCCCCCGGAAAAGTTACACACAAAAAAAATGTTTTTTTTTCCTGTATAATCAGCTGAAGGCACGAAACTTGGTTGATATTATTTTACAATAAAGCTACATATTTTGGAATTTGTTCAACGCTGAAGTATGCTTAGAAGGGGTTGAAATAGTCAACCCGTAAGATATTTTTTTTGGATAGAAATTTTCCTTTGAAAAAAACATTCATAAGCATTCACGCAAAAACCACAACTCAGGTTAAATAGCATTTTATTGAACAACAGGCAACCAAATTAGGATTATACTAGACTAATGGCCGGTTTCACAAAACTTTGATTTCCTGATCAAGGACTTGATTATCAGTCAACAGTATATTCTGTGCTCGATTTCAGTTCATTTTCAACCCAACCATCGAATGTAAACCCTAATCAAAGAATTGATGGGATGTCAAAAGTTTTGTGAAACCGACGATATGACTTTTACAACTGAAACAATAGCGAAAAATAAACAAAAAACTGTCGAATTTCGACAATACAATTATGATAAATGTTGAAAATTTCCTTCAGCCTTCAGCTTCAATACAAGCATTTACTCTTCTCCTCATTGAAATGCGTATGCGAAGAAATACAGGGTCTTTCACGAGGAACCTCACCCATATTTATACGGGAAACTACTGAACGTATTTTCATGAAATTCAGCACTTATAAGTATTTCACGATGCTGATGAAATCTAAAATATTTTCAAGGCATGAGCACCTCAGGTTTTTCCGGAAATGACGTCAACTTCCGTTTTTCAAATTAGAACACCATTTTTTCATTGCAGAAATAGATTCCTTAGAAAATTTCAATTTATTTTGATGTAACATTTTTCAGTTTTGGTTGGAAAATTCTCTCTGAGCGGGAAAATTCGAAAAAAAATCGAAAATAGAGCTCCGCTGAAACGAGAATAACTTCGAGGTTTTTGAATGGAAAATTTTCATTTTTGGGATTTTATAAGATGTAAGATTGATGTATCCACTTTAAAAATCGAAATCGCGATTCATGATACAGGGGGTGAAAAAATCGCTTTCAAAGTTAGGGATGACAAAATCGAGAAAAATCAATTTTTTCAAATTAGAACCCCATTTTTTATGGCAGCAGCAGCAACTTTTGCGCGCAGGTTCAATGTAGATGACCGCTTCAGCAACGAATTTGAACATGCACGCAAAAGCTGCTGCCTTCACGGCAGTGGTTTTTGAAATTCTTTACTGATAAGTTACTGGATTTCAATTCGATCAAATCTATATTTTGGGAAATATTGGAAAAATAAAATTTTGAATGGGTATATCTACGGAATCATTGGGCGGATTCTACTCATTCACGAATTCGACCTTCGTAATTAAGCCCCAAACCTACTCTACAAATATCTAGTTTCTAAGTAGTTTCTTCCGGAAGTTATTGTGTTTACGGTCAACCTAACGGCCGACTGCGTAAATACAATCACTTCCGAAAGAAACAACTTAGGAACTCGATATTTGTAGAGAAGGTTTGGACCTTAATTACGAAGGCCGAATTCGTGAATGGGTAAAATCCACCCAATAATTCCGTAGATATACCCAATCAAAATTTTATTTTTCCAATATTTCCAAAAATACAGATCAGATCGAATTGAAATCCAGTAATTCATCGAAAAATAACAGTTCGAAGTTTCATACAGAATTTAATGAGGATGATATGATAAGAAAATCATAGAATTTTTTTTTTCAAATTGTTCTAATGACACGATTATCACAAAATTTCGCATAAAGTTGTCTTTCAGCATCTCAAAACTAGCTGTGAAGTTTTATCAGGACTGAATCAGTATTTCCCGAGTTATACTGAAAAAATCAACGATATCGAGAAAAAAACCTCGAAATTTGACATATTTTTTCCCGATATCTCCAAAATTCATGATCGTATCGAACTGAAATTTGGTACACTGCTGTGAAATATGAAGCTCAAAGTGTGAGTGAAATTTTTCTTGGATATGATGAATGGTTTCCAGAAAAAAAAATTTTTTGGAAAAAAATTTTCTTTAAAATTTACTGACAATATGATCCTGACGAAATTTAACTCAAAGTTGCGCGTCGTCATACTCCACCTAACTGCCAAATTTGAATCCCATCGCTCAGATAGTTTCTGAAATAAAAAATAAATAGCTTCAAAACTTCAAACTGCCTATAACTCCGAAACTATTCGACCGATTTGGCCCATTAACGAACTTAACCGCGGCATTCTGATGCGCAACCTATCCTGAAAGTTTCAAGTAGCTAGCTTGCTTCTGTCGACTGTTATTGTGTCTACGGCTGGACGGAATCGATTTTGACACCGGATTCGTCATCAACCTAGTCGATTGAGACCATTTTCTGCTCAACCATCCAAAATTACAGACATTTGGACAAAACGATAGCACGCTGTTCCCCTAGAACATGCGCGCCAAAATTTGTATTTCTCCCAGGTTGATAGATGAAGTATTATGATGAGTCGCGACTATTCAAACTGACTTTTTGAAAAGTGCATCGGAAAAAAGGTATCCAATCATTAACTGATATAGATTTTTCTCTAATACTTTCACGTAATGGGTTCCGATATAGATATGTATTATGTATATGTATTTAAGTTTTACATCAACTGCTATAAAATGATTGAAGCCAAAATTTAAGATACAATCATTGTATGAAGAGGTCTCTTTATACAATGATACAATACAATACTACTAGATGTATTATTTCATCTTCAATCGCTCGATTTAGAATTATCAGTAGCGCATTCATTCTATATTATTCGTCAAACTCGTTCACGTGCTCTCTCTCACAACACTCGATCACAAAACGAACGAGATCGACGAGAAATTACCGACAAGATTGTCAAATGCTTGTGTGTAGAACAATATTGCCATCAGTTACACACCTTCTTCTTTCTCTTATATCGAAGAAAGTTATTCTTTCTTGTCGTTCTGATGACAATAAACCAACAGTTTACATTCAAGAATCGAGTTGAAACTAATTACTTTCAACGCAATTCCCATCGCCAGTAATTAAAATGCAAATTGACACTTTATTGAAGTCTAAGGAACTATAAACTATTCGATTCGTATATCGATTAGCCTGGCCGTCCACTGGAAGCGATTTGGGGCTTTTATGAGCTACGCGTTTTACGAGCGCCGAGGAGCTTTTACGACCGAAGCGGTCTCAGGCTTCGGGGTCGTCCACTGGCAGATAGTTCGCGAGGTTTCGGTTCGTTCTTGTTCTTGCGTAGCAGAGGATTTTTACTTCAGATTTCCGTGTTTATTGAAGAAGTTGTGATACGGGATGGATTTAGAATTAATAATTCATTTCAAGGATAAATCTCACTTGATCAGGCATATGTTAGCTACGGAATGGGGAAAATTTTTGAGCTAAGGTAGATACAAATTTAGAAAAAATGAAATTATCGGAAAAAAATTCACCATCTTGATAATGAATGATTATTATCGTATACTCATTTATAATACTGGAATGGAAGTTGAAGTGTGAATGTTGATGACCTGGGTACTTCGAAAACAAACGATGTGGAACGTCGAAATTATGGCTGATTTGAATTTTATCTGTGAAACTCAGCTTCAGGTAAGGTAAATATGTTATTAATGTATCTAGAACGTGACTTCAAAACTTTAAAAACTGCAAACATCGAAAGAAAAGATGGTGACACAGATATTCAGAAATTCTTAAAGTTTTGCAGAAGTGCATGCTTATTTTAGAAAACAAGTCACTAGTAAAAATCCGTAGCGTTTTATAAAGAAAAAACCATGTTTATTTTGTGATCGAAAATATGGTTCTGCATATGAAACGTAATTGAATCATTACAGTACGTATGGGCCAAAAACACTTCAGCATATAGAAAAATGTTCGGAATAAAATTGGTCGGAGACTAAAAAAACAAATTGATAATAGATATTGAGATAATAAGAGCTATAAAACCCGAGATAATGGCGAAACACGCTGGATTAATTATATTTGTAATGCTATACAGCCGATTATTGCCAAAGAGTCTAACTTCAGATAGACTACTATACACCTACAGAACTTCTGGATGTGTGTTTAATGTAAGAAAAAAGACAACACTCCGTTCGTTTACGCTCCTATCGCGCCTCTCGAAATCGCTTGCAGTGGACGACCAGGATGAAGTGGGTTTTGCATTACAATCCGGAGATTCAGTCATAGAAATTGACCCGGCAAATTGTGGGGATTTCGAACTATTTGTCAGGAGCAGTTTCATGAAAAAATGCTGCTTCATGAAATTATCGAATCAAAAGAAACGATAAACGAATGGAACTGTGACGTTTTGGGGTCTTTATTCGATTCCTGCTTCAGTAATGAATACAAGATCGTCAAAAATTTTTTTTCGATGAAGGAAACAGATATACACTAAAGAAACGTTGCAGTTCCAGTTGTTAATCATTCGTATCGTTTCGATATTATTCGGTAGACAACATTTCTTCGAGAAACTGTCTCTGATAAAATGTACAAGGGCAATTTCTAAAAATTATAATTTTATTCACTGAAAGAATGTTTTTACGTAATATCAATGAATGATGTTCATCAACCTTTCGTACGTTGAGACAATGTATTTTTCATCGGGATAATGAACAAATTCATTGGAGTAAGAATTCATTTTACTTACAGTTTCATTGTCCCAATGAACCAGCGTTCATTGATAGTTTTTAAACTGATTCTGCCTCTCGATTCACAGGTCAGTGTAGGAATGAATCCAGTACATTCTCAGTGAACAATCCTCATTGCCCCAACGAACTCGGAACGTTAGCTCAACGAACTCGGTACGTTGACTCCACGAAATCGTTACGTTGACTCAACGAACTATCATCGATTTCAAGCGATGGACCAAAAGCTCCGGTCATAGTAACGGTTATCCATACTGACATATAGGCAAAGGATAATCTGTCAATTTTGATAACCTAAACTATAACCAGAGCATTTGGTCCATCGCTTGAAATTGATTTATATCTGTTCATCGGTTTATCCTATGAACTTGTACATCAGTTAAGCCGACCAACAATCGGCATTCTGAGCCAGTCTAAGTAGTCATGGAGTGTGTTTGTGAATACCTTATTTATAATTGAAATCAAAAATGAATAATTTTACGTTTTGCAGGTACATCATTCAAACTCAAAACTGTGAGGAATATTTTGAGACCAGTAAATGCATAGGAAACATCCCACATAATAAATTTTGTTTGTCAAAATATTACGAATTCAAGGTAAGCCGTGCGGGGACTGTAAGAGAGACAGTTCTAGAAAGTGACATTAATAGGAGGAAATAGATTAATTTGTTGATTATTGTAGTGTTGTATGGAATGAAAAGGACCTTCTGGAGCTGTTAATTATTATTTTAATGAAAACAAACCCCAGTTTCGTAACCGTTGGTGTCAGAAGTGGGATCTCAGCGAACAATTTGAACTATTGATGGTAAATACACGGAGTACAAACCACGACGACATGGAGGCCGTAATGAAAATGATCAAACAGCAGCTTGCTGAGCAAGAAAGAAGACTGTTGATAGAAAAACAAGAGGGAGAAGAACGACGGCAGAAAGAAAAACAAGAGGAAGAAGAACAACGGCAGAAAGAAAAACAAAAGGAAGAAGAACCACGGCAGAAAGAAAAACAAGAAGAGAAGGAAAGAAGAGAACAGCAAAAAATATTTCTCGAACAGATGTTCTAGGAAACCGAAGATCAAATCATATACCTGAAAGTGAAAAGAGTTATGGATCCGAGTTTGCGGAAGAGCGTGGAAGAAAGAAGAGAGCAGGTTGAGAATGGAAGTAGAAATGAAGTCGAGTCGCCGAAGAAGGAGGTTGAGGTGAAGGATTCGAAGAAAGTACCGAAGAAGAAGAAGAAGAGAGCAATAAGAAGATGACATATCACCAATGCTAGATTATTCTGCACCTGTTAAAGAGAAAGCGACAAGAATAAGCATTGATGACGATAATGGATCGCCAATGGAGAAAAAAAAAGAAGTCAGATGACAATGATTTTAAGGTTGGCAAGAGAGAATAGAAGTGGAAGTGACCTCAGCTCCCACGCCTACTCCGATGGCAAAAGAATAGAAAAAGAAGAAAACTTAACAGAAAAAGATATCGATTTGGCGGAGATCCAGCAGTGAAGTCAGCGATATTTCTCGTCAAGAAGAAGGAGAGGTGAGTGAGCATGAGGAGCATCACGAAGGGATACAGTTGCAGTTTGAAATAGATCATGAGTTTTCGCCTGACAGTGACTTGAAGTGCGAAGAACTCCTGCCTTTGAAGAGAGCTAGGACTGTTGGAAAAGGATAATCTGACGATGATGATCCGGAAGAGTTAACCTGTCAAAAATGCGGGAAATCGGATCACCCTCAATGGATTCAGTGTGATAACGGTTGGCACTGTTCTTGCCTACGTGCTCTACTCTTTGACTGTCACTGTCCGAGATGTCAACGTGAAACCCTGGTGGAGAGACTCAACGGAACTGATGGTCAAGAAGGAGATGGAAGATTATAGAAAAGAAAGACTGGTCTATGTTGGATTAAGTTTGAACAATATCCTTCCTACCAAAGACAAGAAAGAGAAGAAATCCTCACAGTGTCAAAGAAGAGAGTGGATATATGCCCATACGTCACGGAAACCGCGAAGTTTCGTCCATTTAAACAAGCGACATGCGGAGCCAAATTTAAATGAGCATTTTTTCATTAAAAATAGAAATTTTTGATGGCGGTTAAAGTTTTTCAGTGGTCTTAGGGATAGAATATTTGATTCCATTGATAGAAAGATTCATGCAAGAGACTTATTTCGAAATTACTCTAAAAACACATTTTCGAGGCCGATTACAGCAAAAAAAAGCCCATAAAGTAATATTTCTTTCTTATGATTTTGGTAGTTTAGGACCGTGCAAAATTTTTAAACACAGCCAGAAGCTATGAAAACTCCTTTATGTATTTTTACTACAACTAATGTTGAGTGAATCCTTCTGAAAACTGAAGTTCTAACTTTCGAGCCTTTTTTGAGTAACTTTGTGTGGGATCACGTTATAGAAAAAAAATCAGCAAAATACCTACTACATAAAAAAATGAAGTTTTTGATACGTCGCTGGCATAATAAATCGAAAACACACAAAAAATTATAACTCGAAATCTACGAAAAACCGCATGACATACGTGGGGTATTTTTGGATACCCCAGGTGTGAGGCACCAAAAAAAATTTTTTGACGTCACTACTTGGACCACCCTGTATATATCTCGAGACTTCCTCTCAGAATTTTCAACGCTCCCGAGCTTCATGGAATATCATTTCTGGAAGCTGAAATAAACTAAACTTAAATAGTTTGATACACATTGTCATCTTCAACAATAATACCTATCTGTAGAGTAAGAGATGAGTATGATCATTCTATAGCTAGGGATTTCAATGATGCATTTGAGAAAAAATTCATGCGACTGTTGATATTTCTCATTGAAATATTTATTTATTTGATTTGATGTAATATATTTTCGTGTTCAGAGAAATCTAGAATAAATGGGTTGAAACTATATTTTGTTATTTTAGTTTCCAAGTATCCAAAGAATGAAAGATGTCGATAAAGTTGTTGGTTAAATAAGTCTGATAGAAATTGAGATCTTGAGAATGACTCTTGATTATAATTTCCATTTTTCCCCAGACAAGTGATGATTTTCATAATTTCATTATCAAGATACATATATCATTTCACTTAAATCACTGTGGTCTTAGTTGAACCCCGAAATTTCAGCAGTATAGTTAAGATGAACTTGAGGATATTTCTGTTTTCACATATGATGTATGATTATTATCTACTCATTATAGATCCTTTCATTTCAGAAAGTAACTAAGGAATATTGTTCATTGAATCAAGGAATGAGCACCTACATTACATTGTATCAACGTATACGTTCGTTATTCCAATGAACAAATTTCATTGTCCCATATGTATGATAATTTATTGGGCAGAGGAATGCGTTCATAAGACCAATTTTGATGAACAAATTCATTATCTCAACGAACCTTTTTATTGTATTTACGAACCTTTTTGGTTCAGTGTTTAATTTTTAATTGTTTTTTTTTTCAAATATTGGGAGAACAACAACAAACTCTAATGAATGAACTATTCGATTGGCCCTCAAATCGATAAAAATGATAATTTTGACAATTTCTCTATCCATCAATGAATATGAATGGAAATGTGTAATACTAAATATTAATTTTAAAGACATGATCTTGAACGAATTGCCGATTGAACGAATATTTCACGAGAATAATTAATCAACTCGAAGGATCTCATCCTTGAAAATAAAGTTCCCACATATAAGGTGCAATCACGAATACCACCAGATACAGTGAATAATTTCACGAACTCGGAACAAGTAAGTCATGCGGTAAAACGATGTTGATGTTATATATAATATATATTTATCCAAATTGACCGATCATCAAGACATCGCATCGGTGAAACTGAAAGTCATGGTAACAGTAATTTGCTTTCTGAACTACTCCATCTTCAATGTCGTTCCTGAAATATAAATGTTATTCTTCAATCCTGATATAGACTTCGCGCATCAAGGATGTAAGCAGTCGTGATACAGGACACTTAACGTGTCCAAATGAAAGCTATTTAATTACTGTTATTTTTCGTAGGTGAAAAAATGTTTCTGGTCTAGGATTAGTTCACAGTTAAAAGGTTACAGTTGAAAAATGTAGGAAAGCACTTACCAGATCTGAATCAAGAGCTTTCGAGCACATGTAACTTACTGTTTTCTAATAAAAGAAGGAGGATTACAGCTTCAAATGATATGAAAGAAGCCTACATCATAAGAAACATAATCGTTCAATTTTTTATGAAAATAGCATAACGAACTATTTCCGACTCCTTCACTTATCAAAAGCTGATGCTCAATTTCTATACACTGTGAAAACTTATTGAATACGAACAATTTTGGTTGCAACAGGTTGATTTTCATTCATGAAATTTCAGAATGAGAATCAAGAGCTTTTGAGACTGCACGCTCTTTAAAAACGTTACCCTTAATTAAGATAGAATTGTTAAGATAGAATTGGTTCGTGGGTAACAAGAGCTCCGGTTATAATACGAATATAAGCACAAGGACGAATATCTGCCGATAAATCAATAAATATTCTACCATGATCTGAGCTAATCATCCAATCAACCAAAATATCTACACCGAAGAAGCGGCGCGTACCATCAGAGAAAAGATTACAGCTGTTTCACAGTTTTTACTGATCTTTAGACCAACTTGCTTAAACCGCAGAATATGACCCAGATACTTATGACCCATCGGATGGAACACTGTAGTATAACTACATACAGAGCGCCATCTTCTAGGAGCTTCTCGCGAATCCTAACCTTCGAGTGCAGAATACTTTGATCGATGTGCATGACGTTCATCCTGTGGTGTTTCAGTTAACTGGCAGGATCGTCATGTGGTGTACCCCGGTTGGGGTTGGTTCGTCCAGTCGGTTTGTATAGGAGAGGGTTGGAAATAACACTCGAATATTTCGTGAGAGGGTTTTATTACTATGGGTAACTACTAACGCATGACACATCAATGAACGTTCCGCTTCATTGTTGTCACTCACTGTTTTCATAATACAATAACAAAATATTATATATGTTTTGTCAAGGTATTCACAAGCATATTATGATAACAGACGTGAGAATTCAATATCAGTAGGTAATCCATCTGAGCACGTTTTATGGATGATGCGAGGTTATATGGACCTTACTCGTCTTCAAGTAATAATTATACAGAGTGTTTAGTCTGACATACGTTATAAATCCTTTGTCATATCAGGTAGCTGCATCTGCGATTTTCAGTCTACAATCTCCGTAACGACTTGGAAACACTTGGTTATTGTGGTTCCCCATAAAACGAGAACATCCAACATCTAACAAAGATAGTAATTGGTCCGTAGAGAAAAAACAGCTCTAGTAATATTACCAATACAACCAGAAGGACGAATATCTGTCGACAAAGGATGATCGTCAAGTTTATCGATCAAAGTATTCTGCACTCAAAGGTTATGATTCGCAAGATGCTCCTGGGAGATGGCGCGCTGTAAATATTATAGTTAAACTGCAGTGTTCCATTCGACAGGTGATAATTATCTGGAGTCTTATTCTGCGGTTTTACCAGGGTAAGATCAGTAAAAACTGTGAAACAGCTGTAACCATTTTCCCTGGTACGCCGCTTTTTCGGTGTAGATTTTTTGGTTGATTGAATGAGTAGCTCTGATCAAGATGGAATTCTTATTGATTTATCGACAGTTATCAGTCCTATTAATAACTCTTAATGTAGTTTTTGGTCAGGAAATCCTGAATGAATTCATCGATTTCTCCAGTTAATCGAAATAACCTCATAACTTATATACTTTGTGGAATCTTACAGAATGAAATTATTTCTGGTTTTCTTCAAAATATTTCAGTAACAAGCTGCAGGTCGATTTCATTCATTAAATCCTGGAATATCACTGGAGTGAAGTTTTTAAATGTTCGACGCTGCTTGACTTTCAGATGAAACAATTTTGCAATCTGCCAAAAAGAAAACCCTCACAAAATTCTGCATAATTATTTTGCAAAATTCCCAAATTTTTCTACGATTTGGTCCTTCCCACATATTCACTTCCCCTTTTATCCTCTCCAGAAAATTTTATTTGATATTCCTATCGGATCGTAAAATCTAAATTTTTTTCACGTAAAATAGCTACGAAGCTGGATTTTATCACATAGCTTGCTGGTGCCCAGATATACATGATCATACAGTGAAATATGGCGAAATATCTAAATTCCCGAGAAGAAATTTCATTATTCCAGTGATGCATTTCTCACGAAATTTGGAGTAAATTTGCGTGTGGTACTTCACAGTAAAATAGAAAATTTCAATCAGATCACCTCGTTCATTAACGAGATGAAGAGTGAGAGAAATTCCGAGGAACTATGAGCCGGTGTATTCGGATTGCAACCTTCATCAAAAATTTCCCTACGTCCTTTCTAATTTCCACCATTTCCAAGTCCGAACAAAATCGTTCGAAAATCACAGGCATTCAGGAAAAATGTTTCGCTAAAGCAGGCGCGAAGTAAATATCCTGAAAATATTTTGGGAGATGGATGTGGTGGAAAATCAAAATTTAAATTTTCTTTTATTTTTCTACTGATACCATCCTCACGTGATTCTGCACGATCTTGCGTGTGGGAAACTCTCAACCAGTTACCAACTTGAAATGTATTATCTGAAATATGAAATTTTTGAGATATTTTATTTTGAATTCAAATTCAATCTCAATAGAGGACTTCGGCCCAAGTTGCCAACCCACAATTTTCTTCACAAATTTACTATCACTGTGAAACGGGAATTTCAGGACAAATTCGACATGATAAGGTTCGCGTTATTTATAAATATCCGTAAAAGATGCCTCGGCTCATCAAACAAGATAATTCCTTCCAAATATAGGTTTTTGTTAGGCTGAAATATAAGTTGGGATTCCTGATTTCATGTTAATAGTGTCAAGTTTATAAAGGATATGTTCCGCAAATCAACTTGGTTATTTCGGTTGTCGGTTTTCCGTTCAGTTAATATGAAATATTCGGTTGGTTTCTGAAAAAAAAAAAGGTTAATCACGAAATTTTATTGATGAAAAAGCAATCTTTCTGTCACCAGAACATATACATATTGAGTCTATGCACCAGAACGACAATCGATGTTTGACGGTAACATATCCATAGCATAGAACAATCTGTATTTACCTTATGATACATAGACCATACATATCAATTTTTCTATTGTTGATTGTTGTCTTTTCTATGTTCTATGGATCATAAAGTAAATAAAGATTGTTCTCTGCTATGGGTATGTAATCATAGAACATTGACTGTCGTTCTGATGACAGAAAGAACGTTTTTTCATCAATCAAATTCCTTAATTACCTTTTTTTCAGGAACCAACCGAATATTTCATATTTACGGATTGGAAAACCGGCAACCGAAATAACCAAGTTGATTTACGGAACATATCCTTTATAAATTTGACACTATTTACATGAAATCAGGAATCCCAACTTAAATTTCAGCCAATCAGAGATGATTTTAACAAAACCCTATATTTGGAAGGAATTATCTTTTTTGAGAAGCCGAGGCATCTTTAACAGAAATTTATAAATGACGCGAACCTCATCATGTCGAATTCGTCCTGAAATTCCCGTTTCCCAGTGATAGTGAATTTGTGAAGAAAATTGTGGGTTGGCAACTTGGGTCGAAGTCGTCTATTGGATGGTAACAAATTTTAAGATATTATTGTTCCAATATTTCCAGAAATAAATATCCGATCGAGCTGAAGTTTAGTAGCTACGCGGTTGTAAAATGTCAACAATGTTTATGCTAAGTGTCAGCGAATTTAAGAAATAGTTTGGTGAATTTCATTTAAACGCTCATTTGCAGCAGATTCTTTAACTTACTACTCACTACAGCAATTTTTGACGAGATCAATATGCACTGTGTCGATTAAAAAAGAAATCATTTCCAATATCTTGACTCCCATGCAAAATTGGAAAAATGGGAAAAAAGGTTAGCTTTGGTTCATACGGGGGCATTTTATAAGAGTGGTTCCAAATCAATTTTTATAAACCCTTTAAGCGTGATGACAGCAATGCTTTGAATCTTAAATGGGAAAGGGGTTTGATGTCATTTTGTTTTGCAAGTGATTTGATGGCTTTTTCAAGAATGCTTTGCACACTTCACCTTTTTTGTTGTACTTCTTCGAATTTTATTCGGAAGAAATAACTGAATGATGTAACAAAAAATTCATGTCGAAGAAAAATGTTTAGCATGGCATCTGGAAGTTTTATTTTTCCCACACGTGGGATTCGCTGGTATTCTAGAGAATGCTGTTATTATGCGTAGTACTTAGTATTTTTTTACATTTTTATGCTTGATTTCAACTCTTTCTATAGGAACTATTCTCCTCTTTTTTTATCGGACGTACCAATATGAAGTGTCAAGACAATCGAATTATGTTAGTACATTACTACTGAAGCTCTGTTTTCTACATGAACCGATTCCTATCAGTCGAATTACCTTAAAAACAAGGTATCACTTAACTCCCTTACAATTCAAGATTTTTCTGCATTTTTTTGGATTTTGTATGAGGGTCGAGATTTTGAGGGTTGTATATTTTTTTAAATTGACCCACTATTTCATTTGCAGAAATAGATGAATTCATTCACAAATTGACTATCGTCGAAATACTGTAACAAGAGAATGAATGCAAAAAATTGATACAAATTGTGCCAAGGTAATCAGAATCGTTTTCCAGACCAATTATTTAATCTACGGAGATTTCACAATGATGTCATCATTGGATACTATAGGTACAGGCATTCATTGAGATTTTAGCTGCCTGCTGTCTGTTACAGAACAGCAAATATTTTGACATTCGATCGAAATAATAATTTGCTGATTCAACTCAAAGTTTTTTTCAGGAATTTAGTTGCTTCTCTACAAAAGTTGAAAAATCTCTCTCGAAAGACCATATTGAATACAACAAATTTCATAATGTATATTGGATGTTGATTATAATCGGCATCACTTTTCATAAAATTATTAATTTCTTTGGTGGTCCCATTAATATTTACCAATGGAATCAATTATGTGTATTCATTCTGAGACAAAAAATTGTGTTATACTAATTCAATGAAAGCATTATGTGGAAGAATATTCATTCTTGACTTGTAGTGAATACACTGGCGTATTCCAGTTAAGATATATGCCGTTTATGTTAATCAGTATTCGTCGCGGACTCCTCTTTATATTATGTTATAATAAAATTATATTCTTCGCAGATGGTGCTTGGTTCAATCCGCTTCAGAACAAACAATGGCATTCATTCAATGTTCACTGAATTTATTTATTATTATATGGAATAATTAATAAACTTCAATCCCCACATGGAGTTTAATGTACATCACCACACTGTGGCTTCTTCAGGATTACATTTCGAACTGATTCCCAATGGTGCTTCACAGAAAAATATCTTCAGTTTCGCGGAAGAAGTAAGAGTAAACGTTATACAAACGGTAGTTAGTTTATTGAGATTAGGTGCTCTGATTTCCGAATTGTTTGAGGACGTTCAGCAAGAGAGATTTTTTAGCATCCGATTGCTCTTCTGATATAGCACTTTTCCGAAATTGTAATGGTTGATTTCTTGGGACAATTTCCGATTAATGCTATAAAACGAGCAAACAGATGTTAACAGTGTCGTGATCAAATTTAACTCTGTCCTCTCCACTTTTAACCTTTCAACTTTTAACATCACCAAAAGAACGAATATTTGTCGATAAATCAACAAATCAGACTACCCAACCTAGGTGCACCTCAGAATAAGATTCTAGGTATTTATCACCAGTAAGATGGAACACTGAATTATAACTACATACTGCGCGCCATCTCTCAGGAGCATCTTGCAAATCCTAACCTTCAGGTACAGAATACTTTGATCGATGTGCATGACGTTCATCCTATTCATCTCATTCTCCATGAACCTTTTCTTATTTTTGTAGGATGTTGTATGTTATCGTCTTGTGTTAAACCACATGTTATGAGTGTTTCCAAGACGTGACGGATGTTGTAAACTTCAATATCGCAGATGCAGTGACCTGATATGACAAAGGATGAACGTCATGCACATCGTCAAGTATTCTGCACTCTGAGGTTAGGATTCCCAAGATGCTTCTGAGAGATGACGCGCTGTTTGTAGTTATACTGCAGTGTTACATATAACAGTATCTAGAGCCTTATTCTGCAGTTTACCATGATAGGGGGCGTCTGAAGATCGGTAAAAACAGCTGTAACCATTCTCCTTGGCCACCACTTCTTCGGTGTAAATATTTCGGTTGATTGAATGATAAGCTCTAATCAAGGAAGAATATTCGTTGATTTATCGACAAATATTCGTCCTGGTGGTTATATTAGTTCATTATTACTGGAGTTCTCTTTTCTCCGTGAACCAATGCCTACCTTCAACTACATATCTGAAAGAGAATACAAATTGAGGATAAGCTTGTGGTCTTGTGGTCCAAATATGCCGTATTAAGTCGTGAATGGGTGAAATCCACACAATGGTTTTGGAATTGTGGCCACCTCAATATGCTCCTTCAATGAATCGTAAATTCCAATCTGATAAAATTGTTATTTAGTTATTATTTGTTGAGTACCGAACTCCTTGAGATTTTGCATTTACCTTCAAGCCTTTATTTCGCAAACAAGAACAAGATTTTATGACGAATAGGTATCAACGCAGACATTATAGGCGAATTTCGCACCTATTGACGACTTTGCCTCCTTAATCAAGCCGTAAACCTATCCTGCGAATATCAAGTCTATCGAACGTTCTTTTGGGAATTAATTATGTTTACGGTCGGTCTTCAGGTGATCGTATCTTATTTCAAGAATATCAGTTACCCATTAGCGCAAAGTAAGAAATTTAGTCTTCCAAGAATATAAGTGAAGAATGGAAGCAATGATGACATCTTTTACAAGAGAGTATTAACGATGAACTGATGGCCTTCGAGAAATCCAGATGCGATATCTACTGATCTAAAATATTACACTTTCGATCGGCGACTGTAAGAAAAAAGTTAACCCAACACATTACCAAAAGTTGAAATTGACACGATTCGATTCCTTTCTTCTTCGATTGAAATTTTGTGTTTTCTGCATCATATAGATGTTCTTCGTATATCAAGTTCAAGGATACGTTCATACATAATGAAACAATCTCAATGTACCATTAATTGGCTCTATGAGTTTCGAAATGTAGGTCAGGTTCTCCTCACTTTCCAGATCGTTACATATCGAATAAATCTATTGAGAGCTCGATAAAATCGTATAATGTAACACTCACGATTATGCGTTTACCATTCGGTGTGAAAGAGAACATTGCATTTGAGAACGAACATGCAGGAAGCATAATTTGCTCGATCCAAAAATCCGAGAATCCTAACGGCTGTGCGTAAGCACAACAACTTCCGAAGAATAACTTAGATACCTATTTGGTATTTTCATAGTATGTGTTTTGGCCTGAATTGGTTTATTCAAGTGTTTTGGGGTTTCAATAATAGTGTGGATGAATTGATCGCACTTGATTAACTGTGTCGATATCAAGATGAAGACCGACCGACGAATATTTTCTGATCTTTATCAGAAAATGTTGATGCTTCTAAAATAAGCAGATAATTGAAGAACTTATTGACCAGTTGATCAATATCGTTGCACTCATGACACGAAGATGTTGTTGAGGTGTATTAAAAACGCACTTTTAACACGTAACAAAAATGTATTTTCTTGTATCTGTATAAGATAACAAGACCGAAATGGTATACAATTTATACAATAGAATCTTCCTTCTATATCTTACGATAGCAAGGTTGAAGCGACAATCAAATGAGAAGTTACGATTTTACAACACAAAAATTAACGTATAAGTCTTATTTATAAATTCGAAAGCGAATTGTTGTTTACTGTACAATGGTCAAATGAATAGTGTCTAAAAACTAACTAAACCCAAATTAAGAAAGTTCCCTTCTTCACATTGTAGAGGGAGAATATAAATTTTGATTGGTTTTTTCAATTAAGCGACGCCCTTCTAAAATCCGAAAAAACACCTCGGATTGGCTGGTGGGAAAGAGAGAGCACAAATGTGTGAAGGAAATTTCCTTAAATGGTCTAGGATGATAAATTCTATAACCTGTCACATGTGGTGTCTGAATTCTTCGAATAACCGAAGTATACCACCCATCAAGCTCCGATTCCTGGAATGCAAAGAGCTCGAATTTTATCTGAGTGTTTTCTGTCATGCAAAATTTTACTTTATTGTTGGCTTCAAATAAAATGCTCTTAAAGCTAATGTCAATTGATTTAAACCAAAAATATTGAATTTCGGTCATATTCCTGGGAACCAAAGGAATGCAGACTCCCACGTTGCAGAAGCAACAGTATGTTTTCGACCTTCATTATTCAGGCCGAATATTCGTGAATTGGACATAAAATGCAGACAATTAACTATGATTTTGCCAACGTTTCGAAACAGCTTGTTCCTTTCTCAAGAATAGAAAATTGTTTTTATTAATTATAGACAAAAAATATAACATTTAACATTAGTACCTCATCATACAATCAATAAAACATACAAAATTAAAATGGTCAGAGAGAGTAAATATATCAGCTCAGATGTGTGACAGTCGACGGAATAACAATAACAAACAAGATGACATTAGATACATTGCGATTACACATATTTCTATTTCTATGTACCTATCTAATGTCATCTTGTTTGTTATTGTTATTCCGTCGACTGTCACGCATCTGAGCTGATATATTTACTCTCTCTAACCATTTTAATTTTGTATGTTTTATTGATTGTATGATGAGGTAATAATGTTATATGTTTTGTCTATAATTAATAAAAACAATTTTCTAGCCTTGAGAAAGGAACAAGCCGTTCCGAAACGTTGGCAAAATCATTGTCCGCATTTTATGTCCAAATTCCAACGATATATTGTTCATTTGTTGAACATGGAGATGAACATTACAGAGTACCCATTGAAATTTTTATTTTGCCAATATTTCCAAGAATAGAGATCGGATCTCATTGAAATCCAGTAATTGATTGAAAGAATTTAGTATGGTAAGAAGATCGCAAAATATTGAAAAAAAATGCTGTAAAAATGTTCTTTCGAATTCTTCTAATGATAATATCATCACGAAATTTGGCACAAGTTTGAAACTAAACAGTGACCAACTAGTTACCAAGTTTCATCAACATCGGATCAATAGTTTTCATCTGAAATTAGGCATGAAACGGTGTTGCCAAATTATATTTAGAGGTTTGTGCCAAATTCCCTTAAAATTTGATGCAACCTCCCTGAAAAACAATCTCAACAAAAATTTTAAAAAAATTTCTTGAAATTATTATTCATTTATCTGAAGATATATACCATAATTTTTGCATTAAAGTGCATGACCGTATTCTTCTTCCACTGATTACGAGACATTGTGAAGTTTGCCTGTTGAAGAGTCAAATTCTTCATCAGTTCAACCAAGTCGTTCAAGACCATTTTCGGTAGAAAATTCGAAAATATCAAACATTCGGGTAAAATATCATGTTTTCCGCAGGAAAAGAGTTCGAACACGATGGAATATCATGTCCATCTCGTCATCATTGACATCTTGCATAATTTGCATAGAACTTTCATCATTATTGTTAATAATACATAAAACATGAAATACTATAACCTATGTAGAAATGATACTATCGGAATCTAAAAGGTTGTCATATCCTTTCTAAAACAATAAAATTATTTAAAAGGTATTATAATCATCGCGGAAGTATAGTCCTTTATTGATGTCTAATTTTTGAACGCCTTTTGGGGAACAGCATGCTATTGTTTTTTCCAAATCGCTGTAATTTTCTATTTTTTCTCGAAATTGGTATAACATCTAGATTGGACTCTTTGATATGAGTCAGGTGTCAAAATGAATTCTGTCCGACCGACTGACCAGAGACACCATGAATGTCAAATGGAAAGAACTAGCGGCTTTACACTTTCAGAGTCGACAATCAAAATGTGGGGGCTGAATTCGTTAATGGGTCGAATCCGTCATATGGTTCCAAAGTTATATTCATTTGAATTTTGGGGATGATTTCCCCAAAATATCGCTACTTGAGCGATCGGATTGAAACATGAAAGTTAATTGGAGCGTAGATCTAGTAGCAAAATTTTTTCGTCATTATATGGTTAGTAAATTTTGAAATAAAAATCCCGGAATTTTTTTCAAACGAAATTTCGCACGTATTTGTCACAATAGTGTAGCAAAGTTCAGTTTGATTCGGATTCAACTTCTGGAGATATTGGGAAAAAATATGTAGAATTTTGTGGTTTTATATCCGGGCTGACTCAAGAACACTGATCCCATGATGATGCCTGGCAGATAGCTGTGGAACACTGATCGACAACTTTGTGAGCAATTTTGTGATGATCGTATCATAAGAACAATTGAAAAAAAAATCGAAATTTTCCTTGGGAATTTTTTTTTCGGACACAATTCGTCAAATACCAAATTCATTTATATTGTTTTATGAGTTGGTACCGATCAAACAACTTAAAATAACCCTCCTATCTATTCTGTGTATACACCTGTAACCAATATTGAAGGTAGAGATTGATCTACTGAGCAAATTAAAATTATCATTTTAATTTCAACAACATTCATTTTTATATCCAATCATATTGAAGATATGTCGAAAATTTCTTCTGGAATATGGTTAAGGTTCTAGCGTCTGTTCTTGCGGCAGTAGAACGTAGGTACGATTATGTGAGAGCCGAGATTAGAACGTAATAGGTCACGAGCAGTTTTGACAGTTGGGAGAGACTGGAGGACCAAATATAACCTAAAATGCATTGTTTACTATGGGAAAAAGCGATTTCTCTCGTGATTTCGTATTAATTTGGAAATTTTGGATTTGTACTTAATATGAAATTAGTCCCTGATTTCATATACAGGCAAATAAACAGACCTTTGGTTAGTTCAGTCAACAGTCTTATTTTGTGTTGTAGTAAATTATATAGGCACCTTGTTACTTTCATATGGAGGTAAAATATTGCGGAAACATTTTGTGATATCATAGTGCTGATAAATTTTTCATTCCTAGACACTGCCAGTTATTCCTGTGCGTAGTAGATAGGAACAGTGTATTGACACAGTGGTTGGTTTTTGTTTCTAAAATACGACTCAAGGGTGATCAAATTAGGCTTAAATGCTGATCAGTGATGATTTAGATCTTTTCTTTGTGAAAACAATCAGGAATGTTCATCAAAAACTTACGATTTTACGAAAATTCCCTACCTGGTATCAATCGGCATACCCAAACAAAACATTGTCAGTACTAATTCTGCACCTTAAATGAGAATCAGCTAAAAATTTGACTGCATTGAATATCTGAATGGAAATATCTTTTATAAATCCTGTCTTGTTCAAGTAATAAAGAAATGCTTATTAAGAACTTATGATTTTCAAATATTCCATACCCCGAATCGTTTGGTATGCCCTACCAA
Organism: Myrrha octodecimguttata; assembly: GCA_958510865.1. NCBI lineage: Eukaryota > Metazoa > Arthropoda > Insecta > Coleoptera > Coccinellidae > Myrrha > Myrrha octodecimguttata. The sequence goes on from OY294063.1 coordinate 9,511,535, forward strand.
AATAACGTACATGATATTACTTGACTAAACATGAAAAACAGTTCAAAATTCGATATCATTGCATACCTGAATGTCAATGGTATGAATCAATCCTATCTAATTCAAGTTTTATTGATTGTGGAGACTACCATACAACCTATGTTCTTTGCCGAGGTAACTGACAAGTTGCAAAGTATCATTTATTCTGTGAATTTCCATTTTAGAGCGCAGTTCTTTATTGAATTAATTCAGAAAATATGATTTTCTCCTGATAGAATTTTCTTATTTCTCTCTTTAATAATGGGTACATTGAGTTCCTTTCCACATCCGGTTAGTACCTATCATTCAAATGAAAATACTTCAACAACTCATTGGTAGTTTTCATCGATTTGATGTTGATTATTCGAGCTTGAATACCTGAATTTACTTAAAAAAAAGGTTTTAAATTTTATTTCTTGCCTTACTAAACCAAGCAACATGCAACAACTGCATCAACCAGCAATAATTGTATTTATTCGAAAAATTCCATAAGTTGAGTGAAGCTGTAACTGTTACAAGATATCAAGTACTTTGGATATAGTTCCTAGATAATGCAATAGTGAATATTTCACTCCAAAATGTCCAATTTCATACAAAATCACAAGCCAAATCGCTTTTTCCCATAACAAATAATGCATTTTAGGTCATTGTTGAACTTCAAAAGTAAGCAAAATACGTAAGAATAACAGGCACGTCGAAAAACTACTAGCTTTGAAGTGTTCGAATTTCTATCCCCAGAGGGCGTATCGCTTAGCAGTAGTTGCGAATTATAATTTTCAGAGATGTTGGGAAAAATATGTCAAATTTTATGGTTTAGTCTTCGGTATCGTTGTTAGTTCCAGAATATTCAAAAAAATACCGATCCGATCATGATGAAACTCAGTAGGTAGCAAATAACGAAATACTATTCTATGAGATGAATTTAAAGAACACATAATTTCGCATAGAAATATTTTATGATTTGTGATTCTTTGCTCTTCAAATCTCCACGAAATTACGCATGAAATTTCAAGAACTGAATTTGAATTCAATCCAATCTGTATTACGCCAACATATTCGATGTTTTCCTATTTTTCCTTGAAAATGATGAATGTTTGACGATTGTTCAGTGAAATAATAGTTCCGGTGGTAAAAATGAAGGACGTAGAAAAAGTGTTTCAATTATGCCAAAACTGATCCGTCTGTAATAAACAATTTGGAGAGAAAAATAGAAACAAACTCTGCACCTATCTTAAGTTTGATCGCTGAAAAGTTCGAATATGCTAAGAATATGATAGCCTACGTTCAAAAAACATGGCAGAAAAGCATGGACGTCAGGTTAGGTTGAATACCTCACATCTTTTCAAAGGAGAAGGCGAATATCCACTCAGAAAATTTCAGAAAAGCACTGACTCGAAGTAAGGTTCTTATACGCGCTTGTTCAAATTCGTTACCAAAGCGGTCACTATTTCACGTAGATAATGACCTCGCCAAACACAGCTTTACTTCCTGATGAAAACCTCCGAGATGTCATATTTCAATCAAATGAAATATTTCAATTCGATGCAATCTGTTTTTTTGGGAATATAGGGAAGATAAAAATTTCAATGATTTCTCCGATTCACAATTTCGATCTTCGTAATTATGTCCCAAAACTACCCTATTAATATCTAATCTCTAAGTCGTTTCTTTCGGAAGTTATTGTGATTACGGCTGGCCTATCCATCGATAGAAAACACAGTAATTACTGAAGCAAACTACTTGTAGACTCAATATTTGAAGAGAAGCTTTAGAGAAGGTAGTTTAATTATACGAAGACCAATTTTGCGAACTGGAGAAATCCGCACCCAATGGTTCTATAGATATAACCAACCGAAATCTTATTTTCCCAATATTTCTTAAAATACATATTGGATTGAACTTGAATTCAGTACTTGAATTTTCATGCAGAGTTCCGTGGATACATAATCGCAAATTACAAAATATTTTAAAGCAAAATTATGTTTTTTTTTAATTGGTCTCATAGAATAGTATTTGCTTATTAGCTACCTACTGAGTTTTACGCACCTGTACGATCCTCCCGAAATTTTGCTTGAAGTTATGAATTTGTGTTTTCAAACTGACAATTGAGTTTGTTCAGTTCTTCTCGAAACATTCTGGAAATATTTCCTCAATTTCAAATAACCACGAAAAACATTTATCTGACTGAAATTTGGGGCACTATTGTAAAATATTGACTCCAAGGATGTTACATTCAAATGCGATGGGTACGTCTCCTAAAGAAAATTTTATTAAAGAAAACTTCGATAAATTTACGGAATATATGTTGCGCCTCGTTGTTCAGCAATAAGTTACGAAGTTTCGAGATATCTCGGCAACAATCTGATATTTTTAAGTTAACAACGAAATTTCATGTATTTTTCACCATCACCTCCAAAATGGGTGTCATGGAATTGAAATTTGAGACACCATTGATAAATATTGACACTTATGTATGTTTCACACCTTATCGCAGTCTAGTTGATAGTCTCTGAAAAAGCAATTTCTTCCAACAAAAATCTAGAGTGTTTTAGGAAAACCTTGGAATTTCCTAATTAAATCCTGAATGAATTCTGTGTGAAGTAGAGTGTTGGTATCATTCAATTAATTTAGAAGCTTCAAAAGTACATCAGTCCTTCTTGAGATATTAGGGAACTGACCTCAAAATTGCAATTGAGGATAACTCTGAAACCGTTGATCTGATTTTACCCATTAAGGAACATTACCGATATATTCAGGCTCCAAACTCAACCGGTTGATTCCAGATCGGAAAGTCAATTCCTTCGAAACTAAGAGCACATGCGGACGGATGGCGAATAGAATTGTATTTGACCACGGATTCTTTTTCAGGGAGTTCAGCTTAATTGTCCAAGTCCGTTTTCGGCTCGAAATGATAAAATTCCAAATATTTGGGAAAAACGATAACGCGCTGTTCCCTACAACAAGTGCGTACAAATTAGCGTGTTCGTTCGCAGGGCAAGCCGAGGAAACAGACGAAATTAAATTAGTCATCAACAAGTTCCAATCAGCAAATGATTTTCTCCTCAAAATTCGATAAGGCAATTAACGAGTTGAAACACTAAGGATATATTTTGACAGGATGAGTGACGGTGAGAAACACGGTTTATCCCCGAGACTAGGCGAATTTTGGCGCTGTAACCACAGCTTACTACAGTTTGTGGTTACATGTAGTTACTTGGGTTACCACATTTTTGCGGAGCTAACTATACCGCGTAACCTTCCTCTTGAGCAGGATTACTCGTGTAGTATGTAGTTCTATCTCTTTCGAAAAAGCGAAATGGAATGCGTTTAGGAACATAGATTCGTGAATGAAAATAATGGGGGCTCATATTCTATGGGAGTTTCAAATATTTTTAATGTTCATCTTTGAAACATTTGGGGTAAACCCGCAAGATTTTCCGTCGCTGAGATATTAAAAAGATATTTACATCATTGTACGCAGTGTGTTTTTTTGAATAAAAAATGTGAAATCGAACATAGGCGGTCTCCCTTAATTTGGAAGATATGGGCCCCCAAAGTTCCAAAATGAGTCGTTTTCAGGTCCCTTTTTCCACTATAAAAACGATCTCTCACTTCATCTGTATAGTTCACAAACCACCTTTGAACCTTCAACCAACAATAGGCAACACTTTTTCTCAAGAATAATCAATATTTAATGAAAAAACAATGAAATTACTGGACAACCACTTAACCTCTATTCCTTCTGATTTCGACTCAGTCTAAAAGTGAAGTTTGGCAATGGCGCGAATTTCATCGGTCGGAATCGTGCCCTCGTGCGAATTCGTGAAAGACAGATTATTGCTGGCGAGAAAAATGAAATATGTTCTTAATTCTTACTGTTTACTGCGATACTCTAAATATTTCATTTATATAATATAATTCGTTTTTAATGAAATCTACAAGGTTGAAACACATAGTAATGGAATGAGAATACACCCTGATATATATTTCAACGTACATTTTTTCATATGTGATAGGTCGCGCCCTTCCCAGATTTCCAATGAAATCGAGGTTATTATATAACCCATTTTATTGGAATACTATGAATCTCATTCCTAACTGAGACCATCTCGAAGACACAACACAAAACGAAGTAGATAACAACCTCCCTATATTGAAGGGGATAGAAAGAAAGTTCAAACGAAAATATTGAGAGTGAAACCTTAAACAAATATTCTCAATGATTTTGTTTTGATGTTAGAATAACCACCTCTTCTTCAGTGACAGAAGCATTTTCCTTACAATCATATCCTTCAACTGTCCATCATTTCATATTTCCCACCAGCAACTACTCTTAGGTCATAGTACGTTGGCCAGCGATGAAAAGACGCTGTTGCCAAGCTCCGCTTTAACATTGAGAAGTATTTCGTAGAAATATAGGTTAAGTGGTTGTCTAATATTTTCACTTTTCTTCCTTTAAATAATGAATATTCTTGTAAGAAAGTGTCGCTATTCGTTGATTGAAGGTTCAAAGATGATTTATGAACTAGATTTGAGAAGTGAGAGATCATTTTCATGGCGGAAAAAAGGATCTGAAAATGCAACAATTTGGAATTTTGGGGGCCCATATCTTCCAAACAAAGAGAGAGCGCCTATGTTGGCCTTCATAATTTTTGTTCAGGAACTCACACTGCTTACAATGATGTGAATATCTCACTTATAGCTTCGCGACGGGAAATCTTGCGGGTTTACCACATCTGGCAGGTTTTTTTATTATTGTTTTTGTATACTTGGTTGATAAAAATTAACAAAATTTCCATTCTTCTAAATGAAAGAACTGTTTCGTTACAAGATAGTATCGAAGTTCTCTTTGGAGCTGACAGACAGAAGTTAGAAAGAAAAGTAAGGTTCTCTTTGGAGTTGACAGACAGAAGTAACTACGTGACTATGACGTCACGGGTAACTATTTACTAACTATGGTTACCTGTGGTTACAGCGCCAAAATTCGCCTCAAGTAATAGTGAGACAGGGATCATTTCATCATATCTTTTACGCTCACGGCCAAATCAATATTGTCCAGTACATGTAAAATGTCAGCAATTTCGATCATGAAATACTTTTGTCCAATACTCGAGAGAAAGTCTAAAGGGCACATTCGAAACGAACAATATGACGCATTATTTATCGTGAATACATGAATCACTTTATCAACATCATTGTCTCTAATACTTCGAGACTTATTGTTATTAGAAATTCGACTGTGCGCATTTCACCGGAGGAGAGTTCGTGATGACCGTCGCTTATATCGAAGATTCGCCTTGCTGTCTCTTCCGGTTATGTCAGCGGTAGCACCAGCAGCCAGTACTGTCGGTTTCTTCTAATGAAACAGAAACACCATATGGGTAATCATTGCATCATGTGGTTCCTTCACGAATCTTAAAAAGTGCTTATGTAACTGGCCAAATATGTATCATATCAGTTGGAGATGAGTCGAATGTGAGGCATCTTTTGGCGGTACTTCGTAATGAAATCCGTGCGAATCGAAAGTTGCATTGTTTCAACAGACGTGAGGAACATTTCCTTTTGAACATGTGTAGTAAGACCGCATTATGAACTATATTGTTTATTATTGCGATTCGTTTCGAATTCATGTTGGAATAAACTGAAGGGAAAATTATGGAGGAAATAAAACCACAAAAAAATTAAAAGCGAAATATTGATCCATTAGACAGTAGAAAATTATGAATCCAGTTGGTACGGATGAGTTTTCGAGCGCATGTTCAAGGGGAACAGCGTGCTATCGTTTTGTCCAAATGTCTGTAATTTTCGATGATTGAGCCGAAAATAGTCTCAAACGACTAGGTTGGACTCACTGATGACGATAACTGTCGAACGGAGTCAGCTAGCGACTTGAAACTTGTGGGGTAGTTCGCGCATCCGAATGCCGCGATTGAGTTTATCTATGGGCCAAATCGGCCGAATAGTTTCGGAGTTATTGCAATTTGAAATTTATAGGTTATTTCCCTCATATTTCGGAAACTACTTGAGCGATTGGATTGAAACTTGGCAGTTAGTTGAAGCACAACGACGCGCAACTTTGAGTAAAATTTCAATGAAATCGTATGCTCATTCAACTCAGAAAGAAAAATTTTTCAAAATTTTTTTCGAAAAAACATTTTTTCCTGAAACAAATGTTCATATTCGAGAACAATTTCAGTTACACTTTGAGCTTCATATTTCACATCAGTGTACAAAATTTCAGTTCAATACGGCTATTAGTTTCAGAGATCTTGGGAAAAAATATGTAGAATTTCGTGGTTTTCTTCTCGATATCGTTGTTGTTTTCGGTATAACTCAAAAATACTGATTCAATCGTGTTGAAAATTTGCAGCTAGTTCAAAGATGCCGAAGGACAATATTGTGCAAAATTTCGTGATGACCGTGCATTAGAACGATTCGAAAAAAAAATATATAATATTCTGTTATCTTCTCATCATATTATCCTCATGACATTCGGTATAAACCTTCGAGCTGTCATTTTTCGATGAAATACTGTATTTCATTTAGATCTAATCCGTTTTTTTGGAAGTATTGGGAAAGTAAAATTTTGAATGGGTATTTCTGCGGAATCAATGGGTAGATACCCATTCACGAATTCGGCCTTCGTAATTAAGGTCCAAACCTTTTCTACAAATATCGGGTTCCTAAGTTGTTTCCTTCGGAAGTTATTGTATTTACGGTCGGCCGTTAGGTCGACCAATGATTCCTTAGATGTACCCATTCAAAATTTCATTTTCTCAATATTTTCAAAAATACAGATTAGGTGGAATTGAAATCCAGTACTTTATCGGTAAAAACCTAGAAAAGCACTGCCGTGAAGGCAGCAGCTTTTGCGTGCCTGTTCAAATTCGTTGCCAAAGCGGTTATCTACATTGAACATGCGCGCTAAAGCTGCTGCCTTCACGGCAGTGCTTTTCTAGGTTTTTTTCAATCCGAGTTCTGTAGTTTCTTTGAGAAAAAAATCTGAAAAAGCACTAACATGTGAGTTCAGGATCTTCTGCTGGCTTGTTCAAATTCGTTGCCGAAGCGGTAATCTCTTCACGAATTGACCCCTCCAAACACAATTCAACTTCCTGATGGAAAGAGTTGTTGATCTTCTTTCCATGTTGTTCACAGGAAATTTTCCATGAACCCTCCAGCTCATTTTTCCATCGAAACCTAGATATTAATTAATTCTAGTTTGAATTTTCGGAAATATTAGGAAAATGAAAATTTGAATGCGTCATTGGATGGATTTTACCGATTCCCAAATTCGTAATCATGCCCTCAACTTATTCTATTGACATCGAGTCGTTTTTACGCGCTTGTTCTGTGGAACAGCGCGTTATCATTTCGTCACGATGTCTGTGATTTTCGAATTTTGAGCCAAAATTGGTCTCAAACGACTAGGTTGGACTCACTGATGAAGAATTCGTGGTCAAAATTGATTCTATCCGTCCAGCCGAGTTCGTTAATGGGCCAAATCTGCCGAATGGTTTTTGTGCTACAGCCATTTGAAATTTTGATTTCTCAATAACTCGAAAAATATTTATCTGATCGAAATGAAACTTGGTTGGGAGATGAACAGTGTCAATATGAAGAATTATCTATGGAAAAATTCGAGAAAAAATTTTTTTTTTTAAACTTTTTATATTTCATTAAAATTTCACTGAAATTTTCAAGTCATCATTTCACAATGTGAACAAGCGCGTAAACGCTACTGACTGCACGTCAGTGCTTTTCTAGATTTTTTTAGGTAGATAATGTGTTTATGGCTGCCCTAACCGTCAGTTGTTAACACAATAAGATATAGAGGTTTTGGGTTTAATTATGAAGGTCAAATTAGTGAATTAGTAAAATCTTCCCAATGATTCCGCAATATACATTCCCATTCAAAATTTTATTTTCTTAATACTTCCAAAATAACTGATTTTATTCAATCGAAATCCAGTACTTCATTGAATAAAGACAGCTTGATGGTTCATGAAAAATTTCGTGGGGACCATATGATAAGAAGATATAAGATATGAAACATATATTGAATTTTTTGTGAATTGTTCTAACCGAATGTTCATTAAGAAATTTTGCATACATTTTTGCATCAGCATTTGCTACTCAGTTACCAAGTTTCATCATTATTGAATCACCATTTTTCGAGTTTTTCCGGGAATAACAATGATACCGAGAAAATAAGCATGAAATTGGACATATTTTTTCATAATATCCCCAAAGATAAATATCCTATCAAACAGAAATTTGAATCACTGTTGGTAAAAAGTGACCTCAAAGTCTGCACCAAACTTTATTGCTAGCTGATGGAGAGTTTTTTCAACAATTTATTTTGTATTTTCCACTTCTACGTTCTTCACAAAATCCTCCATACAGTTAAGCTTCGTCATTCCCCAACTAACAATGATATTGGGGAAATAATCTTAAATTTTCAAAAAGCCATGAAATTTTACATATTCTTTTTTCAATATCTCTGAAAATAAATATCTTATCAAACTGAAATACTATTATTAATTTTTAACTTCAAGGTCTGTGCCAAATTTCATTTGAATCTTAGAGTATGCTTCCAGAAAAAAAAATATATGGGTTCGAATTGCGAATTGAATTTCGAAACACTGTTGTAAAATAATATTTACCATAAGGTTTGAGCCGAATGTATGATACTTTGATCAATAATCTCCGAAAAAACAGAAATGAGGAAAATTTTGAAGAAAAATGGTCTTTTCAATTTACCAACGACTAAATTCTCACAAGGTTACTCGTTGGCATTCAACTTATTTCGAAACTGATCGTATCAATACTTTTTGATCTTTTGAAGAACTAACCTTAGATTACAAATGGGCATGAACTCTAAACTGTTCGGCTGATTGCTTCCTAACCTATATTTTCAGGCCTCGAACCTAATCAGATGATTTCAAGTTGCTAGATCCTTTCCTCCCAAAATAAGAGCACATGTCAACGGACGGTCGGACAGAATTGAATTTGACCACGGATTCTTCTACAGGGAGTTCAACCGGAACGTTTAAGACCAATTCCGGCTTGGAATTCGAAAATTACTGACATTTGGGCAAACCTATAACAAGAACAACCTCTGTTCTCCACAAAAAACCAGCGCGTAAAAAGAAAATCTAGAAAAGCACTGACGTGAGCGCTTGTTCATATTGCGAAATGATGACTTGGAAATTTCAGTGAAATTTCAATGGAATATAAAAATTAAAAAAAAAATTAAAAAAAAAAATTTTTTTTCTAATTTTTCCATGTATAATTTTTCTTATTGACACTGTTCATATTCCAAACAAGTTTCATTTTGATCAGATAAATATTTTTCGAGTTATCGAAAAATAAAAATTTCAAATGGCTGTAGCACAAAAACCATTCGGCAGATTTGGCCCATTAACGAACTTAACCGAGATATTCAGGATCTTAACGTAACCTGAAAATTTCAAGACTCTAGGTTCTTCCTTTCGAAAGTTACAGCGCACACGGCCGGCCGGACGGACAGAATCAATTTTGACCACGGATTCTTCATCGGTGAGTCCAATTGGAATCGAAGCATTCCTCCTTGGTGATTCCAATAACCTTTCCTGGTTCACTTAACAACATTTGTTGATTTGTTTGATTGTAAATGATTCTTTCAATCTCTGAAACTACCGGGCTTAGGTTATAGCGAAAAGAAATTGAATATCTGTGAACGCTATAGGCTTTATTTCATTCGGATGAGATAACGTAATCAATATTGAATATTCAAACAGAAAGATAGGCATTGGCATTTGCGCCAGTCTTTTGTATCCAACTAACAGGATCGGTATACCATTTTAGCATTTTTCAATCATATTTTATAAAGAAATATTGAGGGTACTTCAATACCTAGTGAAATGAGGAAAGCTTTCTCGAGAACGATGCACGACATATTACAGGGAACCTGGTCATAAGTACAGTACCCATATGTAGATAGAGGATATCTATGAGTTGATAAAATGTATTAAAAATCGTTTCAGAGCGCTTGTCAGAGCGGCAACTCATACAAGTTATGATCCTGGTCCCCCTGCTTGATGTTCATATTAAACTAAATTCCTATCTTCTAATCCTGTAATCCTCACGGAATTGCGAGTTAACATTACAGCCCTTTCTTCACAACCTAGGTATAGTTTCCAACTTGAACATATATCTTTTCTAAAATATTGCGAGAGCACTTTCTTCTGAGAGAAATAAATCAGGTACTCCATATTTGTAGTGAAGCTGATGGGCGCAAATGTCGGCGAAACTATTTCAAAATTATTGGAATACTCTGTGAAAATTCTCTGGCTGGTGAGGACATGATGAGCTTATCAATGGAGATCAATAATGCAGGAAAAATTCTTGCATTGATTGAATTCGCCTTATGATTTCAGGATAAACCAATTCGAATGTTTTTTCTAATTTTTTTTCAATTAATTTAATTTAGTTCTTGATTGTGAACTATTGACGTTGAGGTTCACGCCAAATTCATGATGATCATGAGGTTAGAAAAAGTAAAAATTGTATTTATCTGAACTTCAAGCAGCGGTGAACTGTGTCAATATCTGGACGAATAAAAGCTCTGTCTATCAATTTGAAAACCGCGCATAAGTTCTCATACTTAGAGAATTTAACGGTACAAATTTGTTTTCTCTGATATGATAAACGAATCTGAAAAAAAATTTTCCGTTCTTTCGATATCTGTGTTGAAGTTATCTCTAACAATAATACATAGTGTTATTTCTCGAATTTTTCAAAAAGAATAAAATTCTCGATTACTGTAATTTTCGGAAAAACTTCTGTATATCCAAAACACGAGTCGTGAGGGGGTTTTAAATATCATTTCCCCACTCATCTCATAGATGACCTTGCACGAGTGACACAGGGTAACCCAAATGGCATGTCAAGCTCAATTATTGGCAGAAAATTGATGTATGGTTCATTATATATTTTCTTGGAGTTGCGAAATGAAAAATGTCAGCATCATAACTAATCATTATTTAATATGCTCGAAACCAATAAGAATCTTGTTTTGACATCTTATAATTCACTCGTTTCGGTGTTATATTTTCACTGGACTCTTGAACATATCCTGAGCAGCTCTTGAGTTTTCTCTAAAATATTACTCAATGATCAATTTCCAGAAATGAGCACCGCTAATCATATGCAAATAGGCGTAATTTTATCACTTTGCTTTCTATTAGCTAGTACCGTAAGTGAAAAACGATTTCTGCAAGGAAACAGATCTTCTCACTTAATGAATAAGATGTTTATTCAATGAAACAATGCTACATTTTCGTGAATTATAGTTCATATTTTCGATGGAATGTTAGGAATCGAATATTTGTTGAATTTTGGTGATTTCTTATTGAAATTTTATGTGGATGCAAATGTGATGTTTTAAGAATGAAGGAATTTTTCAAAAATGTTGAATTTTGGAGAGTAATAGACAAGGTCTGAAGACATTACAGATAGATTTGATATCTCTCAACAAAAACTGTAGTCTGTAGTTTACAAACGGCATCTTCCTATATTTCTTTCCTTAGGTTAAACTGTTGGGGATGGTGAAAAAATCTGAACAAAAAACAATAATTCATGGTTCTAAGAAAACACCAAAACGACCAAATTTTCAGAATTCATTTTTATAATTATCCCCCATATTCATTCTGCGGTTCAACGATAAATGTATCCTTTCCACTTCTCAAAGGCAAATTGGGAGTTAATATTCAAAGGAAATCGATGTCATCATATATTTCTACGACCCCCATTATATTTCATTTATAAATAGAGCAATATAGACTGCAATCAAAAACCGAAGCTTAAGCATTTGGAACAAAATGTAGCTTGAATAATTAGGTTGGATAGGTGACGGTAGCTCAGTGGTTAGAGCGCTAGCCTCATGATCGAAAGGTCTGGGGTTCAAGCCCTTGGCCGGGAAAGAATTTTTCCGGTTTTCAGGGGACCGTCTAACCATTCGCTGTTGGGTAAACAATTAACAGTGCTATTCCTAACGTGGCGCAAGGAATTAGTAACAAAGCCTACACAGAACACACCTGGTCTCCTAACTCGCACAAGCATTAGCTTCTGAGGGGTTGCGCAGCGGAACCTAGGAGAATCAGCAACAATACAAAAAAAAAATACAAAAAAGGCGAAAGCTTGATTGCATTCAATATTGTTCGGTCGTTAGTCCGGTACAAAAAAGCTCAGGATAGGTTCAAGGTTCAAAAGCCTCGGTTGAGATATTTAATTGGCGAAATCCGACTAATGATTTCAAAGCTTTATCGATCTGCAATTTACTAGTCTGAACAGCTCAGAAAATACAGGGTAGTTCAGAATGAAACTCAAAACTTCTGCTAAATGAGAATACATCACTAAAAAAATATCAAACTTCCTTTCAAAAACCATCAAATCTCACAAACTATTCGAGACAGGAGAAACATAACCACAAAAGTTTCGAAAGGAACGACTTTTGCGACTATGTTAGGAAAATTAAATTCGTGAATGGCTTCAAGCTGTCCAAAGAATTGGTTGATGTTACCATTCGAAATCCCGTTTTCACAGCAATATTTCATATTACTATAATCAGGTTTTCATTTGTAAGCCAAGAAATCATGCACTTCGACTAAAAATTGAACCCAAGAGCATGCCCCAATTTTTTTCAACCTCATATGTAAATGTATATTCGATTTATTTGTTCTTCAAATTTATTGGATTTATGGACTTCTTAAGGGTGCATTGCTTATAATCTAATCGAGATCAAAATATCTTACTATAAAACAAATATTTAAACTTTCCAACGTTCCTAAGATATTTCTTCAAAATGTTCATTCGTACAAATTAACTGCGGAACGGATGGCCATTTAGTGCCTCTTTACGAGCTCGCAAAACATAGGAAATCATAAGCCTTTCCAAAAAATCAAAATTGTTTTCAATTACGAACTATACAAATTCGTTTGTTTCGCTGTCACAATAATCACTGGAAGAAGTCTTGACCCAATTCTCTTCGACTTCCCCAAATTTATCATTGCATAAATCCTATTATACATCCTTCACATTCACCATTTAAACATAGCATGGGAAAATAACCCATTCAAAATTTCGCACGTTTTTGAGCGATTTCTTAGCTCAGGTTTAAGAACATATAAACGAAACTAACATTGCCAACCACTGGTAATCGTAAGCCGGTTTTGGATTTTTGAAATACCCTACACTCCGAAAAATACAAATTTGGTTTGAATAATATTCAATCGAAATAGAACCTCTTGTTATTCTACTATCGATCATCTTAAAATATTTTGAGAAATTCTTATTCTTATCATCCCTAAAGATGATTGAAGATACTATGTGTGAAGTACTTACCACAGAGATGAATCGATATACCCGATCTTCGGAATCGTTCAGAAGTTCTCACCTATTGTTACCACGACAAGCACTTTCAAATCTGGCGGTAAGAAAACAACTGAAGAGTCTGCAAATGATGATCCCAAACTTGCTCTCTCCCGTACATCGGACATAGCAGTTTCTTTACCCATGAACGACCTTTCACAACGTTCACACGCATATTTAACAAAGGCCAAAGAATTGTATCTTAGATGTAGTCGAGTTAAAGTTCATAGTCTCACTACCTGCAAATGAAGAAGCATCTCTTCATCAGATGATATATGGCTAATTTACTTCACTTTGATTATACAGGATGTGCGATAACTATTGATTAAATTGATAAGTTCAAAAAGAAACTTCCAATTAAGATTCACAGCTTCTTATTGAGTACCACCAATGGATGCCTTCCTTCCTGACCTCTCTAAATTGATAATTTGTAACATCTTTCCAGAATTCAATATAACCCCGTGCTTCTCCATTTCAAAAGATATTTGTGTTTCGAAAAAACAAAGAATTATTATTTCATCAAAGTATAATTAAAAGCAAACAATACCACGTGGCCCTGAATTACGACTAGGCAACACAGCCACATACAAGTTTCATTGAACCTCGTTAATATCTCAAGGTCAGGCACGTGCACGCTGTCTACATGCTTTAAGGTTGCCAATAGCCGCGTGAAATATTAGAATTCGGAGCAATTTCGACGTTTATAGAAGAAAACGGGGTCTCCTTCTGCAGGCTTCAGTGAGTATTGGTAGTTGTTTTTCCATTTTTCCCTTCATTTCAGTGTTTATTTTCCCGCAAATTCTTGAATATAAAAGTGCCACCATCGCGCATTTTAATGATTTCTTTCAACAATTTGCACCAAAAGTCACCCCGTTAGATTGGGGGTATGTTTGCTCTTGATGAAACATTAGCTAAAACTGTAATCAAATGACGAAGGTTGAGAGACAAATATCATGGTAATTCAAGATTTTATATCAAAATATTTCTAAAACAAAAGAATCGATCAAGTTCAAATCTAGCATTTCGCATAGAACAAGTATATTATTGTTCGTATGAGGTTTAAGCAAAATTTCAGTGATATCTGGCGAATAGCATTCAACATAAGAAGATCTTTTTTCGTTTCAGAAATCAGGGAATTATTAATTCATAACAGCATCTTTAATACTCGACGAATCTAGAGCTGAAACTAAGATCAATTCACTTCAGTAGACTTAATTGAATTCATGTCATCCGAAATTTTATTCGACAATGTATTCAAAACTAAAGAACCGATCGGTTAAAATCTAACACTAAGCATAAAATGTTCGTTTGAAGTTGAGGCACTTCTTGAGTAATGAAATCTGCCAGACACGATAAAATAAAAAAATTTATTTTTTCACTTTTTTCGTGGTTCAGTCCTCATAAAATTCATTCCGAACAAGACTTTTGTTTTGATTTGATCGGTATTATATTGTGTGAGTTGATGAGTAAACAAAATTTAGATGCACCGAAATCATTTGGTTTATTTGGACCAGAATTTCAATGGGGGTTTTTCCTGAATTTCGGTTATTACTGCAAATGCAAATTTGAACATAATTATTATGGGTCTGATTCATCATTCTCCCAAATTACCTTCAGAAAGTATTCAAAATCAGATTTCAAAATTGGGGTTTGGGATTTGTCAGGCATGCACGAAGTGACAACAGTGTTTAGTAGAATAGCTTTTTCTGCAATAGAATAATGAAATATTTATTCCTATTCTATGGTACACACGTGTTCTTTGTCAATATAACCAAACAATTTCTGTTTGCGATTTGTCAGTATGACAGTCTGTGCTCTTCTTTTTCTATTCCTTGGTCGTTGTCTTCTACTCTAACCAGATCGAAGTATAGCTATCTCTGTTTTCCTAAGCAAAGTAAACACATTTCACGTACTTTTCTTTCCGAGAAAGCTGAATTCGACGTTGCCATATCGTGCACTCATGACAAATCCCTTTAAATGCAAATCCCCATTTTTATTTTTCAGTTTTACGTGATCAAAAATTTTTTTTAAAATATAATATTGAAATTATATGTTTGAAATGTGATGTTCTGAGGGCTTTTCATGAAAATTACTGCATTTTCGTTTAAAGAAAAAACCCCCATTGAGACAAAGCTATTATGTGAGTACCTGTGAGGGTTTATTGAAATTTCGTAACTTTCTTCGAGTTTTTTAGAACTTCTATAGCACTATATCATCTATTTACTCTTGAACGTTTTTCTTTACATGTTTTTATCAGAAAAGGAGTTCCATCCGAAATTGGCGTATAGAGAATTTTCGAAATTTCTCACTTCAGGTCAGTTGATCTTACAATCAGCTATTCAAAAAAAAATAACAGCTGAATTGAAAGTCTGAGAGGTTAGGAGAAAAATGAGAAGAGAAATTTGCGGTGTTTTTCTTTGATTTACCATACACGGTTCAGTTCATTGAAGGTGCTATTCTATAATAAAGACATGTTTACCACGACGATCAAATCAAACGTGAAAACTTATGGTCCATACTATAAATGCAGCATTCAATTGCAGCCTTGATTATGCTTCTCGTTCTTTGCATGCCAGGTGCTCATCAATCCAGGTGTTTTTGATAGATTCAACACTCGACTGTTGCATCAATCACTAATTCGGAAATTAGCAGTAATTAGATTTATCTCGGAATCATGAAAACTGATCAAGGCCATGATCTTAGATTTTGTTAGTACATTTCTTAATTACTTGCTCATCTCGACCTTTAAGTGGTTATTGGGGAATGTATTGAAGGTTCCCCAGTGATTGATTCTGTTTACTATTCATTCCACCAAAGTTTTTAAAATTGCATGAACGACAAATTCGAATGATAATGGGTATGTGTGAGGATTGGAAAGTACCTGATTTATGGTATTTCTCGATTATTTTATTGTTCCTCGTAAATTATCAATCACTTCCTTCATTCTACTTAGGTTTTTGTTTCTTAATCAAAGGTTCACTATTTTGTTTTATGAGGCTTCAAATAGCTTAAATGAACATCAGTTTTATTACAAAGTGTTAAGAGACTGTTTTCGGGTCAATAATTTCGTCGGTAGTTTATTACTGTAACTGCCAAGTTTCAATCCAATTCAATTAGTAATTCCTCAGATATTGATTAAAATCCTCTAGAATTCAAATGATTTAACATTTTGGCCGATTTGGTCCATTAAAAAATCGTCGCAAAATGCGAAACATAACCTAGCTGTAATCTCTATACGTGCTTGATTTTCTGAAGTGATAATGAACCAGTAAAATCGGTCAAATCGGACAAATCACCCTGAATATTCTCAACAGAGACCCCCAACCATAAACCAAAGAGTTTTCCGAGACTGTCTTGACTAGTGTAAACTTATCCAAAATCTGACGGTCTCCTCCGGAATCACCCTGTATAGACATAATGGTATTGGAATCAAGAACTTTGTTGATAAATGTTGAAAGATTCTTTAGATATAAAATCCCAATCTATTTTTGAATTTCAAGTGATATATGATCCTCAATCCGGAACTGCTGTATTCAGATCATACCCATTTTCTATGAATTTTTCGAGAATTTTCATATTTCACAGATCGATCGTAAATGGGGGAAGCGCTAACATGGAGAAAAAATTTCAAAAAGCACTGCCGTGAAGGCAGCAACTTTTGCGCGCATGTTCAATGTAGATGACCGCTTCAGCAACGAATTTGAACGTGCGTGCAAAAGCTGCTGCCTTCACGGCAGTGCTTTATGAAATTTTTTTCTGATAAATTACTGGATTTCGATTCGATCATATCTGTATTTTTGGACATATTGTAAAAATAAAATTTTGAATTGGTATATCTACGGAATCACAGCCTAACGGCCGACTGCGTAAACACAATAACTTCCGAAAGAAACAACTTAGAAACTCGATATTTGTAGAGAAGGTTTGGACCTTAATTACGAAGGCCGAATTCGTGAATGGGTAAAATCCACCCAATGATTCCGTAGATATACCCAATCAAAATTTTATTTTTCCAATATTTCCAAAAATACAGATCAGATCGAATTGAAATCCAGTACTTCATCGAAAATAACAGTTCGAAGTTTCATACAGAATTTAATGAGGATGATATGATGAGAAAATCATAGAATTTTTTTTTTCAAATTGTTCTAATAACACGATTATCACGAAATTTTGCATAAAGTTGTCTTTCAGCATCTTAAAACTAGCTGTGAAGTTTAATCAGGACTGAATCAGTATTTCTCGAGTAATACCGAAAAAATCAACGATATCGAGAAGAAAACCTCGAAATTTGACATATTTTTTCCCGATATCTCCAAAACTTATGATCGTATCGAACTGAAATTTAATACACTGCTGTGAAATTAGAAGGTCAAAGTGTGAGTATAATTTTTTTTGGATATAATGAATGGTTTCCGAAAAAAAAATTTTTTTGTAAAAAAATTTCGAAAAAAATTTTTTTTTTTAATTTACTGACAATATGATCTTAACAAAATTTGGCTCAAAGTTGCGCGTCGTTATACTCCACCAAACTGCCAAGTTTGAATCTAATCGCTTGATTAGTTTCTGAAATAAAAAATAAATAACCTCAAAACTTCAAGTGCCTATAACTCTGAAACTATTTAGACCGATTTGGCCCATTAACGTACTTAACCGCGGCATTCGGATGCGCAACCTATCCTGAAAGTTTCAAGTAGCTAGCTTGCTTCTGTCGACAGTTATCGTGTCTACGGCCGGCCAACCGGCCGGCCGGCCAGACAGAATCAATTTTGACACCGGATTCGTCATCAGTGAGTCCAACCTAGTCGATTGAGACCATTTTCGGCTCAATCATCCAAAATTACAGACATTTGGACAGAACGATAGCATGCTGTTCCCTTAGAACATGCGGGCAAAAAGACATCCTCAGCAACTAAATTTGAATTCAACAAGAAAACGAGGTGAATAAAACAGTATCCCTTCCAGCAGGAAATCGAAACCTGGTCTCATACGTGACAACGCAGGAATGCTAACCGCTACTCTAACAGAGGCGGCTCGTCAGGGACCTGCGAACCTTATCTAATTTTAATTGATATTTATTATCATTTATTTCTACATGTTTTGATGATATGTCTTGAAATTGAAATCACTTTTTCAATCCACTATTACTTCTCATTGATGATATGGTATCTGATGGAAATATAATTTTTCTTACATCGTATCGATTGGAACAATCGATACAATGTAAGAAAGTAATTTTCGTGGGAAATAGATTTCAAACTAAAATGTCTCAAGGCGTTGATAAGAATTCGAAGTATCGAAATAAAGTGGCTTCGGATATTTTGCATACAGTCGGGTATCAGTTTTCCTGCAGAACGATATCGAAAGAGAACACTAAATTTCCCAACTGAAGCTCGTGATAAAAAATATGAAGTTGAAACTTCGGCTAGTCAATTTGTCTAGGAGAACTTCCCAGGCGAATCCATGTATGAAAAGCATCTCTTTTTCTGGCACGGAAGGCAATTGCTATTCGGAGATCAGCAGGGTACGCTTTCCAAAGATATATTGATCGTATCGCGAAAACGGGTAGTCCTTCGGGACAAAATAATGTTTAAAAAATCCAATAGTTATGTTGGCCAATGATCATTCATTATAATCTTGATTGAACTCTTTTGCTAATAGAGAAGTGATTTTCGTGACAGTGAATTTGCAAGGGCTAGCTTGTGGGATTTCTTGTGCGGAGTAAGGTACGGAACCGATAGATTCATTAGCATTAGCGAGCTGGGAACATATGACAGCTTATGATTTTTCTCGTGCCGAGGAGGGTACGGGACCGGTAGATTCAGTCATTGTAGGGTCCGAGATTGAGACACGAGGAAATGGCTCGTGGTAAGAATTAAGGGTTGATCTTATTAGTGTTAGGACTTAGGAAGGCCATTTGAATTTCACTGCAGAAGTTGTGCATTTAGTATGTAAGTTTATTCAATTTGGAATTTTCTGTCTTGATTTCTTGTGCCACAGTAAAATACTAACACAGAAGACTCTTCCTTTGTTCAGGACTCATGATCCTCCAATCTTCTCGGATGGTTTGAGTAAAATATGGGGATAGCAGTAATAATTACTGAAATGAGAATTCCAAGTAATAAATGGTGGGTGTTTTACAAATTGTCAGTGGATGGTCATAAAGGAGTTCGGTTTTTTCAAGAATTAAATTTATCTTCATTAATACAGAAATACGGGCCTCCCATCCCGACAATTCACATAGCAACCTATTGGCGTCTGAATTTAAGATTGTAGCGCCACGGTGGCCAGTTTCAGAACCTTAGATACAGACATAGAATTTGTTTTAATAGTCGATTTTATACTGTTTTTTTGTGTTTGGTTTGATGATTTTTGATTTCACGATTTATTCAAAGACTTTTTAGACATTTATAGTTGACGAGAGTATTACTGGGACTACATATTCCATTCTTATAAAGAAGGTATGTATCATCCTTCAATCTAATTGAGTGTAGCAACTCTAAAATTACGAGGATATCTCCAAGGTTGGACAGTTTTTTAATATTATTCATTTTCAATCCAAATATGGCAAGATTGACATTGGTGGATTTCTAAGGCTGTCATGAAAGTTGAAAAACAGATAGTATTGTAAAACATACTTTTTGGAATAATAGACAAATACTCATAACTTCACTATTTTTATAGCGAAGAACTAAATACTCAATATATTGTGAATAAAATGAATACAGTCACATAAAACTAATGCTACTATAGTACCGTGAGCCTTATTCATTATGGATTGACCAATAAATTTTCCAACTCTCATACAATTGGTCTTGAAAAATCTGTAATAAATAAGCATTGTACAACTTTGATTTCATCGGCAGAAGCACTTTGACTGAAGAGTGTTCATCATCAGATATTTCCTTGTTGAGACTCTATTGTTTCAATCGTTCAGTTCTATCACTAAAACATTTAGCTTATTCCTTAATGATCAGTTCAACAGGCAGATTTCTGGAAGGCATAGCATTCCTCTTCTTAAGTAACTTTTTCTGCTTGGATTAGGGTCCTGGAAAAAAATTGTCTTCATGAATGTGATCTAATATTTCATGAGCAATTCGTGCTTACCACTATAAAAATGATCATCATCGATAAAATGCAGGTAACAGACTCTCATAAATCTTGTTTGTTGGTTTTTATTGATTCTTAAACACTATCAGGCCCGACTTGTTAAAGGAAGTTTCTTTCATCCTAACTCGAAATTTTTCACCGGGCTGTGGAAATCTATGGGAAGGGACATTTGAGTTTGCTTTTCTCAGTAGAAGCACTTGTAAAATCACACAAACGCCGAGAAAAATGCATAAACTTTCTCAATTTCTCGACATTTCTTTTAACTTGTCAATGATAATGTCTGTACCTCGGGTTACTTGGATAGCCACCAGAGGGAGTAGCGCTTATCTTCATTCGCTAATAGGATCACATGACTACTATTAGCCCATAGGTTCAATATTTGTGCGTTTCATGATTCAATGCATACTTGCCAACCATAGAATTCTGACGCTCTAATTTGACTCACCTGAAAACCTGCCTATGCTGAATTATGGATATAACATCAATGTTTTCAGTTCAATATAAATGTAGTCTATCGAATCTTCTCATTGATGAGATCAGAAGACAGTCAGTATTTCTGTTGTTGTCAAATGGCGAAGGATTCAGATATATATTTATATGAATGGGGCCCATTCTTGTTTATTTTTTAATGCTCTGAAACATCGTTAAACGTACTGTATCCTATTCGTTATTTTGCCTTCTACTTTTCGTCTGATCATTCCAACTTCGAGATTGAGTTCTGCCGAATTCGTTCCTCTAGACCCGTCGTGGCATTCACTAGGAAGAAACTTTTCAAAATTATTAGTGTTTCATAATCTCATGTCACATCGAATCAATGTACCAAATTTTTCTTAGATTTTTTAGTTAACATGCAGGTAGGTTTTTTTTAGATTGTTAAATATCCTGTAGTAGAGAATTTGAATAAATTTTAAATGATTATGTAACAAGAAAGATGCGAAACCAAATATTAAAAATGCACATAATTTTATTGTTAATTGTAATTAAGATTGATTTTCAACGGTTTTAGTGTAGTAGTTTTGTCTTTTGTATCTGTAAATTTTATTGAAATATTTGATATTCATATAATTTCAAATTGTGTATCAACTGTATTCCGCGAGTTAATCATGTTCAGAAATTTTTCACCCTTGATAAAGGCACGAATGGTGCCGAAATGTTGGTGAACATTTGTTTGTGAGGAATCACAAGAATGAGGATTTACCACTATCCTGATTGCTTATTATTCAAATAATTTCAGAAATTTTCAGCCATACGATCCCACGCTTGTCTAGGTGCCGGTACTTAATAACGACTCACCAGGTGTCAGTTCTATCGGTTCAGAATTTTTCTAGTTATCGAGAAAACAAAATTTCAAATTGCCTATCACAAAAAGATTTTGGGTAAATTATTGCGGAAGTTGGACGATTCGGAGACCACCGTAGAAACAGGTAGACGGACAAATTGAATTTTGCCATGTATTTCTCATCAGTGAGTGAAACTGAATCGTTTAAAAAAATGCATTCCAATTCACGATTAAAGGATTACAGGCATTTCGACAGAGTCATAAAATCTTGTTCCACTGGTGAACAAAAAAACTATTATACCTATTCTCAGGAAAAGATTATTCCAGTTATAACGATTATTTCATTATATGTTTGGAACTGAACTCTAAAATTAAAATAAAAAAATTAAATATTGTCAAAAACTATAAAGCTTCTGAAATAGTATTATCAGGGCTGGGCAAAAAACATGCTTGGCTTAATTGAAATACAAATTACAAAATACTTTCTCGCAGGTATTTGAAATACAAAATACAAAATACTTTCAAGCCGGGTATTTGAAATATAAAATACAAAATACAGTATTTTAACTATTTGTATTTCAAATACAAATTACAAAATACATTCAGGTGTTACGTAAAATATGAAAAGAGTACAACTAATTCAGCTCAGCTATTTTATCACTAAATAAAGAATTTCTTTTCAGAAACACAAGATTTTTGAATGTAGTATCAGACAAATAGCCTCTTGTTGGGGAATGAATAAAACCTGCTAAAGAAAACAATCTTTCTGCAGGTCCTGATGGGCAGAAATTTGTGTTATATTGTATGAACACATTTTTTATGTTAGGATAATGTTCAAGGATGGTAAGCTATTTGCTCTTATCGTTTTTAGAAGTTGACTAACTATAACTCCATGATGAAATGACCATTGCGCAGGACCTTTTCTTTCTTTCCATTTGCCGAAAATATGATTGCTAGCAAAAGAACTAGATGAAGCAGATGAACGTCGCGCCATCTGAAGGGAGATTCAGGGACTATTTTCTGTAGAGCGCTCA
The DNA here is from genome assembly GCA_958510865.1 of Myrrha octodecimguttata. Classification (NCBI taxonomy): domain Eukaryota; kingdom Metazoa; phylum Arthropoda; class Insecta; order Coleoptera; family Coccinellidae; genus Myrrha; species Myrrha octodecimguttata. The sequence continues at coordinate 9,534,386 of OY294063.1, forward strand.
GCGCTAAATGTATTTGTTCAAAAGTATTTCGAAGACAAAAGTATCTAAATACAAAATACTTCAGCGTCAGGTATTTGAAATACCGATTACAAAATACATTTTCAAGAAGTAATTGAAATACAAATACAAAATACCTATTTGTATTTCAAATACGTATTTCAATTACAAGTAATTGAAATACACTGCCCAGCCCTGAGTATTATGAATATCCGATAATGGAACCCAACAACTCAACACTCAAAAATTTCAAGCCATAGCTTCACATAGCTTATTGATTCTCCTACTCTGAAGAGAAATCAATAATTTTCCTTGTGCGCCGTAAAGCATGTCACCCTAATTTCAGAGAATTGATGTTGTCCGCACTGACATTGATGTTTTCCACACATCTCCACCACTGACAATGTCCCCGAAGAAAACAAATCTCATTTCCACGTAAAAATATCAGTTGAACAGTGTCTTGAGAAAGGGTGTCGCTGGAAATGCTTCTCCTCGGTATTTTCTTGTGTTATTTAGAAATAAAATCGGGTAAGAACATCCTTTTTCACGCTAGAACTTGAATTGAAATTTGTGTTTCAGTACAGGCAATAGATTGTTTCAAATGTATGTCATATAATAACGACTATCCACCTTGTGAAGATCCGTTTCATAACAATGCCACCCTCGATATTTTCGAATCACCGTGCATGGGCGGTAGGAAAGGAAGGGATGGAGTTTTTCCGGCCACTTCTTGTGTCAAGATAACAGGAACTTTCGGTGAGAGTTTCCTCTTTCATAGCCGTAGTTATTAGTTAGTGAAATGATGAAATGAAAGAAGGGTTAATTCTCATGAATAATTTTTCTATATGCTTTGATATGCATGCAGTCAAATCAGTAGCGGGGAAGAGGTTTATTCGTAAAGATATATGAATATTCAAGGAATATTCACAGAATAAACTATTTACAGAAATGAAAACTCAAACAGAAATGATGAGTGAAGATCGACAGGTGTATCTTGATACTCCGGAAGATGTGAATATTAAAAGTTCTACCATCCTCAAATGTTTCGAATGAATCAACGGTTAGTAATTGTTTTGCCGCAGGTACAGCTTTAGTTGGATACATTTCAACGCTAGGAACACTAGCTACATCAGTAACAAGCACTTTTTGAAAATTGTTTTGTAGTTTGTTTGATTGTTTGGGATTGTTGGTCTGAACAACTACTGGACCTATTCATAAAATACTAAAAATATATTGTCCCTGGATGATTGAAGGCTACAATCAATTCCGATTCACTTTCGATACTATTTGATCAGTAATTTTTATGTTCATTGTAAGTTGAAGTGTGGTAGATAATTTGCCAATTATTGCTGCAATTTTCGTGATCATTTAAAGAGCAAGTAGCTACTAGATTTCAACTAGCTTAGATCTTAATTTTTGAAAAATGTGGGTTAATTAAGTCTGGAGAAACCGAATTTTTCTGCACGTTACAAAGCTATGGAGCTGATATACCATATAAGGCAAAAACTTCAAAATTTTAACTAATGTCGGATCATCTTTTTTTCCTATGTCCAGGTACTGTCATCAGAGTAAAATCATTAGTCTTTACTATACTATAATACATCCATTAACAAGTAAAAAATTCAAATTCGACACATTAGGCATTCAATTCCGACTCCTTCGCCATTTTGCATCTCAAAAACTTTGCTGCCGGTATTTTCACTATAGGTTTTTGATATTAACATCACAATTTTTCTATCAAAAGAAGCAAATCTATCGCTAGGCTTAATTAATAATAATATTCATTCACAAGCACAATAATGTTTCGAATATTATGTTATGTTATTTCCCAATTTGATTTTGTTAGCTCTCAATTTGAAGTTGGAAAGGTGTAGTATAAACATCGTTCACGTTCTTTAATTCAAAATTACCGCCATTCAGCGTTTTCTCTGATTGATCGAATACAGCCTTCATGTACCTGTCTCTAGTCGCAGTCGTAGTTTTTTTAATTACTGACAATATGATCCCGACAAAATTCGGCTCAAAGTTGCGCGTCGTTATATTCCACCTAGCTGCCAAGTTTGAATCCAATCGCTCAAGTAGTTTCTGAAATAAAGAATAAATAACTTCAAAATTTCAAGTGGCGATAACTCCGAAACTATTCGACCGATTTGGCCCATTAACGAACTTAACCGCGGCATTCCAATGCGCGACCTACACTAAAAGTTTCAAGTTGCTAGCTCACTTCGTTCGACAGTTATCGTGTCCACGGTCGGCCGAACAGAATCGATTTTGACACCGGATTCGTCATCAGTGAGTCCAATCTAGGCGTTTGAGACCATTTTCGGCTCAATCATCAAAATTACAGACATTTGGACAAAAAGATAGCACGCTGTTCCCCTAGAACATGCGCGCAAAAACAAACATTCAGATCGATTCTGTTTGCGTATTGCTATGAACCTTGCTGTTCTAGTCATATTGCTATCTTTCTAATTTATAGCAATATGCCCATGATGTTACGTATTCTGTTCCGAGTGTTATAGCAATGTTTGTTATGAATTTCGTCATAACAATATTGCTATCATGGACTTCCATAATTGGTGATTTTAGAGCTGACAACACTGTATTTTGAGACTTTAGAACTACAAGGAAGAAGAAAATAACCCTAATTCGTGAGTTTTCTTTATGGTTTCGCATACATAACCTTTATCTACGATTTTCTTTATTCATGTAAACATCGATATATAAATGTTAGGACATAGGAAACGAAACGAGTCAAATTGACCAACAATCAATTTCCTGGATACCAATAAAATATTGGTTAACAGAAATCGAATGCAGCAATTTTATTCAGGCGTTAATAATTCGATAAACTTTTTCGTTGGCACCTCAAAGGGATTGCTGTTGTTGAGATGATTAGAATAATCATCTCAGCTGATGCCTATGCCTGTATCTTAGTCTAAGAATTTTCCTTGAAATTAAATAATATTCTAGAGAACCTTGAACACATTTCCATTGGCATATACTTTTTTTTATTCATGTAAACATCGACTTATTCGAAAATGTTATGAAACAGAAAAACCAATTAAAGTCAAATTGACCTATTTCCTGGATACCGGCAGAATTTTGGTTTCCAGAAATCAAATGCAGGCGATAATAATTCGATGAACTTTTCTGTTGGGAATTCAAAGGGATGGCTTTTGTTGAGATCATTAGAATAATCAGGTCAGCTGTTGCTTACTATGCCGGTGTTTTAGTCTAAGAATCCTTAAAATTAAATATTCTTGAGAACCTTGAACACATTTCGATTAGCACATTCTTCCCTATCTTCAATATTTTCGAATTCTTGGAAGAAATAATACTGAAACAAATGGATCTCTAAGAGATTCCTTTTCTAAACTTTCTTGTTATGAAGCATAGCAAGTACTATTTTGAGGTTGCTAAGATAGCAATGTTGATAGCAAGATTCTTGTTAAAGTGACAGACCATATTGCTCAAAATCGTTGATCAGAATACCAATAATTCCAATCTTGTTATGATAGCAATATATTTTTCCTAGCAATATTGCTATTTGCAAACAGAATCGACCTGATTATCGAAAGTGTTTTCAGAGGAGTCGATAATAATTATTCAATGCGGCTTTGAGAATACGAGATGGAAGAAAGGATAAATGTAGAAAAACGAATTTAATAAATTCACTTTCATTCTCTGACCTCCAACGACAGACGTGCGATAATGGGTCTAATAATGGTCCTCATCTCTTTCCTGTCTCATATTCATAAAATGTATCCAAACAGCCGAGAAAATATTGCAACTTCGGTAGCGGCAAATTCCCAGCCGAAATGTCGTAACGTAGAAACAATGTACAAATCACTTCTGGTGGGAGAATTAACAAACTAATTACACGATGAAAAGATGAATATCAATTGGAGTAACTGTTGCACGATAATAGAACATTCTCAAAAACAGAAGGCGCAATCATCGTCGGATCAGATTCGATCCATCTAAGTGATTGAATATCAGAAAGGAAAAGTGCCATCAATCACTTCGTGTTATAACGTTTCATATTGTTTCGAGTGCGATGAAATAAATTAATTAACACTGACATTTTGGAAGGAAAAATAAAGATAGTTGGCTTCAGAAAACCAATAATGAAATATCCCATTTCTAATTGAAGTTTGGGGATTGAAGGAATCAATATGTTGTCCGAATATTACGCCAAAATATATTGACATAGAATGATAATAATTAATTTACATACTTTCTCATTTTTAAGCACTAATTGTAGGCAACACGGTGTCTGTAATTTTGGCATTTCAAGCAGAAATTTGTCTTTGACGATTAAGTTGAAGAATTCGAGATCAAATACAATTCTGTCCGCCGGTTGAGTTCGATAACGGGCAAAATTCCTTCAATCGTAACCGCAGGTTTGAGTGCCATTTTATTTCGTTATTTCGATATGATCAAGTTGAAAATTGAGTATGAAGTGTGTTAGGCCGACCGTAAACACGATAACTTCCGAAAGAAACAACTTAGAGGCTCGATATTTGTAGAGTAGGTTTAAACTTTAATTAGGAAGTCCGAATTCGTGAGTGGGTATCCACCCAAAGATACCGCAGATATACCCATTCAAAATTTCATTTATCCAATATTCCCAAAAATATAGATTAGAACGAATTGAAATCCAGTATCTGATCGAAAAATGATAGTTCGATGGTTTATACAGAATATCATGGGGATAATATGATCAGAAGATTATAGAATAATGAATATTCAAAAAAAAAATTGAGATTTTTTTTTCAAATTGTTCTATTGACATGATCATCACGAAATTTTGCACAAAGTTGCCAATCAGCATTTCCAAGCGAGCTGCCAAGTTTAATTTTGAGTGAATCAGTATTTTTTGAATTTTTCTGAAAAAAAAACAACGATATCTAGAAGAAAACCATGAAATTGTATATATTTTTTCCCAAATCTCCAGAAATTATAGTCGTATCGAGATAAATTTTGGTACATTGTTGTAAAATATGATGTTCAAGTTATGAGCCTCTTTTTTTGCGGATTCAATCAACAGTTTTTCGAAATTAACTGACAGTGTAATCCCAACGAAATTATGTGAAAGTTATGCGTTGTTATGCTTCAACTTACTGTCAAGTTTCAATTCAATCGCATAAGTAGTTCCTGAAATATAAGGAAATTAATCTCAAAATTTCAAATAACCATAACTCCGAAACCATTCGACCGATTTGTCTCATCAACAAACTTAACCGGCGTTTTCCGATGCGCAACCTTATCTGAAAGTTTAAAGTCGCTAACTTGCTTTTTTCGACAGTTATCGTGTCGTCGGCTGGCCGAGCGGCCGGACAGAATCGATTTAGTAGTGGTGGTAGTTCGATAATTTCTACATGCTATATGATATACAATTCCGTATTGACATTGTCGTCATAAATTTTTTTTGAATCATTATTTGAAAATTTTCCTTATTTCTGAGGTGTAGGTGGATTTTTCGGCCTTTGTAATTAAACTCCAAACCTACAATGTAAGTATCAAGTCTTCGAGTAGATTCTTGTGGAAGTTATTTTGTTCACTATCGGTGGTAAGGGCAGTCGTAAACTAAGAAACGACTAAGAGACTCGATATTTGTAGAGTAGGTTAATAACAAAGTTCGAATTCGTGGATTTTAAAGTTCACCTAATGATTCCGCACAAAAAGGTACCCATTCAAATTTCCATTTTTTCAATACTTCCAAAAATAAGTGCGTTTGGCGGGGTCAGTACTTTATATATTCGGAACTATAAAAATATATCGGAACGAAAAAAACAGTGTCACAGAGAATAATAGTTATTTATTATAAAAGGGAAAATATTAAATTTTAGCTCGAGGTTACAAAAAACCGAGAGCTAAAATCTAATATTTTTCCCGTGTATAATACACTATTTTTTTCTGTGACAGAAAAAACGACAATTTAATAGTGAAAGAACATATTATTACAATATATTACAGTCAGAATGTTATCGATATGAAATTTGAATTTTTAAACTAGTAAGCTGTTGTAGTTAAACAGACAATTAGACCTGCGTTGCTAAGGAAAACTTCAAAGTTTTCAAATATCTGTCAATTTAATTTTGTGATTTGATTCAAAAATTGCGAACTCAGTAATTGTTTAGTAGTTCAACACAAGAAAATTCGTCTGCTGTACCGAATAGTTCAAGGAACATGTCATTCACGCAATGCACATTTAATAATTGCACTTTTGATATAAAGGAAATGTAACTTATGTTCAATAAAATATTCTAAAATCAAATATCTTCCTTTATCTATATGTATACAGGGTGATTCCGTAGGAAACCGTCAGATTTTGTGATAAGTTTACACTAGTCAAGACAGTCTCGGAACACTGTTTGGTTTATAGATGGGGGTCTCTGTTGAGAATATACAGGGTGATTTGTCCGATTCGACCGATTTTACTTCTATTTATAACTTTGGTATGGCTTATTCGATTTCAAAAAAATTTTCAGCGTAGTACAATAGTGTTGAACACATTCATTCATTTCAATTTTTTTTTTTCAAAATGAGCGGTTGTTATTGTGATAAATCCAGATTAATTGTGCAGGTTGAAAAAACACCCTGTACATAGAGTTTCCTAAACTACGTTTTCTGCTTACGATTCCACTATAATGAATCATCATTTGAGAGTTTCTAATTTTTTTGGCACACTTCTAGTTTTCCGAGAAAATTTTTTCAAAACATGATAATGTCAAAATTTTGCTCCAATCGATTCTACTTTTATTGATAACTTTGGTATGGCTCATCCAATTTTGATGAAATTTGCAGTGTAGAACAATCTGAATGAGTTAATTCAGTAATCGCAACAATCTCTCAAAATACAGTGTTGTAATTATGATAATTCCAGAATTTCAGATTAATTGTGCAGTTGAAAAAAAAACACCCTGTGCATTGCTTTTCCAAAACTTTCTCATTCGTTGAAGATTCTACAATAATATGTCATCATCCAGAGGTTTTTATTTCTTTGGCACACCTCCGGTTTTCCTAGAAAACATTTTTGTAGAAGAGCATTATCGAAATTTGGCTCACAAGCAGTGAAAGTATTCCACACTAGGTAGGAAAGCTGTATCGTCCAAAGATGCAAAGTAGTTCGTCTCTTCTAAGATATTCTTTTCAAATTCGAAATATATTCTGAATTGAATGGTTTCATACAAAATATTAGCAATTAAATATGAATTTGGAATTTGAAAAGAATATTTTAGAACTTAAGAACTGCTTTGCATTCTTGGACAATAGGTACAGCTTTCTTACCTAGTGCGGAATACTCCCACTGCTTGTGAGCCAAATTTCGATCATGCTCTTCTTCAAAAATGTTTTCTAGGAAACCCGGAGGTGTGCCAAAGAAATTAAAAACCTCTGAATGATGACATATTATTGTAGAATTTGAAACCAATAAGAAAGTTTTGGAAAAGCAATGTACAGGGTGTTTTTTTTTCAACTGCACAATTAATCTGAAATTCTAAAATTATCACAATTACGACCCTGTATTTTGAGAGACTTATGAGATTATTGAGTGTACTCGTTCAGTACACTGCAAATTTCATCAAAATTGAATGAGCCATACCAAAGTTATCAATGGAATCATCAAGTAGAATCGATTGGAGCGAAATTTCGACATGGTCTTTTTTTGATGGAATTTTCTCAAAAAACTAGCAGTTTGCCAAAAAAATTAAAAACTCTCAAATAATGACTCATTATAGTAGAATCGTAAACAGATAGCGTAGTTTAGGAAACGCTATGTACTGGGTGTTTTTTCAACCTGCACAATTAATCTGGATTTATCACAATAACAACCGCTTATTTTGAAAAAAATTGAAATCAATGAATGTGTTCAACACTATTGTACTACGCTGAAAATTTCATTGAAATCGAATAAGCCATACCAAAGTTATCAATAAAAGTGAAATCGGTCGAATCGGACAAATCACCCTATATATTCTCAATAGAGACCCCCAACCATAACCCAAACATTGTTTCGAGACTGTCTTGACTAGTGTTAACTTATCCTAAAATCTGAAGGTCTCCTCCGGAATCACCCTGTTTATATCCGGGAAAAAAGTACACACTTTTTTCCCGGGGAAAAAATTAATTTCGTGAAAAGTTATATTTTGTTACCTGTCAACAGAGTTCAAATTTATTTCCCGTCAGAGAAAAAATACATTTTTATAACTAATAGATATATTGACTCCAAAATTGATATCTTTGTAAAGAGAATTTTGTCCTTAACGGCACCTCATAAAATCATTCCCCAAAAAAAATGACATGAAAACTATATCATTAGTAAGGTGTATAGGTTAGGCGCTTGATGAGAAAGGTAAAATTAGAGAATGGATAATATCCGCCCAACAAAGCTGCAGGTACATCCATTCGAAATGTTATTTTTCCAATATTTTCAACAATAAAAATATCTGATCGAATTGAAATGGCAGCTTAAAGGTTCATAAAGAATTTTTCAGAACTCGTACGGCTAAAAGTCCCTACAATTGTTTCCAACGGGAAGTCGAACTGGTTTGGGCGGAGTAGATATCTGCAAGGGTGACCGTTCTGGTAACCTTTGAAGCAAACCATTGAAAGCTCTCCTGACTGCACGTCGGTGCTTTTCTCAAAAGTTTATTTTCTGGAACGTTCAAGGTTATTCACTATAAATTATCCACTTCTTGTTAACGTTATAATAATCCTATTCCTTTAAAAAAAAATTCAAAAAGCACTGCCGTGAAGGCAGCAACTTTTGCGCGCATGTTCTATGTAGATGACCGCTTCAGCAACGAATTTGAATATGCACGCAAAAGCTGTTGCCTTCACGGCAGTGCTTTTTGAAATTTTTCACTGATAAATTACTGGATTTCAATTCGATCAAATCTGTATTTTTGGAAATATTGGAAAACAAAATTTTGAATGGGTATATCTACGGAATAATTTTACCCATTCACGAATTCGACCTTCGTAATTAAGTCCCAAACTTACTCTACAAATATCGAGTTTCTAGGTCGTTTCTTCCGGAAGTTATTGTGTTTATGGTCAGCCTAACGGCCGACTGCGTAAACACAATAACTTCCGTCCACTTAAGCTCGGAAATGTATGCCACATAATGCGCCACTCTACCCCGAAATGCTCCAGAATGTGAGGCAGAAGATTAAGTGAAATTGTCAATTCGATGTACTGAACAAATTTTGTGATCCTGCTTCTTCTTGTCTCTTTGAAATTGGTTATCATCTTATGCTACTGGAAAATTGGGGAATATGTCCTTTTCAAGAACAAAATTGACGGATCTGATAGATATTCCGAAATCTTGATTTTTCTACTGGAACAGACCTTAGTATCTTTTTCAAAGTGACACCCTGTGTATCCCTTCTTATTGACTTTCAACTCATTTCCGTAAATCCAATAAAGAAACCTGATTTATAAATAGTTCGCTTTCTATTGCGAGAAGAAATATTGCTAATTTTGTCTTCATTAAATCAAACTGATTACATCGCTTGTATTTAATGTAAAATTTTACTTAGTTGCTTGGATTCTGATTCGTCATTATTGAGAAATAGCAACAAAGAAATTGAAGAAGACATTTATCTGCAAGATCTGATTTAGATTATTTGAGGTAGTTTTACACAACTTCGTAATTATATCGATTTGATAGGTATCCAACTGACAGAGCCGGATCTAGGGCGTGGCGAGGGAGGCATTTGCCACGGGCGCCAACCAACTAGGGGCGCAAAATTATGATGTTTTTTTCTTGAAATTATGTTTTTTCACTTCAAAATCCATTCATTTTTTAGAGCGGTGCTATAGTGCATGCACCTGATGTACAATATGCGGCTACAAGTAGTTACCAATAAATTAACAGATGATATAAATTTACACTTGTCGGTCGCCCTACGATTCCCGATCGCGTCCAGATGTTTGTTATTCGAACACTGAAGACCTCAATTAGCGGCAAGTTCCGAGGGAGTTTAGTGGTCCTATCTAGCGGCGGTAGCTCTCCGTCTAGGGACGGTTTCTTGACGGCATGACAAAGAGATTCAGACCGTCCACGTTATTCGCCGAATCGTTCATCACACCGGCTTTGATAAGGGTAATGTATTTCTAAGACGTTTACGACCGATAGGCTTGATGAAATCACCCCAGTCTTATTAATACTACTTTTTTTTCTCGCATGTGGGGTACTTCCATGCAGCGGCGCAGTTGATGGCATCAATAAGAAAAATAGGAACCAGGAACTCATCATTATATTTTATATTATGTGCAATACCGCAAATAACGTGATCGTGCAAGCGGGCCGGGAAATTATTCGTGCTGGAAAAAGTTTAAAAATTTCAATCAGGTATGTTTGAATAATTCAATTTTGAGTTGAGGATTTTTGCGCGCTCGGTCAAATTATATTCTGTCCGTGCACACGAGAGCCAATCATTTTCGAAAGATATAATTTAGAGACTGCAAAATTTATAAGATTATGTTTGGGTTGGGAATATGTCGGCGATATTATCGTTCGAATTTTATTTGCGAGATCCCGAATTATACCGATTCAATTAAAATTGCGTTGTACCATAATTACACGAGTTTTCATATGTATAAGAAGAAGTTATAAAAAAATCAAAATGTTGAGAAGAATACGATGAATGTATCGTATCTCTAGTATTTTATTAATCAGCTTCTTACCTATGGGTACTACAAAAAGTGGATCAAATGCCGATCAAATGAATAGTATGATTCTTGAGTTTCACTGAAACATGAAACCTTTTTCTGTCTTCCTGAGATTTGTCGAGCATGGAGACAATTCAGATATGAATATAAACGAGCGCGCAGAACATTCCGATTCGACGTCCATGCATTTTCAGAATCTTATATAATTTTAGGTTGATATAACCAACTGAAATGCCGCTCAACAAACTATCAGGATCGCAATCTCGGAAGATCAGGGATACAAAATTATTAGACCTAAAAAAAAATACTAGTAATATCTCAAGTTACTTTAAGAACGATGCGGGTATTGTGTCGACAAAAAAAAATTATGAAGATGAAAAATTGAAGCAGCATGTGGCAAATACATAGTTTCTGAGATAACGAATAATTCGAAAATATAAAAAAAATTCTAGAGATATGATCTTCACAAAATTTTGCATACGTCACCACTTTAGTATTTCACAACTGCAAACCGAATTTCAATGCAATCAGATCGGTATTTTCCGAGTTACAAACCGAGGAAACAAAATTTTGTCTGGCTAAAACTACCAAACCGTTGGTACGAGTTTGCCCATTAACGAACGCAACCGATATATTTAAGCTCCAAGTTTACCCTGGAAATTTCAACATTCTGGGTATGTTACTTCGAAAGTTAGAGCAGAGCACATACGAACGGCCGGCAGGCCGGACAGACTTGAATTTGATCACTTCATCTTCGATTCTTTCTCAGAAACGTTATTTCTGTGGTTTAATCGAAGCTCGCAACATGAGGATGTGAATGATAAATTTGAAGTACATTTCAACATATGAATGGGACATTTGAAATACCTAGCAACATGTGAAATGGTACATTAAATCGGATTGTCATTAAGAATTCGATTTTCGCAGAGTTTTGAAATTTTTTTCTCTATCTGCCCTAATTCCGAGTTTGAAGTCAGAATTATGCTAATTCCGAGTTTAAAGTCGGAATTAATTAGGTATAATTTTGAGTTTGAAGTCAGAATTAGGTAGAAAACTTTTGTCGACAAAAAGTGGTCCTTTTATGCTTTCGTACATATCTCACTTTTCAGATGACAATGAGGAAACTATCATGGTAAGAGGTTGTGCATTGGACAGTGGCACCCTTACAACTGACACTGAGTTGGTCCGCATGTCCCATTGTGGTGCATTCTACTATGAGGGAAGGTGGGAGAAACATATAAATTGTCAATCAGATAAAATCCATGAGTTTTGTTTCAGATACGTCCACGGATGTGTTCAAACTTGCAATGATGCTGACGCTTGCAATCATTCCTACAAAGTCCGTTCCAATTTCGAAAATAGTGTTTTTATATTAATGGTTGTTTCAGTAGCAACAGCTATTTATTGAACTCCTTATACTTCCAATGGAATTCAGATGCCTTAATTATTTGATATTTGAAGGGAGGTTTATAAGAGTTGATTCCAGATGATGAAGAAACATCATCCAAAAGTAAATCAGATATCACAGAAAAATGTTTTTCATGGACCAAAAGCCTTGCTCATCAAATATCGAAAACACCAATTTATTGATTGGATATTTCTTTGGAAGTTTTGAATATGAGATACGAATTATTGATATCGTTGAGCATTTCTGTATCAATTATTATACCTACTAGATATATTATAAGAAGAAATTGCCGAATTTGCTCAATAAACTTATAGGAACATAACCCGAACTAGAGTAAGTCTGAAAAAGACTGTATCCAAAAGTTTATTCAGCAATAAATTAACCAACTGAAGAATCTAAGATTATCCTGCAGATAGTCAGAGTAGAGTGGTTTTTAATTATACAACCACTTAGATCTTTTTGCGAAAACGCTACCTTGATATTTCAAGAAAATATTCAATTATTAAAAGCAGCAATAATATTTGTTGAGTTGGTCATAACTATAGAAACTAATATTTCTTGATCAATCGCCTTTCTCGCAAAAATGTCTTCTATTTAAATATTTTCATCAATTATTGTTACGAACCCTAATTAAATATATACATACAGTTGAAGAATTTTTTGGCTACAAGTACGATACAGAACTCAAAGAGTTATGATCAGTTTTTCTGTAAATGCCCGCATTCAATTGAAAAAACATGGTATTTCTGTACTAAACTTTGAATAACGATCCTTTATTCAAAGGCAGAAACATTTTTCAGGAACGCAAACGCACCCAACGTTTGCTTCTGATTAAAACTATGAATACAGTTCCATTGACTATATTCTGAATATATTTGAAGCAACTCCTTCGCTAGTTTCTGATTATTACCACAAAAAATATTACGAGTATATCACGAAAATAATTGATAAAAAATATCACTTATTTAGTATTAAATGATATCGAACAAATTATCACATATCAGAAAAGTTTTATGCCTTTTGAAAAGAAGAAGAAATTTCTTTGTTAGGATGAACTATGACATAAGTAACTATTTTGTTAAATATAAATTATATACAAAAAGCTTTGTTTCGTTTGAAATTTTTTTATAGGATTAAGGGCCGGTATTATAAAACTTAACTTTAATTTTAACTAACAGTTTTGACAGTTATGTCCTATTATGACTGTCAAAACTGTCAGTTAAAGTTAAAGTTAAGTTTTATAATTCCGGCCCTAAACCCAAACCAGCATATTCTTCCAACCCCAGCCGTCTCTAGAAATAGCCTGGAACACAGTTTGACAACGCCGCATGAAACCGAAACTGAGAGGCCGGCCGCTTGAAACCGTAGTACCTACGTGAAAATGAATACAAAACTTCATTTTTCCCTTCATCAAACTAATTGAATGACTTTATTTTCGATAAATACCTCAAATTATATTAGTATTATGCCCTACTCAGTCAATGAATCGAACAGCAGCGTTTATTTCTTCTCAATAATCATGAAATGATGTTGAAACTCGCGTAATGACATTGAAGTGGTAATTCAATTTATAGTTCAGCAAGAACCACGGGAAGGTGCAGGGCCATCTCTTACCATAATAACATGAACAATAATAAAATTCTCAAAATGAAACTATATTCTAAAATTTAACAATGGATATACAGAGTGCAACAGCCAAATGGAATAAATTCGATAACGAATAAATGAGGGGGTGTTAGGAAAAACGCTCGGACACGTCGATTTGTAATTTTAAATGCGCATAGTTTTCAAGAAAATAAAATTATATAGGGTGTTCCATGCGACCGTGGCCAATACCAACTTTCTTATTTCAAATGTAACCCCCTGTATATTATTTATTTTTTGGATTCTTCAGAAAATTCTAGACATAATTCATGTACAATGTCCTATACCTATCTTCAACTTTTTCGGAAATATTAAGTGTTTTCAGAAATGTTGAGTAACGTTAAAAGACGATTCTACACCAGATTAGCATGTTGCCAAGACGTTCGCGGCGAGCATTTTGAACATTTCCTACATTGACATTAATGTTTTTTTTTTGTTTTTTTTTTAATTATTAAGAAATGATCAGTATTACTTATTAGGTTTTAAGTGTAATGTACCGAATTTGTGAAATAAAATATTTTTTATTTAAAACGTAGATATTTGCACTAAATCTGAAAACACTTAATATTTCCGAAATAGTTAAAGATAGGTATAGGACATTGTGCATGAATTATGTCTAGAATTCTCTGAAGAATCCAAAAAATAAATAATATACAGGGGGTTGCATTTGAAATAAGAAAGTTGGTATTGGCCACGGTCACATGAAACACCCTATATAATATTATTTTCTTGAAAAATATGCACATTTAAAATTACAAATCGACGTGTCCGAGCGTTTTTCCCAACACGCCCTCATTTATTCGTTATCGAATTTATTCCATTTGGCTGTTACACTCTGTATGTTCGATTAGAGCGAATGAAAACGTTTACATCACCGAATTAAAGTTTCTTCTCTAAACTTTTTATTTTTCATCAGTGGTGAATTTCCTCGATTTTTCCGTTTTATTAAGCCGAATTTTTTCGTTGTGTTCGAAAAGTTTCTCGAAAGGAACTTTAAGGACTTGGAATGACATTTTTTCGCGGGAATAAAAGCTTTCTTTGTTCATTCTTCGGAAAACCGAACAACTAAAATAACCTTTATTTTTGGTAGATCTATAATTACTTCTATAAGGTGGGACGCAACACCTCTTAACCATTTTCCTAAACCTATGATCTCAAAATGATACTCACAAGAAAACAAAGTAACCCAAAGGGAAATTCACTATTTACACAACGACACTTAATCATAACAGAACTGAAACACCTTGTCTGATATATAACACTGATTTCACACACTTGTTGCACCGAAGCGCATTCCCGAAACAAACAAAACACCACCTGCTGCTGAAAAACTAATAGGAAAGCCGCGAAATGCAAAGGGTTCGGGGTCTATCTTAGATGTTGCCAGATCTTCTATCTTCCCGGCTTCTACAAAAGATGGCTGTGCCTCCAACACATTCAAAGCTAAATAGAAATTATTGTTTGTATAATTAAGTTCGCAATCTTACCTTGACGAATGCGTCCAACACTCTATGCACACAGTCCCGCTAAAGCCCTCAAGTGTGGTCCAAGATCATTACACTGAAGTCCAAAAGTAATATTTCATTTTTATGATAGTAATATGCCGTGGCTTTCGCATGCATTCAAGAGTTTCTTTCCAAATTTTTGTCCATGGAGTCATGTACTCCATATTTCAGATTTTGTTGATGAGAGTTAACATATTTTGATATTTTATTGATTCATTCCCCAAAGAGAATAAAAATAACCTGGGGCCTTATTCTTGAAATCCGATGGTATAGAACGTTCTCTATGGCACAATCTCCCGTTCGACCTTCCTCCCATTTGTCAAAACGTCAATTCTGTATTCTTGAACAACAAGGAGCGCTTTCATTATTTCTGGGAAGAGAACAAACGTGGAAAAATGGATGTTTCGACGCCGTTGGCAAGGAAATGCAAGCATTTATGATGGAACGATAGAGAACGTTTATACCATCGCAGTCAAGATGGGGAGCAGTCCGAATGAGCGGTCATAGACGAACTATTATGCCAAATGTTCTAACCAATCAAAAACAAGTATTTTCGACAGACATGAAGCTAACTTCATTCATGTAGCCAACTTTATGTATAATACATCGACATAGACTATATTTCTGTGATATATTGTCATAATTCGAATTTGATATCATACAGTTGTCATAAGAGTTGGAAGCGTGTTTCGGAAAATTGTAAAATGGATCATTTTGTGAAAAAAGATCACTCCCAATCAACTATAAAGGAGCAGAAGGAGCTGCTCACCGACTACATTACAAAAAGACCTGAAATGTACATAGGTCAGTTGGATTCAGATTATCAAAGGGAGGATATGAAAAAAAAATCTGGAATGAAATCTGTGTCCTGAGTTGAACTTTAGTAAATCTAAACATATTGATAAATTTTTGATCAGATAGATCGAACGGGTTCCGCGTAGAAAGCACATCGGCACCTATTTGGTATTGTTGTTATGTATCTTCAACATCTTCATTCTGTACTACCCACATAATTGCACTCGCCATGTCCATCTTCGAGTGAAAAAAGAAATCTTGTAGTGAAAGGTAATTGAAATTGTCAAAAGTTAATGCCAAATAGATCAAAATAGTCAAATAGCCAAAACATAATTAGCGTCCTCTATGTATCGTTCCATCACAAACTGTAAGAGATACATCGCTCGCTCTCCTTGAACTCTCATTCATTTCAAGAATACCGTTTCCCTGAAAAACTCGTAGACACGCCCCATTTCGATCATTCATTCTCTTCCCCGGATTCAAGAATAGGCGCCCTGAAATACGTAACTTATTCCCTATATCTGTTGATTTTTAATATTGTAGCTTATACCAAGAATAGACGACTTCGGCCCAAGTTGCCAACCCACAATTTACTTAGCAAGTTTACTTTCACGGGGAACGGGAATTTCAGGACAAATTCGACATGATAAGGTTCGCATTATTTATAAATAACCGTAAAACATGCCTCGGCTCTTCAAACCAGATAATTCCTTCCAAATATAGGTTTTTGTTAAGATCGTCCCCGATTGGCTGAAATTTAAGTTGGGATTCCTGATTTCATGCAAACAGTGTCAATTTTCATAGGATACGTTCCGAAAATCAACTCTGTTGTTTCGGTTGACGATTTTCCGCTCCGTAAATATGAAATATTCGGATGGTTCCTGGAACAAGCGCGTGAAAAAGGTTATTTACGGAATCTGGTTGATGAAATTGCTGTCGATTTACTGTCACTAGAACGATTTTCTATGGTAAATATCCATAGCATAGAAAAATCTATGTTTACTTTTGGTTTGTTTTGGTTCCCAGTTCAGAACTGTACGGGGCGGTTCTAGCACAGATCTATGGTCTTTGCTAGAACCGTCCCGAACAGATCTGAACTCGGAACCAAAACAAACCTAAAGTAAACATAGATTGTTCTATGCTATGGATATTTACCATAGAAAATCGTTCTGGTGAAGGTAAATCGACCGCATTTTCATCAACCAGATTCCGTAAATAACCTTTTTCACGCGCTTGTTCCAGGAACCATCCGAATATTTCATATTTATGGAGCGGAAAATCGGCAACCGAAACAACAGAGTTGATTTTCGGAACGTATCCTATGAAAATTGACACTGTTTGCATGAAATCAGGAATCCCAACTTAAATTTCAGCCAATCGGAGACGATCTTAACAAAAACCTATATTTGGAAGGAATTATCTGGTTTGAAGAGCCAAGGCATGTTTTACGGTTATTTATAAATAACGCGAACCTTATCATGTCGAATTTGTCCTGAAATTCCCGATCCCCAGTGAAAGTAAGCTTGCTGAGTAAATTGTGGGTTGGCAACTTGGGCCGAAGTCGTCTATTGGATCCTGTTCTGGAACATATCAGGTTCATAGTTGAATGCTACAAGGGAAATTTCTAGAAAAAATTATGGAATGGTTAGAATCAATGAAACACGATTCAATTCGTAATTGTTATATTCCTTGGAAAATATGTATAATGTGATTTCGTACGTATTTTCAAAATTCAGCTCTATCGCACCTATGTGCTTCTAGTATAAATTTAGTTCAGTCGAGTTTAATATCAAGTGCTCAGAAACAAAAATGAGCAAAATCTTCATAAGATATACTCGAATACCACCAATACAAATATTAAAATAAAATATTTCCAATATATAAATCTCTAAATGAATAAAATTAGTACGGATGCATACTTCTTAATGAAGTAAAAATAATTTGGTATAAAAAATACAAAAATTAACTTAAAAATGGACGGTTTACGTTTAAGTCTCACTCAAACAGAATACTGTACTTGAAAACACATTTCAAGAAATCAAATACTATTCAGGTATCCAAGCATAAATAATACCAAAAAGTCTAGAATTATCAATTCGATGAGATGTACTCCAACTAGCTGCACTAAACAAATTGACAAATTGGCTGTTGAAATACTAAATGAACCACTCTTTTCTTTTCTGAACATGGTGACCAGTGGTACCACAAACTACTGCTGTATCAGGGTCTAATGCACTTTCAGCACCTGCATCTTCTTGAGTCAAATATTCTCCCTTATGCCTATGGATAAATCTTCCAATAATGATTAATAAGATGATCAACGCCACGAAAAGAATAGCCAAAATACCTGAAAACATCGAAATTTCAAAATTACATTCATTAAAGAAAGCAATTAAATCAAACAACAATAATTCCAGAGCAAGTAAAAAATATATACAGGGTGAGTCTTTGACCTTGCAGAATATTCTAACAGAAGATTCTTGAAGCTGAAAGAAACACATTTGTCCTCTACCATTTTTTCCGATTCGGCCTAGATAAAAAGATATAGGCATTATAAATTTTCATAATAGGCTAGCCGCCCCTGGAAACCTGAACACTGAAGTTTTTCCAAGCCTAAGATATACCATTCAAATCTTCGAAATAAGCAACTCTGTTATGAAAACAAACGTCAACTTACTTTTTACATTCCAGTTGGTGAAAAAAGTTGTATTTATAGTACAATAGACAAGTTAGGTATTCCAAATTTCGTGGGCGATAAAAGTTGAATATTCTTCTCTTGGTTTCATTTTCGATAATGAGGAATTCATCTAGCTATCACTCATATAAGCTTTGAGATTCATCTTCAATTTATAATTATTAATTTTCTTTGTTTATTTCATTTTCTCCAAGAATTATCAGATTCAGACATAACCCATTCAAACTTTCATTTTCATAAATAAATACAGATGTACCTAATTTATCTATGAACGTACAAACGTTGCCAAATTGACGAACAGAAAGAAAGAACTCTTCGAAATCAAACAACACACAATATGCTAATTCTATGTATACACTCGTATAGTCTATGATTCTGAACTGAACTATAAATCTATGATTCCATTCTCAACTTTTAGACGTGGCAACGCGGAAAAATTGAATTCTGTGAATTTTTTGAACAGAGTTGCAATCAGTCAAAGTACCCAATTCTCGGAATTTCACAGATATTTTTTATTTTCGAATTTCATATTACTCGAAAACGGCGCATCATACGAAAAAAAATAAGGAATACTTTTACTTTCCAAAATGGTAAAAAATTCGTTGAATAGCAGTCAAATTATTTTTAAAAGTTGGATTCTTTGAATTTCTGGTATTTTTATGAAATGTTATGGTCATATTAAAGAAACTGGAGGATGTGGATGAAATTTTGTAATCCAGGAACATTCATCGTATCAATAAAAAACTATATTCCAAAAATCATCTCATTCGATGAGATCGTTCGCGAGATATAATCGAAAATTAAATTTTTTTATGGATTTTCAACAGTCTGTATCTTACGAACCAAGCCGAATCGGAAGAAATGGTAAGGAAAAATAGTGTTTCTTTTGGCTTCAGGAATCTTCTGTTAAAATATTCTGCAAGGTCAAAGACTCACCCTGTATAATAGAAGAAAAACTGAGGCCTGAGCCATTTTCCTATCATATATCTACGCAGGGTTGTTAGTTCTTGAACATCGAAGTTATTATGTAGGTGATCAAACAAAGCCATAGAGTCCTTCATAAAAATATGTAAGAATTATTTTGAGCTTGACAACATTTCATGAGTGCCAACCTGAGACATAGCTGGTTACAAAATCTTCATTAAACTATATCAGGGCCTACTAACTGACTTCATAAAAAATGTGTAGTAAGGACACCTCCATTACAATACAGTTGTTTGTTTTTTTTCACCAACAGTATCCAGAAGATGAATAGAATGAATACCCCTATCGTGATCTATCTATCTATAATAATAACTTACCACCTAAAATGGCCGAATCCGTTTGATTATAGGCCTTTCTAAGCTTATCTTCATCCAGTTGGGGTGGAGGTCTAGTTGATAATAAATCAGGTGGATGAGTGATTGGCTCAACACCACAGTAATCTTCGGTTAAGGCACCTGAAATTAATCGATCAGCCTGTTACTTGGTAGAAATGATTTATAACAGATACTTAAATGAAAACAAGTTTGTATTTTCTAATTTATTTTTAATGGTAAGTACTGATGTAAAGGGTTTTTCAACAAGAACTTTGTTTTTTAAAACAAAATAAAACAAAGAATTTAGTGGAAAATGAATAAAATTTTTATTGTATTACAATGAGAAAAGTTCGGCAATTATGAATGAAAAATGATATCTGACAAATGTCCACCACGACCACGCTGACAGACGTTGATTCTTTCATCAAAATTTTTAATCACTTTTTGGCAAGATGGAGGGTCTATTTCGTTAATGACATCACGGATTTTGAGTTTTAAGGCTGCAATCGATTCGATTGGCTCCGTATAAACTCTGTCTTTAACATAGCCCCACAAAAAATAATCCAGTGGTGTTAAATCACACGATCTGGCCGGCCACTTAACAGCTGAATTTCGCGAAATTATGCGATCGGGAAATTTGGTTTGCAATAAATTGATCGTTTCATTGGCTGTGTGACATGTGGCACTGTCTTGTTGAAACCACATTTCAGTGACATCCATGTCATCAATAATAGGCCAAAATTCAGTTGTTAACATCTCGCGATAGCGTGATCCATTGACTGTTACCGCATTTCCAGCCTCATCTTCGAAAAAAAACGGCCCAATCACACCTCCAGACCACATAGCACATCACACAGTGACACGTTGAGCATGCAGAGGCTTCTCTATAATTGCTTTAGGATTTTCAGAAGCCCAAATGCGGCAATTTTGCTTGTTGACGTACCCTGACAAATGAAAATGTGCTTCGTCTGAAAAAATGATTTTTTGAGAAAAACCAGCAGGTTGTTCCTGAATGAACTGAGCGAATCTACGGCGATTTGAATGGTCGGTCAGCTCCAATTCCTGCACCAGTTGAATCTTGTAAGGCTTCAAAGCCAAATCCTTTCGCAAAATTCGCCATGTTGTGCTTTTGGATAACCCCAATTGTCGAGAACGTCGTGAAATTGATAACTTTTGATCTTCTTCAACAATGTGGCTCACGGCAGCGATGTTTTCTGTTGAACGACCCGGTCGAGCACGTGTTGGTGTTGGCACATTTTGTAGGGAGCCTGTCGACTCAAATTTCGCGACCAAATTCTTGATAGCGGTCTCAGAAGGACGTTTATGTCGTCCGAAAATATCACGAATTTTACGAAATGTAACTTTAACAGAACGACCATTTTCATAGTGGATTTGAATTATTTTAATGCGATTTTCGAGCGAAATTGAATTCATTGTAACAATTGCCAAAGCATATACTGCGAATACGCCAAAAAACTAAATGTCAAAACTGTCATGTGGTGCCGGTGTTACCACATTGAAAAACAAAGTTCTTGTTGAAAAACCCTGTACATTGGTCCATACTAGAACTGAAAGGACTGGAAAATTGTTTTCATTCATAATTTCGAGTAAAGTTGCATGAGATGTATAATGATAGAAAGGTATCACGTAAGTATTCAATTGGAAATTTTTAATGATCCCATAACTCCATTGAATGTAGAGGGGATATTTATTGTGTTAGTAACATCACAATTTACGATATTCGAACATTTGCTTAAAAATATCAAAATGTTTCGAACAAATAATTATTCGTTCAACTTTTAGTTCAGTGTGATTTCCGTGTTTTTCTATCGGTGGAATGCTGAGTTTGCGGAAAAGTGTCGTGTGGGGGTTGAACTTTCCGGCTAGAACAATCAGTGACGCAAAATAGCACGGTTCGTTCGTTTGCATGTCCCTGTTTGTTAATTTAGTTTTATACAAGCTTTAGATTGTAGTCAATAAATCATCATTTCACTGAAGTCTGATCACTGAACTACACCTATGCCGGCAAACTGTGGACTTAAGAATCCCCTCTGAAGCAGCTGAGTCTGGCTGTTCAGTTTGCTAAACGTCCTTCAACAAATTCGTCAAGTATTGTTTCAGACCAAAGAATCAGCTACAGTGAACCAAACTTGTTAGTGAAAGATTAATTAGGTCAGTTTGCTCTTTTCCTCCCCTTGAGAAGACCGAAAAGTAACCGATAGCTACACGCCAATATCTTTCTTGAAGTTAATTCAAAACTATCATAAAAACCAGGTTGTTCTATAAGAATTTGCTTGTAATCACTCACCATAGTTATAGGGAAAATTGTTCAAGTACAGCTTTAATGGACATGCACGTGAGGATAATAGTCACAACTAACTTAAGATGTTGAGATTAAATCAACTACAGGGTTTTTCAACAATAACTTTGTTTTTCAATGTGGTAACACCGGCACCACATGACAGTTTTGACATTTAGTTTTTTGACGTATTCGCAGTATATGCTTTGGCAATTGTTACAATGAATTCAATTTCGCTCGAAAATCGCATTAAAATAATTCAAATCCACTATGAAAATGGTCGTTCTGTTAAAGTTACATTTCGCGAAATTCGTGATATTTTCGGACAACATAAACGTCCTTCTGAGACCGCTATCAAGAATTTGGTCGCGAAATTTGAGTCTACAGGCTCGGTACAAAATGTGCCAACACCAACACGTGTTCGACCGGGTCGTTCCACAGAAAACATCGCTGCCGTGAGCCACAGTGTTGAAAAAGATCAAAAGTTATCAATTTCACGACGTTCTCAACAATTGGGGTTATCCAAAAGCACAACATGGCGAATTTTGCGAAAGGATTTGGCTTTGAAGCCTTACAAGATTCAACTGGTGCAGGAATTGAAGCTGACCGACCATTCAAATCGCCGTAGATTCGCTCAGTTCATTCAGGAACAACCTGCTGGTTTTTCTCAAAAAATGATTTTTTCAGATGAAGCACATTTTCATTTGTCAGGGTACGTCAACAAGCAAAATTGCCGCATTTGGCTTCTGAAAATCCTAAAGCAATTATTGAGAAGCCTTTGCATGCTCCACGTGCCACTGTGTGGTGTGCTATGTGGTCTGGAGGTGTGATTGTGCCGTTTTTTTTCGAAGATGAGGCTGGAAATGCGGTAACAGTCAATGGATCACGCTATCGCGAGATGTTAACAACTGAATTTTGGCCTATTATTGATGACATGGATGTCACTGAAATGTGGTTTCAACAAGACGGTGCCACATGTCACACAGCCAATGAAACGATCAATTTATTGCAAACCAAATTTCCCGATCGCATAATTTCGCGAAATTCAGCTGTTAAGTGGCCGGCCAGATCGTGTGATTTAACACCACTGGATTATTTTTGTGGGGCTATGTTAAAGACAGAGTTTATACGGAGTCAATCGAATCGATTGCAGCCTTAAAACTCAAAATCCGTGATGTCATTAACGAAATAGATCCTCCATCTTGCCAAAAAGTGATTAAAAATTTTGATGAAAGAATCAACGTCTGTCAGCGTGGTCGTGGTGGACATTTGTCAGATATCATTTTTCATTCATAATTGCCGAACTTTTCTCTTTGTAATACAATAAAAATGTTATTCATTTTCCACTAAATTCTTTGTTTTATTTTGTTTTAAAAAACAAAGTTCTTGTTGAAAAACCCTTTACTATGGAAATACAGGAAAATCCAAATTTGCCAATTGAAGATCTTTTATCGATAAAGAGTACTTTCAAATTTTACGGAATAGGGACAGCAAGCTGTGGTTTGAATCATTTAGTAGGGAATATTCGAGTCTAATTCAAATTAGCATTAGGTATAAAATGTTTGTTTCTTCAGATATGAATGTAGTCTGCTACCAATATTTACTGCTTTCTAGTTTCTTGAAAACGTTGAAATGAAAAAATTTTCAATATCCGCCAAACACGTAACAAATCTAGGGATTTCTTGCATATTGGTTTTGTGCGTAGTTTGACATTTGTCATACGTTGGAGGTAAAACAAACTCACTTTCCCGCTTTGTTTATGTTATGAAATACAGCATTTTCAACAATTTCAGGATAAATTCACAAGTTAAAATGATTTATATTCATAGAATTGGCGAATTACTAGACCCGTGAGGCCAAGTTATTGTGTCGTTGTGAAATGCAACATAAATACACCGAGAGACCAAGGAATACATTCGCTTTGTTTACGTTGGCGAAGACCGATTATTTGGAGATTTTAGTGATTTTATTCATTTTACAAGTGAAATCTTGTGATAATGGATCTGATTAACTGATATTCAATCTCATATGATAATCGTTCAAAACGATATAAATGAAAATTGCAGTATTTATCCTTGTCTTCTAAAGCCTAGAGTATCCACATCAGAGATAGCATTTATTATAGGTATAACTATTGAAAATGAAACAGTAAAATGTTTGGCTCATTAATTCCTGAAAATAAACAGCAGAATGAAATCCAACAAATGTATGGAATGGAAAAAACATGGGTTCCAGAGAACTTCTCGGTACTATTTCAAATAACGTTCTATGTTGCAAATTATCAAATTACTACAATAATATTGGTGTACAGTTGCTATGTCAGTGCTATCATAATCTTCGATTATATATTTATTATACTAAATATATGTTACAAATAAAATAATTCATATGAAATTTTTGCCTTGAACACCGATTTCGATTCATCCTCAAAAACTTCTTTACTATCCATATAAAATGCCTTTTTATCATGCAGATGCAACGTTAGGGCTTTTATATTTTCAAGTAATTGACAATAAGGTCAATTAGAAACATATTACAAACAACAAAATGTAGAAGTTCCATCCTTGAGTAGTCGAGCCACATCGGAACGTGTTCGGTTGAGAACAGAGAAAGTTATCTGGGTCATTATTATTATAAAATGCTTGCGATATTTGGAAAAATCTATCACATAACGAATTGCCTTGATTGGCTTTATATAACATATAGAGATGTGAGTAGTAACCAATCAGGATGGGTTTGTCATTCATAACGCCAGCTGTTATAGTGTCGAGAAGATATAATTCTTGAAATGTGTATAACAAACACGAAATATTCTCATCAAACTTATCTGATCATGAGTCAACTTATTAAACAGAACAAATTAAATAGATAGTCTAATATAATTCGTTAACCAGTGTGGAAATGCCTCCAACAAACTCTACCATAGTTTGTTACTTTGTCAGAACAGTTTTTTCAATTTATGGTGTGAATATAGGATGTTTGTCATCTCTGGGATAGTTCACATAGTATTCTATCTCTTCGAATACCAGATAAAACTCAGGGGAATGGGTCAAAAATGCAAATATTCAAATGTAAAGTCTACACTACAATATATCTGAAAAATCGGATTCCTTCGTCTCTCGGTGTATTTATGTTGTATTTCACAACGAAACAATAACTAGGCCTAGTTATTCACCAATTCTATTAATATAAATCATTTTAACTTGTGAATTTATCCTGAAATTGTTGAAAATGCTGTACTTCATAACATAAACAAAGCTGGTAAGTGAGGTTATACTTCCAACGTATGACAAATGTCAAACGACGCACGAAACCAATTATATTCAGTAATCTTAAGTCATAAAATATTCAAGACAACTTCTAATATTCTCAGTATATTATACTCACTTCCTAATGACTTGACATTTCCAGGACCTTCCTGTTGGAACAGCAATTTCAGAGGATATATATCATCAAATTCCACTCTGGATATACAACCCACGAAACCTTCAGTAATCGATTCATTTCTGCCAATATACATATACTGTATATTATTAAATTGCGCATCAGCTGAAGCCTTAATACTGAAGTTGAACTCCCTTGGTTTGTAATTATCCACTTGCATTACTAAGGTAGAACCAGAATTCTTACGAGACAATCTCAAATCGTGATACTGCCCAAGTCCAAAGTGTTTCTCAGGATATATGATCTCCTGTCTCTCAAAACCGAAGTCAAATACTACTCTCAAGTGTCCAGAGTTAGATACCATGATCGTCATATATTCTTTGGAAATATTAGACGAGAATCCCAGCAGGAATCCTCTGGGATTAGTTGTTGTGAAACCTACTCGAATATGTTCTGCAATCGTTGATCTCCAAGAGCCCATAAAATCGTATTTGATCATTGAACTGGGCTTCATATTGACCCCAATTTCATCGGCACAAATAGGTCCTTTGAAGGCGGTCCATCTGCAGTCGCAAGTGTAGTGGTCGTAATGTTCGAAACAAGTACCATTATTTAAACATGGCGAACTTTCGCATTTCCCAACGCAACCCTCCGAGATTCCAAAGGCTCCCCTACGTGCGTAACTTCTCAGATCTATATGTTCTCCATTTATGAGTAAGGCTCTGATACAACCAGTAAATCCATCTCGATATTCAGTATTAGCTCCAATAACCAGAGCAGAAGTAAGATGTAAAGGTCTGAATGGACCGGGGGGTTCTCTAACCTCAGCTTTCAGAGCACCATCAACAACTAACATAGACTCTTTTCTGTTTCTTTCTACCAACACTGAATGCCATTCATCGTTGGAGAGTTTGTATGAAACTTCTCTGACAACAGCTACTGGTCCAGAACCTGGAAAATAGGATTGCATGAAAAAATTGAAAAACCACGAAAATAAATATTTTATTCAAAATAAGATATTTGAAATACGTCTCTGCAAGTATAAGCCAATAGACGACTTCGACTCAAGTTGCCAACCCAAAATTTACTTAGCAAGTTTACTTTCACTGGGGAACGGGAATTTCAAGACAAATTCGACATGATAAGGTTCGCATTATTTATAAATAACCGTAAAACATGCCTCGGCTCTTCAAACCAGATAATTCCTTCCAAATATAGGTTTTTGTTAAGATCGTCCCCGATTGGCTGAAATTTAAGTTGGGATTCCTGATTTCATGCAGTGTCAATTTTCATAGGATACGTTCCGAAAATCAACTCTGTTGTTTCGGTTGCCGATTTTCCGCTCCGTAAATATGAAATATTCGGATGGTTCCTGGAACAAGCGCGTGAAAAAGGTTATTTACGGAATCTGGTTGATGAAAATGCGGTCGATTTACTGTCACCAGAACGATTTTCTATGGTAAATATCCATAGCATAGAACAATCATGTTTACTTTAGGTTTGTTTTGGTTCCGAGTTCAGAACCACAGGGCTAGAACCGTCCCGAACAGATCTAAACTCGGAACCAAAACAAACCTAAAGTAAACATAGATTGTTCTATGCTATAGATATTTACCATAGAAAATCGTTCTGATGACAGTAAATCGACCGTATTTCCATCAACCAGATTCCGTAAATAACCTTTTTCACGCGCTTGTTCCAGGAACCATCCGAATATTTCATATTTACGGAGCGGAAAATCGGCAACCGAAACAACAGAGTTGATTTTCGGAACGTATCCTATGAAAACTGACACTGTTTGCATGAAATCAGGAATCCCAACTTAAATTTCAGCCAATCGGAGACGATCTTAACAAAAACCTATATCTTAAAGGAATTATCTGGTTTGAAGAGCCGAGGCATGTTTTACGGTTATTTATAAATAACGCGAAACTTATCATGTCGAATTTGTCCTGAAATTCCCGTTCCCCAGTGAAAGCAAACTTGCTAAGTAAATTGTGGGTTGGCAACTTGGGCCGAAGTCGTCTATTGTCGACTACTTAGTGCTTGGCCAAATTGCAACTAAAAAACAAAAATTTCAAAAAGCACTGCCGTGAAGGCAGCAACTTTTGCGCGCATGCTCAATGTGGATGACCGCTTCAGCAACGAATTTGAACATGCACGCAAAAGCTGCTGCCTTCACGGCAGTGCTTTTTGAAATTTTTCACTGATAAATTACTGTATTTCAATTCGATCAAATCTGTATTTTTGGAAATATTGGAAAAATAAAATTTTGAATCGGTATATCTACGGAATCATTGGGCGGATTTTACCCATTCACTAATTCGACCTTCGTAATTAAGCCCCAAACCTACTCTACAAATATCCAGTTTCTAAGTCGTTTCTTCCGGAAGTTATTGTGTTTACGGTCAGCCTAACGGCCCACTGCGTAAACACAATAACTTCCGAAAGAAACAACTTAGAAACTTAGAAAACTTAGAAAATCCACCCAATGATTCCGTAGATATACCCAATCAAAATTTTATTTTTCCAATATTTCCAAAAATACAGATCAGATCGAATTGAAATCCAGTACTTCATCGAAAAATAACAGTTAGAAGTTTCTTACAGAATTTAATGAGGATGATTTGATAAGAAAATCATAGAAATTTTTTTTTTAAATTGTTCTAATGACACGATTATCACGAAATTTCGCTAAAATTTGTCTTTCAGCATCTCAAAACTAGCTGTGAAGTTTTATCAGGACTGAATCAGTATTTCTCGAGTTATACCGAAAAAATCAACGATATCGAGAAGAAAACCTCGAAATTTGACATATTTTTTCCCGATATCTCCAAAACTTATGATCGTATCGAACTGAAATTTGGTACACTGCTGTGAAATATGGAGCTCAAAGTGTGAGTGGACTTCTTTTTTAGATATGATAAATGGTTTCCGGAAAAAAAAATTTTTTGGAAAAAAATTTCGAAAAAAATTTTTTTTTAAATTTACTGACAACATGATCCTGACGAAATTTGGCTCAAAGTTGCGCGTCGTTATACTCCACCTAACTGCCAAGTTTGAATCTAATCGCCCAAGTAGTTTCTGGAATAAAAAATAAATAACTTCAAAACTTCAAGTGCCTATAACTCCGAAACTATTCGACCGATTTGGCCCATTAACGAACTTAACCGCGGCATTCTGATGCGCAACCTATCCTGAAAGTTTCAAGTAGCTAGCTTGCTTCTGTCGACAGTTATCGGGTCTACGGACGGCCGGCCGGACAGAATCAATTTTGACACCGGATTCGTCATCAGTGAGTCCAACCTAGTCGATTGAGACCATTTTCGGCTCAATCACTCAAAATTACAGACATTTGGACAAAACGATAGCACGCTGTTCCCCTAGAACATGCGCGCCAAAACAAATATTACCTGCTTGATATTGAAACTGGATACGATTACCACTGACAATACTCAATTTTATATAATCGTGAGGGCCCTTGGAATGGAATAAAACGGCGTTCTCTGAGGCAGTTCTGAATTCGAAATAGATGTCTCCCCCATGTCCCATGTCAAATGTTGGAAGGTTTATAGTAGCTTCATCCACTCTGAATGTTACCACATTGTTGAAAAGATCGTCACCTTCACAGATCAGCGGTCCTAAGGTGTAACGGCCCTCTTTTTCGTCCAGGGCATTTCCTGTATCACCGAATCTCAACTGTTTCACAGGAAGATTCTCTTTATCTACAATATCGCCTAGAAGAAAGAAATACATTTTCATAAGAGACATGATCATATGAATAGGAGAGTTCATCATATTTATATTTATTTTACAGGGTGTCTGGTAAACCTTAAACAATATTTTAACTGTTAATAGACACGGTCCTGACGATTCAGGGGTGCGTTCAGATGCTACGCCGTGTGACGCCGGGCGCGTCCTGAAGCGTTCAGATGATTACGTCTGGCAAATGGTTAGGTCGTTCAGATGCTTGGGAGAAACTTTACCGGGCGTCCAACCGTCCAACCCAGCCCGAACATGGGTAGAAATTGACCCGCATGCGCTTTGCAGTTTATAATGACAGGAGTGAGATGTTTGGGTTATGTTTACATTTTCAAAATCAGATTTCATAGTTGTTAACTCTCGAACTGGTTGTATCTCCGAGGAAGAAATATATATTTCTTCCTCTGAGACTTGTATATGCATTTTTGCCTTGCCAAAAAGGGAGGATATCAAAAATATTATTTTTTGGGGTTAAGTAAGATAAGATGAAATTTGACATTCACACCACATCGTTCAGATGAATCTTCTAGTCAACGGCTACAACCAAGCACAACCAAGAAAAATCCTACCGTGCGATTTTTGTCTACCAGGTAAAGCATCTGAACGCACTCCAGAATATAGAAAATTTCCTTATTGAAGAAGAAAGTCTTTGCTACAGTTGAGTTCAACTGACACGGAAAAATTGAGCATTATCTAAAAGAACCTTCTTGAAAGTATGTCGTCTTAGTATCAGAACGGCAGTGATTTGAATATACACTGCGCAAAAAAATTAACGCACATTCTGAAAATCTCAATTTTAATGAAAGTTAACTCTACATTGACCTTATAACTTATTTTTTATGTTCTCTCGGGAAGGTTTTGAACGAAACAAGACACATTAAATGGAAGAAAAATTCAGGATTTCACCGAATCTTATGTGAAAGAAGAGAAATGGACAATTTTCAAAATACTGAAATGCTGATAAGTGATTTAATACTTGGTATTTCCATCCCTTGCGATAATTACAGCTCGGCAACGACGGTTCATACTCAAAATGAGTGATCTTAAAATGTTCCGATCTAATCCTTCCCAGATTTCTCCGAGTTGGATTCCTAAGTCATTAAGAGTAGCTGGATGATTTTCTGATCTTCTCAGCCTTCTATTGAGGTTGTCCCAAACCTGCTCAATCGGATTGAGATCTGGACTTCTTGCTGGCCATTCCATTCGAGAGACTTCAACCTCTTCAAGGTACTCCTGAACGATGCGCGCACGATGGGGTCTGGCATTATCGTCCATAAAAATGAAATTTTCACCAATGTATGGGGCAAATGGCACTACATGCTCTTCAAGAATGTTCCTTATATACTTATCAGCATTCATAGCTCCATTATGAACGACCACTAGGTCTGTGCGAGCAGTCAAAGATATTCCACCCCATACCATAATCGATCCTCCCCCGAAACCAGTAGTATTCAGGAAATTGCACTGAGCATATCTTTCATGTGGACGTCTGTATACAAGGGAGCGTCGATCACAATGGTAGAGGCAGAATCTAGACTCATCTGTGAAGAGAACTCTTTCCCAATCGGCGGTTGCAAACCGTTGTCTCAACGAAGAAACTCTCAAGTAACGTTCTTGAATGGCAGTTGTTACCTGTGGTCTACCCTGTCCTGGTCTTCGGACATTCATACCTGTCTCCCTGAATCGCTGCAACATTCTGGACACACTTGTATGGGAAACTCCAAACCTTTCTGCAATTTTTGTGTATGTCCACCCTTCTTCTCGCAAAACTACCGCTTGGGCACATTCCTCTTGGGTCAAATTGCGTGTTTCGCGTTGCATAGCGATCGAGTGTAGAAAATCAAACGAAAGAAAAACTATTGATCACTAGAATTGATCGAGAACAACTGATTTTAGAATGGAGCCAATACATTCAAAATCTGATAATATCATCTTTTTTTATTCCTGCTGGGAAAAAACATCTGTATTGAAGAAAAACGTTGACAGTGGATAGCATATGCATGCATAATTCTGATAAAAATAATTATCATTGAGAACACCTTCAGTTGTAGAATAAATTTGGGATTTCCGTAATGTGCGTTAATTTTTTTGCGCAGTGTATTAATTGAAAGGAGATTTGAAACTGTATGTTTTAATTATCTGCATATTCCTTAACAATGGATTCAGTACTATTAATCATTATTTCATCATTTAATCTCAATAAATTTGTAACAATTCTTTTTTCGTCAACATCATGTAGATTGAGTATAGATCAGAATATTTTCGCACTATTATCCAATCAAAACATCATCCCTTCCAAAAATAAATAGAATGTGTTTTATACAAGTTTGGAGACTGGATAAAGTGAGCAAATTTTTCTAGCGAATCTTCACATTTATGTGGTTATAATTTTTTCAGAAAATCGGTTCAAAGTTATAGGAGTGAAATAGGGAGAATAATAATAATTATCCGCATTTTTCGAAAATTGAAATCAATTTTTGAAAACTGCATCAGCATGTTCAAAAAAAAAGTTTTCGAATTTGTTCCAAATTGGAAACATGGTAGTCCAAACATCAAGGTAAGGAAGCAATTTCCACGAATTTACATAATGCCCATTATCTCGGTGAACATTTTATCTGAAAATTTTCGATATTTCGAATTTTTATGACCTGGTCTATCACCAATTAAAATATTGTTTAATGTGTTATAATCAAGAAATAATTTTATCAACTTATCCTTAGAATCTTTGGAATGAACCAAAGATCTGAACGAGGGATAGTCTACACGATGAAAGAAAAACTTTTCCAACAAAGAAGAACTCAATGAAGCAAGCAATCTTTCTTCAAGTGATTATTCACGAAGAAAAATCCCTTAAGATCCTGAAATCATTTTACCTGCATCCACCTGCCAAGTATCGAGACCTGCATCACAGTTACACCATTTCGTCTTATCGACACAACTTCCCAAAATTCCACATTCGCACTTTCTTGAATTTGGCAACGATCCTCCCCAATAGTCCATATTTTGGTTATGCCTCGAGACCCACCACGAATACGGGTTGAAGTTCATCTCATCAGATGGTGAATTGAAAAGTCTGGCACCCTTGCAAGCGTATTGGATATGTTGACGACAGGTCGAGGAACGATTAACAAGAGCATTAATTTGATCGTCGCTCGCTTCGTAATGTATATCTTGAACGAAACTTCCAGGTTCCTGGAATCCGTCTACAGGCGTTGTATCGTGATTACTATGAAAAAAATGTACAATATGTAGAAACAGTTTTTACTTCCATTGAAGAAAATATATTGTAGCGAATTCATCTACTTCAACAAAAACGGAAAAAAGGGCGGAGTCGAAACACGAAATTCAAATATCTGAAAAATCCTATAAATATATTTCGCTCCGCTCCCAAAAATCACTTGACTCGACTACTCTCTCCAATCCATCTGCATATCACCGCTAAGAAGATATTCGATCTCGACGCCGCATTCCTGACCGACATCTGCATTCCATCTTTATCTGTATCCGGCGCTAGCGAAGAAATTCCAGAAGGTCCAACATCTGGTTTACTATCCTAGACGACAGAAGCCCTTTTGACATTACCGACCCGTCGTCCGGCGCCAGCTACCTATCAGCACCCCAGGGGATCTACACCCAGAATTGTTAGCCTGTTGTCCAACAAAGAGAATTTTATTGCCTTTCGAATTCACTTTTGTTGTAATACTCGACAGAAAAATAAACAGGCTAATCTGTTCCTTTTATTGCGTGTTTGATTTCACAGCCCGACGACCCACAATATTACACAAAAAATTTGATAGAAAATATCATTTGACATGACCAAAATATATACAGGATAGTCCAATAAAATAATAAAGTTCAAACTTCGCTTGCGAAAACCAAATATAGATTGGTGCCAAACCGCTGGCGATATTCAGATGGTTTTCGTAGTCGGAGCTAACCATCAGAGGAAGCTCGTTTTGGTGGCGGGAGTGCTAGTATGCTATTAGATAATTTTGAAGGAAAAATAGCTAGTGCTTTCTTTAAAATTATTTATCCATTCCTCATCCAATTCACAAGAAGAAAAACTCTCTCTCTATATGAACCTTCGAATTGTCATTTTTCGAAAAAGTACAGGATTTCAATTTGATCTAATCTGTATCCGCGAAATCATTGGGTGGATTTTACCCATTCACGAATTCGGCCGACCGTAAACACAATAGCTTCCAGAAGAAATGACTCAGAAACTCGATATTTGTAGAGTAGGTTAGGGGCTTAATTACGAAGGCCGAATTCGTGAATGGGTAAAATCCGCTCAATGATTCCGTAGATATACACATTCAAAATTTTATGTTCCCAATATTTCCAAAAATACAGATTATATCGAATTGAAATTCAGTACTTTATCGAAAAAACGCATGTTCACTTTTGGCGACATCCTTAGAACAAGCTTTTTATGACCATACCACATGTTACGAAGAAGTTTGTAATCTGTGGATCAGGCAATTAAAAAACTCTGAGTTAAATTTGTTCTCACTGATTCATAAAATCAATCCATTTATGAATATAATATAATATAATGAAAATTAGGGTAATTATGGAATTTTCAATATGAAAATGGACGGGGATGGAATTGTGTATAATCTTATTGTAGATATTGCAAATGCAAGATCAATTTTTCATTAGTAAAGTGTAGTGCAATATTTTCGTTTCAATTATCCTACAGAAAGCCACAAATTCTAAGAATTAAGACAGTAAATTAGTTTTCTCAATCAAGTTGCTTTGAATTTCAAGCAATAAAAAGGATATTCTGCAATACACAAATGTTAAATTTCAAATTGTATATCTTTATTTTCACGTGGGTCCAGTGCACTCATATTTCAACACGTATAGTAATCGTTTTAATTACGTAAATTTTTCAAGGGATTGAACCCTTGAAAACCCTTTTGGTTCCTAGGACATATATAGGGTGTTTCACCATAAACTCTGGACAAACATATACCAGGTGTCTCAGGAATACCGTTGGTGAGAATATTTTCATCGCTTGATCGAATTTATCGCTTTAACTGTAATAAAAACGCATCAAAAATTCACATATAATCGCTAAAGCGACAATCGCGTCCATTATTTTGCGTCTCAAGGGATACCTGTAGTGCGTTGAACTTGTAAACAAAGTGCAGTAGTGCATGGGGACATCGAGAACTATTTAAATGCTTATAACTTTTTACCCAGGCCGAACCTAGGCAATGGGGGTTTTTCCTTTAAACGAAAATGCAATAATTTTCATGAAAAACCTTCAGAACATCACATTTCAAACATATAATTTCAGTATTATATTTTCAAAAAATTTTTTGATCACCTAAAACTGAAAAATAAAAATGGGGATTTGCATTTAAATAGATTTGTCATGAGTGCACGATATGGCAACGTCGAATTCAGCTTTCTCGGAAAGAAAAGGACGTCAAATGTGTTACTTTGCTCAGGAAAACAGAAATAGCTATACTTCGATCTGGTTAGAGTAGAAGACAACGACCAAAGAATCTAAAAAGAAGAGCACATTCTGTCATATTACTGACAAATCGCAAACGGAAATTGTATGGTTATATTGACAAAGAACATGTGTGTACCACAGAATAGGAATAAATATTTTGTTATTCTATAGCAGAAAAAGCAATTCTACTAAACAACGTTGTCACTTCGTGCATGCATGACAAATTCCAAACCCCAATTTTGAAACCTGATTTTGGATACTTTCTGAAGGTAATTTGGGAAAATGATGAATCAAACCCATAATAATTATGTTCAAATTTGCATTTGCAGTAATAACCCAAATTCAGGAAAAATCCCCATTGTTTTATTTGTTGAGAGGAATCAATGGTGGAAATTAATTTACAAATTAAGGACTTACCCTGCATAAGGTTCACTATCGAATTAAAAGTTCTGTGATACCTAAGCACGCACTATGAACTCCAGATAGTATAAGAAAATACAAAACAAAATAAAAACTTAACATAGTTGGGAGTAAGTTCAAACATGTAGATACTTACTTATGACGTAGAACTGTTGCTACATGTCCATTTGGATAAAATTCGCAGGTAACAGGAAAAGGAGCTAAAGGTCCACTTCCATCAACATCAATCTTTATATCAGCTCTTTGGCCGACGGCTTGCATTTTTTTATGAGCCTCACAAGACAAAGCATTGATTGAAGTATGGCATACAGCGCCGCCATAGCCAGTTCCTGCACAATCACAGAAGAATTCAAATTCATTCTGCTTGCAAATTCCCCCATGCTGACAAGGATTCGGACTGCAACGGTCGATCATGCGACAGGCGTCAAAAGCAACTTCCCCATCGCAGCAAAACTCATCATTTCTCCAGTCAGTCGGTAATTTATAACTACCATCGATACCGATGGTTCTCATACATCTATAATCAACAAACATAAAGGAATAATATACGCAATGCAACATTATGGAGTAAAAGTATTCAGAAACATTTCGGATGCTCATGAAACAATGTTCCTTGCAAAGCTATCCAACAACCGAAGTCAATTGTAGAGATTGAATTTCTGCTAGTATACTTATAATAATAATAATAATAGGAAATGGTTTCATGGAGAAGAAAGAGCTCCAGGAGTAATAAATAACATAATCACAAGGACGAATATCCGTCGATAAATCGACAAATATTCCCCCTTGATCAGAGCTAATCACCCAATCAACCAAAACACCTACACCGAAGAAGCGGATCCAACAAACAAATGAAGAAGAAGTATTGGAAATACTTAAGCTGTGGTGTAGATGGAGTGCCAATGAACATTATTTAAAGATGCAAAGAACAACTGGTCTATCCTTTAACATACCTGATTAATAATTCACTAAAGCTAGGTATTTTCCCTGAACAACTAAAAAGGGCTCTAGTAAAACCATTATTCAAAAAGGGTAACCACGATGCACCGGAAAACTATAGACCCATCAGTCTGCTCTAAAGTTTTCGAACTAGTCGTATTGAAACAACTGATGGCTTTTCTTGTTGATCAGAATATTCTGTCCCCCTCACAGCATGGATTTATCAAGGGAAAATCAACGCAGACTGCAATTTTCGAGTTTATAAAGAGAACACTGTGGGCCCTGGAGGATTCTGAATTTACCATCGCAGTTTTCCTGGATCTTTCTAGAGCGTTTGATACTCTAAACCATGAGCATATTCTTCAAAAAATGAGTTCTTATGGCATAAGGGGAACCTCACTCGAATGGTTTAGATCATATCTTTCCTGCCGAACCCAACAAGTTGTAATCACAGATGGAGAATCAAAAGCCACATCAAAACCACTTCCTGTTGAATTAGGAGTGCCTCAAGGAAGCATTCTAGGACCAATCATCTTCATGAATGACCTGTTTGCTGAAACATCTTCAATAATCGAGTGTTCATTAATAAACT
Source organism: Myrrha octodecimguttata (assembly GCA_958510865.1). NCBI lineage: Eukaryota > Metazoa > Arthropoda > Insecta > Coleoptera > Coccinellidae > Myrrha > Myrrha octodecimguttata. The sequence continues at coordinate 9,571,274 of OY294063.1, forward strand.
ATGCCGATGACACAAATGTGCTGCTGAAAGCAAAAACATTAGCCGATCTAAGGCGCCTCATAGATTCTACCATCGCAAAAATAAATGATTGGTTCCTAAAAAATCAGTTGTGTCTAAATCCTCAGAAAACAAGTGCCATCTTATTTCACACCAGCCATGCAAACTTTGAAATGCCTGAATACATTAGAACAATGGATCTCGAATTACCATTGGAGAGAAGTAGTAACTTCTTGGGTCTGGTAATAGACAGCTGTCTAAATTGGAATGACCATATCTCCAAGTTACGCAAAGAACTTAGTTCTATCTGTTACTCCCTGGGGGTCTTGAGTAGATATCTTGATAAAACGTCCTTGAAAACAATATACCAGGCTACTTTTGAATCAAAGATGAGATATGGGATTGTCTTTTATGGAGCCTCATCTGGAATGGAGGAAATCCTAAAAATACAAAAAAGAGCTCTCCGTATCATTTACAAACTGGGATTCCGAGAATCCTGCAGAGGAAAATTTCAGCAAAATAAATTGCTCACAGCAGTCGCTATCTACATTCAAGAATGTCTCCTATTCGTTTTTAAAAATAAAAAATATTTTGAACATAAAACCACCAGTAAATATAACACAAGAACAACGGAACTGAAATACCCTAGACATAGACTGACCCTAACGGAGCGCAATTCTGAGTACTGCTGCATAAAGTTTTTCAACAAACTGCCACCCAAAATGAGAGAAGAAACTACCCTGATCGATTTTAAGAGATCTTTCAACTGCTTCTGAGGCTAGAGCCATATTCGGTGAATGAATTTTTGCTGTAAATTTTGACCCTATTTCACTTCGAGTATGTGTATGTACATTTTCTCTATTTGAAATAAAGACATATTATTATTATTATTATTATAAACCATAGAGTCACTGACAGAATTTGTTAGAATTGACAACGTTACTCCGAAATACTTTGACCTTGATGTTATGTCACTGATGCCAACTTGGCTTAATTTGAGTAACAAAATCTTGAAAAACCAATTCCAAGGCCTACCGACTGACTTAATCAAACCGAATGGGGTATAATTCTAGAGTACATTAGGAAGTTTGTTTTTGAATATTATACATCTTCTCACAGATTTGTATATGACATTTGAAGTTGTTCTATTTTTATTTGATCCAATCAATTTTTCCAAGGAAAAAGCCAAAGGTAAGTACCACAGTAAAAGTGCTAAATCATATTCTGATAGGCAGGTTGGAGAGAGCTATGAAAATATGCAAAAAGAGAATCAAACTCAGGAAAGTGAACCTTATATACAGGTGATTAAAAAGTAAAATAACTTATTTCCGCTTTATATATTTATTTTCACAACAATTGTTTCGTCATGATAACATGACTTCATCAGGTGAGTATGGTAACTGACTACATTTTTGGGATACAGTTCTTTAAATAGTTGAAAAAAAAAAATGAAAAAATATGGTGCGAAATACAAGAAATTATGGGAATTCCTGGGTTTTGAAACCCGGGAATTCCTGGGTTTGGAAACCCAGGAATTCCCATAATTTCTTGTATTTCGCACCATATTTTTTCATTTTTTTTTTCAACTATTTAAAGAACTGTATCCCAAAAATGTAGTCAGTTACCATACTCACCTGATGAAGTCATGTTATCATGACGAAACAATTGTTGTGAAAATAAATATAGAAAGCGGAAATAAGTTATTTTACTTTTTAATCATCAAGATGAATTTCCGACAAGTAAAGACTGAGAAAATCAAGTATTATATACAGGAACTAGAAATTGGACTGATGTCATTCTACAAACCCCACAAATCCTGCCATGTGTCTACCAGATGCTCCAATAGTTGCTGTTACACCTCCGGCTATGAAATAGAGGGACCCCGTACGAATTGACATCAGACGAGTCGTTCTCATAGGCCTATTATCTAAATTTAATACCATAGAGTTGGTTGTTATCGTTAAAACCAGTGTATGCCATTTGCCATCATTGTATGTTTCCTCATAATTATCGAAAATGACTCTAGGGCTTTCTCGAGTTACCAATTCAACTTTCAACTTGCCATCTTCTAAGAATATCTGAAAAACATATTGTTCCAAAAAATTTTATTTTTTCACATCAAAAATTTCAATTATTACATTTTCACACATATCTTCTTAAATCAAAAGGTTAGCAGAGATTAAAAGAGTAGGTTGAACATTAACCTATACTCCATTCATTATCATAAAGTCAGTTGGTAGGCCCTAAAAGTAAGACACATTTCACTCTCCATAATTTAAAAATGTTAGGTTATGTTCATTTTTCTGTCAGATAACTAAGCGACGTTGACTGTTCTACATAAAGGTCATAGTAATTACACGTGTGAATAAACTGAACCATAGATTTTGATGAAGATATTTAAGAATTGATTACGTCTCGCCGAATCAGTTCTAGTTAAAAAAAAATATCGAGTTTCTAAGTTGTTTCTTCCGGAAGTTATTGTGTTTACGGTCAGCCTGACGGCCGACTGCGTAAACACAATAACTTCCGAAAGAAACAACTTAGAAACTCGATATTTGTAGAGAAGGTTTGGACCTTAATTACGAAGGCCGAATTCGTGAATGGGTAAAATCCACCCAATGATTCCGTAGATACACCCAATCAAAATTTTATTTTTCCAATATTTCCAAAAATACAGATCAGATCGAATTGAAATCCAGTACTTCATCGAAAATAACAGTTCGAAGTTTCATACAGAATTTAATGAGGATGATATGATGAGAAAATCATAGAATTTTTTTTTTTTCAAATTGTTCTAATAACACGATTATCACGAAATTTTGCATAAAGTTGTCTTTCAGCATCTTAAAACTAGCTGTGAAGTTTAATCAGGACTGAATCAGTATTTCTCGAGTAATACCGAAAAAATCAACGATATCGAGAAGAAAACCTCGAAATTTGACATATTTTTTCCCGATATCTCCAAAACTTGTGATCGTATCGAACTGAAATTTGGTACACTGCTGTGAAATTAGAAGGTCAAAGTGTGAGTATAATTTTTTCTGGATATGATTAATGGTTTCCGAAAAAAAATTTTTTTTTAATTCACTGACAATATGATCTTGACGAAATTTGGCTCAAAGTTGCGCGTCGTTATACTACACCTAACCGCCAAGTTTGAATCCAATCGCATGAGTAGTTTCTGAAATAAAAAATAAATAACTTCAAAACTTCAAGTGCCTATAACTCCGAAACTATTCGACCGATTTGGCCCATTAACGAACTTAACCGCGGCATTTTGATGCGCAGCCTATCCTGAAAGTTTCATGTAGCTAGCTTGCTTCTGTCGACAGTTATCGTGTCTACGGACAGCCGGCCGGCCGGCCAAAATTACAGACATTTGGACAAAACGATAGCACGCTGTTCCCCTACAACATGCGCGCAAAAAAAGGATAGACCTGTTCCAAGGCCTACCGACTGACTTAATAAAAGTGAATGGATTATTAACAAGAATACTCATTGGTTGAAAATCAACAAATCTCTCCCTATGTTCTGAACTAGTCAGGTCAGCAACAACCAATGAAATTCTACCATCCTCAAGTCCAATGTACCATACAGGAAGATGACTATTTTTCAAAGAAAATTGTGAAATACTTGTTTGTAGAAAACTTACAGCAATATAACCAGAAGATGAAAAACTATGATATAAAATCAAACCAGTTCTTTCATATGTTCTAAAAGCGAAAGAAACGTTCAATGATTTCATGCCCTCATATCCTGAGAGTTTTGCGAATGATCGTTGTGTTAGAAAAGTTACGGGAACTATGGGAGGTTCCTGAAAAAAAAACATTTTCAGTCAACTACAATTGATACCAATAATATTTTCCAACTTACAGGGCAAGAATACAAAATATTGACTTTTTCATATCGAAATACTTCACCATTTTCGTACGCTTCCTTCACATTTTTGAATAAATTCGTAGAATTGAGGTAGAGGTTTTCCAGGCACCCAGTGAAATTTTGTACTACAACTAAACCCTCCTGAATATTCGGTACTCCACCAATATAAAACTAAAAAAAAATATTATTTATTATAATGTTCAGTTCTGTAATATCAATTTTTTTTAAAGGCAGTTGAAAATTCCTCTCAAATTACCTATAGGCATAAATTTTTTCTACAAATCCGTAATGTTTGTATAGTTTGTAATATAAAGTTGTGAATGAATTGTCAGAAATTTTGCTGAATGGGCTTAAATTTAGCAATTTATGGGTATGGTATATTAATTTGGAGTTCACTATGAACAGGATACTGACACTTAAAAAAAGCCTTCTGATGCACATTGCCGAGTGCAATTTTTTTTCTACTTAGCTGTATTGAGGGTTAGTTATGTTAGTTTTTCAAGTCCCTGTTGAATGTTCAAAAATTAAGTCGCATTAGTTTATCATTGATACGTTTATTTGTGGTCCACTCCGAAATAATAAATTCTGAGATTAGGATTATTATAGTTGAATTCGAGCAGAAATGCCTCTTCAGAATGTTTACATTATACACGTGCATGAGCAGAGGGACCATGGAGAAAAGCTTGCATTTCGTTTTTTAAGGAATGCTAGATTCTTTCTATATTATTAGAGTCAGTTCTCATTTAACACTTGATGAGTGAAGAAACCTTCCAAGTGCATTTATTGCCAATAAAGAAATTGCATAAGAAAGACAAACCTTTCTTTCATTTTAACATAGCCTTTCCAATAAGTTAAGGGTTAATTTGCAGGCATATTTTTGCTATTGCAACATTCCAAACTTCTTGAAATACTCGATAATAAATCTAAACGTTCTCTTTAAAATTATTAGGATGTAATAAAATATAGTTATTTCAGATATAAATATTCAATATGAACCACATTTATTCATGATGAAGCATAAACTCCTGCTCCTACTGAACTATAATGAAAATATCTTCTTCTGACAGAGATTTGGCTTCAAGCCATTATCTAAAATATTGAAATATGTATTGAGGTATTTTGTTCACTGACAATTCTTCTAAAAAATAGCACAATTTTTAATGATAATTTATTGAATTCTACTATACAAAAGTATAGCGCAGCCCCCGTCATGTCCTAATGTTTATATTATTAAAGAACCAGACTGTGTTGCTTTCATTTTTCTGAAAAATAACAGCCAAATTTTAAGAGTAAAAACTTCTACAGGGTGAGTCTTTGACCTTGCAGAATATTTTAACAGAAGATTCCTGAAGCCAAAAGAAACCCTTTTTTACCTTACCATTTTTTCAGATTCGGCTTGATTCGTAAAATACAGACTGTTGAAAATCCATTAAAAAATTTAATTTTCGATTATATCTCGCGAACGATCTCATCGAATGAGATGATTTTTGGAATATAGTTTTTTATTGATACGATGAATGTTTCTGGATTACAAAATTTCATCCACATCCTCCAGTTTCTTCAATATGACATAAAATTTCATAAAAATACCAGAAATTCAAAGAATCCGACTTTTAAAAATAATTTGAATGCTATTCAACAAATTTTTGACCATTTTAGAAAGTAAAAGTATTCCTTATTTTTTTCCGTATGATGCGCCGTTTTCGAGTAATCTGAAATTCAAAAATACAAAATATCTGTGAAATTCCGAGAATTGGGTACTTTGGCTGAATGCAACTCTGTTCAAAAAATTCACAGAATTCAATTTTTCCGCGTTGCCACGTCTAAAAGTTGAGAATGGAATCCTAGCATTTTTTTTGGAATGATTTGTAAGCGGAGTAGCCGACTTCGGCCAATTCACAATGGACGTAACCGTAAGAATCCCGCAACTCGTGCGTAAAAATCAAAGAGGAAACTACAAAATTCATAAGTACCAAAATCTTCACAATAAGTTCAACTTTTGACTTCCATAAGTCGAATGCAGTTCTATTCTGATTCCTTATGTTTTCTGTTGTTTAATTCTTACATTTTATGTATAAGTAAATTAACGGTTAAGTTATGTCCATTGTAAATTGGCTATTAATTCGAAAGTGGAGTAATATGAAAAAGCTCACCTGAACTTCTACAATTTAAATACTCCTAATGTTCAAGCAAATTTCTCACTTTTCCATGATAATGGGGATTCTTACTGGTTTGAATGTAAACTTTGTGTTGACCCAAATTTCTTGAAATTATGTACAGAACTTTGATAGTATTTATTTTGAGGTATTCTTCAAATGCGCTTTCATAACATAACAACCCATGGTGAAAGAAAACCACCATGACATAACCTTAAAACCACAGAGCCACAGACATATAGTTCAGTTTGGAATCATAGACTATACAAGTGTATACATAGAATTAGCATATTGTGTGTTGTTTGATTTCGAAGAGTTCTTTCTTTCTGTTCGTCAATTTGGCAACGTTTGTACGTTCATAGATAAATTAGGTATATCTGTTTTATTTATTTATGAAAATGAAAGTTTGAATGGGTTATGTCTGAATCTGATAATTCTTGGAGAAAATGAAATAAAACAAAAAAAATTAATAATTACAAATTGAAGATGAATCTCAAAGCTAATATGAGTGATAGCTAGATGTATTCCTCATTATCGAAAATGAAACCAAGAGAAGAATATTGAACTTTTATCGCCCACGAAATTTGGAATACCTAACTTGTTTATTGTACTATAAATACAACTTTTTTCACCAACTGGAATGTAAAAAGTAAGTTGACGCTTGTTTTCATAACACAGTTGCTTATTTCGAAGATTTGAATGGTATATCTTAGGCTTGGAAAAACTTCAGTGTTCAGGTTTCCAGGGGCGGCTAGCCTATTATGAAAATTTATAATGCCTATATCTTTTCATCTAGGCCGAATCGGAAAAAATGGTACAGGACAAATGTGTTTCTTTCAGCTTCAAGAATCTTCTGTTAAAATATTCTGCAAGGTCAAAGACTCACCCTGTATACATAACAACGAATGTTACGTCCTCTGTGGCTTTCCAGCAGGATAATAGAATTATATAAATATTGAAATTCAAATTATTATGCTTGATACAAAAAAAAACATTTTATTATTTCAATTCATTCCTACCTCTCTATTAAGATTGAGTCTATTGAACTCTCCTTTTATTTTATCCTGTACAAATACGCGATCGACTGACAGTAATATATCTCTACGATTTCTTGACACTACGACATCATGCCAAATATTATCGTCGAGCAAACTTCCAATACTGAGACTGGTGACTTGACTAGATCCTAAAAATTAATGAAAAAATTGTTTTACAATTATTACTACTTCCTTGTATTTACTGAAAAAATCAAATTGAAATATATGACAAAACACTTATACAACTGAGACGAGTAAAAGAATGTCATAGCTACCAAATAAAAACAAGAGAAATTCTAAGGAATAACTATGCCAGGACAACCAAGGCATAAGTTTCATCAGTGTTCAGGAGTACTGATGCATATATCAGAAAAGATAAATTTGTTAAAAACCTCTAAAATTATCTGGACGAAGTAAAATAACTAGATTTAGAAAATTTACAAATACTGATATATTAGGTATGAATTCAAAGCTTTTTTTCTTATTCTTACAAAGGCTTTAATGAGCATTTGTTTATTATTTACTTTATTCACATCTGATAAACATGATGACAACTCTATCTAGTTTTTTACCATGTAAGTCATTTTTTGGGTTCTATCCACAGTTGAAGTTTCTCCAACAGCGAAAAATCTTTGATATTGCTCTTTGGGAAAATGTGATAAATGATAATACATTACGCATTACCTAAATCGATGTTCAGGAGGAGTTGATTATCTCTCATTTGTAAGGCAATGTAGTCTCCCTGGGTTCCTCTACTGTACAAAAGTATGCCATTGGCTGCTGATGTTTTAAATCGGAACCTTATGTTTTCCCTTGAGGCAGATATCGGATCTCGAAGAAGATCCAACATAAGCAATGCTGTTCCATTGAAATACATATCATCGGCGTCTAGAACAAATATTTATTCAGTACAAATTCGATGTTAACCTAAATGATATGCTAAAACTTTGAGTTCCACCTCCGTGTTCGGGGCATCGACAATAAAAAGTCATGAATATCTTGGTGGGGCCCATGATACGCTTAACCTCATTCCCCATTACGCAAAGGACTTTCATAAGCAAAAACGCGGTTATACAACTAGTTTATACTGAATCGCAAAAACAGAAGATTGGAATGGGAACAGAGTTCTCTAGTACAACAACTAGGTTTTTTCCAAATCATTTATTGATGTCTGGTTTGCTGTTCCATCCACCATATTTACCAAATCTGGCAATTATGGCATTTAGCTAACCACTGTAGGTTATTTCAAGATCATACTTCTATTTATTCAACATATATTCCCAATTTACTTTCCACTCCATAATCATGATCTCTCTTTTGACAGTCGTACCACAACAAACAAAATATGGTCGTCGACATAGGCGGCGTTGCCGGGAATAAAATAATTTATAATTTTCAGTATAACAAATTTTAAAAAAATATATGGATGATGACATTGACGCCTAACAAAGTCGTGACTTTTGCCACCAAATTGAAAAGAGGCAGGCGCTATTCACAGATGGCGAAAATCAATAAAAACAAAGTTGTCTATGCTTCAAGGAATACGATTGCGATCACGATGGCGATCAGATAATTACATTGCACTAGTGGAGCAGCACACACTTGACAAGTGATATTTTTGACGTGATGCGAATGGTTCAAGTGCGAGTACTTTCCCGAAGTTGTAGTCTTGACGCCAGCTAGTTTCTATATACTTAGTGGCTGGATAACATGGGATCGCAACATCCGGCAACACTGCAATATTTTACGAATAAATGATGATTGGTTGGTCAATTGTACGCCTGAAATCTTGCATTCCAAAACCAAGGGTGTTTTTTTTAATTTAGCGTCGAAACCTTATAGATATTTGTTAAAAAATGTTCTTCGATATTAGTGATATGAAATTCTATATTTTTTCTCTATTCAGAGATATTTTTGATATGAGGACTATTATTTTAAATCTGCAGTATTTCATTTGGTCATATATTATAAATAGCGAGTTCTTTGTTGCAGTTATAAAATTTAATTTTTGCTATATATTGGAAAATTAATAATTATGTGGTGGATAATGTGTGTGGATATGTGGTGTTGACAATTCAAAATGTCATCAATGTAAACAAGAAACTTATACCTATGGGTGAATAGAGTAGAAGAAAGTGCTCGCTGTAAACACTCTGTTTCAAAACGAACACTTCCCAATGTTCACGTGTCAAGGATACCAAACCAAAGCATTTGCAACTGTCAAAATGCGTATTCGCATCGAAAGTTCACTTGTCCAGAATACGGGCCCTGGCAGCGTTCGCATGCGATATTGAGCGATAGCATCACGTTAGAGGAAATATGACAGTTGCTATGGAGATTTTAATAGACACTGTGACAGAAGTTCGCGATCTGATCGCCTATACATGGACAGAACGTGATCGCTATCGTGATGGCGTATATGTTGCCTCCACCTCAGTGGTAGTTCGGCAATTGTCATTTGGGTTAATTTGTTTGTTCAGACAGATCGTTGCCTCGACGACCGGCCGTAATTTCCGAACCACCACAAAAGCTCATCTTTGAATTCACCTCCTTTCTAATAATCTCAAATATGATGTTTATGAAGAATTGGGTACATCCCTGGTTTTTATTTCTGTTGAAAATAACTTAATTTATGGAAAAAACGTGGTTTCTTCTATAAATAATGAATTTCGCAGCTTATATTACAAGGAATAAAAAGTATAACTTACCATATTCACATCCAAAGAGTTCAACTCTCATAGAAATTCTATTTCTCCATCTTATAGGATTTATTCTTATCCACTGTGCGATGATAGGAATTTCAAAACTATTCTGATTGAAAGAATCATCATCAGTGTTACCTCTGAACACCTATAAAATTATATCGGGAATGTAGTAGAATCTGTTATTATTTCCAACTATTATATAAAGTTATCATGAATTTCGTCTGAAAACTAACTCTCCTTTTATACTTTGGCCATATTTAAATATCCCTTAAAGGAAGGTCAGAAAGATTTAGTAAAATCTGAAACTGTCAGAGAAGAAATATATTTGAAGAATATTAGTAAGAAACTCTTTCAAGTATCCACTGCAATTGAAAGATGAGTGTATGTACAGCAAAAAGTGCTCATGAGAAGAATTTATGATCAATTAGTTTCCAGCTCATTATGAAATTATGCCATTTACGTTGGATGAAATTTGAAAATCAAAGCACCTCAGCATTCCCTTGAGCATCTGTGAAAATCTTCCATCCTTCACCATCGTCAGAATACTGCACCATATATTCAGTTACAAATTCACCACTTCCAGCCAGGCCCTTAGTTTCAATGGAGTTTATTTCAAAGCGACCTCCAAGGTCCCAGGTAAGAAAATTATACATGGTGTTGTCCGTAGGCGACCAAGCCAATCTACCTAATTTATGGTTAATATGAAAGCATTGTTAGTTGTGCAGATTAAGAAAGATTTTGCTGGTTTTATGATTCATTATTACGAAATTAATCTTCATTATACATTATGCAGGGCACAGATTCCTGATCAAGAAGAATTTATGAACCACCAAGGGAGAAGACAGAAAATAAATCATTTGGACTTTTAAAGATGAAACAGAAAGGAATCATTTACAAGGAGTCAGGTTGAATGAGTTATTTACTTATATTCAAAGAATAATTACAAAAGAAATATAAGTTTTCTCCATATAACTTTATTGAACGACTGCGGCAAAAATATTTCGGCGAGGCGAAAATCCGTGAACAATAATTTGGAAATCCAATTGCAACATAAAGTAACCTTAAGGCTCGACTTAAGGCTTGTTAAATTTTGCAACGAAGGCGGTGTTTTCATTGATTTCCAAATTATCGTTCATTGATTCAAACCGTGCAGGAATATTTTTTTTGCATTCGTTCATGACTGCGGCTTTTAAGGTCATCCAATAGGAATGATACATTCTTAAAGGATGTAATAGCTGTTCATCTTGATTTTAGGCACTCTGTATCATCAGCCCGGTCGACTTTATGCATGTGAACCTTCTTCAGCCAGCAGTGACCTGTCGGAATGCCAACAAAGGCCCTTGAAAATTAGTTTCTATACACTCAAACTTTGAAGGGGCGTTTTGGAATGTGTCAAGTATAAAGTCAAGGAGCCTCAGCAAGAGTTTAAATTTGCCCTCATCCCATTCCCTTATTGCTAACTGCGCGATGTGATGTGTAATACCCAGGTTTGCTTCCGGTCCAGCAAGAGGAATATGAGCAAGAAAGATCGCCTAATGATTTTTATCAGGAAGCTGCGTTGGCTTACCATTCCTGTTCGCAGTTGGCGTTCAAAGTTGAAATGTATGCGGGTGCGTCACGAGAGGATAGTCAGCCCAAGGAAATCCAATGTTGCCAAATGTACGCATAGAGATGAATACTAAACTCTAACGGTCGCCCTGCCATGGGTGAACACATGCACGTTACTCACTGAATATATTTGAAAACCGATCAAAAATCGAACACCGTCCATAAAATAGAGTATGGTTGAGTTTAATTTTGTTGTCTGGTTAGGTTAGGTTGGTTTAATTTAGGACATTGCCAGTTTGAATCAGAAACGGAAATTTAATTCAGGATTGTGCCTTGAATTTTGTGTTCTGAGTTGTTAAGGTACTTGGTTAGATCAGTTAACGCGCATGTGTTCACCCATGGCAGGACGACCGCTAGGGTTTAGTATTCATCTCTATGCGTACATTTGGCAACATTGGATTTCCTTGGGCTGACTATCCTCTCGTGGCTGCGTCAGCTAATACTGAGATTTCCCACTTTTAAGATGACTATTTCATAACCTTTTATATTACTGTTGGGGAGGGGTTTTAACCAATATAATAAGGTTGGGAGGCACTTATAATTTTGAGTTCATCTTGTTTTATTGATAAGTTAGAAGTGATTTGGTTACATCATCAAAATTAACAAAATAAAGTCAAAATCACAGGTTATTAAACCGTTATCAAACCTCAATCGTGAACTGGTCGAAGGCAAACGTCATGAAATGGTTTATAGTTCGTTTCGAACTGCGAAGGGCCTTCGTGACGTTTATTAATTCCCGTGCTTCAATGGATTTTTTTTTGTTCCATATCGTTTTCATTTCCAAACAAGGTATGTAATTTAATAATTTTTTTTTTTCAGATATAATATTCAGCTCTGATTTTTGGTCAATGACATTATATAGTAAGATAATGAAAAAAATTGCCACATTCCAAGAAAACACTATATTTCAAGAAAAAAGGGAGAAATTATAAGCAATTAGTTTCAGGAAAATCAACCAATAATTAGTTGAACTTGAAGACTTGTGTTAATTATTATCCTGTCCACCACACGCTAATTACCCAAAAATAAGAACTACTATTAAGAATAAATGCTATGAAATACTAAGTCGACATGAACATCTACAATGGCAGTAAAATTAATACGATTGTTTCTTACAGTAAGTCACAGGGAACATGCAAAATGTAAACTACAACGTATCAGCTAAAGTTTTCATGTGCCATGCATACTATAATAATTGGTAAGATTTTTAAACATGACTGAAATAACACAGATACAAATATTTACAATATGCTCCCTGAATACTAAATGTTCAATTCATATTGCTCTCTGAAGAAAATAATAATTTTCTTTCCATATATTTCATACATCCTTATAACAGAATCATAAGGGAATTTTGACCACATGATCATGAAAAAAAAAAAATCTTGACAGAGTTCAAAGTGAACATAGATTCTGGACCAGGAAAGTTGAATCAGAAATTCCACTAATCTCGGCATTCATAATTTTATTTTATTGGCCTCTGTGGCCAATTCTAGAATTTAGGGAATTCTGCAAGGTTCGAAACAAAATTTGTCAATGTCTCACCATTATGTTGCCACCTGGTTCTTTATAATCAGCATAATCCAAGCCATTGGTCCCATAGCTTATGCTAAACTCCATGACATACTCGTTAGCAAATGGTCTGCCTCGGGTCACGATTCCTGTTACATTCATTATCTGCCCCAAATCAATAATCAATTGCTGATCGAAGTCATTGTCCTTGGCAGTCCAAGCATTTGAACCTTTCAATTTACAGCTTTAATACACTCATTTGGAAGAGAAATACTATATCTTTTAATTATTATATTTAATCCCTACGTGTTTCAGAATACATAGAAAAGGAATAATAATTTATGACTGTCGATGAAGAAATTGTGGAATCTCAGTTGCACGAAAATATAGATTTCATTTATTTGTAATAAACCTACATACGCAAATTTATTGGAAAATGGACAGATTTTTCTTTATGTTTTTTACACTGTGCCTTTTAAGAGAACTTATTCGACTGGCTATCTTGCACCAACGTGATTACAGTGTGTCTTGGAGAAAATGAGTATGCTCCCTGTTATTATAAAAGTGAACTTGCAAGAGGGGGGGTCTATACCCGAGGCCGAATCAGTAAAATGTAGGGGATATCTGCAGATGACAGTTGATTAAGTTAAAGCTTCAGGTGGCTCAGAGTTCAAATAATACATAACAAAGATAGGAATTGGTTAATGGAGTAATAATTGACTAACACAACCACAAGGACGAATATCTGTCGATAAATCAACAAATATTCCACCTTGTTCAGAGCTAATCATCCGATCAACCGAAACATCTACCCCGAAGAAGCGGCGTCCAAGGAAAATGGTTACAGCTGTTTCACAGTTGTTACTGATCAGACCATCTTACCCTGGGTAACCGCAGAATAGGAATTCTAGATACTTATCACCTGTCAGACGGAACACTGCAGTATAACTATATACTGCGCGCCATCTACTAGGGGGTATCTTGCGAATCCTAACCTTCGAAAGCAGAATACTTTGATCAAAGTGCATGACGTTCATCCTCTTGTCGCATGAGGTAGCTGCATCTGCGATCTGCAGACTGCAACTTCCGTCACGACTTTGGAAACACTCGGTTCATGGGGATTCCCACAGGACGATAACGTCCAACATCTAACAAAGATAGGAATTGGTTAATGGAGTGATAATTGACAAACATAACCACAAGGACCAATCTCTGTCGGTAAATCAACAACATTACACCTTGATCAGAGCTAATCATCCAATCAACCTAAACATCTACACCCAAGAAGTACTGTCCAAGGAGAATGGTTAAGGTAGGATTCGGATATCGGCAGTAGCTGCCTGGCAGTTGCGACCCGGCGGCGACCACCATACCGCTTCCAGGGAGTTACCTGTAGTGCAGCGCTGCTTGTATCGGTAAGTGTTGAATGTAATTCCCTGGAAGCGGTATGGTGGTCGCCGCCGGGTCGCAACTACCAGGCAGCTACTGCCGAGATCCGAATCGTACCTTTACAGCTTTTTCACAGTTGTTATTGATCATCAGACCATCTTACCCTGGTTAACCGCTGAATAGGAATTCTAGTTATTTATCACCTGTCAGGTTAGAATTCACAAGATGCCCCTAGTAGATGGCGCGCTGTATGTAGTAATACTGTTCCGTCTGACAGGTGATAAGTATCTAGAATTCCTATTCTGCGATTAACCAGGGTAAGATGGTCTGATGATCAGTAACAACTGTGAAACAGCTGTAACCATCCTTGGACGCCGCTTTTCGGTGTAGATGTTTTGGTTGATTAGCTGATTAGCTCTGATCAAGGGGGAATATTTGTTGATTTATCGACGGATATTCGTCGTTGTGATTATGTTAGCCAAATAATATATTTGCACATCTTTTATCGTGAATCTTTTAAAAGGTTCGAAAAATCATGAGGGGTGTTTTAGCAAGTGTTCAAATTTGAGCCGAAAGTGGTTCAGACAAATAGGCTTCATTCTCTGATGAATACATATTTGCAAGTCCCAATTGCATTCTTCCCAACCTGTCGATAATATGTTACTATATTCGGTAACTTTCGCACAGGTCAGCATGGCCGATCGTGAACACAATATCTTCACAAGGAAACAACTCAGAGCCTCCATATTTGGAAATAAGCTTTGGGTGTTGATAGTCAGGGTGCGTTTCGTGAACTGGTTAAATCAGCCTTCATTGTTTGTTGCTTCCCTACTCTGAGTGGCATGAGGATGGTCTAATTTGGGTCGAAAAAAACAAAAATTTTAAAAGCAGCTCCAATGTTGTTTGATTAACCCAAATTCAAGTACATATCAACTTTTCAAAAAATGTCAATGGCCAGATTCTGATAATGCTCTTGAATGTTTAACACTTGCCCGAACTAGAACAGGGAAATAGTATGTGAGAAACTAAGATCAACAATATTAGAAGAAACTTGAAAACAAACTGAAGTATAAAATAGCAATCGACAATTTATATTGAAATCTTCAAATTTAATAATACTATTCATAACCTCTATCAATTTTGGGTTAGTACCAGTGTAACTTATTGAGATTTCACTCACTTTTCCACTGTTAACAGAAAAATTCAGCATATCTTATGAGGAATTAATAAATTCCTCAGATATGAAGATTAGCAAATATACATGGTGCTTTCTTATTTAGGAAATAGTATTACTAGCACCCACAATCAATGAATACTTTTTTTAAGTCTTGCACGTGGTTATGGGTAACCATTCAGGTCGATTCTGTTTGCAAATAGCAATATTGCTATGAAAAGGATATGGCTATCATAACAAGATTGGAATTATTGGTATTCTGATCAACCATTTTGAGCAATATGATCTGTCACTTTAACAAGAATCTTGCTATCAACATTGCTATCTTAGCAACCTCAAAATAGTACTTGCTATGCTTCATAACAAGAAAATTTAGAAAAGGAATCTCTCAGAGATCCATTTGTTTCAGTATTATTTCTCCCAAGAATTCGAAAATATTGAAGATAAGGAAGAATGTGCTAATAGAAATGTGTTCAAGGTTCTCTAGAATATTTAATTTTAAGGATTCTTAGACTAAAACACCGGCATAGTAAGCAACAGCTGACCTGATTATTCTAATGATCTCAACAACAGCAATCCCTTTGAATTCCAAACGGAAAAGTTCATCGAATTTCGAATTATTATCGCCTGCATAAAATTGCATTTGATTTCTGGAAACCAAAATTCTATCAGTATCCAGGAAATAGGTCAATTTGACTTTAATTGGTTTTTCTGTTTCATAACATTTTCGAATAAGTCGATGTTTACATGAATAAAAAAAGTATATGCTAATGGAAATGTGTTCAAGGTTCTCTAGAATATTATTTAATTTCAAGGAAAACTCCTAGACTAAGATAGAGGCATAGGCAACAGCTGAGATGATTATTCTAATCATCTCAACAACAGCAATCCCTTTGAAGTGCCAACGAAAAAGTATATCGAATTTCGAACTATTAACGTCTGAATAAAATTGCTGCATTTGATTTCTGGTAACCAATATTCTTTTGGTATCCAGGAAATTGTTTATTGGTCAATTTGACTCCTTTCGTTTCCTAACATTTTTTATGTCGATGTTTACATGAATAAAGAAATCCGTAGATAGAGGTTATGTATGGGAAACCATAAAGAAAACTCACGAATTAGGGTTATTTTCTTCTTCCTTGTAGTTCTAAAGTCACAAAATACAGTGTTGTCTGCTCTAAAATCACCAATTATGGAAGTCTATGATAGCAATATTGTTATGAAAAAATTCATAACAAACATTGCTATAACACTTGAAACAGAATAAGTAACATCATGGCCATATTGCTATAAATTAGAAAGATAGCAATATGACTAGAATAGCAAGGTTCATAGCAATCCGCAAACAGAATCGACCTGATTATGTTATTAACAGTACAGTAGTGTAATCCATCTTGGAGTGTAGATTAACAAGGAAAGGGGATTTTGAAAGTCTAAAAACTCCAACTGAAATGAGCTCCGTATTTTATTTTACAGCCTTCTTTACATGTATCAGCACTCAATGGCCATCCTCAGAATATAGTCATGTAAAAACTGTTCAAATACGTGTATAGGTGAACGCTTCGGCAATGGAACAAGCGCCATTAAGCCATTATATTGGGTACATTAGACTTGAAACTTATCGAACTTGTGGTGCAATAATATCTAGTGAATTTGCAATAGGAACTGACACATCTTTTAGGGAAGTTGCCTAAGTATTACTTCCCCGTGAGTTCGACAATGTTTGGATTTAATTAACGAGAAAACCTACATTAATGCTAGAACCTCCAGATCAATGAACTAAAGTAATGTCTTGATACACCATTGAAAAGGTCCTTCCTGATAGAATATCATATTCTGCATCAGAACGGATAGAAAACAGTTCAATGCTTTCTCTAAATATTAGTTAGTGCTATTTATTGTTGCAAACTCTGGTTTGAAGAAATTAAGTGGAAGAATATTTGAAATTGTATTATTTTATTTTTCTTAAAATCCACAGCAAGGAATTTATTACTATTAATTATTATTTCATCGTTTTATTTCAATAAGTTCGTGAAAGAATACTTTTTTCGTCGAAATTGTGAAAGTTGAGGATGTACCACAATATCTCCGCATTCACTTGAAACGGAAATAGCACCGCATTCCGGAAAACCCAGACTATGTTTTATACTATTTCGGAGAGTGCGCATATTTTTGTATTCAATGATTACATTCAGGTGGTTTAATTAAAATCGGGTCATAGTAACAAGAATAAAAAGAGGTAGAACTGAAATTTGTCAACATCCCCATTTTTCCCAGAATTATATCACTTTTTGGAAATTTGTTTTATTCGTCCAGAAAGCAACAATCATCATCAATGTTCAGTGAAAAATTTTCTGAATCAATTGTAAAGAAAACGTTGAAAATTTACCTGAACATTTTTCGATATTCTGGGTGGTCACTGATTCAAATATTGTTTAAAGTTTACCGGACACCCTGTATATTTTCTAATTTGCATCAACTAACTTGAACTAATCAAGGATAAGAAAAAACAAATAAAATGCCCCTATCTATTGCATCCCTCCACATATTGTTAATATTAAAAATTATAAACCCTAGAAAAGCACTGACGTAAGGTCAGGAACTTCTGCTCGCTTGTTCAAATTTTTTGCCAAAGCAGTAACCTATTTAAGCCAAACGCAGCTTTATTCCCTGATGGAAAGATTTGGCGATCTTTTTTTCGTATGGTCCTCACGAAATTCGATTCAATTCGATTCATATCCAATTTTTAGAAATATCAAAAAAATAAAATTTTGAATGGGTAACCTTCTTACCTACCTAAGCGAATTTTAGCCATTCACTAATTAGACCTTCGTAATTAAATAGAAGCCTCTAAGTTGTTTCTTTCGGAAGTTGTTCTGTTAACGACCGGCCTAACCACCGATAGTGAACAAAATCTTCTTCCTTAAGAATCTACTTGGAGACATATTAATTAGAAAGGTCAAATTCGTGAACAAGTAAAATTCGCCCAATGATTCCGTAGAAAGAGGTTCCCATTCAAAATTTTCCCAATATTTTCAAAAATATAGATCGTATCGAAATAAAATTTAATGAAAAGAAAAATGACAGCTCGAAGGTTCATGAGGAATATCGTGGGGACCATATATGATTGGTAGACCGCCAAATATAGTATATTTGTAATTTTATTGATATAATCGAACAGTCATCAAGAAATTTTGCAAAAATATGCTGATCAGCAATTCCCAACCGGCCACCAAGTTTCACCATCATCGGATCAAAATTTCTTGAGGTATTTCCTAGATAGGAAATAACCAAGAAATTTGGCAATTCTCCGAAGATTAATATAAGATCAAACTGAAATTTCAAAGACTGTTGCTAAATAGCGATTTCAAGATCTGCGCTGAATTTTTTCGAAATCTAATTGATAGTTTGCGAGAAAATGATTTTTTTAAATGAACTATCTACGAAGTTTAGTTCTGATCGCGTTAGTTTTTCATGAGTAATTGAGGAAAACAACTCAGAATTTCACACAGCTAATATCTCCTGAAATAAATAAATATAGGAGAGAATCAAAAGTTGAAGCACCTCTTCTGAATATTGACTTAATAAAAGGGGTGTGCCAGCTTTCATTGCAATCTGATAAAATGTTTCCGAAAAAAACTAATTTTTTTACGCGCGTGAAAACACCGATGGATTCCCAGCGATGGCTCCGCCGACGGGCGACGTATGGCAACATTGCGTTGTAGCTCCGCGATGCGTTAGCAGTGGCTAGGGACGTTCCGTAACGGATCTGTACTCTTCGAACGACTACATTTACGCAGGCAATTTAAGGTAGAATGCAATATCTGTCGTTTTATGATTCCATATAGGGTGGGACATGGCTAATAAAGGTTTGATAATTACTGAATATGGATTATTCTTGATTACAGTTCAATATTTTCGTTTGGAAGTGGTAAAAATATATCTGAAATACGTTTTCTGACTGATAGCCCTGATCGAGATCTGACATTCATGCTTTGTTATCATCCTCTTCATCATTTTTGACATACCAAACTGATTGTACGTCGTTCCGAGAGCGATGGTGGCGGACTTGATATCGAAGAAAATGGGAAAAATTCAAATACACGTGAAATACTTTCTGGGTGTTGGCCCAGGTGGACACCTGATTCTTATGCTTTGTTATCATTCACTTTATCATTTTCGATACACGAAACTGATTGTACGTCGTTCTGAGAGCGAGGGCGGCGGACAACATATTGATGAGAGTGGAAAAAATTCAAATTCATGTGAAATACTTTCTGGGTGTTGGCCCAGGTCGGCATATGATATTTATGCTTTGTTATCATTCACTTTATCATTTTCGATACACGAAACTGATTGTACGTCGTTCTGAGAGCGAGGGCGGCGGACAACATATGGATGAGTGGAAAAAATTCAAATACACGTGAAATACTTTCTGGGTGTTGGCCCAGGTGGACACCTGATTCTTATGCTTTGTTATCATTCACATTATCATTTTCGATACACGAAACTGATTGTACGTCGTTCTGAGAGCGGGGGCGGCGGACAACATATTGATGAGAGTGGAAAAAATTCAAATTCATGTGAAATACTTTCTGGGTGTTGGCCCAGGTCGGCATATGATATTTATGCTTTGTTATCATTCACTTTATCATTTCCGATACACGAAACCGATTGTACGTCGTTCTGAGAGCGAGGGCGGCGGACAACATATTGATGAGAGTGGAAAAAATTCAAATTCATGTGAAATACTTTCTGGGTGTTGGCCCAGGTCGGCATATGATATTTATGCTTTGTTATCATTCACTTTATCATTTTCGATACACGAAACTGATTGTACGTTGTTCCGAGAGCGAGGGCGGCGGACTACATGTTGATGAGTGGAAAAAATTCAAATACCCGTGAAATACTTTCTGGTTGTTGGCCCAGGTGGCCACCCGATATTTATGCTTTGTTATCATTCACTTTATTATTTCCGATACACGAAACTGATTGTACGTTGTTCCGAGAGCGAGGGCGGCGGACTACATATTGATGAATGGAAAAAATTCAAATACACGTGAAATACTTTCTGGTTGTTGGCCCGGGTGGCCACCCGATATTTATTCTTAGTTATAATTCATTTCATCATTTCCGATACATGAAACTGATTGTACGTCGTTCTGAGAGCGAGGGCGGCGGACTACATATTGATGAGAGTGGAAAAAATTCAAATACACGTGAAATACTTTCTGGTTGTTGGCCCGGGTGGCCACCCGATATTTATTCTTAGTTATCATTCATTTCATCATTTCCGATACATGAAACTGATTGTACGTCGTTCTGAGAGCGAGGGCGGCGGACTACATATTGATGAGAGTGGAAAAAATTCAAATACACGTGAAATACTTTCTGGTTGTTGGCCCGGGTGGCCACCCGATATTTATTCTTAGTCATCATTCATTTCATCATTTCCGATACATGAAACTGATTGTACGTCGTTCTGAGAGCGAGGGCGGCGGACTACATATTGATGAGAGTGGAAAAAATTCAAATTCATGTGAAATACTTTCTGGGAGTTGGCCCAGGTCGGCATATGATATTTACGCTTTCTTATCATTCACTTTATCATTTCCGATACACGAAACTGATTGTACGTCGTTCTGAGAGCGAGGGCGGCGGACAACATATTGATGAGAGTGGAAAAAATTCAAATTCATGTGAAATACTTTCTGGGTGTTGGCCCAGGTCGGCATATGATATTTACGCTTTCTTATCATTCACTTTATCATTTCCGATACACGAAACTGATTGTACGTCGTTCTGAGAGCGAGGGCGGCGGACTACATATTGATGAGAGTGGAAAAAATTCAAATACACGTGAAATACTTTCTGGGTGTTGGCCCAGGTTGGCATATGATATTTATGCTTTGCTATCATTCACTTTATCATTTCCGATACACGAAACTGATTGTACGTCGTTCTGAGAGCGAGGGCGGCGGACAACAAATGGATGAGTGGGAAAAATTCAAATACGCGAGAAATACGTTCTTGCTGTTGGCCCAGGTGGACACCTGATTCTTAGGCTTTGTTATCATTCACTTTATCATTTCCGATACACGAAACTGATTGTACGTCGTTCTGAGAGCGGGGGCGGCGGACAACATATTGATGAGAGTGGAAAAAATTCAAATACACGTGAAATACTTTCTGGGTGTTGGCCCAGGTTGGCATATGATATTTATGCTTTGCTATCATTCACTTTATCATTTCCGATACAAGAAACTGATTGTACGTCGTTCTGAGAGCGAGGGCGGCGGACAACAAATGGATGAGTGGGAAAAATTCAAACACGCGAGAAATACGTTCTTGCTGTTGGCCCAGGTGGACACCTGATTCTTAGGCTTTGTTATCATTCACTTTATCATTTCCGATACACGAAACTGATTGTACGTCGTTCTGAGAGCGAGGGCGGCGGACAACAAATGGATGAGTGGGAAAAATTCAAATACGCGAGAAATACGTTCTTGCTGTTGGCCCAGGTGGACACCTAATTCTTAGGCTTTGTTATCATTCACTTTATCATTTCCGATACACGAAACTGATTGTACGTCGTTCTGAGAGCGGGGGCGGCGGACAACATATTGATGAGAGTGGAAAAAATTCAAATACACGTGAAATACTTTCTGGGTGTTGGCCCGGGTTGGCATATGATATTATGACATTTGGTACATTAAAGCTATTATTGACCTCAAGGTCTGTGTCAAATTCCTGCGAAATTTGATGGATACTATCTGAAAACAAAATTTGAACGAAAATTTTAATTTTTTTTTTCAAAATTAACTTATATATGGATGTTGACACCGGATTCTTCATCGATGAGGCCCATATTCGCGAAATAAATCGAAAATTACAGATATTTGGACAAAATGATAGTGCGCCGTTTCCCAGAACTTGCACGAAAAAAGAAATTTGTGAACATATCAGTAATGCTCTTTCACATGCACAAAAAACAGTTTTTATAGTTTTGTACCTAGTACGATTCCTAACAATTAGGCTATGAGAATCTGAGTGTTCATTATTTATTAAACCTTATGAAATTCATTCTCCCCCCAAGATGGAAATCAATCGCCTGAGGTCCCACCTAGAGATATCTATCAGTTTCTGAACAATTACATTTAGCAGCCCTAATCTTCATAGGGATAATTGCATATCTCATTAGTTGATAGAATTCCACATCTTTTGGGTATTCATTTTCTTTGTAAGCGTAACATAAAACTAATGATGCCATATAACAGTGAATATTACCTGACCATTGAAGAATTTTAGGAGAAATAATCGAAAACGGATCCATATCCAGTTGTAAATATAACGAGATAGTAGAGGTTAAAATGTCATGCTTCGGAACAATATTTAAGAAATTGAATGAATTGTTTACTGAAAGCACACTCCTATAAAAGTGAAAACACATTATTATTCATCGATTATTGCTGAGCCAGCGAATGTTCTGATATTGAAGAATATATATTTTGAGAATATTCATTCTACATGAAATTTGATAAATATTTAAGAGCTGCTGTTGTTGATCTGAAACTATGAAAGATTTTTCTTTAAGATAGCTGACAAATGAATGAAAATGAGTACAGCTATCATGAAAAATTATGAATTCAAGAAATTTCTAGCTTTCCTGATTAAAATTGAGATAAAATGCATATAAGTGATATAGAATCTTGAGTGAATGTCACGATATGTATGTCAACTTTAAAGAATTACCATTATGGTACAGTCAATAATTTGGACATTGAATTGGATAAAGAACAAGAACGGTGGGGGTGAAAATATTTGAATTTTTTCCACTCTCATCAATATGTAGTCCGCCGCCCTCGCTCTCAGAACGACGTACAATCAGTTTCGTGTATCGGAAATGATGAAATGAATGATAACAAAGCATAAATAACGCGTGGCCACCCGGGCCAACAACCAGAAAGTATTTCACGTGTATTTGAATTTTTTCCACTCTCATCAATATGTTGTCCGCCGCCCCCGCTCTCAGAACGACGTACAATCAGTTTCGTGTATCGGAAATGATAAAGTGAATGATAACAAAGCCTAAGAATCAGGTGTCCACCTGGGCCAACAGCAAGAACGTATTTCTCGCGTATTTGAATTTTTCCCACTCATCCATTTGTTGTCCGCCGCCCTCGCTCTCAGAACGACGTACAATCAGTTTCGTGTATCGGAAATGATAAAGTGAATGATAGCAAAGCATAAATATCATATGCCAACCTGGGCCAACACCCAGAAAGTATTTCACGTGTATTTGAATTTTTTCCACTCTCATCAATATGTAGTCCGCCGCCCTCGCTCTCAGAACGACGTACAATCAGTTTCGTGTATCGGAAATGATAAAGTGAATGATAAGAAAGCGTAAATATCATATGCCGACCTGGGCCAACACCCAGAAAGTATTTCACATGAATTTGAATTTTTTCCACTCTCATCAATATGTTGTCCGCCGCCCTCGCTCTCAGAACGACGTACAATCAGTTTCGTGTATCGGAAATGATAAAGTGAATGATAAGAAAGCGTAAATATCATATGCCGACTTGGGCCAACTCCCAGAAAGTATTTCACATGAATTTGAATTTTTTCCACTCTCATCAATATGTAGTCCGCCGCCCTCGCTCTCAGAACGACGTACAATCAGTTTCATGTATCGGAAATGATTAAATGAATGATGACTAAGAATAAATATCGGGTGGCCACCCGGGCCAACAACCAGAAAGTATTTCACGTGTATTTGAATTTTTTCCACTCTCATCAATATGTAGTCCGCCGCCCTCGCTCTCAGAACGACGTACAATCAGTTTCATGTATCGGAAATGATGAAATGAATGATAACTAAGAATAAATATCGGGTGGCCACCCGGGCCAACAACCAGAAAGTATTTCACGTGTATTTGAATTTTTTCCACTCTCATCAATATGTAGTCCGCCGCCCTCGCTCTCAGAACGACGTACAATCAGTTTCATGTATCGGAAATGATGAAATGAATGATAACTAAGAATAAATATCGGGTGGCCACCCGGGCCAACAACCAGAAAGTATTTCACGTGTATTTGAATTTTTTCCACTCATCAATATGTAGTCCGCCGCCCTCGCTCTCGGAACAACGTACAATCAGTTTCGTGTATCGGAAATAATAAAGTGAATGATAACAAAGCATAAATATCGGGTGGCCACCTGGGCCAACAACCAGAAAGTATTTCACGGGTATTTGAATTTTTTCCACTCATCAACATGTAGTCCGCCGCCCTCGCTCTCGGAACAACGTACAATCAGTTTCGTGTATCGAAAATGATAAAGTGAATGATAACAAAGCATAAATATCATATGCCGACCTGGGCCAACACCCAGAAAGTATTTCACATGAATTTGAATTTTTTCCACTCTCATCAATATGTTGTCCGCCGCCCTCGCTCTCAGAACGACGTACAATCGGTTTCGTGTATCGGAAATGATAAAGTGAATGATAACAAAGCATAAATATCATATGCCGACCTGGGCCAACACCCAGAAAGTATTTCACATGAATTTGAATTTTTTCCACTCTCATCAATATGTTGTCCGCCGCCCCCGCTCTCAGAACGACGTACAATCAGTTTCGTGTATCGGAAATGATAAAGTGAATGATAACAAAGCCTAAGAATTAGGTGTCCACCTGGGCCAACAGCAAGAACGTATTTCTCGCGTATTTGAATTTTTCCCACTCATCCATTTGTTGTCCGCCGCCCTCGCTCTCAGAACGACGTACAATCAGTTTCGTGTATCGGAAATGATAAAGTGAATGATAGCAAAGCATAATTATCATATGCCAACCTGGGCCAACACCCAGAAAGTATTTCACGTGTATTTGAATTTTTTCCACTCTCATCAATATGTAGTCCGCCGCCCTCGCTCTCAGAACGACGTACAATCAGTTTCATGTATCGGAAATGATGAAATGAATGATAACTAAGCATAAATATCGGGTGGCCACCCGGGCCAACAACCAGAAAGTATTTCACGTGTATTTGAATTTTTCCACTCATCAATATGTAGTCCGCCGCCCTCGCTCTCAGGACGACGTACAATCAGTTTTGTGTATCAAAAATGATAAAGTGAATGATAACAAAGCATTAGACTCAGGTGTCCACCTGGGCCAACACACAGAAAGTATTTCACGTGTATTTGAATTTTTTCCACTCATCCATATGTTGTCCGCCGCCCTCGCTCTCAGAACGACGTACAATCAGTTTCGTGTATCGAAAATGATAAAGTGAATGATAACAAAGCATAAGAATCAGGTGTCCACCTGGGCCAATACCCAGAAAGTATTTCACGTGTATTTGAATTTTTTCCACTCATCCATATGTTGTCCGCCGCCCTCGCTCTCAGAACGACGTACAATCAGTTTCGTGTATCGAAAATGATAAAGTGAATGATAACAAAGCATAAGAATCAGGTGTCCACCTGGGCCAACACCCAGAAAGTATTTCACGTGTATTTGAATTTTTTCCACTCATCCATATGTTGTACGCCGCCCTCGCTCTCAGAACGACGTACAATCAGTTTCGTGTATCGAAAATGATAAAGTGAATGATAACAAAGCATAAATATCATATGCCGACCTGGGCCAACACCCAGAAAGTATTTCACATGAATTTGAATTTTTTCCACTCTCATCAATATGTTGTCCGCCGCCCTCGCTCTCAGAACGACGTACAATCAGTTTCGTGTATCGAAAATGATAATGTGAATGATAACAAAGCATAAGAATCAGGTGTCCACCTGGGCCAACACCCAGAAAGTATTTCACGTGTATTTGAATTTTTTCCACTCATCCATATGTTGTCCGCCGCCCTCGCTCTCAGAACGACGTACAATCAGTTTCGTGTATCGAAAATGATAAAGTGAATGATAACAAAGCATAAATATCATATGCCGACCTGGGCCAACACCCAGAAAGTATTTCACATGAATTTGAATTTTTTCCACTCTCATCAATATGTTGTCCGCCGCCCTCGCTCTCAGAACGACGTACAATCAGTTTCGTGTATCGAAAATGATAAAGTGAATGATAACAAAGCATAAGAATCAGGTGTCCACCTGGGCCAACACCCAGAAAGTATTTCACGTGTATTTGAATTTTTCCCATTTTCTTCGATATCAAGTCCGCCACCATCGCTCTCGGAACGACGTACAATCAGTTTGGTATGTCAAAAATGATGAAGAGGATGATAACAAAGCATGAATGTCAGATCTCGATCAGGGCTGATCTCGATCAGGGCTATCAGTCAGAAAACGTATTTCAGATATATTTTTACCACTTCCAAACGAAAATATTGAACTGTAATCAAGAATAATCCATATTCAGTAATTATCAAACCTTTATTAGCCATGTCCCACCCTATATGGAATCATAAAACGACAGATATTGCATTCTACCTTAAATTGCCTGCGTAAATGTAGTCGTTCGAAGAGTACAGATCCGTTACGGAACGTCCCTAGCCACTGCTAACGCATCGCGGAGCTAGAACGCAATGTTGCCATACGTCGCCCGTCGGCGGAGCCATCGCTGGGAATCCATCGGTGTTTTCACGCGCGTATTTTTTTCATGTTTCCCTGAACAAGCGCGTAAAAATTATGCCATAGCTTAAAACATTTCTTGGAACTAGAATAGACCTCCTTTTGTTGTTGAATTTGGGTTTAGAATATTTCTTTCTAATTTCAAATTATAAATATATATATTTTCAACAAGAACTTTGTTTTTCAATGTGGTAACACCGGCACCACATGACAGTTTTGACATTTAGTTTTTTGACGTATTCGCAGTATATGCTTTGGCAATTGTTACAATAAATTCAATTTCGCTCGAAAATCGCATTAAAATAATTCAAATCCACTATGAAAATGGTCGTTCTGTTAAAGCTACATTTCGTAAAATTCGTGATATTTTCGGACAACATAAACGTCCTTCTGAGACCGCTGAATTTTGGCCTATTATTGATGACATGGATGTCACTGAAATGTGGTTTCAACAAGACGGTGCCACATGTCACACAGCCAATGAAACGATCAATTTATTGCAAACCAAATTTCCGATCGCATAATTTCGTGAAATTCAGCTGTTAAGTGGCCGGCCAGATCGTGTGATTTAACACCACTGGATTATTTTTTGTGGGGCTATGTTAAAGACAGAGTTTATACGGAGCCAATCGAATCGATTGCAGCCTTAAAACTCAAAATCCGTGATGTCATTAACGAAATAGAACCTGCATCTTGCCAAAAATTGATTAAAAATTTTGATGAAAGAATCAACGTCAGTCAGCGTGGTCGTGGTGGACATTTGTCAGATATCATTTTTCATTCATATTTGCCGAACTTTTCTCTTTGTAATACATTAAAAATTTTATTCATTTTCCACTAAATTCTTTGTTTTATTTTGTTCTCAAAAACAAAGTTCTTGTTGAAAAACCCTTTAGTAGGTCCTTGTGCCACTTATGTATTCACTGTTAATGTTCAGCAATAATGATTGATATTATTATCATTATTTTACTCAAGATGAAGACCTTTTAATGAAGAATAGTGCACAAACTAGCAACCATAATTCCGAAATGAAATTGTTGGTTCAGTCTGCATTTTTACCCCACCTCTTAAAAGATTCAAGATAATCAAATAGATTATATGTCATCATTTCTCTAATGATAACTTCGCCTACCAACTAGCTTTATCAATAATATCCCTAGAAACCCTAGTTTCATCAATACTGCAACTATTGATTGCGTTTTGAATATCAAGCAAATAGATTTGATATGACATGATATGACAATAAAATGCTTCACCAAAAAAAAAATACTTGTCAGATTACCTATGAAGCCTTTTCGAAAGTCTCAATTCAATCCATCAAATTAGAATACTTTATATGAGAAACAAAATAAAAATGAAAATTGATTTGAGAGTGAAAATAACTCTACTAGCAAACAGTGTTAGTATCAAAAAGTTAAGCTATATAGCTCTCGACTATCAAAGCAGATTTACATAAACACAACTACATAGCTAGGTGCATAATTCTCATTCCTCAAACTAGCATCCAATTGAAATTTATTACCATATATATTTATATTTTCTGGGCCTCTTTCTGGCATGGAGGAGGTAGCTGTGACCACAGCTCTGTCCAATAAGGCATTGTTACATTCATCTTCAGCATAAAAATCTGAAAAAAAAATTATTTGTAGTTATATTACATCCAAGAGGTAGATGATTAATGATTAAATTAAAGGGTACTTAAGTTATGACTCACTGAATAGATATTTTGGTTCACCTTGCATTATAAGTAGAGTAAAAAGATTGAAACTTATATGTATAAGGTTTCGTCAATTTGAATTATTTTCGAAAATGATTTTATATTCATCGGAGGTTGAAAGATTTTTCATAAGAATATTGAATCAACTCTGAGCAATTAAATCCAAAAAAAAAAAGAAGTTTTATAATAATGCTAGAGACGTTGTCTTCATTTAATGCTGCAAAACTTTTAAACAAGGATTTGGAAAAACTGTTTTTGAAATTTCCCATATATATAGAATAGAATTGTGCACAAACCTCCCAGTATCTTAAAAAAATTTAAATAGTTACTCACCACCAAAAACTAAACATATGTTGGAAAACGCAATGAGCCACGAATAAAAACTTTTCATATCCATAATAAATTCTCTTCAACTCAAACAGTTAAAAATTTAAAAAACATTTGTGTTAAATTCATGACAAATAAACATAACACCAGTAATTTGACAGAAGTAAAGATGACGCATGATAGCACAATAATCATAGAATGTTTCCTTTTGGTGATCTTTAGATTTGTGATGTGCACAGAATATCAGACAAGTCCCTTATTAGTTGCTAATGCCCTGACTACCTGATAATCCTAGTATCATTTCAAGCGATTTCAAGCGATGGACCAAAAGCTCCAGTTATAGTCACGGTTATTCACATTGAGAGATTTTCCTTTGCCTACATGCAATGAACTCTATATTATATACCTGGAAGGGACCCGTTTTGAGCGACAAGTGAAGCCAATTCGTTGCTTATGCAACCCGCGAAGTGGACGGGTATCTATCTCTTTCTTCCTCATTGCAGTAAAGGGAACTTGTCGCATTTATTCTAAATATTTTCAATTTTTCGTTTCAAATTAGGAGAACCTGAATTTTTTTCTGACTAATTCGTGAATAAGGCAGGATTGAAGAAGATCGCACATGTTCAAGTGAAATTTCAACTTAGTGAGCGCTTTTTCTGGGGAACAGCGCGTTATCATCCTCCGTAAATTTGCATTTTTTTGCCGAAAATCGTTCCAAGCGACCAGGTTGCACTCATGATGAAGAGTTCAATGTCAAATTGAATTCTATTCAGCCGCCCGTTGCCACGATAACTTACTACCGAGAAAAGCTAAAGCGACTTAAAAAATTCAAAATAAGTTCGTTAATGGGCAGAATTTACCTTACAATTTCGAAGTTATATTAATTTCAAATATATTATTTTATTTCCTCTATATCTCAAGAAGTACTGATGCGATCAGATTGAAACTTGCTAACTCATTGCATGAAGAATCGTTAAAAAAATATTTTTTTCGGAAACTAGCAATGAGATTTCAATGAAACTTGGCGCAGAACTTGAAGTCGAATCTGAACAGCAATGTTCGAGATTTCAGCTCGATTCGACACACATTTCCCAAAATATCGGAAAAAAGTATGTCATATTTCGCATTGGCAATGAATTTTAACCACCGCTTAAATTTTCCTGACTTCAAGTCAGTGCTTTTGGAGAAGTATTTTCCTATGTTCCTATTATTTAAATTTATTTTTATGATGATGAAACTATCGTCAATCGTCAATGCACAGCTCACACCAACATAATTCTTCACTTTTTGAACCACACGCGGTGAAGGCAGAGAAAGTAATGGCATATCAGACAAAAATAGATATTCATTTTCAAAAATATTGCTCTTTCTAAATGATGTAATACCCAAACCACCTGAATTTCCAAGTAAAACCAAATTTGAGCCGTTAAACACCATTTACTTCAACGGGTGTGACAGGGAGAGGTTACCGTCCATAGCGCTATCTTTGTTTCGTTGCCCCTTGTTACGCTTTAAGCTTAGTTGAAGAAGGGTCGGGTCCTTTCCAGGTAGTAATATAGAGTTCTATGCCTACATGTTAGTTTGGACAACCGTAACTATAACCGGAGCTTTTTGGTCCATCGCTTGAAATCGATTATCGTTTGAGGAACTTAAACAACGCTAGCATTGTATAAATACGTCTTTATACGATGATAATAGTATCATTGTTTAAGGACATTGTTTAAACAATGATAATATCCAAAATAGTTCAACAATATCCAACTACGTAGATTGAGAACTAAGATAATATTCTACATTTCTGAAGCTTCGCTTGAGGTAAAAATCTGAAAGTTATCTAGCCTACAATTTTCCTAAAGAAGAGGAATAATGTTATATGATGCCATACTTATGACTGTCATTGCGATGAATTGAATTGAATGAAACATTTTAACGGTTAATGCCATTCTTTCAACCATCGGGGTATCTCCTTGGTTTCATCCATATAGTGTTTGAACAATGGTTATACACATCTTTCTTCTTCCTAGACGACGTTCCAGATGGCACTACATGTAACACGAAATTACGGTGACTATATATCACCATATATGATGTAAGCAAAACATGGTGTGCTCCTCTGCTCTTCTGTGATGTGTACACCTATTCCCAGGGGAATATGAATGAAAAAAACCCTCGCTGAAATGCCCCAGAATACAGAAGCAATGATTTTGGAGAAGCTGATGAACACACCATGTTTTATACCTCACGGGTTATATTATTGTTCAAACAATTTATACATATTACCATAGTATAGTATCATTGTATATAGACAACAAGACTCTATACATATATGTTTATACGTATATGTTGTTTAACATATATAAATTTTAGATTTTATATCTGTTGTGTTTCATGTGAATTATATATTTTATCATTTTTTGAAGATTTTAACACTCTATTTTCAATCCCTCAAAAAAAGTTATCTTACATATTTAACAGAACATCTTCACAGTATTCTCAAGAGAAGAGGTTCCGATTGGTCTATTTTGATGGTTTATTCATTCATTGATTACTGCAAAAAACACAGCTTTCAGAAATTTTAATCAACTTAATATTGTCGTAATCGCCACAAAGATTGTCAGGAATTCGACAGCCCAGGCACTAACCATAAGTAACCAATATATAATAATAATATATAGGGACCATACCCTATATGTAATTGCATTATGACTAATGATCATAAATTCAACAGTGAAAATAGTACTTTTCTCCATACAATTATAATCATTTGGTTTGATCATATTCGGGGTGATTTAAATAATTTTCTCTTGGAAAGCAGAAAAATGTACCTATGTATATTCTGCTGAATTTCAGAAAGCATCATTATTCAAATATTAATTCACCCTGACTGGTCCAACATTTAAAAAAAAAACAAACATATCGCATTGACGTTTTTTACCTGGG
Organism: Myrrha octodecimguttata; assembly: GCA_958510865.1. Taxonomy (NCBI): domain Eukaryota; kingdom Metazoa; phylum Arthropoda; class Insecta; order Coleoptera; family Coccinellidae; genus Myrrha; species Myrrha octodecimguttata. The sequence continues at coordinate 9,603,323 of OY294063.1, forward strand.
GTTGAAAATGAATTCGGCTTATATTTTTTGAAATGAAATTTTGAGACGAACGAATCTTTCAAAATTTTTCGTTTTATCTTAACGCTAGTGATACGATTGTACCCGAATATACCATAAGATTTCGTGTTGCTATTCTAAACTATACTAATTGAATTTGATCGGATCAGAATTTTTTGAGATATAAAGAGAATCAAATTTCAGATGGGTATTATTACGAAATAGATGAGCAGATTATGCCGGTTAACGAACACATAGTGTACATACTCGAAGGATATATGGAAAATTGAATTAGTCTGATACCGCCTTTAGATTGAATCAGCTTTGCCAACGTAAGCATCGAAAACTGTAGACACAGAAATTAAAGTTGATTATTCCTACAACAACCTGCAAAAGCAACTTCCTTCAACCAATTGACATTTCAGTTCAACCGAATGAGCAATACAACTTAAATTTTGGAGGTCAAAGTAAAAATGAAGAAAATGACAGAACAGATTACAAATTGGATATTTTTTTAATAATAAATCAACAAATATAACGCAAATAACTAATAACCAAATATTTTCTGATTTAATATGGCTGAAGCTGCAGTTGATGCTTTGAGATTTTATTGCCATTTGTGCAATAAACGTTTCCAATCTTCTTCTTCTGTAAGTCTGATAATAACTCAATTTTTTATATAATTGCGCTACTCATTCCTGATAAGAACGTTATTCTATCGTTTGGGTATATTTTCAGTCATTCACCTGCCCATTCTGTTCTAATGGCTTCATTGAAGAAGTTTCTGAACAAACCGAAATAGATGGAGATATTTTAGATGGCGATGAATTCGGTGTATGTATTTGATTTGGTATACCTTCGATTTTTTCGTAAAATTCTGAATAGTATTCAAAGAATATAATATATTCTAGGTTCATATCAGAGATATTCTTATGCCTGGAATGGTTCCATTTATAGAGACGCGGTCAGGTAGATCACGGTCATTGGATGTTCCACGAGTTGGTGGAAGGTAGGTTTTCAGTAGACAAATAGTCTTTCAATACCTTATGTTTCTTGTAACAGATCAATAAGATAACTCCTAATATGATTTATTTGTTTATTACTCCAATTTTGTAATCAATTTGTTAGTATGCTTTATAATGATAATAATAATAAAAGACGATAATTCAAACATTCATCCAACAGATCTCGGGTATCACCCCAACATCACCATCAACATCCCCATCCATTTAGGCCAAACATTGAAAATTTTATTCAGGATGTTATAATCAACCTGGGAGGTAACATGCAATTTTTCCTGGGCAATCCAGGGGATTATGCATGGGGAAGAGAGGGCCTTGATTCCATTATTACTCATCTTTTAAATCAGATGGATTCAGCAGGTATGTTATGGGATAAGACAGTTAGCTGATAATTTAATATAAACTTGAACCATGGACTTAATAAAGTATGGACTAAGCTTTACGCCCCTTCAAAGCAGAATTGTTGAAACTAATACAGATAAAACACTTCCTGTCCATTAAAGATCATAACAAATATAGAACACATAATATATGTAGGATCTTTCTGTAGATAGACAAAGGGAAGATACAGTATTATGCTTTTGCCCTCAGTCAATGATGGGAGCCTACAAAACATGTGTTTTTTTCTTCAAATATTTGTTCATTCTCCACTGTAACTATGAACATTTTTTCTATGATACCAAAACACTTACAGTTTTTAACCTACAACTCCACAGGAGAGATTTCTCTCTCATGATATAAATATCTTGGGAAAAACTAATATTTCTTGTTGTGGATGTGTACCTTCTGATGAAAGTTGGAAGATAGTGGTAACAAATAAATTATAAAAGGTGTTTTTTTAGAAGTATAAAACTTTGAAATGGAATAAAACAAGGATTAATTGTCAAAATTGACTTTTCAAAATAAAAACTTTTGGCATTATAATTTAAATATAATTTCTGGCACCTGACCGCCACGGCTGGTTCGAGGTAATCTAATCTGAAGGTCCAATTTTCAATCACTTTTTCAAAACGGCGAATGTTGTCCTCCAAGTGGTCGATCATTTCGGGCTTATTGGCGTAGACTAGCGACTTCACATATCCCCACAGAAAATAGTCTAGCGGCGTTAAAGCCGCGATCTTGAAGGCCAATTCACGGGCTCGGAACGTGAAATTATGCGGTTATCAAACGTTTCCTTCAGTAAATCAATTGTGGCACGAGCTATGTGACATGTTGCGCCGACTTGTTGAAACCGCAGCTGTTGCACATCATGGTTGTTCAATTGAGGAACGAAAAAGTCAGTAATCATGGCTCTAATCCTGTGCACGATGACGGCTAGACTGATTCGGGTCTTCCTCTACGCTAAGCTCTACAGCAGCCACAGTAGAGTAAACGAGGCGCGAATTGGTCCATAGTTAGTCGAATTAATTGCTCTGGACGTAGAGCGCGATACGATATTTCGAACAGAACCATTATTTTCAGAATGAATTTGCAAAATTTCGAAGTGTTTTTCAGGCGTCAGTCTATTCATGTTGAAATATGCCAGACCAAATTAAACACAAATCACTTGACAGCTTACAAAATGGCAACCAGTTAAAACAGTGTTGCCAACTTAAAGTTCTATACCTCTTTAAAAAGACACCCTTTATATCGTGATATTTCGACGATTATTTTCGATAAATTTTCAAAATAACCTAGTAATCGAACGATGCTGGTTCCTGCGCCATTTTGGAACTCGGAAATATATATCTGCTTCTGATGTCTCTCGCCAGATTTTTGCACCACCTTCTCAATTAACATGTCTAAAAAAACTAATCTAACCCTAGGATTAATTGATGGCCTTCGCTAGTATCTAATCTAATAATTCATTTTCGCCTGTCAGGTCCCCCACCCTTAGGAAAAGAAGTGATTGATTCATTGCCAGTGGTTCAAATTGAAGAAGATCAAGTTAACAAAAAATTGCAATGTTCAGTTTGTTGGGAGGATTTTATTCTAAATGAGGATGTACGACAGTTGCCATGTTCTCATGTTTATCACGATGGTTGTATAAGACCCTGGCTAGAATTGCATGGCACCTGTCCAATATGTAGGCAAAACTTAGGAAACAATGAACAACAGAGTAATGATACCAGTGCACCGAGTACTGCTGATAATCCAAATGGTTAGTATTTATTAATTAATTATTGATTAATTAATTTAAATGCATTTTCTTTATATTGAAATCGCTAATGCTTGGAAAAAAATCATATGCATATACTCTATTCACTTTCATAAAGTATCCCGGTTGGCCATGATTTAGGTCTATCATGTTTTTGTTACTGAAACCAAGCTAGGTTGGCGCTCCTGAAATATCGACAATGTCAAAATAATTCGACGCGACGTTGCCAATTTCTACTCTCTTTCAGTAACAAATAACAATTCAGCTCCAGCCATAATAAACTAATAAATTAACATTTCACTTTGATTGTATTGTATTGAGACATAATTAAGTAGGTAGTCATGTTTGAATTGAACAAATTTCTTAATGAATAATTGTACATTGAAAATGAACTTGGTATATCCTATGTTGGCAGAACATTGAAATTTTACGTACAAAAATAACATCAATTATACAATATCTCATTCAATGCTATTTTTCAAATATTTTAGGAATTGCTTTTTTCTCGGAATTGAATATTTGAGTTGACTTCAAAGTATGTCCATAACACAATTCCGTATCTTGCTTTTGACTCAAATACCCCATGCAGTGTTGCCACCTTCCGTACCTACAGTTTCGGTAGAAAGTTCGGAAAAAATCGGTAGATTTCGGTGGATTTCTGAAAAACATAACTTTTCACCTATTTATGGGTTATTTATTCAGTCTAAATACCATTTATCCGAAATATAGGGCATGAAATTTACTACGAATGAAGCAATATTAAAAAAAGATTTTATTAATTAGAAAATCATTATTTGAAAAACTTAACTTGTGAACAAAAAATCAATATTATAACAAAATAAACGAGTATTAGAAAAACTGATACCTACTGAAAACAACAAATATGCAAAAAAATAAATACGGTGACATGCCCTCATTGGGGATTCACAAAATGTATCAATAAGGGGAATCACAAACTGCTCCCAGTTTTGAGCGAGGTATTTATCAAATTTATAAAGAGACAACCTGTAATACATAAATCTGTATTACTTGTGGTATGCTTTGCGTTATAGATCTGCAACGTATAACCATTTATAAGTTGAATTATGTATCAAATTATGTAATGGTAAGGAAACCTTCAAAATATCATCGTAAAAGTCATGATTTTCTAGGATACCAGATGATACATTCACTCCATCAAATTTCGGTAGATTTATATGCTTTTTCGGTAGATCGGTAGATTGAGGAGCAAATCGGTAGATCTACCGAAAAATCGGTAGAGGTGGTAACACTGACTCCATGATAGGTAGTTTTCATGAAGAATTTATCCAGATATCTTGTCATTACACCCAATGATAACAGACTGAAGCAAAGCTGCATCCCAAATTAGAAATATGTTGATCCCAATCCAGTGTATGTGTCATTCACGTAGATTCCCAAGAACTTTGTGAATGGACTTAGTTCTTTTGAGGTTAACTATGACACCGGTTGCGTAGTACTGCTACATTTTCATACTGGAATATTTCAAGTTGTGCAACGAGGTATTTAAATGACTTCTGTTGGCTTATTTCTTGAGAATTTAGAAAAGTAGGGAATTCGAAGTAACGGACTACTTTATCCATCATTTTTCAGTAAAATTCCAAAACACTCGATTCTTGATTTCCGTACGAGAAAAAATCATTACTGAATCTTTCAAACATGTTGTACATGAAATATTTCCAGTATTAACAGAGAAAAAAGTTTCTTCAACATTTGCCATGGCTTTGGAATTATTGAATTCACATAATATTTTCTCACATTCATTAGTTTCCAAATGTAGATTCACATTTTGAAAAATAAGTAATTACTACGACCTCTTTGTAGAGAGGACAACGTTGTGTGACAGGAAAATGACTATAACCTAACATTTTCAAAATATACACAGTGAAATCTGTCAGGATGTCATGGCAAACTGGGATACTTTATAAAAGTGAATGGAGTATATATTTCACACCATTTTGTGTGAATCAGTCTGTAGGTATTCCGAAAATAAAGCCACAATGACGTTGAAAGAATATGTGAATTTTCATCTGATTCTGTTACTATATAAGATAATACTAATATTCAGTTTCATTGATTTTTTTCGAATGAATTCCATGCGATAAATTAGAGTTCCCTTTGATGAATCATCTTATAATTCCAGTGAATTGTGATTCAGTATGGCCTTTAACATGATTGCTTATGCAGGTATATGAAAAGTTCTGAAACAAATTAATTTCGAGGAAACCAAATTGAATCTGCCACCTATGTTTTCTTGATAATTACCCTTCTGTTGAAGGAGCTGCTCTGAACAATGTCAATGGAAAAGTGGAACCTCAATTAGGAATTGGTTTTCATAGATGGCGTTATGTAAATCACACAATTGTTAACAACTCAAAAATTATTGATGATATGGAACTCATTCCAACGTAACAAATTGTAACGAACTGAGCACAAATTATTGGCCTGGAAAAAAATTTTAAAAAAGAGGGTCAAACGTTTTCGCTTACTTCACGCCTCATTGAAAACAAGAGTGAATTGCTCGGAAACTTAAAATGATATTGAATTAATTTCAATAGAACAAATTGGTTACCGAATATTGACATTGAAATTTTTTTGAAATCAGAAAGTTCTGCTGTTGAGTGTGAAGTAGGCATTAAATTTTATGAAGGCGAATCAAAAATCAAATTGGAAGAAATTATTGACAAATTTATCTGCAATCTGAAATTGTTGGTTCGGAGCGTGAAGTCAGCACCAAATCATAGAATCGCGGATTACTCAAAAACTATAATGGTGCATAAAAAGTTTATACGGAACAAATAGGTTACTAAATATTCAGCAAAGATTCGGAATCGCTACAGTAGTTCCTGAAATATCTGGAAAATAATCTCAAAAGTTGAATGATCATAACTCCAAAACCATTTGGCCGATTTGGCCCATTAACGAACTTGCATTTTGAAATGCATTCCGATGCGTGACCTACCCTGGAAGTTTCAAGTCGCTAGCTTGCTCCGTTTGACAGTTATCGTATCCTCGGCCTGCCGAACAGAATAAATTCTCATACCGGATTCGTCATCAGCGAATCCAACCATTTGAGAACGTTTTCGGCTCAATATTCGAAAATAATGGACATTTGGACGAAGCGATAGGAAGCTGTTTTCAGAACATGAGTGCAAAAGTTGTAGCTGGATATATGAAAACTGATCGAATGATATCAGAATCATCTAGACAATTGGACGCTATTTTTCACATAAAGGCGATAGAAACGAGATATTAACGTACCATCATTGATATTTGAAGATCACCGAAAAGATTGGAACACATACAAGCCACACTCTGCTTATGCTCAACTTAGGGAAATGTTGTTGTATTCCCCAAATTTGAATTTGCGATCGATTTTTATAAACTGGCCAAATATCCATGCAAAATATAGCAGATATACAGGGTGAGTCTTTGACCTTGCAGAATATTTTAACAGTAGATTCCTGAAGCTAAAAGAAACACTTTTTTCCCTTACCATTTTTTCAGATTCGGCTTGGTTCGTAAAATACAGACTGTTGAAAACCCATAAAAAATTTAATTTTCGATTATATCTCGGGAACGATCTCATCGAATGAGATGATTTTTGGAATATAGTTTTTTATTGATACGATGAATGTTCCTGGATTACAACATTTCTCCAGTTTCTTTAATATGACCATAACATTTCATAAAAATACCAGAAATTCAAAGAATACAACTTTTAAAAATAATTTGAATGCTATTCAACGAATTTTTGACCATTTTGGAAAGTAAAAGTATTCCTTATTTTTTTTCCTATGATGCGCCGTTTTTGAGTAATCTGAAATTCAAAAATATTAAATATCTGTGAAATTCCGAGAATTGGGTACTTTGGCTGAATGCAACTCTGTTCAAAAAATTCACAGAATTCAATTTTTCCGCGTTGCCACGTCTAAAAGTTGAGAATCGAATCACAGATTTATAGTTCAGTTCAGAATCATAGACTATACAAGTGTATACATAGAATTAGCATATTGTGTGTTGTTTGATTTCGAGGAGTTCTTTCTTTCTGTTCGTCAATTTGGCAACGTTTGTGCGTTCATAGATAAATTATGTACATCTGTTTTATTTATTTATGAAAATGAAAGTTTGAATGGGTTATGTCTGAATCCGATAATTCTTGGAGAAAATGAAATAAACAAAGTAAATTAATAATTACAAATTATATATAACTACAACTTTTTTCACCAACTGGAATGTAAAAAGTAAGTTGACGCTTGTTTTCATAACAGAGTTGCTTATTTCGAAGATTTGAATGGTATATCTTAGGCTTGGAAAAACTTCAGTGTTCAGGTTTCCAGGGGCGGCTAGCCTATTAAGAAAATTTATAATGCCTATATCTTTTTATCTAGGCCGAATCGGAAAAAATGGTAGAGGACAAATGTGTTTCTTTCAGCATCATGAATCTTCTGTTAAAATATTCTGCAAGGTCAAAGACTCACTCTGTATACTTTCGCACCTCATTCCACGAGATTACTGCTGGAAAATTGTCGAAATTAGAAGTTTCATTATCCTGGATATGATAGAGAATATCAAAAAATCTTAAATTGAATAATTGACCGATTCAATTGATTTTCCACTATGTATGCCTTCAACTAGCAAAAAAGAATAAAATCTGGCAATATCTTCCTAATAGTCAACCTTATTATATCATGCATTTTCTACTTAGATAATCTAATTATATGAGCCACGTTTATCATTTGTCTAATAAGTTTATCTAAATATCTTTCCTAGGTCCAAGTTATGAAGAAGAAGCACATGGCTCCACCAATCAGCCTGCTAGTTCCAGTAGTTCAGATAATTTGGACATGATGAGACAAAGATTTAGTAGAGAATGAAATCACTAATTGTTTTATTTTTCTGATTATTCCTTTTCAACATGAATTTCCAATTAAATTTATTTATTGTGTATGCCATCATCAATCGTCTCATGGTATGATTTTAATTATCATTTATAATTTGATTGTACATGTGTTGCATATTTTGTCCTGAGTGTATATAAGAAAATCATAAGTCTGTTTTGTATTGGTAGCTTTATATCCTTAAACTGCTCTAAAACCAAGAAGGTAATTTTTGCATGTACCATGTTATATAAACATCAGAATCATGTTAATGTTTTTTAGAAGGATCTTGGTGTTTGTCATTTTCTCAAAATAAAATAGAAATGACAGGCAGTGATAGTGAATATAATGATATTGAATCTTTAATGGCACAGCTTTTCATTTCTCATGAATTCCACATTCAAAAGCTGAATAAATGTTGTTGTCATTAATTCAAACTAATAAAATGAGGTTTGCTTGAAAATTGTTTTATTTGCTTGTTTAACGTCATAAATACATTTTCCCAATTCATATTGACAAGTGTAAAGTATCTGAATAGACGACTTCGGCCCAAGTTGCCAACCCACAATTTACTTAGCAAGTTTACTTTCACTGGGGAACGGGAATTTCAGGACAAATTCGACATGATAAGGTTCGCATTATTTATAAATAACCGTAAAACATGCCTCGGCTCTTCAAACCAGATAATTCCTTCCAAATATAGGTTTTTGTTAAGATCGTCCCCGATTGGCTGAAATTTAAGTTGGGATTCCTGATTTCATGCAAACAGTGTCAATTTTCATAGGATACGTTCCGAAAATCAACTCTGTTGTTTCGGTTGCCGATTTTCCGCTCCGTAAATATAAAATATTCGGATGGTTCTTGGAACAAGCGCGTGAAAAAGGTTATTTACGGAATCTGGTTGATGAAAATGCGGTCGATTTACTGTCACCAGAACGATTTTCTATGGTAAGTATCCATAGCATAGAACAATCATGTTTACTTTAGGTTTGTTTTGGTTCCGAGTTCAGAACCACAGACTATTGGTCTATGCTAGAACCGTCCCGAACAGATCTGAACTCGGAACCAAAACAAACCTAAAGTAAACATAGATTGTTCTATGCTATGGATATTTACCAAAATAAAAAAATACGTAAATAACCTTTTTCACGCGCTTGTTCCAAGAACCATCCGAATATTTTATATTTACGGAGCGGAAAATCGGCAACCGAAACAACAGAGTTGATTTTCGGAACGTATCCTATGAAAATTGACACTGTTTGCATGAAATCAGGAATCCCAACTTAAATTTCAGCCAATCGGGGACGATCTTAACAAAAACCTATATTTGGAAGGAATTATCTGGTTTGAAGAGCCGAGGCATGTTTTACGGTTATATATAAATAATGCGAACCTTATCATGTCGAATTTGTCCTGAAATTCCCGTTCCCCAGTGAAAGTAAACTTGCTAAGTAAATTGTGGGTTGGCAACTTGGGCCGAAGTCGTCTATTGCATATTAATGGTAAGGTAACAACTTTCATTGGCTCCATCAGTTCATCAGCGTAGTGGAATATACACCTTCCAGCAATGCAACATTGTTGTTTTTTGAGTATTCCAATTCATACTGCATCATTACAAACAAATAGGTAGATCCCGCAGATATGCACTAAAATAGCAATATTTCAGATCATAGCATCTTTGTAACAAAGGACTCACCGAAAAGATGAGTGTGTTGTCAATATTGAATAAATTGCATGCATTTATGTTTAAATCACTCTGCATAAGACGTAGTGCTGCCGTAATTGCCTGAAAAATTCACATCAATCTTATAAGAAAAGGATGGAAAATTCACACTACAGGGTATATTATTTCCTCTTTCCATTCTAATATTTTCTTTATCTTGTTTCCCTCAATTTTTCACTATACAGGTGGTCCGCGAGTAACGATACATAGTTTGATGGTGAATGAATGGAACCTGGATAGGCCAGAAAACAACAATAAAATATCGGCCAGGGCTATTCGTTTCTGAGGTACAGGGTGCTGTTTTGATTATGGCAGAATGTTATTTGGATGGCTATAACTCCCGAAGGATTCATCGTATACGCTTCAAATTTGGCAGGTATTGTCATCCCAACCCATTGAACCCTATGTGAACTATATCATTGTATAAAGACAGATTTGTCTTTATACATTGGTAATAGTACTACCCTGGACTCAGAATCTTCTGTTTTTTTCCAGGTCTAATAAATATGCTGTAATATCTCATCAATAATTGCTAGAAGTCAATATATATGAGGGGGGGAGTTCGTTTAGTCTCTCTCACACGTATACCTATTTTCGTTCACAGTTTTGAAGGAAAGGCGCAGTCCATGTCTCTTTGTCTATGATTTCGACGGATGTGTTTTTCGAGAGTAAATACTATAACTAGTGTCAATGGACCCAAACTGGGGATGTTAGGCTTAACTCACACGTACCACGAGCCGACCCAAAAATCTGCGGTCGCCCTGCAGTGATGCCAGATCTCACGATTAATCGTGAGATTACACGATTTTGGTTCCGATTTTACGATCTCGCGAATGAAGAAACAAATCTCACGATTTTCGAACAAATTACTTTCGAATAAACAACAGCATTTAAATTAAATCAAATCAGCTAAATTCTGTCAAATTTATTGATAAAATTACTAATCGACTAGTTTACTCCGCCCCTGTAGTAAGTTATTAATGAAGACAATGACAATAAGAGCTCATTCTCAGAGGAACCTACAAGTACAAAGTTATCGAGCGAAACGCCTAGGTAAATTTGTGCGTTACATTTATCCGTATTTCTACCTAAAAAGATAGAGATTAACATATAGGTAAAATATACATTGAAGGGTATATCTTGCGCAGGAAATTGAGGCATACTCATAGTTACACTGTATAAGGTTGATATATCATGTACTATTGAAATAATTAATAAATCCTAATAGTATCTGTTATATTTTGCATTCCTAAAGGATAATTATTAATCTCTTGATAGCCCATTAGGGCGCGCTAGTAGTCAACCGAAAGAGGCGGTCTTCTACCCACCCGCAGCCGCTATTGCCCCTTGCTTACAATTCAAGGGTTTGTCACGTAATTCTTATTCGATGTTTTTTGTGGCTCAAAGATATTTTTTCATTGCTTACACTTCATTAATTCGTTTGCAGTTTTACGCAGTCTTATTGTCGTAACGTAATTGTCGTAGCCTAAGATTCGTAGGTCTTATACGTTTTTTTTGCTGCGTAGTTTCTTGATATTTTTTTATCAATAATGTCTGTATCGGAAATATACAGTAGTTCCTTATTTGTACATACTTACGACAACATTTTTGAAATAATGTTGAATATATTGTCTTTTATAACATTTTTCAATAAATGGGTTAGCTGATACTACTATTCACTAGCTCGGTTTCAGTGTTTTTGAGCAAGAGCTTTCGCCATTGAATTCCACATTTCTGCTCCATCTCATCTGGCAACCCTGATGTCGCCCAGTGGTAAAAGTAGTACATGAAAGCGCTCGAACGGACAACAAACGGGTCGATCTCGACTCGAATAAAATTACAGGATTTCCGTAGGTTATTTTCACTCCCAATATCTGAAACAGAACTATTAAAAATTTCATAAAAATTGTTTTTTCATGGAAAATGCCCTCTTTCAAGGGCATTTCTTGGAAAACAAGTTGCCTAATGAACAATACCGGAACAAAACAAACGTGTCACAGTTCGTTTTGTTTATGGTTTGTATTATATTGTTTCTGTATTTTTCATTAGTTAGGCAGCCTATTTTCCGAAAAACTGCCCTTAACGAAGAGTTCAACCTGGAAGGGCGTTTTCCATGAAAAAACATTCTATTTAATTTTTAATCGTTCCATTCCAGATATTGGGAGTGAAAACCCAGAAAAAATCTACGCAATGATGCAAAATCCTCCGAAAATAAGCGTGAATCGATACTTGAACACAAAAAACTTTCGAAAGAAAGAACTTTTAGAGACTCAATATTTGTAGATGAGATTTGGGGCCTAACAATGAAAGTCGAATTTGTAAATCACTACTCAAAATTTTATTTTTTCAATATTTCCAAAAATCGGATCGAATCGAAATCTTATTGTACTTAATGAAAAATGATAGATTGAACGTTCATTTCTTGAAAAGAATAGTCACAAATCTTTTCGTCAGGAAATTAAAGCTTCGTTGAGCGGGGTAAGTACGTGAAAAGGTGACCGCTTCACCAACGAATTTGAACGAGGGCGTGAAAGCTCATGACATCACTTCAGGGCTTCTCTAGAATTTGACGACATATATACACTCAATAAATAATTTTCCAGTTGGACGATCTGGTTACTTTGATTATGTATCCGTAGTTGCTATGTTTATGAGTATATCGTATTTTTTCCTCTAGATGCCCTTCCTTTCTAAGATACAGAATTGAAATGTTGAAAAATGACAATACTGTCACGTTTCCTTGATTTGTCGAAACGTTTTGAATAATTCAACAATTTATTTATACACTTAAAAAAAATAACTGAACAATTTATTCTACCAAAGGCTATGCACAATTTATTATCACACTATTTATTTTCACTGGTCACTTTCTGCAATAACTTCTACGAAATAGTTCACCAGGCAAAGGCCGCTCAGACGTGCTGCGATTTCTAAAACAGTCTCGCACGGACAGGGCCGTACTCTTCACACTGCCCCCTCCTTAAGCCTGTTCTGTCCCAGAACAGATTCCATGAATTCATTGGAGGAACGTGGCAAAATCTGCAATCGTCGCCAATTTTACAGTAGCTCTCCTGATGGAAGTAACAGTCTATGGTTTTGCTGGGCTTTTCGATTTGCTTTGGGTTGAAATTAATAACAAGATATGTATACCAGTCTTCTGAATGACTACTTCAAGCCTGCTTTGCACAACCCGCCAATTCAGTTGATCCAGAGTCCACAACCTAGCTTGGGACCAGCTAATTTACTAATCCCAAACCATTGAAGGTCTTATTTCAAGCCATGCAGCGCTGTCCATAAACTCTGGTAGGTTGGCTTCTGATAGGAGTACTGCTTAGCTACTATGTAATAAATGAACCGACCCACTAACTTCAATCTCAGGTATTTTCCTATTCTGGGCAGCTGTCTCATCAGTTCCTCTTGATGTCCAAATTTATTTCTGAATACTCTTGCTATTCCCCTGGTCATCCGTAGATCGGCTGCTACACAATGAGCAAGAGAGAATTCCTCGATAACTGTAAACAGATCTTGATGAACTTCTTGTATGACGCTAAACCGGTATAGATGAACTTTCTATGTGACGCTAAACGGTGTTCCCCCATAGCTATTCATAAATTTCTGGAAATCGTCATTTTACTTCGCCGAAACCTCGATTAAACGTACTTCTTCTTCGCCACCCTGTGTTGACGCGTACGGAGCCAATCGGTTGAAATGAACTATCTTCGGTTTTCCTCTGGGAAGCTTCCGTATCTGGTAAACTATACCATTGAACCTTTTTACAACTTCCTACTGTCCTTCCTACTGTCTCTGCAGTTTCGGTGAAAACCCTCCTTCAATGGCCTTGATGTCATAGCGTATTTTCATTCGATTACTTGCTTGCTGCATTTGATTGCGCACATTGTCAATGATGTATATAATCTAACTTGCTTCTCAATTTTCTGATGTAGTCCTCCCCGGCTACATCTCAACCAAACTCAAGGTCACAAGGTAGTCTAATTTCTCGGCCGCACATTATGTTGGCTGGAGTTTCCTTGGAAGATTCTTGAACCGAAGATCTATAAGCCATCGTGAATGGATGCAAATATTTTCGTGGTCCTATTCATTTGTTCGACTATGCCATCTGATTGGGGATGCAGGATTGTAGTTCCTTTGTCTTATGGATCCCCAATTTTCTACAAATTTCTGGAATAACGTCGACTCGAAATTGCAGCTTCAGAGATATTCCAAATCTACAGAAGAATTCTTTGACCAATTCATCAGCAACAGGTTTGCATTTTGATTAGGAATACCGCGTACGCTTCCACCCATTTGGTGAAATAGACCATCGCTGCCAAAATGTACTTGTTTCCGTGGTCTGTTTCGGGCCCGTGCTGTCGATAGCTACACGTTCCATGAGAGATCAGACGTTATATTGCTTCATTGAATCTTTTACTCAGCCATAAGGGGCGTTAGCTGCAGCACAAGCTTTACATGTTCTACACCAGTCTTTGAAACGTTGTTCTTACAGTTAATCCAATAAAACCTCTGCGTAACTTTCTCCAGCGTCTTAGTAATCTCAAAATGGCCTCCCGAAGTTCCATTATATATAGTCTGGTCAAAACGTTTGTCACGCGACTCTTCGGAACAATCAACTGAAGCCTCATTTCAGATTCATCTTCATTTTCCCAACAACGTTTCAGAAGACCTTCATCGAACTTCAAGGTTTCCAATTGTGCCCAAGACGACTTTACATTTTGACTCGGTCTGGATAATTCTTCCCAAGTAGATCGTCTTCCACTTTTCTTCCAACTCCAATCCCAGAATAACTTCTTCCGTGATTTCAGCTACTAGAAATTCGTGCCTCGATGTTGTCTTTCCCAATTCAATAGTGGAGTCGACCGATTCATAAGTTGGTATTTCCTGTCTAGACGGAGTTCGAAGTTTGATCGTAACTGGACGAACCTTAAATCCTTCAGCTATTTCTGTACGCACAATGGTTCTGGTCGATCCAATGTCCACCAGGATTTTCAAATTCCGATCATTTATCTTTCCGGGAACAACTATGCTTGATGATTCCGTGGACATGATTCTTCGGATTATCAGTTCAGGGGTATTTTTAGCTTGGGTCGATTTATGCCCTTTATCACCGACCCTCATCAGTTTTTCTGTGGCTCTTTTTCCATTTTGGTAGCACGCAATAATTTGCTGATTTCTTCAACAAGTGGACTTGTCTCATACGAATGTGTCCTCTATGCGACGTCTGCTTCGCTGCCTCGAATTCTAAAGCTTGAGCTGAAGCATCATCTATAGTTTTAGAGCGTGCAAGCCTCTGAGCTTGTTGTATTTCACTGTCTTTGATTCCATTCATAAAGGTTAGGATTAATAGCTGTTCAATGAAGCTGTCTGGAGCAGTTGGGTAAGCCAGCCTGACTAATCTAGCCACATCGGCACCAAACTCCTGGAGATTTTTCCTGTTTTCTGCAACCGGTTTTTTATGTTGGCATGATTAACTTGTTGTCTATGAGTATCGCCATATCTCTTCTGAAGTTTCGATGTTAGAACTTCGTAACAGACTTGCTGACTCTCTTAAATCGTTTGCTGTTTGCTAGCGCAGCACCTTGAAACTGTTTTTGATATGTTGACCATTGAACGTTTCCATCAAATGTGGTGGCTTGGTTTTCATTTTTCTACTTTCGCTGTTATTTTCGGTTTTCATGATGCTATAGGGTGATGAAGCAGGATCGTCTTTCGCAATTCACATTCTTTTCAGGGACCCTATTATTTCCGAATGCTGTTCAATTATTCCTGTTATTTCTTCAAATTTTACGCCCTCTCCATCAAATTTTTCGTCACCTTGATCAAAATTTCTATTATGGCTTCCATTTTCTCATACAATTTACTTGCAAATTTACTCACCAATTCACTGCTGTTACGAGAATTGCCTTCTGCCTTATTTCTCACTTTATCCATTTTTTCTCATTAATTTTCTGAGGATTTTCTTTCCGAGATGTTTCTTCTGCCTCATTTTTCATTTTATTCATTTTCTCATTGATTTCCTGAGAATTTTTTTCCATTTTCCGTGAATTTTTTTCCATTGTCTCATTCATCTTACTCAAAAATTCCATTATCGCCTGCGTCCCTATTGCTTTCTGAAGTCTTGTAGTCACTGGCATAAATTTGACTTAATAGAATTTATTCATTCAATTCAAGCGATGTCGAACCCCACTCCTAACACCAATGGAACGTTGTCTTGATTTGTCAAAACGGCCTGAATAATTTAACTATTTGTTTACTTTTATAGCAGATAACCTAACTACTAATTGTATCAAAGTCTATGCAAAATTTATTTCCGCACTATTCATTTTGACTGGTCACTTTCCGCTGAATGACTCCCTGTCCTGCTCTGCGCACGTGGTTATATACTTCGTGGAACTTCTAGCGATTGCTAAAATTTATACAGAAAGTTCACCAGGCGAAGGCCGCACAGACGAAATTTCTAGAACAGTCTCGCACAGGCAGGGCCATACTGGTCACAATACCATACCTCAAAGAGTTTTTCGTATTTTATGATAACAACATTTTTAACGCTTTTGATTTTTGAGAGCTCTTGAGACTCTGCATAATGTAATATGTAATAAGATGTCCTTGATACTGAATTTATTGATTTGAATGCTTATTTTACTGTTGGGGGTACAAAGCAAGTGACAATATTCAGCCACCAACGGCATAATTCATTATTCTCATTTATGGAATACATGCCCGAAGCGCAGCTCACAGAAATATTTCATTCAACATCTCTTATGAATTGAATTTTGTTGCCGGTTATGAGTTTTATCTTTTGAGTTACGCCTCGTTTTCAGAACGTTTAGTATCACGAAATGGTACTTATTGTTTATGGTTTCTGCAATCCGAGTAGACAAGCAACGTTAAGCGAGTATTACTCCATAGCAAACAATTTAGCATATCGCCCATTCTCTGCTCTCAAAAATCATAAGCGTTAAATTATTTTCGAATGAAAATAAAAGAATTATTGGTGTGCCGTTCGCGTGGAAAACATTTAACGAAAGAAAATCTATGCAGAATCAGAAGATAGTTACGACGAATTAATACTCCATGTACAGAGAGTTTTATTAGACCTGGGAAAAGAAATAGAAGTTTCTTTGTCCTGGTCTATAATGTTTCGTTATGGTTCATATGAACAGTTCGATGGCCTGAAGTGACAATACCTGCCAAATTTGAAGCAAATACCTGCTAGACAAATATACGCCAACCACAGAAAATACAGTCCACATGTAACAAATATGTCCAATTCAATACAAAAAAATGTGATTTCTAATTATTAATATCTTCTCAACTATGAGTTTGTCGGAATCTGGACTGATATCAATCGATTTGCTACGAAAAACTGCATCTATGAAAATCAGGATCGAAACTGAGCACCGTCCGTAAAGTTCCATAACATTTTATGTTCAGTTTAAAACTTTTAAGCTGTCATAATTTCGAATTGTTAACAAAAAACTACATTCTATGCGAGTTGCTATAAAGGGGGATGGCAACTAGACCTTGACCTCACCAATCAAATGAAAGCATCCTTTTTGAACTCGCAGAAGGTACCATGTGAAACAAATTATTTGATTTTCAAAAGCACCGATGTGAAACTCCTGGATGGCATCGCGCTAAACCTCCACCGCGACTCACCTTTTTTTCTCTTCCATTAACTTCAATGTTTTTGTTTCACATGGAGGTCGACATCGATCGCGACCACTACCTTTACCTGCACTGCGACCAACTTGTTGTGTCCTCACATTTATAGCAAATAGCAAGGGAGTGGACGAGGCCACAGGTGAAAGATTGCGACATATTGAACTTTTTAATATACGTGGTGATAAAAACTTACAGATTCATAGGCTTCCTCTTTATCAGGATGTATATCAATTCCGAGTAGTAATCTTCTTGTTTCAGTCGCCTGAAAAATAAGATATCATCCGAAATATATCTCAAGACACAAAAGTCAAGCCACAAATAGCTATCAATTGTTAGTTATTGTGGCTTGAGTATAAATAAGGATATTCTGGTATGTTCTACCATTTTGCTTTCATACCAAGGTTCTATACTCTGCGAAGATAGAGGACGTCAAACTGAAGGAGGATTGGGAGTTTAAAATTGTCCCGTTAGATCATTGGTTTCGGAGATGTAGGGTGATAATAAAAAAAAATGCTTAGATTATGAATTCCCATATCTTCGAAAACATGGCAAATTTTTCTCTGATATTTTGAAGGCTTGGTACTGAGCTCATTTTTCATGAGCTCAAGAAAAAGAATCCGAAAACATTGCAGGCCCGTATTGAAAATTTCCAATTTACGTGTCAGGAGAAAATATCTCTGGGTATGCGAGATGAAAAAATTCTAATAGAAATTTGAAAAGGGTGACAAAAACTGAGTATAGATCAGCTTTTGTTTGAATGGACAACTTTGTTATGTTCTGCTGAAGATAAGTTTGACTCATTTTCAATATTTAAATCAGACTTATCTTCAGCCCCTCGAATCCAGTGTTTTTGTTATATCAAGATTCATTAAGCGGATAAAAAAATTTTGCAATATTCTGTTTTCAACATGAAGTGGAATCCATACAAAATATGTGCCATTCAAACAAAAACCAGATAGATCTTCTCTGAGTTTCTCTCGCTCTTTTCAAGTTTCTATTCTTTTTGTGCACATGTTCTAGGGAAACAGCGTGCTATCGTTTTGTCTAAATATTGGCCATTCCAGAAATTTGAGCCGAAACTTGTCTCAAACGGCCAAGTTAGACTCACTGATGACGAATCCGGAGTCAAAATCGATTCTGCCCGGCCGGCCGTCGCCGAGTACGGAGAATCCTATCGACCTCAAACTTTCAGGGTAATTTGCATTTCGAAATGTGACAGTTAAATTCGTTAATGGGTGAAATCGGCCAACGGTTTCGGAGTTAGAAGTTAGAGTTTCCTAGTCGTTGAAGACAATTTGCGGGAAATAATTAGAAAATAACAGACATTTTGTCAAAATGATAGCACCCCGTTTCTTTGAAACAGGCGCCTTCGAAATTTCAAACCTTACCGCTAGATTCCTCACCTTGAAATTTAATTCTTTGGATTCCTGAGCCAGCAGAAACAGCAGGAGAGAATTGAAAACTGTGTACAAACATAATTCTAAAGTTTCCTCTATGTTATCGTCATAACTATGAATGACAAATTTACACAAAATTAAATGGACACTCCCTACCAGCTTCAAAAAAGTCGCAGTTATATTGAGAAGTAGGGAAAAAGAAAACATATTATTAATTTTTTCTGTCAGCTTAGAATTTCGTATGTGCATGGACACAAAGGTTTGCAAATCTTGATTTAATACTTCGCAAATCGGAGGATACTTTTTGTGTTTCAGGGATTCTTCTATTTTCATACGTATCATTCCGTTGATTGTGGAAAAACGCTCTTCCATAACTGTCAACGCAAGGAGAAAACTCATGAATATTAGCATTTCATTAAGGACAGGAAATTCTGCCAATACTGAGAAAATGTGCTCGTTTTGCATGAATGATATACTTTCAACTAGATTGAGTGCAATCGTAGCAATCATGTAAGCTAAATAGAAGCCAAGTAGTCCTAACGACCATTTCTTACTACGGCTTAGATCTCTGCGGTATCTCATTGATCTGCTCATATTCCAAAGTTCCATATCTGATTGCTCCAGTTCGTTCAGAATGTCGTTCAGTTTGTTCTTAGCGAAAAAACTGGTCACGTAGCTGCCAACTAGCGTGATCAGAAGACAAGGTATATTAGACTTGATAATGAATTTTATTATGCTCGAGTTCGTTTCAAATCTATCGAACGCTGAGTTATGAAACATGATGGTATTTGATGTTATGAAACAAAGTATCAATAATCCATAGAAAAGCTTCAGTTTAGAATATTTAACATGGGTACTCGTTATGTTGAAGGGTATTAACCCATGTAACATTAGTGGGTAGTATAGAGGTTTGAAAGTGTGCTTCAAAATTTCCATTCCCTTCTTTTTGGACCACATTTTTCTGATGAAAATATTTATTTGTTTACTGCTTGATGATTCCTGAAGACGACTGAAACTAGGTCGTCACTTCACCGATGAAAATATTTTTAATTAATCGAAGATATTTGAACACTTGCCATGATGATTAATCATCCTATTGTACATTATATTAATGAATTGGTATACCCTCATTTGAGTGAAATGTATATGAGTTATAATGGAATTGGTGGGGTGTCATACAATTTTTAATACCTTATATTCAACATGTTTGTTTGTTATACGATATTATTAGTTTGTTTTTCTTCACTCATCTGAAGTTTTTGTGTCTGCTGAAAGATAATTGAAAGAATTTTCCTGGATATTTTTTATGGGGCGCCTTTTTAGACATAACTGTGATTGCAAATATAGTTTTTTCGAGTGAATAGATTCATTAGTTACAGTCATCTGTATATCTTGTGTGAAGATAAATTTATTTTTCGTTCCGATCCATATCCATATCTCTAGTTAGGAAACAGATAGGAATCTGGTTTTCTATGATGTTACCTTATTGCTCGAACTCGACAAATTAAAAATGTTTTCGGTAACACGAGTGGTTCTATTTTTTCTGGGCATTTCACAACTTTGTTTTTTAAACGACAACCTATACAGGGTGATTCGGGAGGAGACCGTCAGATTTTGGGATAAGTTTACACTAGTCAAGGCAGTCTCGGAACATTGTTTGGTTTATGGTTGGGGCTCTCTGTTGAGAATATACAGGGTGATTTGTCAGATCCGACTGATTTTACTTTTATTGATAACTTTGGTTCAATGAAATTTTCAGCGTAGTACAATAGTGTTGAACACATTTATTGATTTAAATTTTTTTTTTCAAAATAAGCTGTTTTTATTGTGATAAATCCAGATTAATTGTGCAGGTTGAAAAAACACCCTGTACACAGCGTTTCCTAACCTACGCTTTCTGTTTACGATTGTACTATAATAAGTCATTATCTGAGAGTTTCTAATTTTTTTGGCACACTTCTAGTTTTCCGGAAAATTTTTTCAAAAAATGATAATGTCGAAATTTCGCTCCAATCGATTCTACTTTTATTGATAACTTTGGTATGGCTCATTCAATTTTGATGAAATTTGCAGCGTAGAACAATCTGAATGAGTTCATTAAATAATCGCAACAATTACTCAAAATACAGTGTTGTAATTGTGATAATTTCAGAGTTTCAGATTAATTGTGCAGTTGAAGAAAAAATACCCTGTACATTGCTTTTCCAAAACTTTCTTATTTGTTGCAGATTCTACAATAATATGTCATCATCCAGAGGTTTTTCAATTCTTTGGCACACCTCCGGTTTTTCTAGGAAACATTTTTGAAGAAGAGCGTCGAAATTTGGCTCACAGGCAGTGAGAGTATTCCGCACTAGGTAGGAAAGCTGTATCGTCCAAGGATGCAAACTTGTTCGTCACTTCTAAAATATTCTTTTCAAATTCGAAATATATTCTGAATTGAGTGTTTTCATAGAAAATATTAGCAATTAAATATGAATTTGGAATTTGAAAAGAATATTCATAACTTAAGAACTGCTTTGCATCCTTGGACAATACAGCTTTCCTACCTAGTGCGGAATACTCTCACTGCTTGTGAGCCAAATTTCGATCATGCTCTTCTTCAAAAATGTTTTCTGGGAAAACCGGAGGTGTGTCAAAGGAATTGAAAACCTCTGAATGATGACATATTATTGTAGAATCTGAAACGAATAATAAAGTTTTGGAAAAGCAATGTACAGGTGTTTTTTTTTCTACTGCACAATCAATCTGAAATTCTGAAATTATCACAATTACAACCCTGTATTCTGAGAGACTTTTGCGATTATTGAATGTACTCGTTCAGATTGTTCTACACTGAAAATTTCATTAAAATTGAATGAGCCATACTAAAGTTATCAATGAAAGTATAATCGATTGGAGCGAAATTTCGAAATTGTCCTTTTTTGATGGAATTTTCTCAGAAAACTAGAAGTGTGCCAAAAAAATTAGAAACTCTCAAATAATGACTTATTATAGTAGAATCGTAAACAAATAGCCTAGTTTTGGAAATGCGATGTACAGGGTGTTTTTTCAACCTGCTCAATTAACCTGGAATTATCACAATAATTAGAAACTCTCAAATAATGACTTATTATAGTAGAATCGTAAACAGATAGCCTAGTTTTGGAAATGCGATGTACAGGGTGTTTTTTCAACCTGCTCAATTAACCTGTAATTATCACAATAACAACCACTTATTTTGAAAAAAACTTTGAAATTAATGAATGTCCTCATCAATATTGTATTTCGAGGCAAATTTCTCTAAAATCGAATAAGCCATACCAAAGTTATCAATAAAAGTAAAATCGGTCGAATCGGACAAATCACCCTGTAGATTCTCAACAGAGACCCCCAACCATAAACCAAACATTTTTTCGAGACTGTCTTGACTAGTGTAAACTTATCCCGAAATCTGACGGTCTCCTCCGGAATCACCCTGTATATCCTATTACTTTTTCGGTTTCTACATGAAAAATAAAATACACTTCATGCATATCTCTACCCCAAAAATACAAACGGTTTTCTAGGTCATATTGGAAATGAAAATTGGCAGAATCGTCCACATCCAATTTCATTGATTCATAAGAAGCACCAAAAAAAGCTCTACAAATTTCATCCAGAAGTCCTTATGGTTAAGTTCACTAGTTTAACTTAAAACAGTTCAATTTATGAAAAATGGCAATTATTCATATTTCTTCGCTATGATTTCGTTCAACGACTCGATATTGATATGATAGTTTCAACTGTGGTGGCACCCTAGATTACTTGATTTAACAAAACTAATATTTACTTACGGGCATGCATTAAATATGGTTTGCGTGGAGCCATCAACTTTTTCCGAAAAGATGAGGTATAGAATAACTGATACTCTTCGCTTATTACACCAGCTATTTTGCACAGGGTGGAACAGTCCCTCGAGCATATACTTTATTCAAGCAAATAGAACACTATCAGATTTCATTAAACTTATATCGTATTTGCGATAGATTACCTTTTTTGGACCGATCATTTGAGATGCAGGTGCGAAAAACCCAGTAAAAAAGATTTTCGAGTTGCAAAAAAGGGCAGGAGCAGGGACTTATCGCTTGCTTTTCGATTTTAAAATCGAAAATTCTCACGAACTTTTTCAAAATAGGTATCGGCAAAGTCGAAACCGTCTACTGGTAAGGACGATTCTGCCAATTTTCATTTCCAATATATGGCAGGCTGTTTTTCACACATTCCTTTCTGTCAACGATTATTTTGGACATTTTCAGTAATACATAGTAATCATTATATCGGTTTTAATCTTATATCATCTTAAATATCAAGGATATTCTCGAGGAAATCTTCGATGAAGTGATTTTAACGATGAAAAATAGTGACAATTACCCAATAAATTCAATATAATAAATCTTTTTCGACAAGCCCACTGTTTATCTACCTCTGCCCAGCACTCACTTAAAAAATATATTTTATCTAGCTACCCCCATCATAATATTACTTACAATCTCTCGTGAATTTGAAACATTATCTATGATGCACAGTAATGACTTCTGCAAAATTTGTGAGAACACCTCGAAAAAAATATATATAAAATACTGAATAAGTCTCATTCATACAAAATAATTTCTCAGATATGATGGACTTCAAAGTTATTTCTTTTCACAATTTTCAAAGGCTCTGATTGCAGTCTGGATTGAATGTCATAAATGAATATTTAGTGACACCGGATTCATCATCAGTGAGTCCAATCAAGTCTTTGGAGACCATATTCTTCTAAAAATTCGGAAATCACGATAGCACGGCGTTTCCCAGAATATGCGAGCAAAAATGAGTACCCACTTAGAACTGATATCATATTATCATATTTGATGGTTCAGTATGGAAAGTATGATTCTGAATACCCATTCACTGGGAAATAAAATATCCTTCAAAAATTTCAAAAAGCACTGTCGTGAAAGCAGCAACTTTTGCGCGCATGTTCAATGTAGATGACCGCTTCAGCAACGAATTTGAGCATGCACGCAAAAGCTGCTGCCTAACGGCCGACTGCGTAAACACAATAACTTCCGAAAGAAACAACTTAGAAACCCGATATTTGTAGAGAAGGTTTGGACCTTAATTACGAAGGCCGAATTCGTGAATGGGTAAAATCCACCCAATGATTCCGTAGATATACACAATCAAAATTTTATTTATCCAATATTTCCAACAATACAGATCAGATCGAATTGAAATCCAGTACTTCATCGAAAAATAACAGTTCGAAGTTTATCACAGAATTTAATGAGGATGATATGATAAGAAAATCATAGAAATTTTTTTTTTCAAATTGTTCTAATGACACGATTATCACGAAATTTTGCAAAAAGTTGGCTTTCAGTATCTCAA
This sequence comes from Myrrha octodecimguttata, assembly GCA_958510865.1. Classification (NCBI taxonomy): domain Eukaryota; kingdom Metazoa; phylum Arthropoda; class Insecta; order Coleoptera; family Coccinellidae; genus Myrrha; species Myrrha octodecimguttata. The sequence goes on from OY294063.1 coordinate 9,627,571, forward strand.
AACTAGCTGTGAAGTTTTATCAGGACTGAATCAGTATTTCTCGAGTTATACCGAAAAAATCAACGATATCGAGAAGAAAACCTCGAAATTTGACATATTTTTTCCCGATATCTCCAAAACTTTTGATCGTTTCGAACTGAAATTTAGTTAACTGCTGTGAAATATAAAGCTCAAAGTGTGAGTGGAATTTTTTTTGGATATGATGAATGGTTTCCGGAAAAAAAAATTTTTGGAAAAACATTTCGAAAAAAAATTTTTTTAAAATTTACTGACAACATGATCCTGACGAAATTTGGCTCAAAGTTGCGCGTCGTTATACTCCACCCAACTGCCAAGTTTGAATCCAATCGCTCAAGTAGTTACTGAAATAAAAAATAAATAACTTCAAAACTTCAAGTGCCTATAACTCAGAAACTATTCAACCGATTTGGCCCATTAACGAACTCAACCGCGGCATTCTGATGTGAAACCTATCTCGAAAGTTTCAGGTTGCTGGATTACTTCTGTCGACAGTTATCGTGTCTACGGCCGGACGGACGGTCGGCCGGACAGAATCGATTTTGACACCGGATTCATCATCAGTGAGTCCAACCTAGTCGATTGAGACCATTTTCGGCTCAATCATCCAAAATTACAGACATTTGGACAAAACGATAGCACGCTGTTCCCCTAGAACATGCGCGCAAAAACATTGAGAAATGTTTCTCAAATAAATGTTCACTACCTCATAATTCTCAAACATGATCAACAAAAAGTTCAAAAAGTGTAACAAAATTTTAATATCAATATTCCATTGCAAAAGCGTATGTTTCTAGTTACAATAAATTAAGAATAAATAATCTTATTGACTAATAGTTTGATATTAGTGCTTCTCATCATCTTCTTCATCTGCAAATTTGATTTCATCCAATATATTACTGTCGATCATTTGAATTTCTTCTATCTTTGTTTTGGATTTCTTGACATCCTCGACAGATAAATTTTGCAAATGCAAACGAGCCAATTTGGATTCATAAACCACCGGTTTCTCTCGAAGAGTTGGTGTGATTGCTTCATCACTGGACATGAGTTTATATGGAGATCTTTTTTCCGACATCTTGTTTTTATCTATACATTTATTGTAGCTTTCAAGAGTTTTTTGGGTATCGATTGAAATATTTTCTCTGTCCGAGTCATCGTCCTCCTCGTTTGATTTTTGATCTATCTTTTCTTCCTCTTCTTGTATCGATAATTCACCACTTCCAAAAAGAGGAGGAATGTATACCAAAAATGCAGGGTCCATCCCTAGGTATGATCCTGGAGCAGCCCCAGCATTGCTCACATTATAATCATAATAATCTACTTCTAAATCGATACCTTTACCAGCAATGGAAAAATCAGATCCGCTGGGTCCTGCAAGTAACTTCTCCCTGTTTTTCCTTTCTTTTGCTTCCTTCGGATTCGTGTTTCTGATGGTTGCCGTGTTGATAATTCTTCTGGGAGGGGTGTATTCGCCCTGCAAAATATTCTACGCTGTATTACGAATTCAACTGTAATTACAAAGGGAAATATTTTTTGAAAATAAGGACACTGCCAGTGATGTTAGCATTTGAAGTCAAATAGAGCCTATAGCTTGATAAAAATAGTGGGACATATACTATGCTATTTGCCTTGAAGATTTTGGTGAGTTTTAAGTGAATCTTCATTAATGAATCTTGCAAAAATCTTGAGTTTTTCATCTAGATTATTCTGGTTTCTCAATTATCGTGATTTCTAATGAATATAGCTTTTTGCGAAAATCCTGTGCAAGAAGAATGTAATGATAAAAGTGCCTTTATTGAAACGGATCAGAAAATGGATAGGAAACTACCTACTTTCTTAAGGAATACAACCTTCGAAGATGCTAGAATAAACAATATTTTGTTTCAACCCCATTGGAATGACGTTACTTTATATTTCCAAATTTGGTTGAGCGTTTATTGAAATAAATTTTTTTCTTGAATTTTGTCCACTGAATGTTTTTCACGACTATTTATCACTCTTTTTTTCAAACTAGATCTACTTCCTTTTCTGGCTCTGTTTCTAAGCTCTCATCAGTAACGGTATCTAGAAAAATCGAGGAAAACCGGCCTCTTATATTTGAGTCAATTCAGTTAAATATGAAATCAAATTTCGGTCAAGGAACAACTATTGAAAGGAAACTATTCTTTCAGCAACGTTTCGGCCCTTTATTCGGCCTTCTTCAGGCTAAAATGATACAAAAATAAAAGTTGACAATAAAATGAATATAAAATAACAATTTGAGCTATACAGACAACATACAGGTCAGCAAGAACAAAATATCAAGAAAGAATCGTCAATACAACATATAAATTCAAAAGCTCAGTAAAACAGATCTCTAATGAAAACAATTAAATAGGTACTTATTTCGACATCCCAGAAAGATACACTACACTTATCTGACTGACTTACCGTCAGAACAATAAAACCTTAAATGAACTTTCACATGAAGAAAGTCCGTGTTAGAAAAATGAAAAATGTTTTTCGAACAGGGTAGTCTATACATCGATGTATTGTCTTGAATGGTTCAATCAGTTCTCCCTCAACAAGAAATCCCGAATAAGCGATGTCAACAACAGAGGTCAAGCAAAAACATATATGATCACACATACTATTCTCGTGTCCATTGGCGTAACTTATAACACGACAAATTTATTATCTTCAACACTCGCTTATTAAATTCGAATATGCAACATTCAAGGAACCAATATCAGAACGGAAATTGACCGAGTTAGAGTTTTTCTTTATATGTATCATCTCTTTGAAATTCCGTCTGAACCAATTCGTCTCACGGTCCAATATTTCTACATTGTCAAAATCGAAACTATGGCCCAAAGAAACAGCATGAGATGACAAAGCTGTAGATTCCTTTTTATTATTACAGTCTCTCCTGTGTTGCGCGGACCTATCACCTAAATATTGCCAAGTTTGGCCTACATAACAACCATCACAATCACCACAATTAATTTTATACACCACACCCTAACATTTCTGCTTGGGATCCCTACTCTTGACTCTAGAAAACAAAGAACGAACCGTCTTTTTATAATAAAAAATCACTCTATTAGCACCACGTTTCATAAATTTCCTCAGTTGTTCAGACAACCCACCAACATTCAACAATCTACAAGGAACAACTTCACAACCATCCATGTTATGACGAAATAAGTACCTATTTAATTGTTTTCATTTGAGATCTGTTTTACTGAGCTTTTGAATTTATATGTCGTATTGACGATTTCTTGATATTTTGTTCTTGCTGACCTGTATGTTGTCTGTATAGCTCAAATTGTTATTTTATATTCAATTTATTGTTAACTTTTATTTTTGTATCATTTTAGCCTGAAGAAGGCCCAATAAAGGGCCGAAACGTTGCTGAAAGAATAGTTTCCTTTCAATAGTTGTTCCTTGACCGAAATTTGATTTCATATAGATCATCTGGAACGATACTTGGTTTGATTACAATTCAGTTGAATTTCGAAGGTTCGATCATTTGAACGAAATTCAAACAAGCCAATTCACTTATTTGCCTGACGAAAAATTCAAAGAAAAAACTTCAATCTACCAATAATAATGTTCTTTTTTTTCTCATTTTGCCTAGATTCTCATTCACTCCATTCATTTTGACATCATAGAATTATGTTAGGTTACAAAAATTCATGAAGCCTCAATAATTCACGAATGCATTATATTACTTCTTGACCCATGTTGAATATGTTGTTACTTATTTTCAGCTGAATATGGCCCCTGCGTGTATTCTGCCGAGCTTATCAGGAACATCCTGTATATCGGACGACCAATTATCAGTTTGAATCTTGGATGTATAAATGATTTAGGGGTTATTTCTGTACTTTGATAATACGATTGATTTAGTTCAGTTTTGGGGTAATCTTCTCGAGTTATAGATACTCACAACGGAAAAAGATATTCTATTCTTCAAATTCTGTATGTGCGTGAAAAAATTATTTCAGCTTCTTAGATAGATCCTACGCCTGACATTGTCTTACCTTCGCAGGAGTTAGAACATTCACATCATCAGATCCTTGGTTTGGACTTGTGTCTGTTGTTTTACTACTTTCTGTTGAATCTTCCTTACTGAGCTTACTGCAATTATTTCGACATTCTTCTATTTTTCGGATATTCTTAGGATTATCTTCAGTGTTCTCATTAGTCTCACCATCCGCAGCATTAGTTTCTATTTCCCTCCGAGAATCGTCTTCTTTACCCGATCTGATACAGGGAAAATATATGAAGATACAATTCTTAATATTCACAATTATTTTCAATTCAGTGAATTCATTTTTCAAGGAAAATGGGACTGGGGAAGCTACAGGTTCTCATTAGTTTTGGGGAATTGGTCGAATTTCGAATATCAGATAGTCGTAGCAGTTATTACATGATCTATATAATAATATTTTTTGTTGAAACATAAACACTACTTACTCTGTTGAATCTTTACGCGTTTTGCGGATCTCATGAATCACACTTATTTCCTCTGCATTTTCAGTTTCTGTTTTGATTTGCTGACCCAAAGGATGTAAGGACATAACTTCCGAAAATATAGTTGTATTTGAAGATCTTCTACTGATCAAGGTTGCACAGGATGCTGTGAATTGGAAATTTAATGGTAAAATTAAAAGCTACTGCAGTTGCCAAATTGCCATATACAGACATGAGTGAAAATTAAGTTTCCCGAGTTGTAATACTTGTATACAGAGTGTAACAGCCAAATGGAATAAATTCGCTAACGAATAAATGAGGAGGTGTTAGGAAAAACGCTCGGATACATCGATTTGTAATTTTGAATGCGCATAGTTTTCAAGAAAATGAAATTATATAGGGTGTTCCATGCGACCGTGGCCGATACCAACTTTCTTATTTCAAATGTAACTCCCTGTATATTATTTATTTTTTGGATTCTTCAAAAAATTCTAGACATAATTCATGTACAATGTCCTATACCTATCTTCAAGTTTTCCGGAAATATTAAGTGTTTTCAGAAATGTTGAGTAACGTTGGAAGACAATTCTACACCAGATTAGCATGTTGCCAAGACGTTCGCGGCGAGCATTTTGAACATTTCCTACATTGACATTAATGTTTTTTTTTGTTTTTTTTAATTATTAAGAAATAATCAGTATTACTTATATTTTAAGTGTATTGTACCGAATTTGTGAAATAAAATAATTTTTATTTGGAACGTTGATTTTTGCACTAAATCTGATAACACTTAATATTTCCGACATAGTTGAAGATAGGTATAGGACATTGTGCATTAATTGTGTCTAGAATTCTTTGAAGAATCCAAAAAATAAATAAAATACAGGGGGTTGCATTTGAAATAAGAAAGTTGGTATTGGCCACGGTCACATGGAACACCCTATATAATATTATTTTCTTGAAAAATATGCGCATTTAAAATTACAAATCGACGTGTCCCAGCGTTTTTCCCAACACGCCCTCATTTATTCGTTATCGAATTTATTCCATTTGGCTGTTACACTCTGTATATGTTGTGGCAACCCGGTAATATATTTCGAGTGGGAAATACAGTCACAACTTTAGACAATGAATACTTTCAGCTATTCTATATGCCCAATACCATCAGAGCTTCGATAGAAATATATCTACTTTGAACTGACATTCGATATACATATATTGTAATTTAATGTATACTAACGGCGAACAAAAAAAGATTCCGTGGATACTTAGTCATTCAGAAGGCTCTAGAACGAAAATTACGGTTGAAATATTATTTTGAGTTGGTGTAATTTCAATCTTGGAATCATATGAATCTATGCAGAGGTATCTTTCAGACAACCTGACAGTTACACTTGCATTAGGGCTTTTGGAAGTTCTTCTACCAGTTCAAACCCCATAATTTCGTCGCGAACCGACATTACATACCAACCTCTGCAATTTTTAATAGAGAAAAATGTCTCCTGGAAATTCTGCTCAAATTTTTGCGATAATGCAAAAAAGCCTGGGTCAATGTGAAGTTGCTTACATACTGCACAACAGCCAATCTACTGTATTAAGAAGATACTGAGAGACTGGTAACTTCAATCGGAAAAAATATTTTCGTAGAAAACGGTATTCAAGCCACTTGATCTGATCAAAACATTCTATAGACAAACGCGCCTGATCAAATTCGAAGCCATTCTTCCTTCACGAAATTTTGCATTCACCCTCACGCCGTAATTTTTAAACAATGTTTTACATCACAGATCTACAGTGTGTAACAAAAAAATTTTATATTTCAAAAATCGATAAAAAATAAAATGATGATAAAATGATATTATTATATTCTTTTGAGAACGAGCATTAGATTCTTAGGTATATCAAACAATATGTGTATAAAAATGACTATAATCTCCCAGGTATCTTATAAGGTAGTGAAGAGAACTCACAAACGTACTAATATACGATAATGAGGATATGAAGAAAACGAAAAGGCGAATAGAATAATTTTTTCTCAAAATAATATAAAAGCATTGAAAGCTTCAAAAAAACAATAAATGAAAGTGTAAATGAAAAACTGAAATACATTAGAGAACACACATGCCAACAAAGGTCATAAGAGAATAATTGTAACAGAAAAACCATTTCAGTTGGTTATATCAACCTAAAATTATATACGATTCTGAAAATTCATTGACGTCGAATCGGAATGTTTTACGTGCTCGTTTATATTCATATCTGAATTGTCTCAATACTCGACAAATGTCAGGAGGACAGAAAAAAGTTTCATGTTTCAGTGAAACTCAAGAATCATACTATTCATTTGATCGACATTTGATCCTCTTTCTGAAATACCCATAGCTAAGAAGCTGATTAATAAAATACTAGTGATACGATTAATTTATCGTATTATTCTCAACATTTTGGTTTTTTTTTCTAACTTCATCTTATATATATGAGAACTCGTGTAATTATGGTACAATGCAATTTCAATTGAATCGGTATAATTTTGGATCTCACAAATAAAATTCGAACGATAATATCGCCGACATATTCCTAACCCAAACATATTCTTATAAATTTTGCAGTCTCTAAGTTATATATTTCGAAAATAATTGACTCTCGTGTGCACGAACAGAATATAATTTGACAGAGCGCGCAAAAATCCTCAACTCAAAATTGAATTATTCAAACATACCTGATTGAAATTTTTGAAATTTTTCCGGCACGAATAATTTCCCGGCCCGCTGGCACGTACATGTTATTTGCGGTATTGCACATAATATAAAATATACTGATAAGTTCCTGGTTCCTATTTTTCTTATTGATGCCATCAACTGCGCCGCTGCATGGAAGTACCCCACATGCGAGAAAAAAAGTAGTATTAATGAGACTGGGGTGATTTCATCAAGCCTATCGGTCGTAAACGTCTTCGAAATACATTACCCTTATCAAATTATTCGGCGAATAATGTGGACAGTCTGAATCTCTTTGTCATGCCGTCAACTCCCTCTGAACTTGCCGCTAATTGAGGTCTTCAGTGTTCGAATAACAAACATCTGGACGCGATCGGGAATCGTAGGGCGACCGAGTGTAAAATTATCATCTATTAATTTAATGGTAACTACTTGTCGCCGCATATTATAAAACAGGTGCATGCACTATAGCACCGCTCTAAAATATGAATGGACTTTGAAGTGAAAAAACATCATTTCAAGAAAAAAAAATCATAATTTTGCGCCCCTAGTTGGTTGGCGCCCGTGGCAAATGCCTCCTTCGCCACGCCCTAGATCCGGCTATGCGTTACTCCATCCTGCTGGAACCATGTTCCTTGATTATAGCCAGGAAAATTTTGCAGTTCAGGCAACGAAAACTCATCTAACATCCTAACATAACGCTCTGAATTCACAAGAGCACGCCCCCCTTTCATCTTCAAAAAAGTATGGAACGAAAATTCCTCGCGATGACATTGCAGCCCTTACGGTCACTTTTGGGGGTTTTTGATGCTTACATTTGGGATTGGTTGCACTCCAATAGCGACAGTTCTGCTTATTTACTCAATTGCTCAATTGCTTGGTTTACGAATTCTAGCCTCTGAATGGCATCCTGGGGTCTTAGTTCTAGCACCAATTGAAGTTTATAGGGGTGTAGCTTTAGATCTTTGTGCAAAATGCGGTGTATCGATGATCTATGCCCGTGCAAAGCACTTGCACGCTTTCGAATTGGGAGATCCGGATGGTCACAAATGGACTGGGCGCCTATTCTTGAATACGGGGAAGAGAACGAATGATCGAAAGGGGGCGTGTCTACGAGTTTTTCAGGGAAACGGTATTCTTGAAATGAATGAGTGCTTCGCGGAGAGCGAGCGATGTTTCTCTTACGATTTGTGATGGAACCATACATAGAGGACGCTAATTATGTTTTGGGTATTCGACAATTTTGATCTATTTGGCATTAAGTCTTAACAATCTCGATTACCTTTCACTACAAGATTTCTGTTTTCACTCGAAGATGGACATGGCGAGTGCAATTATGTGGGAAGTACTGAATGAAGATGTGGAAGATGCAGAATTACAATACCAAATAGGTGTCGATGTGCTTCCTAAACGGAACCCGTTTGATCTATCTGATCAAAAATTTATCAAAATGTTTGGATTAACTGAAGCTCAACTCGGAACAGCGTGATTTAATTTCAGTTTTTTTTCATATCCTCCCTTGAATAATCTGAATTTAACCGACCTATGTACCTTTCAGGTCTTTATGTAATGTTGTCGGTAAGCAGCCCCATCTGTTTATAGTTGATTGGAAGTAATCTTTTTTTCCAAAATGATCCATTTTACAATTTTCCGAAATGCGCTCCCAACTCTTATGACAACTGTATGAATTCGAATTTGAATTATGACAATATATCACAGAAATATAGTCTATGTCGATGCATTACAAATAAAGTTGGCTACATGAATGAAGTTTGCTTCAAGTCTGTCGAAAATACTTGTTTTTGATTGGTTAGAACATTTGGCATAATTGTTCGTCTATGACCGATCATTCGGACTGCTCCCCATCTTGACTGCGATGGTATAAACGTTCTCTATCGTTTCATCATAAATGCTTGCGTTTTCTTGCCAATGGCGTCGAAACGCCAATTTTTCCACGATTGTTCTCTTCCCAGAATTCATGAACAGCGCTTCTTGACGGTTAAGAATACGGAATGGACGTTTTGACATATGAGAGAAAGGTCGAACGGGAGATTGTGCCATAGAGAACGATCAATACCATCGGATTTCAAGAATAAGGCCCCTGATTAGTCCGTTCCACGTTCTCTCCCGTTCTCGATGATCTTTGTCGTCCGGATTTTGAGTTATCTAGTGTTGAATCGGTCTCCTCAAACTATTTCACCCCATTCCAAATCAGAGTAATTCTGGTGCATCATTTAAGTGACGTAAACCTCGAATATTGCAGAAATTTCTTTGCGCACTAGTCGCAGAATTACCGTTTTTGTAAAATTCGCGCACGCACCGATTAACATAACCCTCAGGCCTCTCAGATGTCTTGCGTTCACATAGTAAGCTAAATACTATAAAATTTCCTTTGAGATACCTTGTCTTTTTGAAATTACCGGGGGAATTGAATTTTGAATGAATATGCCTACAGAATCATTGGGCGGATTTTTCGATCCACTTAGTAGATCTTTTTAATTAAGTCCTAAATCTGCTCCACAATGTGAGTTTTTCCTGAATTTGGGTTATTACTGCAAATGCAAATTTGAACATAATTATTATGGGTTTGATTCATCATTTTCCGAAATTACCTTCAGAAAGTATTCAAAATCAGATTACAAAATTGGGGTTTGGGATTTACCAGGCATGCACGAAGTGACAACGGTGTTTAGTAGAATAGCTGTTTCTGCTAAAGAATAACGAAATATTTATTCCTATTCTATGGTACACACGTGTTCTTTGTCAATATAACCAAACAATTTCCGTTTGCGATTTGTCAATAATATGACAGTATGACAGTCTGTGCTCTTCTTTTCTATTCCTTGGTCGTTGTGTTCTACTCTAACCAGATCGAAGTATAGCAATCTCTGTTTTCCTAAGCAAAGTAACACATTTGACGCCTTTTTCTTTTCAAGAAAGCTGAATTCGACGTTGCCATATCGTGCACTCAAGACAAGGCCCGTTAAATGCAAATCCCCATTTTTATTTTTCAGTTTTAGGTGATCAAACATTTTTTTAAAAATATAATATTGAAATTATATGTTTGAAATGTGATGTTCTAAAGGTTTTTCAGGAAAATTACTGCATTTTCGTTTAAAGGAAAAAAACCCCATTGTCGAATAGCTGAAAAGATTCTTTCGGACAATATTGTTTTCAGATCTACCTATCGAGGTATGGATACGAAGATGTTTTTGAAGGATGTACGGAACATGCCTTTCGTTACAGAATTTCCTTGGTGCATTTCGAGTTCATATCAATATTTTTCCATAAATGAGGGAATCAACCAAAATGATATTTGAGTTTCGATTTCTGAACTATTCGATTCATTTCCTCGATTTTCTCAAGAAATATTCGAATCATCCCAAAGCACTACAAGTTGTAAAGTTATCGAGCTTTAGTTATATTGGTAATATAGAGGTAAATAAATAATTGCATTTTCACTGGTACTCTTCACAAACTCACCTGATATGTCAGCAACTGAATCATTATCATCAGTGTATGCGATGTGATATTTTCTATATCGAAACGTGTACTGTGCTCCCAGAAGTGCCATTGCAATTAATACTCCACTCAAGAAAAAAATTGCGGTTGAATGAACTGCGGTCAATTTCAGGATGATAAACGGAGAAACTTTCCCACTTGTATGTCTTATGAATGGGGATACATTCTCCCGTTCTGAAAATGAAACAAACTCATCTCTAATAAAGTATTACAATTTGAAAGTCCCTGTGTACACATGATGATACACTTTTAAGTAGACAGGCCTAATTAATTAATTAATTATACAGACGGTCCTTTGAAGAGCACGTCAAATGAAAGAAAATGTTTATCAAAGGATAATCTACCTGTAGGGAAAATTCCTTCTTATTACCGCCCCACCGTTTTAGAGATATCCGTTTCTCAAAGCAAAACTCTGATGTTGGGCTCTTTCTGCCTTCTTTACGAGATGTCGGTGTGATTTTTACTTTTCTAAGAAATTTATTCAGTAAATATTGAAGAATATTCATTACGACTTTCATCTGATAAAGATTGATATTTAAATTTTCATAGCATAAATCAATACTGAGTCAATATTGGATGCACCCTTGCTGTAATGACAACCAGGAAGTCTGCCCTTAATGTTTGCGTGAAGAGCAAACAATACCCCAAATATATCCGGGTGACTTGTGGAGGCCTGAGTTCGTTTTTTTCAAAAAATTTTTTGGTGCAAATGGTTGAAGAAATCGTAGGAGCGCGTTGCCACTTTTTCATATTCAAGAATTTTCGGGAAAAAAAAAACTTAACTGGAGTGAAAATGAAAAAATAACTTACACTGCTTATTCTCGCTAAAGAATTAAGTACACATTCCGAAACAATTTTTCAAAAAATACTCACTGAAGTCTGCAGAATGGCACACCGTTTTCTCCTATAAACTTCGCAATTTCTCCGAATTCTAATATTTCACGCGCCTATATGCATCCTCTGTATTTTGTGCGACTATAGAAGTTTTAATTCCTTACCCAGTTGTCTGGCGTATGCTAGAAATCCGCCTCCGCAGGTCTGGCCATTCGACATTAGATCATCAGTAAAGAATTCCAGAAGCATCGTTGGTCCTGTGGAATTGATAACTGAAGCCTTTGTTTCAGTAAGATCAGAGAAATCTGCCAGCAAAAGTGATGATAAGGTCATACCATCACGAATTTTCAGCCATTGAATACCACAGGATGATTCGAACCATTCTATCTTGAACTGGATGATGCAATGCGCTTCAGCCTTGAAAAATATTCAGATATAAACTAACATGACTCTAGAACAAACGTCTGTCGATAAATCAATAAATATTCTCCTTTGATATGAGCTAATTTTTAATTATTTCCAATCATCCGAAATCTCTACACTAAAGAGGATATTAATTGGAGCTCTTTATTCTTCATGAACCATTCAGAATTCATATTTAATTTTCTTATGAAAATGGTCAGAGTAAGTATAGTGTATATGAAATCCCGCAATTCTTTCCAGTTGTTCTAACAAGGGCATCTTCAGAATAAGGATCATTACATCAAACTTTAATTATAGACAACAGTAGCGGCTTTAGGGTGGGGCGAAGTTGGGCGATCGCCCAGGGCGTTGGATAAAAGGGGTGCCGCAGGCCCATCGTAACCCATCGCTCAAAGTTTGGATTCTACTTAGCAACACTTGAATGTGTGTAGGTGTGAATTTAGGAGCTCTCCAATAACACACAGCTCTAACAATATAAAAATATGGTCTATCGATAATACAAAATTACAATAAGATCACTTGTGCGGCGCACGTATCAAAATCTCAACCGACCGATGCTTGTTTCTTTGGCGCGAATTGGCGAGGGCGTCCGAGGAGCGCGTCTACCTCGCGGGTTGCTTTAAGTCGGGTGATGAGTGTGAAGCCTGGTCCGGTTGAGTGTAATCCACAAAACGATTCGGCGAATAGTGTGGACGGCATTCGAGCTCAGCCTCGAATAATACATTCAAATGCATCGTTCGAGTCGAAAACCGAATCCTGACGGAGCAGAAAGAGCGCTGCCTCGAACCTCGTATGTAACTTAACCAAACCATACATTTATCGATACAAATCTGTAGGAATTGACAACGTCTCGCCAAATTATTTCGACGTTTACGACATTTCAGGAGTGCCAACCTTGCTCAGTTCTAGTTACGAAACTTGTTAAATTCCAAGGCAACCGACTGACCATAAAACTCATTACACTAATCTGGACCCAGCTTAATGCGAACGGCGAATGCAATCAATCACACATACTTTTATTGTTCGAGGCAGCGCTCTTTCTGCTCCGTCAAGAATCGGTTTTCAACTTGCATCTGAATGTATTATTCGAGGCTGAGCTCGAGTGCCGTCCACACTATTCTCCGAATCGTTTATCAAATTTTTTTGCGGATTACACTCATCAGGACCTGGCTTTACATTCGCATTCGCTGTTCGGATTACACCCATCTGGACACGGCTTCATGCTATAATACAAATGAAATGCAGTATTCAATCTATCCGATCGGATCACCGCATGCAGTTCATTTTAATTTTTAATCTGTACGTTGCGAGTTGCGACTGTTGCTAGTGAAATTTTCATTCATTTCGATCAACTATATCTCGATCAACTATATCTCGATCTAGATTGAGAAACCTAGTAACTTTGTCAATAGACGACTTCGGCCCAAGTTGCCATTCCACAATTTCCTTCACAAATTTACTATCACTGGGGAACGGGAATTTCAGGATAAATTCCACATGATAAGGTTCGCGTTATTTATGAATATCTGTAAAAGATGCCTCGGCTCATCGAACAAGATAATTCTCCTTCCAAATATAGGTTTTTGTTAGGCTGAAATTCAAGTTGGGATCATTTCTGATTGGCTGAAATTAATGTGTGTGGTTAATAGTGTCAAATTTATATAGGATATGTTCCACAAATCAACTTGGTTATTTCGGTTGCCGGTTTTCCGTTATGTAAATATGAAATATTCGGTTGATTCTTGAAAAAAGGTTACTTACGGAATTTGATTGATAAAAAGCAATCTTTCTGTCACCAGAACAAATACATGTTAAGTCTATGCACCAGAACGACAATCAATGTTTTATGGTAACATATCCATAGCATAGAACGATCTTCATTTACCTTATGATTCATAGACCATACATAGTAATTTTTCCATTGCTGATTGTAGTCTCTTCTATGTTGTATGGATCATAAAGTAAATAAAGATAGTTCTATGATATGGATATGTTACCAAAGAACATTGACTGTAGTTCTGGTTATAGAAGAACGTTTTTTCATCAATCAAATTTCGTAATGGACCTTTTTTTCAGGAACCAACCGAATATTTCATATTCACGGAATGGAAAATCGGCAACCGAAATAACCAAGTTGATTTGTGGAACATATCCTATATAAATTTGACACTATTAACCACAGAATATAAATATATCAACATGAAATCAGGGAACCCAACTTTAATTTCAGCCAATCAGAAATGATCTTAACAGAACCCTATATTTGGAAGGAATTATCTTGTTTGAAAAGCCGAGGCATTCGGATATTTATAAATATCGCGAACCTTATCATGTCGAATTTGTCCTGAAATTCCCGTTTCCCAGTGATAGTATATTTGTGAAGAAAATTGTGAGTTGGCAACTTGGGCCGAAGTCGTCTATTGAAAACGAATTCAGCATATCGAGTTTCATTCCATTTGGAAATAAATTATCATTTTCAATTTCCAAATTGGACATATGATATTATTGAATTGAATTATATGTATACTCCACTCACTTTTATAAAGTCAGTCGGAACGCCATGAATTTTTGACACATTTCACCCTGTATAATTTAAAAATGTTTGGTTATAGTTATTTTCATGCCAGATAACTGCGCCCTGTCCGCACACAAAGGTCGTAGTGGCTACGTATGTAACTTAACCAAACCATACATTTATGGATACAAATCTGTAGGAATTGACAACGTCTCGCCATTATTTCGACGTTTACGACATTTCAGTAGTGCCAACCTTGCTCAGTTCTAGTTATGAAACTTGTTAAATTCCAAGGCAACCGACTGACTTTATGAATGTGAATGAGTATATATACAAAAATTTCGACGAGCTTTTGGTATTTTGTTGCAAAATTCAAAACTAATGTATCCTAAATAGAACTTATCATTTTGATTTGGACAGTTGGTCCTTAATGTAAGTAAATTCTTTCCAGATTTGACGGTAGTTCTGTATATGAATTATTATTTACCTGAATTTGCCAAAATATCCTTCCAGGGCAGCTCTGCGAAGAAGTGGCTAGAATGCGCTTTGGGTTAGCACGTCCTAAATGGACAACACAACCACAACGACAATAAAGACCAACTTCATCTTTAACTTTCGGGATTTCAGCTACTCTGTGGTCGAACTGATCGAAACTTCCATCAAAACACTCCCATATGTTTTCAATATCAGTACCACATTTTTCTGTTTCGACTGATTCACCCTATAAAGAAAAAAAGTAAGCAATTGAGATCTGAGTATTTTTTTTCATTATCATTGCTTACAAAGATAAATCAGTAACCTGATTGAACTTGTGTAGAAGACCACCAAGTTACGAACTTAACAAAATAACTATGAAAATCTTATCATTATTTCTTCAGAAGTATTGGTGTAATACATAGCCCTAACACATAAAGTGGACCACATTCCTCAAACAACCTAAAGAGTGTTTGTTTCTCTCTCGTTAGTAACATATTCTATAAATTCCTACCCTCCATCTAAACATTATTTTGATCAGAATGATTTGTCTCATTTTTTCAGAATTCGGACCAGCTTGAAAATTTTCAATTTATCTCTCAACGATAATGTCATTCTTTTTCGAAAAGTGCATTTACCAAGAATAAACTTATAGAGGGTGTTCCTTTATGATTGGCTAGAATTTAGAGGGCCATAAATGAATTTCATATTAATTTGATTCTTGTAGGAATGCTTTCTTTTTATACAAGACGGTAAAAAATGCTCATTTTTAGATAGACGAGATGCAGCAGTCATGTGGGCACTTCAGGAATGGGGAAAAAATACAGTACAGAAAGATCCTATACCATGAAATTTACAAATCGAGAGTGCCTTGCCATACCTTGGAAGAACAACACAGGAAGTGGTTGAAGTGGATTCCGTTTCTTAATTCGAAAAAACAGGCCATGAATCCCGTGTTTATGCCATTGGTGGGGATATTACGAAAATTCAAGAAGTATGCACATAATTCGACGGTATAAGTTTTTCAATATTGTCAGAGCGATAGAGATGTTCTTTAAACATTTTTCATCTTTTCAATTTTAGCTACCCTACAGAGCGTATGCTGTTCCGGTAATTCATTGAAACTTGTTATTTTTTTGCTTTAAAATTTTAACACTCATATTCTAGAACCAATGATTTATGTGAATTTCTAACAAATGTTGAATAAATTTTACAGATGATTTCAATTGTTTTATTATCATTTCAGTGACTTCGAACAATAGTCATGTTCCCAATAAACTTTGTTCCATGAGAAACATTCTATAATCTGATCTTTTCTTACTTGATTATTATGATGCCGGTATGTATTTTTACCATCAAAATTCAATACGAAAAGAATGAAGGTTCGTATATGACCCTATAAACTCGCAAACAGAAATATAAAAGTATAGATAAGACAACTCGCTGAAATCAATCAATTCACGTAAGTTTTTCGTTCTGTGTAGAACATCAATTTGTATTTTAGAGCAATTTGCCGTATCTATGTGCTTGAACGAAAAAGGCAGACTCTTCGGACACTTCATTTGATGAATTTATTCATTTCTTGATATTTTTAAATGAAGTTATTATGGATTTTAAGGGGACCACAGGTTTTTTTCAGAATATTTACTGTTTGAATCAAACTTTGACATCCAACAATTAATGTTCGCATTATTTTTTCCAACGTTGCACAGTCCTAAGCCTACTTATCGAAGAGAAAAAATTTTAAAATTCAATATCTCGAACATAACTGAGAATAATATCAAATATGCGATATTTTTGAATTGGCAATTTTAAGCTCTATCGAAATTTCTAAAAATATATATTTGCACTTAGACCGACATCAGTTTTTGTCTATCTACTACAGAAATAGGAGTTCCCCATCAAAATTGTCGCATTTGGCCAACCTGTACATTTAATATCAGTCAATCGAATCTTCTTCGCAACATTCATCCCTAGTATTGCCAATTTTCATGATGATAAAAACCTGAATCTCTATGAAACGGGCAAGTTTCAGAATTAACACATATTTCCGTACCTTTACTCTGGATAGCGCATTGAACATGATGAAAGTGCAGCAATTATTCCACACGTGAAGCCAGAATCTAATACATTCGTTATAGATAACATATTATATATGTATAATAAATGATCAATTTTTAGGTTCATTAGATTTTTATGTAGGGAATTCATAATATAATATAACTCACCTTGCAAAATTTTCCTCCAAATCTCGGTAAGGGAGAATCGCATAATCGAAAACGACTACGCGTACCCCCGAGACATGTGCTAGAACAAGATGTCCATGGGCTCCAAGGACCCCATGCTCCATTTTTGGTCTCTGAAAGGGCAAGGAATCATCGTTAAATCCCAATAAATTATTGACTTGATCTTCGTGCATGAAAAAATGTATATAATGGTATGAAAACATACTGAAAAGCAATCATCTCAAACGTTTATCAGTCAAATCAATACGAATTCATCATATCTTAAAATGTATGCTGTATTGACGGAATACGTTCAATATGTTAATGGAGGGAAACATTATTGAAAAGGCTCGATGCCTAAAAAAAGGTACAGAAAATCCCGAAGGGAGTTCGTAGTTTACGCGGCCATGTTGCGAATAATATAAAATATCTCAGATTATTTTCCACCATTTGGAAAAAATATTTCTCTATTAGATTTCAGTATAATGAATCAACAAAGTCATAGTTATGACCCCCCGTACATACTACTAAGTATCATTCGTGAAAAACAGGGAGGACATTGGATCTGTGACACCCGGAACTAGTAGACGACAACGGTCGAACCAATGCTAGTCTTTCTTCGTTCTTCAGGTATTCACTTCCGAGGAATACACCGAGATGGCTTGCAATAACATCAGCAGGTACTGCTCCGCCGTTGCTAGTGGACATCACCACTAACATCCCGACACCTCAGAAGCTGGCTGCTCTCATAGTCACGATGGAAACGACTGGGGTTCACTTAAGGCCGTATTTATAGTTGCTCCTTGAGGCTTCCTTACTGAAGGGCGCCTCGAATTGGCTTTTAGTAAGGAAGCCCCAAGAAGCAACTATAAATACGGCCCTTAATCACGGATACTAGGATAGGAGTGCTCCTACCCCAACACCCCGAACGATTACCGGTTCGGGTAAAACCACATTAATTCAGGAAAATTTTCTATCGTACTACCGAAAGGAATGGTGAAGGTTATCGATATTCTGCATTTTCAAAGTAATGAATTTAGCACTCATCGTATCTGGTATGAATTTTAATGACTTTGCTTCACTTTATTCGCACTTGATGTTGAGTCTTGATAGAATTGTATAAACTTTGGACACCCAAAGTAAATCCATAAAATTCAGAGAAAATATTCAATGGATGTTCTTATGTTTTGTGGAAAATGTATGATGTACTGTATGTGTTTTCTTTGACTCAAATACCGCTCATCAAATCTAGATCCATCAGCCCTAAATGTTGATGAGAACATGGATTATATAATCAGCAGAAAAAGTATCGTATCGCCATACAATTCAATTAAATATAAGCTAACATAATAACAAGAACAAATATCTGTCGATAAATCAACAAATATTCCACCTTGATCAGAGCTAATCATCCAATCAACCAATTCTTATCTTCATTAAATATAAAGAGATTGAGTGAAGAATTAGAAGAGATGAAAAACATTAATTGAATAAATTGCAAATATTTTGTGTGTATTTGGAAGACTCACCTCTCACAGGAAGCGTCGGAACGCAATTCATTCTTACATCGGCAACAGCTCCTGTAATCGCTTGACTCACATACACAAAACAATATTCTATATAACGTTCACTGAACAGATCACAGTCGAACTTCAATTTATTACTTCCTCTCAATACCCGTTGCTCAGCTACATACTCCAGGGTTGAAGGTGGCACCAAAGCTGCAACTTCAGCTCGATGTCGGGCGTAGAGACGTACACGATCTCCAGGAAGCAGAATACATGCTGGATATTCAAACAAAACAGTGATTCCGCCATCGTGTCGGTCACAAGGAAATATGCTTTGAGCGTGTACGTTGAAGACGAATTCTTCACTCCAGTCAGCCTGTGGAGTTAAGGAAAGTATATGGTTGAGTCAGCCCTGAGATGAATTTATTGAGCAAAACCCCAGAAGACAAGATGAGCCGAATGTTTATTGAATTTAACTGTAGATCATATAGCCTTTTTTATCATATCATATCATATCATATAACATCATATCATATCATATCATATCATATCATATCATATCATATCATATCATATCATATCATATCATATCATATCATATCATATCATATATCATATTATATCATATCATATCATATCAATCATATCATATCATATCATATCATATCATATCATATCATACCATTCCATACCATACCGTATCATACCATACCATATCAAATGAAACCTTTAAACCCATATAAATATACAACAGAAGTGTGAATAGTGAAACAGAAACCCTTTACCCAAAAAAAATAATTATATTATTACAAGAAAAAAAATTCAAACGAAAATTTACATAAAACCGGTGGTGAACGAAAAAAATGAACTAGCAATCTTGAGCACTCCATCCATAATATCTATTCTTGAAAGTGTTGACGGTAGGGGCCTTTATTACTATGGATGGTGGATGTAGATGTGGATTTCCATTGGTTGGAAATCCTGATGGACAGAAACTTCTGGCGCGGTGTTGTCTCTTAGGGTTCCTTCGATAGATTTAAGTGATGCCCTCTCAGGTTGTTTTGAATTCAACTGGAACATGTTCCTGAAGTCCTCACCAAAGTGACCAGCTAGGGTTCTATACGTGAAGATGAGATCTCCACTCTCTCGACGTTCGCCAAAGCTTCGAAGTCCAAATGGGCTCAATCGTTGCTCGTAAGATAGTCTGGGATAAGTGTTTATCATATCATACCATAAAAAATGACGCCATTATCAAAAAATGACGCCATTATCAATGGCAGTATGGGGGTCCATATTCGTTCTTCGCCGTCACATATGAAGCAGAAACAACCACGGAAATAATGACCAAACTGCCCAAATGTCAACTTCGGCTTAGAACTGAACTTTATTTTCCTCTCCTGCGGAGTTTAAAAGTTGTTGTTCAGGTCAACCCAATTCTGCCCAATTTATACATTCAATCATGATTTTAGTGAAGGATCAGTTTCATTATTATAATTAACAAACAAAAAGTGGTTCTCACCCATACCCTCAAAGTCACAAAATAAAATGGAATTCATAAACTGAAGAAGAAATAATATAGAAAAACACACTGTCAATTCTGATCTAGATTAAACTGGTCGAGTTTTTTTTGAAGGAATTCTTCGAATTTGCACCAACCATGTGGTGATCAAGATTCACACTAAAGAACCCACGCAGAGCTCGATAAGTCACAATAAGATCACCACTATCTAGTCCATTCACAAACGTTTACAGATTCAGTAGTCTCAAACGAGCGTGATAGTCTGGTCTTATCCTCCCAAAGGAAATCCTTATATTCCAACACAGGTCCGGTATATTTCACCAAAGGACACACATAGCTGCCATGAAGTGTCCGTCACGTTGCCAAGCTGTAACTCCTAACTAAACGATCTCTGAATCATGTAGGACATCTGTCTGGCCCTAGCTGTGGCAGTCGCCAAGTAGTGAGACCAGCTCAAATAATGGAGTACTGTGATGCCCAGATCACAAAAGTGTTCAACGGAAGTCAAGCAGTGACTATCGACTACATATTCACATACCTAGGGTTGATTCTGCTTAGGTGAAAAACGTGGCGTTTGCTGGTGTGGCCTGGCAACAATCATTTCGTACACCATTCATCCTCAGCCCCAAAATCTTCCTGCGGGAACGTCGCATTTGATATTCGGTTATGTATTTTCGTGTCATTTGCAAGAAGTGCGCATGGAGATTTTAAAAGTCGAGGCAGATCAGATGTGTACATAAAGAGGAGAATGTGGGCAATAACAAACCAGCGGTACGCTGATTATCACGAATGGCACTCTCACTAGGAACATTCTATTAGAGAGGAGAGCTCCGATCCACGACAGCAACTCTCCCCTTATGCCCAGGTGTTGTAGCTTAGACAAAATAAGTTGACGATGTGGGACCTATTCGAACTTCCTGGAGAAGTATGAATAGAGGACATCCATAGTAATTCCCCGATCCAAAGAGAGAGTCTAATCGCTCAGAACAGAACAGTAGTATTCCTCGTATAATGGCCAGGAACAAACCCTTGTTATTCACGAGAAATGATATCAAGAGTTATCACAAAGTGAAAAAGCTGCTCACATACAATTCTTATCCAGATATTGGGCTGCAGCTCGTCTCCCTTTTTAAATAAAGGTGTAACCGAAGCCCTCAAACAATTCTTCGGGAGAGCTGAAGTATCGAACGACTTCTTGAAAATGAGGGAGAAGGGAAGAGCACACTTTCTTGAGGTGAAAAAGGAAAGGCTATGAGATTCATCAGATGTTTGAGCAACAATTCCTCATCTACAGCCAATTCCCAAGTTCGGCACTCGGAGCAGGAACATCTTGAGAAATGTTCTATATAACGTTATTTCCAATTATCTGATATATGCTGGCTGAGTATTCTATTAGAAAAACAGTTTTTTGAAAAACTACATATGTTTCGTAGAAGCCTTCCTGCTTCTCCAAGTAGCAATTCAATCATTCCTAATTTCACAAGATTCCTTTACAACTACCTTTCATCTAGCATTTCTACACGGATAATTCCAAACCAATAAATATGACTAAGGAAGATCGTGTTCAATTTGTATCTAATGAACCATTTATATGGTGAAACTTTCCCGCACGATTTCGGGCAACGATTGCATGCTATAATCACCTCAAGATTATCGTATCATAATGTTTACATAATAGTAAGCACGGAAATCTACCCTACGAATATATCATCCGATATTCTTTAGAACATGAACCCTGTGCATACAGGTATATAATGAGCAGATTTTGGCTCGAGGGTCTTACTTTGGATAAACACTATCTGGTATCAAATCTTTCGAGTTTTCTACAATTACCCTACAAATTTATTTGAACCGATATCGGTGCGAGATGAGCCATTCAAGTTTAGCAAAGTTTTTCACGCGTCACGATGTCTGTAATTTTCGAATTTTGAGTCGAAAATGGTCTTAAACGACTGGGTTGAACTCCCTAAAGGAGAATCCGTGCCGGCTGTGTGTGCTGTAACTTCCGAAAGAAAAGACCTAGAGTCTTGAAATTTTCAGGTTAGGTTTTGATCCTTAATATCTCGGTTGAATTCGTTAATGGGCCAAATCTGTCGAATGGTTTTCGTGTTACAGCCATTTGAAATTTCGATTTTTGAATAACTCGAAAAATATTCATCTGATCGAAATGAAACTTGGTTGGAAAGATGGACAGTATCAATAAGAAAAATTATCTTTTGTAAAAATTGAAAAAACATGCGCGCAAAAATATTTTTTTTTTGAAAATTTTTATATCTCATTTAAATTTCACTGAACTTTCCAAGTAGCAATTTCGCAATGTGTTCAAGCGCGTAAAAGCTGCAGACTTCACGTCAGTTCTTTTCTAGGTTTTTTCACAAGAGGACGTTCAAAATTCAATGATTCAAGTGCACCAGAATTGATTGTAGGTTGTGTGGATAAGTAGAGAACACCGAATAAATATCGGCAACCGTCTATCTACCTCATAGATTACAGAATTTCGGTGTGAAATCCTTAATGATCTGCAGTGAAGCTGTGAAGTACCCATAGCCAGATCTAGGATTTTGGTGCCTGTGGCAAATGTACCCTTGAGGATATTTATTTTTCAATAACTACATAATTTTCATAATTAGAAATATGCACTATATCCCGAAGAACTTCTTCATTTCCAATAATCTCCCATATTTTTATGAGGTAATGAATAAAACTCACAGACGTATTTGAATATTATAATAAGTGTAAGAGAAAAATTTGAACGACGATATCTCTGAGTCCATAGGACGGATTCTGCCCATTAATGAGTTTAGCCGACATATGCACACCCCAGACCTACCTTACTTAAGTCTTTAGGTTATATCTTTCAAAAATTATCGCGTTCACGGGCGTATGGCAGGCCGGACAGAATATAATTTGACCAAGAATTCTTGATCAGTATTATCAGACAATCGTTTGAGACCATTATCAACTGAAATTAAAAAATTGTAGACATTTGTTCCAAGTGTGAATGATATGATAGCGCACTGGATGAGCGTCGAGTGCGCAAAATTTTTTAAGAATATTATGACTAGGCGCAGAATTGACAGTAATAATTGTTCAGAGATTCCTTCAATAGGTTGAATATACCTGATTGAAAATTCCAGCACTAAAATTTCAAGGCCCGTTTGGACGATAACCATATTGCAGCAATAAATAAAATCAGTTCCTATTTTTTGAATTGATGCGATAAAAACTGTGAGGCGCTTCCTGCTGCATAGAAGCATCTCAGATGCGAGAAAGAGAAATACTCCCCTGTTTGTGAACGTCTTCTCCATTTACGATCTTTGAGCGTATTCCAGGGGAGCTATTTTCGAGTCATCCGAATCACCTTCGCATGCGAAAGTGAGGTCTAGATTCGGTCAATTACATGCCCCAAGATGACATGACATACAAACGAAAACAGAGTGGAAACTTATTAATGTTTGATGGATTTTACAGTTTGAAATTGTTTTTATGAACACTTATTTTGATTCAACAATTATTTCTGTCCTCTTGTGAATCAATATTACTGATGGAGTGAATATCTGAAAGTTGATCTACGAAAGACGATGTGGATTGAAGGTAGGATATATATTATATTGAACCCAAATTCTACTTGTGATATTTATGATTAGTTTTGTTTCAGGTATCAAATATTTGATATATGGTCACTTGAATGTCTAAAATCAAATACTCAGAGCTTCAGGAATTGAAATATGCTGTGAATATATTCCTTCTGAGGTGTTGAATAGCAGTTTCTGCACAAGGTGCCAACTCAGACTTCCAAAGTCCCACAATCTTACGAACACTTCGATGGTTTAATGGTTAATAATTTATGTGTACAAAATATTAGTTACAATATCCAAATGATTGAAGCATATATAATATAAAGGTTTTATTTACAAATTCATGGTTGAACTGATGTAGGTATTTTCTGAATACTGAACGAAGCATTTTAAATACCTAATTTGAACTGTATTCTTGGTGATCGCAACAGAAGTTGCATGTATAGTTTAATTGAACTCAAATGGAAGTTTTGTAGCAACTCAGTTCGTTAGGAATCCTCTTCAACTAAAATAATTGGTCTCAGTTTGTGCTTATTTGCAGGAGAATTTGAATTTTGTTCACATTGGGGTTTTCTCAAAATGAATGATTTTTATTCGGTTAAAATACAGTTCATTAATATTATACTGGAAATAACTGTTGGCGAAAATTCTCACGAGCACTGAAACGAACAATGATATTGTTGAACTTGTTCTATTTGAATAATTGATTTTTGGTGGATTAAACCAAACTAAAGATTTTCCATCTTCGTATGCTAACAAAAATTCATTTTGCGCGCATGTTCTAGGGAAACAGCGTGCTATCGTTTTGTCCAAATGTCTGTAATTTTGGATGATTGAGCCGAAAATGGTCTCAATCGACTAGGTTGGACTCACTGATGACGAATCCGGTGTCAAAATTGATTCTGTCCGGCCGGCCGGCCGGCCGTCCGTAGACACGATAACTGTCGACAGAAGCAAGCTAGCTACTTGAAACTTTTAGGATAGGTTGCGCATCAGAATGCCGCGGTTAAGTTCGTTAATGGGCCAAATCGGTCGAATAGTTTCGGAGTTATAGGCACTTGAAGTTTTGAAGTTATTTATTTTTTATTTCAGAAACTACTCAAGCGATTGGATTCAAACTTGGCAGTTCGGTGGAGTATATTGACGCGCAACTTTGAGCAAAATTTCGTCAAGATCATATTGTCAGTAAATTTAAAAAAAAATTTTTTTCGAAATTTTTTTACAAAAAAATTTTTTTTTCAGAAACAATTCATCATATCCAAAAAAAATCATACCCACTTTTTGAACTTCTGATTTCACAGCAGTGTACTTAATTTCAGTTCGATACGATCATAAGTTTCGGAGATATCGGGAAAAAATATGTAAAATTTCGAGGTTTTCTTCTCGATATCGTTGATTTTTTCGGTATTACTCGAGAAATACTGATTCAGTCCTGATTAAACTT
This sequence comes from Myrrha octodecimguttata, assembly GCA_958510865.1. Classification (NCBI taxonomy): domain Eukaryota; kingdom Metazoa; phylum Arthropoda; class Insecta; order Coleoptera; family Coccinellidae; genus Myrrha; species Myrrha octodecimguttata. The sequence continues at coordinate 9,652,809 of OY294063.1, forward strand.
CACAGCTAGTTTTAAGATGCTGAAAGACAACTTTATGCAAAATTTCGTGATAATCGTGTTATTAGAACAATTTGAAAAAAAAAATTTCTATGATTTTCTCATCATATCATCCTCATTAAATTCTGTATGAAACTTCGAACTGTTATTTTCGATGAAGTACTGGATTTCAATTCGATCTGATCTGTATTTTTGGAAATATTGGAAAAATAAAATTTTGATTGGGTATATCTACGGAATCATTGGGTGGATTTTACCCATTCACGAATTCGGCCTTCGTAATTGAGGTCCAAACCTTCTCTACAAATATCGAGTTTCTAAGTTGTTTCTTTCGGAAGTTATTGTGTTTACGCAGTCGGCCGTTAGGCTGAAACACAATAACTTCCGGAAGAAACGACTTAGAAACTCGATACTTGTAGAGTAGGTTTGGGGCTTAATTACGAAGGTCGAATTCGTGAATGGGTAAAATCCGCCCAATGATTCCGTAGATATACCCATTCAAAATTTTATTTTTACAATATGTCCAAAAATACAGATATGATCGAATTGAAATCCAGTAATTTATCAGAAAAAAATTTCGAAAAGCACTGCCGTGTAGGCAGCAGCTTTCGCGTGCACGTTCAAATTCGTTGCTGAAGCGGTCATCTACATTGAACATGCGCGCAAAAGTTGCTGCCTTCACGGCAGTGCTGTTTGAAATTTTTTCATATTCAAACGCAAATTTCTCAAAAATAGTTTTCGAATGTTACACCTTCAAACGGGGGTAGATACATATTAGCATATTTGTTCTCGAATTTACATCCCATAAAGGGGAAAGCAAGTTGATTGGGATTACTTTTATATCTAGCTCGTTCTCGCTTTTTATACTTTTCGGAAAAAAAAATTAAAATGACATTTATTATTATATTATAGTTTTTCAACAATATTACTGAATTTTGCATTGTTGCATTCTTCACTTCTTCGGAATAATGAATTGAAGAAGTCCTGAAAAAAGGTCATGTGTATGGTATTTTTGAAAGGTCATCGAATTACCTTCGAAACAAGGTGTCACTCAACACCCCCTTCCCATTTAAGATTTTAGGGGTTGATATCATCACGCTCACATGGTTTATACAAATTAATTGGAATCAACTTGATGCCCCCCTGCGTACCAAAGTTCACGTTTTTTGGCATTCCTATTGATTTCGCATGGGGGTATGGATATAAAGATTGGTACCCACCTCGAATTACCACACTGTAAATCTTCTGATTTTCATTGAATTAAAAGAGTACATTGTTATTTCTCAAGTTAATTGAGACTCGCGGGATTCTCATTTTCCACAAGTGAGAATACTTCTTTTTTCCATAGAATTCCATGACTTTTATTCGCGAAGGCTATATCGTGCATGTGTTAGCGTTTATCGTTCATTTTCTTATTGACCGCTTCAACGTTTCACCCCCCCATATTATACATTTCCCTAATTTGAAACGCACCCTCCCAGCTCAGCCACAATATTGTGTAATTTTGAGTTAATATCATAACAATAACTTCACGAGCATGTTACGAAGTTTCCAACGGAGTAGTTCAGGTAGCTACCTTTAAATATATGGATTTGTGAGAGGTCCAAGAGTCTGCTGTTGTTGTTCTGACATAGACAGCATAATACCCTGCAAGTCCAAAGTATTGACACTGCAATGTTATGTTCTGCTCCCCGCGATAACTTCTCACTTGTTCAGTATGTAGAATCTGAAAAAAAAGGAGGGATTATAACAAAGGACAATTTCGTCAAATCCGCTTTGCTTGTGAAATTGATTCAACAACAGAATGTATATTTGTTTGTAGTATTTGTTCAGTTAACATATTAAGTAGTTTTATGAGAAGAATTAAATGAGGAGCGGCAAATGAAGATATTGTGCATAATAGTAGTGAAATTGCAAATAGAAAATCGAAGAATGCGACTTAATGAAATTGACATCCGTAATTTTTGCATCCTATAAAAGCTTCGATACTGGTGAATATCGTTATTATTGCCGATGTGAAATACATTGAATGAAACAAATGTTCCTCTAACTCTTCAATAATACAGTTACATATGGATCTAATAATAATAATAATTATAATGATGATAATAATAATAATAATAATAATAATAGTAATAATAATAGTATTGTCATTTACTGGATCTATGTCTGTAGGAGTACCTACGTTGTTTTTCACTGAACTATGAATTACAAAGTTGAAAATCTAAATAATCAACTCAATATTTGAGAAACGACTAGATTTGAATAGTTCTGCTTCATAACCGTGACGTCTATCAACAATAACCTCTCAAGTGAAGGCGAAGAGATTAACTCTATCACAAGGACATCCTAAAATATTACTCAATTTCGGGTCCCCCTAAAGGCTTGTAATGATGGACTCTCAAAAAACTAAAATCGTGCGTTTTATTGCAGAACAATTGATGAAGATCCGACCTGTGACCGAAACGTCGGTGAATTTTGGAATGAATAAAGAATAGCCGATAAAAAAATTTCCAAATACCTACCCGAAAGAATTTTTAATATACCACATAACAAGGATGACAACTTGCATCATAAAAAATAGAATGCTTTCTTCATTGATCCAATCGAACCATCATCACGAAATTTTGCAAAAATTCGTTGATCGCCAACTGCCAATTAGTTACTAAGTCTCATCATAATCGGATCAGAATTTCTTGGGGTATTTCGGAACTAACAACGATATCTAGGAAAGAATCAAGAAATTCGACCATTTATTTTCATATATCATCGAAGCTTAGTAACGGGTTTCTTTGAATTTTCCAACAACTTGATTCACAGAAAGTTTTGCGTCATGTTGCACGAAGGCATTCTTCAACTCACTACAAGATGTTTTTAAGATATCGAGAAAAAACCTCGAAATTCCAAATAACAACCATATATAAAAAAAATTCCATATATTTCCGAGATCAGATATCGATCCATATTGGAATTTGAACGTTATTGTTCAATATGGACTTCAAGTTACATATATGCTAAATTTCATGGAAATATGATTGACAGTCTCCGGGAAAAAAAATGTGTAAAATTTTTGATTAATTTTCTGAAATTTTCTTACGATTACATGAACGCGAAATTCTGCACTAAGTTTCGTGTTGGTATTTCCCGACTGGTTATACGAAGCTTCAATAGACGACTTCGGCCCAAGTTGTCCAACCCACAATTTACTTAGCAAGTTTACTTTCACTGGGGAACGGGAATTTCAGGACAAATTCGACATGATAAGATTCGCGTTATTTATAAATACCCGTAAAACATGCCTCGGCTCTTCAAACCAGATAATTCCTTCCAAATATAGATTTCATGCAAACAGTGTCAATATTCATAGGATACGTTCCGAAAATCAACTCTGTTGTTTCGGTTGCCGATTTTCCGCTCCATAAATATGAAATATTCGGATGGTTCCTGGAACAAGCGCGTGAAAAAGGTTATTTACGGAATCTGGTTGATGAAAATGCGGTCGATTTACTGTCACCAGAACGATTTTCTATGGTAAATATCCATAGCATAGAACAATCTATGTTTACCTTAGGTTTGTTTTGGTTCCGAGTTCAGATCTGTTCGGGACGGTTCTAGCATAGACCAATAGTCTGTGGTTCTGAACTCGGAACCAAAACAAACCTAATGTAAACATGATTGTTCTATGCTATGGATATTTACCATAGAAAATCGTTCTGGTGACAGTAAATCGACCGCATTTTCATCAACCAGATTCCGTAAATAACCCTTTTCACGCGCTTGTTCCAGGAACCATCCGAATATTTCATATTTACGGAGCGGAAAATCGGCAACCGAAACAACAGAGTTGATTTTCGGAACGTATCCTATGAAAATTGACACTGTTTGCATGAAATCAGGAATCCCAACTTAAATTTCAGCCAATCGGGGACGATCTTAACAAACACCTATATTTGGAAGGAATTATCTGGTTTGAAGAGCCGAGGCATGTTTTACGGGTATTTATAAATAATGCGAACCTTATAGTGTCGAATTTGTCCTGAAATTCCCGTTCCCCAGTGAAAGTAAACTTGCTAAGTAAATTGTGCGTTGGCAACTTGGGCCGAAGTCGTCTATTCGATCGCATCTGTAACGTCAAAACTTCAACTAACTACGAAATTTGACATATTTTTCTTCTTAAATCTCCGACAGTAACCATCGGAGGGAATTGAAATTCGGAACATGGTTGTTGAATACTGATTTTGAAGAATGTGCTGAATTTCGTTGAAATCTGATCAAAATTTCAACAAAAATTTGAAAAATTCTGAAATAAAAATTTATTTGAAATGAAATTCTGGATTGCGTTGAATGCTGATATTCTAGAACTAATAACCAATTACAAAGTTTGAATATGATAGAGTTAGTACTTCATGAGATATCGAATAGGCGAATGGACAGTACCGAATTCGATCACGGATTTTTCATGAGTAAGTCAAGTCAATTACGACAAAAGCGCGTAAAAATGCAAAATCCTGTCTGAAGACTTTCTCGATACTTAGGATAAATTTCTTGATTAATCGAATGTCAGTATGATAACTCATAAGCCGTTCATCTGTGCTCCTTTCTGAAAAATAGGAATGAAACCTTCATCAACTCATCAGCTTTGAACAACGGAACTTATAATCTTATGTCAAGGTTTTGAACAAGATACATAGAATTTATCAGGTGTCGATACTTCCCTACTATTACCATTGTATTTATACAATGCTATTACCTACTAAAATTTGGGATCCAAAACGCGGTCCTAGAATGGTTAAATATTGTCCTACTTGGCCCTGTAAACAATTATGGCGCTAAGGTCGCTTTGACGAGTCCATATTCCGCTGAATAAAAATTAATCTACAGTGTGTCCACGGATTGGGTGCCGGTAAGGTGTAAATGACGAAAAATTTTCGAGTTAGACTCTGATATTCTGGGAATCGCTCCTGCTTGGTCTCAAACTAAGATGTTTAGGAAATGAGCCAAATAAATTTATATACAGGGTGGTTCAGAACTGATTCAATGAAAATTATTAAGAATAAAGTACCTTTGTTTTAAAAGATATCGAGATAGTTTATTGAGAAAAGTTGTTTGGAATGACGAGCTGCTGCAGGAACTCCAGTTTCAGATAAATCAGCCTACCTTGTCCTAATAAGTTGGTCATGAACATTTTGTATACGTAAGATTTTTGTCATGATCAAAAATTTAAATTTTGAAATTATTTTTTTAACAGGGTTACATTTGGCCAGCGTCCATGGAATTGTCTTATTACTCCCTGATACGAAATGTCTACACCTAATCCGTAGCACTGCACAATAAACACTCTTTGTTCTATGGTCAGCATGTTTTCAACTGGAAAATTTTCGTTTATGACGAATAAAATTTACGTTTCAAGTCAAGTCTGGCATTTGTAACCATGGATATCATCAAATGTTTTCATAACCTACTTACAAAATCAAAGTTGATCGATTTATCTGAGAATCGAGATTTAGCCGTGTCTTTTGATTCTAAACAACTTTTCTCAATAAACTTTCTCGATATCTTTTAAAACGAAGGTGCTTTATTCTTAACAATTTTCCTTAAATCGGTTCTAAACCATCCTGTATATTAATTGATTTGGCTCATTTTCTCAACATCTTAATTTGAGACCAAGCAGGAGCGATTCTCAGAATATCAGAGTCTAACTCGAAAATTTTTTGTCATTTACACCTTACCGGCACCCAATCCGTGGACACACTGTATATTAGATCAGATTAGATAAGATGAAATTATTTCCTTTATTATGAACCAGATATTTGCAATGATAGATTCTTACTACAATGAAAGAGGAGTTTAACAAATAAGGAACATCTATTCATTAATAATATCCTTGAACAATGATAGTATCATTGTTTAAAAACAATGATAACAATGACAATATGAACTTTGCATGAGAGAATAAGGAGCAATATTAATATGGAATTTATCGTTTGAAGAATTTCGTGGATACCAGAAGTCATTTCGAAGCCAAAACAACGGTAAGAACGGGACGGGAGATTGATATATTACTCATGAATTCTACATTGGATAGTTTGGACATTGTCCAATACGAGGAAATGTTTATGTTTGTTAATATTGGAATATGAATAATACTTTCCTGTTCATTTTCAAAAGAATTTTTCAGTAGAACTTCAAACCTGATGAATTAATCGTAGTATTTATCATTCCGAAGGTTTCTTATGGGTATTTTCGAAGACGCAACTCTGGAGGAAATCTATTGTCATTATTCTCAGGACACCCAATATCGAAAATCCGATATACACCTCCAAATACTGGTTACTGTGGAGCAAGGTGAACACTCAGGAAAATTCAGAGTTCGTATTATGTTTATTGTGATGCCTCAAAAATAATAATAATAATGAATAGTACTTCGAACTGTAAACCTCTCGTATTCTCAATTAAATCCAATTCGCAGTTGCGCATTTGAAATTCCCATGCATGGCTTTCTTGTAGGTGAAAGGTCGTTGGTATTTCGTGAGTATTGATCGAAAGGCTAAGGCCATTATTAAGATCACAACTGCAGGATTAGGATTTTGCGTGACAGTAATGGTACCTCCGTATTGTTCCCCTGTTAATGTTCACCTCCCACGTGGGTGAAATTGTGAAGAAATATAATTACCTAGTAAAGGTTTTGGGGATTTTTCCATTCATTTCAGCAACTGCTCGTGCAGTGTGTTTCATTAACATGCTGCATGCGTTCGCTAATTAAATTGCTCAGATAAGACAGCGCATTAAAGCTTTCCGGAACTTGATATGTCTTTTTATGTTTAACAATGTGTACCTCGGGGAAAACCATAAGGTATATGGCAGATTGTCTCTGAAGTATCGAATTTTTCAATTTCTTCGTGAGTTACATATCCCTAGAACACGAAAGACAATTTCCTGGAGTATAGAGTTCCTGTCTCATGATAACCAGCGCTTTTCTGGTAAAATTATCTTGAACAAATTTTGTATGAACCTTCCAGCTTTCATTTTCACGCGCTTGTTCTGGGGAGCAGCGCGTTATCGATTAGTCACAATGTTTGTTATTTTCGAATTTTGAGCTGAAATCGCTCTCAAACGACTAGGTTGGACTCACTGACGAAGAATCCACGGCCAAATTTGATTTGGTCCGGCCGGCCGGCCGTGTGTGCTCTGAATTTCGAAAGGAAGGACCTATAGTCCCGAAATTTTAGGTTAGGTTTTGATGAATATCTCGGTCATGTTCGTTAATGGGCCAAATCTGCCGAATGGTTTTTGTATTACAGCAATTTGAAATTTCGATTTTTCAATAGCTCGAAAATTATTTATCTGATCGAAATGAATCTTGGTTGAAAAATGAACAGTGTCAATAGGAAAAATAATCCATGGAAAATTTGAAAACAAATTTATTTTTGCTTGAAAATTTTCATATTTCATTTGAATTTTACTGGAATTCCCAAGTTGCCATTTCGCAATGTGAACAAGCGCGTAAAAGTTGCTGACTTCAAGTCAGCGCTTTTATGGGTTTTTCAATCAAGAACTTGAACTCAATTCGATCTAATATGCATTTTTGTAAATATTGAAATAATAAAATTCAAGATGGGTATTTCTGGGAAAGCATTGGCTGGATTCTGACCATTCACGAATAGGCCTTTGTTATCAAGGTTCAAACCTACTACACAAATATCGAGTTCCTAAATTATTCCTCTGGGAAGTTATTGTGTTTACGATGGAACGTGAGGATTTCATTCCATTGGAGGCAGGCTGTAAAGGCTATATCTAATTTAGCACGTTTCAATCTGATCGCTCAGAAGGTTGCTGAGATATTGAGGAAATAATCTCAAAGAATCGACTTACAACCTCGATATTTGTGCAGTATAGGCTTAAGGCTATATGATGAAGGTCGAATTCGTGAATGGGTACAATCCGCCAAACGATTCCGTAGATATACCCATTCAAAATTTTTTTCACCCAATATTTCCAAAATTACATAATGGATCGAATTTGAATCCTCTATTTGATCGAAAAATGACAGCTTGAAGGTTAATGCAGAACTTCGTGAGAATAATATGATTTTAATATTACCAACGAACTGGCAACGAATTTGAACATGCGATCAAAAGCTGCTGACTTCACGTTATGGCTTTTCTAGAATTTTTCTTCATTTTTTTCGCGCATGTTCTAGGGACCAGCGTGCTAGTTTCTGTCCAAATGTCAATAATTTTCGAATTTTGAACCGAATATGGGCATGAATTAAATAAAATTGTTTTTTTTCCATAAAAAAATTTATTTCATTTAATTTCTAATAATTCTGTTTCAGATATTGGGAGTGAAAAAAAAATGATAAATTCAACTCGATCTTATCTTTTCATTCGAAAAAATCTCATACTTGGGGGAAATTGGAGTTATGAATTCCTGTGAATTTACGGAATTTTAAATTCATAAAATTGGAGTTTCGAAATTACCTAATGATATTTTTACAGAGAGCTTATAGATTTTATATAACCTTGTATTTGATGTTTGAATGAGAGCTCATCGCTTTCGTATATCCACGTGCTGAATTCCGACCCTATCTTGTCTGCATTTTTGGAAATATTGGAATGACGAAATTTCGAATGCGTTTTTCTACTAAACTGTCAAGTGAATTTTTCGCACTCTGAACTCTATCTTCGTTTGTAAGCTCAGCCTGACCAGAAAATTCGGATGCGCTAAGTTATCATGTTCACAGTCGACCGGTGGTACTTCGTGAAAACATCACAACCAAAACTTCAATCTGCGACTGTATGTATCAAAACTACTATCAAAGCATTATTCAATAGATATAGAATCATTAAATACCTTTGCAACAAATTTGGAGATGCACGCGAAAGCTGATGACTGTGCTTTTCTAGTACAAAGATCTTCATAATATACTCACTGACAAAGAAACTGCAACACCCAGAAGGAGCTGTTCAAATTTTAAATTTTTTTTGGTGAAACATAGATAGTATAGCAAGGAGTAAATGATTGAAATTGGGGAAAGAAATTAGGGGAGGTCATTTTTTGTTACTTAAATATTGTAGTAGTTTTTTGCAAATTTTTTAAATTTCCGAACGGTTTACCGCTGTATAAGGTCTTTTGGACTGCAGCATTATCGACCCCCTCCTGAATTACTTCTTACGGGTGAGCATCGCCGGCAATGATTACAGTGGTGCAGAGAACGACATCATTGGAATGTGGAATGGCATCAGGTCATCTTTTCTGATGAATCTCGATTATCCTTGGGTGCACATGATGACCGAAGAAGGGTTAGACGACGTTGGGGAGAAAGACGTGACACTCATTTTGATGTTGAGCGTCTTGTACAACGAACAGTAGACGTTATGGTATGAGGTGCTATTGCACATGTAAGTAGGTCACCTTTAGTCTTTATTCGAGGTAACATGATAGCGCTGCGTTACCTTCAAGGAATGGTGGAGCAATATGTACTCCCTTATCTTAACCGGCGAGAGAATCCAATAATTCAGCAAGATAATGCTCGACCTCGTGTTTCCAGAATTAGTTCAAACTTTTTTGAACGGCATGATGTGAATTTTTGCCATGGCCACCCAGATCCCCCGATCTTTCGCCATAGAGCATGTTTGGGACATCATGGGTAGAAGGCTTGGAAATTTACTCGAGGCCCCACGGACTTTGGCGGCTCTGAGACATGAAGTACAGGTAGCTTGGGATAGTTTCCCTCAAGAAGAAATAGACCATCTTATTGCATCAATGCCAAGACTAGTTGGGGAATGTATAGATAACCGCGGGGAACAAACACCTTATTAACAAATTCAATAAAAAAATTGTAAGCCCTTCGTTTTTTTCTCCAAATTTTAATCATTAACTCCTTGCTATACTATCTATGTTTTAACATAAAAAATGTGAAATTTGAACTGCTCCTTCTGGGTGTTGCAGTTTCTTTGTCAATTAGTTTATTTGCATAAGCCTTTGTGTCGATATTTCACAACTATAGTTTCAAGATAAGATCAATTGATGATTGAGATAGAAAAAACCTTAATCTTGAAAATAAATCTGGAGAAAATCTCTAAAAAACCAATGACGTGAGGTCAGAATGTGTTACACTCTCGTCCAAATTTTTTGCCAGAAGTGTATTTCCCCAATAAATTTCAACGAAATTTAACATATTTTTTTTACAATATTCGGCCAACGCAGGTCAAATACTAACATCAAGGTTATATTTAATATAAATTTGTTCTGTACTTCCAGAAAAGAACTTTTGAAAGGAACTACTAACGATGCAATTCTTTAGAAATTTAGCAGTTACGAGCGTGTATTCTAAAACCAATCACGAAGTTTAAATCTGATGGCACGAGTCGTTCTAGAATTTCCGAGAACTTCAGCCGGTCGGACAGAATAGACGACTTCGGCCCAAGTTGCCAACCCACAATTTTTTTCACAAATTTACTATCACTGGGGAACGGAAATTTCAGGACAAATTCGACATGATAAGGTTCGCGTTATTTATAAATATCCGTAAAAGATGCCTCGGCTCTTCAAACAAAATAATTTCTTCCAAATATAGGTTTTTGTCAGGCTGAAATTTGAGTTGGGATTCCTGATTTCATGTTAATAGTGTCAAGTTTATAAAGGATATGTTCCGCAAATCAACTTGGTTGGTAGCCGGTTTTCCGTTCTGTGAATATGAAATATTTGGTTGGTTCCTGAAAAAAAAGGTTAATTACGGAATTTGATTGATGAAAAACCGTTCTTTCTGTCACCAGAAGGACGACAATGTTCTATGGTAACATGTCCATAGCATAGAACAATCTTTATTTACTTTATGATCCATAGAACATCGAAGAGACAACAATCAACAATGGAAAAATTACTAGGTATGGTCTATGGATCATAAGGTAAATAAAGATTGTTCTATGCTATGGATATGTTACCATAGAACATTGATTGTCGTTCTGGTGCATAGACTTAATATGTCAATGATCTGGTGGCAGAAAGATTGCTTTTCATCAATCAAATTCCGTAATTAGGGCCGTATTTATAGTTGCTCCTTGAAGCATCCTTACTGAAGGCCGCCTTGAATTTGACCTGATCGGGGAGTAAATTCAAGGCGGCCTTCAGTAAGGAAGTAAGGAATTTGATTGATGAAAAGTAATCTTTCTGCCACCAGAATATAGACATATTAAGTCTATGCACCAGAACGACAATCAATGTTTAATGGTAACATATCTATAGCATAGAACAATCTTTAGTAACCTTTTGATCCATAGACCATACCTAGTAATTTTTTCATTGTTTATTGTTGTCTCTTCGATGTTCTATGGATCATAAAGTAAATAAAGACTGTTCTATGCTATGGATATGTTACCATAGAACATTGTCGTCGTTCTGGTGACAGAAAGAACGTTTTTTCATCAATCAAATTCCGTAATTAACTTTTTTTTTGAGGAACCAACCGAATATTTCATATTTACCGAATGGAAACCGGCAACCGAAATAACCAAGTTGATTTGCGGAACATATCCTTTATAAATTTGACACTATCAGCATGAAATCAGGAATTCCAACTTAAATTTCAGCCAATCAGAGATTATCTCAACAAAACCTTACATTTGGAAGGAATTATCTTGATTGAGAAGCCGAGGCATCTATTACTGATATTTCTAAATAACGCGAACCTTAACATGTTGAATTTGCCCTGAAATTTCCGCCCCCCAGTGATAGTATATTTGTGAAGAAAATGGTTGTTTGGCAACTTGGGCCGAAGTCGTCTATAGAATTCGACATTTGGGTTTTCGGGGGAAAATTCGAAACAAGAGACATGTGGGCAAAATAGTTACTCGATGTTACCCAGCACAAAAACGTAAATATACGAAAGGCAGCTCAAGAATTATAAGGATTCCTCATCAGACTCAGATTCGAAATAGGGAAATTGGGGTCATATTTTTTCTCCTCTGAGAGAAAGCTGAGAGATAGAGCAAATAAGTAATCTAAACTAAGTGTTTTTGAAAAAAATTTTCAAATTAGACAGGGTTCGCTAGCGATACTGGCCCAAGCATCCATTTTGTAACCCTCATCAGTTTTTTGTACCACGGTCTCAATTGATCTGTCCAAAAATACGAATCAATCGCTAGGAATAATTCATGGTCTCCACTTAACCTATCCCTAATATTGACTTATGGCCGGTATTATAGAACTCAACTGGAAGTTATCTTTAACTTTAACTGACAGTTATTTTAGGACATGTCTGTAAAAACTGTCAGTTAAAATAAAATATAACTTCCAGTTAAGTTTTATAATACCGGCCCTTAATATGTTAAGATATTTCGTGGCGTTTTTAAGCGGATCTGCATTAATGTCAGATGCAACCTCTTTCGAGGCTTCTATCTACAATTTATGGAAATATTTATAGCTCAAATATCAAGTAAATCAAATGTGTATCACAATTTCCGAAAAATAACTGCATTTCAAACTTACCTGATAACTTTGATTCCGCCTACTCGAACTATCACATGATGACGGCGAATGGCCGCAATAATACAATTCGAACAAAAATTCTGGTATTGTACTTCCTAAACTTTCCGAAGCTGGCGGACAGGCCGTCTCTGGAAATTCCAACGTAACAATAACAGGATTCTTAGGATAAGTTTGAAGATGATCAGGCACTACTTTCAATTTGGGCATAGACCAATGCACTTCTATCGTCTCGGTAATAATAGAGGTTTCTCCATTTTCGTTATCAGCGAGATCGACGAAATATTCGTCGAAGTTTCTCTTTCGGACCAGTACATAGTATTTGCCGCCCCTTGAGAAATATCCGCAAGGTATAGCTAGTTTTGTCTGGTTCTGATTCAGAGCCGGGAATACTGAGAAGTTACTTAAGGATTGCACTGAGTTCCCTTCTAACCGGAAGAGTTGAACGGTTAGGGCTGCTGTAGATGTGTATTGGATTTCAACGTCTACATCTCCGCTGAGTGTGGTATGCGTTGATGGTACTGATACTTTTATGTCCGATAGCGAATTTTCTGTAACAAATACATAATATATAATTTCGAATACGTTCTTTGGATAAAAGTTTATTTTATCAGTTTTTCATTCATATTGTCAACCTATGTCAGATTCTGAATGTAAGGAGCTTTTAAATGTGGTCACAGATAATCTTACCCTGAAACACGAGTTTCAGAAAAACTACAGCGTGACAATACCAAGTCGCGACCAATGGAGTGACGACGAAGTGGTTTTGCCCTTCAGGGTCTCTGCTGTTTTACGCGGATGGCTCAAAGACTGAAGATGGACAAGTCGGAGCCGGTGTATACGGCCCCTCATTACAACTAGCCCTGCTAATGGGCGTCTGTCCATCGGTTTCAAGCGGAAACCTTCGCCATAAGGGAGTGCATCGCACATTGTGCGGGATGTATCTACCGGAAAAAAGGATATACATACTATCTGACAGCAGAGCAGCTCTACTGGCGATTGATTCATCGTCATTCCGGTCAAAGCTAGTCTGGGAATGCAAAATGTCACTCAACGCACTCGGATCAAATAATCAGGTCAACCTTATTTGAGTGCCTGGTCATTCTGGAGTGCATAGTAACGAAATGGCTGATCAGCTAGCAAGGAAGGCGGGAGCAACCCCCTTCATTGGACCAGAGCCAATTTTCGGCTTCCCATCAAGCCACCAAGCGAGGGTGGTTAAAGAATGGGAACAAAAGAGGAAGGCCAGATCCTGGCGAAGGATTGAAGGACAGAGACAGGCTGAGTCATTCCTCTCATACTCAACGAGCTGGACTAAGGAAGCTCTCTCACTTAGCAAATTGGAACTGAGAAAACTGACAGTCATACTCACGGGACACTGTCCTGTGAATTGTCATCTTCGGAACATGACGAAGGTTCCTGATGATATCTATCGCTTCTGCCAAAAAGCCACTGAGACAGCGGAACACCTGCTATGCAAATGTGAAGCTGTCCTCTGGAGAAGGCTGCGGCATCTTGGCTCCTGTTTCTTAAAACCGGAACAAATAATGGATGTGGCAGCCAGTAAAGTAGTAAAGTTTATCGAGGCCTTGCTACCTGACTGGTAAACAGCGCGGGGTTGCACAATAGATCTTTAGGTCAAGGTGTCAGCGAGGTTAAGCATAGCCTCATCGCCCCTCCTCTAATCTAATCTAATCTTATCTATGTCAGATTCAGTTGAATAATACATTCATTTTTTACTTCTTATTATTTTTTCATCAGGTCCTGTGGCTTGGATCCGCGCGCTATCGCCTAGTTCAAATCTGTGATTTCGGACTTTTTCTCTCGATATACTGGTCTTAAACTATGGGGTTGGACTGACTGATGGTGATTTCGTGAGAACAGAAAATCCTGTCGACATAAACTTCTACTGTAGATTGTGTTTCATTATGCGACGGCTGAGTTCATTCATGAACCAAATCGGTCAAACGAATCAATAGCTCAGGAACTACTTCAGCGATCGGATTGAAACCTGGTAGTGAGTTACAGCATACCGATTTGCAAATTTTGTTGAGATCGTATGGTCAGTGAGTTGAAAAAAAAATTTCGGATTTCATCTTAAAAAATTTTTTTCGGAAACTGTTCATCAGAATTCAAAGAAATATTTCACAATGCAGCAAATCTCAATTAGTTTTCCATTTATTGCAAAAATTTTTCCAGAAATATGATCACTTTTTCATAAAATGCTCTTAGTTGGTATCTTTATGTTTGGCTTAACCGCTGATCGTGAACACAATAAGTACCGAGAGAATCTGCTAAAGACTTAATAACTGTGGGTAGGTTTTATTACGAACGCCAAATTCTTGAAATCAACTCTGTGATCCTGCAGATTTACATATCCTTCTTAAAGATGATCGAAAATATAGGTATTTTTTGAGTTATTTCGGAAATAATTAACAATGATATCGATGAAATCAGCACGAAATTGAACATATTTTCCCAATATTTCCCAAGATGAATTTTCGATCAAATTCCAAAATTTGATGTGAGTACTGTTGTTAAATAGTTACTTCAAGGTCTGTGCCAAACTCTATAGTAGGGTTATGAATGGTTTCCAAAAAAATAATTTCTTCAACAGAAATTTCGAAAGTTATGCGTTGGCATTACTATCAAAGAAGTTTAATTTTGACAACCTCACTTATTGTCGAGAAATCATCTCAGAATTCGAAATAGCCAAGAAAATTTATATACTTTTTCCAATTTCTCTGCAGATAAATATTTGCTAAAACTGAAATTTAGAGCACTATTGTTACATTTTGATTTCAAGGTCTGCGCCAATTTCCATTGAATTCTGATGAATGTTTTCCGGAAAAAAATAATTTTTAATCGATGAAGAACATTTTTGTCTCAAAATTTGGAAACCACAGACATTGGACAAAACGATAACGCTTTTGTTCCCTAGAACAAGCGAGTAATGAAAAAAAATAACTTTTTGCTCAATATATTTTATGAAATAAAATGAATATCTGATTGAGTTGAAATGTTGTTAAATATTGACTTGAAGGTATGTGCCAAATTTCATCCGGATTTGATGGGTTGTCTCTGAAAAAAAATGTTTTTCGAAAAACATTCGTTTGAAAAGTTTTTAACGGTTAGATCATCTCAAAATTGTGAACAGGGTATACATTGTTATTCTTCAACTCCAAAACCTTTCATCCAATTTCGCCCATTAACGAACTCAAACGAGATTTTCCGAATATGAACTGAAAATTTCAAGACTCAAGGTCTTTTCCTCAGAAAGTTAGAGCACACACGGTCGGCCGAACAGAATTAAACTTGATCATGGATTCTTCTTCAGGAAGTCCAACCTAATCGTTTAAGACAAATATCGGTTTTGAAGTCGATAATTAGAGACATTGTGATCGAACGATACCACACTGTTGCCCAGAACCATATGAGTAGAAGATATAAGATATTTATAAATTAAATCTTCAAATTTTTAGTTGTTCTAATGAAATGATCAAGAAATTTTGCTCAAATTTGCTCATCAAGTTCCAAGGTTCGTCATGATCAGATCAATAGTTTTCGAGTTATTCCGAAAATATCTATGATTCCCAGAAAATGAAATTCCCAGAAATTTTTTTTCCAATATCTCCAAAGACGAATATCCGATCAAGCTGAAATTTGAAACATTGTTGTTAAGTAGTGACCCGAAGGTCTGCGCCAGTCTGTAGTATCATTGTTTGATTAAGGATGGTAGTATCATTGTATAAAGAAGGTAGTATGACAGACTTATGGTAGTATCGTCTAGCATCAACAATAGCATCATAGAACATTCCGATACACTGCTCATGCACTACGGGGAAGTACCAATAAAACTTCCAGGGAATCACCTCATGAAGCATAGAGTGTGAACGGACGACTTTAATACGTCGATTGATGATCTATTGACGCCGCTGTCCTGCATAGTGTCACTGAAGGATCCAGTAAATGCTTCGACTATTCACCAGTAGATGTCGTCAAGGGTTGATGCAAAGAGATATTATAAACTCTAGATCTCATGTTGAGGAAACTTCAAAGAATACATATCTGATTGGACTGAAATAGAGTTTTCGCTGCCGATTAGGGTAAAATTTCAACGGAATCGGAGATATGCTTTTCGGAATATATGAATTTCTCTAATGCATTTCCTGAAATTTTCTATTGATTTGTTCCTCAAAAAAATCAGGAAATCTGATTGGTCTGAAATAAAGTACTCTGTTATGTGATGGCAGCTTGGAGATTGCAGTGAAATTGAAATGAAATATGAAAATTTAAAAAAAAAATATTTTTTTCTTACAATTTTTCTGTGGATAATTCTTCTTATTGATACTGTTCATTTACCAACCAAGTTTCATTTCGATTAGATAACTATTTCTGAGCAGAGACGGCCGGCCGGACAGAATCAAATTTGACCAGGGACTGTTTATCAGTGAGTCCAACCCAGTCTTTGAAACCAATTCCAGCTCAAAATTCTAAAATTACAGACATTGTGACGAAATAATAACGCGCTGTTTCCCAGAGCAAGTGCGTAATAAACTCCATAAATCACCCTGAATACAAGTCTGGCAAATGTGATGTAACAGGTATATGGAAAATTTGTTAATTGTTTTATAATGTTTATTACATGATCCTATTGCATATTCAAGAGTAGCGGTAATTATCTCATCATCGGATGTTGAACTGGTTTTTGACATCAAATCTTCAAGCTATAATAGAGCTTATATCGAAGGAGTTAATTCACTTTCCAAAGTTTTTGTTTTTTTTACGCGCTTGTTCTGGGGAACAGCGCGTTATCATTTCGTCTCGATGTCTGCAATTTTCGAATTTTGAGCCGAAATTGGTCTCAAACGACTAGGTTGGACTCACTGATGAAGAATCCGTGGTCATAATTGATTATGTCCGTCCGGTCGTCCCGCCGGCTGTGTGCACTGTAACTCTCGAAAGAAAATACCTAGAGTCTTGAAATTTTCAGGTTAGGTTAAGATCCTGAATATCTCGGTTGAGTTCGTTAATGGGCCAAATCTGCCTTATGGTTTTTGTACTACAGCCATTTCAAATTTTGATTTTTCAATAACTCGAATAATATTTACCTGATCGCAATGAAACTTGGTTGGAAGATGAACAATGTCCATAAGAAGAATTATCCATGGAAAAATTCGAAAAAGTTTTTGTTTTTTTCGAAAATTCTATATTTCATTGAAATTTCACCATTTCGCAATGTGAACGAGCGCGTAAAAGCTGCTGAGTTCACGTCAGTGCTTTTCTAGATTTTTTTCAATTGATTGATTCCCTTTGATGAAACATTGAACCAAGTTTTCCTGTGGTATACATCGTTATTTGTAAACATACTCATTCTCTTTCAGTAAGTCATAATTGACTCGAGGAAGAACGAGAGGTTTGAAATTAAATACAACTTACTTGAACATCCTATTTTGATGAGATTTGATTGAATAAGAAGAAAAAGTGCTGCTACGAAAAATCTGTCTAGAGAAATTGGACCCATTATCATTCATCTTCAATTTTGATGCAGTTTTTCATCCTTGGATAACTTTCAACATTCTGAAGTTTCATAGAAGCCATTGAATTTCCTGAAAAAAAGATATTTTAGACTTTCAGCTATATAAGTAGTTTCACGGGTAAAAATAGTAAACATACAATATACAGTATCTAAATTCCCTTTCATTTTCATAACTTAAACTATAAATAAATTCGAATGAAGTTCCGAACAACTGAGTTTACCTATCGTAGAATACCACTTCACATCTCAATATTCAACATGGTTTTTGCGATATTATTTACCAACGATATCTCAGATTTTATCCACAATACAGGGTGATTCCGGAGGAGACCGTCAGATTTTGGGATAAGTTTACACTAGTCAAGACAGTCTCGGAACACTGTTTGGTTTATGGTTGGGGTCTCTGTTAGAATATACAGGGTGATTTGTCCGATTCGACCGATTTTACTTTTATTGATAACTTTGGTATGGCTTATTCGAATTCAATGAAATTTTCAGCGTAGTACAATAGTGTTGAACAAATTCATTGATTTCAAATTTTTTTTTCAAAATAAGCGGTTGTTATTGTGATAAATCCAGATTAATTATGCAGGTTGAAAAAACATCCTGTCCATAGCGTTTCCTAAACTACGCTATCTGTTTACGATTGTACTATAACAAGTCATTATTTGAGAGTTTCTAATTTTTTTGGCACACTTCTAGTTTTCCGAGAAAATTTTTTCAAAAAATGATAATGTCGAAATTTCGCTCCAATCGATTCTACTTTTATTGGTAACTTTGGTATGGCTCATCCAATTTTGATGAAATTTGCAGTGTAAAACAATCTGAATGAGTACATTCAATAACCGCAATAATCTCTCAAAATACAGTGTTGTAATTGTGATAATTTCAGAATTTCAGATTAATTGTGCAGTTAAAAAAAAAGACCCTGTACATTGCTTTTCCAAAACTTTCTTATTCGTTGCAGATTCTAAAATAATATGTCATCATCCAGAGGTTTTTAATTTCTTTGGCACACCTCAGGTTTTCCTAGAAAACATTTTGAAGAAGAGCATTATCGAAATTTGGCTTACAAGCAGTGAGAGTAGTCTGCACTCGGTGGGAAAGCTGTATCGTCCAAGGATGCAAAGTTGTTCTTCGCTTCTAAAATATTCTCTTCAAATTCGGAATATATTCTGAATTGAATGATTTCATACAAAATATTAGCAATTAGATATGAATTTGGAATTTGAAAAGAATATTTTATTATAGAACTCATGAACTGCTTGGCATTCTTGGACAATACAGCTCTCCTACCTAGTGCGGAATATTCTCAATGCTTGTGAGCCAAATTTCGATCATGCTCTTCTTCAAAAATGTTTTCTAGGAAAAACGGAGGTGTGCTAAAGAAATTAAAAACCTCTGAATAATGACACATTATTGTAGAATCTGAAACGAATAAGAAAGTTTTGGAAAAGCAATGTACAGGGTGTTTTTTTTCCAACTGCACAATTAATCTGAAATTCTTGAATTATCACAATTACAACCCTGAATTTTGAGAAACTTTTGCAATTATTGAATGTACTCGATCAGATTGTTCTATACTGCAAATTTCATCAAAATTGAATGAGCCATACCAAAGTTTTCAATGAAAGTAGAATCGATTGGAGCGAAATTTCGACATTGTCTTTTTTTGATGGAATTTTCACAGAAAACTAGAAGTGTGCCAAAAAAATTAGAAACTCTCAAATAATGACTTATTATAGTAGAATCGTAAACAGATAACGTAGTTTTGGAAATGCGATGTACAGTGTGTTTTTTCAACCTGCTAATTTACCTGGAATGATCACAATAACAACCACTTATTTTGAGAAAAACTTTGAAATTAATGAATGTCCTCATCAATATTGTACTTCGCTGAAAATTTCTCTAAAATCGAATAAGCCATACCAAAGTTATCAATAAAAGTAAAATCGGTCGAATCGGACAAATCACCCTGTATATTCTCAATATAGACCCCCAACCATAAACCAAACATTGTTTCGAGACTGTCTTGACTAGTGTAAACTTATCCCAAAATCTGACGGTCTCCTCCGGAATCACCCTGTATAGGTACACTTCGAAATCACCTTGTAACAACGAATTCCCTGTTTTGTAACTGGAATCTAATGAATGAAACTCAAAAACAACACGTACGCTACTTTTCAACAATACAACTGAATAACTGCCAATGTATCTCATTTTGCCGGAAATTACTCTCGGATATGTAGGTAGCATCCAACAGAGCACATCAATAAACTTATTGTTTCACGGTATTTATTTCGGAACTGATTTATCTCTGTATCTTCCTCAACTTGAAGGTCTCTACCAATAATTGTTCTCGTAATTAGGGAGAATAAACATTTCCCGAAAAAAAAAATTTGAAAGTGAAAATCATCCTTCCTTCAATTCCTAGTCGATATACTCGAATGTTTAATTTTCTTTCCTTTCCAATGAGAGTTTCGATTCGATTAAGTATGATCATCTTGGTGGCCGAAGAATTGATCTCGTGTTCATTCGATCTTTCTTTATCTGAAAATGTATGATTCTCTGTTCCTATGTAAGAAGCTACTTGCAATATCCTCT
This sequence comes from Myrrha octodecimguttata, assembly GCA_958510865.1. Taxonomy (NCBI): domain Eukaryota; kingdom Metazoa; phylum Arthropoda; class Insecta; order Coleoptera; family Coccinellidae; genus Myrrha; species Myrrha octodecimguttata. The sequence goes on from OY294063.1 coordinate 9,673,435, forward strand.
CCTATTTTTACGTGCTTGTTCTGGAAAACAGCGCGTTATCATTTCGTCAAGATGTCTGTAAATTCCGAATTTTGAGAATGGTCTTAAACGATTGGGTTGAACTTCCTAAAGAAGAATCCGTGCTCAAATTCAATTTTGTCCGTCCGTATGTGCTCTTATTTTCGAAGGAAAAGACTTAGCGACTTGATATTGTCAGATTAGGTTTGGGGTCCAAATATCTCGGTGAAGTATTATACTTTAATGAGTGGAATCGGTTCAATAGTTTCAAAGTTAGGCCCATTCTGAATTTTGAGGTGAATTCTGCGATATCAGATGAAGTATTGACTCGATAAAATTGAAACTTCGTGGACAGTTTTGAAACACCAACGCACAACTTAGAGCGAAATTTCGTGTGGAAAATTTTAAAAAAATTATTCGAAAATTTTCAAAATGTTTGATGAATGTTTTTTCTGGGAATATTCATTAGATTTCCATGGAATTTGGCACGAATCTCAAATTAAGTATTTAACTACAATGTTCCAAATTTCAATTCGATCCGATATTCACTTTTGGAGGAAAAAAAATGTGCCAAATTTCGTTGTTATTTGGAATTTTAAGATTATTTCCGCAATATCTCAAGAAGCACAAATGCAATCAGATTGAAACTTCGTGGAGATCACCAACACGCAACTAGGTGTGAGAATTCGTGTTGACCTAATAGTTAGCATTTGAATAAGTGCGTAAAATCTCCTGACCCTCACGTCAGTGCTTTTCTAGATTTTTCGACCATATCTCGATTATTGAATTCAATATTATCTTGTTGATTTAACCTACTTTCTTTGAAAATTTTCAGATGCTAAAAGCTTCACATACTTAGCATGCAAAGTTCTAAACTGAATACCAGGCTCAGTCAAGTCACAATCGGGTTGATTAAATGAAAAATATTGATGATCTAAAAAATTGTTTATTATTCATATAAAAATAACAATGAACTGGAAAATTATTTAGATTAGAGATTTCTAGATGCCTAATGCGGAATACTCTCACTGCTTGTGAGCCAAATTTCGATCATGCTCTTCTTCAAAAATGTTTTCTAGGAAAACCGGAGGTGTACCAAAGAAATTAAAAACCTCTGAATGATGACATATTATTGTAGAATCTGAAACGAATAAGAAAGTTTTGGAAAAGCAACGTACAGGTGTTTTTTTTCAACTGCACAATTAATCTGAAATTCTAAAATTATCACAATTACGACCCTGTATTTTGAGGGACTTTTGCGATTATTGAATGTAATCGTTCAGATTGTTCTACACTGCAAGTTTCATCGAAATTGAATGAGCCGTACCAAAATTATCAGTGAAAGTAGAATCGATTGGAGCGAAATTTTGGCATTGCCTTTTTTTGATGGAATTTTCTCAGAAAACTAGAAATGTGCCAAGAATATTAGAAACTCTCAAATAATGAGTTATTATAGTAGAATCGTAAACAGATAGCGTAGTTTTAGAAATGCGATGTACAGGGTGTTTTTTCAACCTGCACAATTAACCTGGAATTATCACAATAACAACTGCTTATTTTGAAAAAACCTTTGAAATTAATGAATGTCCTCATCAATGTTGTACTCGCTGAAAATTTCCCTAAAATCGAATAAGCCATACCAAAGTTATCAATAAAAGTAAAATCGGTCGAATCGGACAAATCACCCTGTATATTCTCCATAGAGACCCCCAACCATAAACCAAACATTCTTTCGAGACTGTCTTGACTAGTGTAAACTTATCCCAAAATCTGACGGTCTCCTCCGGAATCACCCTGTATATGCGGGAACTGTTTTCTATTGAGTGTGTGAGTTGATTCCGTTTGACTAGACTAGGTAGTTTTTGGCGGTAAAGATAAAAAGGGTCTTTTATTGAGAGCAAACAATACCATCGGCTGATAAATTACTGCTTCCTGGATTTCTGCAACACAGCCACATTCAGAAAACCTCGTTAGTATCTCAAGGTCAGGCAACTATGCCCACGGTATGGATTCTTCAACGTTGCCAATAGCCGCGAGAAATATTAGAATGCGTGAGTTTTCGACGTTAATAGGAGTGCAGTGATTATTTTTTGAATTTTTTTTTGGACTTACTTAATCTTTTTGTGGGAATGCGCAATGTTATTCACTTTTCCATTTTTTACTCCATAGCAGTTTTTATTTTTCCGAAAATTCTTGAATATGAAAAACTGACAACATTGCGCATTCTTACTATATTTTTCAACCATTTGCACCCAGAAATTTTTTCGGAAAAAACGAACTCTGGCCTCCAAAAGACATCCTTATATTCGAGATTTTTTTGCTTTTTTGTAGTTTATGGCGCAGTCTTTAACTTCTTTTGGTCGGTTGGAAATAATAACAAAAACATCATTGAATTGGAACTGAAAGTTTGTTCATAGGTGTACAGTATGCTTGCGGGCAGAAAACGAATCTTAAGGCGATATGTCGCTATTGCGACACAAAAATCCTAGGACTCGAAGATAGTCAAAATTATGTCCATAAAGTAAGCAGAGCCACTTGCACGGAAGTCAATGAAAACCATCTCATTAATTGTCGTATATTTGTCGAGAATTTGTCGGGAAAGAAAAAAATTTGTCGCGCTTCTAGTTTTTTTTTAGATGTGGCTCTGCTAACTCAATATTAAGTCAGCAGAGCCATTCTTAAATATGCATCGAATTCCATCAAAAATGTTATGAGTAATTGTCGAGTATTTGTCGTAGACCATCTAACCTGAAAAAACCAGAAAAAATGAATTTTTTATAGCTTTTTCATAGCTTTTTTTAGGTTTTGATGAAATGTTCTAAATTCGGCAACACTGCATTTGTAAATTGATATTTCAGGTATGTTTTTCGTATCATTATTGACTGACAATTTTTTTTCTTTCACGACAAATATGTTCTGGTCGTCATTCAATCGTTCAGCTCATTCACGGAGAAAAAAGGGTCATCTAACTAACTTTCTTGTTTCACAAAGTTAAGTCGATGTATATCCGTGAGAATGGAATATTTCCATTATTCAGCATTGAAACGAAAATTGTTCATTTCGGGAAATAGAAGATTTAACATATACAATCCAGTATCAGTCAATAATTATACGAAAAACATATCTGAAATATCAATTTACCAATGGACTGTTGCCGAATCTGACAAATTTCCTAAGAAACCAGAACATCCCATTAAAACCTATAAAAAAGCTATAAAAATCATTTTTTCTGTTTTTTTCAGGTTAGATGGTCTACGACAAATACTCGATAATTATTCATAACAGTTCTGATCGAATTGGATGCATATTTTAGAATGGCTCTGCTAACTTAATATTAAGTTAGCAGATACACCCCTAAAAAAAACTAGGAGCGCGACAAATTTTTTTCATTCACTACAAATTCTCGACAAATATACGACAATTAATGAGATGGTTTCCATTGACTTCCGTGCAAGTGGCTCTGCTAACTTTATGGACATGTCAAAATTCAAAGAATCTTGAATTCCATAAGACGTTTTGGAATTAAATTGCCCACAAAATTTTTCCGTCTTCAAAAACTGGCAAATTTTAGTAAGGGGATTTAATGCGTCGCTTAAAGATTTTTTAAAATATAGTATAGATTCAGAAATATTTTTGAGTATGAGGTACGCAATGGAATTAAAATAATGTTCATTATTGATTCTTGTGTTACTATACCACGTTGAAAATACTATCGTTTATATTACGAAGGAGTGTGTGGCGGTGAAACCTCAACAAGATGTTAAAGTTTCATTCCGTGATCGCCACAGACAGTGAAAAGGATATATCCATTTGTCTCCGAACGTTTTAGTTAGATGTTGTGTGACAATTGCTTGTCCGTCATGGCTCTTGACTTGAAACCCATCTCCCTGAAAGACACGAGACAGTAGCTTTCATTCCACTAACAAAAACATTTTAGGACAACGTAGGACTTGTTTTGGCCAGTTTGGGCGACGCGACGATTTCATAACTTTTTGTTGTATGGAAAATAATTAGTGAAAATTTTCTTCGGTTCTAGTATAGTGTGCATTTTAAAAAGATTTTTCTGAGAATAATTCAGTACAGTTATAGGTTACTGAAGTTTTTTTGTTTTTAATTAATGATTTGGCAAAATCATATCATACATTGGAATTCAATATTTCAATATTTATGATGGTATCAGATCGTGTCCAAATTATTCTCATGTCTGCGAGTCATATTACCTTTCACCTCGTGAAGTTGAGAATAAAAAAAATTATCAAATCTATTATGTCCAGGCGGTCGTCTAATGCAACGATAACTTGACAAAGGGTGCTAGCAACTTCGGCCAAACGAATTTAGACTTGGTTTTAGATTTATACTCATTTGAATTTGTTAGATTACTTCCCTAAAGTTTCAGGAACTACTCATGCAATTGGAGTTCGAAAATGGGCCGAATCGGTCGGACAGTTTCGGAGTTGAAGCCATTTGAAATTTTTAAGTTATTTTTTTTTATTTCAGAAACTACAGCAGCGATTTGATTGAAACTTTGGCAACTTTTAGCGAAATTTTGTCGAGATCATACTGTCAGCAAAATTTTTTTTCGGAAACCGTTTATCATATTCAGAAAAAGTTCCACGAAGACTTTGAGCTTCATATTTCACAGCAGTGTATCAAATTTTAGTTCGATACCATCATAATTTTTGGAGATGTTGGGAAAAAATATGTCAAATTTCGTAGTTTTCTTTAGCATATCGTTGTTTTTTCGGTATTATTCAAGAAATACTGATTCAATCATGATTCAACTTCGTAGCTAGTTTGAAGATACTGAAAAACAACTTGGTTCGAAATTTCGTGATCATCGTATCATTAGAACGAATAAAAAAAATAAATTTTTTTTCAAATATTCAATATTCTGTGATTTTCATATCGTATTATCCTCATTAAATTCTGAATGAATTTTAGAACTGTTATTTTCAATGAAGAACTGGATTTCAATCCGATATAATCTTTATTTAAGGAAATATTGGGAAAATAAAATTTTGAATGGGTATGTCTGCAGAATCATTGGGTGGATTTTACCAATTCACTAATTCGGCCTTCGTTATTAAGGTCCAAACCTTTTCTACAAATATAGAGTTTTTAAATTGTTTCTTCCTGTAGTTATTGTGTTTACGATCGGTCGTACCCCTCAAGATGCTGACGAATAATTACTAAGATTCAATCCAATTGAATTTGTATTTTTTGAAAAATCTCGAACCTATAATTAAAAAGTCGATAACTTCGAAACCAAGGGTTGAATTTTTATGCATTGAGAATTCCAATTCTCCAGGGCTTTCTTTTGGAAGTTATGACGAAGTCCAGCCTCACATTATTCGCCCGAATCCAGGAATTTAAGCAATAATGCGGAGTTTGATTTATGTTTACTTGAAGAATAAAATTGAAAAAATAAACCTTGTCCTCTTAATTGAACTACTTTGTTTTCGTGAAGGTAATGTTCGCTCTGATGAGAATAAGGCTGTTAAAAATTTGGAAAAAATGCGTTCGAAAGTTATTAGGCTATAGATGCGTGACTGTTCATTCAGATGTCATTATCTATCGCATTTTCTTTCAGTAGCACCGTTTAAAATTCATGAAAATATGATAAAATGAATCGAAAATGACCGAAATAAATTTTTTCACCCCGAACAACCCTCATAATTCTGAATGAAAGATGAAATAATTGTTCAGGTTTGGTCAATATACAGTGAATACCATCGCAATAAAATGCTTCAACAGTCAGTACATGGATAATCCGTTTATATCGAAGGATTTTCAGGATATTGCGAAGCAATCTCACGCAAACTGTAAATATGCAAATTTTGCCTATAATGAATTCATGCCTAACGAAGTAATTCAACAGCTAACCACCATTATTATTGGCTTGGTTGAAGGGTGAACACATAGTACTGGTGAGGACTGGGTTAAGAACAAAAGGATCGATAGAGTCGCCTCACAGGCATTATGGTCGGAAGACTGCCTCCTCATAATCATCTCGTTAAATCGCTTGGACTTCTTCGGAAAATTTTTTCGTGGAAACGACAATGATCTAGAAAATAGTATTATTTTATTCAAGGCTAGTGTTTGCTTGAAAATAACCTAAATATTCAGAGATCTTCAAGGCGAATGAATGTTGATAGAAGTTGATGAAACACGTATCTCTCAGATACAATATGATGAATAATATTGATTAATATAAAGGTAATGGTTAATTGTTTAATTATTAACTATAATATAACATGAATACAAAGACGAATACTTGAAGATAAATCAACAAATTTTCCACCTTGATCTGAGCTAATCATCAAATCAACCAAAGCCTTTACACTGAAAGAGCATTTTCCAGTTTGCATTATCGCGGTTTACTGACAAAATGAATGAATTTATTGAAAAATAATTATTAGTCTAACAAAAACACCAGGACAAATAAAGGGTGTTTTTACGGGTATAGAACTTTGAAATGGATTAAAACAAGGATGAATTTTTGAAATTGATATGAAATTGACATTATCCAAAAGATAATCCTTTGGCATTATAATTTAAATATAATTTCTGGCATATGACTACCACGGCTGGCTCGGAGGTTATCTTAAATGGAGGTCCAATTTTCAATTACTTTTTCCAAAATTTGTGACCGTATATCGGGAATAATGCGGAGAATGTTGTCCACCAAGTGGTCAATGGTTTCGGGCTTCTCGGCGTAGATGAGCGACTTCACATATCCCCACAGAAAAAAGTCTAGCGGCGTTAAATTGCAGATCAATTCACGGGACCGGAACGTGAAATTATGCGGTTATCAAACGTTCCTTCAGTGAATTGTGGCACGAGCTGTGTGACATTTTGCGCCGTCTTGTTGAAACCACAGCTGCTGCACTTCCTGGTTATTCAATTAAGGAACGAAAAAGTCAGTTACCATGGCCCTATAGCGGTCAACATTGACAGTAACGTTCTGGCCACCATCGTCTTTGAAGAAGTACAGACCAATGATTCCATGTCTCTTTGGATGCGTATTATCAGTTAGAGTAAACGTGGTGCGAACAAGGTTCATAGTTAGTCGAATTAATAGCTCTGATGGACGATTATGTTGACCGTAAAATGGACGTAGAGAGCGATACGTATTTCGAACAGAACCATTATTTTCAAAATGAATTTGCACAATTTGGAAGCGTTGTCCAGGCGTTAGCCTATTCATGTTGAAATGCCGGACCAAACTTAACACAAATCACCTGACAGCTGACAAAATGGCCGCCAGTTAAAACAGTTCTGCCAACTTTAAGTTCTATATCTCTAAAAAAACCCCCTTCACTTGTCGATAAATCAACGAATATTCCACCTTAATCTGAGCTAATCATCAAATCAACCAAAGCACTTGTATTCCATTGTAGACGGTCCCATTTTGTGGAAGAAACTATATGAATCCAGTGTTTCCTCACTGTGATGGTGCTTTAGAAAATGATACCGCTGCCTGAAACGACAAATGGATGAATGTCATACACATCGCTCAAAGTTCTGTACTCGAAGGTAAGGATTCGTAAGGTGATCCTGAGATGGCGCTAGTGAAATTGTGTTTTCAAGACTACCATCTAACAGGGTTCCGGTATCTACATCCCTTTCTGCATTTGGACAAGACGAATAGTTCCGTGGAACGGCAGTAAACGAATTCCGAGGGCAACGCTTCTTCGGGACAGATTCTTTGGATGATTAGCTCAGACCGTGGTGGAATATTTGTTGATTTACCGACAAGAATAACTCTTTTTGTGTATGTTTATATATTATTATTCAATATATTTATTCATTTCGTCTCAACAGCGTTGGAGTACACATACGGCTCAAACATTTTGTGTTTGTATAATAATCGAACAAAGTTGTTCAAGAAAAGTTCAAACTGTATTTCTTTTCACGAGTATACTCATCACTGATGTTTGTCGTACCTTGTGCATGAATACTCTTGTGGTGAAATCAGAGAAAATAATCAAATACTAACTGGGAAATGTCATTTATTCACATTGTTTCTGCTATTTATTAGGTATCAATAACTTTTTCGAATTATTTGATGAATACGATTCATTGCTTGTTCTCACATGTTGTTTTCAGGGAAGAGCGAGGTATCGTGTTGCTCAAAAGTATAGTTTTCGAACTGTGAGCCATAAAAAATCTTGAAATATTAAGTTGGATTTCATGAGGAATAATCCGTGGTCACATTTTATTTTGACCTGCCCGCCGTTAATGGTCAAAATCTGCCCAACTCTAATTAGAAAAATACCTATTCGATTGAATTGAAACTCGAGGTACCAACGTGAAAATGTATGAAAGCAGTACCTTTTCCTCAAGAAATAGTGAGAATTGATGATTTCATGCAAGAATCTCAAGATATGATTTTTTTAGAAGTGTAGAGCTCTTTTATAAAATATACTTCATGACGCTTCGGTCATTACCTACGGTGCTGATAGAAATATGATGATCTGTTTTTTTCATATCTCGGATCTCTTTTTACGCGCTTGGTCTAGGGAACAGCGCGTTATCATTTCGTCACGATGTCTGTAATTTTCGAATTTTGAGCCAAAAACGGTCCTAATCGATTGGGTTGAACTCCCTGAAGAAAAATTCAATTATGACCGTCCGTATGTGTTCTAACTTTCGAAAGGATGGACCTAAAGTCTCGAAATTTTCAGGTTAGATCCTAAATATCTGGGCTAAGTTCGTTAAAAATTTGCCGAATGATTTTTGTGTGACAGCCATTTGAAATTTTGATTATTCAATAACTCGAAAAATATTTATCTGATCGAAATGAAACTTGGTTGCAAGATGATCAGTGTCAATAAGAAGAATTATCCATGAAAAAAAAAATGTTTTTTCTGAAAGTTTTCATATTTCATTTGAATTTCACTGACATATCCAAGTCACCATTTTACAATGTGAACAAGCGCGTAAAAGCTTCTGACTTCACGTCAGTGCTTTTCTAGGTTTTATATGATAATCCTGTAGAAACGATGAAACAGGGGTAATTATAATCTACAACTTGCATCGTTTGAAGCAAAAAAAAAATGAAACAAAATATTTGCTTCAGATATCTAGTACCTAATATTACTTGATACGATGGAGAACTGCTCTATTATTATTAAAGTATAGTTGACTGACAAATACAGGGTGATTTCGGAGGAGACAGTCGGATTTTGGGATAAGTTTACACTAGTCAAGACAGTCTCGAAACAATGTTTGGTTAATGGTTGGGGGTCTCTATTGAGAATATAGGGTGATTTGTCCGATTCGACCGATTTTACTTTTATTGATAACTTTGGTACGGCTTATTCGATTTTGGAGAAATTTTCAGCGTAGTACAATAGTGTTGAACACATTCATTGATTTCAAATTTTTTTTTCAAAATAAGCGGTTGTTATTGTGATAAATCCAGATTAATTGTGCAGGTTGAGAATACACCCTGTACATCGCATAAAACTACGCTATCTGTTTACGATTCTACTATAATAAGTCATTATTTGAGAGTTTCTAATTTTTTTGGCACACTTCTAGTTTTCTGAGAAAGTTCCATCAAGAAAAGACAATCTCGAAATTTCGCTCCAATCGATTCTACTTTCATTGATAACTTTGGTATGGCTCATTCAATTTTGATGAAATTCGCAGTATAGAACAATTTGAACGAGTACATTCAATAATCGTAAAAGTCTCTCAAAATACAGTGTTGTAATTGTGATAATTTTAGAATTTCAGATTAATTGTGCAGTTGGAAAAAAACACCCTGTACATTCCTGTTCCAAAAGTTTCTTATTCGTTTCAGATTCTACAATAATATGTCATCATTCAGGGGTTTTTAATTTCTTTGGCACACCTCCGGTTTTCCTAGAAAACATTTTTGAAGAAGAGCATGATCGAAATTTGGCTCACAAGCAGTGAGAGTATTCCACACTTGGTAGGAAAGCGGTATTGTCCAAGGATGCAAAGCATTTCTTAAGTTCTAAAATACTCTTTTCAAATTCCAAATTCATATTTAATTGCTTATATTCTGTATGAAATCATTCAGTTCAGAATATATTTAGAATTTGAAAAGAATATTTTAGAAGTGACGAACAACTTTGCATCCTTGGAATATACAGCTTTCCAACCTACTGCGGAATACTCTCACTGCTTGTGAGCCAAATTTCGATAATGCTCTTCTTCAAAAATGTTTTCTGGGAAAACCGTAGGTGTGCCAAAGAAATCAAAAACCTCTGGGTGATGACATATTATTGTAGAACCTGCAACGAATAAGAAAGTTTTGGAAGAGCAATGTACAGGGTGTTTTTTTTAACTGCACAATCAATCTGAAACTCCGAAATTATCACAATCACAACACTGTATTTTGAAAGATTCTTGCGATTATTTAATGTACTCATTCAGATTGTTCTACAATGCAAATTTCATCAAAATTGGATGAGCCATACCAAAGTTATCAATAAAAGTAGAATCGATTGGAGCGAAATTTCGACATTATCATTTTTTGAGAAAATTTTCGCGGAAAACTAGAAGTGTGCCAAAAAACTCAGAAACTCTCAAATAATGACTTATTATAGTACAATCGTAAACAGATAGCGTAGTTTAGGAAACGCTATGTACAGGGTGTTTTTTCAACCTGCACAATTAATCTGGATTTATCACAATAACAACCGCTTATTTTGAAAAAAAATTTGAAATCAATGAATGTACTATTGTACTACGCTGAAAATTTCATTAAAATCGAATAAGCCATACGAAAGTTATCAATAAAAGTAAAATCGGTCGAATCGGACAAATCACCCTTTATATTCTCAACAGACACACCCAGCCATAAACCATACAGTGTTCCGAGACTGTCCTGACTAGTGTAAACTTATCCCAAAATCCGACGGTCTCCTCCGGAATCACCCTGTATAAGAACTACGGTACCCATGAATTCACACGGTTCTTCGTCCAATATTACCAAACGACCCAATTCTTAGACTGATTCATTAAGGGTGAACTTATCAGATTGGATCTGAGAATTTTTCATACCAACCAATATTTCCTCCATCCTTTGTACTTCATCATCCTCCTTCAAACAACTTTATTGATACGCCACAAAGGATATTGAGACCTCACTTTTCGCCTTCACCCAATATCCATGTAATAACAAGAGGGGTTTCTAGATCAGGGATAATGTGCTGTATAATCCTGCGGAGAAAAGTGGTCTTCACGCTTTAGTGGATGTTGAACGTCGCAGGACAAGTGCTTTCGAAGCCCCTTGACTGCCCAAGAATATTTGCATTGTTTTACTGAATTGAATATTTCAACATTTATTTGAGAGAAAAGTACGTTATTTGAGGATTTCAACCTTTTCCTTCTATTGATTTAACAGAATCAGAAATATCATCCAGACGATAGGGGATGAAATTTGGTTGATTGAACGCAAGCCCAGAAAATATTTCCCATCACTTTGTTGTTTCATAAGTATCAGAGACAAATTCTAGAGAAGGACTGATGCGAATGTTGGAATTCGTGGCCAAAACGGTCATCCTTTCACGTACTAAACCCGCCAAATGCACTCTCACTTCCTGACGATAAGGTTTGCTGATCTTGGTATATTATTCTCACGGGAAAGGACGATTGTGAACACAATAAATTGCGAAAGAAACGACTTAGAAACTCAGTATTTGAAGAGTATGTTTAGACTTTCATGACGATTCCGATTTCGTGAATGGGTAGAATCCCACCGAGGATTCCGCAGATACTTCATTCAACATTTTTGTTTGCCATATACACATATCCAAAAATACAGATTAGATCGAATTGGGAGTTAGTACTTGGTTGAAAAATGTAGATTCATACAGAATTTCGTGAGGACGATATAAACAGAAGATTGCAGAATATTGAGAAAAAATTAAATTTTTTTCTCTGTTCCGAGATAACGATGATCAAGTTCATCATCATTTTCAAACTAGTCGCCAAGTTTGATGACGATTGAATCAGTTTTTTTTCAGTTTTTCCGGAAAACCCGAAATTCGATATTATATTTTTCTGATATCTCCAATTATAATCGAATCAAACTGAAATTAAGTACACTGGTCAAAATCTGAAGTTCAAGGTCAGGACAGATTTACTTCAGATATGATAAAGGGTGTCCGAAAAAAAAAATTTTAACTGCACGAAATTGTGCAAGAGGTTGTGCCACCGCTTAATCCAACTAACTGCCGTGCTTCAATTCAATTTCGAATGACTTTAACTCCGAAACTGCTCGACCGATTTGGCCCATAAACGAACTAAAACCTCGCATTTCGGCCTACCATGAAAATTTCAAGTCCGCACCGCGTTATCGTGCTTATACAGCCGGCGGGACCTAATCGATTTTGACACTCGATTCCTCATCAGAAGGTCCAACCTAGTCGTTTGAGACCATTTTTGGGAAAAATTCAAAGCCTACCGACATTCAGACAAACCAGAAGCACGTTGTTCCCCAGAACATGCGCGCAAAAATCATGAAAGTTTCCCGCGTTATGGGTTTCCGGAGGAGATAGTCAGATTTTAGGGTAAGTTTACACTAGTGAAGACAGTTTCGAAACAATGTTTGATTTATGGTTGGGGGTCTCTTTTGAGACTATACAGGGTGATTTGTCTGATTCGACTGCTAACTTTCATAAATAACTATGGTGTGGCTCATCCGATTTTGATGAAATTTTCATCGTAAAACAATATGAGCAAATAAAAAAATTCTTGAATTTTTTTCAAAATACGCTGTTGTTATTTTCGGTTATTTCCGATTGGTTGTCTAGGTTGTACATTGCTTTTCTAAAACTTCGCTATCCGTTTCAGATTCTACCATAACGAATCGTTATTCAGGTGTATTCAATTTTTTTGGCACAACTCCAGTTTTCCGCAAAACATTTTTCAAAAAAGGAAAATTTTGCAATTTCACTCCAACCGATTCTACTTTTTTTGGGAACTTTGGTATGGCTCATTCAATTTGGATGGGATTTTAAGAGTAGTGCAATATGAATGAGCGCATTCAATAGTTTCAACAGTTTCTCAAAATGCAGGTATGCTATTGTGATAATTTGAAATTAATTGTGCAGGTTAAAAAAACACCCTGTACATTGAGTTCCCAAATCTTCTTCACCCCTTTGAGATTCTACAATAATGAGTCATTATTCGGGTGTTTCTAATTTTTTGGCACCCAGAAAAAAGTTCAGAGAAGAACATAATCGAAATTTCCAAAGATGCTCCTAATTTCTAAAATAGTCTTTCAAAATTCGTGATTAATGTTTAATTGCTCATAATCGGTAAACAATCATTCAATTCAGACAAAGACTTTATATACGCAACTGAGCACATTTTTGAACGAAATACCTCAACGAACGCTTTTCATAGAAATAATCCTCTTATAGAAAATCAGAGGTGTGCAAAAAATTAAACTAAGCAATTTTCTCAATTGAATAATTCTATACAGAAAAAGAATAATTTGATGTGGATTTTGAATTTGTAAAGAATATTTTTCGAGTTGACGATGCAGCATCACTACCCAGTTCAGAATATTGTCACTGCTTTTGAGCGAAATTTCGATGTTTTGAAAATTTTTTGTCGGAAAACTCGAAGTGTGCCAAACAAATTTGAAACAGTTCAATTTGGACCCATTATTGTTGAATCTCAAGGGTGTTTTTTCAAGCTGCAAAATTAGTTTCAAATTATCACAATAACATACCAACATTTTGGGGAAATGTTTGAACTATGGAATGTACTCATTCAGATTGCACTTTACTGAAAATTTCATCAAAATTAAATGAGCCATACCAAACACACTTATTATCCCCTATAAACTGATTTACATTTTTGCATATTAGAATTCTCAGTAGACTTTCGAGTGAAATAACGCCGAAAAAAATTGAAATTTCAGTTTTCGAATTCGGTCCGACTATAATTCTGGATACATCGATTCTTGCTCTTATTACAAATCATTTTAAATTATTTCTACTAAAAACGATAGCTTTGGCAGTAGTTTCAAGTGTTTTGTATTCATCTCTTGCGTGAGGTGAGCCTTTTGCTCTTACTCCTATTACACTGCGTATAGGTTAATGAAATTTTCTTTAGGCAAAGAGCTATATTCTAAAGGACATTATTTCCTCATTTTGATAGAGCATTCGATTAGGAAAATAATCTAGATACTGTATGATTGGACAGAATGGGATGCGAATAGGTTTCATAAACCTAGACGCAGTTAAATAAAAGTTGGAGCAGAAAGGTCACAAAATATCTGGGAATTCTGCTCATATCGTTTATTTCGAGTGGTAAAATCATATAGGCACTTCCTCACAATTCCATTCTATCAGAGGTAAGAATAAAAAAATAATTGAAATTATAATTTATTTCATTTTTAATCGAACGTTATTTCTCTTGGAATTCAACGTATAATTTGAACATGCAAAAACAATTTTGATCTGATATCTTGATCCTGGTTCCTGTGACACCTGCTGTAGATTGATGAATTCCTTCTCCTTTACTTTTCAATATCATACATCCAGAATTCATTATCCATGGCTGATTTTTTAACGAAGTGACTTTGTCTACTGATGAAATTATTGCTATAGATAATGAATGTTTCAAAACGACAATTGTTTTCATGAAATCACCAATACACAAGTGATTAAATGGTCTGTTAGCTGAGAGCTGAGAATCAAATAATATTCCTTGAAATAATGTCGTGACATTTTCAGCCATAAGCGTATCCTGAGACGACCAAAACTTCCATAATAGGTTATGGGGCACTACCCTGAGCAAGAATGATGTCTCAATAGGGAGGGAAGTCAGATGGAAGTGATTGTTTCTGAAGAGATAGTGGGGTGTTCCAAAAAAGTGAAATTTGCATGGTGTTATTGAAGACAGATCCTTAATGAATGAGCTTGAAATGGCGTCTTCCATAATTGGACGGAAGGTTCATATAAATTCATTTTGAACTGCTATTTGGGGCATAATCCATGAACGATTTACGGAATGGAATTCCATTTTTCATTTTTATTTGAGTTTTGTGATCTTTCAGTTGAGCAAATGAATCTCATTGTTACAAATATAAAAAAATATACTTGCAGTTGACAACTTAAATTATAAATTATTTAATTGAGTTGGTCATTGTGATCAATTCGTCCGAATCGGTGAAAATAATGTTGACAGCGATTTCGATTCTTCATTCTTATTCTTTGATGGCGACGAAAATCTCATGAAATATTTAACCGAAATCAGTTGAAGTGGATAATGATAATGTAAAACTCAGGGTGAATAGTTTAGCTTTCTTTTAAAATAATTTTGATCTGCCATTGTCGAAAACGCAGCATGATTCCTAATCTAATTGAACTATACTCAGGAATCCAATATTGAAATTATACATTTATACTGCAAGCTTTCTGTATTTATTGATTCAAAAGAATCTTGATTGTTCAGGAATTCGAACATAATACAATATTTTCAATATCGATATCTTATGATATACATTATTCTCTCCGAACATATCGTTCTTCAATGACAAAATTTCAAAACGGTAATCAAATAGGTAAATAATACATAGGATAATAGATATATGACGTAGGTCACTATATTTGCTTTTTGTGACTTAATTCTCAATTAAAGTGCAAGTTATTACAGAACAATACAATGAGATCTAAATGAAGAATGAATACAATAAACATATTTTCGTTTACTTCGATACGAGTATATGGATAAAGAAAATGTACTGGTTTTTACGGTTAGGTAGATTTGGAAAAGTTTCAATTGTCTTCAATTTGGCTTAAGTTTCCACGAATTCGTGCTTTATTTTAAGGCTATAATAAATATTCAAAGTTAGAAACTGACAATACAATATATATACAACAAAAAAAAACAATAAAAATGAAAAAAAACTTGATTGTGGTCACGTAATCAAACTAGCATGATTGATTGGTTTTTATAAGGACGAAGTAATGCAAATTCCTACCTATTTTGAACATAAAACCATTGAAACTATCAAGCACTCCAAGAAAGTACCTATCATGCAATAAAATCATAACAATTGTCGAATATTGATCTGAATTTAATATAATGCAAATATTATATAAGATACATGGTATTTAACCATTTATCATTCCAATTCTTCAGTGATGTCTTAAATCTTATCGGGTCGACTCTTTCAATTTCAATATTTTGAAATTCTCAATATCAACTCTTATCAACTTTCTGAATTGAATTCTTAGAAGGAATTGCTACATTTTCAGAAGTTCAATAATTCATGTTTGTATCGTCGAATAATTATAATCAACAACTGTGAGGAACACTGTACTAGAAATTATTCATATTCCAGAATTATATTCATTATTTTCATTGAGAACTGATTCTTCATGTTGTTTTATGAGTACTTTCAACATTTTCCCCAAAATAGTATGGTCAATGTTCTTCTCTAATTTTTGAATCACCAAGAGTCAGGAAACATTTATCGTGCGATTTTGATCACATTATATATGATTTATTTGAATAGTATAAAGAATATGGCTGGTCACGAAACTGAGCTAACACAATATCAAATTGCCCGTTGCATATATTTTTGGGATTTCTCCGATATCTATTGAATGAACTCACCGTATGTGAGGTTGATGACACCCTATTTCAGAAGCCTAAATAAATGTCTACTGCCGACTAATCTGATAAATAGTATCCTATGTCCCTGAATCAATAAAACAGTCCCCTAAAAGGGACAACCTCACATTACAAAATGAAACGTCCTTTTCTAGATCTCGGGTATCTAAAGAGCAAGTGAGACTGGAGTAAATATTGTATGAAATCGATTGGGGTGAGAAAATGTTGTCGTTTGCTTTCAGGGTCGGTTCTTGTATTTGTTTGGAAACGAATTTTGGCGTAAAAGGAATTTTGTGATATTAAGAATTTGCGCCTTAAAGTTACTGTAATCATGTTATGAAGGAAGTATCGAGTAATGTTAGATATGAGGACTGGGTCTATTCTGAAAAATCGTTCGGCTGAGGGGAAAAATTATGTAGACAGTTTTTAACTTGTGTGCCACTTTTTGTGATCTTTTGCGCTGAGCAATAGCGTGCTATTGTTTAGGCCAAATGTCTGAAATGATATTAGAGTCGAAAATGGTCTCAATCGTATAAGTTGGGTTTATTTCAGAAACTACTCAAGCGATTGGATTCAAACTTGGCAGTTAGGTGGAGTATAACGACGCGCAACTTTGAGCCAAATTTCGTCAGGATCATATCGTCAGTAAATTGAAAAAAAAAATTTTTTCGAAATTTTTTTCCAAAAAATTTTTTTTTCGGAAATCATTCATCATATCCAAAACAAAATTCCACTCACACTTTGAGCTTCAAATTTCACAGCAGTGTACCAAATTTCAGTCCGATACGATCATAAGTTTTGGAGATATCGGGAAAAAATATGTCAAATTTCGAGGTTTTCTTCTCGATATCGTTGATTTTTTCGGTATAACTCGAGAAATACTGATTCAGTCCTGATAAAACTTCACAGCTAGTTTTGAGATGCTGAAAGACAACTTTAGTCGAAATTACGTGATAATCGTGTCATTAGAACAATTTGAAAAAAAAAATTTCTATGATTTTCTTGCCATATCATCCTCATTAAATTCTGTATGAAACTTCGAACTGTTATTTTTCGATGAAGTACTGGATTTCAATTCGATCTGATCTGTATTTTTGGAAATATTGGAAAAATGAACTTTTGATTGGGTATATCTACGGAATCATTGGGTGGATTTTACCCATTCACGAATTCGGCCTTCGTAATTAAGGTCCAAACCTTCTCTACAAATATCGAGTTTCTAAGTTGTTTCTTTCGGGAGTTATTGTGTTGGTCTCAATCGTATAAGTTGGATTATCTGCTGACAGAAACTTTTAGGGCAGGTTGCATTTCAAATTAGGACAGTTACGTTCGTTCATGGGCCATATCAGGTCAATGGTTTCCGTGTTATAAATATTTCAAATTTGAAGATTCTATTTCCCAAATATTTCAAGAAGTACTTGAGTGATTTGATTCAAACTTGGCAGTTTGTTGAAGCATAACGACGTGTCTCCTTTTGCACAATTTCGTTGAGATCGTATAGTAAGTAGAAAAAATTCGGAAATTCTGAACAGTTCTTGAATTCAATATTTCACGAATTGACCAAATTTCAGTTCGACCTGATTGAAATTTTCGGAGATATTGGGATGAGATACGTCGAAGTTCGTGTTTTTTCTGAAATATTCCAAAAAAATATTGATTCAATCATGATAAACTTGGTGAATAATTCGAAAATGCTGATGCACAACTTCTTGCCAAATAACGTTATTGATCGTGTCGGTAACACTTGGAAAAATATTTTAACTTTATCGAAATAGACAGTGCTGGTACAAAGGTACCCTTTAAGTTTATTTTTGTAATTGATCAGTATTTTTTATTTTTCCAGAATAGCTACCTGTTTTTCCTGCTTGTTCTCATAATGTTGCCAAATGCATGCTTGTTTGTCCCATTGTTGTCGTCTGTATAAATGTAGGAGAATCGGTGGATTTAAGTATAAGAGTAGATTCTTGACAATACATCGCTCCGGTGATTTTTCTTGTTGTAGTAATGTTGGCTACATAAATTCAGTTTATTATTATTATTCATAGAATATTCTATAATTCTGCTTCTTTTAAGAATATTATCCTCACGAAATTCGGAATAAACCGAATTTCAATTCGATTCAACCTCTTCTCAGGCCCGATCGTACACACACAATAACTTCCAAAGGAAAGAACTGAGAGAATCGATATTTGTTGAGACGGTATGGATCTCAGTTACGGAGGCCACATTCGTGAATGCGTAAACTCCAATACTTCATTGAAAAATGGCAGCTTGAAAGTTCATGAGAAATTTCGTTAGGATATTACGATCAGAAGATCGCTAATTCTTTCCATCAGGAAGTGGAGGTGCTTTAGCGAGGTCAATAGTGTCAATACGCTTCTATATTTTTATTTATTCTATATTCTGCGTTCTTTTAATCATATTATATCCTCACGAAATTCTGCATAACCCTTCAGGCTGTCATTTTCCAATCAAGTAGTGAATTTCCATACGATCCGATTAGTATTCTTGAAAATATTGGGGAATGAAATTTTGAATAGGTATGTCAAGTCTTCGGAATTCGGTGGATTTTGCTCATTCCCGAATTCGGCCATCGTAATTTAGGTCCAGACCTAAATAACAAATATCGAGCCTCTTTCCGTTTTCAAGATATTTTTGCAACATCCTGAGGTCCACCCGAACAAAATCCTTTCTGATGGGATATTTTGTTATGTCCTCACATTGATGTATTTTGATATGGTTACCGGTGTATTATATATAGAAATGGTTAGGATATTATTTAATTATGAATTTCGGAAGTGTCAAAAACTTCAATGAAATAGACATGAACATAAAAAGGTATTCACACAGAAAGGGGAACCAAATCAACCCTGAAAGTTGCCATGATTGAATCAATTCTGAAAAGAATTTTATTTTATGTTCCACAACGAAAATTTTCAGGTTCATGATGCAAAATTGATGGAAAGGTGAAACGAAAAAGCTAATTGAAACTTCGGAGTGAAATTCGGATTTTCAATCACGTCACGCTGAATTAGTACTTTTCACCGCAATGGTTTTCAATGACAAGTTACTTTACGAAGAATTGCTTTTTCAGTTTATCTGAGATAGTATCAAAATTTGATAGATGTTGGTTGAAAATAAGTGTGAAATTCTATCCATATTCCATAATTGCTCTTTCAAAAGATCATTCGGATAAAGCCAAAAACTATTGGAAAAGAAATATTTCAAATAAATTTTGATTTATCGCAATTTTCGCACTTGACTAACTTCAAGTCATAAGAAAAGAAAAATGATGACAAATTTCTAATTTAAATTCACTGTGAGGGGACGCTTATTCGATGGGTAATAAATGGGGTGCAGAGCTCGAGACAAATTTTTCGAGGATGTTTTCATCAGTTGAACATCAGGGCGCCACTTTTAGTCGAAAAATATCATTTAATTAAAGCTTTCCTCAATTTGGTCCCCTTACTAGTTGATGTCAGAAGTGAATGCATCATGTTTATTATATGTTAAACCGACTTCAACAGTTGTTGTGTTATTGAATTTGAATTCCTGCACAGAATAGTTCTCTCAAATCTAAGAAAATCTGCATTTATTCTATAAGAAGAGAGCGTCAATATTCTGCTCAAATCTCCGTTATTCTCGGAACTAAATCGTAGAATATGCTTGATCCTTTAACATTGATGAATTCGTTGTTGGATTTAATTTGAGAGATTCACACAATTTTTGCAGCTCTTGATGAAATGAACAAGCAACTGTTGAGCCACACAACTATATGGGACGATTTTATTCATCCTTCATTTATCACATGTATTTAAGTTTATCAGAAAGCATGACAATGAAGAGTTTAAATTAACTGATCAATTCAAATGCGGTAAGAACAATACATTCAATAGTGCCCATGATACGAGATTATTCAATTCTGAAATCATTCGCAGAGTCGTTCTTCCATCATTTCAGCGTCAACCCCCTTTTCGGCTGTTATTAACGGGGATTCATAATATTTAATGCACTCATCTGCACTTGTTATATAAACCTTAGCAATTCCCATCCCAGATAACTTTCTGGAAATTTGAAAATGCGCAATTGGAAGGGATATTTGCCTTATTTTAAGTGGTTATAGTCTAAAACAGAAGTGAACTCCAAAAAACCGAGCCGTTTCGGAATATATGTTAGCTTTTCTTCTGACATCTAAAAAAACTTCTGTAAACAATGTATAAGGTATATTACAAAAGTTTTTGTTCGACCGAAATGATGAAACTTCAAGAAATAATAGCCAAATCTGGAAAAAACACCGGCATGATGTCATAAACCATATGATTTTTAATATTCACAGGTAGAGAGGTTATTCATCCGAGTACTGAATCTGCTGAACATCCATGTGAAAATAATTTTCGAAATAATCTGATCATACATTTTCACGACATTTCGCATAAACCTTTTATCTATTATTTTTCAACCGAGCAGCAGATTTAAACTCAATCGGATCTGTATTTTGGTTTATTATTCGATAAAATCCTATAATGAACCTTTTGTTGAAAAGGGTAAGATTTTTATAGAGGTGAGACGACTGTGGAACGTCACTTCTCATTCAAAATATTATTTTAAATTATGCTACTAAAAAAGCGTTCTGTATGGGGAATTGTTATCAAATTATTCAAGAGAATCAATTGAGATTTCAATGTTTCACATGAATTTTTTCATGGAATTGGTTTTTGTGTTGTGAAAAACCAATGATTTATGAATAATATATGAGTTTTATTCAAGATATCATTGGTATTGGGTTATTCGACTGAGAAAATAATAAACCCTGGTGTAAAATTTGCAGCGTTTTTTCAAACCTCGCTTGAAATAACAAGAATTAACATATAGTTTCAGTATGCATGAACTGGTGTAATTTGAAGAGTTTCAATAATGAAAAATTGCCATCTGTTCGGAAAAATCAAACTCGTATTCTGTTATTTCCTGAAAAAATTATGCGAAAAAAGGGATCGAGGCCAACAGGCCGCAAAATAAAACGAAAAATAGAAGTTTCTTGGTTGAGAAAAGATATTTGGGTTATTAACGATTAACGAATGGTACTGTAACTCCTTCATCAGACAGTGAGTTCAAAAAATTCAAAATTATTTTCTTGCAAGACTTTTGTATTTCAAGAATTTCTGTCAAATTGACATTTTCGAAACCACACCATTACTCTCGATATAATTTTTTTTCGAAGGAACAGCATGCTATCGTTTTGCGCAAATTGTTTAATTGCTGAATTATTGTCTGTATGGTGAGTCGTCTTCCTTAAAACAGAAGCAACTCAGACTCAGATGATTCTTAAATGAGTTCAATGCGCCCGCAATGCATTATCAGATGATATCCCCATTCGAAATTCAAGGTTCTCAGTACTTCCCAAATTACAGACATCAATCATCGATTTGAATTCTCTAACTCTATTGTGGAATGACCGTTAAAAATTTTGTTTAATTTTCCCAGTTTTCCCCGAAACCATCTGGTTGACTCAACTTCGGCATTTGCACCCTTAACTTCGTCTGAAATTCAATTTAGTCCTTTGGAATGAACGACGAAAATTACAAATTCAATTTGACTATGAATTCATCAATGTTGAAAGTTCATAATGACGATCGGTTTAAAATCCAAAAAACAGAGATTTGGGAAATATAAGTCTTTCATTTATACGAATGAACGCGCAATAAGCAAAGGATTTCCTTTCAATCGAAAATTTCATTGAGACCTGTGTATATGAATTAGAATTTTTTTTCAGAAGAATCGTTAAGAATTCGAAGTTCTATTGTACCTGAAATCGAGTCACGATTACATTTTTATCTAAATAATTTTTCGTAAGAAAATATAGATGCTTTTCTGTTGTTGTTATTACAATATTGTTGATTAAAATTCATGACGGTTGGTCTGAAGTTTTGATCACGCAAAAAATCCAATTCTGAACGCAAAATCAACCAATATTGATCAGGAAATTTCATTAAAATAAATGCGTTTATGTTGCAGTGTTGCTCCACTGTTCTCCATATACTCAAATGTAATATAGAAATGAATTCATATAATTCATGAATACCTTACACTACATCAGAATGAAGAATAGATTCTGATTCTCAAGACAAAAAAGGAAAAGATATGTCGCGAGAGAGCAACACAAGCAACCTGTTCAATAACATTCATGCTCGAATCATATGTTATCGCCATGCTTTAGAAACTAAACACCCACCTATTGAGGTTATGTTAAAAATCGAATCCTCCATGCATCACCATCTTATAATTGCACAAAAGCGGCGATTCGCAAAAACAAGCGCGTCATCACTTGATACGTCAACAAAACTCACAAAGTGACATGATAATTTTCAGGATACGCTCACTCATGGACCAACAACCTTGCGACGCGCCTGTAGGAAGAGGACTGCTTAGGTTAGGGGATGTATACACGACGCCGTCTGCGAGGGTGCACACCCTTCCCACATAGCCGTCGGGACGCTCCCTCCCAACAATAGTGTACAGTGGATGGATTCTTTCATTTCGTCAAAGGTGACTTGAGTATTGATTTATCGTTTGAATTTGTTCTGTGCACCGGTTTGGCGTCTTACAAAGTGGAAATTGTAGGGTTAGTTTTCCGGAAGGTTTTCAAGTGACTCAAATAGCTCATTGTTGGTTGAATTGGTTGCCCTAAGGAATTTGGCCTTAAGCGTCTGAGATGAACCGAAAATGCATTCTTCAAAAGAGTGCATTCTTCGAGGAGATACTCCATTCCTTTCTTGTTCTGAATGACAAAAAAAAAGATAAATTAAGCTTTTACACGATTGCTCAAATCTGTTGACAAAGCGGTCTTCTATTCACGTATTGGTCCCACCTGACAGTTTTTTACTTCTGGATAAAATATTTGGTGGTGTCCTGTTGATACGTTCCAAACGAAATTCTGCTCAAATTATCATTTTCGATTGAGTAGCATATTTCAATTCGATCCTATCTGTATTTTATTATAGTAAAATAGAAGTTTGAATAGATTTATCTACGAATCGTAAACACAATAATTATGGAAAGAATTTACCTTGAGACTTGATAATTGAAGAGAAGATTTGGAGTTTGAATAGACCGAATCCAAGAATTAGTAGCATTACCCCCAATGATTTCGCGATATTTACGAAAATACATATCGGATCGAATTGAAATCCAATACTTAATTGAAAAATTACAGCTTGAAGGTACATGCAGAATTTCCTGAGGACTCTACTTGTTTCTTTATGTTTGTGTTTATCTTATTTTGGGGCGTTGAGGGTCACGACGGACCACTCATTAAGATGAAGAACAATAATATGTAAACACACTTGACCTTAGATTCAATTCTGTGCATTTGATGAACAAATATAGACAAGAATCTCGGACAAAACTGACATCTTTCTAGAACAATTCATCATTGATGAAGTGATGAGTGCTTTGTCGTGGTCTTCGCCCTCTAAAGATATCAATAAAATTTATTTTACTGTCCCCACAGCCTTGATGAAGGTGTAATGGTCTCCGAAACGGTGGAGTTTTTAATGAATGCAACCACTATTGATTAATGACTTGAAGGTTTCTGCTGAATTCCATTGGAATATTATCAACAGTTTTCCAGGAAGGAAGAATCTTCGAAAATAAATATTGGATCTTATTAAAAAATTTGAATCATAGTTGTTGAATATCTTCTTCAAGGTCTGTGTCTTCAAAATTTCAAATAACAAACGGTTTCGTAAAATGCTTCTAGTTTCCCATTTATAACGTGTGACAAAGGAATCAAATTCACCCCCAAACAAATCTACATTGTTCAAATATTGAATTCAAACGAGTCTACTTGATAAAGGCTTTTAATACAATCATTAAAAATACAGATTTCTCTGTTATACCTTTACATAATATCTTTCGATATACTTTTATTGCCTTCAGCGTTCCAGTTTCTTATATGACAAATTACTATATCAAGTGGCATACAAAGATAGAAGTAAAAACATGGGAAAACGATAACGGTAGATAGATAGACAGAATATGTAACACTCTGTGTAGTATTATTTTTGGATTGTATTTTATTACGTTATTATTTTTTCAAATTCTTACTTCAATATTGTATGCCAGTTGATATAATAATTTGTCATTGAAGACGTAGTACGTTGAAAACAATAAAAGCATATCGTAAGATACAATATCGAAAGATATTATGTAAAGGTTTTACAGAGAAATCTGTATTTTTGCGCGCATGTTCTAGGGCAACAGCGTGCTATCGTTTTGTCTAAGTGTCTGTAATTTTCGAATTTTCAGTCTAAAATGGTCCCAAACGACTAGGTTGGACTCACTGATGACGAATCCGGTGCCAAAATCGATTCTGTCCGGCCGGCCGACGACACGATAACTATCGAACGAAGCAAGCTAGCGACTTGAAACTTTGTAGGGAAGTTCGCGCATTGGAATGCCGCGGTTGAGTTCGTTGATGGACCAAATCGGCATCGGCAAAATTTGAAATTTTGAAGTTGTTTCCCTCATATTTCAGGAACTACTGGAGCGATTGAATCGAAACTTGGCAGTTAGCTAGAGCAGAAGGACACGTTACTTTGAGGAAAATTTCGTCGACATCGTATGGTCACTCAATTTTTAAAAATTTTCTCAAAATTTATCCTCATTAAATTGTGTATAACTTCAAACTGTCATTTTTCGATGAAGTACTGGATTTCAATTCGATCTTATCTGTATTTTCGGAAATATTGGGATAATAAAATTGTGAATGGGTATATCTGTGGAATCATTGGGTGGATTTTACACATTCACGAATTCTGCCTTCGTAATTAAGGTCCAAACCTTATCTACAAGTTTCGAGTTTCTAAGTCGTAAGTTATTGTGTTTACGGTCTTCCGTTAGAAAAAGAAATTTCGATTTGTCCACATTATCTCAACATATTATTTCACATTCATTATTTTTGGTCACACTACATACTCCCTTCATGCCTCTTGACGTAATAGGAAGAAAGTATAGTACATCAAAAATTTTAATGAATAAATTCAGTATTATTTCCTAGACGACATTTTCCTTCAATTTAATCCAGTCGGAAAACCAATTTTTCCTTCCACGGGTTCTGCCTTGTTATGAAAGAGTGGCAACGTGAAATGAAATAATTAAAAGTTTATATTCATAGCGTGAATTTTATACGAGGAAGGTTATTCCGGTGTTTTTTTCGCAAGACATTTCTCTTGATCATTTCTGCTCCTTTTTTGCATCCACAATGGGATACTTACATAATTTATCCCGGAAATTGTAGAACTCTGCAGAGAAACTTATTATCAAGTTCGGCCTGAGATTATCTCTTCCTCAGAGAAATAGGGGGAATTACCCCTATTTCATTTTTACGCGCTTGTTTTGGGAAACAGTCTGTAATTTTCGCAATTCATGCCGAAAATAATCTTAAACAATTCAGTTAGGCTCCCTGAAGAAGAATCCGTGGTTGAATTAAATTCTGTTCGTCCGGCCGTATGTGCTCTTACGTTCGGAGAAAATGACCTTGCGACTTGAAATTGCCAGGTTCGGTTTGTAATGCAAATATCACGGTTAAGTTCGTTAATGGGTGAAATCAGTCGAATAGTTCCAGAGATAGGCCCATTTGAAATTTCGAGGTTAATTCCTCGATATCTCATGATTTACTGGTTCAATCAGATTGAAACCTTGTCCAGGTTTGGAATACTAACACGTAACTCGTGTGAATCCAGTTGTTAGAAAATTTTCAAAACATTTTTATTCGAATATTTTTCAAATTTTCATTGAAAAATTAATTTTTCTCGGGAAATACTGATCAGATTTGAACGAAATAGGGCCAGAACCCTCAAGTCAGTATATGAAAGCAACAGCCAAATTTCAATTCGATATGCTATTTACCTTCGCAGATATAAAGAAAAAATATGCCAAAATTTCGATGTTATTCGAAATTAAACGTTTTTTCCGCAATATCTCAAAAAAAAAACAGAAGCTTCAGGTCAAACCTTCGTAATTATATGAAGAATGCCAACGCGAAACTTGTTACAGAATTTATTTGGGCCTAGTTTTCAGAAAATTTATTTTTTGAACATGTTTATTCGAAAACGTTTTGTTGGAAAATTCTTTTTCCTCGGAAAATGTTGATCAGATTTTAACGAAATAAGGCGCAGGGATTGAACAACAATGTTTCAAATTTCAATTCGATAAGATATTTACTTTCGAATCGAAAATTCGTAATTAGTTAAAGAATGTCAACGCGCAACTCCCGCAAATTTCGTGCGTCCTCAATCGTTAAAAATTTTGAAAAAATTGATTTTCTGAAATAATTCACACGTTTATCGAAAAAAATTTTTTTTCTCATTTTATTGGCTAGAATTCGATGGAACCCGACACAGACCTTGAAGTTAGTCATTCGCAACAGTTTTTACGCGCTAGTTCCGGATAACAGCGCGTTATCATTTCGTCACGATGTCTGTGATTTTCGAATTTTGAACCGAAAATGGTCTAAAATGATTAGGTTGATCTCTCTGAAGATGAATCCGTGGTCAAATTCAATTCTGTCCGTCCGTCCGTATGTGCTCGAACTTTCGAAGGAAGATACTTGGCGACTTGAAATTATCAGATTAGGTTTGGAGTCTAAATATCTTGGTTGAGTTCGTTAATTGATGGAATCGGTTGGATTGTTTCGGAGTTACGCTCATTTGAAATTGTGAGGTTAATTTCTCGATATCACATGAAGTATTGACTCGATCAAACTGAAACTTCGTGAAAAGTTTGAAAATACCAACGTGCAACTTAGTGCAAAATATTGTGTGGATCCAGTTGTTAGAAAATCAAAAAAAAAAATTTATTCGAAAATTTTTACAAGTTTTGATGAAAAATTCTTTTTTGTTTGAAAATATTGATAGGATTTCAATGAAATTCAGCACAAACCTTAAAGTCAGTATTTAACAACAATGTTTCAAAACTCAATTCGATCCGATATTTACTTTCGGAGATAAAAGAAAAAAAGTGTACCAAATTTATTTGGAATTTTAACGTTATTTCCGCAATTCAATTCAATTTATTCAACCATATGTCCCTACATTCATTACATCCATATTATATTTACATTATATAGTTAAGAACTTCTCTTGTAAGATAGGAAATAGCTAGGCAACTTAATACCTGTTTTTACCTCCCACCTCCCAAAAGAAAATATTACTAATGAAGGATATAAACAACATACACAGAAGGTATAGAACAAATAACATTGTCATATTTCCTAGTAGATGATGAGTAGCAACAGCAGAAACAGAGGGAAAGAGCAAAGCAAGCAAACAAGTTCATTGATATCATTTTCTTTTATGTTGTTATCATAATAATATAAATATGAATATACAGTAAGCATGTTTTAGGCTTCGAAAAAGTTCATGTTGTTCATAATAAAATTCTTAATTTCCGTTTTAAATTTCCTGAAATTAACGATGTCCTTTAGATTTGAGGGAAGTAAGTTGTAAAACTTGGGACCGAGAAAGAGTATTGATTTTTGAGTCAAAGTTTTGTGCATCATTGGAGGAAGGATCTGAGAGTTTGTTGCACCTCTAGTTGGTCTAGACTTTTGTGAATTTAGCTTGTTACGGTTTATATGTGTCCAAATTAAGCACTTATATGTGAAGATAGATCTTATGTTGAGTATTTTTGATTCTTCATACAGTTGGCAAGAGGAATACAATCTACTTTTTTTAAAAATGATCTTTAATATTGTATTTTGAGTAGCTTGGAGGGTATTCAGAGTAGTGGTAAATATGCCTCCCCAAGGTAGTATGCAATATCCAATAATTGACTCTACAAGAGAAGTATATAGAATTTTTAAATTCTTCCGCGTCAAAATATCTCTCAATATGTAAAATCTATTAATGAATGATCTTACTCTCTTTGTTACACAAGCAATACGTTCATGCCACCTCAAATGACGATCTATAATCACTCCGAGGTATTTAATAGAGTCAGTTTGTAGTATATGAGGACAAGCGCAATGTACTAAATTCGAACAGGTAGGGTGGTGCAACTTCAGTTTGCTGTCATTTGGCTGATCAGTTGTAGTAGGTGAAAATGTAGTAGGTGAAAATGTAATATCTCAAGAGGTAAAGATTCAATCAGAATGAAATTTCATAATCAGGTGGAGATTACTAACACGCAAAATTTCGTGTCGATTTAATAGTTAGAATTTGAACAAGCGCGTAAAAGCTCCTGACCTCACGTCAGTGCTTTTCTAGATTTTTTCTACCCCAATTTGATCTGATGTTTATTTCCGGAAATAAATATAAGAAAAAATATGTAGAATTTCGTTGTTATTTGAAATTTTGAGAATATTCTCTCAATTTCCCGATAACTGTTGAGGCGATCAGATTGAAACTGGAGTCAATAGTCAATATTCAAAAACAGTTCTCTGCATTTCAGTTTGATCTGATATTCATTTTCGGAGATATTGAAACATTGAAGTTATTTACTCAATATTTCAAGAAGAACAGACGCGATCAAATTTAAACTATGTAGTAAGTTGAAAAGTTGAAGAATACCAACGCACGACTTAATGCAAAATTTGGTGAGAATCGTATGAAGGGGTAGAGAATTGTTGAAAATTATTCCAAAATTTTAGAAATTTTCTTGAAAACTTTTTTACCAGTAGCTATTCCTCAGATTTCAACAGATATGACAAACACCTAGTCCGTATTTCACAATAGCGTTTCAAAGTTCAGTTTGATCCGATATATATTTATATGTTGTATGCATATTTAGATATTGGGGAAAATGTATCGAATTTCTTGGTTATTTTATTGCTACTGTTGTTTTTTACAGAGTGACTCAAAAAATACTGAATTAATGAAATTTCAAATAGATATGTATGCGGAATCATTGGATGATGGCATAATAATAATAATACTTCATTGAATGAATTGGTTATAACTATTTTCTTTGTGAACATCATCCAGATTCCGTTTTATGACAAGGACAAGTATAGCATTCCAACAAAATTATATTCCAATTGATTTGTATCTCTTATGAGTCTCATGAAAGTGTATGTGAAATATGTTTGGAAAAATACGTGCCTTCTTCGAATATCGTACTACATACTGTAAAGAAAATCAAGACATGAAAGCATACCTCTTAATATGAAAACCGTTTCTTTAAACATACCGTTCGATAAGCTGCCATGGTTGTCCTCAACAAGTTTTAGGTAACATTAGTTCTTTGACTTAATTTTTTGCGTGAAATGAATATATCATTTTCTGTTAGATTCATGAATTTGTCATGTCTCGAGGACCCCCGTAAATCCGCCTTTCGCAATATACCGATTCAGTAATCGGTATATTGCTAAGAAATAATATAAAAGCATATTCCACAGATACATTGGCAGGGCTGGGCAAAATACATGCTTGGCTTAATTGAAATACAAATTACAAAATACTTTCTCGCAGGTATTTGAAATACAAATTGCAAAATGCTTTCAAGTCGGGTATTTGAAATATAAAATACAAAATACAGTATTTTAAATATTTGTATTTGAAATACAAATTACAAAATACATTCAGGTGTTACTTAAAATGTGAAAAGAGTACAACTAATTCAGCTCAGCTATTTTATCGCTAACTAAAGAATTTCTTTTCAGAAACAAGAAAGATTTTGAATGTAGTATCAGACAACAACAACCTGTAGAAACAATCTTTCTACAGGTCCTGATGGGCAGATATTTGTGTTATATTATATGAACCCATTTTTTATGTTAGGATAGTGTTCTAGGATGGTAAGCTATTTGCTCTTATCGTTTTTAGAAGTTGACTAACTCTAACTCCATGATGAAATGACCTTTGCGCAGGACCTTTTCTTCCTTCCCATTTGCCGAAAATATGATTGCTAGCAAAAGAACCAGATGAAGCAGATGAACATCGCCATCTAAAGGGAGATTCAGGAACTATTATCTGTAGAGCGCTCAGCGCTGAATGTATTTGTTCGAAAGTATTTCGAAGACAAAAGTGTCGAAATACAAAATACTAAATACTTTAGCGTCAGGTATTTGAAATGCCAAATACAAAATACATTTTCAAGAAGTAATTGAAATACAAATACAAAATACGTATTTCAATTACAAGTAATTGAAATACTGCCCAGCCCTGTACCTTGGGTCCTATATAAATTAACTATGAAATGGATGAACGAATAATTTAATGAAAACAGAATTCATGCGTTAATTTTTATTCACAAAATTCCTTAATTAATTTATACATAAAAAGAAATCAAGGAGATGACATCACAGACATTTTGATAGAACTTAATTTTATTGTCATGATTATTCACTCGTTATTACTTTGGTAAAAAAGCTGCCTTCCACTAATAACAAGAAATTTAAGGATATTCAAGATAGTTGAGGATTTTCAATGAAAAATTATGAGGAATTATTATTGATAAATAATTTAAATTGAAAGGTGGCATTGTTACCCTGTTACGACTCAATATAGTAAGTAAAGTCGCCACGAATACTGAAAGAAAATGGCAGGCTACTGGAGCAAAATAATTTCTTCATATTCAGTATTTTGATAATGGCAGTAAACGTTTCCGTATCTAATTTAAAAAGAAGAAATATATGGACTTAAATATTCTAATCCATATTTTTCAAATATCTCATGAGGGCTTCAAACAAAGTAGGTATTCATGTTAATCAGATGAATAATATCACTGAAGGCACAGTCAACCAGTCGAAAATAGATTATTTGCTTATCGAAAGGTTTTTTCTGGGTCACTTTGAATTTATTTCGGCTGAGATTAGAGCCTTTCATATTTTTATGTCCATACATGAATTGACGTATAACGGTTAATATCTTGTAGTTTTCTCACCGACTATCAAAACAATTGAACAACTATATGTATTTTACCGAGTCTGACAAAAATAGAAATACTCAGAAAAAATTCAATAAATCCGTGAATTTCTTGAAGCGTGATGACAATAATTATTCTTATATATGAGAATCGGAAGGAACCATGTAGATTTTATTAACACAGATAAATCAATCAAACAATTGACTCCAGTCTTTAAAGGGTCTTTCACATCTTTCGTAACTATCTCATCATGCAACATAATAATATCCCAAATCATGTAACGAATACAAAATCTAAAATATAAGCAGTATCCAATAGACGACTTCGGCCCAAGTTGCCAACCCACAATTTACTTAGAAAGTTTGCTTTCACTGGGGAACGGGAATTTCACGACAAATTCGACATGATAAGGTTCGCATTATTTATAAATACCCGTAAAACATGCCTCGGCTCTTCAAACCAAATAATTCCTTCCAAATATAGGTTTTTGTTAAGATCGTCCCTGATTGACTGAAATTTAAGTTGGGATTCCTGATTTCATGCAAACAGTGTCAATTTTCATAGGATACGTTCCGAAAATCAACTCTGTTGTTTCGGTTGCCGGTTGTTATTTACGGAATCTGGTTGATGAAAATGCGGTCGATTTACTGTCACCAGAACGATTTTCTATGGTAAATATCCATAGCATAGAACAATCACGTTTACTTTAGGTTTGTTTTGGTTCCGAGTTCAGAACCACAGACTATTGGTCTATGCTAGAACCGTCCCGAACAGATCTGAACTCGGAACCAAAACAAACCTAAAGTAAACATGATTGTTCTATGCTATGGATATTTACCATAGAAAATCGTTCTGGTGACAGTAAATCGACCGCATTTTCATCAACCAGATTCCGTAAATAACCTTTTTCACGCGCTTGTTCCAGGAACCATCCGAATATTTCATATTTACGGGGCGGAAAATCGGCAACCGAAACAACAGAGTTGATTTTCGGAACGTATCCTATGAAAATTGACATTGTTTGCATGAAATCAGGAATCCCAACTTAAATTTCAGCCAATCGGGGACGATCTTAACAAAAACTTATATTTGGAAGGAATTATCTGGTTTGAAGAGCCGAGGAATGTTTTACGGTTATTTATAAATAATGCGAACCTTATCATGTAGAATTTGTCCTGAAATTCCCTTTCCCCAGTAAAAGTAAACTTGCTAAGTAAATTGTGGGTTGGCAACTTGGGCCGAAGTCGTCTATTCAGAATAATGAGAATTTTGAAATGTGTCCTTGTACAATAACAGCTATTTTGTTTATAGGATCTTCATAATCTGGATCATTTTTTCATTGAATGCACAACGTGATGAAATATTATTTACAAAAATTCGACTAAAAATCAGTTTCACTTGGCACTTTTGGTGATGGTTTCGCACATCGAGGATAACTTGATTCCTATCTCACAGACTCATCAAACAAATGGTTATAATCACCGTAAATATTCTGCAACGTCTGTAATGAGCCGAGAGTACTGGCCTCAGTCCCAACACACATTTGTTTCTGAGTATTATCTAGATCAGCATCGCAATGGATAGTGTGGTATACGTGGATTAGGTTTGGATCAGCGCTCCTAACTATCTGCAACCCAGATTTAATTGCTTTATCGTAAAATGTTACGTCTTCAAATCCCCAACCGCTAATAAGGAGATTGAAGCCTCCTAGTTTCAGATAATCGGTTTTATATAGGCTCACTATTCCGAATCCAAACTGTCGCCAGAATCCATTCTTCTCGTGAATTATGTCTTTGGAACTCCACCAGTTCTCACCTCGCAAATCTTTCAGAATGTTTGGGTTGTATAGACTGAAAACTATAGGGAAATAAACCGATTTGTTGGCAACCGTATTCTCCCGTATTCTTGCCAGGGAGTCCTCGTTGAAAACCATATCAACGTCAATGAATAACATTAAATCCTGCTCTTGCAGACTGTTCACGCCGTATTGTAAAGCGCGTCCCCTTGAAAATTTCTCGTTTATAAATGTGACAGATACCCTACTGTCATAATATTTATTTTCCATTTCCCGGATGAGATTCTTCGTTTTTTCCACATCCTCTGGTGTGTCTGGGTTTTCGTAAAGTATTATATTTAATTGAGTAGGTTCTTGCCTATTCAGACAAATATTTTCGTAGGTCCTCATGAATCTCTTGAATACCTCGAATCTGCCAGATAACGGAAGGACGAAATGAATTAGTTTTTCCTCGTTGTTTCTGCCGAATCTGAAGAAAGGTTGGAGGTTTCTGTGTAGGTTAAGAAGGGCATGCTGGATTTGCTTATGTACCGGCACTAATACTTCGCTTGATGGACTTGGAGACAGGGGCGCTTCGGCATCAATGTCCCGAATGTAGAGTCCTAAAAAGAACATAATCATTATTCATTTGTATTTAGTGCAAAGTTCTCAGTCCCAAACACAGTGAAACTGAGTTATATGTTCAACTTGCAATGTTTAAGACAGGGTTTTCAGTGCGAAGAAGATTTAAGGAGAATCGGCAACAATACAGGATGTTCTACAAGCTCTATGACAAACTTTGACAGATGGTAGCTGTGCTCATTCTGAAATTTTTTTATTCTATGAACATATATTCGATTCGTTTCTGTTAAGGAGATACTAGCATTTGAAAAATTATATTTTCATGTTCAAATCATAATTATAAGTGGAAATTTTGATACTATAAAAATTGTTCAAAATGTCCACCTTCGGCTTGATGGCAAGCTTCACATCGACGAACTGAAGATGCCGTTACTCGGCGGATCAGATTTGGGTCTTTCGTATTTGGTTTGCTGCATCTTGAATTATATCAAGTAATTTTTGATGAGAGAATCGATTTCAACATGATAAACAACCTGCTCCATATGTCCCCATAAATAAAAATCTAAGGGATTTAGATCAGGCGAACGAGGTGGCCATTGTATTGATCCTCCTTGACCTATCCATTTATTCGTGTAATATTTATTCAGCCAACTGACTACTTGTCTCCCTCTATGTGGTGCTGCACCATCGTGCTGATACCACATATTTCCAAAAATTTTTGGCTATAAGTCATCAATGAAGTCAAAAAGGTTGTGCTTCAAAAAATTTTTATACAAATCTGCATTTAAATGGTCATTTATAACATGTACTGGCATCAAATCATTGTTGAAAATCCCACCCCAAACATTTACACTGAAACGTTGCTGAAATCGTCTTTGTCTAATGGCATATGGATTCTGCAGTATCCATACATGTTCGTTGTGGTTATTGTTGATACCGTCCTTAGTGAAACAAGCCTCGTCAGACCACATGACAAGCGAAATAAATCTATTATCTTGGGCATGTTGTTGAAGTAACCATCTACAAAATTCTAACCTTCGTAACCTATCGTCAGCATGTAAAGCTTGTTTATTTTGTCTATGAAATGGATGCAACATTTCTCCTTTCAAAACACGCCATACCAAATTTGGTGATAAATGAAGATTAGTAGCTATACGTCGAACACTTATCGAAGGGTTGCCACGGACAGCATCTATTACATTTTCCTCATTTTCTACATTCACTTCAGTTGGCCGAATGGCTTTTTTGGAGCAGGATTGCCTGTTTCTCGAAGTCTTCGGAATGATGCACAAAATACTGTGTGAGCAGGTTGGTGTCTATTAGGATATATTTTCTTCGGTATTCTCGAGCTGCTCTTCTGGAGTTACCATTAGAATACCCATATTAAAATACAATATCTGCATATTCCTGAGCCGTGAAAGAATGCATCGTTATTCAAAACGTACACCAAGTGTCAAATGAATAATTAAAATAACGTCAATTACCTTATCAACCGATATTTTATGTCGGCCTACTTGATCGAAACATGGAAATAAATTTTTTCAAATGCTTGTAACTTCGAAACGAGAACGAATCAGGCATATGTTCATAGGAAAAAAATGTTCAGAATAAGCACAGCTACCATCTCTCAAAGTTTGTCATAGAGCTTGTAGAACACCCTGTATAATAAATGTGCATCTTGTATTCAGACACTTAGAAAATATATAATTTTCGCAGACATTTTTTGACTTAAGTACCTAAACATTACGATCATGAGTGCACATTAAGTGTTTTTTCATCATAAATATTTGTATTACGAATTGATTCCAGCTTGATTTTTATTACTGGGAATAACTAGCCCCCTTTTTCACCCCAACACTTAATTTTAACAATTATGGATTACATTTTTCAAGCAAATCTTGATGCTTTTTGAAGGTGAATTTCCCGAAAAAAAACTTAAATTAATATTATTCATCATTTATTTATATATATATATATATATATTCTTTTGAGAACAAGCATTACATTCTAAGATATATCACAGTGTTAGCAGAGAATTTATTTATCTGTACGTAATTATATCTTGTTTCTCAGGATATTGAAGAGCATCCAAGAGAAAATGTATCAGTTTGCCTTTGTAATACATCATGTCGTTCTTTCATATTGTTTCTATTGCTATTGGAAATTTTCCAACCATAAATTTCTCGCCAATATGGATGACCCAATTGGAAGAGAATTGGGAAGTTAAAGTTGAAATAACAATATATCTCCTTGAACTTTTGGATGATAGTCCATCATGATATCCGAGTCTAGTTTCACTGGAATCATATTTACTTCCAAAAAAATCCATCGTTGGAGATATTAGATTGAAATTTTGAGTATTGATACTACATATAGTTTTGCAGCGGTAGAGGTAAACGAGGTGTGTTTACGACATCCATTCAACAGGAAATGGACGAAAGTTTCAATTTTTACTGATGATTGTTTCTGCATATTCAAATTGAATGTTGAATTTTTAGTGGAATGATGTCGAAAACGAAACACCATGATGAAAAAAAAACAACAGCGAGTTATCGTCTTGTCAGAAGGTCTGTGATCTGTAGATTTTTTTTACATCAGATCGGTTGGAATACTAGATATAACAATTTTCATCAATGTATCAAATAACCCAAAATAGACCTCTAATTATACTGAGTCTAGGTGGTTTAAATATTTGCGTTCGTAGCTCATTTTCTCCGAGTATATCAGAAACTGGATGCAGAAATAACTTTACTAATTTTCAAATTGAATTTTTTTGAAGGGAGGTAAGAAATCGATTGCACCATCGGAATTTGGGAGAATCTCCTGTTTATTATAAATAGATCTATGGTTGGAAAATGACTACAATTATTCCTCTATCTAGATACTACATGATCAGAGAGTATGCGATCAAAATTTCATGAATCTAGACGTAGTAGGTACCTATAATAAGAGTAAGAGCACAATAAATATACTTGTTACTTCTGCCCAGATGGTCAATTTCGAGTGAAAATACATTTTTTTTGCTTAAATTATTACGGCAAAAATGTATGAATCCTGAAAAACAATCAAACCGCAGTTGAAAACAAACAAAAGCTTTCTCTTTATATTTTTTCGAACGTATTAGACTCAAATTTCGAACTACATTTCAAATATGCCAAATTATACATCAGTTCATATGAGAAAATCGAAAGTTACGCCCATCCCCGGTTAAACCAGGAGTCAAGGACGTAAATTATATACCTCACTCCATGGGAAACAATAGGTAGTATCAATGTCCGAAATTTCCCTCTGATATATTGAAAGATTAAGGTGAGCCTGATTCCTCTAACGTGACACCCGATATTACTGATAATTTTACCGATAAACCAGTTTAATTTTCATTTGCGCACTCGTTCCAGTGAACGAGGCGCGATATTTGAATCATTTTTAATTTACAAATATTGACTGATAATTAAACTGAATGATTAATTTAGCGAAGCTGAAAACAAGGCTGAGATCAATTTTCCATTGCTTTGAAGGAACAAATACATCGATCGAAGGATACTCGCATTTTTCTGGAAAGTTGTATGGTTTTATTTATTCATAGATGTGTTCATTAATCTAAAATACAAATATATTATCCAGATGGTAGCATATAGATTAAAAAAGAGCAGGGTACAATTTCAGATCAACATAAAAAAATCACCAAAATCGGGAGAAAATAGAAAAATTATATAAAATTAGAAATAAGACACGAGCTGATTTTGTTCGTTTTGTTTCTGCAAATATCGAAAACAGAAGCATTAAAAATTAAATAAAAATTATCCTTTGCCCCTGCGTGATATATTTTTTTTGTCGGGAGCATTTTTTTTTGCGGATATTTTGCCTAGTGAATATTATCAAAACAATAAAACCAAAGACCCAGACATCGAAAGGTATTACAGGTTAAGGTATATTGTTTCAATATTGTTCTTTAGGGAGCATTTCTTGAAAAAATTAGTGCTGAAAACTAATTCCTAAAATACTTCATGCTATAAAGGATAATTCTCATATTATATTACATGGTATTTTACTATATTATATTATATTATATTACAGTGGCGTGTAAATTAGGGTAATACTTCGTACGCTACTATGCTGACTTACCGCAGAATAATGCGAATAGTAAAATTACCACGAACTGGTTGCGAGATTTTCAGGGGTTT
The DNA here is from genome assembly GCA_958510865.1 of Myrrha octodecimguttata. Lineage (NCBI taxonomy): Eukaryota > Metazoa > Arthropoda > Insecta > Coleoptera > Coccinellidae > Myrrha > Myrrha octodecimguttata. The sequence continues at coordinate 9,711,448 of OY294063.1, forward strand.
TAGCCATTTCGGGTTTGAGTAGATTTCTATGTTTCGATTGTATGGGTACCTGAGATCTTCCGTATATTCGAATATAACACCGCAATCAAACGATAGCAGCGAAACTCAAAATTATATCCGAATATCTTATTTTCTTCAACGTTCACCTTACAAGTTATAAGGTGAACGTTTTTCGGGGGGAATTTTGAAGAAGAAAATAAACATAATATTCCTGAAGGAATTCACGGATTCAATTTGATATATCATTCAATTTTGGACTGACAAATTCATCTTTCAGATTATTCATAGAACCAGCGGGTTCGACGATTCACCGCAGCCGTAAAACATTAAGAACCAAAGTAAAATTGAATTCCATGACATTCGTCATCGAGTTATGTTAAGAATCGAATGATGAATCAAGTCATATTGTTCTGGCTTTTAAAACAAATAAACATTAGAACTGAATATGTTTGTTTTTACTTCTGTATCTCCTTGTCCGAAAAATTCTCATGTTTATTTAATTTTCGATATGTGTTTATACAGATGTAGATGATTATCTCTTTTATTTTCTTCGATGAATTTCAGAGTTACAATTATATAGCTACTTCACAGACTGAAAATGCTAACCAGAGTATTCATATTCTAGAAAAGCAATGACGTTAGGTCCGGCGCTTTTTCGGATTAGTTACCACGTTTTGAAAACGCCAAACGTAGCTTTTATTCCTGATACAAAGGTTGGGCGATCTTTTTCCTGACGTTATTTTGCGTGAATCTTTAAGCTATCATTATTCAATACAATTCTACAGAATTCCATTCGATCCAATTTTCAGTTGAAATAACCCAAAAATTTGACAAATTTCTTCCCAATATCTCCGAAGATGAATATCTGATTAAATTGAACTTTGAACACTGTTGTAAAATAACAACTAGAGGTTTCCGCCAATTTTATTCAAATCTGATACATAGTTTCTGGTAAAAAAAAAATTTCAGCAGAAATTCACGAAATTTTCGAATAACATTTCACAATTTTCTACTAAAATATTCGAATAATTTTTGACAATTCGCTGCCCCTTCATACGATCCTCAACAAATTTTGCATTAAGTCGTGCGTTGGTATTCCTCTACTAAGTACATAGTTTGAATCTGATCGCGTCTATTCTTCTTGAGATACTAAGGAAATAACATCAATCTTTCAATATCTCCGAAAATGAATATCAGCTCAAACTGAAATTTGAAGCACTGTTTTTAAATACTGACGTCAAGGTATATGCCAAGTTTCAGTCTGATCACGTCAACAGTTATTGAGATATTGAGTACATATTCTGAACATTTCAAATAACAACGAAATATTACATGATTGTTTCCTAATGTCTCCGAAAAAAACATCAGATCAAGTTGACATTTGAAGAGCTGTTGTGAAATGCTAACTTCAAGGTCTGTGGTGAATTTCAACGAAATCTGGTAAATGAATTCAGAAAAAAATATTTTTTTTCTATAAGGATGTGAATAAGGATGTGAATTTTCGAAAAACAATTTTTTCAAAATGTTTTAACGATTGGATTCACAGGAAGCTCTGCAGTAAGTTGCGCGTTGATATTCTTCAACTAATTACAAGGTTTCGATGTGTTCGCATTTGGACTTCTTGAAATATGGAGGAAATAACCTCAAAATTTCGAACAATAACGAAATTTGACATATTGTTTTCCATATACCTCCGAAAGTAAACATCGTATCGAATTGAAATTCGAAATGCTGTAGTTGAATACTGATTTTCACGATTGTGTCGAATTAAATTGAAATCTGATCAAAACTTTCCGAGAAAAAAAACTTTACAAAAAAAAATTCCGAAATTTTCGAATTCGAACATTTTTTTAAAAACTTTTAACCACTTGATCCATACGAAAGTTTGCGCTAAGTTGCGCTTTCGTATTCAAGAATTTGTTACAAAGTTTGAATCCGATCGAGCAAATAACCTCAAAATTTCATATGAATGTAACCCCGGAACTGTTCGGCAAATTTTGCCCACTAAAAATGCGAACAATATAGATTTCCGATGAATAACAGCGCTTTCCAAATTGAATTTTCCATAAAAAAATCATGATTGTGTAGAATATAAGTTCTTATTTCATGGTTCAACATATATTACTTTTTTCTTTCTCTTTACAAGCATCTAAAGTCAATCATCCACAACCAACGTTATGATCCTCGTTTCGATGTGGTGTAGGAAAGTAATCGAAATTATTCATATTCTCTTTTATGAGCTTGTATTTGTGTACCCCATAAAACCAGAACCTCTCGAGGAATGCGTGTATATTACTGCATTACAACCTTTAAAAAACCCCGCAGACATTGAAAGAATAAAGATGGAGAGGTTCTTGAATTAGGAGATCTTGAGAGGCAGCAATGATTCAACTTGAAACATAGTGGAGGCGGGTAACAAGAAATTGAGTGGTGCTACAAGCGGAGATGAGATTCATTATGACTCTTCGTATCAGCAGTTCTCAATATGTTATATGTTGATTGTTTGCATAGCTCCGAGGAGTCAATGTTTAGCTTTATTTTTACTTTTACCGATAATAATATAAAATAATATTTTTATTTTTACCGATAATAAATTAATAATATTTTTCTTCTGACAAAACATTTTCTTTTGAATGAGCTATTATTATTTTGGAAATCTTGAATACTAATAAGAATATTTTTTCTTCGCCATTCAACCCACGAAAGTTTTCTTTGCCACCATCTGATGGAAAACTTATTCACATTTTCAAAACTTCTCGGAATATTTTCATACTTATATCCTCGCGGCCAATCGTAAACGCAATTTATCCCGGAAGGAACAACTAAGAAACCAATATTTGTAGAGTCGGTTTGGATCTCGAATTCGTGAATGGTTAAAATACGCCAAATGATTCCGCAAATCTACCCGTTTTTATTTTCCTTACATTTCCCGAATACAAATTAGATTGAAATGAAATCCATTATTTGATTGAAAAAGGACAGCTTTAAGGTTCATAAGAATATCACAGAATATAGGTGGAATCTTCGAAAAAATCATTTGAGTTTTTTTTAATTCTCTTATGGCACTATATTCATCACCATTTTCAAACTAGTTACCCAGTTTCATCATGATTGGATTAGTATATTTTGAGTTATACCGGAAATATCAACAGGACACCGAAGAAAAAAATATTTTAGAAAAGCACTGTCGTCAGGAGCTTTCAAGTATTGACCCCGCCAAACGCAGTTTCTCCTTTCCATAAATGGTTCTTACGAGACATTCTGCATGAACCTCGAGCCACTATTTTTCGATCAAAGATGGTTACCTTTATCAACGGAATCATTGGGAGGTTTTTATTTATTCACAAGTGTCAGAGTCGTTGTTTCTCTTCGAAGTTGTGATTATATACGTCTGGTCTGACGTTGATAATGAATAAAATCAGAGGCTTGATAATTGTGGAGTAGATTGGGCAAATTAATTACGAAGTCTGAAATTCCCGAATGGTTGAAATTTACCCAATAATTCCTCAGATATACATTACCATTGAAACTTTCACTTTCCAATACAATTCAGATGGTATCGAATAAAAATCCAGTACTTCAATAGAAATGACAGCTTGAAGGTTCATGTGAAATTTCGTGAAGACCACATGATTAGCAAATCTCCGAATATGAAATACTTGAAACAAAAATTTGAATGTTGCTCACGAAATTATTCAAAAACTTGTGAAACGATATTCTACAACCTACCAACTTTGAATCTGATCGCATTAGTTCCTCCTTCAGGGAAACAAATGTTTCAAGGAAAATTCAGTGAAATTTTCGATTAGGAACTTTTGAAATCTTCTAACAAGATCCATACGAAAGTTTGAATTAAGTTGCGCGCTGGCGTTCTCCAACTAATAACGAAATTTCAATCTAATCTCTTGGAAATATGGAGTAAATCATTTTGAATGACAACAATTTTTGACAAATTTTTACCCAAATCGCTCCGAAAATGAATATCGGATCAAATTCAAGATTGAATGGTTGTTGTTAAATATTGACTTCAAAGTCTGTCAAATTTCAACGAGTTCTGATTGATAGTTTCCAGGAGAAAAAAGATTTCAACAAGAATTTCGAAAATTTTCGAACAATATTACCTCACCTGTAGATCAACACGACATTATCCCACTTGATTGTGTGTTGGCATTTATCAACTTATTACGAACTCTCGATCTTGTCGCATAATAGTTTTTGAGATATTAATGAAATAACCTCAATATTTCAAACAACAACGAAATTTGATATATTTTTCCCTATATTTCCAAAACTGAATATTGGAACGAATTGCGATTTGATACGCTGTTGTTAAATACGGATTTCGAAGTATGTGCCAAATTGCAACGAGTTTTGACCGATAGTTTCCCAGAAAAATATTTCCCGAGAAACATTTGGAAAATTTTGGTATAATTTTTTTTAATATTCTTACGACCAGATCTACACGAAATTTTGCATCGAACTACGGAATTTCAATCAAATGAGTTCAGTAGTCCATAAGATATCGAGAAACGAACTTCGAAATTTCAAATTGGTATAACTCTAATAGCGTTCGACCGTTTTGGCCCTATAACGAACTCAACCTTGATATCAAAACTACAAACCAGAAATGAAAATTTCCATTTTTTTGTGTTATGACAATTTACGACTGAGAAATATGTTACTACTGAAAAAAAACTGATATTCTATAGTCACGAAAAAACAATAGTTATCGAAAATATTCGATTTTTTCATCGAAATCGATATCTACAAAATATAAAGGACTTCTGGGAATATTTTTCAGCGTTTTTTTTTCAATGGAAATATTTTGAACATCAGGTAGTAAATCCATTGGAGGATATTTTCGTAAGATTCTCCTTTATTTTTCAAGTTTCTTTTAGGATTTTTCGCTCCCAATATTTAAAAAAGAAACAAAAGATACTGAATGCAATTATTATTACTTGAAAACGCCTTTGCTGATTGCGGGGTTCAAAACTATTTGTTAAGGGCATGTTGCCTAATGAATAATAACAGAATAATATGAACTATGAACGAAGTTAACTGTAACGTTTCCGAGATGGGTTCATTTATTCGACTATACTCAAAAAAAAACTTTCTGCCAAAACTTCGAGAGCCAAAATGATACTAATGGAATTGCTTATCGAATGTTGAAAAAATTACTAATCTCATTACCAAGCACAGTGCTTGTTGCAATGTATAGCCATTTTAAAATTGTTATTGACTTTATCAAAATATTCAATAGGAATGGAAAATAAGCCAATACGGATGCTTCACCTTCAACTGTAGAATATAATATGTTGTCGTATTTAATTGATATTTTGATCATTTCGAACAGAGAAATCCATCAAACTTAATAATGAAATAAGTATCATCAATCATTAATGAAAATGTTTCATAACCGAATTTGCTAATGTCTTCGCTAGTCTTCTCAAGGACGAAGCAGAAATTATCGATATATTTTTCCAATTTTTTGTTTTATGATGTTATGAGTCTGAAAAAATATGTTTCAACAGACATGTATTAAAAATATTATTATCTCCCAACATCCAATTCATGAATAACAAACACGTTTATCGACAGATCTTTGTTTAGGAGTATTACCGACCTGTAATTTCTCCCACCATTGGAAGTTTTACTGGGGCATCCTGAAACGAATTTGATGTTCATCAACGAAACTGCGAAAGTCGAGGTTGATAAATTGAATGTTCTCTTTCTTATCTGAGATTTTTGCATAAGGTTTGAAAATAAGTTTCCATTTCAAGAAAAATCTTCAGCTCTTGGGTTTTTTGATGAGCTGAAATTAGTTTCAATTTTTTGATTCTGCCGTTAACTCAGATTTCATATCCAAGGGCTTCGTTTATTTATAATTCCTAGACGTGAACTGACTACAACTGCGGCTAGTAGGGCTATAGGTATGGTAAGATTGAGGAGAACGTTAGGTTTGTTTTGGTTCCAAGTTCATAACTGTCCCGAACAGTTCGAGCAGGCGAGATTGCGATTTTGTGTTTTGGTTCATTTCAGAACTGGTTCAGGATTTGGATAATCCTGTTTTGGTGATTTTCAGAATCGATTTCGAACTGTTCTAGAACTGTAAAAGGAGTTCGGACATTAGAGTCCGAACGTTTGAGGAGCTGTCAACGATTCAAATGGTTAACCTGACTTTTGCGACGAAGTGTTGATATGGTTTTTGATTGTTGTGTTTGTTGAGAAAATGGTTACCTGTTAAATTTAAACGTTTTTTATTGAGGACAATTTCTTCGCTACGACCTCCCATAATTTTTCATTTGGAGAAATCTGATGGCTTCCATTGTTTCTGCCCAGGATTTATACTTTTTAAATAAATCTATGATAGCAAGAGGCCTTTTCCTGTTGAAATATAATGTGTAGAATAAATTTTCCTTTCAATTCATTTTGAAATATAATTGGAGTAATGATGAAAAATTCAGAAAAATGATTTTTACAACAAAAAAAGGAACACAAGCAACTCCAAGAATATTCATGGTACATATAACTGCGGTAGAGGCTTTCGCATATTTTTAAATTTTACCACAGGACAAAGGCATGATCACCATTCTGTCAATGAACAAAATCGGAGGTGTTTCTTTCTTTATGATCCTGATGATAACTCGAACTTAATTCGTGTTTTGGTTTCATCGCTTTTAGAACTGCTTTAGGATATCGATTCTGCCCAGTTCTTGAACTGTCCTACGGCAGTTCTGAATTTCGGAACAATCACAAACCTATTTCAGACGCATGTCAGGATTATGAAATCGTGATCTTGAGCCTTAATGACTGCTATCTAGAAGCTAGAAATTCGACGGAGAGACCTCAAGATATAGAACCAGAATTATGCAACAGTGGCTTCAGCATGCTTCTGGTGAATCGGTTCCAATTGAATGAGTGCATCCTAGACTTGATGATTCATGGTGAATGAGTTAAGTCTATATCCTGAAGACTATTGAGTAGAATTCCACTCGTCTATTCATCTAAAGCTCAAATATCACTTTCCATTGGCAGCAGCACTCGTGAACTCAAATGAGGAACTGTGATGAGGAAGAGAGATACATTTTGTTAACAAACATATCAAGATGAACGGTAACCAGGAATAGAAAATGGTACCTAAAGTTCATTCGTCCAGAGGCGTTACGAAAGCTGGGGTAACATTAGATTTCATGCACATACAGACCCCTTCGTGCTAGAAATTCATGAATAAGAACGCTCACATTTACGCCTATCAAGTTGTCAACAATGGTGGTATTTATTTTTAATGCTTCCACTCGGTTAAATTCCCTTATATCAGATGATAATACGAGACTATCATCGTGCCGAAATTGTCGATGATGCCATAGTAGAAGTAGAACATCCTGTTACCTCATACATTGCACTACCTCCTCATTGGCCTTAGACCCGTCGTCACTCCGATTTTGCATGCTTGAGACTCTACCCTTACCCCTTCCAGACACTCTAAGAGTTCAGGCACCTTTCCGCAGCTCTGGGTGAAAACGATCAATGCCACAAGCATGAGCTCTGAGCTATAGAGATTATCCCCAAAATTTCAAAAATCACATGAACGCAAGATGACCAAAATAACCATTTTTGATAAAAATTTCCAGTGTGAACTTTTTTAACTAATACAAAGTATGCGAGCCCATTCAGAAGGATAATATTCAATTGATTGAAAAAATGGAAGGTTTACAACTAACCTGTGAATGTCTGTTGGATATATGCATGTCGGCGGACTTGTATGGTCATTTTGTGACCTCTGTATTTCCTATAAACTAAAAGGAGATCCAAAATATATTCAACTCCATAAACAGGATTCATTCTCCAATAAGCATACATCATTTCCTTGAACTCGATTAATCTCCCTCGTTGTTTAGAATAGTGATTTATGAGTTCCATGACCTAGAACATATTAAATAAATATATTACAATAAATCAACTTTCAACTTGACATTAATCTCAACGAGTGATAATTCAAGAAAAACTCAGTAGACAGAGTGTTTGAGACCAATTCAACTATGAAATTTAGCTCTTAAAACTCAGGTTCCTCCAACATTTTAACACGAGGACTCTTTCGAGACTTTTTGTAAGTCAGCATCAGTCAATGTCCAAGTTCATTATTATCGATTCTCAATACCAGTTATTTGAATTTAGAATCTGAGTTTCCACCTGCGTACTCAAGTTAGGAGCAGGGAATTTCGCAGTGTCGGAAGGCAATGCTCAGTTAGCAGTTATAGTGAAGTATTAACATAACTATTTCATATCGCCGGAAAATTTTAAATAAATTATTTGAAAAAATAGATATCCCAGAAAGCACATGTGGCTGAAATTTTATGTCTGCGTCTATAAAATGAGTAATATGAGACTCAGTTTCACAACTGTCTCAAGTGAAGCGTAAAATTAATTTTTATAATTTCACAGAACGACATCAAGATAAACCTCTGAAGATGGTATTTTGTGAGGATTTATTTAGGTTATTTTGGACTGATTCGGAAGACGCGAAGATGTGGAGGAATAAAGAAAAGACAGAATTTTGGAGATAGTCTTTCAATATATCGATAGAAAAGTTAAGCCTATTTTTAGAAGATTCGTGAATTTGCCGATTAATTTGGTCTCCGTTGGAAAATGTTAAAATATAGTTCATAATGGGTTTGGGGCACTATTTCCGGCCATTATACCGAAAAGGATAAAATTGAATGCACGAATGTATTATTTCCTGATTACTTTTCGTGATTTATACCAAACAAAATGTTGGGATGAATATAAAAGTGATGTCAGGACTTTTACCAACTTGTTGAATTTCAAACACAGAGCGGTCTCCTATGCAGGTAACGACTACGGCGAGGGCACCATACTTACGATATGAAACGACTCTGCGATCTCCTTATCATAATGATAAGATAGTTTCATTAGAATGCTAAGTTCGTTGGGATAACCGCCAGTCAGATTTCGTCCTCACGGCCGAACACATAACTACAAAGAAACAACTTAGAAACTCGATATTTGTAAAGTAGGTTCGGGCCTTGATAACAAATTCACACAATGATTCCGCAGATAAACCCATTCAAAAATTTTTTTTCCCAAGATTTCAATAATTTGAATTAATTGAAAAATAGAAGCTTGAAGGTTCATATAGAATTTTGTGATGTTTTGATCAGAAGATCAGATTATTGAGTATTTGAAAACATTTTTTTCGAATTGTTTCAGTGACACGATCATCCCAAATTGTTGCAGAAAGTTGTTCATCAGCATTTTCGAACGGGTTAACAAATTTTGTGAGAATTTAATCAGAATTTTTCGAGTTATTCCGAAAAAAAAACAAAAACACCTAGGAAAGAAAACGAAAATCGACAATTTTCTTTATATCTCAAAAAATTATAATCGCATCAAACTAAAATTTCGAAGGTACACTGCTGTGGAATATGGAAGTCAAAGTTTCGAAGAACAAATGTTATTGAATTCAATGACAGAGCGATCTCAACAAAATTTTGCCAAGCTTCAATTCAATTGCTGCAGTAGTTTTTGAAATATCAGGAAAATGACCTCGAAATTTCAAATAGCTTTAACTCCGAATCCGTTTGGCCGTTTTCGCCCATTAATGAACTTAACCATCACATTTTGAAATGCAATTTCCCCCCTAAACTGTACGCCAGTCATCGTCGGCCGTACTGAATCGATTTTGACACTGGATCCGTCATCAGTACAACGTTGTCGGAGAAAACTTTCAGAATCACAGACATTCGGACAAACCGATAGCATACTGTTCCCCACAACCTACTTGCAAAAACAATAATTTGTTTCAGTGAAAGTCTGGACAATTCTCAGAAAACATTTTTTTAAATCAAAAAAATACAAACGTTACAAAATAAATTTATTAAAGTGTTGTTTAATTATGATCGATTAACAAATACTACACAACTTTACTCTGATTTGCAAATACCAAATTTGAAGAAAATATTAGAGTTAGAACAATGTAAATTAATTTTTAAAATCATAAATAAAATACAAAAGTGCAATACAGAGTATAAATTTACGAAAGATATTCATAGTTATGAAACAAGAACACATCAAAACTTATATCAGACAAAAGTAAAAAGTCAAAAAGGGCTGAATAATCCAATAGCACAAGCTTCAAAAATATTTAATCAATTACCTACTTCCATAAAATCTGTCAGTTCAATTGGTAAATTTTCTGATCAAATAAAGGAATACTTAGAGTTGGTGTAATGTGATTTTGTCCGCTTTTTCAATAGAATGTTAAGTTGGCATTTTTGAGGTTTGTCTTGATGTGGAACTGCGATTCCTCAAGCATCGGGTGTGTATGTACGAGATAAGATTTTATTTGCTAACAAAGGCACTGGTTAATTTCAATGGAATTCTGTATCTACTATCCTCGATACCAGTTTAGGGTACTGTTTAGAGGATTGTGTATGTAAATTTTTTTTGTATTTGTATATTTTATTCAATAAATCATTTAAAAAAAATTGTCTTCTGGTACAATCCTGACAAAATTCTGCATAAATATGCCGGTATTCTATAACTAACAATGAAGTTCAATCTTCTCAACATAAATTCTTCAAGATGAATCAAGGAAATAATCTCGAAATTCCAAATGACCTCGAAATTACACATTATTTTACAATATCTCTGAAAATAAATATCAGACCAAATTGAAAATTGGAACATTGTTTTTGAATTTCGAGTCGAAGGTCTGTGCCGAATTTCATGAGAATCTGATTCATAGATATTCTAAAATGAAAAAAATGTTTTCAAAGAAAAATTTGGTTTATGAAATTAATTTTTTTTTTAATATCATATCGATACCCTAACGAAATCTTGTACTTAGTTGTGCGATAGTATTCTAAAACCAGTCACAACGTTTCATTCTAATCGCTGTAGTCCTCTTCTCGAGATATTGGGGAAATAATCTCGAAATTTCGAATTAACAACGAACTCTCACACATATTTTTTTTCCAATAACTCAGATAGAACGATTTTTTTCGAAAATGAAATCCTCATAAAATTCTGCACAAAGATGCGCATTGATAATTTTCTTATAATTTCTAATGTTTTAAACTAATCGGGTCCGTAGTTCTTTACAAAATGTTTTCCAATGATGCCGAGAATAAATATCGGATCGAACTGAAATTCGAAACCCTCTTGTGAAATATTCTATAGTATTTGTTTTATTGTAATCTGATCATTAGTCTCCAAAAAAACTGGTGGTTCGAATAAATTGCAGGAATACTTTGGGAAATTTTGCACCACGTTTCGAATTGGTGTTTTTCAACTCATTCCGCAGTTTCAAACAGATTGCATTAAGTATTTCTTGGAGTACCGAAGAGTCAAACTTTTAATCGTTGAAGATCATTTCCGGCTCAAAATTCGAAAATACAGACCTTGTAACGAAACGAAAACGCGCTCTTCAGAAGATTCTGCCGAAGAAACGAGAAACCTTCGTGTAAAATGTATGACGTCGATTTCATTATTTCCTAACCACTTGCAATGCAAACCATGGATAATCATTTTCAAATACCTGTAAAACAAGACTCTTTTATATCATTTCAAAACGTTTGCTCAGTGCAATTATGAACGTTCGTATTATCATTTCACAAGTGTCAAGTTATATAACATGCTCATATATACACATATTCAATTTACACGGAAACTATTTTTATCGCTTAAACCTCTTGAACTGAGTAGAGTATCCTAATATTTATATTTCGTCGCCAATAAGCAATCACTTATGAATCTTTTTCCGCCATAGATGCACTTTACTTTCTTCAGTCACCGAGTCCCAAGTTCAAGATATATTAATGCAATGGTAAATAAAGATTAACAATGAAAAAAATTTTGGATCCCCTGAGTATGGTATGAAAAACCAGCAAGTTCACCTAAATTATATGAAACTCGAGAGAACACTCAAATAATCACTACTCTTCCGTTGCATATTTGTAAAATGATTCGATATAATATTAACGTAATCCAATTTTTTTTCGATATAAATGAAGCATGAAGCTTGAAACAAAGGGGCTGGCAGAGGACTCTGACGTTCTTGAAGAAATCATAACCTCGGTAATTGTTACTCAAAAAAATTCTTATTAAACTATTTGGAGTCAGAATTTCAAACCATTTCGGAATTTCATGTTTGAAAAATCACATCAATCATTTGAAGTCCCTGTTTCGCGATACACTCCTGCAGTCATTCTTGAAGGTTTCCGAAAACTGTTTCTAATTAACATAATCACAAGGACGAATATCTGTCGATAAATCAACAAATATTCCACCTTGATCAGAGCTAATCATCCAATCAACCAAAACACCTACACCGAAGAAGCGGATCCAAGGAGAATGACTACAGCTGTTTCACAATTATTACTGATCGTCAGGCCATCTTACCTTGGATAAACCACTAAATAGGAATCTAGATACTTGTCACCTTTCAGATGGAATTCTGCAGTATAACTACGTACAGCGTGCCATCTTCTAGGGGCATCTTGCGAACCCTGCCTTCGAGTGCAGAATAACTTGATCGATCTGCATCAGGGCTGGGCAAAATACATGCTTGGCTTAATTGAAATACAAATTACAAAATACTTTCTCGCAGGTATTTGATATACAAAATACAAAATACTTTCAAGTCGGGTTTTTGAAATATAAAATACAATATACAGTATTTTATCTATTTGTATTTGAAATACAAATTACAAAATACATTCAGGTGTTACGTGAAATGTGAAAAGAGTACAACTAATTCAGCTCAGCTATTTTATTGCTAAATAAAGAATTTCCTTTCAGAAACAAAAAATTTTTGAATGTAGTATCAGACATACAGCCTCTTGTTGGGGAATGAATAAAACCTGCTAAAGAAACTTGTGTTATATTGTATGAACACATTTTTTATGTTAGGATAATGTTCAAGGATGGTAAGCTCTTTGCTCTTATCGTTCTTAGAAGTTGACTAACTCTAACTCCATGATGAAATGACCATTGCGCAGGACCTTTTCTTCCTTTCCATTTGCCGAAAATATGATTGCTAGCAAAAAAACTAAATGAAACAGATAAACGTCTCGCCATCTGAAGGGAGATTCAGGGACTATTTCCTGTAGAGCGCTCAGCGCTAAATGTATTTGTTCGAAAGTATTTCGAAGACAAAAGTATCGAAATACAAAATACTTCAGCGTCAGGTATTTGAAATACCACTTACAAAATACATTTGCAAGAAGTAATTGAAATACAAATACAAAATACGTATTTGTATTTCAAATACGTATTTCAATTACAAGTAATTGAAATACTGCCCAGCCCTGATGTGCATAACGTTCATCCTTACATCCGTATATTTGTTGATTTATCGACAGATATTCGTCCTTCCACGCGAATTGCTTTTTTCAATTCCTCCAATATTCGGGGATTGTGTTGGTAAACGTATGCTTTGAGTTGTCCCCACAGAAAAAAGTCGCAGATATTGGAACCACACACGCCGGATTACAAAACGATGTCTCCTCAATTCAGGTGCGAAGAAGTTGGTAATCATTCCAATATAGCGCTCAGAGTTCACGGAAACAGCATTGCCATTGACGTTTTCAAAGAAGTAATGTCCGATGTCGCAAGTTTGGGATACAGCGCACCAAACGGTCACTTAAGGGCTATGCAGCGGTCTTTCGCGTAACTGTTGGGGATTTTCATCACCCAAATAACAACGTGGCCATTAAGGTAAAAGTGAGCCTCATCGCCCGTGAACAAAATATGGTTTTCATTTTGCTCGACAAGTGCTTCCATCTCACGGGCGAAGTGCATTCGTTGTGCATAATCCCTTGGCTGTAACTGTTGCACAACGACCAATTTGTAGGGGTGAAACCAGAGTTCTAATCGCTAATACGCCTTACCGAACGATCATTGAGGCGAAGTTCAACAGCATGCTGGCGAGCAGATCGACTCGGACTGCGAATAATTGCTTGTATCACTCTTTCAACGTTCTCAGGTGTTCGAATTGTTCGTTAAGCTCCTAGTGTTCTTTTCCTCATCAAATCACCTCTTGAGCGAAGCGCTTCAACCCAAAGAAGAATGGTGTTTCGAGAGGATACAGTCCGATTCCGGTGGATTTTGAAATGGCGACGAAACTCTAGCTGAACGACCGTGACGGATTCGTTATTACGGATGTAACTGCGTAAGCAAGAACGCGGTGCTCTATCTTTCACGGGTCCATGATTTCATCTAGTAAAAAAATGCTAAGACCTAACCGAATCTGTCGACCCAATACAGGGGGAGTACGATTCGTTTCAAAAACGTCCGACTCCTCTGCCTGACCCTGTATAAACGTTATCCTCAACCATACCATTGAGTATTGAACACTTTGTGTGTTTAATACTCAATGACCATACTCTTAAGGTTAATTAAGTATCATCACTTAAAACTCATTTGAAAATTCATCGGTAAAGCAATAATTGCAAATCTTTGATTGGTTTTCGAGTAAACTATCAACTTAATTGCTCCGCAATTATTATTTATGGAATCAACAACACAATAATACTAAACAAAATTCACTCGTCAGAGTATTTTCGAACTGTATTGTGATTATTTCGATATTTTTAGCTTTCTTTCCACACTGACAATATCATTTTAATTATACTGATAAACGAATTGACCTTGTTTATGAGGATCAATCATGGACACAAATCAGTCGATATATTTACACTTTTCCGTCAATGTGATCAAAAATCTACACTGAAGATTTCAAGTTTCCAGGTTATTTACTTGGAATGGTTTCGTGTTTTGGAATAACATAATTGAAATTGATAACTAATTCTTCATCAGCATCTGAATCGATAATTTTTGGCTGAAATTCGACAATTGCAGATATTGCGGCAAAACGGTAACACTCATGTACCCAGAACAACACCATGAAATAGATTAGTCGTTTCAGAACGCGGGATCTTCAACGCCTTGATAGAGCGCTTCCTGTCTTAGCCTGACCGTCCAGTGAAAGCCCTTTGGTGCTTTCACAAGCTACGTAGTATGTTATCTACGGAATGAGGAAGATTTTTGAGCTAAGGCAGAATCAAATTCAGAAAAAATTAAATCATCGGTAAAAATTCACCATCTTGATGATGAATCGGAAAAACCCCCAAAACTTCATAGATTGATATTGTATACTCATTTATAATACCGCATTGTGAGTTGAAGTGTGAATGTTAATGACCTAGGTACTTCGAAAACGAAGTACATTTATGTGTAACTTCGAATTTATGGCTGATTCGAATTCTATTTGTGGAAAGTCACCTTTAGAAGGGGAATATGTTATAAATGTATCTAGTACGTGACTTCAAAACTTTAAAAACTGCAAATTTGAAAACTGCAAACATCGAAAGAAATGACGGTGACACAAATATTCAGAGTTCTTAAAATTTTCCAGATGTGCCTGAGGATTCTAGAAAACAAGTCACTTGTAAAAATCCGTAGCGTTTGATTAAAAAACGAACTAACAAAGAATCCAATCTCAAGTAGACAACTACACCTAAAGAACTCCTGTGTGTTATACAACGAGCTTCAAAAAATATTTCGTTGACACACAAACTTCCGCTTTCCGTCGGAAAGCTCCTCTCTATGAGCGTACAGACGCGACAGATCCAAACTAATCGGGATAGGATTGTGCCGCTCGAATTCTCTCTAGAAAGCCCGTATAAACTCACTGCCAGTCGACGAGGGTACCTAGACCTAGAACCTAGAATTCTATTCATTTACCTATTTGAATTTGTAGCGCAAGTTCGTTCGTTTACGCTCCTATCGCGCCTCTCGGAATCGTGTGCAGTGGACGACCAGCCTTGTGCAGGCTGGAATATTTTTGATCTGGATATATAAGCCTCTCCACTGGAAGCGATTTGGGGCTTTTATGAGCTACGAGTTTTACGAGCGCCGATGAGCTTTTACGACCGAAGCGGTCTCAAGCTTCGTGGTCGTCTACTGGCAGATAGTTCGAGAGGTTTCGGTTAGTTCTTGTTCTTGCGTAGCAGAGGATTTTTACTTCAGATTTCCGTGCTTATTGAAGAAATTGTGATACGGAATGGATTTAGAATTAATAATTCATTTCAAGGATAAATCTCACTTGATCAGGCATATGTTAGCTACGGAATGGGGAAAATTTTTGAGCTAAGGTAGATTCAAATTTAGAAAAAATGAAATTATCGGAAAAAATTCACCATCTCGATAATGAATGATTATTATCGTATACTCATTTATAATACTGGAATGGAAGTTGAAGTGTGAATGTTGATGACCTGGGTACTTCGAAAACAAACGATATGGAACTTCGAAATTATGGTGATTTGAATTTTATCTGTGAAAGTCAGCTTCAGAAGATAAATATTTTATTAATGTATCTAGAACGTGACTTCAAAACTTCAAAAACTGCAAACATCGAAAGAAATGATGGTGACACAGATATTCAGAAATTCTTAAAATTTTGTAGAAGTGCATGCGTATTATAGAAAACAGGTCACTAGTAAAAATCCATAGTGTTTTATAAAGAAAAAACTATGTTTATTTTGTGATCGAAAAGATCGTTCTGCATATGAGATTGATTGAAACGTAGTTGAATCATTACAGTACGTATGGGCCAAAAACACTTGAGCATATAGAAAAATGTTCGGAATAAAATTGGTCGGAGACTAAAAAAACAAATTGATAATAGATATTGAGATAATAAGAGCTATAAAATTCGAGATAATGGCGAAACACGCTGGATTAATTATATTTGGAATGCTATACAGCCGATTATTGCCAAAGAGTCCAATTTCAGGTAGGCTACTACACCTACAGAACTTCTGGATGTGAGTTTTATGTAAGAAAAAAGACAACATTCATTAACCTTTCAATCTGATCCATCTAAAATTCACCAACAATAAAAAACGAGCTTCAACAAATATTCCGTTCACAAACCATACATTCCACTTGCCGACAGATAGCTCCTCTTTTCGCGCGTATAGACGTGGCAGATCCAAACTGATCGGGATACGATTGCGCCGCTCGAATTCTCTCGAAATCGCCCGTATGAACTCGCTGCCAGTCGACGAGGGTACCTAGAATTCCGTTCATTTGGATCTGTCGCGCAAATTCGTTCGTTTACGCTCCTATCGCGCCTCTCGAAATCGCGTGCAGTGGACGACCAGCCTAAGGATAATGCAGGACTATTGACGACAATGAACTTTCTCCATGGAATATTTTCAGACCTATGCAACTTTCAGTATAACCGAAACAGTCAACTACTTTCTTATTTGAAATGGCACACTCAGTTCATTATTGCATTATTAGACAGCTTCTAGGATGACAATTACAACAGTATGCTATACCTTTGGTAAAACCTCAACGGTTTATGAGTTCTTAGAAATCTTAAGGAAAATATTATGTCGTCAGAGTCCCTCAAAATTTACAGGGTGTTCATCAGTGTATCATCAAATTGGACTAATTCATCACAATTCAAGTTTTTCGAATTGAAGCCTTAATGTTTTCAATCTTCCCGTTGATGCTACGTAAAAGAAGATGTTCCGATGAATAATTACGACATCTCATGAATAACTGTCTGTTGGGATTGCTGAAAAGAACAATAATAATAATAACTCGAAAAGTTTTCATTTTAGATGAAGGGTTTCCCCAAGTAAAGCTCCCTTCTTTAGTACATTGTTCCTACTGAAATATGAAAATACTTCCAATTCCAATTTGAAAATCTCCAATTTTCATAAATTTAATTCGTCAATGATGAATTTAATACGGCATATTGACAGAATTGAAAATGAGACAGATTTTTTTGAAAAACATCTTTTCTGCAAGAATATTCAAAATAGTGTGACTATCCTTCGACACCATTTTCTTCTGAAAAATTAAAATAATTCAGAAACGATTGAGTTTCCACCCAAGGTATGGCATATTTTTGTGAGTGTCACCAACAATCAAATGCAGCAATGATATACTGCTGAGTATGCCATCAGAAATAAGGAATGAGTAGGCTGTTTCCGGTATAACCAGAAGTTGCAGTCTGAAAATATTTCAGGAAAAAACTTTATTATCGTTAACCTCCAAATGCAAAATTATGATTCGCATTCTCATTAATATTCTGTTCGTTAATAAAACTACTCACGGGCACAGTGCTGTAGCTACGGTTGACTTGGAGGTAGGGAAGTTGACTGTAGGTCAATTAAACTTTTCAATGATCTAATGAATATTTTAGATACTGAGCTTTTGCTTTTCAAAATAGGCAATGGCGTTCTAAGGTAGGTAATTGCCCTACCTTGCCGTACCTTAGCTACGGCCCTGCTCGAGCATTAGGCAATATATTCGTTTCCCTAGTTTTTGATATCACGACGTTTCGATCACGGATCGGATTCTTTATTGAGAATAAATGAATACTTTAGGGATAGAGTCAAAGTATGTCTCAGTCTGGGATGTACAATCCTATCTCTCATAAAATTACAATATATTGTCCAGGACGAACGGTACAGAGACAAGTGTTCGTTTAAAAAATTGAATTGTCTGAATACACGAGAGCCATCAAACCACTGAGTAGTTATGTCTATCTATTCTTTTCAGTCATAATTGTGAAAAATCAAAGTCTCACCTCTATAATTGCATCACTCAGACCTTCCTTGAGAGATGTGCCATATCTTCGTCTTGGGTTCAAATCTGAAGCTGAATATAGACTGTTCGATAAATACTCCCACTCGCCTAGACTTTCTAAGCTTTCAGGCAAATGCTTCCTTATACTAGCAGGAATCTCTGGAAATGGGACAATTCAATATATTATATCGATATCCTTCGATATACCGTGTTGCGTTACACAATTGAATAATAAGAATCATGGTTTCGTATTGGGATCAAAGTGTAGTCGCCAAAATATTTATTTTCGTGTCAAATAATTTTTTATTACTAAAAGCAATAAACAGGTTGCGTCACGACGAAATGTACATATTCCTACTATGTTTAGAGACTAGAGTAAGTATTACCTTTAAAATCATACAGCATTTTCTTAATTTATTGCCGTTTCCAGGACCGGTTTATGAAAATTTCCCAATTGGATTCGTTCTCCATAGAACTTCATTTACCGATATTCACAAGAGATGATGTTGTCAATTTGAGGAACACTCTTATTTTGGTCGAAGAAAATCCCCATGCAATCCGCGAAGGACAGTCCCGGAAACGGCACTGAACATAGAAAATGCTGTATAATGATGAAACTTATTCTTGCTTCTTATATCGAATTCAATGAGAAAATTGTTATTTGGAGCTAAGCGAATATATCACTGAAATTCATTATTTGATTGAAAATCGTACAATAATGTCAGAAGAAACCATACACAGGGTGAAATTTTCGCGAAAAAATAAAACAACAAAAATTTTCAAAGCCGGACATAGATTTTCCGAATTATGAATAAATTGGTACCTGGAGGTCCTTCGGGACAATACTCCCTGAAAATTTCAATCGATTCGGGATAACCCCTTCAAAGATATGACGGATTGAAGTTTTCAGTAAAAACCGAAAACCAGCCTGTATAAAATTTATGAATTGAGGAAGGCACTCTTAAATGGTCATTTGATAATCACCTGAGTAGTCTCTATACGTGGTAGGAATATTTACAGTTCCTCGTTACTCACCCTGTATATATTTTATGCGGTGATATATTTATTTTTAGTTCCGATATATTTATTTTCTACCAAACACGATATATTTATGACTTGGGAGTTTCGAATTCCAAATATATTAAAATGTGGGACTCAAAATATTTATTCATTCGATCTATCGAAGATGATCAAGGAATGGCGCATCGAAAGCAGGATTACAATTTCCAGCAATCCAACTTCGAAAAAGCTCAAAAATATTGATAGTCAGTCCTGATTTTGATATGATTTGTGACTATTTAGTGACATTCCTCAAACTTTTATAGTTATTATCGTCGCTAACTCTGATTCGAGAGAAAATTGCAGGAAACTGTACACTGGAAACTGTATAATATACTTCTTGCGCGCAATTTTTTGAATCCCATAAACTTTCAGGGTAGGTTGCATTTCAAAATGTGACGGTTGAGTTCGTTGATGGGAATTGGCCAAACGGTTTCGGAGTTATACCCATTGGAAATGCTGGGATTTTTCCCCTGATATTTCAGAAACTACCGAAGCGATTAGATTGAAAATTGTCACTTAGTTGAAGCATAACGACGCGCAACTCTTCACGAAATTTTGTGGGCATCTTGAGATCAGTACACTCAGGAAAAAAAATTTTCAAAATTAATTAGATACAATACATGCGCCAGATAAATTAGGCGGAAATCGTGCACCACCATCTAAAAGGTGTTTCAAATTGCGCGTTTTTTTCAAGAATAAATAAAATATAAATGGCGCACTGAATTCGTCTGGGTATTTTGACATTTAAGACGTGTGATATATGGCATCCGTACACGATACAACAACGCGTTCAGATTGTTGAATTATCTTATGCAAATCGGAGTCCTGTGAAAAGTCTTCTTAGAAAATTACTTGAATTTTATGGTTTACCTAATCGTTCATCATCTCAAAGCACTATCGGTCGAATTATTAAAAAATCGTACCGGGCGTTTACAAGAAAATATTGATTTGGTTCATTAAGTGTTGCTGAAAACCCTGGAATGTCCATCAGACAACGTCCACGTTAGTGGGTCCACAACATGGCGTATGTTACACAAGGATTCAGCGTTGAAGACAAATACGATTCAAATAGCACAGGAACTAAATAAGCCATTAGATCATTTAAAACGTCGTTCATTTGTCAATTTCATCAATGAACAACTGATTTTTCTCAAAAAATCATGTTTTCCGATGAGGCACATTTTCAACTTGGTGGCTTTGAATGAACAAAATTATCGTATCTGGGGTGAGGAAGATCCACGAATTATTCATGAGAAACCTATGCATCCTGTTTGGGGTGCATGATGGTTAGGTGGTGTAATGTGACCTTACTTCTTTGAAAATGCTGCTGGTGAAATTGTAACTGTCAATGGTGACCAATACCATCGGATGATAATCGAGTTTTTGTGGCCTGAGTTAATAGATATTTATCTAGACGATATTTGGTTTCAACAGGATACCGCTACACCTAACTTTGCAAATTACACAATTGATTTATTGAGACAAAAATTTCCTGGACGAATAATCTGCAGAAACGGTGACGTCAATTGGCCACTAAGATCATGGGATTTGACACCGATGGACTATTTTCTTTGGGGTGATGTAAAAAGCCAGGTCTATGAGAATAATTCACAATCGATTTCTGAGCTTAAGGATGAAATTATTCGTGTCATTAGTGAGATAGAGCCTCAATTATGTCGAAATGTCATTGGAAATTTTAACAAAAGAGTGGACACCTATAGAGCTGCAAGAGGAGGCCAGTTGACAGATATCATTTTTCGTTTCTAAATGTCAAAACTGATACTTCAATCAACAATGAAAAGTTTTTGAAAATGAATGCAAATTATGTGTTTTATTTATTCTTAAGAAAACGCGCAATTTGAAACACCCTTTATATCTGAACCGTCCAAACTTAATTCATTCTCCCCATATTTCAAAAATTACAGATTGGATCGAAGGTTTATGCAGAAATTGAGGATGATAAGATTAGAAGATCATCAAATCTCTCCAGAACGAAGTAAAGCATTGTTTGTCGGGGTAAATACGTGAAATGATAACTGTTTTGGCAACGAATTTGAACATGCTCGCGAAAGCTTCTGACTTCACTTCAGTGCTTTTCAAGTTTTTCAGTGACATTGAACCGAAGAAATATTGAATTGTGGCAGGTTACAATGAAATAAATAATAATATCCGGTAAACAATATCACTGCCAGGTAATACTGAATGTCCTAATTCTTCCAGTGAATCTGTACCATCCTCGTGGAACAACCTGTTAATGAATTGTAATAATCAATCAATACACAAATTGCGGACCGACCTCACAAATAGTTAGCTGTTCGAACCACTTCCAATCAGTAGATGCAATTAAATGTTATTTTCGAGTGAGCGTATCGGATATTCAAATGAGTCGTCCTTATAATCGGAGGTCTAGTTATTGATTGGAAGCGTCCACTTAAATACGCGCAATTGAAAATCGAATTGGGGCCACGAAAACTGAAATAATGAATGTCTTCGTTGATGGACTAATTCGGTAACGACAATATATATCTCAATTCGTTCGAAATAAATTATTGGAATTCCCTTGAGTGAAATGGATATTGATTTGACTCACCAAAACAAATTATGTTCGGTTTGTAGCTGGTGAGCGTATAATTGACAACTTGATTTCACATAACCCATGGTAGGGTATTTAGTTGAGAGCATACAGTAAATTGAATATAACGGGAAACGTTTGGAGGCCACAGTTTTTTTCGAAAACGCAAATGGTTGAAAAGAAGAGTAAGAATGTGCAACGTTGCCACTTTTTATTTTCAAGAATTTGTGGGAGAATTGAGTGAAAAATGAAATAAATAACATTGGGCATTCTCACAAGTATACCAAGGAATAAATCAAAAAATATTCACTGGGGCCTGCAGAACGACACCCCGTTTTCTCTTATAATCGTCGAGATTCACAAAATTGTATGCATTCTATTATTTCTCGCTGCTATTGGCATCGTTGCAGCATGAAGACCGTAGGCGAGTGCCGGATCTTGAGATATTTCTGAGGTTTTATGAACCTGGAATGTGTCTTTGTGGCCGAAATCTACTAAGCCGCAATTTACCAGCCCATTTCTGAATAAGAACATACATTTGACCTAATTATATGATGCGTTTGTGTTTGTACTGAAGGAATGGATATAATGCAGCTGAATGGAGATAGCACTACCAGAAACTGATCCAGGAAACCAGAAAACAATATATCGGTGGCTCCGCAGTCATAATGAATATGTACAAGTATATGAGGTTAGAATTGAATTCACCACTTTGAAACAAACAGCAGAGAACATGAAAAATAAAAATTCCTGATAACGAAAACTTTTCAGGAGACACATATACTGAGTGATTCTGTGAGTTGTACATGAACTTCAACCTTAGACTCCTCACATCAAATAAATCACATTTTTTATTTGCCATTTTTTTCAGGTTCGGGTCAGATGAAAGTTACAAGCATTTAAATATTTCTCAATGTGCTAATGCTAGATCGAAAAAACAGCCAGTATTTATGTACGAGATCTTAATCTGGAAATCTGTTGAATGGGAAAACTAAGGTATTTGATGAAGGAATCGATGATTAAAATGTATGTACAACTCAAAGACTCACCCTGTATACGATCAACCATTGCCATAATGGATGTGCTGTACCGAAACATCGGAAAGTAGCCTTCATATCGTCTATTTACAGGGTGGTCCGAGAGTAACTGTACATCGTTTGATGGTGAATATATGGTGCCTTCGGAAGCCAGAAACCAATGGTTAAATATGGGCTGAGGCTATTCGTTCAAGATACAGGATGATCTCTTGATTTTATCTGAACCTTTGGATGGCTATGACTCCTGAACTGTTGAACGAATTCACTATCAAATAATCCTTCTGCTAGATTCGCCTTTTTAAACTGATCAATCGAAAAGGTAGAGCAAGAAACTTCGATATCAGAGCTATTTTTTATAGGTGCAAAATAAGGCAGGATCCGGGGGCAATCTCTCGCTGAGTCGAATTTGAGATTTTTTTTTTAATATTTTTAATCGACAGATCTCGACGGTATTCAGTTCAATGGTTAGCTCCAGCTTTCAACTTTTGTCCACCAAAGACAAAAATTCAATTAGTAAAGTATATATCCAGAACTAGGGAATTTTCATTTTAACATCCAGGTCGAATAAAACACCAGGTACATGGAATAACAATTCGTCATTGATATCATCTGAAAAATCGAAGGTTTATCGATTCCAGTCCAGTTCTTTGGAATTAGACATTTCGCAAAAGACTCTACTCAGAACTCAAAATAAAGACTAGGTTTGATCCCTTTTCCTTATATAAAGTTCAGTTAACATAAGAACCCAAGCTGTTGGAAATGCATCAAAATGAAACTAAATTCCGGACAATCGATGGGCCATCCATCGTCATGGTCCCCCGTCCTGATCATGACCTGTTGATAGGCTGAATGCTTTAGGTTTTCAATAGAAATGCTTGGTTATATTTTTTAGAAGGATAGGTTCAATTTAGAGTTTTCATGTGAAATGATTCTGCAATATGTCAATTTGACAAAAATTCATGAACACGAAAATTTTAAAGAAAAAGTGTATAACATTTTTCCTTGATTTTTTGACGGAAGAGTCTGATGTAGGCTCCAACACTTCAAATTCGAATTCTTCATTGATCTCTATTGCTTTAAATATTGATATAGAATATAGGATTCAAATTCTGACTATTATATCAACATGAAATTTTGCACGTGATTGCTCCTTAGTATTCCTTTCCTGGTTACGAAGTTTCAATCTGATTGCATCTGTACTTCTTGAGATATTTCGGAAATAATGTTAGAATTCCAAATAACAACGTCTTTTGGCATATTTTTTTCCTTATATCTCCGAAAGTGAATATCGAATCGAATTGAAATTCGAAACATTATTGTTAAATACTGACTTCAAGGGTTGTGCCAGATTTTGTTGAAATATAATCAATATTCTCGGAAAAAAAAACATTTTCATCACAAATGTGAAAAATTTTCGAATAAAATTTTTTTAAATTTTCTAACGACTGGGTCCACACGAAGTTTTGTACTAGATTGAGTGTTGGCTTTCTTGAAGTGTAGGTACACAAAATTTCTATCTGATCGATTCAGTACTTCATGACTCAAAACCTAATCTGCCAATTTCAAGTAGCTATGTCCTTTTCTTTCAACGTTAGAGCACATACGGTCGGAGGGCCAGACGGACAGAATTGAATTTGGCCACGTATTCTTCTTCAGGGTGTTCAGCCCAATATTTTACGACCATTGTCGGCACAAAATTCGAAAACTACAGATATTGCGATGAAACTATAGTGCGCTGTTCCTTAGAATAAGAGCGTAAAAACTATGCTGAGAAATAATTTTATGATGCCCAGCCAGTGTTGCCAGGTCCAAATACAAGCGGGAAATGAGATCAATGATTATCATTATATTTTCATTAGATTTGAACAAAAAATTTGAACTCTTGTGCAATGCTTATTCATATTTCTTCATAACAATAATTAGAATATAATTATTATTACTTTAAAAATTATTTAATAGAACACTATTCGTTCAGTCTGGCTTTTCAGGGTGAAGAAATGCCATGCCAGGAAAAGGAACATAAATTCAACATTATTCGTATTGTATTAATTCTTCAATAGGTAATGTTAGTTAAAGCTTATTAATTTATTACTTTCAAAGAGAAAATGCCGAAAGGAATAAAGTTTAGTTCAAGGGGGGACATTTTATACGTTTTTTTCCAATCAATTTATATCAACCCTGTGATTGTGATAAGAGCAACCCCTGAAATCTTGAATGGGAAGGACGGGTGAGTGACACCTTGTTTCATAGGTAATTCGATTGCTAAAAAGGCCATACACTTTAGGTACCTTTTTCGTTAGTATTTCCGAAATATAAAAACCTAGAAAAGCACTGACTTGAAGTCAGCAGCTTTTACGCGCTTGTTCACATTGTGAAATGGCGACTTTGAAACTTCATTGAAATTCGAATCAAATATGAACATTTTCAAAAAAAAATTATTTTTTGTTCAAATTTTTTTAAGAATAATTCTCCTTATTGAGACTGTTCATCTTCCAACCAAGTTACATTTTTATCAGATAAACATTTTAGAGTTATTGAACAATCAAAATTTCAAATGACTGTAACACAAAAACCATTCCGCAGATTTGGCCCATTAACGAATCTAACCGAGATATTCAGGATCAAAACCTAACCTGAAAAATTCAAGACTTTAGGTCCTTCCTTTCGAAAGTTAGAGCACACACGGCCGGATGGCCATACAGAATCAAATCAGTGAGTCCAACCTAGTCGTTTGAGACCGATATCAGCTAAGAATTCGAGAATTTCAGACATTGTGACGAAACGATAACGCGCTGTTTCCCAGAAAAAATAAGAATAGCAACTATAGCAGGAGTTGCAATCGAAAAATTTCAGATACTCTAGTCTTGGACTGCCGCGTGACACCATTTTACGGGACAGCCTGTATAATCCTAGATTGCACATTAGTACCCACTACCCATATGGAAACAATATGTGGCATGTTCTCACCGAGAGCTGTTCCATTCCACAATGAATTTTTCTGCTCAGCATAAGGATACAACATGTTGGGGACTTCTCCGCTTGAATTATTTTCGAAACGTAAGGCATTCATGGAATACAGCAAGTCTCGTTGTAGATTCAAGGAGTTGTGCTGGTTTTTCTGGATTTTCAGGCTCTGAAAATGAAAAAATTAATAGAGTTATTGTAATGAATACGAAATGGTCATTGTCATCTCAAAAATAATGATTTAAATATTTTGATTTCAGAATGAATCCACATGAGTTTTCGTTGAAATGTGTTATCATCAATTCAGATATCATTGTATATGAAGACCCCAACGGATAATCATGTGAAGTCCATATTCATCAAAAAACGAGATAACGGTACCATCTGTTAGAGATTGGTAGATGATGATAGATTACTTTTCATTTCACTTCATCTCGGTTTTCACAGCATTAGTTCACTTTCGAAGATATTCTCAATCCAGAAAAGAGTTCTATTTAGTACATACCTAATATCCTCATCATTATTTGTATTGAAACTTCGTTATTCTTTGGGGAATACGAACAAGCTTTTCAATGTAGAAGTTCGTGAGGATCTTATTCGCAACTACTGCTAAGCGATACGCCCTCTGGCGATAGAAATTCGAACACTTCCAAGCTAGTAGTTTTTTGACGTGCCTGTTATTCTAACGTAATTTGCTTACTTTTGGAGTTCATTTTCGAGCTTTTGTGTTGTTCTCCGAGTTGAAATTTTGGTATACCGAAAGTGTTTGTGATATTCATCAATCGATTCCTTTGTTTCCGATCAAAATTTTCGATTGTATTAATTCGAAATGGCATCCTCCCGAAATGACTATTGTTGTGTGCCTCAACTCAATGTCATTCATGGTCAAAGAAGAAAGGATCATCTAGTGCCTCTAGTTTTCATTTTTTCCAAAGCCAAATGAAAGTAAAGTTAATTTGGAAACAGCATTTGGCAGGGAATGCAATGATAGAAGAAAGGCCAAGCTTTAAAAATTGAAGATTGGAAAACAGGTCACGAAATACATGAAAGTATGTTCACTGCATTTCTCTGAAGATGTTTATTTTCATAAAGGTAAATTACCTACAATGTATTCATTTCAAAACAACTTCATGTCATGATGTTTTCAGATGTAAATGAAAATAAGAGAATTTTGAAGAAAATGCTGCAGAGAAACTGCCGAGCACATCTGCAGCTACCTAATTCACATACTACACAAAATCATATTCTAAAAGAGTGATCTGGTTGAAAACCTGACAAAAACTAGATATACTGTTAGAATTGATAATAGAAGTTATTCATATAAATACAATACTTTTCATTTCTATATATAGGTAGGTTGAACCGGCTGTGACATTTTTCATTTTTTATGTGTATCTTGAGCTGCTGTAATATGAAAATGAAATAAATTATATGTATATCTGTTTCCTTTTCTTTAGAAATACGATGCAAAAGAACTAAAGCAGAAAATCTGTTTTCATTTTATTGATTTACTTGTTTGTAAACAAAGAACAAGTCATATCCTTTGGACTGATTCTAGATATACTATACATAATATAACCTGCATTCAAAACTTCTTTACATTGATTAGAGTCCTTAAACTACTTATTGGGGTGCCCTTTTTCCAGAAATTCAAGTAAACTGAGATATTGGTTCATTTTGACCCACCAAGCAACATACACTAATATAACACCGAAATTATCCTCCAGGAACGATTTAAAGTACGATTTTATATCGTGATCCAAACGAAAAGTTCCTTCTCACGAAATCTTACTCAAAATTATAATAATTTCTTCAAAAATTCAAGCTCTGCTTAATAAATATTCGTTCTCCACCACAATTTTAAGGTTTGTTTACATAAAACTACTTGCTTGGACAGGTTCCAAATTTATCCGTTAGGGCGCTTGCATCTTCGCAGAAGTTCCCAATTAGAATTAGAAAATTCCAAGAAAATGTTCGAAACTTCCGCTGAGATTTTTTTTTTTCGGAAATCAGTCGCAGGCGTCTGTGCAACTTATTGCAGAACTTGTATTCAAAGTTCAACAACTTGGGGGGAAAATACGTCAAACATCATTAATTAGAATTTTGAGGATATCCCTAAAATATCTCGAGAAATACTTGCTTAATGCAAAATTTCGTGAGAATTCTATCGATGAAGATTTAAAAATCATAAATTCACCAAATTTCTCTTGATTTTTCCTTTCGGAAAGTCAGTATTTCAAGAACAAAGTTCAGTTTGATCAGAATTGATTTCCGGAGGTATTGAAAACAAAATATGTCACATTTCGTAGCTTTTTCAAATTCCCGGGTTGTTTTCTTAATATCTGAAGAAAAACTGAGGCTTTCAGAACACAACTCCATTGTTGGTTGTAGTACCCCGACGCGTAACTGTATGCACAATTTCTTGAGGATTGTGCAGGTAGAAAATTTAGAAAAAAATTTCCACAGACCTGGAAAGTCATCATTCAACAGGAGTCTTTTGGATTTCAGTTTGATCAGATATTCATCTTCGGAGATATTGAAACAAAATAAATCGAATTTCGCAATCTTATGCAAATTTGTTGATGTTTATTTGATTAGAACAATTAAAGAAGCAACATCACCTAGGGGTGAATTTGGCAAATCAGGAATAAAACAAATTTCTTATGTTTGACGTTGAGTTCATCTGAAATGACCGATACGGGGTTATCACACAAATATTAAATTTAAAAATAATCGATACTTCTACAGATCGTAGTAGAAACAAATGACAATGAGGAAGGTATCTGACCTTTGTTAATTCAAACATCAGGGAGGTCAGAAAATAATGCTATTTGAGTGCTGGATAAAAACAAACTCATTAGTATTTCTTTTATCCCAAACATAATTTACTAATTCTCCTCCAGACGATCATCATTGCATTATTACTCGTTATTGCAATATGATATTGCCCTTCATAACTCTACAAGGCACAATTAACAGACGAAATTAGTAACGGGATACTTAATTATGAAACATCCACAGTGATAATGTCCTTCTCCTCGAATAAATCATTAATTAAGTTGCAAATTCTCATTACGTTTATTTTGTGCAACAACACCAAACAATGACTTCACTTCCTGGCAATTTCAATATCCATAAATTTTGCGTCATCAGAATGGTCATAAAATTTTATTAATAGTTCGAGTTTATTTATTCGAGTATGAGGAACCACCAATAGGTAATGAAAAATGCGATGAGATTATTTTCACAAGTTATAAGACTTTCTTTTTGGAAAGTAAAATAATCAGAATACATACCTTGAAATAGTTATGGAGCCTGTATAAGTGCTCTGAGTGTTTGACAGGATGTAGGGTGATTGCTTGATGTATTTCTTTTTGTTTGAGGTCACCAGTGAAGGCGGAATTTCCACTCTGGTTATGATAGAAAATAACTTGCATCTGGAACATGAAATTTTGAAATTAATGAAGAGATATTACAAACGACATTATATGACATTTATTTCATTAGCAGATCTATAGATGAGTTAATATTTTTACGGCAGGAAGAGATTTTTGCTTTTCCTGAAAATGTGTTTTCACAGATCAAGTTCATTCGTTCGTTCGTTCCAATTCAGGTAAACAATGATTTTTCCTGAATTGGATACTTATTTAGATGAAGGAAAGAGTTCAAGTGTCTCTGTAACTTCGAATCATTAACAGTGAAATTTTCGAAATCCGTAAAACGAATAGCAGGACAAAAACA
This sequence comes from Myrrha octodecimguttata, assembly GCA_958510865.1. Lineage (NCBI taxonomy): Eukaryota > Metazoa > Arthropoda > Insecta > Coleoptera > Coccinellidae > Myrrha > Myrrha octodecimguttata. The sequence goes on from OY294063.1 coordinate 9,741,454, forward strand.
AAATTGGTGTTTTTTCTTAATAACAGAAAACCATTGACCTATTTACCCTAAGCCAGAAACGTAATTTACCCTTGGCTATAAGCAATCATGAATATAAATATAAAAAGTATATCAATTATGAATATATTCACAGTTTGAGAAAAATTGTAATGCACCCATAAAGTCAAAAACAAACCAAACACAGGAAGTAAGTGGTTGTCCTTATGAATAGTTATGATTCAAGTTGACGGTGCAGAAAAAAGCTATACAGGGTGATTCCGGAGGTTACCTTCAGATTTTAGGGTAAGTTTACACCAATCTAGACAGTTTCGAAACAATATTTGGTTCATGATTGGGGATCTCTATTGAGACTAAACAGGGTGATTTGTCTGATTCGACCAATTCTACTTTTATTAATAACTTTGGTGTGGCTTACCTGATTTCGATGAAATCTTCATCGTAGCACAATATGAGTGGGCAAGTTCGGAAATCATTAAAATCTTTTCAGATTACGCTGTTGTTATTTTGGTAATTTCAGATTGGTTGTGCAGGTTGAAATAACACCCTCTACATTGCGTTTCCAAAACTTGGCTAACGGTTTCAGATTCTACCATTACGAGTCATAAACATTTTTCAACAAAGGAGAATTCTATTTTTTTGATAACTTTGGTATGGCTCATTCAATTCGAAAGAAATTTTAAGCGCAGTGCAATATAAATTAGTACATGTAATAGTTTCAACATTATTCCAAAATACAGGTTTTTTATCGTGATAATTTGAAATCGATTATGCAGGTTGACAAACACCCTGTACATTGCGTTTCCAAATCTTCTTCATCCCTTTGAGATTCTACAATAAATTATTCAAGTATTTCTAATTTTTTTGGCACGCTTTTGGTTTTCCGAGAAAAAATTATTCAGAGAAGAACTTTATCGAAATTTTGCTTCAAAGCAGTGAGAATATCGCAATAGGTAGTAAAGCATTATATTCCTAGGATGCAAAGCGGCTCCATATTTCCAAAATAGTCTTTTCAAATTCGTGATTTATGTTTAATTGCTCATATTCTGTATGAAATCATTTAATTTAGACAATGACTTCCTATGCGCAAATGAGTACATTATTGAACGAAATGACTTTACGAATGCTTTTTCATAGATACAATCCTTTTATAGAAAAGCAGAGGTGTGCAAAAAATTTAATTCAGCAATTTGAATGATTCTACGCAGAATAAGAGCAATTAAATATGAATTTTGAATTTGTAAAGAATGTTTTCCGAACTGACGAACAGCTCTGCATCCTTGGAAGATAAAGCATCACTACCCAGTGCAGAATATTCTCACTGCTTTTGAGCGAAATTTCGATAATCTTTGAAAATTTTTTCTCGGAAAACCCGAAGTGTGCCAAAAAAATAGAAAATGACTCATTTTTGTTGAATCTCAAAAGGATGAGGAAGATTTGGAAATGTAATGAACCGGGTGTATTTTAACCAAAACAATTAATTTCAATTTATCACAATAACATACCTGCATTTTGGGAAAATGTCCTATTGAATGCACTCCTACTGATAGCACTATAGTGAAAATTTCATGAAAATAAAATGAGCCATACCAAAGTTATCAGAAAAAGTAGAATCGGTTGGAGTGAAATTTCGGAATTTTTTATTTTGAAAAATGTTTTTCGGAAAACTAGAGTTGTGCCAAAAAAATTAATACACCTGAATAATGACTCATAATGGTAGAATCTGAAACGAATAGAGTAGTTTTGGAAACGGATGTACATGGTGGTTTTTCAACCTGCACGACCAATCTGAAATTCGCAAAATAACAACAGCGTATTTTGAAAAAATTTAGGGATTTTTGAACTTGGTTATTCATATTGTGCCACTATGAACATTTCATCAAAATCGGATGAGCCACACCAATCAAAAACCAAACATTGTTCCGAAACTGTTTCGACTAGTGCGAACCTACCCTAAAATCTGACGGTCTCCTTCGGAATCACACAGTATATATGTTAAGGGTAATGAATTTTTTTAGCAGCGTGAAGATTTTTTTTTGGCGATAAAATGGAAGTCTCAGGACGAATGAAAAATTTCGATGTTTATATATTCAACCTTGATTTGAAGTCCGACATGCTTCCAGTGTAATTAAATACATAGGTTATTTTTAATTGAGGTTTGAATCCGTTTGAATCACTTCAAAAATGATGATAAAGTAGGATGATTAGATTCATTTTCGGTTAATTTCTAATGAACCGGACAAGATTAATTTTTAAAAGATCTCAACAACATAGTTATATTGTATAAAGACAACTTTGTCATTATACAATGATAGTTTTGTGTGTTATTAACCGGAAATAATTGACACTCCATCAATGGAATATACATACTAGTGAAGAAAACAAACTATACGAAGTATTATTTGAAATCATTTGTGTAATATTTCTGACATCTAAGACATCATTCCAACTGAAATTTGTAGATTCACATACGATAATTTCAGTTCAGGATATCTTCAAATTTCACACAAGTAGGCCAAGAAAATCAACCCCGCACAAGGAGGCTTAAGAAATATCGCCTCACCATTGAGAAAGGAACCATTGATAACAATCTCTCTAATGATATGAATAATGACTGTCATTGATTTGGTTTAATTCTTTAGTGCGAAGGACTTATTCGAATTTTGGTATTGAGTGTATCCCTTCATACAGGGGTGTCCTAAACTGGATAATCTATTCTTGAGAATAGGAGGTATAAGATCATTTTGTTGATTTAGTTTCTTGACTAATGGATGTTGCTCTGTAAATTTGAAAAATTAAATTACGCTTTGCTATTGTATCCAATATCTCTTTTCTAGCGATTCTTGAATTATTTCTGTATTTTTTGTGTAGAATAATAGCTTAATTGAATATTAATTACTGATGTCTGTATTCAACGAATATTAGAGCTTTGGGTGTAATTCAACAATATTCTGAGTGTGAGTTGATCAGAAATTCTTTTTTTGCTATGAAAGATCGATCTGTACATGTGGTTTAGCAGTTTCTCATTATTGAATACCCTGAAAGACTTCATGTCACATCATGCGTCTCTCTAGTGAAATTCCTTAAAATGACATCAAAAGTTTTTGATGAATAATAATATATTATTCATTAAACAACATTGTTGCGAAAATTTTTTCCTGACACACAGTGCATAATGTCAAACGAAAATCGCAATATGCAGGAGCAACTTTTCTGAATATTATTTTTATTTTAATTACTCCCGTTTCAGAAATTGGGAAAAACAAATAATGATTCCAGAAAATTTCAAATCACTTGTTGGCATGTTCAGTTAGTGAGAGTGGAATACACCCAATTATTGTCGAGTTACATAAATTTAAAGTAAACCGTTTGCCAATGAGTGTTGCAAATGAGCAAGGTGATTATGAGGCTAGAACTCACGCTACATCTTCAACAAATGAAAAAAAAAACATAGTCGCCGTATTTTTTAGACCTAGAACTTCACGAGAAAATTTAAAAATCAGATTTCAAGAATCTTAGTAATCACCAAATCAGCTATTTAGATATTAAACCAAGTATATAACCAGCAGAAACTGAGGTGTTTTTATATGAACTATTCTTCCATGTTTTGAGAGTTGAAACATCCTCCCTTTAAATTGACAATTGCACAACATATCAATTTGTGTTCAATTTCAGTTAATTTCAAGCGCACCATCATTGTATAAAGTCTTTATACAATGGTACCATCGAATTCCAAGATTTGCTGCGCTAATTGGAGGTTCATAAAAATCCACCCACTGTTTAAATTCTTTGAATGATGACCAGTAACTTTAGAATAGACCATAAAAAGTAAAAAGAATGTAAAGTAAATACCGATAAATCATTATTATACGAGACAATTACTTAGCGGAGTCAGTTTAAGTAGAAAATTACGATTCAATGCTGATAAGCAAGGAACTTCTAGTACCTATAGAACACAGATTATTTCGCCACTGAAAGACAACATCAACAGGATTTGGAATATGAAATTATAGATGACGAAGACATTATTATGCCGTTTGAAACTGTCTGAATTAGATGCCGTTAGCATCTGATAGTGCAATACAGCACAGTTCATATAATGATGAAATTATTGGCCATTTTATTTTCCCAAATAACGCGCTGTTCCCCAGAACAACGCGTTCAGAACAGATAAGAACAAACTGAAATTTTCTTGGTTGGAAAATCACGGATTGAAGATTTATGCAAAGTTCTAGTGAAATCTGATAGTTTTCGATATATACAGCGTATGGAAAAAATCTAGAAAAGCACTGATGTGAGGTTAGGAGCTTTTACGCGGTTGTTCAAATTCTAACAGTCAGATCAACATGAAGTCTTGCACCTAGTTGCGTGTTGGTAATTTCCACCTGACTACGAAGTTTCAATCTGATTGCATTTGTACTTCTTGAGATTGCGGAAATAACATTAAAATTCCAAATAACAGCGAAATTTGGCACATTTTTTCCCCTTATATCTCTGAAAGTAAATATCGGATCGAATTGAACTTTGGAACATCGTTGTTTAATACTGACTCTAAGGTTTGTGCCAAATTCCTTTGAAATCTAATCAATATCTTCAGAGAAGAAAAAAATTCATCAAAAATTCAAAAAATTTTGGAATGAAACTTTTTTTAATTTTTGAACAACTGGATCCACATGAAGCTCTAAGTTGCGCGTTCGTGTTCCAAAACTGTTCCCGAAGTTTCAATTCGATCGAGTCAATACTTCATGAGATATCGAGGAATGAACCTCAAAATTTCAAATAGGCCTAACTCCGAAACTATCGAACCGATTCCAACCATTAACGAAATTATCGGGGATATTTAGACTCTCAACCTAATCTGACAATTTCAAGTCGCTAAGTCTTTTCCTTCGAAAGTTAGAGCACATACGGACGGACGAATAGAATTGAATTTGACCACGGATTCTTCTTCAGGGGGTTCAACCAAATCGTTTAAAACCAAATTCGAAAATTACCGACATCGTTACGAAATGATAACGCGCTGTTCCCTAGAACAAGGGCGCAAAAATCATCATTTGAGTTATTTTTCATATCAATTCAACAATATTCATATATTTTCTATGTTGCACTTGTATCGGATCATTTCATACCTGTGTTCTCAAATATTGTACCGCCCCATATTCGTAGACAGGTTGCAGTGATAAAGTCTTGGGATAAATATCGTTCCTTTCCGAATTTATTCCCAATCATGTCTTATATTCCGGATTCTAAAATTGCCAGATTGAAATCTCGTAACCTTTATGGATCAACGATTTTCTTTACACCAATAAAAGTGACAAAGAAATTTGGCGTTCGGAATGGAATTCGTGTAATGTTTTTAACAAAGGTTTGATCAGCGATCCTTCAGAAAAAGGTCATGGTTTCAATCTTCCTAGGAAAATTTGGTGCATTTTGAATCGACTTAGAACCGGTCATGGTCGCTGTAATAGTTTCCTCTTCAAATGGAATTCGGTCGAAAGTCCAAGGTGCGAGTGCGGAGAAGAAGAGGAAACAATAGAACATTTAGTAAATACTTGTCCAATATATAAATTTGACTATGGTTTCGAGGCAATTCATTCGGTGTCTGATTCTTTTTTGAGATGGATTGCGAACTTCAAATTAATTTAATGGGTACTAAATCATTTACTAGTTCATATTAGTTTTTTCGTCTCCTTTTTTGTTTTCAGGTATGTTTCCAAGATTTCAACCTGCATCGCATAGGTAGGAGGAAATTTTGTCGATGAAAAAGAAGCCCTTCAATAAAAAACAACAATTTCATTACACTTATACGGGGAGACAGAGTTTTTCCTGAGGTTTTTATCTGTGCTCTTGTATCATACGTAAAAATGTATGGTACCCCGTTGACATTTTCCTCTGCTAATACTGTTATGACACAAATTGTTTGATATAAAAAAAATGTAATGCTCATCTCAAAAGAATATATATATATATATATATATATATGGATTCGTAGTTCGTTGTCACCTCCGTTAAGTTCATTAGGCGACCTGACCTCCGGGTGAAGGAGGTGTCCAATTGAAATAATACTTGTCGATATATGTAGAGGGGAAGGACAGGAATCAGGGTACCTAAAGAGGGGAAACTATTTCTTAGAAAAAAAAATCCTTGTACTGATCAGTCTTTGTCACCTCCGCTTATATATCGTATTGGTAGTGCGCTGTAACCTCCCGCAAGGTTGCCAGATTGTCGGAGGACAGAGGGTGAATCAGTTCGAAATAATCATATATGAAATGCAGCTGTTCTTTCGACTCACTCAAGAGTATTGGACTCCGTAAAAAGAATGACGAATAGGGCAATATCTAGAAGTTCCACACGCTAATACTGCCGAGGCATGGGATGAATGATTGAAGATACATCGTCGGTTAAGAGTTCATGACGTTGAGTAAAAAATCCTCGCATATTATCGATGTTCATATTGCTTCAGATTATTTCGTTAATATGAATTTTTCATTATTCCAAACGCCGAATTAGCTGTTAAGGACGATAAATCCTCATTTTTATGCTTTAGATCGTGGGAGGGAGAATCCGTGAATTATTTGAAGTAGATAATATTTCATCTATTATAGCAAAGGTCAGTACGGTTTTTTCAATGCGAATGCTATATTTAGTTTTTCGATTTATGCCCCATGAGAAAGGTCATGATGTTATTTCAGAAAGATATTCACTCAAGAAAATTCAAATTATTCACACTGAAAGATCTCAAATTGGGAGCACTTTGGAAAAAATATTTCAAACTCAAATAAAAATGGCATTACATTAAAGAGCATAAAAAATGGGTCGTTGATCAGTAAAATGATTCAGTTACAACCTTCCCATATTTGTTTGGTATTTCGTAATATGTATCCATTGTAACAATCTCCGACTATGCCTTCATAGTTGAAAATATTCATGATATCAAATGTATTAAGAAATCATTATTTGAAATAATATATGACTCTTGTGAAAAAGTCCAAAAAACTGATTTCCCTCAAGGCCGATCATGAACACAATAATTTCCGAATGGAACAACTTAGAAACTCGATACTTGTAGAGTAGGTTTGACCTTGAGGACCTTGGGGTAATTGATCACAACTGCCGAATTCTTGAATGGATTAAATCTACTGAATGATTTCATAGATATATCCATTAAAAATTTCATTTTCACAATATTTCCAAAACCACAGATTAGATTGAATCGAAAAGCAGTACTAATGACAAGATCAACACGAAATATTGAATTAAATTGTTTTCCGGTATTTCCCAACTAGTTACAAAGTTTCATCATGATTGAATCAGTACTTTTTGAATTATTCCGGGCAAAACCGAGGCAAAAACCACAAAATTGGACATAATTTTTCCTGATATCTCTGGAAATTATAATCGTATCACACTCAAATTTTGTACTGTCTGCTGATTAAAATGAAGGTGAAGGTCCTAGCATTTTTTTTCAAATATAAACTATAGTTTTTGGGGGACAAAATGTTTAAAAATAATTTCAATCCAATCGCAGCAGCAGTTTCTGAAACATCGGGGAATAGAAATTTCGAATGACTTCAACTCCGAAACCATTTCTCCGTTTTAACCCATTGACGAACTTAACCGTTGCAAGCTACCCTTAATCGTGCCTATGGTCGGCCGGAGATAATCGGTTTTGACACCGTATTTGTCATCAGTGAGTCCAACCTCGTCGTCAGAAACAATATTCCATGAAAATTCAATAATAACAGACATTCAGACAGAATGATAGCACGCTAATCCCCTAGAACATGCCCACAAAATATCGATTTCTTGTCATTTGAGATTACGGTTATTCATTATTCCAAGGTGGATTCGTTATTCTTTTAGTGAGTGATCATTTATGATTCGTCATAATGAATATCAGATCATTTTTCACGCATGTGCTGGTGAACAGCGTGCTATAGTCCTTTCCAAATGTATGAAATTTTCGAATTTTTTCCAGAAAATTATCTCAAACGACAAGGTTAGAGTTCCTGATGACGGATCCTATGTCAATATCGATACTGTCTGGCCGGGGGTGAGGTCGATTGCGAGCGTACCTAACGACATTGAACCACAGTAGGTGGCATTTCAAAATGCAACGGTTGATTCCGTCTTTGGACAAAATCGGCCGAAGTATTCCGGAGTTATCATCATACGAAATTTCGACGTTATTTCCCTGATATTTCCAAGATTGCCCAAGTGATTGAATTGAATCGTGGCACTCAATAGGAGCATAATGACTCGCCACTTTTTGCGAAATTTCGGTGGGATCGTACTGATGGTGATTAAAAAACACCGAAATTACAAAACATTTTTTTGAACTACAACTACAAAAACACAAAATTTTACGCAAATTTTGAACTCTTTATTGAACAGAATTCTTTCGAATTTCAGTTTGATACGATTTCAGTTTCCGGAGATACTGGAAAAAAAGTCAAATTTCGTGGTATTTTCTTCCTTATTGTTGTTCTCTACGAATTAACTCGAAAATACTGACCCAATCATAATGAAACTTGGATCTTAGTTCGAAAATGATAGCATTTGTGAAGTGCAGTTACAGCGATATCTTCGATATTTCGCGTATGCACCTCTCGATAATAAACAACTTGGTGTGTTACCTAAAACTACTAAAAAAGTTTGTGGAATTTCCTACAGTTATATACAACTTGTGTGTTTTTATTTGGATATGTATCTGTGGGGTCATTTGGTGGATTTTACGAATTCACGAATTCGACATTTTGAAATAGTTGAACCGTCTCTACAACTATCGATTCTCTTAACATATTCTCATTTAAATTACGATTGGCCGCTGAGCCGACCGTGAACAAAATAACTTCAGGAAAAAAAATACTTAGGGGCTCCATATTCCGAAAGCAAGTTGGTAGCTTAATCACATAGATCGAATTCGAGAATGTGTAAAATCCGCCCAATGATTACTTAGGTATGTCCCTTCGAAATTTTATTCTCCCAATATTCTCGGAAAAATGTCATTGAGTTGAGATTTGATACTCGAATGAAAAACCTAGAAAAGGTTTTTCATTTTACTCTCTTTTACCTGAGAAAACAACAAGTGCAAGATAAGGAACGAACATTGAGAAGGAGTGAGTTGTTTTCATTTTCCTTTTTTTGCAAAACATAAAAAGAGGTCCTCCAAAACCGACACAACCAGATACTCTTCACACAAGTTAACCTAATATTATGTGAAAAGATCTGTTGAAAAGACTACCACTATTTTTTTTTTACTTCTTGAAGAAATCATTATATGCTCTAGGGCTTGGTTCATTAACAGGTTTTAATACTAAATAAATTGGTCCATTTGAATGAAACCGAATACTTGCAGAATCAGTGGAACTCGGCCACACTTACCACTTCCGATATAGGAAGACAGAACATCAGCTTGCTATAAGTTCATATATTACCCTGGGCGTCAAAAGAATAGTGTAGATGTATGTAGATAAAATGAAACAGTATTTCTCGGGTGTAAGGAGAAATTATACCTGCTGTTCTATAAATAGAACGCAGGGTTCAAACACATGGTCCCTAAACTGAAGGTTTGGGAATGAATTGGTAGGAAGTCTTCAAGTTTTGGAACCAAAGACATAATGCAATTCTTTGGCATAGTGGCGTAGACAAATAGAATAATGGATATATGTTCTTCTCTTTGAGTAATATCGAAAAATAGTTCGATAGGTCGAAGTAATTAGTATTTAAAGAAATATTTTCCCGCAAAGTTTACACTACTATCATTCATTGTTGGAAATGAAAAATATCTGCTCAGTAGGAATTGACTATTCACGAAATTTGTCATTATATGTGCGTAACTGAATTCAGAATTTCATCATCTAGGTATTCACGTCAGGAAAAGGTATTGTCACTCTGAAGAATATCGATGACTGCTTGGTAATGGCAGTGGTAGAAAGATAAGAATAACTAAAAATAATCCTTAAAAAATGAATTTCTTCTACGTGTAAAACTATTGTTGGATAAGATATATTTATTATTCCATATCTTCGAAGTCAGGTCGTTGAACGCATGAATCTCAAACATCAATCAGCAATCTTCCTGCGTACTACTGATATACTGATTCCTGTTGAATAAATCATCGTTACTATTTTATTCTCAATGTAATATTTCGAAACGGAAAGAAACTCATTCAACAGAAAGATGTTAATATATGAATGAAGTCTCTCAATGAATTAATAAGTATTAAAAATCTTAAAAGTAAAACTGACTGAATTACAAAACTTTGAAAATTCACTGATTTCTTAAATTGTGGCTGCCTCTCGCACTTAAGTAATGCGTACACTGTATAAGTTGAGTACATTTTGATGGTTTAGTACAACAACTATTCAACACTCACAGCCACCACTTTCGGACCCTTTTTCGACAGAACCAATAATGATATAATTTGTTTCTTCTTCCTTTTTTTTGTTCTCGAGGTATAACCAAAAATTGGAGAATTGCGAAATCAAAAATGAATGATAACTCCTTTGCCACTGGAGCTAGAGGTGTGAAACGAAAAAAATATACAGGCACTTTTTGTGTGGAATTTTTTGAAGAGGGGTTAAAGTTATGGAAATATAAACAAAAATTCTTTCAGATTGGAACCGCTGTATATCATACTAGTTTTGAAATATTCATGTTTTTTCCGATTTGAGAATTATATAACAAAAGGTATTCATTTCATTAGATGCTTCTTCTGCAAAAAAAGCTATTCTATAACACTAAAATCTGCGATAAAGGAATTCTCTGATGTAATACTTCAACTGAAAGTAATAAACATACATGTTCAACAAGAAAACGCATCAATACAAGGCATATTAGTGATTTGGTTAGTAACAATTTTGACCTGCATTGGATTGGCCATAGAGGACCAGTGAAGAGGCAACTTAGATCTCCGGATTCATCGCCAAATTCAATTTATTTGCGCACCTCCGCTCTTCCATCAAAGGATTATTTGTTGGAATCAGCGTACGTTAAGACATTTCATTGAATAATGTACTCATATGAAGTAATTTTCTAAATTGAAAGATATAATACAAAATATAAGCAATTAAATATAAATTACGAATTTGAACTTGAAACCTGGGAACCGCCTTGTATCTTTGGAATATGAGGCTTTACTACCTAGCAGAATATTTCCACTGCTTTGAAGCGAAATTTCGATAATGTTCTTCTTCAAAAATTCTTTTCTGAAAACCGAAGTTACGGCAAAAAAAATGAAAACGCCTGAATAATAACTTATTATGGTAGAATCGGAAACTAATTTCAAAGTTTTCAAAACGCAATGTACAGTGTGTTTCTTCAACCCACACAGTTATTCTGAAATCATCACAATTACATTCCTGTATTTCGAAAAAAATACACTGAAAATTTCATCCAAATTGAATGAGCCATACCAAAATTTGTAATAAAAGTGAAATCGATTGAAGCAAAACTCAGATATTGTCTTGTTTTGGAAGAAAACTTTCGGAAAACCATAGGTGTGAAAAAATAATTAGGAAGGCTTAGGAAATGACTTGTTATGGTAAAATCGTAAGCAGATAGCGAAGTTTTGGAGACGCAACGTACAGGGTGTTTTTTAAACTTACAAAATCGATCTGAAATTATCACAATATCAACCGAGTATTTTGAAAAATGTTTTGAGTTATTGAATCTGCTCATTCATGTCGTACTTCACTGAAAATTCCATTGAAATCGAATGAGCCATATTAAAGTTATCATTGAAAGTAAAATCGGTCCAATCGGACAAATTACTCTGTATAGTCTCAATAGGGACCTTCAACCATAAATCAAATATTGCCTGAAAACCGCCTTGAGTAGTCTAAACTTCTGCTGAAATCTGAACATCTCCGAAATCACCAAAATTATTACAATATAATTTTTATTACACAAATTATATTGTTTGATGTGGATTTTTGAAATTATGGGATTAAATTCATTTCCGTTTAATTTATGTTCCATTGGTAACTCCAACCATGCTGAAAGATCCGAGAATAATTCAAATAGGGAACTCTTCATTTGAATACGTATTTGGATTTAACAGTAAAATTCCCCATACCCAAACCTCAAGGTTCTGGATAAATATTGAACTATTATAATCTCATCACTGACAATAGTTATGATGAAAATGGTGCTTTTTCTATGAAAAATCCTATCAACGGAAATGCAAACGAAAATAAAAAAACTAACAGAATACTTTTGGACAATTGTTTTAAGTAATTTGAAGTCCAACTCAATTCGATGTCGGAAAAAACTCAATTCGATGTGGAAAAATTTTCACATTTTATGGATCAGTAGTAGTGACTAATAATCATTGAAAGAATTCAATGTAAAATCTAGCATGGAAATATTTGAAATATTAGGAAAAAACTACTTATTTTCAAATGGCTATAACTCCGAAACCGTCGATTTTGCCATTAAGAACTAAACCGTCGCATTTTGAAATGCGACTCTCTTCGAAAGTTTCAAGTTGTTTGGACGGCCGGCCGGACAAAATCGATTTTGATACCTAATTCGTCATTATTAATTCCAACCTAGTTATTTGAGACCTTTTTAGGGAAAAAAATCGAAAATTACAGACATTTGGTCAAAACGATAGCACGATGTTCCTCACAACATGCGCGCAAAAAGTATAACGTAATGATCATGAATTACCCACTCAAACTATTCTGTATTCTGAGGAATGAAATAGGTGGATGATGGAATTAATTCTCCCCAATTCCCTTTGGTTACAGCCAGAGTTTGAGCTTGGTCATGTAAACCGTTCGAAATGTATTCGCAAAATTTTTTTGAGAAGAACCGACGTGAATGAGCAATTCTAGCGCCCATGTACAGATTCGTTGCTAAAGCCAAACTCATATTTACTTCTGGATCGAAATAGTTGGTAATCTTCTGATCATAATATCGTCATGAAAGTTTCACTCAAGTACTGGATTTTAAATCGATATGATCTGTATTTTTGGAGATAATGAGAAAATAAAATTATGAATGGGTTCATCTGCGGACTCATTGGGTGGATTGTACCAATTCAAGAATTCGGCCTTGTAATCGAGGTCCGGACCGACAATACAAATATCGAGTTTCAAGTTGTTCCTTTCGGAAGTTCTTGTGTTAGCGATCGGCCGTGAGGCAGCTAGAAGTTTTATAAAGTATTCCGTGTATGATCAAGAGATAGTAGAATATTGAATACCTATTTGAAAAAAAGTTCCAAATTAGAAACACCTGAATAATGAATCATTATGTTTCTGAAACAGATAAAGAAGTCTCCAAAACATAATGTACTTCTTAACCTGCACAATTTAAAATTTGAAATTATCACCATTACATCTCATATCTCGAAAAAAAATGTTGGAATTATTGAATAGCCAAACCAAAGTAATCAATTGAGGTAGAAAAAAAAAAAAAAAAATTTTTCTCGGAAAACTTGGGGTGTGCCAAGAAAATTGAATATGCCTTACTAATGACTCATAATGGTATAGCATCTGAAGCAGATAGCGATGTTATGGAAATGCAATGTAAAGGGTTATTTTTCAACCTGCACAATCTGAAATTATCACAATAACGACCTCGTATTTTGAATAACATTTTGGAATGTTATTGAATATATGTGCTTATTCATATCGTGCTACATTGAAAATTGATGCAATATGGAATGAGATGAACCAAAGTTATCAATGAAAATGAAAAAGGTCGAATCAGACAAACCACCCTCTATGGTATCAATAGAGACCCGCAACCATGAAACAAACATTATTTCGAAACTATCCTGACTAGTGTGATCTTATCCCAAAATCTAACAGACCCCTCTGGAATCACCCGATATATTGATTTTTTTCATATTCCAGAAAATGGCCGAGATTCTATTTCGTTGACTCCAGCATTATCATGAATCGTATAGAGGCACTAGATGCAACGATGAAGTATAAGCCTATAAGAATTATCTTGCGCGATGAAGAAGTCACGATTGCCTTCCTTTCACGTCGCAGCATTCTACTACAAAAAATGCGATAAGAACCCTTTGAGATACGCCGGCTGTTTACATCTGCTCCGAAAGTACAACGTTGCCATTTTCGGAGGTGACATCGCGCATAGAGTCACCCGTAAAAATTCTTCGATATACAGCCCGGCACACTAGCGCCAGTGATATACTCTCGAACTAAAAGATTGTACAGTACATATGTGGGGTGCGTTGTGACCTCAAAACGATTTTTTGATATGTTGATCCCTGAAGTATCCTGAATCCAACAAGCTATAAAACAAGGCAAAACGTTGTCACCTCCGATTTCGGAGGTGACAACGATATATATGAGGTGACAACGTTGAATGGGTTTCTATTTTGGAGGTGGTATTAACACTCTATAACTATATATAGATTTGTTTGACCGCACATACAGACCCAAAACGTTATACCTCACCGCCTTTTCAAGCCAAAAGTGACGTTGTCAGACCCGGGTCCGGGTCTGAAAACGTCTGACCATACCACGGTACTCAGGGAGGTTGGGGGATGCAGGGGGTGCATTTTCAGCCGGGTCCGAAATTACGGGTATACTCTTCAAAATATACAGAAAGTTTCAGGGATCGGCCAGTGCGAGGGCGCTGCCTTCGGCACCAAGTTTTTGTATATCATTTTACTATAACACCAACGTCAAGAGCCCATAAATATGGCAACGCAGCCTTTCGACAGCTGCATAGCTGTATATTTCCATCCTTCACAATACATACCCCAGAACGTCATCCGCGAAAGACGTGTACGAGCCCTAATACGGCACTCACGAAAGACGTTTACAGACCTGTTGTAGACAGTCGTCGTAGTGAAACATATTTATTTCGAAATATCCGATCAGATCTTAATATTTGAATGTATAGTTGCTTGTCATACAGTATAATACGATTCAGAAGACGCATACGAGCCTACTATGCTGAGGCACCGACTCAGACCACTTCATTCATTTCGCCGAGATGACTAGAGTAGAATTAAAAATTCTAAAGAAGCACTGATGTGAGCTTTTACGCACTTGTTCAAATTCGTTGGAAAAAGAATCGACTGCATATTCAGATGATTGGTCCCTTCAAACGCAGCTTTACTTCCTCATGGACTAATTTGGAGATCTTCATTCTATGGGGTTATAAATCACAAAATTCAGCATGAATCTTCAAGCTATCATTTTTTAGTCAAGGAATATATTTCAATTCGATCCGATATTTAATTCTGAAAATACTCGCTGGAAAAATTCAATTTTGAATGTGCTCGTGAAATATTATCATCCATATTTGTTTGAATGAATAGAGAAGTATTGGGAATTTGGATTATTTATTGTCTGCTACTTCGATAACAAAGTTACAATAATTTTGAATGTTCATATCTACCGAACATTGAGGAAATTCAACACATTCACGAATTCAGCCTTTGTAATTGAGCCCCACACCTACTTTATAAATATCGAGTTTCTGAATCATTCCTTATGGGTGTTATTCTGTTAACAGCCAGTCTTTCCACCGATCGCAAACGTAATAGCTTCTGAAAGAATCAACTGTAGACATGATCATTGTAGAATACGTTTATCGATTGATTTCTGAAGCCGATCTGCTGTTAATTATTGATTTCAATGTGAGTGCCTGTTTTCATCAGAATTTGATCGATAGTCCTCACAAGAAACAATTTGTTTCAATAAAATTTGTGAAATTTTCGAAGAGCTTTTATTTTAAATTTCTAACAATTGGATTCTCACGAAATGTCGCAGTGAGACTTGCGCGTTTTATTCTTCAACTAAATACGAAGCTTCAATCTGATCGTATTTCTTGAAAGTTACGAATCCTAACACAGTGCATTTGATCTTAATTCTTATTTTTACAGGCGCTGAAAATTATCAAATCGAAATACCTCCCCAAATATCTAAGTAATTTTTCACCTTTACAGTCCACATGACATTTTTTGATTGTAACGTGACGCTATTCGTCAACAAGTTCAATAATTTCAATCTGATCGCCTGAGTACATCTCGAGAAATTATAGATATATCCTCTAACGTACAAAAAACAACAAAGTTTGAGATGGATTCCCCTGAATATCCGAAAATAAATATAGGATCAAATCGAAATTTGAAAAACTCTTGTTGAGTATTGATTTTAAGGTACCTGCCGAATTCGACCGATATTCGATCGATAATTTCCCAGAAAAATATATTTTCAACAGAAGTTTTCTTATATTTAGATCTACATGAGACTTCGTGATCAGTTGAGCGTTGTTATTCTTGCGCGCATCTTCTAGGGGAATAGCGCGCTATCGTTTTGTTCAAATGTCTGTAATTTCCGAATTTCGAGCCGAAAATGTTCTCAAATGACTAGGTCGGACCCAGTGCTAAAATAAATTAGTTTGGCCGGCTGTCCGTATCCTCGATAACAGGCTTACGGAGAATCTTATCGACTTGAAACTTTCAGGTTAGGTTGCATTACAAAATGTCAATTGGCCAAAAGGTTTTTTTTGCGAAATTTCGAGATCGTTCTGTCAGTAAATAAAAAAATTTTTTCACAATTTTTTTCGAAAAATATATTTTTTTCACTTTAATTGAGATGGTTTAATTCTTGAATGTATTGAATTCGCCATTAATTTTTTAGATAGTTATACCCATTAAAAATTTTGTATCGAAATGCAATCTTGTAGTTGATCGAAAATTATAGCTTGAGGTTTATGCAGAATTTCGTGAGGACCATATGAAAAAATCTGCGTTTGGCAGGGTCAATACTCGAATAGATGACCGATTTGGCAATGGAACAAGCGCGTTAAAGCTCCTGACATCACGTCAGTGCTTTTCTAGTTTTTTTTCAGGAACCAACCGAATATTTCATTTTCACTAAACGGAAAACCGGCAACCGATATAACCAAGTTGATTTTCGAAACATATCCTATATAAACTTGACTCTTTTAACATGAAATCGTGAACTTGAATCTCAGCCAATCAGAGATGATCTTAACAAAAACCTATATTTGGAAGGAATTATCTTGTTTGAGTAGCCAAGGCATCTTTTACGGATATTTATAAAAAACGCGAGCCTTATTTCGAATTTGTTCCGAAATTTCCCTTCCCCAGTAATAGTAAATTTGGAAGAAATTTGTGGATTGGCAACTTGGACCGAATTGTCCTTATTTCTGTCTGGTGACGATGAACTCGAAAACGACTGAACGCATTGTCATGCGGCTTACACGAATTGATAGAGTGAATGTTGAGAATGTTAAAATATATCATTTATTCAAGTAAATTGTTCAAAATATAGTGATAAATGTTGGAAAATATTGACTTGAGGTGCTTCCTTTTAAAATACTGATTAATCTTTTTGAGATAGCTAATAGCTGGACTTGTGGTCTGAGGAAGTGGATGCGAATTTTCCTTAGTAAACAATTTAAAGTAACAAGGGATAATATCGAATTGCAATGCGTTTCATACAATTTCGTGAAGAATATGGTACGGTAGTGCCTTACTCAATCCAACCGATAAAATGATATTATCTGCGAAAGTGAAGTATATGGAGCATTATTATATTTTTGCGCGCTTGTTCTCAGGAACAGCTTGTCAATATTTTATGTGACAAATTCGAGCAAAAAATGGTTTTATCTGTTCTGGTTTCGTCCAGAAGCAGCAATTGCAAAATTTTTATCGCAAGGTTACTGTTCAGATGTTTAACAATGAGACGGTTGTTTGTGAGGCTCGTACTTTCGACTTATTTGTGATTAATTTCCGGACCGCAATTGATCTTCAACATTGAAAGTAGCCTTGACAAGCAGTCAGGAGATTCCACATGATTTTATTTATCAATGCTGTTGTTTGAAATTTTACTTTTTGTTAGGATTCCTTAGGATTCCTGAACAATCCGTTTGATTTTGAGTATACGGATGTTGAATAATTTGCATTCAGAAATACCAAAAAATTATAAGCCTCACAGGCCCTGAGTGGGTGATCACTTGATAAGTGGATATGTAGTTAAACAAGCCACACGCAAACGGGAACTATAAATCTACGTTTCCCCAGGTTTTCCAGGTGGTAACACATCTCAGTCAATAAAGCTCATAAAATATATTTTTGAGTCAGCTTGTAATCCTTGCGAAATTTTTTACCAATATCCACCGAATGATGCTTCATCTAAAATCTAAATAGTCACGATTCGATCGGAATCATACCGAACATGCCATAAATAGTCAATATCATGTTGACTCGATAA
Source organism: Myrrha octodecimguttata (assembly GCA_958510865.1). Lineage (NCBI taxonomy): Eukaryota > Metazoa > Arthropoda > Insecta > Coleoptera > Coccinellidae > Myrrha > Myrrha octodecimguttata. The sequence continues at coordinate 9,759,684 of OY294063.1, forward strand.
TTAACTTCGAAGTAATAGAGATTCATTCAACGGGTTAAATAACACTGATTAAATTTGAATTTCTTGTCCAGCACCAACAATTTCCAGGTGTGCTAAGAAGATTACCGTATTGCACATAGTGAAAATGATTACCCCAGATCATTTGGTTTTCAAATATATTTGAGAACTGAATTCCCAGATGCTAAAAAAGAGAAGAATTTAGCCAGGTGTGGGTTCGTCTATCCGTTAGCCTCGGACGCAAACGCCTTGATAATTTATGATTTTCGAGCGGGTCCCAGATAGTGGATCGAAAATCGTATGGCGGTCGATAAGTGTAAAATTATTATCTGTGATTTTTATTGGTATGCCTCCAACACTACGCCCTAGATCCGACTCTGTTTTTACGCGCTTATTCTGGATAACAGCACATTATCGTTTCGTCACAATGTCTGTAATAATCGAATTCAGGGCGGATAATGGTACGATTAAGTTGGACTGAAGAATCCGTGATCAAGTTCAATTCTGTGCTTGTCTGTCAATTCATCCGTTTGTGCTCTGACTTTTGAAGGAAAAGACCTGGAGTCTCGAAATTTTTAGGTTTGGTTCGAAGTCTGAATCTCTGTTGATTCTTTTAGTGGGCTGAATTGGCCCTATAGTTTCGGAATTATACAAATATGAGATTTTGAGGATAGTTACTCTATAATCAATGAAGTTCCAATGTTATAAGATTTTCACATAGTTTAGTGTTGGAGAATACCAACCCACTAATTGGAGCTACATTTCTTGTGATCTTGTCGTTAAAGAATGAAAAAATAATTTATTTCAATTCCACATTTTTCTTGAGCTGCAGACTCAAAACCAGATTCGAGATAAGGAACAGACCTTGAAGGGACATTCAACAGCAGTGGTTCGAATTTCATCTCATTCCAAGTTTACATTCGCAGATATAAAGAAAAATCTAGAAAAGCACTGCCGTGAAGGCAGCAGCTTTTGCGCGTAAGTTCAAATTCGTTGCCAAATAGGCCAAAGCTGTCAGCTATTTACGTATACCCCGTCAAACTCAGCTGTACTACCATACGGTCGTTACGACATTCTGCATAAACCTCATCATTTTTGGATCGACTACTAAATTTCAATTCGATCCTATTGGAAACATTTTGTATGAATACCTCAATCCACAGAATCATTGGGCAAATTTAATCCATTCACGAATTCGACCCTCGCGAATAAACCGAAAACCTGGTATAAGTAGTTTCTTTTTGTGATTTTTTTGTTTATGGCTGATCTAACCGCTGAAAGAGTAGGAAATAACTTCCGGAAGACTCAACTTAGAGACTTGATAAGAGTAGAGTGATTTCGGAGAATAGTGACGGATGCTTCAGAAGTTTTTGTGCCCAATTTCATTGAAAGTTAATTAATAGTCTCCGAAAATAACTTCCCGAGAAGCAATTTTGTTCAAATTTCCCAAAAATTTGATCCTCACGAAATGTTGCACTAAGTTGCCGGTTTCAATTCTTCAACTAGTTACAAAGCTTCAATCTGATCGCATCATAACAAACCTCCAATCTGATCGTATTTCTTGAGATATTGGGAAGCCGACCACGAAAAAATGTTTTGTACGTGCGCATGTATCGCCTGAAGATAGTCAAATTGGTAATTTCTGTCTATTATTTTGCCATATTCTCATTGAGAAATAGTTATTGCGAGAATACTCAGAAGAATACATAATATTTTTCCAGATATATATTGGCCTCTGCCATGAATGATTAAACGAATCATTCTCTCATCGTAACTCTAACATCAGAATTTAGATGAAATTTGTCACAAGGCAGAGGCCAATATATATCTGGAAAAATATTATGTATTCTTCTGAGTATTCTCGCGATAATTTTACTGCCTGTAGCAAAAAAATAAAGAGTTTCAGAACATAGAATTTTTTTTAAATGATGTAGGGATTCACATCGTAACATCGTATTCTGAAGCAGCCTGTATATTAAATTTTAAGTTTCGCATAATTCTTCTGGTTATACATTCCTGATGAAATTTTTCATCAGTCCTAGTGTCAGTACTTCAAACTCATATTCCAACCAACAATTCAATCCGACCGGTAGGTATTCTCAGAGTTACCCATTGAGAAAGAAGAAATAACAAATACAAATACTTAGTCCAGATGGTCTGACGACAAAGCAGAATCGGAAATGTTCGCGGAGATATATTTTGGTTCAAAATAGTACATCGACGTCTCAAGACCCTTAAGTGTGCCCAGCTGAAATTATTACCTACAAGAATGAGAAAAGCACTGACGTGAGGTCGGGAGCTTGTTCAAATTCGTTGCCAAAGCACCTGTCACCTGTTCACTTATCGACCCCGCCACAAACGCACATATTTTTTAAAATAGTGAAAAAATGAAATTTTGAATGGATGGGTTCCTCAATCTACAGAATCATTAGGCGAATTTTACAATCCACTAATTCGACCTTCGTAATTAAACAGAAAACTTACTCTACGAATATCGAGTCTCTTAGTCGTTTCTTTAGGCAGTTAATATTTTTACGACCGCCCTAACCGCCGATAATAAATAATATATCTAATTGGAGACTTGATACTTGCATTGTAGGTATAGAGTTTAATTATGGGAGCCGAATTTGTGGATTGATAGAATACGCCAATTGATTGCGCATTCAAAAGTTGATTATTCCATTATTTAAAAAAACCACAAATCGTAGAGAATTATCATCCAATACTTCAATCAACATAATAATAATAATACTTTATTGATCCTTCAAGACACAACAATGTGTATAGGATGAGTCAAGAAAGAATCACATTTCAGTTGTTACTTTTTTTTGGCAGACTGAAAATTAATGCGGAATTTCATGAGGACCATATGATAAATTGAAAAAAATATTGAAATCTTTTTTTATTGCTCTGATTTGAGGATTTTTTCATAGATCTAATTCAAGGATCATCTCGAAAATCTGCACAAATTTAATGATCAGCAATTCACAACTAGTTACCAAGTTTCATTATCATCAGATCAGCATTTCTTGAAATATTCCGAAAATAACAATGATATCTAGGATAGAACAAAATAATTTAATAATCTTTATTCGAATCGTTCCGAAAATGAATATACAATCAAACTGACATTTTGAAGAATGTTGCTGAAGAGTGACCTCATTTTGAAGAATGTTGCTGAATAGTGACCTCGAGGTCTTCGCATAATCACTCTGGAATCTGATGAATAGTTCGTGAAAATTTTCTACCTGTACGATCCCTAAAAAATTTCGCTGAAATTGCGCATTGGTATTCTAAAACTTTCTACGGAGTTTAAATCTAATCGCGTTAGTTGTTCTTGAGTTATTGACGAAATTACCCAAAAATTCCAAAGAACCACATATTTCTTCTCCGAAAATAAATAACTTATCTAACTGGAATTTGAAGCACTCTTGCTGAATAATGACTTGAAAGTTGGTGCCAAATTTTATGGTAGTCTGATTAATGGTTTCCGAAAACCAATTTTTGTCAACAGAATTTGCACAATTATGATCCTCAAGACATTTTCGTAATGTTGAGCGGCAGTATTTTCAATCTAGTTAAGAATTGTCAATCTGATCGCGTCAGTACTTCTTGAGATATGGAGAAAATAACCTCAACATTCGAATAACAACAAAATTCAACCTACTTTTTTTCGTAAATGAATATCGAATAAAATTGAAATGATAAATATTGCTGGTCAATATCGACCTCAAGGTCTGTACCAAATTTCATTAAAATATTGTCAATAGTCCCCGAAAAAAAGTTTCAACAAAAATGACGAAAATTTTCGAATGATGATTTTCAAGAAAAATCTTACGACTATATCCATATATCCATTTTTGGCACCGAAATCTGACATTTCAATTAACACCGAAAGTTGAAATTTTTTTTATATCTCCGATAAAAATAGCGGGTCACATTAAAATTTCAAATATTTTGTTTAATATTGACCTCAAAGTATATGCCAAAATTCATAGAAATCGTTCGATAGTTTCTGAAAAAGAAATGTTTCAACAGAATGTGGAAAATTTTAAAATATCTTTTTTTCATTTTTTAACTATTGAATCAGAGCACTTAGTTGCGTGTTGGTATTCTTCAAATGATAACGGAGTTAAAATCTCTTCGCATCAGTACTCCTTGAGATATTGCGGAAATAACGTTACAATTACGAAGACCATCGAAATTAGGCATATTTTTTTTCTTATATCTCCGAAATTGAAAATCGGATCGAGTTGAAATTTGAAATATTTTTGTTGAATACTGACTCAAAAGTTCGTGCTGAGTTTCATCGAAATCTAGTCAATTTTCGGAAAAAAAATTTTTCATCAAAAATTTTGAAAATTTTCGTATAAAAATATTTTTCGAACTACTGAATCCACACAAAATTTTGCTCTAGGTTGCGCATTGGTGGTCCAAAACTATCTACGAAGTTTCAATTTGATCGAGTCAATACTTCATGAGATATGGAGGAATTAACCTCAAATATTCAAAGAGGCCTAACTCCGAAAGTATCTAAGTGATTACACTCATCAACGAACTCAACCAACATATTTGGACTCTAAACCTTATCTGACTTTAACTAACTGTCAAGTTTCAATTAAACCGTTTGAGCAGTTTCTGAAATATCAGGAATTTAATTGAAAAATTTCAAATGACAATTACTCAGAAACCATTCAACCGATTTGTCCCATTAACGAACTTAGCTGCAGAACTCTGATGCGCGACGCAACCTGAAAGTTTCAAGTCGCTAGCTCGCTTTGTTCGACAGTTATCGTGTCGTCAGCCAGCCGGACAGAATCAATTTTGACAATGGACTCGATATCAGTAACTCCAAGATAGTCGTTTGCGACCATTTTCAGGAAAAAACTTGAAAATTACAGACATTCGGATAAAACCACAGCATTTTGTTCCCCAGAATATGCGCGCAAAAATATGCACGAAGTTGCGCGTTGGTTATCTCAACTAATTCCGAAGTTTCAAACTGATCGTATATCAGTACCTATTTCTTGAGGTATTAAAGAACTAACATAAAAATTCCAAATAGGCGTAACTCTGAAACAATTAAGCTGATTTTTCCCATTAACGAACTTAATTGATATATTTGCCCTCCAATCCTGAGCTGAGAATTTCGAGTCGCTAACTTCATTCGAAAGTTTGAGCACATACCGATGGACGAAGAGAATAAAATTTGACTACTGGTTCTTTTTCAGGGAGTCTTACTTAATCGTTTAAGTTTTTTTTCTGCTCAAAATTAAAACATAACAGACATTGTGACGGAACGGTAACGCGCTGTTCCCTCGAACAGGCGCGTAAAAACCAGAAGACACTTCTAGTAATCATTCGCATTTTCTAACATAGATAATATAGAAAGACGATAAATACTACTATATCATCCTTGTCGGACCCATTTATATAATATTATCGACGTGATTAGTCCCGAAGATCTGGCAACACCGCTGGGACCGAAAACGTTGTGGAACAGTGCTCATTTGTATAATGTGGGAGTGAGATGATGGCGGAAAGCTTCTGGCTCGAAGAAGAATATTGACTATGCAACTTTTTTCGATGAAAAAAATTCTTTCCCCTCTCTAGGTACCTGATGAGTTATATTTGCAAAAAGCTTATTTCTTCTCTATATACACGTCTAAGTATTTGGGATCGGGTGGGTCTTAGGTAGCCTGAATATCGTAACGGGCCCGGATGCGTGGTTTAGACCACTATATATATATATATATATATATATATACCTGTGTTTGATGTGTGATCTGTGATCTGTAAAGCATTTAATCCGCCTGGCCTGAAATCAATCGAGCATGTGTCGCAGTAACCCATATCTTCATGAGAAATAATTTTGTTAGACATTGGTGAAATATCCGAAAAATCAGTATAACTTGATAATCACAACACATCTCTCTGCACTCTCTCTGGCAGCCCACATATGTGATTGATTTCTTCTTTATTATCAACGTATGACGCTCTTCAACATATATGTATCTTACAATAAGTTTACAATGGATTTCTATTAAGTGAAGGCCAACACAATACGAAGATATTTTTATTTTTTAATATTTTTCCAATAGCCCAGTTCTCAAGGGATTTTGAATTAGCCTCAGTATGAAAATGTCACGACTAATTGCCAATATTCTGTTCAATCCAGTTAGAGAAATGAAAATTTCAGATGAAGATTGAATCGAAATCTTTTCCTATGGAAGTTCGGGAGTTCATTCAGTAAAAATTGAATCGTTCAGAATAATTTTTGCTCTGAGATTAGAAATAAACTGCAGACATTCTTTTACAAAATGAAAACGCAAATGTTCCCTAGAACGAGCGCGCAAAACTTCGAAAGCAAGCAGGAACCCCTGACGCAACGCCATTGCTTTTTTCGAATTTTCCTGAACTCGTTTGATATACATGTAGATATTCTTGTGAAACGAGACAAAAATACCATTTTCATGTTGCATATCATCTTACGGTTGTTCATTTCAACGCAATATGATATTGTCTTTCCTTTCTTATGTTTTATGGATGATGATAATGGCAAATGGAAATATTGAATTTCAAATATCCGCTTGCAGAAAAAGTCCATTCAGTCTACGCCGAATACACTTAAATCAAATTTGTCAGATATTGACAACATAATTATTTATGTCTATTAATATAATTTCTAAGTCATCGTATCAGATGTCCTAAAATGAATGAACTAAAAATTTTTCAGCCGAGGATGATCTCAAATGGTTGTATTCGTTCGTTCCATTATATTTCAACCTCTAACCTAATATTTTCATTTAATCCAGATATTGCAGATTTTAGGAAAACGTGGGGACTGTATGATCGGAATTTACCCCAATTAAATTCTACCGAAGTATCAAGAGGCATTCAGGTCATTTCCGCATTAGAATTCGGAAATTACAGCCGGTCAAGAAAAGCACTGTGTAAGTTCTTGATCTTTTACGCATTTGTTCAAATTCTTTGCAAAAGCGATCACCTTTTTTTAATGTTCCCGCCAAAATAAGCTTTACTCCCTGATGGAAATTCGCTTTCAATTCGATCCGTTCTATATTTTTGGAACTATTGAAAAAATAACATTTTGAATGGGTACCTTCATCAATGGAATCATGAGGTGAATTTTACCCATTCACGAACTCGACCTGCAAGCTTAAACCAAAAACCTACACTACAAATGTCGAGTGTCTAAGTTGTTTCTTCTCGAAGTAACTATATTGACGGTCATCTGCCTAACTGCTGATATTAAAAAAATAACTTCCGGAATACTCTTTCAAGAGACTTGATAATTGATGAGTAGGTTTGAAGATTAATTACAAAGGCTGAATTCGAGAATGGGTAAAATCCAACCAATGATTCCGCAGATATACATTCCCATTCAAAATTGCATCTTCCCAATATCTCAAACAGAACTGATAGTATCAAATTGACAGCTAGTAAGGTGACAGCTTGCAGGTTCGTACGGAAATCCGCGGGGATCATAATATCATGATAAGTAGAGAGCCAAATGTAATTTGAGAAAAAAATTTTGAATTTTTCTTTCGATTGATCAATATGATCAGGAAATGACCGAGAAATTTGACGTATGTTTTTTTTCAATATCTTCGGAGGTTGTGTACCATCAAATTGAAATTTCAAAACTATTTTTGAATAGTGATTCCAAGGTTTGTGCCAAATTTCATTGGAATCTGATGAATAATTTCCGAAAAAAAAATTTGGAACCAAAGACGTAAATATCAATTAAAGCTTAGTTTGGGGGGATTTCGCATCATTTAGTTTTTTTTTTGTTTTCAGCCCCAATATCTGAAACAGAACTATTAAAAATTCAATAAAATTGTTTAAAAACAAAATTTTATAAATTTTAATTACTATTAAAAATTTAATAAAATTGTTTAAAAATAAAATTTTTTAAATTTTTAATAGTTCTGTTTCAGATATTGGGAGTGAAAACCCCCAAAAAAGCTAGGAAAGTGGCAAAGTTTCGAAAAGTGAATTTTTTTCAATTTTCTACCGGTACGATGCTCTAGAAATTTTGCAAAAGATTGTACATCTACAACTACCTACCAAGTTTGAATCACATCGCGCCAAGAAATATGCTCAGGGGTACAAAATTAAATGTTTATGGTACAATTAGGCACCTACCAGGTACAATCGACCACAGAATTTTCATACAAAAATTTCATCGATAATCGGCCAATCACGAGTTGAAGGGAACAAAATTTCGACTTTATGTGTAGAAAAAACCATGGCGATCTCAGCAAAAATGAAAGTAGTACAATCGGTTTTTTTTTGGCTGACGGTGGCGGGGGTTCAAAAGTTATAATGGCTATATATAGAAAACATTAGGGGCACAAACGAAAATTTTGTGGTACAATCGGGTACCTACCGGGTACAATCAACCACAGAATTTACCCACAAAAATTCCATCTATTATCAGCCAATCACGAGTTGAAAAGAAAAAGATGTTTCGAATTGATGTGTAGAAAAAACCTAGGAAAAAAAACCATGAAGATTTCAGCAAAAATAAAGGTGTTACAATCGGGTACCTACCGGGTAAAATTCTTCACCAAGTTTTCATGAAAAAATTTCAATGTTTTTTTTTTGGGTAACGGTGGGTTCAAAATTTATAATGGCTGTATAGAGAAAACATTAGGGGTAAAAACGAAAATTTATGTAGTAAATTTTCATGAAGAAATTTAATTTTTTTTTGGGTGCCGGTGGGTACAAAAGTTCAATCAGCTGTACTTAGGGAACATTAAGGGTACAAACGCAAATTTTTGTGGAACAATCGGGGACCTACCGGGTACAATCGACCACAGAATGTTCACACAAAAATTCCATCGATTATCGGCCAATCACGAGTTGAAGCCAAAAAAAAATCGAATTGATGTGTAGAGAAAACCATGAGGTTTTCAGTAAAATCAAAAGTTAACCTACCTGGTACAATCCTTCACCAAGTGTACAAACAAAAATTACACCTACTGTGTACAATCGATCACAAAATTTTCACAAGAAAAATCCAAGGTCAATTGCCAGGTTCACATAGCTATAATAATTTTCATAAATTATAGTACTTACTATGTAATACGGAAATTTACTACATTTTAAAAGAATCGAATAGCATATACACTGGTTAAAAAGTTAAATACCTTGAATCGGACGGCATTGAAACTAAGGATGCCGAAAAAGTAGCATACCTATGTAATTGTAATCCGAAATTAAGAATTGTAGAAACAATAATTTGTGTTTAACAGAACTCTCTCATTCCACAAGATACATTTTTATTTGGACAGTTTATTCCTCATTTATACAATAAAGCGATTATCTTGGTAATAATTTGTTAAACGTGCATTACGATGATTCAGACAGTTCATGCCAGTTCAGCAAACCTACTCAACAGACATTCATGGAAATCATTAGTTAATTTTTTGTTGAAAGCACTTATTTCTGTATCGATTATGAATAATAATTTTAAAAGAATATTTTTCTACCAGTACATTCTTCATAATCCGATAACAATTTGATACAATACATAATTCTAATGATTTTCGAGTTGAAATAATGAATTATTGAAAGCGATGGACTGATGTCTAGACACGCGTTATCGCTGGGCATAATCCATTGAATTATCGAAATTTGATGCCAGACAAATTGGTTTGCTCAATTCAAAAACTTGACACTGCCACTCAAGGCTGATTAATAATTGGACGTTAGGTACAACATAAGACACACGATGATTTTAAAAATCTGAATAATGAAAAAATTATTTCCAGACTATAGTTTTCATTAATACTCAAACGTTTCATTAGTGACATACTATTTTTCGAATTTTCATACTGCCTTTTCGAATCCTACTGACACATATGTAATTATATTTGCAAAGATAAAGGCTTCATCTCAAAAACATGACTAATTAGTTAGAGAAGCATTAAATCTATATCCGATCAAAAAATTTAAAATGGGTGTTGAATTCGAGAAAGACGATATTTTACTATATGTATTCAAAGATACAACTTCACATTTTGAATCACTCTATATTCTGTCTGCATAATGGAGAACTAATTTTCATCAATTCCCCTATAAGCGATACACAGAAAAAGTTCGTATACCTCAGGCTAGAAAGGTAAATAAAGGAAGTATTTCACACTAAAAATTGAGAAGTAATAATTGACACAGACCTTGGAGTCAGTATTGAACAACTGTGTTTCAAATAATTTAAATTTTATTCGATAATTATTTTCGAAGATATTGGGAAAAAATATGTCAAGTTGCGTTGTTGATTTGAAATTTTGAGATTATTTTCACAATATCTTAGGAAAAACTGACGTGATCAGACTGAAACTTCGTAACTAGCTGTAGAATCTGGACGGGCAACAGAATGCAGTATTTCATGAAAAAACTTTCTTGAATAACATTTTTCCAAGAATATTTGAAAATTCGTTTTTTCTGATTGAATAATTTTACGATCCCAACCAAAATCAGCAAGCAGTTGCGCGTCGGTATTCTGCCACTATAACTATCAAGTTTCAATATGTTCGATTTCGATTGGGTAGTCGACAGACCGTTCGGCCGATTTGTCCCGAATTCAACCGTCAGATTTTGAAATGCACCAATCTACCCCGAAAGTTTCAAGTATACATAGTGGTTCCCGTTCTCATGTAATCGTGCCTACTATGGTCCGGCCGAACAGAATCTATTCGGACATCGGATTCGTCAATAGTGAGTATAGGCAAGTTATTTGAGACCAAAAAATCGACAATAACATAATTTGGGCAAAACGATAGCACTGTGTTCCTAAGAAAATAAGCACAAAAAGAAATAGTATCGAAAAAAATTATATCGAGAGTAACTGCAATGAGGTGGTCTCACAAATATCAATTTGACAGAAGTTTTTGAAATACAAAAATATTGCAGGAAAATAATTTTGAAGATTATGAGTTCACTATCTGATGAAGGAATCAAATGTGGACGTTACAGTACCATTCGTTAATTGTAACCAAAATATCTATAGTTAACCAAGGAACTTCTATTTTTCATTTTATATCTCGGAAGTTGATTAAGATCCTTCTTGAATCCATCAAAATGGATCCTTTTTTCAAATTCTTTTTTTCCGAACGCATGGCAATTTTTCATCAATGAAAGTTTTCAAATTACTACAGTTCACGCATAATGAAACTATGTCAACTCGTGGTATTTCAAACGTTATGAATTCAAGCTCTTCTGAACATAATGATTTCTCTCTTTCTAGCTTATGTAAATAAAAAAACCTTCTCGCTCAAAGAGCAAATTCCTTGCAGTCCACTACTTTCCGCGTATTTGAAAAGGATTAATTTTATCTTTCCAGAATTTTTCTCGATCTTATCTTGGCGCCATTACTGACATTCTGGAATATGTTGTATCCGGACAACATTCAATTTCTCATTAAAATGAGCCAATCTTGCCTTACAATCGCAGTCACTCGCCTGGTAGGACCAAGTACAAGAAACTCCAGCGAATCTCCTGACACACCTTCCCAGCTCGACGTCTTCATGGCTGGTGTACAGGTGCCTAAGACAGTCATCCACGTAAGGTGCAACCCTCTTCAAGGTTTCTCTACTGAAAATCACACCAGGACCGCCCATACAAAAGTTCTCATCACTGTCCAGAGACAACAAACCGAACTCTTCACTGTTTCCGCGACCTGTTTGACCGATAAACCAGGTTTTTCTGCTATCTACCGATCTTAGGAACTCTTCTAAACGATCTGGTCTCACATAAACATCATCGTCTGCTCTCATGAACCACTCGTATTTGTTTATAAAGTTGTCATGCATATGCTTGAGCATCATCAGAGATTTCTTTTGGGGTGGATAGCTGTCGTCCACGTCTTTGAGGGCTACCAAAGGAATTTCGGAACTGTGTGAACCTTCGGAGCTGTAAAACATTATGTCTCCTGGTACTTCTCGACCCCAAGTATTGTATACAGCTTTGGCACGAGTGTTGAAGTACTTGGGGGCAGTCATTACGCCAACCATTATTAAATTCATGTCGCGATTTGAAGTCCAAGTCAGTCTTCGGGGTTGCAATCCTGAGTATCTGGTGGTCGAGCAGTCGTTTTGTGTGTTGGTACCAGACCTTAGGAGTATTATAAAACAGAACGTGTTTCCAAGAAAAACACCCCAAAGTAACCTGACGATATTCCTCACTTTAGCCATGTTGCGATATATCACTTCACTACTGTCTGTAGGTAGCCGAAAAAATGGTTCGGAAGATCACTCTCACACATTACGGTATCATTATTCAATATAGATCTCGTCCCATAAATACTTGACAATAAACTAGCTTGCATTTCCTGTGAGTTCTACCTTAACTAAATCTAATTGGTAAAATAATATCGCTTGGTTGTTACGCGTCGTATAACGTTCATTTCACCAATAAAGACTTATAGCCCGGCTCGACGAAGCTATCTTACACATTGATAAATATTATCTTATCTTTTTATTGCAGTCACACCACTCCGACGATTTCTGCAGGAAAGGATGTTGGCGAAGACTATTTGGGAAATTCGCATTTTTTTTATTTCCGCTCTTTATCACGGTGGGTCTTTGGCATCGATTTTGCGAGAACTACCGGTTTATTTTCACTCATCACGCTCACGACCGTGCTGCCGAGGCTTTGCGACCGCACGACGGGCCACTGTGTGTGTTACTACTACCAGCCAGACTACCTACCTTACGGTTTAGTTTAAAATTCCTAGTTGTCTATTCTGTTCAACTTATCTTCCCATTTCGTTAGTCAGTCAGTGTCCGTGATACCTGCTAGCTTTAAAGGTGGGTATAGATATAATGATTTGTCGTACAGTTGATCCGAATAGAAAATAATGTTTTCCGATCGCAGAAGACAAACTACACGGTAGTAATTAAGCTGACCATACTCTTATGAATCTGACTGTTGTTTGATTTTGAATAATTTTGAATTTTCAACAGGATCCAATAACAAAAATATGAATTTTGAATTTGATTTAAATTTTGCGCGGCTTTCTGTCTCTTTCTCAGGTGGATTCTATGACGTGAAATAATAGTTTATACAATAATATTTGATAAAATAAATTTAAGGAAATCGATTCAAATGCTAAACTAATCAATAAACTAACTCAAATAATTAAATTAAATTTAAAAACTTATAATGATGTCCTTTTTCTCTCACCCACGGTGTTTTTAGTCTATGTCACTTTATTACTTGATGTCCCTCTGTGGTTCGGGTTTTCTGTATAACCTCCAAAGTTCAACGTCGTGTTTATTTACTGCGAGTTCCAAGTTCCAAGGGTTGCCTTTGAAACGATGTTTATATTTCTGGAGTTCACTTGTGTGGATTGGATCACTACTGTATTTTCTTTTCTGGTAAGTTTATCTTTGATTTTCTTCAATATTCCATGTATTCAATTCTGATATGCTTCCAGGATGCCAGTCACTTTGATTCAATTTTGGTTTTCATTTGGGTTTCTGACTGGAATATTACGATGTTTCGACAAATTATTTACGAGGAGCTGCTACAGTCTTGACGATGGTTAAAAATGGACTAAATTCTCTGTGCTCGAGCTTCGGTATTTATACCTTTTCGGAATTTTCTTCAACATCTAGTTTGCTTTGCAATTAAAAATGTCCTCCAAAAATGATGCTTTCGCAGTTTTCTCTTCTGAGGTAAGTTTTCCTTCTTCGAACCTGGTCTAGAAAATTCGGCTGTATTTTTCTCCGTATTTTGATATGTCTCTTGCCTATATTCTAAATCTATATTATATAAAATTTTTCAATTTTTATGCCTAAATGTTACAATTTTCTAAGTTAACAATTTCAATTGCCTAGTATTCTTGAATTTCTACTTACAATCGCCAAAAAATGCTTTCATTATATTAAATAAACCCTATTTCTAAAATATAGCTGCAATTTTGTTCCTTCGGAAACCTGATAATTACATTATGTGCAACTTATGGGTCGGGACATAACTTCTATCCTAAATTTGCATTTTCTTTGAAATTCTACATCTAATTTCTACTCGTGATTGCTAGTTCTGTTCAATTCAAACCTATAATAATAATTTTCAACAAAATATCACTTAAATTCCTCATAATTTCCTATTTTTTCACTAGATAAGGCAATTTGTATAAAATTCAAGGTATTGATACAAATTCTTATACTTTCAGATCATGAGAAGCCTGTTGAGAAAGATAATTTGGAAGGATCATGTGCTCTGAACAAACTATTGAAATATTGGAATGAATTCTCTGGATTTGTTACTGGATCGTGATTGATTTGGACATTTCTTATATCTTATGATAGAATTTACTATGTTTGAGGCCTGGAATTAACTTAATTGTATATTATGATTATAAATGATTGAATATATGCATTTGTGTTCATTGGTAAGTTATTTTTTTCTGTTTCTTAAATACCGATTTCGAAAAAACCATAACAATACGTTCTGTTTTGAAGTAGATTGTAACTGTATCCCCATTAAAAGCTTTGGAATACTAAATTTTCCCGTTTTTTCAAATTATACGAAAATTGACACGTTGACAGTCTAAAGTTTAATGGTGGCATTGAAAGAAAAAGGCACTGATATTGATGAAGAATTTGCTGAACGAACAGCTACAAAATATCGGGGAATAGCAAATATTCAAAAAGTATTGAATATTTTGACAAAGGAAGGAATTTGTTGTCATTAGGACGCAGAAGTATTTGACTGATTTCCATAAATGTGAAACTAAACTAATACGAATTGTTGCAGAAGGTAGCCGAATCAACCCGGAATGCTCCTGGATGTGAGGCGGAAACAAATTGTATACCATTGTATACAAGTTGTCAAGGCTCAATTTGAGCATTCGTTTGATTAACCTGCATATTTAGGACACTTACCTCCATTTTCTGAACAAATATTCCCCTCCTGCATTGTCTGATTGCAACTGGTGATCACCGTTTGCTCCAGGCGAGGCTCCAGGTTAATTAAGTGATATTTCAGTTTCAAAATCGGATATTACGTAAACGAATGATCAATTCTCAAAAAAAATTTACTGTCATATTTAGAAGCAAAAGACCTTCTCAACAGCATATCGCTCAATCAATCCTAGCTCTATATTTAAATCTGAGAGGTTGCCACATAAAGGGATGAAATGAAATGATGATCAATTTCAAATTGAAATTGAAAGGTACGATTGGTTTTTTAAAATCTTGATTTTTGCGCGCATGTTCTAGGGAAACAGCGTGCTATCGTTTTGTCCGAATGTCTGTAATTTTGGATGATGGAGCCGAAAATGGTCTCAATCGACTAGTTTGGACTCACTGATGACGAATCCGGTGTCAAAATCGATTCTGTCCGGCCGACCGTCCGTCCGGCCGTAGACACAATAACTGTCGACAGAAGCAAGCTAGCCACTTGAAACTTTCAGGATACGTTGCGCATCAGAATGCCGCGGTTAAGTTCGTTAATGGGCCAAATCGGTCGAATAGTTTCGGAGATATAGGCACTTGAAGTTATTTATTTTTTATTTCAGAAACTACTGGAGCGATTGGATTCAAATTGGCAGTTAGGTGGAGTATAACAACGCGCAACTTTGAGCCAAATTTCATCAGGATCATATTGTGAGTAAATTTAAAAAAAAAATTTTTTCGAAATTTTTTTCCAAAACATTTTTTTTCTGGAAACCATTCATCATATCCAAAAAAGAATTCCACTCACACTTTATATTTCACAGCAGTGTACCAAATTTCAGTTCGATACGATCATAAGTTTTGGAGATATCAGGAAAAAATATGTCAAATTTCGGGGTTTTCTTCTCGATATCGTTGATTCTTTCGGTATAACTCGAGAAATACTGATTCAGTCCTGATAAAACTTCACAGCTAGTTTTGAGATGCTGAAAGACAACTTTATGCGAAACTTCGTGATAATCGTGTCATTAGAACAATTTGAAAAAAAAAATTTCTATGATTTTCTTATCATATCATCCTCATTAAATTCTGTATGAAACTTTGAACTGTTATTTTTCGATGAAGTACTGGATTTCAATTCGATCTGATCTGTATTTTTGGAAATATTGGAAAAATAAAATTTTGATTGGGTATATCTACGGAATCATTGGGTGGATTTTACCCATTCACGAATTCGGCCTTCGTAATTAAGGTCCAAACCTTCTCTACAAATATTGAGTTTCTAAGTTGTTTCTTTCGGAAGTTATTGTGTTCACGCAGTCGGCCGTTAGGATGACCGTAAACACAATAACTTCCGGAAGAAATCACTTAGAAACTCGATATTTGTAGAGTAGGTTTGGGGCTTAATTACGAAGGTCGAATTCGTGAATGGGTAAAATCCTCCCAATGATTCCGTAGATATGCCCATTCAAAATGTTATTTTTCCAACATTTCCAAAAATACAGATTTGATCGAATTGAAATCCAGTAATTTATCAGTAAAAAATTTCAAAAAGCACTGCCGTGAAGGCAGCAGCTTTTTCGTACATGTTCAAATTCGTTGCTAAGCGGTCATCTACATTGAACATGCGCGCAAAAGTTGCTGCCTTCACGGCAGTGCTTTTTGAAATTTTTCTATGTGACATCCTATATAGTAAAGATATTACTGAAGACCACTCACCGGGTTTCTATTGGAGTGGAAGAGTAGGTTTTGAATTATTGGGAATACAATATTTCACAATGATGGCGCGTGAGAATACTAAAATTGCAACAATAAGGTCAAATTAAATGGGATGTATTCATTGAACAATTCTTGTTTTTTCAAACCAATAATCGTGAGAAAACCATCCTCATCTCTTCAAAATAAAAACTTCTCGGTAAGCTTATTCCAAATGATGTATTACATCATCCTTATCATTTTCATATTGAATACATATGGAAATGTCGTTTAATTACAAAACAACTGTTACGAAAGAATCGAAAAAAAATAATCCTACAAATTTTCTCGATAGTCTGATGAAGGAGTCAGATCCAGACTATGAAACGTTACAGTTCACATTGTTGATCCTTTGCATCATTCCAATGTTCATTAGGCAAGTTTCTTCCTGGAAACTGGCCTTCACAATAGTTCAATCCGCAAGGGTGTTTTCTATAAATCACAATTTTATTGAATTTTTAATATCCTGAAAAATAATTCAAAATCCTCCCAAAATGGAGTTCAATCGAAATATAATTTCATTTTTATTTGCATCATACTGCATAATTAAATGGTTCCCTCAGGGCTTTCAAACAACGAAGAAGGATAAATCAAAGTTATGAAACGCTTCCATTTTCATCTAAACACATGAATATTTCAAAAAACTTTTACTTTCTCAATTAACTCAATTAACAAGGTTATTTCAGTTTTTCGCACACAATTCCCGAGGAAAAATATCAGAAATTAAATGAAAATTTGACTATTTGCCAAGGGCAGTTCCTTGAAGAAATGTTGCAAACGAACAATATTGGAACAACGATTATCCAATGCTACTACTGTACCGTTCAGATTCCATTTCAGACTGCTGCATCAGACAATACATCGAACATCTTCAGAATAATTTTTTTGCACTCGTCCTGTATTTCAAGAATTATTGACACTTTCTTCTATTCGATATTTCTGTCATTACTTCGATGACATAATCCATGAGAAATCCATGAGTTTGAGATAAGTCTTGTAGTGTGTGGTGAACCTATCGTACTTAGCCTCTGAAAAGGCCTCAGCCAAGCCAGATCGCCTGATTTTGACGGAATCCCTAAAGCAGTGGTTCTCAAAACTCGCGGAGATAAATATTTAGAGATAACATTTCTTTGATGTGCTTTTGTATCGCTTAATGCTATCCACGGAAACGTCGTTATTTGCAAAAGTCGATTATAAATATTCCTCAAATAACTGTTAAGTTTTATATTTATGTTGAAGGTGAATAGCCGGTACAGAAGTCTACCGTTTTATATTACCTACTTTCAGTTGATTTGTATGCTGGGGCGATATAGAAACTAGTGAATGAAATTCAAGAATGAGTTGGTTATGAATGAGATTTTATCTAGCTCTGTAATCATCGCATCTTGGTTACTATTTGATAAATAAATATTTACGTTCTCACTGGTTCTGGTGAATTATTCAAGTATAAGTAATAATCTTGCCTTAATTTCTCTTATTTTCGAATTTAATCTGATTACGGTTTTGAACGATAAGGACTTACTGATGTCCTAACGGCCGATCGTGAACACAATGCCTTCCGAAAAACCACTTTGAACCTCAATATTTATAGAGTAGGATTGGACTTTAATTACGAAGGCCAAATTCGTTCAGGGGTAAAATCAATCCAATGATTCCGCAGATAGACCCATTCTCAGTGGCGGATCGACGATTTTCGAGGACCTACGTCTGCAAACTTTCGGGGCCCCTCTCTACTTTTTCATTATCTTTCAAAACAATTTGTCAATCAGAATTTTTTTTTCAACACAAACAATATTTTGTGATCAAATTTATTGGCATCAATTCAACTGTAACAAATCATTCGAAATCTACACAACTCTATAAAATTTAAGAGCAAACAAAAGGTACTTCGAATATAACGTTGAGTTCTTTTTCTCAGAAAATTTTTGGGTGCAAATGGTTGAAAAAAATCTAAGAATGCGCAAGGGTGCCGCATATTCAAGAATTTTCGGGCAAATAAAGACTGAGATGGAGTGAAAAAAATAACTAACATTGCGCATTCTCACAAAAGAATTGAGTATATAACACGAAAAAAATCAAAAAATAATCACTGGAGCCTCCAGAACCACGGCCGTTTTTCTCCTATTAACGTCGAAATTTCTCTAAATTCTAATATTTCTCGCGGCTATTGGCAAGCAAGTAGGTGCCTGACCTTGAGATATTAATATGGTTTAATGAAACTTATTTGTAGCTGTGTTGCCGAAGCCGTATTTTACCAGCTGGTGGTAGTGTTTGCTCTTAACAGGCAAAAAATACAAAACAATATTTCTTTCAACAGAAATAATATAGAAATGAACATGAAAAATTATTCGAAACCAAAAATAATATGAAATGCCGAAAAACTTATCAAGTAGACTCATTTTATTATTTTCATGCTTACAAAATTTTATTTGCAGCATCGTAATCCAGACTCTTCGTTATATCACGCCCAATGGCTGATCGTGAAACCAATAAATTCCGAAAAAAACAACTTAGAAACTCTATATTTGTATCGGTTTGGACCTCAATTACGAAGGCCGGATTCTTAAATTGGTAAAATCTACGCAATAATTCTGCAGATAATAATAATAGTTGTCATTTATTGCAGAGCAAAAGGCCATCGACCTTGGGTCCTTCAGCCAAGGGTCCTTCGGCCAAGATTATGCAGATACACCAATTAAACATTTAATTTTTCGATTATTTACAAAAATACAGATGTGATCGAATTAAAATCCAGTAATTACTTGAAAAATGGCAGCTTGAAGGTTCCTACAGAATTTCGTGAGGATAATATGATTAGAAGATCATTCCAACGATATAAATACGAAATATAGCATAAATTTATTTATCAGCATTTTCAAACTGATTACCAGGTTTCATCATTATTGAATCAGTTTTTTTTTAGTTATTTTGGAAAAAACAACGATGCCGAAGGAAAAAACAGGAAATTTTACATCATAGTGTATCTTACTGAAATTTTTACACTACTGTGAAATATGGAGCTCAAAATTCGAATAGAATTTTTTTTTTAGTATCATGAATATTTTCTGAAAAATAAATTTTTGTTCAATAGAATTCTGATGAATAATGTTTTCAAAATTTGCCGAAAGTACAATCCCAATAAAATTCATTGCGCGTCGTTGTCATTCAACTTACTGCCAAGATTCCCTACAATCGCTCCAGATGTTCCCGAAATATTAGGGAAATAAGTTCAAAATTTCCAATTACTTCAACTCTGAAACCATTCAGCTGATTCAGGGCCAGTGTTATAAAACATTTTGACAGATACCTAGAAGTGTACTTGTGAAATCTGGTTCAAAATTGGGTGTTAACTGCTCTCTGTGGTCTAAATAAGTTTTATAATACCGGCTCTTAGCTCATTAACGAACTTAACCATCGCATCTCGAAATGCAACCTACCCTGAATGTTTCAAGTCGATAGGAACGTCCGTACGTATGTAATCGTGCATACAGACGGCCGGACAGAATCGGTCTTGACACCAGATTCGTCATCAGTGAATCCAATCCAATCGTTTGTGACTATTTTCCGAAAAAAATTTGGAGAGTTGAGAGTTTGGCAGAAACTTTCTCAGTCTTCTAGAATTGTATCATTTCTTTCCCAAATAACTGTAAGCATAGCGCATTCGGAATGCCAAGCCAGTGCACTTTGCACCCCTCCCTCTACACAAAATTGACGGGGCATGTAACTAGATTTCAAAGGGACGCGAACAACTTTACTACACCCTTTGGGGAATTTATTGCAGGCAGATAAGAATTATTGGAGAACACATGCGAAAGCGTAACCTTTCATTTGATGTTATTTTTTTTACAGACAGCTGAATTTTGCTGTGGGTATGGTTGCGTTTCGTGTGACTGGCAATTTTCCCCCGAAGGACGAGTTTTCATTCCGCAAAAATGTAGATACGATTGGGGGTCCCTGTGGACCTCGGGGCCCTATGGTTAAGCGTACTAAGCCTACTGGCATTGAGTATTAATTAATAGGTACTCAATGGTACTGGTTAATCCGCCACTGCCCATTTGAAATTTTATTACCAACTCTTACAAATCATATCGAATTAAAATCTAGTACTCGATTGATGACATTATTATTTCTTAAGAAAAATCTGGTAAGAAACGCGCAGAATATGAAATATTTAAAAAAATTTTGAAATTTTGTTTCCAAGTGGTTCTTATAGCAATCAACATAAAATTTTGCACAAAGTTGTGCATTAGCATTTTTCACCTAGTTACCAATTTTCATTATGATCAAATCCAGTATTTTTTGAGTTATTCCTGCAGCAACAACGATACCCGAGCGAAAAAGCGATTTTAACATATTTTTTTCCCGTATATCCAAAAAATTGAAATCGGATCGAACTTAAATGTACTATGTTCTGAACTGTCGAGTTCAATGCCTGAAAAGAATTCCATCAGAATCTGATGATTGCTTCCGAAAGACAATAATTTTCAAGAAAAGTTTTTGGAAATGTA
The DNA here is from genome assembly GCA_958510865.1 of Myrrha octodecimguttata. Lineage (NCBI taxonomy): Eukaryota > Metazoa > Arthropoda > Insecta > Coleoptera > Coccinellidae > Myrrha > Myrrha octodecimguttata. The sequence continues at coordinate 9,780,871 of OY294063.1, forward strand.
CGAACCATACGATCTCAATACAATTTTGCAAGTAATTTATCGTCCGTGTTTAAATCTGGTCGCATAAGCAGTTCCTAAAATACTGGGGCAAAATTTAAAGAATACAACACTAAATCCTCAAACTTTCAAGTCGATAGATTTTTTTTTTGGGGAGGGGGCTAAATGATAGCTTGCTGTTCCTGTGAAGTTGCTTAAAAAATGCAAATTATTTATTAATATAAATTAAATTTGTAGTTTTTGCACGTTAGCGAATTGGAACTCATCAAGTGGTTAAAAATAAGGACTAATGGTAAAATCGCACGGGAAACATGAATCGCAATGAACAGAATGAACATAATTTATATCTCAGAATCCATCTATCAGATTCACCTGAAGTTTTTGGTATGGGCCAGACTATATTTCAATTCGGTCAGCTTTGTATTTTCTCGAAACCTATAGTATAATAATATCTTTGATGGGTATACCTGTGGAATCTTTCGACTTTACTCACTCATGAGTTAGACTGTCCAAATTGACCATCTAGCCTGCTGACCTGTAGATTATTGGGAATCGAAAATTAACTCGATCGCATAAAAATTGAGAAACAAAATCGTTATTCTCTCCATGACTGAGCAACTAGAATTCTTCGGTTATTCCCGAAAAAAAATATAATTCACTGAATTCAATTCCGTCTTCATTCCAAACTTAAATCAGTATTATGAATTTTTTTTGGCAAAATTTTATTTGTTCAACTTCTTTGAAATTGTTAGAACATATTTTGAACATATTTTATATTCCCCAGAGGAACCAGATACTCAAAATTTGATGAATATAGGAATAAAATCCTCAAGTTCAAACTGATATCTGGATGCTGTACTTATACCAGGGTTTCATAGACTGAATTTTAAAATTGAACATGTGGATTTGAGTGCCAGTAGGAGAGACCGTATCAAACGGCAGAACTGGTTTCAAGATGACCAATCTGGTGACCAAATGCCGATTTATCCAATCTCAAATAGAAGGACAAGATCCGAGAACTTCGAACAACGTTAGCTTCCGAGAATTCATAGAACCGAACATATTCGTACGAGACGAGAATGGACGGGATAAATTTTCAAATTTCTTATAGACGATTAAGCTTGTCTACGAAGGAAATTCTTTCTTCCAATTTTCCTGGCGGGTTCATTATTATCTTGAATAATCGAGCTTCAAAAACTGTTCGAAAGTTTGAGAAACGAAATAATCACAAAAAGATTCATCATTTCCAATATAACCTCATTAGAAGATCTTAGTTTCACATATCAAAAATATAGGACAACAGAGTACATTGAAACGATGGTTTTCAAACAAGATCACAAAAACATGTGAGGTGAGGATGTAAAATAGTGCTGGCATTTTTTTCCTTTATTTTTTAAAACATTTATTCTTAAATTAAAAGTAAACAATACCCCGAATATAACGGGGTGACTTTTGAAGGCCAGTGTTCGTTTTTTTCGAAGAGATTTTTTGGTGCAAATAGTTGAAAAAAACATAGGAATGCGCAATGTTGCCACTTTTTTATATTCAAGAATTTTCAGGAAAATAAAAACTGAAATGGAGTGAGAAATGGAAAAGGTAATAGGTAAACCCGCAAAATTTCCCGTCGCCTGGCTATAAAAAAGATATTCACAACATTGTAAGCAGTGTGAGTTCCTGAACAAAAAATATGAAGGCCAACATAGGCGGTCTCTCTTCGTTTGGAAGATATGGTCCCCCAAAGTTCCAAATTGTTGCATTTTTAGATCCTTTTTTCCACCATAAAAATGATCTCCCACTGCTAAAATATTGTTCATAAATCATCTCTGAACCTTTAAGCAACGAATAGCGACACTTTCTCTCAAGAACATTCATTATTTAATGTCAAGAAATGTCAAGAATATTAGATAACCACTAAACCTATCTTTCTACGAAATACTTCTCAATGTTAAAGCGGAGCTTGGCAACAGGGTCTTTTCATCGCTGGCCAACGTATTATGACAGAAGAGTAATTGCTGGCGGGAAATATGAAATGATGGACAGTTGAAGGATATGATTGTAAGGAAAATGCTTCTGTCACTGAAGAAGAGGTGTTTATTCCTATATCAAATCAAAATCATTGAGAATATTTGTATAAGGTTTCACTCTCAATATTTTTGTTTGAACTTTCTTTCTATCCCCTTCAAAATAGGAAGGTTGTTATCTACTTCGTTTTTTGTTGTCTTCGAGATGGTCCCAGTTTAGAATGATATTCAGGGTATTTCAATAAAATGAGATATGTACGTTGAAATATATACCAGGATCTATTCTCATTCCATCACTATGCGTTTCAACCGTGTAGATTTCATTAAAAACGAAATCTCCTGTTGGAAAATTTATAGTATCGCAGTAAGAACTAAGAACATATTTAATTTTTCTCGCCAGCAATAATCTGTCATTCACGAATACGCACGATGGCACGATTCCGACCGATGAAATTCGCGCTATTGCCAAACTTCATTTTTAGACTGAGTCGAAATCAGAAGGAATAGAGGTTAAGTGGTTGTCCAGTATTTTCATTGTTTTTTCATTAAATATTGATTGTTCTTGAAAGAAAGTGTTGCTTATCGTTGGTTGAAGGTTCAAAGGTGGTTTGTGAACTATACGGATGAAGTTAGATAATATTTTTATGGTAGAAACAGGGACATGAAAACGGCTCATTCTGGAACTTTGGGGGCCCTTATCTTCCAAATTAAGGGAGACCGCCTATTTTCTCCTATAAACGTCGAAATTTCTCCGAATTCCAAAATTTCAAGCGCCTACAGGCAACGTTTAAGCATGTAGACCGGCTCCAGCGGCCTGACCTTGGGATATAATCGAGGTATGATGATATTTGAATGTACTGTGTTGCCTAGCTGAAATTTACTACCACGTGGTATTGTTTCCTCTTAATCCGATTATTACAATAATTCATTCTCCACTGAATACCTATTCATTTCGAGTATTCAACTATTCCTTGAATATTCAACTTTTATCTCAATATTCATTGGAGTATTTTGTGTCTGCTTCATTCATGAATAATTGATATCCATTCATGACTAGTCATGAACAGCAATATTAGTATACCTAAGTGATAATAATAATAAAATGAATAATATTAGTCGAATATTCTTCCATAATTAGTTAAGAGTAGATGATTGAATGTCCATTTGACTAACAATTTTAACTCATGAATAAATACTTCAAATGCACGTCTACTGATGAATGTTTACTCAAATATGTATTTATTAATTGAAAACATATGAATATTGGTAGAACAATTCATTCCAATTATTTCAGTCTAAGTTCATATCTGAGTACATTAAGCAGTTCATAGCGGAAAAAACTTGACTTTTCGACTATATACCTACCTATAACAGTACAGAAAAATAATCTTAAAATACTGAATGACTAAATAACTGAACTGTGAAATTTCCAAATATTCAAAGCTTTCACATGTTTCCTGAACATAAAACTCGTGTACTTGTTATATTATACGCAAATATATTTTTCTCATTACTACCGAATTTTATAACCTTCGTTATTTTGTTTTCACTCTTCGTACTTGAACATATATACAGCGGCGTAACAACGTACGTACACACCGGTGCAGTGCAGCTTAGGTGAGATTAGGAGTCCTCCAATCGCTGACCAGCGAACCCTCTTTGAACTAGCAGAAAAAAATCCAATATGTAAACATTTTTGAATAAAATCTATGTGATCAAATGAAAGATATAAATCGGCGCTGTTTCAATTATAATTTATAACATAACGGAAACAGTTGATTTTCACAATAAAATATTACTCACTTTACATTGAATTTTTTACGCTTCCGCAATTCATAATAAATCTGCTCTCTGACCAGGGGGTCCATCAAACCAGGTTCTCCGACGATTTTCCATACTCCGACGTCAACGAGGAATGATATATACCCCTATTATTGAAAATCATCTTCCATAGTAAAAATAAAATTCGAATGAGCATAACCCCAAGATCATTGATTAGGTTGGCAATAATTTGATGTCAATATCTTTTTCTGTTCGGTTATTTGCAGCCTTAGGTTCCAGGTTTGGTAGCTCCGTTCACAAAATATGTTTTTCTAAGATATATATTTTTTTGAGTATAAGCAGTAAATTTTTTTATATCAAACAATATGTGTTAACACAGTTTAAGCAGAGGAAATTTGAACGAGGTACCATACATTTTTACGTATGATACAAGAGCAGAAATGAAAAATTTCAAAAAGCACTGCCGTGAAGGCAGCAACTTTTGCGCGCATGTTCAATGTAGATGACCGCTTCAGCAACGAATTTGAACGTGCGCGCGTACCAAATTTCAGTTCGATACGATCATAAGTTCTGGAGATATCGGGAAAAAATATGTCAAATTTCGATGTTTTCTTCTCGATATCGTTGATTTTTTCGGAATTACTCGAGAAATACTGATTCAGTCCTGATTAAACTTTACAGCTAGTTTTAAGATGCTGAAAGACAACTTTATGCAAAATTTCGTGATAATCGTGTTATTAGAACAGTTTGAAAAAAAAAATTTATATGATTTTCTCATCATATCATCCTCATTAAATTCTGTATGAAACTTCGAACTGTTATTTTCGATGAAGTACTGGATTTCAATTCGATCTGATCTGTATTTTTGGAAATATTGTAAAAATAAAATTTTGAATGGGTATATCTACGGAATCATTGGGCGGATTTTACCCATTCACGAATTCGACCTTCGTAATTAAGCCCCAAACCTACTCTACAAATATCGAGTTTCTAAGTCGTTTCTTCCGGAAGTTATTGTGTTTACGGTCAGCCTAACGGCCGACTGCGTAAACACAATAACTTCCGAAAGAAACAACTTAGAAACTCGATATTTGTAGAGAAGGTTTGGACCTTAATTACGAAGGCCGAATTCGTGAATGGGTAAAATCCACCCAATGATTCCGTAGATATACCCAATCAAAATTTTATTTTTCCAATATTTCCAAAAATACAGATCAGATCGAATTGAAATCCAGTACTTCATCGAAAATAACAGTTCGAAGTTTCATACAGAATTTAATGAGGATGATATGATGAGAAAATCATATAAATTTTTTTTTCAAATTGTTCTAATTACCCGATTATTACGAAATTTGGCATAAAGTTGTCTTTCAGCGTCTTAAAACTAGCTGTGAAGTTTAATCGAGCTTGAATCAGTATTTCTCGAGTTATACCGAAAAAACCAACGATATCGAGAAGAAAACCTCGAAATTTGACATATTTTTTCCCGATATCTCCAAAACTTATGATCGTATCGAACTGAAATTTGGTGCATTGCTGTGAAATTAGAAGGTCAAAGCGTGAGTATAATTTTTCTTGGATATGATAAATGGTTCCCGAAAAAAAAATGTTTTTGGAAAAAAATTTCGAAAAAATTTTTTTTTTAAAATAACCAACAATATAATCCTGACGAAATTTGGCTCAAAGTTGCGCGTCGTTGTACTTCACCTAACCGCCAAGTTTGAATCCAATCGCTCAGGTAGTTTCTGAAATAAAAAATAAATAACTGCAAAACTTCAAATGCCTATAACTCCGAAACTATTCGATCGATTTGGCCCATTAACGAACTTAACCGCGGCATTCCAATGCGCGACCTACCCTGAAAGTTTCAAGTTGCTAGCTCACTTCGTTCGACAGTTATCGTGTCTACGGCCGGCCGGCCGGACAGAATCGATTTTGACACCGGATTCGTCATCAGTGAGTCCAACCTTGTCGATTGAGACCATTTTCGGCTCAATCATCCAAAATTACAGACATTTGATCTAAACGATAGCACGCTGTTCCCCTAGAACATGCGCGCAAAAAAAACTGAGAAAATACTGTCTTCCCGTATAAGTGTAGTGAAATTGTTGTTTGTTATTGAAGGGCTTCTTTTCCATCAACAAATTTTCTTCATTCTTTTCGATTCAAGTTGATAACTCGATATCATACATTAAAACAAAAAAGAAAAAACCAATATGAACTAGAAAATGATTCATTACTCCTTAGATTAATTTGAAGTTCACACGATCCACCCCGAGAAAGAATCAGACACTGAATGGAGTACCTCGAAACCTTCGTCAAATTTAAATATTGGACAACTATAAGCTGGATGTTCTATTGTTTCTTTTTCTTCTCCGCGTTCTTACCTTTGATTTTCACCAAATTCCTTTTGAAGAGGAAATTATTACAGGGACCATGACCTGTTCTAAGCCGATTGAAAATACACCAAATTTTCCCCAGAATATTGAAACCACGATCTTTTTCTGAAGGATCGCTTATCAAACCTTTGTTGAGAACATTATACAAATTCCATTTCGATCGCCGAATTTCCTTGTCACTTTTATTGGAATGAAAAAAAAAACGTTAATCCATAGAGGTTTACAAAAACAAATTCGGGAAAGAATGATATTTATCCCAAGACTTTTTCGCCGCAACCTGTCTACGAATATAGGGCGGTACAATATTTGTGAAAACTGGTAACCTCTGTGAAGGTGTAGATCTCATAGTTCCGCTAATGATACTCATGGCAATATCAAGCTATGTATCAATTTCACTAATATAGGCGCTGTTTCAACAAACCGAAGAACAATATTCAGCAGCAGAAAAAACCGAAGCCAAAGCTTCTGAAGGAAGAGTGGTAGGGTCAGCACCCCATGAAGAACCAGCTAGTTTTTGAAGAATATTATTCCTAAAGTTCTACATCATGCGTAAGTTTTCCAAATCGACCTTGAAATTCAAAGAAAAATCTTATTTTAGTTCAAGATATTTAAAGGTAAAGTAATGTTTCGAACAGCATTATCGAAAGTAACTTTCAAAGTTCTAAATACCTGTTGATTATTCGAATGGAAACAAAAAACTATTTTATAAGGATTTGCACTTAAATGCCTGCACTCAATGAAATAATTCTTCAAAATTTCTAAATCTGTATTCAAAGTGCAAGCAAAAGCAAGAGCAATTTCATCTGCATACACGAATTGCTCTGAAACACTTGCAGGAATATCACATAGATATAAATTAAATAAAAGGGGAGCTGAAACTGATACTTGTGGGAGTCCATTAGTCGAAGTTTTGAAACCACTACTAACATCCTCAACAATAACACGGAATCTTCTGTCAGATAACATATTTTCAATAAATCGAATTACTTTCCCACATTTCAGTTTGAATATTAAACCATTTTTCCACACCGTACCGTAAGTTGCAGTTTCAACTTTTTATTGAAACCTGATTCAATGGAAGTAGTGAGACTAACAACCTGTTTGGTTTGTGAATATTGATGATAAAAATAATTCTAAATTTGAAAACTAAAAAAAATACTCTATCATTTTCTCCCTTACGAATTAATTCGACATTGCCGATTATCGATTTCCCTACATAACAAGCTAGGCCATAAATAGGACTCAAAAGATAATAATAATCAATCAATTCTGCTATGGAACATCTTTCACGTAGTTCTTCTTCGGTTGCAATGTGCGTTTTCTGAATAACCTCAGCGTCACATTTGACAGATAGTTTGGATAAATAATCACTTTTGTCCTTGGAGATCCCTTCAATATTTGAATCCATAATATTAAATCTGCTCTCTGACCGGAAGCGTCTATTAAACCAGGTCTGGTCCTCCAAGTGATGATTTTCCATAACTTCAGGTAAACGAGAAATGCTACAGGCCCCTACTATTAGGGAACCATCTCCCATTGTTCAAAAAGTTTTATTTTATTTGAAATATTCTACTAATTTATCATAAGATTCCCTAGAAATTCTGTACGAACATTCGCGACATTTTTCTGCTTCTATATTGTTTGGCCTGAAGGATACTGATTTCATATTCGTGGTATCATTTATAAATGAATATTTATATTTATTTATGAAAAATGAGGAAACAAACCTTCAATGCATCTTTGTAGAACATGTACTCCCCTTGCGAGTTTATTGTGTGTCACGAAATAATTGGTATGAGTAAACCAATTATTTCGAAATATAATATTGATTAAGTATTCTTGAACTTTTATTATAAGTATATGATATTTTCAATTTTCGAAGTTGAAATCGTATCGTATAGTTAGTTAAATATAAAATATAACAGTATTCTTGAAATCATAAAATATTTCATTTATATGGAATACGGTATTTATTTGGATGGAGTATTTATGTGATGTAAACGGGGTACCATACATTTTTATGTCTGACAGCACAAAAACTTTTATATAGGGTCTTTCAATAAGGACGGGTCGATTTTGACATGAAATAAATCAAATGTCTGTAATTTTGGATGATTGAGCCGAAAATGGTCTCAATCGACTAGGTTGGACTCACTGATGACGAATCCGGTGTCAAAATCGATTCTGTCCGCCCGGCCGGCCGGCCGGCCGGTTGGCCGGCCGTAGACACGATAACTGTCGAACGAAGTGAGCTAGCAACTTGAAACTTTCAGGGTAGGTCGCGCATTGGAATGCCGCGGTTAAGTTCGTTAATGGGCCAAATCGATCGAATAGTTTCGGAGTTATAGGCATTTGAAGTTTTCAAGTTATTTATTTTTTATTTCAGAAACTACCTGAGCGATTGGATTCAAACTTGGCGGTTAGGTGATTGCCATGGTGATTTGGCATTACTAACTGAATAAAAAAATATAGGTTAGAAAGACGACGTTAAAACAACATGGCCGCCACAGGCTGCCAACATCGACCCGTCCCTATTGAAAGACCCTTTACAATGGTATAAGTGTAGTAGAAATGGAATTTGTTCAAAGAATATGGATGCCATATTTTTCATTGAAACATAATTTTTTCGTCATTGTGGATCTATTTCAACCAAATATCTTGACATAATATCTGAATCAGAAAAAGATACAAAAAACTAGCAAAAAGCAGTAAATAATATTACCTACAATTGCTCTCTGACCGGGAAGGTCTTTCGGTCAGGTCCGGTCCTAACGGCCGACCGTAAGCACAATAACTTTCGAAAGAAACAACTTAGAAATTCGATATTTGAAGAGAAGGTTTAGACCTTAATTATGAAGGTCGAATTCGTGAATGGGTAAAATCCGCTCAATGATTCCGTAGATATATCTATTCAAAATTTTATTTTTTCAATATTTTCAAAAAAACAAATTAGATCGAATTGAAATCCAGTAAAATCTAGATAAGCACTGCCGTGAAGGCAGCAGCTTTTGAGCGCATGTTCAAATTCGTTTCCAAAGCGCGGTCATCTCCATCGAACATACGCGCAAAAGCTGCTGTCTTCACGGTAGTGCTTTTCTAGGTTTTTACTAGTCATACAATTCTCATGAAATTACGAATTCTTAAAATGAGTTCTTTATAACTACTCACTCAGTTCAAAATCGATCGTACCAATATTATTGGAATTATTGAAAAACCAATTAGATGGCGTTACTCCGAAACAGTTGCGCGGATTTCCCCGTTGACGAAATCAAAGGATGTATGCGAACTCCAATAATTCCCTACAAACTTCAGATCTGAATGTATTCTCCTTTGAAAGTAAGAAAACGTACAGCCACAACCGCCTGAACAGAATGGTAATTATCTAAGAATTCTTCATCAGTGCATCAATCTAGTCGTCATAGTGTTAAGTCCTTTTTCACGTAAAAATTCAAAACTGCTGACATTTTGGCTGACATGATATCTAACGCTCTTATTGCCCATAACAAGGGCGGCTTATGTAAATATTTATAATTTTTTTGTGATTTTTCTGATAATAACAGGTTACAAGGAAACCCATCAGAAGCTTATCTTTTAGCCTCAATGTTATCCGAGAATGGACAGATAGTTAGCCCTACCTCAAAATATTGTCTCAGATTTCTTCAGAGAAATTCGTATACTCCATTCACTTCAATTAAGCTAGTAAAAGACCTTGTCATAGTTTAATTGGGGTTTTGTAACTGTTTGTCTCATATGTTATGTAGTCAGGGTCGAAACAATTCGGCAAGACATTGTCAATTTCTACATGAGAGTCAATGTTTGGTCAGACTCCAGAACACACTGTGTCTCACAGGCATCAGGATATCGTGTGGAAGTTTTGGACATTGATACTAGAGTTTGTTTTCCACCCACTTAAGTGTGATTAAAGTGCGTCTATGTCTTTCGATTTCCTTGAATGAACTCATGTATATTGTTGCTAATTCGAATTGTACTTTCAAAAGAATTCTCAATCAAAAAATTTTGTGTTTGTTTTAGACTTCGCTTATATTGTAATGCTTTATATATTAATTTTTTTCGTTATCAAAAATCATCAAAATTTATTTCCACTGAAAACTGATCACTTCTGCAGAAGCTACACGTTTTTTATTTCACACCCATCTATGGTTCATAAAATCCTGCACACATATTTTTTAATTATACAGTGTTCGGATACAGAAATATTCCATTTATTCTTCTCCCAAAGAGCCATATTGTAGAGGACATTTTTTCCACATTTCGATATAGCATTCGTTTACTGTACCGCTTTTCAAAAAAATATAATTCGAAGATTACTAAAGTTATTAATCTCTCCAATTATTGCATGATCGGAGAGAATTGATACAAAATGACCCTAGACACAGTATAATTGAAGTTAAAGCAAAAGGCTCACTCACAAGAGAATAAATAAAATACCTGTAGCTTCTATCCAAAATGTTGAATTTTGAATAGAAAAATATTCCAATGATTTTAATAACATTGAGAATTAATATATCCAGAATTCCAATTGATCCGATGTAAAAAACTGAAAATTTTTTAATTGAAATTTTTTTTCTTCATTTTATTTTTGTTCTGACGAAATTGTACTCAGCCTCAACAACTCTATGGCTTTGATTTCTTACATAAGTAAGAATTTCTACCATTATGTAGACTGGACATCGCCACGTATATAAATAACACTAACACAAAAATTACTCTAACCAAGCCATTAGGACACACAACACAACATAATCGGTTTTCCCTAAAAAGAGGCCAACGTATATCCCACATGGAAGAGTCATAGTGTATTGGATATGGGAAAGGTAACTAGAAGTAAATAACCAAAATCCGCATAAGTTCTGTTCCAAGGCCGCTCATTCAAAACACCCATATCCTTGTAAAATTTCACATCTGTAAATCATTAGTGCAAGGTAATATAAAATATCAGTATATAAAAAAATACATCAAAAAATTCAGATTCAAATACCTGGAGTATATAATATAACTTTTCATTTATTTAAATATTTCATATATTTTTCATACACAGTACATTCAGCTAATAGAATATTTATAGTAAATCTTTATTGTACAATATTTCGAAACTGAATTTTTTCGTTATTCGAGCAAAATAAGAGATGTGAAACTATTCGTATAAAAATCGAAAATTTGAAGTACCAATTTGTTCTACTACTGCGACTCATATCGTATAACAATATATTATTATTATATAAATAAACATTTCAATGACTAGCATAGGTTCACTGTAAAATAAACACAAATGGAATGATGCATCAGTTTCACTCATATATATTACACTTCTAGTTGAGTAAAAACGATTTTTTCTTTATTCACAAATTCTTCAGTATCTCTAAATCCAATTGGATATTCTAAATTCGAAGACAACGACAACAAAATACATTTGCAGGAAGATATGTTTCGGTAAATTCATGTGATATAGGCTGTAATTTTCTTATATCAAGTGGAAAGAGTAAAACTTACTTCACTTCGACAAATTGCTTTTCAATCAGATAATACGGAGCTAATTGAAATATTGAATGGTGAAATTCTCACCAGCAACAGTTCCTTTCATAGCTCAAGCAGGAAAAAGGTAACATATTTTGTCGAATGGAAGTTGTTGCACGTTCTTTGATATTATCAATGATATATTTACAATTTGTATGTATACTATATTCATCACAGAACCATGACCACCCTATTATTGTGATGGTTGTTATGGTGGTTAGAATGGTGTTGTTGGGGACTTTCAGGTTCGACATTTTGAATTGCTTGTTCAGTCTTATTGGATTCTGCGTTCCACTTGCACATTTCTGCGTTCCCAATGTCTGTCATGTTCGCTAAAGAATCACAAGTATCTGACGGTTGTGGTGCGGAATATCCATGGCTAGTTGAAGGTGAGCGACTGTGACCAGGATTTATGTGGTTCGATCCCCACATCAAAACTGTTTGCCTCGGAACTTCAGATACACTGGCAGGTATAGGAGAGAAATGCTGAGGAGTCACCGAGTTTTGGTTCATCGCGATATGGTGGGAGTTGTCTGTTTGTAAAAGTGCTCCATCATTTTTGACATCCTCCATTTTTGGGGTTATAAGACCTGCTGATAAAGGAGGGGATGAGTGGTTTGGGGATATGCCATCAATAGAGGAATGCTTTGAAAGTTTTCCACATGGCTTTTGAGCTAAATCCAACTGTGTGCTAACTACCTGTACAGGCTGGATGATTCCTGATGATGGACTGACAGAGTAAGGCCAACTAACATCCAAGCATTTGGTAGAACCTGCTACCACGTAGCTCCTTGAACTGTCCACATATGGAGGATATTTGTTGGATGTGGTATCTAACACTTGAGGGCAAGGGTACAACTTCTCATCTACCGGCATGACGGTGGTCCGATAAGAAGAATGGTGAGGTGAAGCGGTAGATGCATGGTCGTAAGTTGGAACCGTAGTTGTTCTGGACGACATATCCAAGAAACTATTTCCGACGTAGGGAGTTGATGCTGTGGTGTGGTGATAATCTGGGTAGTAAGTGCTCAGGGGTCTGTATTGATGAAACAAATTATCGGTAGCCGTTAAGTACCGGTTATCTAAGGCAGCTGGACTAGGATACAAAGTGTGCTGAAAATTCGTGTGCCCCATATAGGGTAGGCTGTGGTCCGAGGATGTCGTGGAATATGGGGAAGCATACATGTTGTAGGCAGCTGAGCAGCCATCAGAAGCAATATATTCCACAGCGGGCATGGGCGGAACGACCGCTGTGGAAACACTGTTGTTAGCTGGAGGTGTCACCTGACCATTTGAAGAATGAGATAATTTACGTTTTGTCCGGCATGTAGACAGGAAGTCCCTGAGTTGGGTTTTATAACGTTTGTTCACTCTGGATGGAACGACGGGAACAGTGTGGGAAGTTACGTTAGATGCGCTGCTCAGTATTTGATCCGATTCGGTGAAATAGTTGTTTGGAAGACCGGCATCTAGGTAGCTAACCTTGAAGTCCATTGTTCGTTTGCCTAATAAATCTCGGCCCTCTTCTTCCCTAGAAAAGATCAATTCGAATTTTATTTATTCAGTTTTGTATAGAAATCAATTAATTTAGATTCAGTTCATGTTTTTACGAAATGAAATATCAATCTGAACGGAATTAATACTAATATCAATGTTTCGGTTTGCGAAAGATTATCGGTTTGCGAAAGATTATCGGTTTGTAAAAATATGCGAAATTTCACAAAAGGTAAAATTTAGAGAAATGACTGCGAAGAAAACTTTATGAACATTATTTTGGAAGACAAGTAATTTTCGAATTCAGGTAAACCCGCAAGATTTCCCATCTCCAAGCTACAAGTAAGATATTCACATCATTGTAAGCAGTATGAGTTCCTGAACAAAAAATATGAAGTCCAACATATACTCCATTCACTTTTATAATGTAGCCCGGTTGGCCATGACATCGTGACAGATTTCACCGTGTATATTTTGAAAATGTTAGGTTATAGTCATTTTCCTGTCAGATAACTATGCAACGTTGTCCTCTCTACATAGAGGTCGTAGTAATTACTTATTTTTCAAATGTCAATCTACATTGATAAAGTAATGAATTTGAGAAAATTTTATTTGAATTCGATAATTCCAAAGACCTGGCGAATGTTGAAAAACTTTTGTCTCTGTTAATACTGGAAATATTTTACGTTTATAAACATGGTTGGAAGATTCAGTTATGCTTTTTTCTCGTACGGAAAATCAAGAATCGAGTTTTTCAAAATAAAGTCTGTAATCAGTGTCATTTTGGGTGCTCCAATAGGAGGATATTCTTTGTCGTCTCTTTCACTTAAAATCTTCCTTATTGTGTTGATGTGCAGCTAAAAAATAAATATATATTCATATGAAATATAATTCCTTGGTTTTCACTCACATACGTCGAAAATGTTGGATAGCTTGTGTTGAATTATTGATTCCGAATTATCAGGGTTACTATCAGAAAAAGCCGATTTCAATTCTACATAGCACTTCCTGATACTTTGCCTCTGCTTCTTCAAAACTACCTTCGGCATTTTTATTAGTTTGCAAGCGTTATTATGCTAAGATTTAGAAATCTAGAATCGATTGATATTGATAATAGTAGAAATTGAAATTTGGCAACGTCCTTTGACATTGCCGATATTTCATGAGTGTCAACCTGCGTCAGTTTTAAGGGAAAAAACTTGATAAACCTAAATCATGGCCAACCGGGCTACATTATAAAAGTGAATGGAGTATAGGTGGTCTCTCTTTGTTTGGAAGATATGGGCCCCCAAATTGTTGCACTTCAAGATCCTTTTTCCCTCCATAAAAATGATCTCTCACTTCTCAAATCTAGTTCATAAATCATCTTTGAACCTTCAACCAACGAATAGCGACACTTTCTTTCAAGAACTCATTATTTAAAGGAAGAAAAGTGAAAATATTAGACAACCACTTAACCTATATTTCTACGAAATACTTGTTAAAGCGGAGTTTGGCAACAGCGTCTTTCCATCGCTGGCCAACGTATTATGACCGAAGAGTAGTTGCTGGCGGGAAATATGAAATGATGGACATATTGAAGGATATGATTGTAAGGAAAATGCTTCTGTCACTGAAGAAGAGGTAGTTATTCTAACATTAAAACAGAACCATTGTGAATATTTGTTTAAGGTTTCACTCTCAATATTTTCGTTCGAACTTTCTTTCTATCCCCTTCAATATAGGGAGGTTGTAATCTACTTCGTTTTTTGTTGTGTCTTCGAGATGGTCCCAGTTTAGAATGAGATTCAGGGTATTCCAATAAAATGAGTTATATAATAACCTCGATTTCATTGGAAATCTGGGAAGGGCGCGACCTATCACATATGAAAAAAATTTACGTTGAAATATATATCAGGGTGTATTCTCATTCCATTGCTCTATGTGCTTCAACCTTGTCGATTTCATTAGAAACGGATTCTCCTATTGGAAGATTTAGAGTATCGAAGTAAACAGTAAGAACTAAGAACATATTTCATTTTTCTCGCCAGCAATAATCTCATCCACGAATACGCACGATGGCACGATTCCGACCGATGAAATTCGCGCCATTGCCAAACTTCACTTTTAGACTGAGTCGAAATCAGAAGGAATAGAGGTAAAGTGGTTGTCCAGTAATTTCATTGTTTTTTCATTAAATATTGATTATTCTTGAAAAAAAGTGTTGCTTATTGTTGGTTGAAGGTTCAAAGGTGGTTTGTGAACTATACAGATGAAGTGAGAGATCGTTTTTATGGTGGAAAAAGGGACCTGAAAACGACTCATTTTGGAACTTTGGGGGCCCATATCTTCCAAATTAAGGGAGACCGCCTATGTTCGATTTCACAATCTTTTATTCAGAAAAACACACTGCGTACAATGATGTAAATATCTTTTTAATATTTCGGCGACGGGAAATCTTGCGGGTTTACTTTTATTGGGCTGAGATAGACGAGTATTAAAGGGATGAATGCAGAGACATAACTTCTTAAAACAAGTGTCTACCGACTTGGGCTGATAACAAAAACCTGAAATTTTTAGACGAAATGTAACTTCACAAGATGAACCTTTTCATGACAGAACTCATCCTCATTAAGTCTATGAGCATATATTAGGTTTCGAATCTTTTTCACGAACCTTAACATTGGTATTAAAGTACGCGTCACTTCTCATTAATAAGTGGATTAGCAAAATTAACTTTGAAAACAATCCGGTTTGTTTCAAAAGTTTGACCTGAGATCAAATTAATTGAATTTTTTGAATTTATGTGTTGTGTATCTTGTATTGTTTTTATGATGCGAATTGTTTTTCACGAGTTCTGGTCGATCCAAAATTGTTTGTATATAGCTCAAATTGTAATTTGTAATTTCATTTATATTATTGACTTCTTTCTTAGTAAAGAGTTTTTTTATGAATTGTTCATTGGCCGAGAACTGGTTTCCTATAGAAGATCCGAAACGATACTTCATTTGATTATTCGGATCAATGTATAAGAGCCATGGAATATCAGGTGCCTACATCAGATGATGGTAAAAATCGTTTTGATGCTAAAAAATCTAGAAAAGTACTGCCGTGAGGTCAGGAGCTTTTACGCGCTTGTTCAATTTCTAACAATTAGATCAACACGATATTTTGCACTCAGTTGCGTGTTGGCAATCTCCACCTGATTACGTAGTTTTAATCTGATTGCATTTGTTAAATATCCAAATAACAACGGAATTTGGCATTTTTTTTTTCTTACATCTCAAAAAGTAAACCCAGAAAATATATAAACAACTCCTTTTAGTTGTATAATGACACTCGGCAATATTATAAGAGTGTTTTGGTGGAATATCTCTTGCACGGTGTGAAAAGTATGGATATCGCATCCACCATATCAGTTGATACTCACATTAGAGGGCGGTGCGTGCTAATCACGAAATCGGGTTTGGAGTTTTTGTACACAAGTCTTGAGCTAGTTTGTAGCCATTGCCACTGCCTATCTTTGGTTTGAATTCTATATGCAATCATGCCTGAAGCACCCGTCTTGAGAACTGAAAAAGGGAAAGATATATTTTAGACAAGATCAGCACATAATCGGACCATAAAATATGTACTCTGTATGAAGCATTTACACACAGAATATTGCTCAAATTCCTTATTTCTACTAGGATATAATAAAAAAAACCATAATATATTATTTTCAACAGATGTTCTCATAGCTTCCTATGGAATAAATACTGAAGTATCATTTTTCAGGTTTTTCTGGAGTTTTACTCCCAATTTATTGAAAATTGTTTCTTTTTATGGAAAACGCCCTTGCGGATGGCAGGATTGAACTATTTCTTGGAAAACAGATTGCCTTATTAACAATACCGGAACAATAAAAATGATCGACAAAGCAAACTGTGATATTTCAGAGTACAAATCTAACTCTTTCGGTTTTTCGTTTTGAGACTTTTGTCAAATTGATATTGGGATTGAAAACCCAGGAAAAACCTGAGAAATGATGCAAATTCATCCCAAAATAAGCGTTAGTCGATTCTTATATACCTACTGAAGGATTCTAAGATTCTATTGATATTTCATTTTGATTATCTTTTGGCATATGCTTTCGAACTCATCCTTTTTCAACAGTTTGTACGCGGGAAAATATAATTTGTAGTAGTTTGAAAAGCGTAAAAAAATTCTGAAAAAAAAATTTGGAAAAGCACTGCCGTGAAGGCAGCAACTTTAGCGCGCATGTTCAATGGAGATGACTGCTTTAGCAACGAATGTGAAGATGCACGAAAAAGCTGCTGCCTTCGCGACAGTGCTTTTCTAGGTTTTTTTCGATAAAGTACTAGATTTCAATTCGATCTAATCAACATTTCTGGAAATATTGAGAAAATGGAATTTTGAATGGGTATATCTACGGAATCATTGGGTGGATTTTACCCATTCACGAATTCGACCTTCGTAACTAAGCCACAAACCTTCCCTACAAATACCGAGTTTCTAAGTCGATCCTTCTCAATGGCCGACCGTAAACAAAATAACTTCCGAAATAAACAACTTAGAAACTTGATATCTGTAGAGTAGGTTTGGACCTTAATTACGGAAGCCGAATTCCGAATGAGTGAAATCCACCCAATGATTCCGCAGATATACCCATTCAAAATTAAATTTTTCCAATATTTCCAAAAATACAGATTAGATCGAATTGAAATCCAGTATTTCATTGAAAAGTCACAGTTCGAAGGTTCATACAGAATATTTTGAAGATGATATGATCAGAAGATCACAGAAGATTGAATATTTGTGAAAAAAAAAATATTTTTTTTTCAAATTACTCTAATGACACGATTATCACGGAATTCTGCACAGAGTGGCCCATCCGCATTTCCAAACTAAAACTAGCTGCCAATTTTTATTCCGATTAAATCAGTATTTTTTGAGTTAATCCTGAAAAAACAACTATATAGGGAAAAAACCACGAAATTTTATATATTTTTTCCCAATATCTCCAGAAATTATGGTTTTATGTACACTGCTGTAAAATATGATTTTCAAGGTAGAAGCAAAAGTTTTTTCCGGATTCAATAAATATTTTCCGGAAAATTGTTTTTTTTCGAAATTCACTGACAGTGAGATCTCAACGAAATCTCGTGGAAAGTAGTGCGTTGTTATGCTCCAACTAACTGTCAACTTTCAATCCAATCGTGTGAGTAATTCCTGAAATATCAGGAAATTAATCTCAAAATTTAAAATGGCGGTAACTCCGAAACCGTTTTACCGATTTTGCTCCCTAATGAACTTAACCTTCGTATTTTGAAATGCAACCCTTCCTGAAATTTTCAAGTTGATAGAATCCTCCGTACGCCCGTATCCCGTAATCATGGTGACGGTCGGCCAGCCGGACAGAATCGATTTTGACACCGGATTCGTCATCAGTGAGTCCAACCTAGTCGTTTGAGACAATTTTTCGGCCCAAAATTCGAACTTTATGTCATATTAGATTTCCCATATGACATGATTTCCAAAACAAGCGCGTAAATGGAAATGAACCCTTGGGCTGAAGAGCAAAAACTTACAGTTGTATGAATAATGAGAGGGAACTTTTTTGTCCGGATTAGAGAAAAACTCAATTTGACGGAATGCCGACGTTTCGATATATTTAATATCTTCTTCAGGGCTCTACAATAAATGACACATAATTAGGGTGTGAATATGATAGAAAACAACATTATGATATTCTCGAGTGGAAAAAAAACTGTTAGGAACTCGGAAAAGCAACGAGTTAAACAGAGAATTGATCACAAACCTAGGTACAGCTAAACGATTTTTCAAAATTCCCTACATCTATGGGCTATCTGAGAGGTTGGGACAACTTCTTAATAGTGAGGTGGTGAAAATGGCTTACCAACCAGCTAATACTGTTAAAAGATTTTATTCCAAATTGAAGTCAAAGACAACATTAGAATCAAGATCCAACGTTATATATAAGATACCTTGCAAAGAATGCAACAAAGTGTACATCGGACAGACCAACAGGTACCTAAAAACAAGACTGACTGAACATAAAAGAGACTGTATTAATATTCACAATCCTGCCCGAACGAAAGAAAACAATACAGCATTGACTGAACACTCATTTAGTGACCTGCACTCTTTCGACTTCGATAGGGTAGTCATTTTAGACACACAAGCGAACATAAGGAAAAGATTATTTTGTGAAATGCTAGAAATAAAAAAAGAACCTAACTCATTCAATAAAAGGAGTGATATTGATAATCTTAATACAGCCTATTTCGACCTTATCCTGAGAATAGAAAAAATAACATCTAAATAATAATCTTAACAGTTCGTCACCTCGGCACACACCTTTTTCAGTTCTCTTTCCCGATGTCTGATAGATAAAATAATGCATTCTATATGTAGCATCCACCAGTCTCTGTTGTTGACATATTCCACTACACTGTTTTCGCTTTATTATGATCGGTATTGTTTCACCCGAATTTTATATTATTGATAAGGTGACAAGAGAGACCAACTGACAGTGTGAGTAACAACTTATTGTTTTTTTCAATGGAAATCGATGTTTCAAAGTTATTTTAATTGTTTCAAAATTATTTTAATTGTTTCAAAATTATTTTAATTGTTTTTGTATTGACGATTTTTATTTATACTTTGTTCGTTATTTTTGTGACCTTACTAATAACCACTAGGTTTGTGATCAATTCTCTGTTTAACTCGTTGCTTTTCCGAGTTCCTAACAGTTTTTTTCCACTCGAGAATATCATAATGTTGTTTTCTATCATGTTCACACCCTAATTATGTGTCACTTATTGTAGAGCCCTGAAGAAGATATTAAATATATCGAAACGTCGGCATTTCGTCAAATTGAGTTTTTCTCTAATCCAGACCAAAAAGTACCCTCTCATTACAATACAATAGTGTTACATAGGTCGTTAAAGCATCATAAGCAAAAACTTACGTTCTTGATGTGCACTTGCGACGTAGGCCAAGTCATCATAGTGCACCAAATCATATCCACCCATATTAGCTAGTTCAGAATCGGAATATCCTAATAGCATTTTACCCCTGAAAGCAGTTAAAATTCAGCCTCATTCGAAATGTAACAAATTCTGTATTTCATACTCACCTTTGATCCATCGAAACGAGAGAAAGATCCAGCTTGTGCTTACTTTTGAACATTACTTCTTTTTGTGGAATTTCTAACAGTGAAGGTGGTCCAAAAGGTGTGCAAATTGCGAAGAGGGCTAAAGGTGGCTCTTCTAATTTACGATTTTGACCATGGAGGACTTTGACTCTACCTCTAATGTCTAAACGCTGAAACAAGTTCTCAGATGAACAAGAAGCTCCGAAAAATATTTCAGAAGGCAAGGATTCAAGGAGGATACTTTAAAAAATATCGACAACTCTAAATAAAATCATTGAGACTGCAAAATATCTTCAGAATATATTATTTGACGCTACTCGGCTACTAATACGAAATTTATTATTTGAATTTTATTGTTAATGAAATCGTGCTATGAAAAATTTCAAAAAGCACTGCCGTGAAGGCAGCAACTTTTGCGCGCATGTTTAATGTAGATGACCGCTTCAGCAACGAATTTGAACATGCACGCAAATTTTTTTTTTCAAATTGTTCTGATGACACGATTATCACGAAATTTCGCAAAAAGTTGTCTTTCAGCATCTCAAAACTAGCTGTGAAGTTTTATCAGGACTGAATCAGTATTTCTCGAGTTATACCGAAAAAATCCACCCAATGATTCCGTAGATATACCCAATCAAAATTTCATTTTTCCAATATTTCCAAGAGTACAAATCAGATCGAATTGAAATCCAGTACTTCATCGAAAAATAACAGTTCGAAGTTTCATACAGAATTTAATGAGGATGATATGATAAGAAAATCATAGAAATTTGTTTTTCAAATTGTTCTAATGACATGATTATCACGAAATTTCGCATAAAGTTGTCTTTCAGCATCTCAAAACTAGCTGCGAAATTTTATCAGGACTGAATCAGTATTTCTCGAGTTATGCCGAAAAAATCAACGACATCGAGAAGAAAACCTCGAAATTTGACATATTTTTTCCCGATATCTCCAAAACTTATGATCGCATCGAACTGAAATTTGGTACACTGCTGTGAAACATGAAGTTAAAAGTGTGAGTGAAATTTCTTTTTGGATATGATGTATGGTTTCCGGAAAAACAAATTTTTTGGAAAAAAATTTCGAAAAAATTTTTTTTTTAAATTTACTGACAATATGATCCTGACGACATTTGCCTCAAAGTTGCGCGTTGTTATACTCCACCTAACTGCCAAGTTCGAATCCAATCGCTCAAGTAGTTCGTGAAGTAAAAAATAAATAACTTCAAAATTTCAAGTGCCTATAACTCCGAAACCATTCGACCGATTTGGCCCATTAAAGAACTTAACCGCGGCATTCTGATGCGCAACCTATCCTGAAAGTTTGAAGTTGCTAGCTTGCTTCTGTCGACAGTTATTGTGTCTACGGCCGGACGGACGGCCGGCCAGACAGAATCGATTTTGACACCGGATTCGTCATCAGTGCGTCCAACCTAGTCGATTGAGACCATTTTTGGCTCAATCATCCAAAATTACAGACATTTGGACAAAACGATAGCACGATGTTCCCCTAGAACATGCGCGCAAAAAATAGGTAACCAAATTTTAAGTTTTAGTTCAGATGCATGCCAGTGAACTTCACACATGGCGTTTCAAAAATGGAATAAGATGACATGGATTCATTTCTGAATGAAAACCACCATGTTGTAGGTAATTGCAGAATTGAGCAGGGTAGAAACTTTTTGAAATGAATCCTTACCATATACAGGGTGTGAATGAAATCGATTGGTGATTCCTTGTCAAAAAATAGGTTGGGTCTTTTTGTAATTTTTTGTCGAGAAGCCCCAGCTTAGATACAACCTCCTGAAGATGTCACAAGAAAAGCAATTCTTAGTTTTTCCTCAAAAACCAAATATCTCACAGAAATAAAACACTGAGCTGAGATATTTAAGGCAGGGAATAAAAAACAAGCCCAAAATTCATTTTGCACGAAACTTTTTTTTTCATTCATATTAACCATCTTAAAATAAATTTCTGATAGCTTCGTTCATTCCGAACAACGGAAGTATCTCGTGATTCTTCGCTGAAATTTACTGTTTTCCAGGAGAAAAAAATTATCGAAAAATACTGGTAATTATTTTTGAACTAGTAAGCGTAAGTCATGTTGAGTTTCTGTGTTGATTTTTTCTACCCCTTGAAATTATAGAGCAAAACTATACATTTTTTTGGGTTTCTCCTTGCTCGCCTGAAATGTCCACTCAGTTTCATTTTTGTGAGATGTTTGGTTTTTGAGAAAAAATAAGAAATTGTTTTTCTGGCGACATCTTCGGGGGGCTGTATTTAACAGGGGCGGCTCAAAAAAATCATATGAAATACCCACCCCATTTTTGGACAAGGAATCACTTCTTAATTTCATTC
Organism: Myrrha octodecimguttata; assembly: GCA_958510865.1. Lineage (NCBI taxonomy): Eukaryota > Metazoa > Arthropoda > Insecta > Coleoptera > Coccinellidae > Myrrha > Myrrha octodecimguttata. The sequence continues at coordinate 9,803,618 of OY294063.1, forward strand.
GTAACTATTCATTTGCACCCTGTATAAGAAGAGTTCAGAAAAATCATAAACACTGAAACTGTAATATGATACATCTATAATCCCAAGTATCGTTAAAGCTTATTTTGGGAGGATTTTGCATCATTTTGTAGGTTTTTCTTGGGTTTTCAGCTCAAATATCTGAAACAGAACTGTTTAAATTGAACGAAATTGTTTTTTTCATCGAAAACGCCCTTGTGGATTGCAGGATTGAAGTATTTGTCTTTCTGCATTGTGTTGAATGGGTGGAGTATTTTTACTCAATGTTCTGTAGAAATGGACCATATTTGTCTGAATTCACTTCCAAAAGAAGAAGAATAAAAACTTTCAAATAGTGAGTGGACCTGTGTTGCTGTTATTTCATAAAAAGTCCCACAAAACGAAAACTTGAAAGAAAATAATTCTGCAAATTTCCTCGTTTGTCTAATGGAATAGTCAGATTCGTACGCCACAGTTTGCTTTGTTTATCGTTTGTATTGTTCCGGTTCATTAGGCAATCCACACGGGCGTTTTCCCTAGAAAAACAATTTTATTGAATTTTCTAGATAGATAAAGCTCTCATGACTTCAGATGAAAAATAGAGGTGTCAATGTATGTATGTTTCTGTGATGTTCAGTACCCATATGCTCTACACTCACATACAAATCAAGAACAAACCACCTCAAGCATATTGTTTTAATTTCATCCTCCGATTTCATGAAATTATCTTCCACTTTCTGATTTGTATTAGAAATTTCGTCATAAACTCATTCAATCACTGATGCATTTATATTTGGAAATCGGCTAAGGAGCATATTTTTCACGATTTTCTTTTCATTTTTCAAAACCTACTGATTCCTACAGTATGAACTATTAAAACTTCTGCACTTGAAGTTAGTTAGAAATGATAAAATTCTTTTATACTCACCAAAAAACCGGAAGTGTTATCTAATAAACATCGGAAGCGCACCGTAAAACTTCTTTCTAATAAATTACTATGTTCTGGAAGCAGAACATCTTGAAGACCCATATTTCCAGATTCTGGTGGAAGAAAGGAATTCCACATTAACTGCCTCTGCAGCTCCTCACGATCCTCTGAATGAACTAATTCGTATACTGATTGGTGGACTATGTCCGACTGTAAAAAACAAAAAAACTATATCCGTTTGGGATGATAAAATTTGAATAATTCTAGAGAGGCACTGCGCGTTGGGAGTCGGAAAAAAAACCTTAATGCTTTTCGAATATGGACATTAAATTACTATATCAATAGTTCATCATAGACCTGTTTGAAACAAAAGGATTAATGCTCTGAATAAAGAACATAAGGAAGGAGCATACTGCCTCACAAAGTGGGTCCGGGATGGATGTTGTGGCCGACTTTCCTTTCACTTTGAAGAGAGAACAACTTGTTCCGAGACTTCTTTGTCTGGAGAAACTAACTAACATGAGTCATACTTGGAGGTTCAATATGGGCGCCTATGTCCCACTTTTATACGAAGTAGAAAAGCGTTATGCTCCTTCCTGTTGTTCTTTATTCAAAGGATTAATGAGAGCTGCCGTGAACACCATTCCTATTTTCCTTATAGTGAGTGAATAATTACTCACTCTACTTTTGGTGGCTGGCACTCAGGTAGAAATTGCTGGTTCAGTATGGTTTTAAAAAATTTGATAACGCCTCTAATACTGACTACTCGGGGGTAAAATATATTTTCCGCTATTTTGAAAGAACAACCGAGATCTGACTGACGTTAGAAGAAGGAAACACACATTAGTTGAAGACTTGCAGTGACTGAGATATCTGTGACAATAATTCTACAGCTGTACTAGGTGATTCATTAAGGGTGGCCAGCAGCCGTGTCTCGAAAAACGTTTATCCTATAACTGCCGGAAAAAAATTTTCATATCGGAATCGGCTCCTTAATAATCTAGAAAGGCACTGCCGTGAAGGCAGCAGCTTTTGCGCGCATGTTCAATGTAGATGACCGGTTCGGCAACGAATTTAAACATGCGCGCAAAAGCTGCTGCCTTCACGGCAGTCCTTTTCTAGATTTTACTCGATAAATTCGATATAACCTGTATTATTGAAAATATTGGAAAAATGAAATTTTGAATGGGTATATCTACGGAATCATTGGGCGGATTTTACCCATTCACGAATTCGACATGGGTAAAATCCACCCAATGATTCCGCAGATATACACATTCGAAATTTTATTTTCCCAATATTTCCAAAAATACAGACTAAATTGAAATCCAGTACTTTATCGAAAAATAACAGTTTGAAGGTTCATACAGAATTTAATGAGGTTAATAAGATCACAGAATAAAAAATATGTATTTGAAAGAAAAAAATTCCAATGACACGATCATCACGAAATTCTGTACAAAGTTGTGTTTCAGCATCTCCAGACTAGGTGCGAAGTTTCACCATGATTGAATCCGTATTTTTTGAGTTAGGTATACCAAAAAAACAACGATATCGGGCGGAAAACCACGAAATTTTATATATTTTTTCCCAATTTCTCCTCAACTAATAACCGTATCGGATTGAAATTTGGTACACTGCTGTGGAATATGGAGCTTAGAGTTCGCGCTGAATTTCTTTTTAAATGTGATGAACAGTTCGCAAAAAAAACATTTTTCGAAAAAAACTTTGAAAAATTATTTTTTCGAAATTTACTGATAGTATGAGCCGAACAAAATTTCGCGAGAAGTTGCGCGTTGCTGTACTGCAACTAACTGCCAAGTTTTGATCCAATCGTTTCAGTAGTTTCCGAATTATCTCCAAAATAACGTCAAAACTTCAAAAGGATTTAACTCCGAAACCGTTTGGCCGATTTTGCCCATCAACGGACTTAACCGTCGCATTTTGGAATGCAACCTACCCTGAAAGTTTCAGATCGATATGATTTTCCGTACGACCGTAATCGTGTCTAGGGACGGCCGGCCGGACAGAATCGATTTTGACACCGGATTCGTCATCAGTGAGTCCCACCTAGTCGCAGGTGTGAGGCAGTGCATACCTTGGTTTATTTCTCGCGAACCTGTACAAAAAAGTGATTTTGGGGCTGAATAATGGTGTCGAACATAGATTTTCTTGCCAAAACAGTGATTGCCCTTAAGCGAAAAAAGCATCAAACAAACGACCACGACTGTGGTCTAAGGAGTGGTATAAACTGGAAAACCGCCTCAGTTATGAACGTTTGACCATCTATCTATAAGCGAATTGGAAACGGACCTACAGAAACATTTTGAGAATGGACCACCGTTTACTCCAAAACTGCACTCTTTTATTCTATTGAAATCGTCTTTGCTCTTTATCAAGCGCTCTCTACAACTGCTTGAGTCATCAAACTTTTTATCAATCATTGCAACAAGCATCAAGCGCTTGATTCAATCAAGTATTTGATCAAATGATTGACCGTCTAGGGGGTACTTTATATTCAGATCAGGGATATATGTATGCCATATGTTACAGGATATCTGATATCTCTCGGCAGACTTCTTCAACTCAAAATTTGAATGACCCTTTCGATTTACTGGTTCTCAGTCAATAGAAAACATTAAAGATAATCCGCGACATTTATTGTTGAATACTTTGATGATCGGATTATTCGTAGCGTATACATATACTATTTTGTACTACGGAGGAGATAAATAACATTTTTTGTGTTTCATTGATCCACTATCGCGACTACCATAATAAAGTGGTATGATTGAATAAAATTGTCTACATACATTGGTGGTATCTCCAGAACCACTTAGCGGATTCTGACCACTGTCGAACTCAATCTATTCATTGATAATTTCGAAATTATTGTCTATATTTGTTTTAATATTAATAACGATGTTTCACCAAGTGTTGAGCGAGCAATCAATTTCAGTTATTGTCTATAGGTCGGCAAAAATATATATTTGAACATATCTTTCCCATCAGTTGCGACTAGTGCGATAGTTTGAGACAATCAGCTTCGGTAAAATGATTAAGAAAAACAGGCCACTCGACGGGATGAGCGCTCGCAAATAAGGGAAAATTAGCGAAACTCCAGTTCTAGTAAATAAACCCAACAATGTGAAATGGCCTTTCGGCTCTATCTTGATTTTGACATGAAGCAGCTATCGATTCGATTACTCATTAATATTCATTTCAAGATAAATAATATTGAGTTTCTCACCTGGTGAAATCCTAAATATCCTTCTATACTGTGCGTTGCAAAAAAAACTTCACCTTCACATGTTAGAATCATCAGAAACCCATTTAGAGCCTGAAATGAAACAAAAGTAAGTCATCAGATTTATGTGATTACGCTTTGGTGTTTATTTATCAATTTTCTGCATAAATCATGAGAATCTCTTGGTGCATAGATATATCATTGTACATTAAGTTTTTTTGTGTTGTGGCGGAAATGTACATATATGTGTGAATCACACAATTTTATAAAGAGGATCCAGATACGAGTGTGATCATTATTGATCTGCTCAGTTTGATCATGATGTATATTTGTTGTTCATGGAGCACCATACCGTTGCGAAATAACCATCATTGCATTAAGTTAAGAGGAAAGAATACCACGTGGTAGTAAATTACAGCTAGGCAACACAGTCACATTTAAATGTCCTCAAGCCTCGTTTATATCCCAAGGTCAGGCCGCTGGACCCGGTTTTCATGTTTTAACGTTGCCTATAGACGCCTGAAATATTAAAATGTCGTTCTGCAGGCTTCAGTGAGTATATTTCGAATTTTTTTTGTTTTGGATGTACTCAACTCTCAAGCGAGAATGCGCATGTAAGTTATTCTTCTATTTTTAACTCCATTTCAGTATTTATTTTCCCGAAAATTCTTGAATTTGAAAAGTGGCAACATTGCACATTCTTACGATTTTTTCAACAATTTGCACCAAAAAAACTTTTTGAAAAAAACGTACTCTGGCTTCCAGAAGTCACCCTGTTATATTCGAGGTATTTTTTGCTGATGAAAGGTGCTATAATAATAATAATTTCATTGATCCTCTGTCATACAAACAAAACGAAATAATAATTACAAAATGACTACATCATCATTGAGATAATCACTGAAGTTCACTGAATAATAACATAAGCTTTTTAATAACATTTTTGAATCTATATAACAATGAATTCAGATGAAACCACAGAATATTTTGCACACTCTTCTTTGATAATATTTTGTTTTTTTTTGATTTCAGTGATTTGTTTCAAATTGTGATCTAAATCTTGAAAAATCGATCGATTATCAAAATGGGAAACGTACGTTGACATATTTCAATTAAGTTCACTCGATGTACTTCAGGATTACTCTCACCTACATATAAGATTTGAAACCTATTATTATTTTATTATGAGAAAAGTTAATAGTTCTGAAGAGACCGAATGAACCAAAGCTAACATCTTAACATTTAATGCATGGAACGAAGTTCTAGCACTGACCTGAAGTCAGCAGCTTTTGCACACATGTTCAACTTCATTGTAGAATGGAACTATACTTCTTAGAGGATGGATTCGGCGATGTTCTTCTCATAAGGACTCGTGAATTCCAGCATAAGCCTTCGAGCTACCATTTTTCAATCAGGTACTAGATTCCAATTCGATCTGAACTCCAAAACTGTATATTTGGAAATATTGAGCAAATCAAATTTTGCCTGGGTATATCTACGGAATCATTAAGCGTATTTGGGGTCAATTGCGAAGGCAGAATTAACGAGGAGATAAATCAACCTATGGTTTCTTAAATATACCCATTCAAAATTTCGGTTGTCCCAACATTTCCAAAAAACAAATATCCTATAATTAACTGCCCATCGTAAACAAAATCGAAAAAAATCCATTCAGAAACTCGATATGCGTTGAGTAAGTTAGGATCTTAACAAAGAAGGCCGAGTTCGTAAACGGGTCAAGTCCACCCAATGATTCCGCAGATATTCACATTACACATTTTATTTCCCCAATATTCTTGAAATACAGATTTTATCGAATTGAAATCCAGTACTTGATTGAAAAATGACAACTAGAAGTTTCATACAGAATTTGTTGGGGATAATATGACTTGTAGATCGCATAACAAAAATTTGAACGAAATTATCAAATTTATGGAAGAAAAAAAAATGGACAGAAGTACTCAAGTTAGGTAAGAACAATTTTATTATCTTCGAATATTATAATTCCTAGCAAAGAAAGAGGTATGCTCGCTCATTTATTTTCATATTCGAATTATTTTTTGTATAAAACAAAAATGTGTATTTCCAATAGGTAGGTACCTTTGAAAATATGTAAATTTTTTCCAAACGACAATTTGAAGGATGATCCGAACTAGATAAGTTTAATTAACACAATCCGAATATGACCATAACTCTGACAGAGGTAAGACGAAATGCACGTTGAAATGGGCAGCAAATATTTGATTGGTCTCTGAGTTCGAATAACAACATTCGAATTTAAACAGCGGGAAAAATATTTCGCTGAAGCTTTTTATTTCTAGAAGACCTAAATATCAGAAACTCATATTCGGAGCTGCAATGAGTTGGAAAAATGAAATCAGGCAGCAACTCATCTGAACGATAAATTATTCACAAATTGGAGTCATCATAGGTAAAAGACCTCCATTGAAAAATTATTGGGTGTGGTTCAATTTGCATGAAACATTGGATAATACAATAAAAAATTCATTGAAACATTGTTATAAATTTACATAAACTGGAATAACCTAGTATTAGGGTGACGTCAGAGTCACGCCTTTCTCAAGAGGAATATTCCAGCTTTATCATAATTCACAAGGGAAACAGACTGAAGGGTGAAATTTGCCCCAACCGAATATTATTCAATTGATCTTTTCCATTAGTTCAGAACTAAAATGATGGTTTTGTGATTAGGAACATCTAAGTAAAATAGTCTCATTCAGATCAATAAGCGAATTTTATCGTCCATTATTATTCCCCTTCAAAATGGGTATATACTTTAATAGAAGATGGGAGATAAATATTCATAGCCACTTTAAATTCATCCATGCCATGCTGTACTAAATGAGCGGATTGTTTCCATATCAAATCAAATATTTTACATTAACATAATCAAAAGGACGAATATCTGTCGATAAATCAACAAATATTCCACCTTAATCAGAGCTAATAATCCTATCAACCAAAACATCTACACAGACAAGCGGATCACAGGAGAATGACTATAGCTGTTTCACAGATATTACTGATCGTCAGATCCACTTACCTTAGATAAAACCACAGAAGGAATCTCGATACTTGTCACCTTTCAGATGGATCACTGCAGTATAACAACGTACAGCTCGCCATCTTCCAGGAGCATCTTGCGACTCCCACCTTTCTCCACGAACCAAATCTTATCTTTGTCAGATGTTGGACGTTATCGTTTTGTCGGAAAACCACATGAACTTAGCGTTTCCAAATTCGTGATGGACGTTTAGAACACATCGATCAAGGTATTTTGCACTCGAAGGTGGGAGTCGCAAGATTCTCCTGGAAGATGGCGCGCTGTACTGCTGTTATACTGCAGCGATCCATCTGAACGGTGACAAGTATCGAGATTCCTTCTGCGGTTTTATCCTAGATAAGTTGACCTGACGATCAGTAATAACTGTGAAACAGCTGTATTAATTCTCCTTGGATCCGCTTCTTCGGTGTAGATGTTTTGGTTGATTGGATGATTAGCTCTGATCAAGGTCGAATGTTTGATGATTTATCGACCGATATTCGTCCTTGTGATTATGTTAGTATTACTACTGGAGCTCTCTTTTCTCTACGTAGCAATTCCTATATTTTACATCGGGAGTTGCTTGTTGAATCCCCGACGAAAAATTATAAAAAAACGCTGCAAATTTTACACAAGGGTTTATTATTTTCTCAGTTAAGTAACCCAATTCCATTGATATCTTGAATAAAACTTATAAAGCGTGCGAAAAAATAACGTAACCCGTCAATAATGCTTGTACGAAAAATTATTAAGGAATATCCTCGAATCCGTCGATTTTTTCTTTCTAAACAAATTTATCCTGTGCTCTTTTGAATTTGATATTTCACACTCCACTACTTTATTTTTTCAAATGGAAATATATAGGTTGTGATAAATCAAATAAAAGATGATTTGAATACCCATTCAGCGATATGGCTTAAAGTACAATTGCTTGTGCCGTTTTTCATTGAAAAATTAGGAACTGATTTAGAATTTGTAGTCAGGAGGGTACTGCAATCAGACCGTTATTCTTTTATTAATTGATAGTAATAATAATATTTCGAAAATAAACTATCCGGAACACAGTCTGGTCAAGGGCAATCCGAAAACTCTTTTTAAATCATTCTAGCTTTCGATAATTTTATTAGCTTCTTCAGGAACCTACAAAAACTTCGCAAATAGAAATCGGCGGGTAGGAGGATATTTTTCAATATTCATTATTTTGAGAATAAGAATCTGACACCAATCACATATTGTTAATTTTCTCATGAAAAAATTGCCTAACAAATTTTTTTTCAGTAACGCCACTCAATATGCAATGGAATGTACTTCCATTTGATATATTACAATCCATGTATTACTATTTGAAAAAAAAACCAGTATGGGGGTGTGGAGCGTAAAGGGTGGGAGATTTAGAATTCAAAAAAGCATAGGGAGACCTGCTTTCAGAATTACAAATTCTTGGATCGGTGGATTTTCCTTAATAATAATTATTAAAAGAATAATGGTCTGATTGCAGTACTCTCCAGTCACAAATTGTAAATTAATTTCTGATTTTTTATTGGAAAACGGCATGACAAATTCTTTTTTTAGTCGTATCGCTGAGTAGGGAATCAAATTACCATTCATTTGATGTATCACAACCCATATATTCCAATTTGAAGAAATAAAGTAGTGGGGCGTTGGGGTTGAGAAATATAGAATTCAAAGAAACATAGGATAAATTGCTTTTGGAATTCAAAATCAACAGGTGCGAGGATTTTCCTTAATAATTCTTCATTCAAAAGTTATTGAAGAGTTACGTTACTTCTTTGGCACGCTGTATACTATTCATATACCATTGGTTTTCCCCCCAAAATTTGCTGCGTTTTTCTTTATACCTCAGGAACCACTGGTCGGAAATCATACGGGTAAAAATTTTTTGGTTGAGTTATGCAACAATAATAAATGTTGAAAGTTTCATGAAAATTCGGTTTCTGAAAAATAATTTTTTTTCCCTCCAACACCCAATTTTCAGCCCTTAGGGTCCACCGAACCTGCTGAAAAGCTTGGAGGATCAATGCCGAGTGACACACGATTTTTCTACCAAGTTTCGCGGACTTCGGTCCAGTACTTTCTGAGAAAGTTGTTCTGTTGTTCGATCACTAAGGTTTATTATTTGATTTTATCAAATAATAAACCAAAACGAATGTAGAAAATGTTGAAACTGTAAAAGCAACGAACATTTCATTTGGATTGAAAAACAATACACACTAGGCATGGCAGCACAATGTTATTAAAATAATCCTCTGTACTGTAGTATGCCTTCATCTTGAGGCTAGACTTTAGTTCTGTTTTTAGGTTCCTTTTAACTTTTTCGTCTGTGATAAATTTATCCGACGGTATGGAATCAAAATATATCAGCGAACCAAAAATTAGGAGCCAAATCAATATTATTGTCGGAGCCGGTCTAGTATTTTAGCGCAAGTGACAAATTGTCAGAAGGCACCCTTGTTCTGAGTCTAGTATGATAGCGCTATGGATGAGCGTCGTGCAAAAAATTCTCATGAATATCATGACTAGGCGCAGAATATTGGATCGTATAAATGCCAGACATTCATTCAATAAGCTGAATATACCTGATTAAATTTTGAAAACTTTTTCCAGCACGAATAATTCCCAGGCCCGCTTGGAAGATTACCGTTTTGCACATATTATGAATAAGTTATTGTTTTTCAAATTAATTTGAGATTAACTGTGATGCACCTGCATTTAATTTGTAATACCTTAGCATAATATTTGTCATTCATATGTGGTTTATTGAAGACAATGAAAGTATATCGTAAGATATCAACATCGAAAGATATTATGCAAAGGTATTTTAGAAAAATATGCATTTTTCAATGATTCATGAAAATATCGCAGAGAATAAAATATTTGATTTTTTTCCAATTTTTTGATGACAGGATCATGACGAAAGTTATTGTGGAATAACTAGGGTTCAACCATATTCGTCTTATGTAATTGAGCTAATTCCAATTCGATACTGTATTCACTTTCGGAGATATATGAAAAAAATTTGTCAATTTCGTTGTTGTTTAGAATTTTGGAGTTATTTCCTCAATATCCCAAGAAGAACAGACGCGATAAGATTTAAACTACTTAGTTAGTTGAAGAACACCAACGCAAGGCTTAATGCAATATTTCGTGCGGAAGTTTGAAAAATATTTGTTGAAAATTTTTTTATCGAAAACTATTCATCAGATCTCAATATTTATGACCGGTTCCACAAAACTTTGATTTCCTGATCAAGGGCTTTATTGTCAATCAACAGTAAATCATGTGCTCCATATCAGTTCATTTTCAACTCAACCATCGAATGCGAACCTTAATCAACGAGTTGATTGGCCGTCGAAAGTTTCATGAAACCGACGAACAGATAATTAGATAGATATATAGAACTGGCAGAACCTCGAGTCAGTATTTCACAGTAATGTTTTCAAGTTCAGTTGGATCTGATATTCATATTTCTGACCTCAACCATAATCATATCTGAAAAAAACGACTTAAGGACTCGATATTTTTATAGCAGGTTTGGGAGTTTAGAAGGTCGAATTGGTTGAAAAATTACGGCCTAAAGGTTCATACAAAAAATTTCGAGGAAATAGCGTCGATTCATTGAATTCTGATGGATATTTCCCGAAAAAAAATCAAATACGATTTTTTTCTAAATTTCCTTGGGATCCGATCACTGCGATATTTTGCACAAATTTGCGCATGGGTATTCTTCAACTAATCATGAAGTTTCATTCTGATTGCATCAGTACTTTAAAGTCTATTTTGTTTGTCCTATTTTGATGCTCAACCCATCCTGACCACTATTTCGAATACAACCTTAACTTCAATCAGTCCATGTTTTAATTTTTGTCTTCTTTTCATCTGGTAAATAACAGGATTAAAAATATTGATCCGAACTTGCTGTCCTATATTTTCACTGCGGGTGTATCTGTACGTTCTGGAGATACTTCACGTACCTATATACAAACAAACATTAATAATAGTTGCCAACATCAATGAATTGTTATCGATTGAAGCGTATTTAGGAGGGTTTTGCATTATTTTGTAGGTTTTTTCTGGGTGTTCAATCCGATATCTGAAACAGAACTATTAAAATCAAATTAATCTTTTTTTCATGGAAAACGCCCTCGCGGATTGCAGGATTGAACTATTTGTCAAGTGGAGTTTCTTGACAAACAGGTTGCCTTATGACCAATACCGAAACAATATAAACAATCAACAAAGCTAACTGTGACGTTTCAGAGTACAAATCTGACTCTTAAGAGTCAGACAAACGGTAAACCCGCAAGATTTTCCGTCGCCGAGATTAAAAAGATATTTACATCATTGTACGCAGTGTGTTTTTCTGAATGAAAAATGTGAAATCGAACATGAGCGGTCTCCCTTAGCTTGGAAGATATGGGCCCCCAAAGTTCCAAAATGAGTCGTTTTCAGGTCCCTTTTTCCTCCATAAAAACGATCTCTCACTTCATCTGTATAGTTCACAAACCACCTTTGAACCTTCAACCAACAATAAGCAACACTTTTTTCCAAGAATAATCAATATTTAATGAAAAAACAATGAAATTACTGGACAACCACTTAACCTCTATTCCTTCTGATTTCGACTCAGTCTAAAAGTGAAGTTTGGCAATGGCGCGAATTTCATCGGTCGGAATCGTGGCATCGTGCGTATTCGTGAATGACAGATTATTGATGGCGAGAAAAATGATATATCATGAAATATGTTCTTGGTTCTTACTGTTTACTGCGACACTCTAAATCTTCCAATAGAAGAATTCGTTTCTAATGAAATCTACAAGGTTGAAACACATAGAAATGGAATGAGAATACACCCTGATATATATTTCAACTTACATTTTTTTCATATGTGATAGGTCGCGGCCTTCCCAGATATCCAATGAAATCGAGGTTATTATATAATCCATTTTATTGGAATACCCTGAATCTCATTCTAAACTGGGACCATCTCGAAGATAACAAAAAACGCAGTAGATAACAACCTCCCTATTTTGAAGGGGATAGAAAGAAAGTTCAAACGAAAATATTGAGAGTGAAACCTTAAACAAATAATCTCAATGATTTTGTTTTGATGTTAGAATAACCACCTCTTCTTCAGTGACAGAAGCATTTTCCTTACAATCATTTCCTTCGACTGTCCATCATTTCATATATTTCCCGCCAGCAACTACTCTTCGGTCATAATACGTTGGCCAGCGATGAAAAGACGCTGTTGCCAAGCTCCGCTTTAACATTGAGAAGTATTTCGTTGAAATTTAGGTTATAAGTGGTTGTCTAATATTTTCACTTTTCTTCCTTTAAATAATGAATTTTCTTGAAAGAAAGTGTCGCTATTCGTTAGTTGAAGGTGCAAAGATGATTTATGAAATAGATGTGAGAAGTGAGAGATCATTTTTATGGCGGAAAAAGGGATCTGAAAATGCCTCAATTTGGAACTTTGGGGGCCCATATCTTCCAAACAAAGAGATACCGCCTATGTTGGCCTTCATATTTTTTGTTCAGGAACTCACACTGCTTACAATGATGTGAATATCTTACTTGTAGCTTCGCGATGGGAAATCTTGCGGGTTTACCGATTTGTACTCTGAAACATCACAGTTAGCTTTGTTGATTGTTCATATTGTTCCGGTACTGTTCATTAGGCAACCTGTTTTCCAAGAAGCTATCCTGAATGGTTCAATTTTATTCAATTTTCAATAGTTCTGTTTCAGATATTGGCAGTGAAAACCCAGAAAAACCTACAAAATGAGTAATAGTTGTTGCCTTCATTGAACGAAATAGTTTTTGTTACCTACCTGAAGAAACATTTCGCCATCTAATGGTGTATGATCGAAAGCTGTGAGGTCTCTAGATCGATGTAAACCACCTCCGTCTTCTTTTTCTTTGTGCATGACCACTGTAATGAAAAGATCTGAATTAATTCTCAGTTTCATAACTCTAGATGTTAAATAACAACAATAATATTAAAACACATCAGAAAATTTACCGCGTTTCCACAAGAATTGAAAATGAGTAGTGGAATCTACAAAAAACCGAACATTTCTGCATACAAGCAGTCTATAAATTCCTTTATGCTCTTCATACAATGATATAAGATTAACTGCATTTCTTCAAAATCTCCATTAGGTACCTGTAGTGGTTTTTGTAGCAAACTCATGAATGCGATACATATTTACTCCTGTGAAGTGGATTCCGTCAACTTACAAAACTGATCTGTATGTTGTGTTGCCTAGGCTCTCACAGGAAGGGGCAACAGGGTCGGCTTCTGACCGAATATCTGTAATTTTTCAAATTTCGACACCAAAATGTTTTATCACGGTGAAATTGCACTCACTGATAAAGAACCCGTGGATAAGTTCTATTTTGTCCATCCGTGCGCTCGTTAATCCTTCCCTGTTCCCTGTCATGTAAAACGGAAAATGAATTCATGGTGAGAAAGAAGATTTTTAATATATTGCCTGTTAATTCTAGAGAACAAGGGAGGTATGATTTGGCTACAATTTCGAACTTCAATATTCAGGGAGACTCGAAGGATAAGAACAGGGTTGAGTTCGTAAAAGAACAAAATCCACCGAACGGAAGAGTGATCTTATTTTTCACAGGACCCATTAAATTGAAACTTAATAGGTAGTGGTAAAGTATCAATATGCGGAAATTTCGTGGATACTCTATCACGAGTAATCAACAAAATTTTTAACAGATCGTAACATCTAAGAATCTGCCTCACACATTTCGCTTTGATTTAGCATGAACATTCTGTCATGATTTTTCAGGTAAGTTTGTAGATTTCAATTCCATTGAATCTGTATTTCTAGAAATACACGAAAATAAATGAAGGGTGAGTAGGTATATATTCGAGGCATCATTGGTTTCAATTAAGTAATTCATGTACGACTTTGGCAATTAATTAGGTATCCAAGCTACTTTATCAATATCGAGTGTCTAAGTTGTGTCTTCAGAAGTTATTTAATTCAAGATTTGCTGACGTTGAAAATAGTAAATATCCGAAGAAACAAGAAACGGATGAGTAAAATTTGACGAAATATTCCGAATCTATATACCTACATATGTCTTCCCTTATTATTTTCCAAATACACAGCTCTGATCAATTCGAAATCCAAAATTGGCTCGGTAAATGACGGTTAGGAGGTTGGAGTAAATAAACCAAGATGTAACTTCATCACTACAGAACAAATAATATTTTGAGATATTGATTTCTTCATTTTTACGCGCTTGTTCTGGGGAACAACGCGTTATCGTTTCGTCCCAATGTTTGTAATTTTCGAATTTTCAGATGAAATCGGTCTCAAACGACTACGTTGGACTCACTGATGAAGAATCCGTGGTCAAATTCGATTCTGTCCGGTCAGCCGTGTGTGCTCTTACTTTCGAAAGGAAGGACCTAAAGTCTTGAAATTTTCAGACTTTTGATCCTGAATATTTCGGTTGAGTTCGTCAATGAGCCAAAAATCTGACGAATGTTTTTTGTGTTACAGCCATTGCAAATTTTGATTTTTCAATAACTCGAAAAATATTTATCTGATCGAAATGAAATTTGTTTGGGAAATGAACAGTGTCAAAAGAAGAATTATCCATGCCAAAATTCGAGAAAAAATATTTTTTTCTGAAAATTTTCATAGTTAATTCAAATTTCACTGAAATTTCCAAGTCGCCATTTCTCAATGTGAACAAGCGCGTAAAAGCTGGTGATCATTGTTATAAAGGTAAGAACGACTTTCTCATGAAATATTTGATCACATTCATGGAGATGATTGTTCACTGGCCCCCAATATACGCAGAGAAAGTTGCCTCAGAGGAATTCTATGTATGATATTCCTGAAATCTTCCTGTTGAACTAATCATAAAAGAACAACGTAGATGTTCTAGTGGAAGAACTGACCGACTGAAACAACGGAGTGACAAAAAAATATCCGGAGATAAATTTTCTTTACACAAAGTGCTTCTGCCGATGAGATCAAAGCTTCACAAGGTTTTATAACGGCGTATTCAAGAACAATCCTTAAGTGTTGGAAGGATTAATTTGTCATTCTATAATGAATTGAGCTTACGGTACCAGAAAAATTAGTTTTATGCATGTGTATATATTTAGTTTAGCACAAGATATTGTGTAAATTTAGTACTTCCTTAAATGAATAGAAAAGTTGTTATAAGTATTTCTTTTTTTGTCTATCATTCCAAAAAGTATGTAATACAATGGATAACTATCTGTTATATCACTGTTTGAGTAGTATATTTAAGGGGGTATGTGATCGATGATCAATTTGATTGAGTAAAAAGGTTGAAAGTTTATTACTTTTGCAAATAACATGCAACATAATACTTCGAGAATTATTTGTGCATTCAAGATACTTCAGATATTTCAAAATTATCTTTGACATTCATGGTTAAAATAAGTTGATATATCATAATACTTCTAACAGTAACAGTACAATACATAGCTCCTTCCTTAAAATGAAATATATATACACAGAACCACTTCTGTTAACTGGAAAAGTCCTAGAATAAATTGTAAAATCGAATGTTTTTCAATAAACTATTATAAGCAAATACTACAAAACCTAGCTTCTATCATTGTATAAAGATATACAATGCTCCTATCTCAAACAGGCCACCGTGGCGCTGCAATCTTAAATTCAGACGCTAATTGCAAAAATAGGAGAAGTGTACCTGATTCACTAGTTCAGACGAAGAGTTTGAAAAATTGTTAGCTCGCAGCAAATTTCACATAACTACTCATTTATTCATAGACCTTAAAGGGACGAGGTAGTTTCAAATATGCATTTACTGTTGGAATCGTAACGTAAAAATATGTCAACTTCCATCTCGAAATCTTTCACTAGAAAGGCGAATTTCAAGTCACACACTATTAAGTTGAAATAGCAGAAAATATGATGAAACTTGGACATGGCACATCTCGGAAAACATGCGAAGTTCAAGATCTAGCCAGAGATTGTTTGCAGTTTTGAATCATACAATTCTCGTTTTGACTCAAATTTGTATGGGGTTAACGATATGATGTTTCATCAATATTATGTCACAAGTCACAACATGCACAAGTGGGATAAGTACAACCCAAACCCAGTGTTCGGTCGTTTCTGTTAATGGTTATGTTAACCAGCCTTTAACTACATTGGACTTAAAGCCAATGGACTTTTTATTATAGGGTTAAATCTGAGATAAGACTCACGCTAACAAATCAGCAGCCGTTCGGTAGGTAGCCTTATATAGATTAGGGTTATATTCTGCAGTTCAATCACGTGTCTTATTTATGAGAAGCTCTGTTTCCTTGAAAAAAATCTATAAGTAGATGCTCGAATAATTTATGTGCAATATATTCACACACTAAATCTTCTATTCTTCCCGATATTGATACCCTGATTTCGGAATGCCATGCAAAACCACTTCTATCGAACAAACTCGATTTCTCAGCATACATTATTTTCAGTAGATAGGAAGATCAGCCGAAGTAGATGAAATGTCTAACAAGAAAGCTGAGCAACCCCGAAATGAAAAGTACCCTCGCACCAAATCCAGATGCAGGAACTTGAATCGAAAAACATTGGAATTCGTAGCTATGAAGTGTGCGCCGTTGGACTCTTGCATATACGGTGCGCTTCAAAATTATGGAACAAATTCATTTGGCAATATTTGGCAACAAAATCCTGAAAAGGTCAATTTCTGTTCGACTTTTACCAAATTTGTATGCATTTTTGTTGCATCCTGTGCCATCCCCATCATCCCTCTGAATTTTTTGAAGAGGGAAAGTGGGTCATTTGAACTTTTTTGCAAGGTAT
This sequence comes from Myrrha octodecimguttata, assembly GCA_958510865.1. Classification (NCBI taxonomy): domain Eukaryota; kingdom Metazoa; phylum Arthropoda; class Insecta; order Coleoptera; family Coccinellidae; genus Myrrha; species Myrrha octodecimguttata. Next base: position 9,820,726 of record OY294063.1, read on the forward strand.
TTGATTCTTCTTCACAGACATGCAAAAATTTTCAAGAAAAAATTTTTTTTTTGAACAATTTGTTAGTTCAAAGAGGTTTTCAGTATGTGCACTTTGTCATGGCTCATTTACTTTGAGACGATGGTACCTGATGAAATTTGTCAACGAATGAAAGTCGACCATTACAGTTTTGTTCATGCACAACTTTCAACCCCTTTCAACCCCCTCACGTGACGTGAAAAATTAGAATGTGTGAAACACTGCGCTTCAGTTATGATCTTAAGTAGGTATGTTATTAGTACGTTTCTAGAAATGTTCTAATAACAAGAAATTCGACATAGTTTTGCCTGACATCTTCAAAGAATAATATACGTTCAAACTGAAATTTAAATGATGCTGAAATATCGATTTTAAGGTTTGTGTCAAATTTCATTGAAATTTGATGAATAGTTTTCCTTGAAAATTTTCGAAACGAAGCATAAAATTTCGCAAAGATGTGGGCATCGTTATTTCAGAACTACCTACGACGTTTATATTTGATCGAACGAAATTTGACATATTTTTTCCCAATATCTCCGTAAATAAATATCGGATCGAAATGAGATTCAAATATTAATGTTGAATATTGACTATAACGTCTGTGGCAAATTGTAATCTTATGAATCGTCTCACAGAAAAAAAATCGTTGAATTTTCGACTACAAATTTTTTACAATCCTCTGAAAACTAGATCCACACGAAACCCTGCACTCAGTTATAGGTTTATTTTCTCCACCTATAGTTACTGACCTCGAAAGTTCAAAGGGGCATAACTCTGAAACTAGTCCGTCGATTTTGCCCACTTAACCGAGATATTTGAGTTCCAAATCTAACCCTGAAATTTTTTTAATTGCTTTCCTCCTGTAGTTAGAGTACATAAGGCTTGAGACACGGACTAACAGAATTCAATTTGACCACAAATTCTTCATCAGTGAGTCCAACCTAGGTATTTGAGACCAGTTTCAGAAAAAAGTTGTCACATTGAGACGAAATGATAACTCTTTGTGTCAGAACAAATGCCTGAAAAGACTAAGCGGCAATATATTTAAATAAAATTCCGGTGGAAGTCATTGGTAAAAACCCGATGAATCTCAATTAAATCTCATCTAATTCATGTGTTTATTACACAACTGAATTGCATACTTGCTAAATTGAATTATTAATAATCGATTCATATTGAAAAAAAGCGTTTTCTGCTGATTTGAATATGAAATAGTGTTTAATTGGAGAATGAGCAGTAGTTAAGTAATTTCTCGCTTACATTTCCGGGTTTGAAAGAAAGAGAAATCTCTCATTTTTTATTATTCACAAGGTAAGTTCAGGTAAGTTCAGGTCGATGAAGAAAATTGTCAGAACGGCAAAAACTCTTAAGCTATAATACGAGTTATCTGATATTGGAAAAAATATGGTTTAGTTTTAGCGTTAAAGGAATATAGTTATATTTTGTTCTATTGCATGGCCAGATCTGCCTCGATCCTTTTGTATCAAGGGTGTCTCAAAGTTAATGCACGATCAGAGTGCCATCAGTCCACCAAATGTCTGTTTTTTAAGAATTTTTCCCCAACATATTGTCTTAAACGACTAGGTTGGAGTCACTGATGAAGAATTCAATGCCAAAATCGGTTCTGCCCGGCCGGCCATCCGTCTGTTGCCACTTTAGAACTGAAAGGAGGTAAGGACTTGCAACTTTTCAGAGAAGGTTGCGTATCGAATGATATTTTTGATACGAATATTTCTTAAAGGGATAGATATTCTTTAAACGCTCAAGTGGATCATTTTCCATTATGTCGTCGTAATAGATTTGTATGTGGTCAACTATTTCCCAAGCACCGGTTCTCAGACCCATTTCAAATTGTCAATTTTCTGAAGATCTTTTGGAATATTAAAAAAAGTCAGACCCATGTCTTGGGTCCGATTCGAAACTAGTAAAGACATTTTCTAGTGTGACGGTATCGGCCACCATTCACTTTTGGATCAACAATTAACTATGCTGAGCCTAGGGTAGATTATGGACACAGTTGCAAAAATTATGAGGAACCCATTGGATATCTTAACTCGCACAAGCTGCAGGCTCCTGATGACTTCCGTTGCAATTATACTGGTTTGTATATTATTATAATTCTTGGTGGAAAAATTCTAGTTGACCCCATGCGAAACAATCAATCATAATGCAGAATTTTCCTTGAAAAAACTCCGTATCAGGAATCAATCTAGGTGCAACTGCAAATGTTTATTTCATTTAGAACGTTCGTAATGGTTTTATTCACTTATGTGCATTTAGAAGCGTAAATAAATGAATGGAAATTTTGCTTCATCATGGTGATTCGGCCGACTGTCATATTTAACCTGTCTACCGAATCAAATGGCTAATGGCCTGATAAATGCATGTGGCAGGTGCTAATAAAGTAGGATCTCTCTTTTACCGAAGTTCGAGGGGTTGTCTACTAATTGTTATGTTATGTTCACGATGCACAGATTTATAGTTGAAAGAGGAAGTTTAGTGATTTTATAAAGTTTCGCAAGTATTACATTTGTTTTATCGGTAAGTGAAATTCCGAAGAAAAAACCTCGAAATGGCCCTTTCACTGTAGTGAATGAATGTTAAAAAATCATTTTCGTGTGGAGACACAATTGCGAAATGAGTATATTCTATTGAAAAAATCTAGAAAAGTACTGACGTGAAGTCAGCAGCTTTTACGCGCTTGTTCAAATTATAATTATTAGATCAACACGAAATTTTGCACCTTGTTGCGTGTTGGTAATCTACACCTCAAACAAAGTTTCAATCTGATTGTATTTGTACTTCTTAAGATATTGCTGAAATAACGTTAAAATTCCAAATACCAACGAAATTTGGCAGATTTTTTTCCTTCTGTCTCCGAAAGTAAATATCGGATCGAATTGAAATTTGAACTCTTAGATTTATGCCGAATTTCATTGAAATTTGATGAAAAAAGAGAGAAAAAAAAATGTTCATGAAAATTGAAAAAGTTTTCGAATAAAATTTTTTGAAATTGATTGCTCGCTCAACACTTGGTGAAACATCGTAATTAATATTAAAACAAATAAAAACACTTGACAGTTTTGATAATGGGGTAGAACCCGAAACATGCATGTCAACAAGATATTTTAAATTAAAAATTGTGAACGTAGTCAAGTGTTTTTATTTGTTTTAATATTAAAATTTTTTTGACTGCTATAGGTTACGCGTTGGTATTCCAAAACTGTTCACGAAGTTTTAATTTGACCGAGTCAATACTTTATGAGATATCGAGGAATTAACCTCAAAATTTCAAATGAGTCTAACTCCGAAACTATCCAACCAATTCCACTCATTAAAGAAATTAACCAATATATTTTGATTTCAAACCTAATCTGACAATTCCAAGTCTCTAGGGTTTTCCTTTGTTAGATCACATACGGGTGGAAGGACGACCGGACTGACAGAATTGAATTCCACCACGGATTCTTCTTCAGGGAATTCAACCTAATCGTTTAAGACCATTTTCGGCTCAATATCCGAGAATTACAGACATCGTGACGAAATGATAACGCGCTATTCCTTAGAACAAACGCGTAAAAATGGATCTTCTTCTTTCGCGATTTTTTACTGTCTTTTCAGAGGGACAAATGCATTGAGGGTATAAAAAATTTGCACACTCTCTAAAGGAAACAAAAGTTTATTTTTGTACTACTAGTTAGGTAAAAATTCACTTCATCTTGTGAGGAAATTATAAAAACAATTCATCTTCTCGGAAGGCATAAATGAAGTTATCATTTGGCACAGAAAATATGTGGTTTCATTTTACCCGATTGTATTGTGCGAGTTAGGAGACCGGGTATGTTCTGTGAGGGCTTAGATACTAATTTCTTGCGCCACTTTGGGAACAGCATGGTTAATTTTTCAACCAACAGCGAATAGTTGGATGGTCCCCTAAAAACCGGAAAAATGCTTTCTCGCCCAAGGGCTTGAACCTCAGAGCTTACGATCATGAGGCATCAGTCCTAACCATTGAACGACCGCCGCTGATTCCATCTCGTATCTAGTTGTCTTTTTCCTGGTCGACTAACTGCTATATTAGTCTTATCGGAATTCTGGTCTCGTCTCATATGGTTGCTTTTGTGGGGATTTCAGTAGAGTCTCTACTTGTAGATGATCTTCCTTATTCAGGAGTTTTTTTGACAAGAATCAAGGTGTCTCGTCCACAGAATGTCTGAATGCAAGAAAACCCACTTTCTATATTTTTTTCAGTAGGACTTTGTTTCCTGTGAAATTTTTCCATTAGTTCTGTATTCACGAATTTTTTCAGTTTTTTTTTCAATCCATCTTCTGCATCAGGATCAGCTTTGCTTCCAGGTTTTGCGATACCTACTGTTAAATATTGACATTCACATTTTTAGTCAGTGCTCACTGTAATTTTCTTCTTGTTGTAGGATTTTTTTGGTTTTCCATCATTTCTTCTGCGATTATAACTGATCTGTAGCAAAAAAGCCATATAATTAGGAAAATCAGTCATTGCAGTGACTTGAAAATGGGACCGTCAGTGTATTCGCCTCTTCACAGGTGAAGGATGTTTTTTTTAGAGATATATAGAACTTTAAGTTGGCAACACTGTTCAACTGGCGGCCATTTTGTCAGCTGTCAGTTTGGTCTGGCATTTCAACACGAATAGACTGACGCCTGAACAACGCTTCCAGATTGTGAAAATTTATTTCGAAAATAATGGTTCTGTTCGAAATATGTATCGCGCTCTAGGTCCATTTTACGGTCAACATAATCGTCCATCAGAACAATTCATTCGACTAACCATGGATCGTTTTCGCACCACCTTTACTATAACTGATAATACGGATCCACAAAGACATCATACAGTGAGAACAGAAGAAGCCATTGCTGCTGTAGAGCGTAGCGTAGAGAAAAACCCGAATCAGTCTATCCGCCATCGTGCATAGCTATAGAGATTACTGACTTCTTCGTTCCTCAATTGAACAGCCATGATGTGCAGCAGCTGTGGTTTGAACAAGACGGCGCAACATGTCACACAGCTCGCGCCACAATTGTTTTTCTGAAGGAAAAATTTATTATTAATAACCCACTCTTTACTATGATCAGCATACACGACATACGGAAAAAGTCTTTTCGATTTTTGTTTATGGGACACTGTCTAATATAGTACCCTCAAGGTTGGGAATTCTTTCGGCCAATTTCCAATTATCCTCAACTATGCAACTGCTGAAATGGAATAAACATTCTTATTATACGTTCCCAGAAACGAACGTGAATTTTACTGAAAATTCTTCATTATTCAAATGAAAATTTCATTCAAATTGAAACCTGAAATGTCGATAAATACAATAAATTTAGAGGTTCGACATGTTGGCTTACGATAACTATCATGAAATATTTATTAGTCATGAATATCTACTTACCGACATATTTATTAGTTGAAGAAATAAAACAAATAAATTGTAATAAATATAGTTCATAGTTATGGATGCATGGGAAGTGGTCAGGTATAAGTTTGGCCCTTGTAAAACAGTAAATTATATAGCGAGTGTTTTGTATATTGATTAGATGGAGTCAGACCGCTAGTCTGGCGCTACTCTACAGGAGGCCCCAAGTATTGATCAAATAAATATACCCAGGTGGTTGGCTTTAGCTCACCTTTGGACTTTTCATTTCGTTTGCCCTGTCTTCGTGATTCATCACTGATTTCATCGCTGCACAGTACTTGTTTCCTCACAATGTATTTTAACTGGTAGCCAATTAAAACTACCGAATTCATTTTCTTTTTTTTGTTACTTCTCGGAAAGCGAACTCCGTCTTCGACCGTTTAAGAGAACTCAGGTCAACGGGTTTGAACGTTCAATAGTTGTTGAGTGCATTTATTATTGTTTCATTCTAAGTAAATTGAAATCCCCCTAATCTTTGCCGTTTTCATTCGATTTAAATGTCTGAATTTTAGGAGTTGACAATCAGAATTGGTCACAAATTACTTCATTATCAAGAATTCTCAGTAAAATTCGATATACAATGGGGGTTTTTCCTGAATGTGGGTTATTACTGCAAATGCAAATTTGAACATAATTATTATGGGTTTGATTCATCATTTTCCCAAATTACCTTCAGAAAGTATCCAAAATCAGATTTCAAAATTGGGGTTTGGGATTTGTCAGGCATGCACGAAGTGACAACAGTGTTTATTAGAATAGCTTTTTCTGCTATAGAATAATGAAATATTTATTCCTATTCTGTGGTACACACGTGTTCTTTGTCAATATAACCCATAGAACTCTATATTACTACCTGGAAAGGACCCGACCCTTCTTCAACTAAGCTTGAAGCGTAACAAGGGGCAACGAAACAAAGATAGTGCTAATTACGGTAACCTCTCCCTGTCACACCCATTGAAGTAAATGGTGTTTAACGGCTCAAATTTGGTTTTACTTGGAATTTCAGGTAGTTTGGGTGTTACATCGTTTAGAAAGTGCAATATTTTGGAAAATGAATATCTATTTTTCTCTGATATGCCATTACTTTCTCTGCCTTCACCGCGTATGGTTCAAAAAGTGAAGAATTATGTTGGTGTGAGCTGTGCATTGATGATTGACGATAGTTTCATCATTAGTACAATAAATTTAAATAATAGGAATATAGGAAAATACTTCTCGAAAAGCACTTACTTGAAGTCAGGAAAATTTGAGCGCTGGTTAAAATTCATTGCCAAAGCGAAATTTGACATACTTTTTTCCGATATTTTTGGGAATGTGTGTCGAATCCAGCTGAAATTTTGAACATTGCTGTTCAGATTCGACTTCAAGGTCTGAGCCAAGTTTCATCGAAATCTCATTGATAGTTTCCGAAAAAAAAATTTTTTAACGATTTTTCATGCAATCAGTTACCAAGTTTCAATCTGATCGCATCAGTACTTCTTGAGATATAGAGGAAATAAAATAATATATTTGAAATGGATATAACTTCGAAATTGTTAGGTAAATTTTGCCCATTAACGAACTTATTTTGAATTTTTTAAGTCGCTATAGCTTTTCTGGGTAGTAAGTTATCGTGGCAACTGGCGGCTGAATAGAATTCAATTTGACATTGAACTCTTCATCAGTGAGTCCAACCTGGTCGCTTGGAAAAATTTTCGGCAAAAAACGCAAATTTAAGGAGGATGATTACGCGCTGTTCCCCAGAAAAACCGCTCACTAAGTTGAAATTTCACTTGAACATGTGCGATCTTCTACAATCCTGTCTTCTTCACGAATTAGTCAGAAAAAATTCTTCTTCTTCTTCCAGTGCCTATCCGGTCCGGATGTTGGCAATCATCCTGGCTATCTTGACTTTATCAACTGCCGACCTGAAAAGCGATGTTGTCGTTGTAGAATACCAGGTCCTTAGGTTTTTCAGCCATGAAATTCTCCTACGGCCTGGGCCGCGTTTACCCGGAATTTTTCCCTGTAGAATCTCCTGTAGTAGTCCGTATCTTTTCAGGTTCTCCTAATTTGAAAGGAAAAATTAAAAAGATTTACAATAAATGCGACAGAGTTCCCTTTACTGCAATGGGGAAGAAAGAGATAGATACCCGTCCACTTCGCGGGTTGCATAAGCAACGAATTGGCTTCACTTGTCGCTCAAAACGGGTCCCTTCCAGGTATATAATATAGAGTTCATTGATATAACCAAACAATTTCTGTTTGCGATTTGTCAGTATGACAGTCTGGGCTCTTCTTTTCCTATTCCTTGGTCGTTGTCTTCTACTCTAACCAGATCGAAGTATAGCCATCTCTGTTTTCCTAAGCAATGTAACACATTTGACGTCCTTTTCTTTCCGAGAAAGCTGAATTCAACGTTGCCATATCGTGCACTCATGACGAATCCCTTTAAATGCAAATCCCCATTTTAATTTTTCAGTTTTAGGTGATCAAATTATATGTTTAAAATGTGATATTCTGAGGGGTTTTCATGAAAATTACTGCATTTTCTTTTAGGGGAAAAACCCCCATTATGCCTGTCCGTTCGCTCAACTGCAAGTTTGAAAGGAAACGTGTTTGAAAAATACTATGTGAGCTAAGATATACAGGGTGATTCCGGAAGAGACCGTCAGATTTTGGGATGAGTTTACACTTGTCAAGACAGTCTCGGAACACTGTTTGGTTTATGGTTGGGGGTCTCTGTTGAGAATATATAGGGTGATTTGTCCGATTTTACCGATTTTACTTTTATTGATAACTTTGGTATGGCTTATTAGATTTCAATGAAATTTTCAGCGTAGTACAATAGTGTTGAACACATTTATTGATTTCAAATTATTTTTTCAAAATAAGCGGTTGTTATTGTGATAAACCCAGATTAATTGTGCAGGTTGAAAAAACACCTTGTACATAGCGTTTCCTGAACTATGCTATCTGTTTACGATTGTACTATAATAAGTCATTATTTAAGAGTTTTTAACTTTTTTGGCACACTTCTAGTTTTCCGAGAAAATTTTTTCAAAAAATGATAATGTCGAAATTTCTCACCAATCGATTCTGTTTTTATTGATAACTTTGGTATGTCTCATCCAATTTTGATGAAATTTGCAGTGTAGAACAATCTGAATGAGTACATTCAATAATCGCAATAATCTCCCAAGATACAATGTTGCAATTGTGATAATTTCAGAATTTCAGATTAATTGTGCAGTTGAAAAAAAAAACACCCTGTACATTGCTTTTCCAAAACTTTCATATTCGTTGCAGATTCTAAAATAATATGTCATCATCCAGAGGTTCTTAATTTTTTTGGCACACCTCCGGTTTTTCTAGAAAACATTTTTGAAGAAGAGCATTATCGAAATTTGGCTCACAAGCTGTGAGAGTATTCTGCACTCGGTAGGAAACCTGTATCGTTCAAGGATGCAAAGTTGTTCGTCGCTTCTAAAATATTCTCTTCGAATTCGAAATATATTCTGAATTGAATGATTTCATACAAAATATTAGCAATTAAATATGAATTTAGAATTTGAAAAGAATATTTTAGAACTTAAGAACTGCTTGACATTCTTGGACAATACAGCTTTCCTACCTAGTGCGGAATATTCTCAATGCTTGTGAGCCAAATTTCGATCATGCTCTTCTTCAAAAATGTTTTCTAGGAGAAACGGAGGTGTGCCAAAGAAATTTAAAACCTCTGAATAATGACACATTATTGTAGAATCTGAAACCAATAAAAAAGTATTTTTTTTCAACTGCACAATCAATCTGAAATTCTAAAATTATTAGAATTACAACCCTGAATTTTGAGAGACTTTTGCGATGATTGAATGTACTCGTTCAGATTGTTCTAAACTGCAAATTTCATCAAAATTGAATGAGCCATACCAAAGTTATCAATGAAAGTAGAATCGATTGGAGCGAAATTTCGGCATTGTCTTTTTTGGATGAAATTTTCTCAGAAAACTAGAAGTGTGCCAAAAAAATTAGAAACTCTCAAATAATGACTTATTATAGTAGAATCGTTAACAGATAGTGTAGTGGTAGGAAATAAGTTCATTTCTTTTATATTCAGAAAACCTAGAAAAGAACTGACGTGAAGTCAGCAGCTGCTGCGCGCATGTTCTTTTCTGGTATTATCCTTTGAACATGCGCGCAAAAGCTGCTGACTTAACGTCAGTGCTTCTCTAGGTTTTTTGAAATTATTCCGGAATATGCACGCAAAAAAAAACGATACCGAGGAGAAAATTACTGAATTTGACATATTTTGTTCAAATATCTCCGAAAATTAGGATGGTATCAAACAGAAATTTGGTACAAGAGTTTGAAATATTAAGTCGAAAGTTGGCGCTGATTTTTTTCCGAACATGATGAACAGTTTCTAAAAAAAATTTTTTTCGAAAAAAATTTTGAAGAAATTTTGTTTTTAACTCACTGACAAAATGTCGTGAAAAGTTGCGCGTCGTTGTACTCAAACTAGCTGAAGTTCCAATCCAATCGTTCCAGCATTTCCCGAATTATCACCTCTAAATTTGAAGAGGCCCTAACTCCGAAACCGTTTGGGCGATTTTGTCCATTAAAAAACTTAACCGTCGTATTTCGAAATGCAACCTACTCTGAAACTTTCAAGTTGATAGGATTCTTCGTACGCCCGTAATCGTGCATAAAGACGGTCGGCCGACCGTCCGAACAGAATCGATTTTGACGGCGGATTCGTCATCAGTGAGTCCAATCTAGTTGTTTGAGACCATTTTCGGCTCAAAATCCGAAAATTACAGATATTTGGACAAAACGATAACACGCTGTTCCCCAGAACATGCGCGCAAAATATAAATTATGAAAGAAATTCTGGGGAGCTGATTCCTCCAGGTACGTCTTGCTCCTTGTTCACAGAAAGTGGACGTGTGATCAGATAGAAAGAAGAACGAGCAAAGTAGGAACTTATTCGTTCGCTCTCCCGAAGAGCAAAAAAAGTTAACGAAATAAATGGCAAATGGCGCTGAAAGGAATTATCTCTCAAATCTTCTTAGCCAGCATCATTTATTTTGGAACAGTAGCCGAGGTGTTGAAGGCGTAGGTAGCGTCGGATACGTGGTGAAATTACGTTTGTTCTTGCAGCTAATGTATCTGCAAAGAAATCTCACATTTAATGAAGCAGGGAAAATTTATGGGCTTTATGCCGATATCGGTCGCGGTGCTTCGTCAGGTTCTTCTCACCTATCGAAAGCTGGCTAATAAGGAATGCAATACAGGAAATGAAATAATAAATCTACGGAATCTAACACAGATCGATAAGTTTCGTATAGACTCTAAAAAATTAAGTCTACATGATCTTGAGTAGGAATGAGATGATGGTATCTAATATTCACATCCCAAAAAAAAGCTTTTAAATGTTTGATGATTTCTTTTTTTTCATGATATTCAAATGAATCAACTTGATAAAGGCTGTTATTACAATCACTGAATCATAAAGATTTTTTTGTAATACCCTTACATATACAGGGTGATTCCGGAGGAGAGCGTCAGATTTTGGGATAAGTTTACACTAGTCAGAACAGTCTCGGAACACTGTTTGGTTTATGGTTGGGGGTCTCTATTGAGAATATACAGGGTGATTTGTCCGATTCGACGGATTTTACTTTTATTGATAACTTTGGTATGGCTTATTCGATTTTAGAGAAATTTTCAGCGAAGTACAATATTGATGAGGACATTCATTAATTTCAAAGTTTTTTCAAAATAAGTGGTTGTTATTGTGATAATTTTAGGTTAATTGAGCAGGTTGAAAAAACACCCTGTACATCGCATTTCCAAAACAACGCTATCTGTTTACGATTCTATTATAATAAGTCATTATTTGAGAGTTTCTAATTTTTTTGGCACACTTCTAGTTTTCTGAGAAAACTGCATCGAAAAAAGACAATGTCGAAATTTCGCTCCAATCGATTCTACTTTCATTGATAACTTTGGTATGGCTCATTGAATTTTGATGAAATTTGCAGTATAGAACAATGTGAACGAGTACATTCAATAATTGCAAAAGTCTCCCAAAATACAGTGTTTTAATTGTGATAATTTTAGAATTTCAGATTAATTGTACAGTTGAAAAAAAAACACCCTGTACATTCCTTTTCCAAAACTTTCTTGTTCGTTTCAGATTCTACAATAATATGTCATCATTAAGAGGTTTTGAATTTCTCTGGCACACTTCCGTTTTTTCTAGAAAACATTTTTGAAGAAGAGCATGATCGAAATTTGGCTCACAAGTAGTGAGAGTATTCCGCACTAGGTAGGAAAGCTGTATTGTCCAAGGATGCAAAGCAGTTCTTGTGTTCTAAAATATTCTCTTCTAATTCCAAATTGATATTAAATTGCTAATTTTTTGTATGAAATCATTCAATTCAGAATATATTATATTTATATTATATTATATAATTTGAAAAGAATATTTCAGAAGTGACGAACAACTTTGCATCCTTGGAATATACAGCTTTCCTACCTAGTGCGGAATACTCTCACTGCTTGTGAGCCAATTTTCGATAATGCTCTTCTTCAAATATGTTTTCTAGGAAAACCGGAGATGTGCCAAAGAAATCAAAAACCTCTGGCTGATGACATATTATTGTAGAATCTGCAACGAATAAGAAAGTTTTGGAAAAGCAATATACAGGTACAGGTGTTTTTTTTTCAACTGCACAATTAATCTGAAACTCTGAAATTATCACAATTTCAACTCTGTATTTTGAGAGATTATTGCGATTATTTATTGTACTCGTCCAGATTGTTCTACACTGCAAATTTCATCAAAATTGGATGAGCCATACCAAAGTTATCAATAAAAGTAGAATCGATTGGAGCGAAATATCGACATTATCATTTTTTGAAAAAATTTTCTCGGAAAACTAGAAGTGTGCCAAAAAAATTAGAAACTCTCAAATAATGACTTATTATAGTACAATCGTAAACAGATAGCGTAGTTTAGGAAACGCTATGTACAGGGTGTTTTTTCAACCTGCACAATTCATCTGGATTTATCACAATAACTACCGCTTATTTTGAAAAAAAATTTGAAATCAATGAATGTGCTCAACACTATTGTACTACGCTGAAAATTTCATTGAAATCGGATAAGCCATACCAAAGTTATCGATAAAACTAAAATCGGTCGAATCGGACAAATCACCTTGTATATTCTCAACAGAGACCCCCAACCATAAACCGAACAGTGTTCCGAGACTGTCTTGACTAGTGTAAACTTATCCCACAATCTGACGGTCTCCTCCGGAATCACCCTGTATATTATTTAATCATTGTATTAATAGCCTTCATCAAGTAGACTTGTTTGAATTTGATATCCGAAATGAAGTCCAAGTTTTATATCATAACAACTGTCATCTAATTCTTGTGAAGTTATTAGGATTTTTGTATGTGTTTTCTACAGCATTTCATTTATCAAAGACAGAGGAACGTGTGAAACTGTTGGCAATATTGTTCTATGCACAAGAATTCGAATAGTTTGCCGGTAATTTTTTACCGATATCTTTCGTTTTTGATCAATTATAAGTGCGAGCACCTGTGAGATTTTCGCATTAAGCCGGATCCAGATGAGTGTAAATCGAACAGCGAATGCAATGAAATTTGATTAACAATTCGGCGAATAGTGTGGACGGCACTCGAGCTCCCAGCCACGAATAATACATTCAAATGCATCGTTCGAGTTGAAAACTGAGTCCCGACGGAACAGAAAGAGCGCTGCCTCGAACCACAAAATTCCCTGTGATTTATGACATTCGCTGTTCGCATTACACTCATCTGGACCCGCCTGCTTCAGGTTAGGGTTTGGTCTATATGCAACTTCTATTCAAGGGGAGTTTAAGTGTGAAGTAAAGATGTATATCGTACCATCTAAACTTATTGAATTCTGCATGAGAACTTATTCGGATTCAAGAGTCTGAAACAATTTTGTGTGATCATCATCCATTCTCTGGTTGACAATTCATTTTTTCAAAAAATTGAGACATAAATGTCAATTTCCATAATATTAGAGCACAACTATTCCAAACGAGATGGACTTTGGATAGAAGAGAGACACTTTAAGCCGGGTCCAGAAAAGTGTAATCTGAACAGCGAATGCAACAAAATTTGATGAACGATTCGGCCAATAGTGTGGACGGCAATAGAGCTCAGCCTCGAATAATACATTCGAACGCATCGTTCGAGTCGAAAACCGAATCCTGACGGAGCAGAAAGAGCGTTGCATCGAATCATAAAACTCCCAGTGATTTATGGCATTCGCTGTTCGCATAACACTCATCTGGAACCGGCTTTAGGTAAGTGTGTCTATGATTCCCGGTTCAACCGAAAATGAACGTAACTTCCAGTTTTGTCATATGAAATGATGGATATTTTTGCATATTCTAATTCTGAGTTGAATTTTGAGTGGAATACCGTCGAAAGAGAAATAAAATTGAGAAATAAAGTTTGATCAAAATTTTCGTTTTGTTTTTGACTTCGGATCTTTTGTGAAATAAATACTGTAATAACTCTCTAATCCGGTACTATCGAAAACCAAGGGGTGTCAGATAACTGGAAAATTTGGATTGAAGAGTTCATGATATGTAAATCATGTCATGCGAAGATAACAGTGAAATTTATAACAATTACTTTCTCGTTATTATATAACAGTGATGTATCTTGCAGTGAACTTATTATTTACGATATAAAATTTTAATTGAAGTCTCTTTTTAGCAACTTGCAGTCCTTTTCAGAAAACCTTTTCTTGCATATTTCAAATCATCGGCCTATTGGCCTACCGTAAACACAATAACTTGCGAAAGGAACAACTTAGAAACTCGTATTTCTAGAGTAGGTTTGGACCTTAATTTAGAAGGCCGAATTCGTGGATGGGTAAAATCCACCCAATGATTCCGCAGATTTACCCATTCAAAATTTTATTTTCCCAATGTTTCCAAAAATACAGATGAGATCGAATTAAAATCCAGTATTTTATCGAAAAATGACAGCTTCATACAGAATTCAATGAGGATAATATGAACAGAAGTTCACAGAATATTGAATATTTGAGAAAAAAAATTGGATATTTTTTTCAAATTGTTCTTATGACAAGATCATCACGAACTTCTGCGAAAAGTTGTCTACCAGCATTTTCAAACCAGATACAAAGTTTTATTATGATTGAATAACCTTTTTTTGAGTCATTGCGAGAAAAACAACGATATCGAGAAAAAAACACGGAATTTTTACATATATTTTTTCCAATATCTCTAAGAATAATAACCGTATCGAATTGAAACTCGGCACACTGCTGTAAAATATAGTGCTGAAGCTATGGCCGAAATTTTTACCGAATGTGATGAATAGTTTAACAAAAAAAAAATCTAATTCACTTACAGCACAATCTCAACAAAACTTCGCGGGCAAGTTGAGATTCCCTATGGTCACTCTTACTGCCAAGTTTCAATGCAATCGCTTCAGTAGTTCTCGAAACATCAGAACCCTGTAATTTTCAAGTCGTAAAATTCTCCGTCCGCCCGTAATCGTGCATAACGACGGCTAGCCGGACAGATTCGATTTTAACACCGGATTCGTCACCAGTGAGTCCAACCTAGTCGTTTGAGACCATTTTTGGCTCAACATTCTAGAATTACAGACAAAACGATAGCACTCTGTTCCTCCGAACATGCGCGCAAAAATGAAGATGTTGTTGGGGGTGGACCTTATTTCTTCGACACCCGGTATGTCGGCTCGTTTATTGATTATCAAGAAATATCCCATCGAACTTTTAGGTCATCCGAATGAGATTTTTGCCTCAAAAACGAGATGAGTATTGACATCAGAAGTTACCGGCGCACGCGAGATTGCAATTTCATTAGAATAGTCTTCTCGCTTAGTGATGACACTGTTAGCAGTTAGAGTGAAACTATAGTGAAGGCCATCAATTGATCGCAGCGAATGAGTAGGAATATACCTAACTACGTCGAGTTTTGAATACAATAAAAGTATATCGTAAAGATATAAATATGGAAAGATGTTTTTTCTGGATAATTATACTATTATCTGCTGTTACCATGTGCAACATTGGTGAATGATAGGACATAGCTGCTTTCAAAGATACTAAGGTTTTAATTTCTAATAATGAGTTTTACAATAACATTTTAATTTGTTCATTTGAAGGAATAATGAACGAGAATAAAATAGCCATGACACATGTAGATATTCATTTTGTAGAATTTCCAGGTGAAGAATAAAACTTATATTACAAATATTTGATCTCTCTCGCCATGGTTTGATACTCAAAATTACATGCACCACTGGCACAAAGTATTTCTCGATCGCTCAGGTATATCGAGTTAATTGTTTCCCTTCTCATCAATTGAAAGATGCAAGTAAAAGTTAGTTCCACATATTAGAAAATTCTCAGAGTCTATAAAACGAACGGAAACCTAATTTGATTATCGAAATGGTGAATGGAAACTCCTAATTAGATACCTACCTGGCAAAGTTAAATCTAATTGTCGAAATATTGAATTTATTTAATTAGTTTCTACATAGTATATCGCGCTTGATCCAATCGATTGTCACCAAAACGGGTTCCTTTAGACCAATCTCACTGCAAAAGTTGTAAGAGTTTGAATTGATGCATCAGTTCAATTAGTTGAGAATTTTTTTTCGAAGTGAATATTCAGTTGAATTACTTTTAAGGTTGAAAACTGTACATGTAATTAGATAACTAATGTTTCCCTCATAAAATAAGGGAATTTCGGGACCTGATCGTATCACCTCTGACAGCTCCAATTACAGTTACTAAACCTCATTTGTCGAACTGTCAAATTCAGCTGACCTAAGTGAGATTAGGCTTCCAAAAACCCATTCGAAACATGAAGTGTTAAACATTCTCGCAAAAAGATTACCAAACTCATAGAATATGACACAGACGTGAAGAGATGAGCTTTATTTTCGTTGTTCTTAGCTTTATCTCTCTCCATCCCGGAATTTTCAGAGTACGATTCGAAGAGAAGGCGGCAGTCCATGTGCCTTCGTCTATGATTACTCCACCAGGAACCATAGGTGTTGATGAAGAAAATATGGGACATCTTTATTCACGAAACTTCAAGGTTAAATCCACTAGCACTTTGAATCACGGAGGCATTCTTCAATGTCATGTCTCGAGCTCAAGCGTGACACTTCGACAATTGCACCAAAATCATCCAACGGCACCTTGCATGATATTTCAAGATGCAACTCGCCCAGAACAACTGGCAATTAGTGTAATATAATCTGCGTGCTGAGGTGGTATGGTTTCTGAAATTTGGAGCTAAAACATTTATCAAATCATCTCACATACCCCAACACTAACTGATTTCGCGTGTTCCGGCAGCTTCTAGTGCTAGGTGCACGCTATTGCGTGGACTTTGTATATTTATGATCTGTTTATAAACTCCTTTTACACAGTCAGCTGATTTCCAGACTTCTAAATGTTTACAAACATGATTCCAGCGTGTTACGTCGTCACTTCGGGGTGATTTCCCATTCTAGCTCCTTCCGACTATATAAATGAATGAATATATTACGAATATGCTATAGTCGATTAGAAAAGCATGTGAAAAATGGTGCAGAAACAATAGAGATATGTTATTGAGACACAACATTTTTGTTGCCATTTCTGTTTGTAAAAGTTACTATTACGATAGTGTCACGATATAATTATAATATGTTTTAAATCACCATTGTCACTTTTGTTCTTCAGCTGCTATTTTTGAGATCCCAATTACTGGGGGAATCATGAATGATTGAGAGAAGCTGGAAGAAATATGGGCCTTCCTTTGCTTGGTACTGAGGAGATTAAAATGCTCAAACCGAACTGTGTGAAGTACATATTTCATGACATACTATAAAGAGCTTTGCCAAAGCCATATACGGTTGGATAGATTATCAAGGACACCAAAGGAAAACAATGAAATAAACTATTGAAAGCAGCTTGAATGAAAAGATAATTTGTCCGGATTCTTATTAATCAGGATACTTTTAAATGAGATTTGTTTTGATCTCTTCTCGAGCATCAAAAAACATTGAAAATGTTTTATAATTTCATTATTCACATGGTTTGTTTCTCATTTTTAGGATAGCTATGTTATTTTCAATGATCGAGAATATTCTCCTCTGCCTTATACTAATGGATGCTAGTTATCAGAAGAAATATATGTTACAAGTATATTTCGAACCGAAAATAGCCTCAATCTAGCGAAGGCTATCAATTGGTCCTTTTTGGACCGATCAATTGAAATGTGCGAAAACTTAGTAAATACATTTTCTAGGATTACAAAATGTTGTAGGAACACGGAACCGGAGAATTTTGAATTCTTGACATGGACGTAAGATCACGTTTTTCAATTCACTGGTTAGCTGAAATTCCTGTCAAAGAAGTCAAAATATCGTCCGAATTTAATTTCGCTCACCATGATTCACACTTTATACAATTAATATAGTATAGAACGATTAGGTTCGAATGCATGATGAAGTTAATGGACCAATCTTTCGTATCACATGGTAATAGGTGTCAATAGAGAAGGTACACTTTCTGAAAGAATAGCGTAATTGATAAGTACAAACATTTCTTTGGTAATCTCTGCATAAATGGCACAGATCGAAAGGGGTTATCTAACATGCTTGGAATCAATGTTTTATTTGTTTATGAATTTCAATTTTTTCAGAAAAATGTTTGAGAATTTGTGAGAATGAAATTCGGTTGAAACGTTCAGTAGGTATTTCATATAAATGATGTCACTCTTTTGGCCGATAAATCAAATAAAAAAAATTTGCCTTTTTAAGGAGCAAACATAATATTTTCAATTGACCTCATCAAATATGTATTGGATAAGAGCTGAGTTTCTCTCTCATATTATGTTGAACAAATTCGGCTGACATTTCGAAATGAAGGAAAGGGGCCTCTCCAACTTTTTGTTCGTGCAAAGGTCGCAGAAACCACACAATTCAGGATGGCGAATATAATCGAGAAAATCTGATATTTCCATTACACCTAAAACTATTTCCTTCTCATTTTAATTTCGTTACACGCACAAAATATGTACCTGTGAACCTGCCATAACTTCTATCAAAAAATTATGCGCCACTGATATTTCTTCAAATGAATATTATTTTTGTGATTGTTCATATTCTGTTCCTGGTAACACTCTCGTGAGTCTTAAACCTTTACTCGATTTTTGTTTCTATAAATGTAATTTTTTCTTTGCTCCAATTTCACGATTAGTGAAGTAATATGTAGTCAGAATCTTTTGCGCACGCGTTCAAATTTTATTTTTTTTTAAATTGTTCTGATCACAAGATCATCACGTTATTCTGCACAACTTTGTGCATCAACATTTGCCAACTAGTTACTGAGTTCCATCAGAACCAGATCAGTATTTTTTTGAGTTATTTCGGAAACTACGAAGATAAAAATGAAATTTAACCTATTTTTCCCCATTATCTCCGAAAATTTAAATCAGATCGAACATATATGTGGTACACTATTGTAAAATGTTGGCTTCGAGGTTTTTGCAGAATTTCATTGAAACCTGATGAAGTTTCCGAAAAAAATTCTTCTTCAATAAAACTTTTGAAAATTTTCGGTTGAACTTTTTCAATTTACTAACGCTATGATCACAACAAAATTTCGCAAGCAGTTGCGCGTCGGTTTTCTTAACTAATTACGAAATTTCAATTCGATAGCCTAAGTTATTCTGCTAGTAATGCGTGAATAACCTTAAATATTCAAATGAGTATACATTCTACCCTAAAAGTTTCAACTCGCAGTGAGATGAACCTATGGTCTTTTGAGACCATTTTAGGAAAAAAGTTAAAAAATTACAGATATTTGGCCCGAATGAAAGTACGCAGATTCCTAGGAGATGCGCGCAAAAACGTATATCTATCTATTATGAGAGTTTTCTCAGAGAAATCAAGTAAGACTGCTTTTTGTTTCGATATCTTAGAAGCAAAACGATTCCTGACATATTGCGATATGAAGAAAAATCCTTGAAATAATTCAGGTATTCACGGATAATCCAACGTTATTAAGTTTTCTGGCACGTACAATAAAAAATCAATGTTATACAGGGTATTTTCAAATCCTCAAGTTTGCTCTGGAACTATAGTCAATATTCCTGAGAGTCGAGTAATAATTAGATATTGAAGCAATCTTCTTCAAATATTAAAAGCTCACTTCAGAAGGGTATCTACTGGCCACCTTGTCGAAATTCTGATCCAAAATTTTCTGAAACTCGAAATTTTTCTGAAGAATAGTGAATTGTTGAATATTCAATTGAAAGTCAAAGTTCCAATGAACTATGTTTGGAATTGTTCGGTGAATCTCGCGAGAAAAATGTTCATAGATAAAAATGCTAATGCGATTTTTCTTTGGCGAGGAATCCGCCATCGCCGGTTCCTGGCGATAGGTGGGGCTCAGACCTGGGTTGCTAGGGAAACGCTTAAAGGGACGACTGTGTATATGCCTGCATACAAATTGCTAGCGCACCCCCGGCGCTCTGAATTTTCATAATGCTGCCTGACACTAACTTCCCTTTCTGACCTTACAATATCGATCGAAACACCTGAACGGTCTGGTCTTATCTCTGCCGACTGTCCTTGCTTATAATCAATTCCGCTATAGCGAATATTGCCGTGAAATTAGGGGTAGTTTCATTTATTGTACTCTCCCAAATGAGGGAAAACTTTTAAGGGTAGTAAAAGTATAAAGCCCCATAAATTTCGCAATAATTTTATGATTAAAATGGAACTTGTATTGAAATGAATGTAGATTTGAAGGATAAATATCCTGTCTTCACATATACAGGGTGTTTCATTGGTGAATGAATATACGGTAACCTGAGCTAGAGCTACTCTAGGCGAGTTCGAAAAACCTATATATGATAGGTCTAATCAATTCCATAACCGAGATACAAGGTGGTTCATGTTTTCACTGATAATTTCAATTTCTCATAACTTTTGAACCACCCAGTATATTCGGTTGATATTTGGAACATATGATTGAGTTCCACAGGTCGATCGATTCATATTTAAATTACCAAAAAATTCCAGGTCCGTAACTGAAAATTATTGGAGTTCTTGCAAGTTGAGATTCAACACCCTGCATATTGAAATTTTGGGATTTCATTGAGATACTCGAGAAGAGCAGAAAATTTTCAATGGGGGTCAGTAGATTCCATCGTCCCGCACGTTATTTTGCTCATAGAAAACTTCAGGGAAAGATTCAATTGAATATTTGAATTCCAATGAATTCTTAGAAAATAAGTTCATTGTAATTGAATTGAGAATTTTTTTTTTTAAATAATTGAATATTTATATTTTTCGATATCCTGATATAATTCCAAAAAAACTGAAAAATTAAATTGTGAGAAATTTATTTGTATTGTATCCCACAAGGGATTTTCCGAGTAGACTGCGACAATTTCTGTGATATAAATTTTGATATAAATTTTGGCCCGCTAGATCGCCAGATTTCAATCCGGTCGATTATTTCATTTGGGGATTTTTGTAATGTTTGGTGTATTCATCTGAAATAGGAAGTGAAGAGATCCTCATGCAACGTATCGAAGCCGCCTGCAATAAAATACGCAGTAGTCCAGGCATGATCAAAAAAGCTATCAGGCATATTTTGAAAAGGACAAGAATGTGCATTCAGCAAAATGGTGGTACTTTCGAGCACCTTCTGTGATTCACGTTGATTTTCATGTTTCTATTTTTTTTAGTTATCGTTGTTAATTTCAAATAAATTTTTCGCAATCATAAATGTTTTTCCGGAAATATCTTGAAATAATCCTCAGAATGAAAGGAAGTATGAATGTGCAATCAGTGGAGCAAAGAGAATGTAAGTTGATCCCAATGCAAGACTTTCTTGAGAATTTGTTGGAAATCGAATATTCAATTAAATCTTTCCCTGAAGTTTTTTATGAGCAAAATGACGTGCGGGACGATGGAATCTACTGATCCACACTGGAAATTGTCTGCTCTTTTCGAATATCTCAATCAAATCCCAAAATTTCAATATACAGGGTGTTGCATCTCAGCTTGCAAGAACTCCAATAGTTTTCAGATACGGACCTGCAAGTTTTTGGGAATTTGAATATAAATCGATCGACCTGTGAAACTTAATCATACGTTCCAAATATCAACCGAATATACTGGGTGGTTCAAAAGTTATTTAATTACAATGAACTCATTTTCTAAGAATTTATTGGAATTCAAATATTCAATTGAATTCCGCTGCCTTCACGGCAACGCTTTTCTAGGTTTTCATTATGAAAACAAACAGAAAAACAACTTTCTACAAAACTTGAACTGTAAAGCAATTACGCACTTGTGGTGTTGCGTACGCATTCTGTAACTCCGTTTCCATTTTTTCGATGTAAAAAACTAGCAGGTAACTTTTAGTGACTAAAAATAACTGAAAATAAAATATTGAAATAATCTTGATTTTATGCAACCCCTCAAAATATCAAGGGCAATTGCAGTGCAATTAATTTCTCCTTAAATAAATATTCTGTATGGAGAATTCCAAACAGATCTTGGCACGCATATAACCCATTTGATCAACAGCATTCAATTAATTGCTTCTTGTCTTTTGCCTTTTAGTTGCATGCTACATGCATACCTTCGCTAGGTCAGTGCAAACAAATCGCTATTATTGAAGCGATCCGATAAAACCAGTGTATAGAAGGTGTAACATCGGCATAGAGGAAGGTGGTCTTCGACTTCTGTTTTATCCCAGACATGAATTTCGATTTATAATTCGATGAACTTAAGGCTTGAGAAAAAACTACTTTACAAAGTTTATAAATTAAATAATTATTCGAGAAGGTTCTAGTGAAAAGGCTTCTGAACTTTTTTCATAAATATCACCTGTTTTCTAAATCACAGCATGGATTTCTCAAGAAGAGGAGCACGGAAACCGCGATATTTGAACTGACTAGATCAATTCTTCTGGCTCTGGAGAGCGGAAAGGTTCCGGCAGGGCTATTTCAAGACTTCTCTAAGGCTTTTGACTGTGTCAATCACGGAATATTGTTGAATAAACTCTGCAGATATGGAATTAGAGACAAAAAACTGCATCTAATGCGCAGTTATTTGGAAGGTCGAGTCCAAAGGGTATCCATTGAGGTTGATGGTGCTGTTTTAATTTCACCTGATGAAATACTTGGTGATGGTGTACCCCAGGGGAGTATTGCGGGGCCCTTTCATTTTCTGGTCTACATAAATGACTTGCCAGAGTACATTCCGATCGAGGAACCAATTTTGTTGGACCCATTCATACAAGTAGAAATGCAGTGCGAAACAGAAGATAATGAGGATACACTAATGTATGCGGACGATACCAACATACTGATTGTGGCTTCCAACGTGACGGAAGTGGTGAGATTGACTCGAAGAAAATTTTCTGCAATCGAAAACTGGTGCCTTAGGAATCATATCAGCTTGAATTTCCAGGAAACTGAATATATGTTATTTTTTACCTCACATAGCAAATTATTGAAACCAGAAACCGTTGATCTTCTAAGTAGGAAGTGTGTCGATACGTTTCAGTTTTTTCTTGTCAACTTCAGGTGTGACGTAAACTTACTTCCGTTGACGGCTGGATAAGTTCTTCACGGTGTCCTATCCATCGTGAATTAGATATTTGATTACAGTCGCTCCAAGAAAATTACCCATATTTTACATACTCGCAAGCACTACAATATTGATCTTATGTAACCGAGACCATTAATAGGACATCGTGGATTAATTCTGTCGTCACTCAAGTCACCATTCTCAGCAGTCTTTCATTAGATTTTTTCTCTGGGACTATTTGAAGGAACTGTTCTACAACTGAAGTGGATGTCAGGAGTGTTTATTTATCCTTAGAATTATAACAAGTGACAGCCATCAATTGACTCCATAGAAGATACTAAGTAAAAGACATAGATTCATTTTCTATAGTTTCAAAATGGCGCAGGAGCCGATATAGTTCCTTTACACTGTTGATATGAGAATTTTTGTTTACTCGTTATCTTTTTCTCGCTGCGATATGTGTAGTGATAGGATTTCTCCGGAGCTGTGACCCACTTTAACAGTTCCGGAGAAATTACAAGGCCAAATCACAGGCCTTTTTCAGAGTCGTGTCTGGACTTGGTATACGAAAGGATTCGGAATCGGAAAGTTTTAAGGAGTCAGGAAAGTAGACAAGATAAGGCCAGGAACGTGGACGTGGCGTCGTGGAACGAGAATCAAGAACGATGATAGAATGAGGGCAATGCTGATTACTGCGAAATCAAACTTTCATTTCTGTACAGTCGCAAGTCCTTTAATTCATCTTGAAATTATTGTAAAGGACGAATATGTGTATAATATTATGGAAGTGATAGTCTCGATGTTTAAACACATGATGAGCATTCGAGTCTCATAAATAAACAGAATAATTTCAATTCCATACTGAATAAATTCATTTTTCATTTTTTTCATGTAAATTTCACTGCAATGTATCATTTGGATCGAAAAAAAAAACAGAATACGAGTGCATAACCATTTCGAAAAGCATTGCCTTCAACTTTAAAGAAAATTGATGTTGAATATTCTTGCTTCTTCTGTGGTCATATTATGTGCTACATTTTTCAAACTTTCAAATAAGAGTATGGAAAACCTGAAATCTTCAATGAAGCTTGAAACAAATTATCATAAATTGTGAGTATAATTATAGTATATGAAAATAATATAAAATTTCATACAAATTTGCAATTGATGAAATGAGATCGATCAAAATTGCAATTGATGAAGTGGGAATCATTATAAACCGTAACTGTAAATCCCAAATAAGAAATAGAAACATTTTTCTCTAATTCAGACAATAAACCAGGTTTATCTGTTCGATTACAAACTTCACAATCAGTATTTATCAGAGACCTCGAGTGGTGAAGAAAGATCGCTGAATGAGTGAATGACGTCCATAAAGGGTTCTTTTTCGGTGTCTCTGAATGATTTGAATACTGAATCTCCCCGCTCCGGTGACAGACCCTGACCCTGTGACTGAAAATCACGTCGAATTGGGAGGATTCGGAATAGGTGGCACGCCAGTCACAGGGCCAGAATCACAGGTAATATAATTACAACACTTCTCTAATCTCGCATAATTGAAATTTTTTTTTAATTTCATGACCTAAGCTGCAAGGTCTGAAAGTTCCATCGTTTTTAAGAATAAATATATGTTGTGTTGAGTATAATTTTTGCCCAAAAAATAAGGAAACCAATTGATGAGTGATATAGAGAGAGGTATAACGATGTATCATAATGATGGAGATGAGACAGTAATTCTGGTACAGAATATGCAATAATATGAATGATATTCCATTCGAAATAGAAGAGTTTCAGGTGCTCTTCAACATAACCGGCAACTCCGCAGTATTGAAAATACCCTTACCTAATTATTCCTGTCCTTTGTTCGTCAAATCTTACATTGGCCGTTCGTGACACTCTATAATTCTTCTGACTATTGCCTATTGAAGGATAACTTGGGAGGATTTCGTATTATTATTTGAAAATAATAATAATCAATTCAATTTTCATTTGATTCAATAATAACGAATTGTTAAACGAAATTAAAATTCAAAAATATTATATTATTCATAAATAATAATTTCTCTTTAATTTTTATTCATTTTGATAATGAATCAATTGAATTAAAGGTTGTTAGCAATATCTCCATATGGTAGAATAATATAATAATAAAATATTGAATCGTCGTATTCGTCCATGTGCTATTTTATTATTAATTGAATTGATTTTATTATTTTCAAATAATAATTTTGATTCAATTTATTTATTTAATTATGGAATCAAATGAATTGAATATTTAGATATAATAATTTCCATGCAATTAATTTGTTTTTTTCAGTTATTGAGAGCTACAACCCAAATAATTCATTCAAAAGATGGATACCGCAATTTCACTCAAAATTGTCTTTTCTGATTTGTGTGGTCTCAGCAGTATTCTCACATCTGGCGTCATCTGCTGACTGAATCCTTTATGGAAGGACTAACTTAAAACCTCCCATATTAGCTGAGTCCCCATCTTAACGAATTAACGATATGCTTACAACCCTTGCAGCTTGTTTGAGCTAGATTATTCTCACCAGGAACCAGTAAGACCTACAATACAAGACCCTTTCAAGAACAAGACGCAGAAAATTTGAAATATGGTCGGTGAAAATCATCAGTATCGTTTTCGGCAAGGCTCGAGTGGAATTACAAGCCCGTGGCCGGTAGGGGAGTCCCGAACGAACAATGGCACGTGGTCCTCCTGCCAGCTCAATCTGATTTCGAGGTACGGGCGACCCATCGCGTGTCTAGAGCGCAAAGGGATATAGGAGCAGGTCACGCGATAAAGAAATGCAGTTAGTCTTTGCCTATACCTCTTACACAGATGAATACTATAGAAAATGACAATACCATCTATCCTTCGGGTTTTCCGAAACGTGAAATTCAACGTACGTGGAAGGAATCGTTTCTTGAACTTTTATTGACTGGCTTTCGCCCCACCAGGAAATGGAAGCAAGTGTTGGAGGTTTTCTGTGGGATTTGGCATCAGGGTTGAAATGAGGATATGATTTCGATTCAAGGATTTTTCGAGGATTTTGAATTATTTTTCAGAATTTTTCTAGGCTTAAAATCACAATATCTAAAAAAGAACCATTGGGAATCATCATTGAAAAAACCTAAAATGCACGCCTTTATAGGGGGATACAAGTTTTTCGCTAATAATTGTGAGAATAACTGGTCAAACATTTTCAGGTTGCCATATCATTTGTTTGGAGAAGAAGCCTCATAAGATTTTCAAATGCTTGTGCATGGAAACATATTGTTCGATAGATCTTCTTTATTTTGATGAAAGCAATGAGTAAAGCACTCTCAAAAATCATGAATTTACAGCGATATAAATATCGAGATATTTTATTATTCAATGAATGTATTGATAGCCTTTATCAAGAAGACTTGTTTTAATTTTATATTGGAAATTAAACAAAACTTTTATACAGTCATTATCAACTGTCATTCAATTCTTGAAATTATGCCGATTTTTGAAATAGTTTTTCCCAGCATTTCATTCATCAAAGAAAGAAAAAGGTATATGAACCTGCTGATAATATTGTTCTGTGCACAAGCTTATCATTAGTTTTATGTCGATCTTGTTCTTTTGTGATCAAGTGTTGGTAAATGCACTTGTAAGATTTTGTCATAGAATAGAGAATAGACGCTATTTGTAATTCTGAATCTTAAGACTAAACAAAGTGTCTACTATAATTTTTGTATTGGATTTTTTTTGCCATTTTCTTAAGTTCTTATGTTTCTTCGTATGTGAAATGAATCGTTTGCTCAACTTTCAAAGTTATTATTGATATAGTTTCTCGGAATCATACCTTTGACTCCTTCACATTTCTCCATAATATTTTCAAGGAAGAAAAGGAATGGTCATTCCTTTGACCAGGGTAATACGATAAAAAAATTTTAACTTTAGAATGATAAGTTGGTGCTGTGAAATTCAGTTCTGTTTCCTTATGGAAATATCATTGGAAGTTTGCCTCCGTTCTCACTTGGATTAAATCTCTAACTACATTTCACGGAAATGAACAGCAAAAGAAAAAGAAAAGTGCTTAGCACAGAAAAGGGTTACAAGTTAGGATAAAAATTGTATGAGAGGAAGTAAAACCCTACTGATGACTTCTCACCATTATTGGCTGAATTTCGGTCTCGACTGTCTGCACGAAATGGTGTATTTGTATTCTCTTATAGGCGACCATACATTGCATTAGCATTTAAATGGCGAATGAGATACTACTAATCAATGATAACGCAATAATATCCATCAAGAAATCCCTCTATATGAGTAAGCCTATAATTTTGTTATGAAAGTACAAAGTATTAGTGACGTGAGGATAATTGATTATAGGATAAATTTTAACCGAAACCAGTGTTGTAGCGATAGATAATTGTAGAAATGTGCCTAGTTTTCTGTCAATCAAAATATTTTACTTGTACACATTTCGTATCGTTCACATAATCTAAATAAATTTGTCCATGCCCGAAGCTGAATAGAAATAATATAAGTATAAGACAGAAGAGAAAGTGTTCATTGTGTAAAGGTCCCGTAGAATAAAATTGCCCTCGTTTTGATTTCATTGAGCAGGAAACGAAAATTAGTTCATATGGATCAAATTGTGTTCACCTTCATGTTATTATGTTTGTTTACTATTTCGTAGTTCACCATCAGATGGTAAAATTGTAAATTTATTTCTTGTTTCCTTAACATTTATTTATTTCGATTGCAGCTATTCGAATATAAAAGGCAAGATTTCGAAGGGAAAATTGAGCAAGTATGAGCATTGACGAAGGTATTGAATATGGCATATGGCTGCATACGAAACATGAGAAATTTCCGAAAGTTCCTCGATCTTTTCATTGTATGTAATGATCATATTGGGTTTGTTTGACTCACAAATAATTAGCAGGTGTTGTTTTACAAGGTGCGATGAACCTTTAACAATATTTGTACAAGTAATAGGTCATGATCATTCAGAATATCGATGAATTTGAAGGTGAAATTCTCACCGTTTTCACCATGTCTCTAAATTGGTACTGATCCAAAAATTTTTTTTACTGAATATTGCTGATGACTACCGATTTTCGAATAAATAAATAATTTTCATAAATTGATATAATTTTGCGAAAAAAGGGGATGAAACGACATATTTGAATTCTATCTATTAATACTCTCGTAAATTTAACCTGATCATCTTAAAAAACTTATAACCACGTAAATGTCCCAATTTACTACAAAAATATTCGCATTTCGTTCACTCTACAAAATGTCAGGAGACAATCTCTGATTATTTCTGGGAGGGGGTGATATTTCTGTTGTAAGAGGAACTGTCAATGATAATAAATTCATTGCTTCAGAGTTTTCATACAATAAAAAAACCATTTCAAATCTTCTGATTAATTTCATAGCAAGCCAAAGTTTTCAGCAATGAATTCCACTATCGAATATTTGAAGGAGAAAATTTGATTCTTCTATATCCTTTCGGACGCTGATATAATAATCTTTCGAGAAGGACCTTTTGAAAGTTTAATGTTGTTTTGCCCCCTTTACAATGATTTTCTGATAGCATGTTGAAACACCTTCACAGTTGTTTCATGTCAGTTGCATTTGTTTCTCAAACTTGTTCTATAATAAAGCCTGAGTGAAGTTTATCAAAAGATTTTATTTCATTGATCTGGGGGCCTTAGGGTTGCTCTAGGATGTCTCATCCAACGGTAAATTAAACCCAAAAATTGTCGCACTCACGGACCAGAAATACTCTGCCTACTTTCCTTAAAGTTCGATCGGTTCCTATTACAAAATCAGAAGTTACTATTGAACCACAAGTTCGATATTTGGGTCTTATTGACTAAATATTATAATGAATTGGAGACTCTTAACCAATCTCGCAATTATGTGATTTATTTCAATAGGGCTTTTTGATAGGTATAGTTGAATACAACTGAAATGGAACAATAATTGAGTTGGCGTATCCATATGGACACTCAGAGGATCGTTGGTACGGTGGTATGAGGCATGTTCAAAAAAGGCGTTTTTGAAAGTATTTCATTTTGGCATCAGAACACGTTTTCTATATCTCGTTCATGGAATTTATTGCTTGAAACTTTGGTTTGAAGATATTTTAATTAGAAGACGAATTGAAATTGATTTTTTATTCTTTCTGCAAACTCTCAAGCAATGAATTCATTATTATTAATTATCATTATTTCATAATTTTATTCCAGAAAATTTGCAACAGAAGCCTTTCTTCTCAAACTTGTGAGAGTTGAGGATTCTCATTCTCTTGCAGCGGAAAAATAACCCCCTCCAGAAATAATCGGAGTATGTTCCATACAATTTTTGAGAGTGGACCAAGTGCGCTTATTTTGTACTGAATGTTCACATCAACGTGGTAATGAGATCTTTCAGAAAATCGGGTCAAAGTTACGACATTAATAAGAGGTAGAATTCGAATATGTCATTTCATCCCCATTTTTCGCAGAATTATATTAAAGTTTCAGAATTGTTTCAAACATTCAGAAAGCAGCAGTCATCAGCAATGTTCAGTAAAAAAAAATAAAACTTCGAATCATTACCAATTTAGAGACATGGTGTCCAAGATATCGAGGGAAGGTAGCGATATCTCACGAATTTGCAAAATGTCTATTATCCCGAAAACGGTGAAAATTCAACGTAAAAATTTTTCGTTTTTCTGAGAGGTCAAAACATAGTCTATCACCAGTACAAATATTGTTTAAGATTTATTTGACACCCTGAATATTGGCATCCGTCAGAGTTCTATTCTTAACCCTTCTTCAACATATTCGAGTTTCATGGTATGAAATCCAAAGTGCATATATATTATATTCAATAATACGTACTATAATAAGTACCATGATTGACAAGCATTAATCAATTTTGATACGTTGCATAGATGATTTGAAAAATCGACATATCTTAGGTATTCTTGAATATATGTAAAAGTTGTTTGGGATCCAATCCCTGAGACAACACTTATCAATAAAGTATATAATGGAATGTATTATTCACTGATTGTCATTGGATACATATCTGAAGAGATGACTCATCATATTAATTCATTGTAAGGTGAAAAGAACTTCTGCTTACAGTGAACTTAAATATCTAAATAAACCCACTTAGTTGATTCATGGAATGAATCTGACTAACATTTCAAAATCGAGCTGAAATGCGGAGAACCATCTTAAAATATCGATAAAAGCTCACCCTCCTGAAATGAGCTTTAGTAATAAATTCTTTCAATATTTCAATATTGAAATACTGAATTTGCCGCAATGGCTTTTGCTTTCTTCGTACAACAAGAAGCCTCCTGTCAAATACCATAAATAGTGTATCATTAATTATTTCGTTATGAAGAATAGCATACCTCGTAAAATATCTGTATTTACTTTGAGATCACAAAATGACGTGAGGTATATCCAGTTCTTACATTCTGCTCTCGTTTTGAATCACCCTGTATCTAATATTTCAAAGGAAGGAAAACACATATACACTATTTGTGGACCACAATATCCCTGCGGCATTGTCGAAATTCTAACCATACAGAAAAAATTCATCCAATATCTGTCTTCTCTGTGTTGGTTACGTGGGTAAGGAAGCTGTTCATAAATATCAGAGAAATTAGATGAATATCATCAAAACAAACACTGTAGCAAATTATCTCTTTTATAGCTGAGAATGAATTCAGTGATTAAGATGTACCTACGAGTTCAGAGTAAGATATTATAGTTAGACCTCATAAATAACAATTAACCCTCTTAAATTGGACCACAACATAGTTTTACGATTGAAAAAATCTCTTCATTATTTATTTTTATTTATGATCTTTCGCCGGACTTTAAATCATTCTTCCATTATATCAATATTCATTATTTTAACCGGGTCCTAATGAGTTATACTTATTGAAAGTCAGACGGAATAATAAAATATGTAAAATAGATGCAAATTAGATACGTTTACAGAGGATTACAAATTTGAACACAGAGCATGATTTGGGTTATAGAGCATCTTGTTTTGATATTCTAATTCCTCATCGAAGTATGAAATTAGTAATGATTCGTATTTCTCCTACAAATGAAATCGAGATATCATAAATATTAATAAATTTGATCTCTCAGTGGTGAATTGTATTTATTATAGGTCATGAATCATAAATAATTTTCAGATTCAAAACAAACATCCAACGAAAAGAGGTATATTTATTAACATTTTTCGAGTGTCTTGGCGCATTTGGTCGGTAGATTGACTTTATCAGACAAAACTACAAAATTTGTTAAATGGTTTTCATCGGTTGACAGGCGCTAGCTTCGAGAAATATTTTGTTTTGTGATACGTATGACAAAAGTTGTTTGAGGATTAAATAAATATTACACGGGCTTTTACAACACTCAGTTATGGGGATACAAAGCGTTTATATGAGTTATTGAAAAAAAGCGGAAATGGAGAGATTTCGGAAGAGAAACAATAGAGTTGGGTGTGAAATTACAAGCTATAAAAATCTGATACTGATGCGAACATAATGAACTAACTAGGTAGCAAATGTTGAATCACAGTTTGGTGCAAAATTTCGTGATAATGCGAAATTGGAGAAACAAATCGAATCGAATTTTCGATTTTAGATAGTGATAAAATCCAACTCGAAGTTCATTAATCATAACTGTTAAATATGAACCTCACTTATGTCAGTTTAGGTTACTGCCACTGAGGCACCACTGAATTGGGGGAATGTTCTGTGTTCTAAGATAATGTTAGACAGTTGACGCTGTTGACAGACGAGTCAAAGCAGTTTTATTTTTGACTGTGTAACAGTAAGAATAATCATTAAGTTATATACCTTTGATACCTTTGTCCAAATAAATAGTTAAAGTTAGCAGTAGTTTTCAATACCATTCCACAAATAACCCAAAAATAATCAGTAAGAAATTCATAATACTTGATAGATTTAACACCTCAGCAAAAAATTTGAACATGTGCAGAAATGCTGCTGACCTAAGTGCTCTTTTAGATATTGAACATGGAAGGATCAAGATAGTCAAATCATTCAGTATGTTTGAGCCTTTCATTGAAATACAAGCAAATAGTTAGTTACCCTATAATTCAGTTTCTGCAACAGCAGTCTGCCAAAACATACTAGACTGTTCCGTTCGTAATTTTCATTATAATTAATTGTACTTATATACCTCACGGATACTTTCATAAATTGTTTTTATTAATTACATCAACTATCGCTATTTATTACTTATAATGCAAACCTCACCGGAGAATTGCGATTGTATCAATTTCAATTTAGTACACGCCAGCCAATTGAGGAGCGATGAGAGTTATTAGCCTGTTTTTGAATAACTTATATTTTTCAGGACAAGTTTGTCTGTGGTATTGAAACAATGAAATAAATTTCAAGAACGACGAGAAGGTGGTAAGTTTCAGATCATATTTCTCGGACGTGTAGGGGAATAAACAAGCAGGAGAGAAAAATAAAGAAAGGTTGGAAAGCTTCTCGTTTTCAGGTTCCAAGAAATGCCTGTAATGAGTGATCAATTTGATGTATGTCCATGGTTTAGCCGGTGGGGAGGAGGTTATCTTGTGGCCAGTATAATCAGTCGCGATATAAGGAGTTCTACAATATGTTCCATATTTTTCAAACCATTCTCCGGGAAACACAGTCTGTTAAGAAAAGACGCATTTTGATAACTATACAGAATTTCGAATAAAAAAATCACAAATAATTACGCATTTTGATTTTTCCGATATTCACCTGGAAATGGTTTTGAAAGATTACTTTGGACACATTGATTAATTATGGGGTCAAATAGAATTCAGACCGGGTGCAAACTCTGTAACTTTGTAATGTTTTATTTCGAGAATTTTGGAAATATAATTTTATCTGAAAGCCAACGAGCGTAGGAGAAGAGTCAGTACGTGAGTAAAATTTCCTTCACATCAGTATATTAATTTTTGGTTTATAATTAGATTAAATCAAATAATAAACCTTAGTGATCGATAAAAACGAATAACCCCCCCTGAAAATTTCACAGTTTATATTGTATGAATGTACGTATATTTGAATGAACTAATAAAAAAAAAATCCGTCCGTCCGCCGTACGCCATCCGCCGTCCGTTTTCCGGGGCTTTTCTCTGAAAGTACTGAACCGAAATCTATGGAACTTGGTAGAAAAATCTTGTGTCGCTCGAGATTGATCCTCCAAGCTTTTCAGCAGGATCGGTGTACCCTAAGGGCTCAAAATTGGAGGGAAAAAAATATTTCTCGAAAGTTTATCACCAAATTTCATGGAACTCTCAACTTTGATTACTGTTACACAACCCAGCCTTCAAATTTTATATGTGCGAAATTTGCAGCGTTCTTTTCTCGTAGAATATCAATGTGTACTTTTATAGTTTCATTGGTGAGCTAACTAATTCCATTTCACTATCCTTCAGGTTTTTTCTGAAAACTGAAATAGAGCTATTAATAATTGATTTTTTTTTTTGAATGAAACACCCTTGCGGATTGCAGGATTGAATTGTCTGTCATAGACCGTTCCTACAAAAGAGTTTGTCTAATGAACCATACCGGAACACTGCAAACAAGCAACAGAGCGAACTGTAAAGTTTCAGAGTACAAATCTGATTCCTACGTCAGACAGACGAATAATTATGCAGAATTATTTCTTCTGATATTGTTCCATTAGGCAACCATCCTTCCTAGAAACAGCCCTCGACAAATAGTTTGATCTTGCAATCCGCAAGGGTGTTTTCCATGCAAAACAATTTTTATTTAATTTTTAATAGTTTTGCTTCAGATATTCATAGTGAAGACATTCTGTAATCCACTTATGAAACAAAACTTCTGAATTTTCATGATTGCACAACATTGTGAAGGGTTTCAAAAGTTTATTCGGAACCAGGTTATTGTTTTTTCTTGTGAATAAAGGTTTGAATAATGATTTTCAGGAATTCCAATGGAAATAGGAAATTTTGTGTCAATTTACTTTGTTATGGTTGAGTTGCTAAGAACACACTCTGAATCCAGAAATTTTTGTATTTAAGAAATGATTTCCGCTGATTTTGATCCTAATAGCAAACCACGTGTGTTCGACCATTTGAAATCACGTGATATATTTGGATAAAACAGAAATGTCCAAATCATCAGATAATCTGAAGAGAGATATTAAGGAGTCCCGCATTTTGTTGCACAAAAAGAGTAATTTCGCTCATTGTTCCATAGAAATGGATCTAGTTGAATTTACTAAAAAAAGAGGTAAAATTTAAAAACTTTCATACCGAGTGAATCTGTGTTGCTATAGTTCTTCTAAAATGTTAATTTGACAAATGTTTCGAAAAACGAAAAAGAAAATGATTCTGCAAATTTTCTCGTTTGTCTGATGAAATACTCAGATTTGTACTCTAAAACGTTAAAGTTGGCTTTGTTGATTATTTTAATTGTTCCGGTATTGTTCGTTAGGCAACCTTTTTCCAAGAATCTGCTCTTGACAGATAGTTCAGAACATGATGTGAGTAAAACATGGTGTTCTCGTCTGCTTTTCTGTGATCGTTTTGACAAATGATGACGTATTGGGAACATCTGCGAAGATGCCAGCGCCCTAACGGATAAATTTATGTGTTTTTATGTAAACAAACCTTAAAAATGTGGTGGAGAACGAATATTTATTGAGCAGAGCTTGAATATTTAAAGAAATTATTATAATTTTGTGTAAGATTTCGTGAGAAGGAACTTTTCGTTTGGATGACGATATAAACTTTATTTTAAATCGTTCCTGGGTAATAATTTCGGTGTTATATTAGTGTCTGTTGCTTGGTGGATCAAAATGAACTAATATCTAAGTTCACTTGAATTTCTGGAAAAATAGGTACCTCATTAAGTAATTCAAGGACTCTTATCAATGTGAAGAAGTGCTGAATGCAGGCTATATTATGTGGTAAATCTAGAATCAGTCCAAAGGATGTGACTTGTTCTTTGTTTACAAGCGAGTGAATCAATAAAATGAAAACAGATTTTCTGCTTTAGTTCTTTTGCATCGTATCTCTAAAGAAAAGGAAACAGATAGACATATAATTGATTTCATTTTCATATAACAGCAGCTCAAGATACACATACAAAATGAAAAATATCACAGCTCGTTCAACCTACCTATATGTATATAGAAATGGAAAGTATTGTATTTATATGAATAACTTCAGCTATAATCAACTATAACAATATATCTAGTTTTTGTCAGGTTTTCAACCAGATCACTCTTTTAGAATATGATTTTGTGTAGTATGTGAATTAGGTAGCTGCAGAAGTGCTCGGTAGTTTCTCTGCAGCATTTTTCTTCAGAATTCTCCCATTTTCATTTACACTTGAAAACATCATGACATGAAGTTGTTTCGAAATGAATACATTGTAAGTAATTTATCTTTATGAAAATAAACATTTTCAGAGAAATGCAGTGAACATACTTTCATGTATTTCGTGACCTGTTTTCCAATCTTCAATTTTTAAAGCTAGGTCTTTCTTCTATCAGTGAATTCCCTGCCCAATGCTGTTTCCAAATTAACCTTACTTTCATTTGGCTTTGAAAAAATGGAAACTAGAGGCACTAGATGATCCTTTCTTCTTTGGCCATGAATAACATTGAGTTGAGGCACACAACAATAGTCATTTCGGGAGGATGCCATTTCGAATTAATACAATCGAAAATTTTAATCGGAAAGAAAGGAATCGATTGATGAATATTACAAACACTTTCGGTATACCAAAATTTCAACTCTGAGAACAACATAAAAGCTCGAAAATGAACTCCAAAAGTAAGCAAATTACGTTAGAATAACAGGCACGTCGAAAAACTACTAGCTTGGAAGTGTTAGAATTTCTATCGCCAGAAGGCGTATCGCTTAGCAGTAGTTGCGAATGAAACTGATACAAATTCAAAGCACAGAGTATATATATCGTTGTATTTTAATCTTGCTGACGTCACTTTTTTGCAGATGAGCCCACCACGTTTTTTACATCGTGGTTAAATCCGTAAGGGCGTTTACCACTGGAAAACAATTGCTTTTAAATTTTTAATAGTTATATTTCAGAGATTGCGGGGTGAAAACCAAAAAAATACCTACGAAATAAGAAACTTA
Source organism: Myrrha octodecimguttata (assembly GCA_958510865.1). Classification (NCBI taxonomy): domain Eukaryota; kingdom Metazoa; phylum Arthropoda; class Insecta; order Coleoptera; family Coccinellidae; genus Myrrha; species Myrrha octodecimguttata. Next base: position 9,857,029 of record OY294063.1, read on the forward strand.
TAAGTTAAACTCGTTAAATTCTGTAAGAAATCATCTCTTGAAACATTCGCATGAATGCAGAAACATCCTGTACAGTGAAGAGTGGTATACATACCTACGACAAAGAGACAATATCCCCGCTATTTCTACATATTCTGAGTAATAATGTACTGGGTTCGTAATTATGCAGGATCGAAAACAGGGGTGAAGGTGACTCAGGCTAACTTCCGGTCGCGCGCCACGATAGGATCAACCCTGTCGAAATTTCCGCAGCAACCTGGCGCACAAGCTGACGGAAAACAACATATATCTGAGAGATATCTCTGTGATCGCCCAAAACCCCGAAAATTAGGGAATTCTGACTAATAAAACGTTTCGGGTTTGATGACCGCATCGTGCCGTGTATTCTCGGGGGAACTCGGAATGAACCCCTCGAATTTCAAACGAATTTCGAAAAAGATATTCTGTTTTCGACTCCTATACAGGGTGAGTCTTTGACCTTGCAGAATATTTTAACAGAAGATTCCTGAAGCTGAAAGAAACACATTTGTCCTCTACCATTTTTTCAGATTCGGCCTAGATAAAAAGATATAGGCATTATAAATTTTCATAATAGGCTAGCCGCCCCTGGAAACCTGAACACTGAAGTTTTTCCAAGCCTAAGATATACCATTCAAATCTTCGAAATAAGCAACTCTGTTATGAAAACAAGCGTCAACTTACTCGTTACATTCCAGTTGGTGAGAAAAGTTGTATTTATAGTACAATAAACAAGTTAGGTATCCCAAATTTCGTGGGCGATAAAAGTTGAATATTCTTCTCTTGGTTTCATTTTCGATAATGGGGAATTCATCTAGCTATCACTCATATCAGCTTTGAGATTCATCTTCAATTTGTAATTATTAATTTTCTTTGTTTATTTCAATTTCTCCAAGAATTATCAGATTCAGACATAACCCATGCAAACTTTCATTTTCATAAATAAATAAAACAGATGTACCTCATTTATCTATGAACGTACACACGTTGCCAAATTGACGAACAGAAAGAAAGAACTCTTCGAAATCAAACAATACACAATATGCTAATTCTATGTATACACTTGTAAAGTCTATGATTCTGAACTGAACTATAAATCTGTGACTCCGTGGTTTTAAGGTTATGTCATGGTGGTTGTTATGTTATGAAAGCGCATTTGAAGAATACCTCAAAATAAATACTATCAAAGTTCTGTACATAATTTCAAGAAATATGGGTCTGCAGAAAGATTGCATTCAAATCAGTAAGAATCCCTATTTTCATGGAAAAGTGAGAAGTTAATCAATTATACTACACAAATTAACTCGAAATTGAAAAGGAAGCTTCTTGAATGGATAGTGGTGTGGAAATTTGCTTGAACATTAGGAGTATTTAAATTGTAGAAGTTGAGGTGAGCTTATTCATATTACTCCACTTTCGAACTAACAGCCAATTTACAATGGACATAACATAACCGTAAATTTACTTATACATAAAATGTAAGAATTTAACAACAGAAATCATAAGGAATAAGAATAGAACAGCATTCGACTTATGGTCAAAGTCAAAGGCAAAGTTGAATCTATTGTGAAGATTTTGGTTCTTTTGAATTTTGTAGTTTCCTCTTCGATTTTTACGCACGAGTTGCGGGATTCTTACGGTTACGTAAATTGTGAATTGGCCAAAGTCGGCTACTCCGCTTACAAATCATTCCAAATAAAAAATGCTAGGATTCCATTCTCAACTTTTAGACGTGGCAACGCGGAAAAATTGAATTCTGTGAATTTTTTGAACAGAGTTGCATTCAGCCAAAGTAACCAATTCTCGGAATTTCACAGATATTTTTTATTTTTGAATTTCAGATTACTCGAAAACGGCGCATCATACGAAAAAAAAATAAAGAATACTTTTACTTTCCAAAATGGTCAAAAATTCGTTGAATAGCATTCAAATTATTTTTAAAAGTTAGATTTTTTGAATTTCTGGTATTTTTATGAAATGAATTGTTCGAAATGAACAATTATGGATCTATGGGAGATGATTCCCCAATAAAGGGGCCTGTAGCGTTCTTCGTTTATCTGAGGATCTGAAAATCATCGCTTGGAGGACTGAACCTGGTCGAAAGACCCTCTCGGTCATGAGCAAATGTAGGTAATATTATTTAGTGGTTCCTTCTGGTTTTCTGTCCCTCTTTCTGTTTCAGATATTATGTCAAGATATTTTTTCGAAATGAATTCAAGATGACGAAAAAATTATTTTCAAATGAAAAAGATGCCATCCATCTTCTATAAACAAATTACTTCACTTATGCGGGGAGACAGAATTTTTCCTGAGGTTTTTATCTGTGCTCTTGTATCATACGCAAATATGTATGGTACCCCGTTTACATTTCCTCTGCTAACACTGTGATATATCTTAGAATTGTAATGCTCGTTCTCAAAAGAATATATATATATATATATATATATATATGGTCATATCAAAGAAACTGGAGGATGTGGATGAAATTTTGTAATCCAGGAACATTCATCGTATCAATAAAAAACCATATTCCAAAAATCATCTCATTTGATGAGATCGTTCGCGAGATATAATCGAAAATTAAATGTTTTTATGGATTTTCAGCAGTCTGTATCTTACGAACCAAGCCGATTCGAAAAAAATGGTAAGGGAAAAAAGTATTTCTTTTTTTGGCTTCAGGAATCTTCTGTTAAAATATTCTGCAAGGTCAAAGACTCACCCTGTATACATGGACACGATTTCCTTGTAAATTTGGGCACCAATTTACAAGACTCTACTGGTAGTAGGTATTTAACTTCCCAAAGGATTGATTAACGAAATTCGAATTTTTTTAGCACTCAACAAATGGGCGACTTTCTCGCAAAGTGTTGATCGGATATTCATGATTTTCTCAGGACTCTGTTATAACTTACACAGTGCAGGATTACTATAAGATTTCTGGGTACGCTGAGGGGTTGGTATAAACATTCGCATTACCACTCGCTGATATTATTTCCCATGCATTTATTTTTGTCGAGAATTATAGGTTCGGATAATTCAACTCGCCGAGAAAGTGGATAGTATAACTCGTTGGAGGTTCAATTATCATCACAAAAAAAAGTGTCATGCAAAAGGCACCCTGTGTCATCCCCATCAATCCTCTAATTTTTTTGAATAGGGAAAGTGGGTCATGTGGTACCTACTTTTTTGGCAAGGTCTTCGTGTCTTCTTTACAGGCGTGCAGAAATTTTCAAGAAAAACATTTTTTTCTTTTGAGAAATAAGTTAGTTCAAAGAGGTTTTCAGTATGTGCACTTTGTCATGGCTCATTTACTTTGAGACGATGGTACCTGATGAAATTTGTCACCGAATGAAAGTCGACTATTACAGTTTTGTTGATGCCCAACTTTCAACCCCTACGAAACCTTTAATGGAGAAAAAAAAATTTTCACGTGAGGGGGTTGAAAGTTGTGCATGAACAAAACTGTAATGGTCGACTTTCATTCGGTGACAAATTTCATCAGGTACCATCGTCCCAAAGTAAATGAGCCATGACAAAGTGCACATACTGAAAACCTCTTTTTCAAAAAAAAAAAATTTTTTTTCTCGAAAATTTCTGCACGCCTGTAAAGAACATACAATGACCTTGCCAAAAAAGTACCACATGTCCTACTTTCCCTATTCAAAAAATTTAGAGGGTTGATGGGGATGGCGCTGGGTGCAACAAAAATCCTTCAAACATGCATATAACTTCGGTAAAAGTGAAACAAAAATTGATCTGTTTCAGGATTTTGTTGCCAAATATTTTTCTTTTGAGAAAATGAATTTGTTCCATAATTTTGACGCGCATTGTATATCGCAAGTATACTATACTTGTTATATAAGAAGTGAATTGCAGAGAGCTTACCCTCAAAGTCTAACTAATAAGCTATGACATGCCCGAAGTATTTTTGAAAAATTTCCAAAACCTAGCCAGTATGATATCGACCCCGTACAATTCATCATTTTGCAACCCTCAAAAGCCAGTCAGTATGTGTAGATTTGAGGGCCTACACTAGTGACAATCTATTGAAAATAGGCATTCATTTTTGTGGAAGGTTTACACTCAATACTGTATTTAAGAAAGTTTCCAGCAAATACCCATCTCTTTACAATGAAATGTCATGAGATATAAAGAAAAGATTTTGAGAACATATTAAAGTTAGAAGTAGGCGAAGAGTAAGACATCGCACAATACATCAATGCGGACAAACATGGACTATTCATTTCCATCGACCGTCATGAAAAAAAAAACTCTATTCGGTAAAATACAAGTTTACCTCCATATTTGTTCTCAATAGTAAGGACTTTCCTCACAACATGGTTGTGCTATTTGAAAACTTGAAAGGTTCTTCATTGTTTCTGCATGAAACTAATATTGTTCAACATACTCCAATGCCTTCCACTTGGCAATGTGGATGAGTTTGATGTAAAAAATTTAACATCGGTTCCCTGTTTCGCTACAAGAATTACTTCCACGATGCCCAGCATATTTCATGGCCATCCAATCGTTTTCATAAATGACTTTAGTCTTATGGATTCTAGATTATGTATATTGTTGTATTTGTTGCTATCGGTTAAAATTTTATCATTCTGTTTCAGATATTGGCACAGAAAATCCATTGAGAGTTTCAGGAAAAATGATCAATGTAGAACACGCTCAGTATCACAAATCAGAGTCAACCTTTCTCACAGAATCCACTCAACAACACAAGAAACAATTGATACAACCGATGTAAGTCCGCACAATCAACCAAACAGTCATCAATAATCCCTCTCGAACCAGTAAGAACGTCGGATAATTTAGTCTCATTTATTGAGACGCAGCAAATCGTGAAGTCCATTAATATGGCACAAAGTCCACAATGGCATCAAAACAGAGAACCTGGGGGGCGCTTCTAGGATCCTGACGCGTGCCTTTTGTGCCTCTAATCACCCGCAGTGCGTCCGTACGCTTTGTGGCCACCTCATGTTTACATTCAATATCCGTATCACTACATTAGTTACCCATTAATCCATGAACAACCCTCGACTTTGGGCTGATGTGTGTGGATAAATGTGTACCTAGTTGCCTTGACTGACCACAATCGGATTTCTGTTGGGACTTTAATTAAATTAAGGTGAATTTGTCTGAAGAATGACCGTGAAGGCAGGTTTACTCAAAAGTGATTAATGGATTCAGGAACCATACGATGGATGGTTGTTTCTTAAGTGAATAAGCTGTTGATCTTCGTTAATTGACTGTTCGTATCGAAGGGTTCGATCGGTTTTAGTTCGATTCAGATACTTTTTGCTTGATGCTACTGCAGAATTTTCAGCCTTTCATCAGGCGATCGTTGAAGCTTTTAATCGCAACTCATGAAACTACACTGCGCAAAAAAATTAACGCACATTATGGAAATCTCAAATTTATTCTACAACTGAAGAGGTTGAAGTCTCTCGAATGGAATGGCCAGCAAGAAGTCCAGATCTCAATCCGGTTGAGCAGGTTTGGGACAACCTCAATAGAATAGAAGTTCAGAAAATCATGCAGCTACTCTTAAAGACTTAGGAATCCAACTCGGAGAAATCTGGGAAGGATTAGATCAGAACATTTTAAGATCACTCATTTTGAGTATGAACCGTCGTTGCCGAGCTGTAACTAACGCAAGGGGTGGAAATACCAAGTATTAAATCACTTATCAGCATTTCAGTATTTAGAAAATTGTTTATTTGTCTTCTTTCACATAAAATTCGGTGAAATCCTAAATTTTTCTTCCATTTAATGTGTCTTGTTTCGTTCAAAACCTTCCCGAGAGAACATAAAAATAAGTTATAAGGTCAATGTAGAGTTAACTTTCATTAAAATTGAGATTTTCAGAATGTGCGTTAATTTTTTTGCGCAGTGTACTTATTTGCCTCTGGAGCTCTCCATATTTGACGACGTCACGTGCCATGATTATTTCACCACCGGAACTCATTCTCTTCAGTGAAGGTACAGAAATTAAACCCATGAGCATGAATGATAATCGAAAATATTAGAGATGATTTTTCATAGTAAAATATCTCCAATAATTGCTGGGTTCACAAAAAGTAGCGAATACAGGAGAACTGGGCGCCTATTCTTGAGTGCGGGGAAGCGAGATAGCGAGCGATGTTTCTCTTACGATTTGTGATGGAACGATACATAGAGGACGCTCATTATGTTTTGGGTATTTGACAATTTTGATCTATTTGGCATTAAGTCTTAACAATCTCGATTACCTTTCACTACAAGATTTCTGTTTTCACCCGAAGATGGACATGGCGAGTGTAATTAATTATGTGGGAAGTGCTGAATGAAGATGTGGAAGATGCAGAATTACAATACCAAATAGGTGTCGATGTGCTTTCTAAACGGAACCCGTTTGATCTATCTGATCCAAAATTTATCAAAATGTTTGGATTAACTAAAGCTCAACTCGGAACAGTGTGATTTCATTTCAGTTTTTTTCATATCCTCCCTTGAATAATCTGAATTTAACCGACCTATGTACATTTCAGGTCTTTATGTAATGTAATGTAATGAAAGGGGTATCGTTAAAGGGCAATGGAAATGAAGAAAACGTTTATCCTGGAAACAATCACTAGAAAAAAGCAATCTAGGTCGAACACAGCGCAAGGATTCCAGTCAAAAAGAATGTATCCAATCCGATCAATATTATGCTGTAATTTTGGGAAAACAGTTAAAAAGGATCAGTACCAACCTCTAATGGATCCATTCCAAATTCCAATATATTATAAGTATCCCATATAACCAACGATTTCGTTGAAATTTTATGATAAAAAGGAGCTCTTTGTCATCTGATATTTATTTCTTCATCCTTCTGCATGAAATCAATGACGCATGCTCAGTTCTTGCCATATCATGCAATTTTTACTAGTGAGACGGTATTTTTCGGTCAATTTCATTCAATTTCAAATTGAATATGACGTGGTTTCCTCAATCAGGAGCTATCTATGCGATCGAATTTGAACTTGGTGGTAAGTTATAGTATACCACCTGCTTGAAATATTCTGTTCGGATCGAATCGCCGGTGAATTGAATAAAAAGTTTTCGAATTTCGAAACTTTTATCAGATTTCGACGAGATTTCTCTCAGACATCGGAGTAAATACAATTGGACAACAGGAACCGAATTTCAGTTAGATCCGATTTAGATTTCCGAGATATTGGGAAACGAAAAATGTTAAATTTTTCTGGAATAACTCGAAAAATGCTGAATCCATCATGATGAAAAAAAAATTCACTGATTTCATCCAATTATATTTATTTATACATATTTTTCAACGGTTTGCTGAAAAATATGAGTCGTAGTAAATAATCGAAAGAAGGCATAGTCCTCATGAATTGAATGAAGATTGACAATTGATTCTGATTTCGAAGAAGCATTTCCTTTTAAACTATCCAGTGGGATTTTAGTACGAAAATTATAATTTCAATGAAAAATCAATTCCATTTTTTGCCAACCTAATTTGAATACATTGAATATTTTCAGTTTGCTAATGAAATATGGTCAAGCATTCTCATCTAAGAAAATCTAGCTGAGAAAATTCAGTATATTCAAATTTGGTTTGGAAAAAAATCGAGTCTCAATCGAATTTCTCCGAAATGGAAATAACTCAAAATTTCTGATCTGAAATATAGAATAATTCATTAATCAGCGAGCCATGAAGAAAAAATTTAATATTGTGAAGAAGTGATTCAAATAGTTCATCAGAAATCTAGAGCACATTTTGCAGTTTAGGTCATAAAGAATATTGGCACGCCTTTTTTATGCTTTTCTACATTGAAAGCCAAAAATATCGATGTGTATCGGCAATCTTATGTTCAAGGCTTCGTAAAATTTAAAATTTTCTAAATATAAATGTTGGGGGCTTTTTCTTAGACTGAGCAAAATGCTAGATACATCCTGACATATGTCACAAGTTCTTCCAATTTATTCCCGAATTTTTATTAGCATTCAAGTGAATATAAACTAATTGTGAATCTATGGGAGATGATTCCCTATTATAAGGGGCCTGTAACGTTCTTCTTACACCTGAGGATCTGAAAATTATCATTTTGAGGACTGGACCTGGTCGAAAGACCCTCCCGGTCAGAGAGCAAATGTAGGTTATATTATTACCTGCTCTTTGCTGGTTTACTGTTTCTTTTTCTGTTGCAGATTTGACTTCAAGATATTTTGTCATTCTAAATTCAAAAGGACAAATATATTTCCAATGAATCAAATGCCTGTCATTATGAATAAGTTAGTTTCTTCTTTAAATACAATTCAATTTCACCAACTCATACGGGAGACAGATTTTTTCCTGAGGTTTTTGTCATACGTGAAAATATATGGTACCTCGTTCATATTTCCTCTGCTAATACTGTGATAACATATATTGTTTGCCGTAACAAAAAATATACTATTCAGCCTCAAAACTTTATATAACAGAAAGCTCCATATACTTTCCTCGGATCGTCGATGAAAAATTTAATATACATGGTACATTGTCACACGAAAAAGATATTTCTGCCTTATTTCCATATAATATACCATTTTCGAGAGATTTTTCGAACATGAGGAAGCATATGGACATTCAAAATTTATATACAGGGTGATTCATTAAGGTTGGCCACCGGCCGTATCTCGGAAACCGTTTATCATATGACTTCCGGAAAAAAAATCTAATGACAAATTCGGCCCCAAGAAAATGATTAAAAATATTTTCAAGTTCGTAGTACCCCACTAGAGGGCGCAATCTATCACTTGTAAAATATAATCTCATTTTCTACGAAATATTCTCCAGCTAACAGTGGTAAAGAATAATAAAATAAGAATCTACTCTTTCTATCCAACAACTTTTGTTTCGGTAATTTTTCTATATTTCCTATTTTTTAGTGATGGGATGGATAACCTTGTCTTCACGAAAAAAACATTCTTACTCCTGTATGGGTAGACCGATTTTCACGTAATTAGATTTCATTCGAAGGCCATCGAAATCCAATTGAAAACTACAGACTGTTTTATGTCACTTCGCCCTATTTGTGCGTTTTACTGGAAAATTTCAAATGCAATGTTATGATTCTAACCAAGTGAGAATGAGCCAAGCATTATCACCTACTGACTTTTTAAAATCGCAGACAGATATCATTGGTCGTTTCGGAGTTATTGACATTTTTTTTTGAAAATGCAGGAGGAATTGAGTTATTTCATCTCTAAACAATAAGATGAAATGGAAAAACTCATCAAAACAACGAAACAAGCTGATTTAGAACCAGTAAGCTTTGGCGATACTGTTCATTTTCGGTATCTATAGCTGTAAAAGTTTTTTAGGACGATTGCAAACCACTATTTTATGATGCCCCATTATTCAAACAAAGAAGCATATGATATGCTTAATGTTCATTTTGAATGTTTAAAAAATGCAGTAGCTGAAGGGGAATACCCGATACGATATCCTGAAAGACGTCGTCATTCCAAAAGGGTATTCAAAAAATTGACACGAAGAGTGCGAGAAACTGGTAAGGTTCAATATCTTGGAAGAAAAAATAGAAAACGTAGAAGCCGTAATGAGGATAATATCATAAAAGGCTGGCTTATTAACAAGACAAAGGTGCTTGAAATTTTAACGGAAGATCTTCCAATTCTTTTAGAAAATATTGCTATTCAAACAGGTCAGATATGTGGTATCAACAAGATGGTTGCCCGGCGCATTATGCTGCTAATGTTAGAGAATATTCATATAACGTCTTCTCAAAGAGGTATATTGGACGAGGGAGTATTTTTCCATGGCCAGAAAGATCACCCGACCTCACAGTATTAGATTTTTATTTTTGGGGGAGAATAAAGACTTAGTTTTCCGAACACCCCCCACTACAAGTGAGGATATTCAAAATAGATTTCGACAGGCAGCTTCTTCTCATACTGAAATTGTGGCCAGTGTCAACCCGACGAAAAAAAGACTAAATTTATGTGTAGAAAATAATGGTAGACATTTTAAATATTTGAATTGATTAGGTGTAAGTGTTGTTTTTCTGTTCAAATATTTTCGTTGTTGCTAATTTTTGTTTTATTTTATCGCATCATTGTTATTTCATGTGTGTTGAGTATTTTGCTGCGTTGTCATGACGCATGAAGTCACTTCCTTGTTTATTCAAGCTCACAGAAAGGATCAACATTGATCAAAATTTACAAAAATGTCAATAACTCCGAAACGACCAATGATATCTGTCTGCGATTTTAAAAAGTCAGTAGGTGATAATGCTTGGCTTATTCTCACTTGGTTAGAATCATAGCATTGCATTTGAAATTTTCCAGTAAAACGCACAAATAGGGCGAAGTGACATAAAACAGTCTGTAGTTTTCAATTGGATCACCCGGTATATTGTTGTCATATGTTTCTGTGATCTGCTTTCGATGGCCTTCGAAAGAAATTTAATTACGTGAAAATCGGTTCACCCATACAGGAGTAAGAATGTTTTTTTCGTGAAGAAAAGTTTATCCATCCCATCACTAAAAAATAGGAAATATAGAAAAATTACTGAAACAAAAGTTGTTGAATAGAAAGAGTAGATCCTTATTTTATTATTCTTTACCACTGTTAGCTGGAGAATATTTCGTAAAAAATGAGATTATATTTCACAAGTGATAGATTGCGCCCTCTAGTGGGGAACTACGAACTTGAAAATATTTTTAATCATTTTCTAGGGGCCGAATTTGTCATTAGATTTTTTTTCCGGAAGTCATAGGATAAACGGTTTCCGAGATACGGCCGGTGGCCACCCTTAATGAATCACCCTGTATATTATCTTTGTAGAATTCATAGTTGAATATGCAGGTATTTTAATGAATTCTTTGGCGTTTTGAGGTTGAATCTCAGTAAATACATTTCCATTTTCAATTCACGTGTGCTCCGTAATGATCATGTGTTCAAAAATGGTATGGAAACGGAATGTAAATGGGAAGGATACTGAGCATATTTGCATTCAGTTCAATCATCTTCTCAAGGTGGGTTCACAACAAAAGAACAAAGAGCAAAAGCTAGAACAGCAACATTCGTGTTGATCTTTTAGTCTAAACGAAAGTACGTTTTCAGCGTTTACACATAACAAAGAATCTTCGCGAACGCAGATAGAACGACTAAAGAATGCTCTACGTCTGTTCACACTGGAATAATTTGATAGAATGGGGATAGAATGAGCATTCGCTCGTCTGATGTGAATCTACCTTAATCATTCCATTCCTACATTAATTTTGAACTGTTCCATGAAAATACTCGGGTTACAATTGAAAGACCAACGTTTTGGCGGATGTATCATTGGTCCGTAATGCGACTGTGGCTTAGATTCAACATCCATCATAATGATCTTTGATATACCTAAGACTTGTTTCAATGAAACTTAATTTCTTCCTATAATACACTCCAAAATGCGACCTCATTTAGGTGTCGTTGCTCTATCTGTTCCAAATATAAATGATCTAGGTACATTACAAAATGAACACAGTGAATCTCCAAGAAGAATGTCCTACAAATTACTCAAAAAAAATATACATAAAGATAACGGGATCTATTTGCTTTATCGTGGCTTAATGTACACCAAAGAAAGGCATATTTGGTGTTATTATTCTCCGAAATCACCAAAAAACTAGGTACAGAATTATCATTATTCTCACAACGGTAATACTACTTCAGTTAGTTCTTCTCGTAAATACTGCCCGGCTCAACGGGTACTGTGTCATTATCTTGGACTATCATCCGTATTTATTTATGAAATGCTCCTTTGTCTCTGACGATGGCATAATTACTGTGATGAATATAAATATCAAGGAGACGAACTACTTGCTATTTGTTCCCTTGTATCAAAGTAATAAGGAGTTTACATAAAACTTTACAGGTAAGCTTATGCTTCATGAATGATGAATGAGGGGGTACATGTTTTCTTGATAGAGTCATTGAGTTCATTGTCAACGGTGAAGATATGGCTATGAAATCGAAGTCAGAGGAATTCTGAAGGCTACAAATCACAGAAATGTTGGACCTAGAAAAAGCATGTAATATCCAGAAGCAACATCTTCCTTATTTTAGTATTAGTGATGGTAATGGTAGTAAAAATAGCAGCAATAGTAGTAAGTGTATGTTTTTCATTAGTCATCAATAATGAAGTATTGACACGATTGAATTGAATTTTCGTGGACAGTTTTGGAACACCATCGCACAACTTAGAGCAAAATCTCGTATGGATCCAATTGTAGGAAAATTCAAAAAAAACTTTTATTCGAAAATTTTTAGAATTTTGGATGAAATTTTTTTCTCTGAAAATATTGATTAGATTTCAATGGAATTCGGCAAAAACCTTAGAGTCAGTATTTAACAATAATGTTCTAAATTACAATTCAATCCGGTATTTAATTTCGGAGATATAAGGAAAAAAATGTGCCAAATTTCGTTATTATTCGGAATTTCAATTTTATTTCCGCAATATCTCAAGCAATCAGATTGAAACTTCGTAATCAGGTGGAGATTTCCAACACGCAACTAGGTGTGAAATTTCGTGTTGATCTGATAGTTGGAATTTGAAAAACTTCTGACTTCACCTCAGTGCCTTTCTAGATTTTTGTTTATGATGTATTTAGAAAACGCTCAATCCAGTTCTCTTGGCAGTGCATTTGAAGTACTTATACGACTTCAATTGCAACCCTTTTAGAAGAATATTTATGATTTATATGATGAATTAATATCAGTTATTATAAGTCATTATTATGATGAATCAATATTACTTACGGCAACGTATTTTGATCAGCCCCTGTTCAAAATACGAATTAGAATCTAGACTTGTTAACAGAATAGAAAATTAATATAGTTTGGTCCAATTGAACTCAGAAATAGGAGAGCGAAAAAATCATTTCTCGAAAACTTACCACCGAATTTTCATGAAACTCTCAACGTTGATTACTGTTGCATAACTCAACCTGAAAATTTTCACCCGGATGATTTACGACCAGTGATCCCTGAGTTAGGTAAGAAGAAAAACGCTGCAAATTTCCAATAATACCGAAAATGAATAATCGCATTCGGTTCTAAGATTGGAATTCAGTGGAATAATCGGTTAACTTTTCATTCAGAATTATATATCTAAAAGTATAATAGATGAAAAGATTGTTTACCGAATTTTCAACACATATCGAGAAATTTTTAACGGATTCGTTTATTATTTTATGAACAACATGTGCAAATGCCCCATCGATATTCTCAACAATTAAATAATCGTAAGTAGTTCAAATTAAATATTTTTGGGTTTTCTTTCACAATATCAACTACTGAAAATCGGATGAAATTATTATTTACAGAATTAACTCTGTGGATGACGGGATTTAAAATTTATAATTTCTTCATGAAGGTCATTCATATCTTAAATAAAACTTATATATTATTCATGAATCATTGGTTTTTAACAAGACAAAAAAAACCAATTCCATGAAAAAATTAATTTGAAACATTGAAATCTCAATAAATACTCTTGAATAACTGAATACCACTTTAACATGCAGAACGCGAATTAAGTAGCGTAGTTTAAAATGATGAAGATATCCAAAAAATTCGGTTGATCGGAGGTTTCTATCAATTTTGGTTTGCGTAGTAAAGTTTTCGTCAACATGTGAATATTAGTTACTGGTTTTAATCGAAATCCAATCTTTTTAGTACTGAGGGTTTGAAATAAGGGTGAATATAAAAGATAATGAGCATCTATATGTAAAAAAAATTGGAGGATATATGCAAAAAAATCAAAAACAAACCCCTAAATTCATCAATTGTTGGTATTCATAGCAGCATATTTAATCACCCATGTCCATTATTTTTTATATCCGCAACCTTATTTCAGAGTCTTTGTAAGAAAAATATCGGATATCGATTTAATTTAATCCAGTAAAGGATATTCGCATTTTGACGATTGATATACTACGCAAACCAAAATTCTGGGAAACCTCCGATCAACCGAATTTTCTGAAAATTTTCATTTTGATACTATACCTTTATGTGTATTAGGCAAACGGGAAAAACTACGTCAAAAAACGCGCCTTTTACTCTACCTCTTCAGTGGTGTGGAACAAAGTGAGATTTTTATTGAAGTGAAATGACTATGGATCGTCTCTTTTCATTCGAAATATTATTTTAAATTATGCTACTCAATTATCGTTCTGCTTGTGGAAATGTTATTCAATTATACAAGATTATTTATTGATATTTCAATGTTTCCCAGGATTTTTTATGGAAAATATGCTGAAAATGATGAAATATGATGAGAAATATAAAACCATTTTATATAATTCAACATTTCTGTTCTTGATTCATTCTGGAAAACATTCAATTCAGCAGAATAATGTTCAGATGCAGTCGTTTCATGGCGTTTGGCCAGGGCTTTTTTCCCTTCGTATTTGAGTTGTCCGTCCCTAATTTGCTACCGACTACGGACTTTCACGACGATTTATCTATAACAAAAAAGTTATGATATAACGATTTATGCGTCTGGCCTCACATAAATGAATTCAACCCCTGATAGTATCGCAGGCCTTGATTCGCAGGCCATACGTCAGGCACTTCCGCTCAGGATATTAATGTTCTGTGTAGGTTTATATCTTGTATGAAGCTGAAACTCCAGTTCTTAAAAGATAATCTATATGAATAACTACGTTAAGGCCCAGAAAAATAATAAGAAAAATACTGTTTTTTTTATTCTTCCGATTACTCCTGAGAATATATAAATGATAATAATCCTGAGGATATGAAATAGGAATTAAAAAAAAAGTTGTGGCGCCAGAGGCTTCTGCACGATGAAAATTATTTGTTTATTTCCTTGTTTTCAGCAAATTCTATCAGGACTTACAGGCGCTTATTTCAACATTCATGTTTCATTGGAATATTTCTGTAGGTATAACCACAGCAAGCAGTATAAATATAATGGTTGCAATGATATCTCAGTTTTTAAATTTTAGGGTATCTTTTAACACGCTTCGTCAGGGGAACAACGTTTTATCGTTTCCTGGAAAATAATCCGTGGTCAAATTTATTTATGTCGGTCTATCCGTCTGCATTTGCTCTAATTCTCGACGGAAAGGACCAAGCAAAGCCACTTGAAATTCTCAGATTAGATTTGGGATCCAAATATCTCGGAGCTATGCCCATTTTCAATTTTGAGATACTTCTTCAATATCCCAAGAAGTACTGATACAATCAGTTCGAAACTTCGAATTAAGTTGAAGAATACCGGACCGCAACTTTTTGCTGAATCTGAATCGTCAAAAAAATTTTGAAAATGTTTCTGATATTTGAGGAACAGTGGATAGTCGTAAACTATATGTAGGACAACGATAAAATATGGCACTAAACGTGAGATTGATATTGAACAACAGTCTTACAAAGTTGAATTTGGTCCGAAGTTTGAAAGATATAATAAAAAAAATGGAAGAAATTTGCACATTTTTTTCGCAATATCTCATGATATACTTGAGCGATCAGAATGAAACTTCGTATCTAGTTGTAGAATACTGACGCGAAAAAATACGAAAATTTAAATAGGATAGTATTGGTGAAAATTAAAAAGAGTAGTCTTCGAGAATTGAGAAGATTTTCAAATAATTTTTTTTTTCCAAATATTCAATATTTTGTGATTATCCGATCTTATTATCCCAATGAAATTCTGTATAAACGTTCGAACTATCATTTTTAGATGAAGTATTGGATTTCAATTCGATCTTATTTGTATTTTGGAAATATTGGGAAAATAAAATTTTGAATGGGTATATCTGCGGAATCATTGGGTGGATTTTACCCATTCACGTATTCGACCTTAGTAATTAAGGTCCAAACCTACTCTACAAATATCGAGTTTCTAAGTGATTTCTTCCGGAAGTTATGTGTTTACGGATTAAGTCGAATTGAAATACAGTACTTCATCGAAAAAACTAGAAAAGCACAGCTTTGAAATCAGCAGCTTTTGTGCGCAATACATCAAAAGTGAACATGTGCGCAAAAGCTGCCGACTTGACTTCAGTGCTTTTCATGTTTTTTTTCTAGGATTTTTTTGGGTTTGTTCTATGAGGAGGTCTTCTGGCTCGATTCCTATTTTGAAAAGGAAAGTTATTTTTTTCATTGCACAAAATTGTTTCTTAAAAACTAATAGGATTAAATGAATATTTCTATCAGCATCAATGTCAATAGGAAAGGCATTTGTACTATCGGTTTGAATCACATGGGTAAATAATTTTCTGTAATTGATAATCAAACCCCGTGATATCGGGGTTGCAATTGTAGTCGTATAAGTACTTCAAATGCACTGCCAAGAGAACTGGATTGAGTGTTTTCTTAATACATCATAAACAAAAATCTAGGAAGGCACTGAGGTGAAGTCAGAAGTTTTTCAAATTCTAACTATTAGATCAACACGAAATTTCACACCTAGTTGCGTGTTGGTAATCTACACCTGATTACGGAGTTTCAATCCGATTGTATATGTTCTTCTTGAGATATTGCGGAAATAACGCTAAAATTCCAAATAACAACGGAATTTGGCACATTTTTTCCTTATATCTTCGAAAGGTTTGTGCCAAATTCCATTGGAATCTAATCAATATTTCCACAGAAAAATAAATTTCCATCAAAAATTTTAAAAATTTTCGAATAAATTTTTTTTTGATTTTAGTATTCCAAACTGTCCATGAAGTTTCAATTTGATCGAGTCAATACTTCATGAGATATCGAGGAATTAACCTAAAAATTTCAAATAGGTCTAACTCCAAAACTATAGAGTTCAACCCAATCGTTTAAGACTTATCGAAATATAAAATAACAGTTTTTGATTGAGAGTTCAAACCGGCTTCGAATTCGGAAGACATGATGTTTCGCCCACCAACTCATGATTCATTTGCTTCAGCACGAGTTTCGGAACAACAGTTAGTCATCCGAAAGGAACCATAAAACGAGCATCAATTCCAAAGCGATATACCCTTTCAAAAATACAGGGGAATCAACTAATATACGGCCTTGATGTCAGGCGAAAGTGGGAGATATATGGACGGTGAAATAGAGAGGGCCTCAAAGAAACTAGCAACGGATGTAATGGGAACGAGAACAGCTGGACAGTTCCAGGTGAAATAATGAAATCAACGAGCCGAAACAATGTATTTTTGCTCCCCCAATTCGTCTATATTACAATTCATGAAGACTATTAGCTCAAATCCAAACTGGACTCAATAATGGGATTATTGCGAAATCGATAAAATGCTCAATTGGCTGACTTGTTTCTTTTATTAGCTAGGAGGTAATTTGACGATCTGATTTGCCGCCCTCGTATTTTTCATATTGAATTCGTATTAATTTCTCAAAGGCATGTCTGGTTTTCTAGAGCTGACGCTAGTTCGTTTTTTGTGGATTCAAAAAGGATGGAGCAATATTGAAGATTTGGAAAATTTGAAATGGAACCGGCGTGCCAATTACAACATGAGTTAGATTGAGTAATGCATCCTAATCAGCAGCGATCTCAGGCAGATCAACACTATTGGCGAATGAAGATATGCGCTACTTTCTTTGGTGACTATCAGAGTGAGTTTTTGAATCATTCTTGACGTTAGTGTGATTTTACAAGTGTTTCTACTGGGAAAAAGCAAACTCAAATGTCCCTTTCCATAGATTCCCAAAGCCCGGTGAGAAATTTCGAATTTGGGTGGAAGAAACTTCCTTTAACAAGTCGAGCCTGAAAGTGTAGAAAAATCGATAAAAACCTTGTCAACTTGTAACTCAAAATTAGTAAACCAACAAACGAGATTTATGAGAGTCTGTTACCTGCATTTTACCGATGATGATCATTTTTATAGAGGTAAGCACGAATTGCTCATGAAATATTAGATCACATTCATGAAGACAATTTTTTTCCAGGCCCTAATCTAAGCAGAGAATGTTACTTAAGAGGAATGCCATGCCTCGTATTTTTCATATTGAATTCGTATTAATTTCTCAAAGCCATGTCTGGTTTTCTAGAGCTGACGCTAGTTCGTTTTTTGTGGATTCAAAAAGGATGGAGCAATATTGAAGATTTGGGAAATATGTGATGAAACCGGCGTGCCAATTACAACATGAGCTAGAATGAGTAATGCATCCTAATCAGCAGCGATCTCAGGCAGATCAACGCTATTGGCGAATGAAGATAAGCGCTTCTCCCTTTGGTGGCTATCAGAGTGAGTTTTTGCATCATTCTTGACGTTTGTGTGATTTTACAAGTGTTTCTACTGGGAAAAAGCAAACTCAAATGTCCCTTTCTATAGATTTCCAAAGCCCGGTGAGAAATTTCGAGTTTGGGTGGAAGAAACTTCCTTTAACAAGTTGAGCCTGAAAGTGTAGAAAAATCGATTGAAACCTTGTCAACTTGTAACTCAAAATCAGTAAACCAACAAACGAGATTCATGAGAGTCTGTTACCTGTATTTTACCGATGATGATCATTTTTTTACAGGTAAGCACGAATTGCCCATGAAATATCAGATCACATGCATGATTACAATTTTTTTCCAGACCCCTAATCTAAGCAGAAAATGTTACTTAAGAGGAATGTAATGCCTCGCAGAAATCTGCTTGTTGAACTGATCATTAAGGAATAACGTACATGTTTTAGTGATAGAACTGACCGATTGAAACAAAAGTGTCTCAACAAGGAAATATCTGGTGATGAATACTCTTTGCTCAAAGTGCTTCTGCCGATGAACTCCAAGCTGTACAAGGCTTATTTATTACAGCTTTTTCAATGTATTTCAATTTATTTGTCAATCCATAAAAAGTAAGCCTTACTGTACAAGTAGCATTAGTTTTTTGTGAATTTATTCATTTTATTCACAATATTTTGTGTATATTCAGTCCTTCTCTATATACATAGTAAAGTTATGAGTATTTGTCTATTATTCCATGAAGTATGTTTAACAATCTGTTTATCTGTTTTTCAGGTTTTTGAGCAGAAGATCTGAGAGGGCATTTGATCAACAATCAAGTTCGGTAGGTAAAAAGGTTGAAAGTTTATGAGTTTTGCAACTAACATGCAACATAATACCACATGCATCTTCCTGAACACCTCTAGCTTCTATGATTTCAAGAGACTCCAAATAATTTGAAATTAATCTTGCCATTTAGAGTTGAAATGAGTTGATACTAAAATACTTCTTACAGTAATTGTAGCGTTGCTACTCTGAATTAGAATAGATGATACATAACTCTTTCATGAAAATGTAATATGTATACACAGAATCACTTCTGCTAACTGAAATTGTAAACTCGAATTTTTATCAATTAAATATACAAGCAAGCACTTGAACACCTAGTTCCTATCCCTCTACCTAAAGTTCCTAAACTGGCCACCGTGGCGTTTCAATCTCAAATTCAGACGCCAATCGAAACCCCTCATGGAGACGATGGAACTAATTTTGGAAATATCGGGTATGTAATATTATGTAGGGAATTCCATTTGTTGTTCATAAAGTAACTGTAGTATTATTTATTAGCATATATAAAGAAGTTGTTACAGCCCATTCTATTATTTGTAATATTTGGCACATAGGTGGACCGTGGAAACAATATCTTTCAAAAGAAACGACTAAGTAACTCGATATTTGTAGAGCAGTACCTCAATTTTGAATGCCGAGTTCCTGAATGCAGAACCATCTACTTTGAGACTTGGTAACTATACTGAAAATACCGTTGAACAACTTTATGCGAAATTTTCTGATGATCGTGTCATAAGAACGATTTAAAAAAAATATTTTCAATTTTTTTTTGAATATTCGATATTCTGCGATCTTCTGATCATATTATCCTCACGTAATTCTGTCTGAACCTTCGAGGCATCTTCTTCCAGTCAGGTACTGAATTTGAATTCGATCTTATGATTTAATCTAAGTTTTGGAAATATTGGGAAAATAAAATTTTTATGGGTAAATCTTTCGAATCATAGGATGGAATTTATCCGTACACGAATGCGGCCTTCGTTATTAGAGGCCAAACTCACTTTACAAATAGCGGTCGGCTGATAGGCCGACCCATAAACACAATAACTTCCGAAAGTATCCGAAATATTGGGTGGATGTTACCAATTCACGAACTTGAAAGGAACAACTTGAAAAATCTGTATTTGTAGTGTAACATCCGCACAAAGATCCCGCAGATATACCCATTCAAAATTTTCCCAGTATTCACAAAAATAGATATGATCGAATTGAAATTCAGTACTCCATACGAAATTTCGTGAGGATAATGTGTAACGTTACTAAACGCTCCACTGTCGACTTCAGTTTCCGTTGCGAAAATACGTCATACTGATAATTTCAATTCCAACCGCAAGAAAAACGCTTTACTGAAATTATATGATAGGTCGCTAAAGAACGCTCTTCGCTTTGACGGTTGAGTGTGTGTTTCGCATGCGCGACCCTTCAAACTCGGTCCAGCTGATGGAAAATTCTTTCTTTTTGGTACGGTGAAGTTGAAGGTTCAATACCTTGCTAGAGTTTAGCGAATTAGAGTACCTCGCAATCCATTAACATCGTGGAAGTTTTATTGTTTCTTATAAGACGTCTATTTAAAAGGCGTTAAGTACTACGTATATCCCGACCAATATTTTTTTTGCTTTTGTGAATGCCAAATTGTGATTTCCGATTTATTTCATTCCATGCAGGTTACACAGGTTTACATTTTCCTTTGTATAATATTGTGCATTTGATTTCTTGTCTCATTCTTATTATCGAATAAGGTGCTCTTATTCCTGAGTTCTAGATATTTCATCTCATATTTATTGACTTGTAAATTATTTCAATAACGTCTAGAGTCACTAGGAATGAGATAACGTGTTACAAGCACTATCTTATAGTTTTGAAATTTGCAGTCTTTGTACCGGGGCTACCGCCTACTGCATCATCTTTGTACCGAGGCTACCGCCTACTGCATCATCTTTGTACCGGGGCTACCGCCTACTGCATCATCTTTGTACCGGGGCTATCGCCCACTGAAGCATCTTTGTACCGGGGCTACCACCTACTGCATCATCTTTGTACCGAGGCTATCACCCACTGAACCATCTTTTCACCGAGCTACCGACTACTGGATTATCTTTTTACCGGGGCTAACGCCCATTTGAATATCCTACTACCGGACCCAAAGTTTAACTGGATCATCTTAGTACTAGAGGCAATCATTACTGGATTATCTTTGTACTGGAGCTGATTATGGCTGGAATACCTTTATACCGAAGCTAATGATTACTGGAATATCTTAATTCTGGACTTTGCTCTGGATGGAATCTCTTGAAACTGGACTACCTGCATAATACCTGTATTTTGAAGGATCATACCACCGGATCCTTACTATTAAGATAAGTGCTTCTTCGAATCACGGATCTCAGATTCACTGTACCTAAATTTGTGTTTGTATATAGCAATTTTAATTGTAAAGATAGGAAATGGTTTAATGGAGAAGAAAGAGCTCCAGTAGTGAGTTTTGGTTGATTGGGTGATTAGCTCTGATCAAGGGGGAATATCTGTTGATTTATCGACGGATATTCGTCCTTGTGATTATGTTATTTAATTGTAAAGTTGAAATAAATAGATAGGGAGTAAGAGGTTGCATCATTACCACCAGATTAACGACTAGGGATACATTCAAGAGTTAATTTGATTTCAAATGTGGTTAGAATATCACCAAATCTATCGGAAAGATGAGGCGGGGTAAATATGAGAAAACATGCCCGCTTTGCAACGAATTTGAGCACGCGCGCATGTACTATAAGTTATAACTGATATCTCTAGTTCAGTACTATACTTATTGAATAAGGTGTGAATTGGGGTGAGTTTCCACTCGAAATAGAAAATTCTGAAGACTTTTCTTTTTCGACTTTTCTGGCTCAAAACTGGAAGCGGAATGATAAAGTCAACAAGTAAACCAAAGGAGTTGATCTTTTGCCGATTCTAAGTATTTTGAGAACAAAATTAAATTCTACACAGTTGGTAGTAGATACCGGCTCCTGAGTCATTTTGAAACTCACTACGATTAATTGGCCCTCCCAAGTTTTTTGAGTAAAAATAAAATCAATATATTATATAGCTTGATTTCCATGAGTGATACCTAAATATATAAAATTGTAAGAAAAAGTAAGAAATATTGAGACAATACCTTATAATCACAATACCAGAGAGGTTTGTCATTTACTTACTCGAAAATGCGCCTGCAGCTATGGCGAGTCGTGCAAGAGCCCATAAATTATTCCATCCTCAATCACTATGCCCCGGAGAACCTACAATCACTTTAAAGGACCTTCATAGAGAGATCAAGGCTAAGATACCTCGAAACCCAAGTACCCCCCCAGTCCTTTAATGAGCCATCAGTTAGCCGTCGTCTTCTCAATCCAAAATCACGAAATTGGCAGAAAACAAGTATTGTGTTTCTGTATTTACATAAATTAAAGGCAAACATTATAGTTGAGAACTATAGGCGCTCGGACCTCAACTATCAATTTGTTGTTCGCGTAGGGATTTTTCTCGGCTTCAAATATAATTTATAGCTACTGCATCCACATTACTGGCCGATTTAGTGCGAAAGTGCATTCACGTCACGAGAACGTGGTCGAAAATTGCCATATCAGAGCACTTATTAAATCAGAATGGCTTATGGGGCTCCTCTCCCGGTCTAGCATCTTATGAGTAGGCGCAATTTAACTTCTGGCAACAAGAAGCCGGTATATTATCTTCGTAACAATTTCACGAATTGAATAATCAACGTGTGAAGTAGACGGAATGGCTGTTATCAATATTTGACCCCATGCACCTACGCCACCTTCGTAGATGTTTCAAACACGTGAAGGGTCTTGCTTTACTGAGTAACAGTCATTCCTGAGTTCATTCAGTAACTGTGATGTGTTTTTTGGTTAAGAGCAAACAGTCCCTCGAATATACCGGGGTGACTTTTGGAGACTAGAGTTCGTGTTTTTGAAGGAAATTTTCGGGTGAAAATGGTTCAAGTAGTTGAATAGTAAGAATACGCAATGTTGACACTTTTTTATATTGAAGAATTTTCGGGAAAATAAAACTGAAATGGAGTGAAAAATTAAAAAATAAGTAACATTGCGCATTCTCGCTAAAGAATTAATTACATCCCAAAAAAAAATTTCAAAAAGTATTGAACACAATAAAATCACTTAAGAATAAAAAGAGTAGTGGAATTGATTCTATTTCATCTAGTATCTTGAAACTGATAGACGTTGATATTGCTTTACATTTCGCACATGTAATTAATCTTTCAGTAAGTACTGGCGTTTTTCCTCATCTCCTAAAGAGGGCTCTCGTTGTTCCGATTTATGAAAAAGATGTCGGGCATGATATAGCAAACTATAGACCTATTTCTATCCTTAGCATCTTCTCGAAGGTCTTCGAGCGAGTTGTGTTCGATAGGATGATGAGCTACTTAGACAAATATAAAATACTTGATGACGCACTGCATGGTTTTCGGTCGGGCCGCTCAACCCAGTCAGGAGCTCTTTGTTTTGTCGAGTTCGTTTACGAGTGTCTTGATGATGGACAGTTCGTCGCAGGGTTGTTCTTCGACCTGTCACAAGCATTTGACAGCCTCTCTTTTAAGTTTCTTCTTGACAAATGCTACAACTTAGGTTTCAGGGGTGTGCTTTTGAATTGGCTCTCTAGCTATCTCGAGGGTAGAACAATGTCAGTCAGAGTGGGTGAATTTATTTCTGATGAACGGGAATTGAACCTTGGAGTCCCCCGGGGTTCTGTTCTGGGACCACTCCTGTTCCTGTTGTTCATCAATGACTTACAAGTTGATTTGAGAAGGATGATGGGTAATTTGGCAAATTGTCTTGATTCCTTCCTTTTAATCAAGTCAATAAGAATTCTTTTATTTGCGGATGATACCTCGATATTAGTAACTGCTCGGACTCTTGAAGAGTTGCAGGAGCTGTCGGCGGTTGGTCCAGTGCTTCGTTGATTGGTGTGGTACAAACTCTCTCATGATCAACATCGAGAAGACCCAGTGTGTTCACTTCACTTTGAGAAGTGATGAGAGAGGACTGGTTATTCGCCATTTTAATGACATAATTTCGTCGGTTGACCACGCTAGATTTCTTGGAGTCTACGTGGATTCAAATTTAAGATGGACTACTCATATTGATTCCATATGTAAGAAACTTAATAGTTCTTACTATGCAATAAGTAGAGTCGAAAACTCGCTACCCATGAGTTTGATTATTAATATATACTATAGTCTAGTTTGCAGTCACTTATCCTACAATATTATGCTGTGGGGGAATTCATCTGATGTAGGTAGGGTATTTTTGAATCAGAAGAGAATCTTGCGGATGATCTTCAATATTGCTCCGATGTCCTCTAGTCGTCCCACTTTTATAGAAAATGGTATTCTAACAGTTGCATCCATTTATATCTTTAGATGCTTGGTATATGTTAAGGATAATGAAAAAAAATTCACTAAACTCCCAAGCTTCCATAAGTATTCCACCAGAAATGAGGAATTATTTCATATCCCTAAGCACAATACAACTAAATTTGAATATTCGCCAAAATATCAGTGTATCAAGCTCTTCAACCATCTACCGAAATGTACTAAGTCTCTGGAACCCAAGGAGTTCAAGAGGGTAATTAGGGCTAAATTAATACAGAAATGTTTTTATACTATTGCTGATTATTTCCATGATTTACTTGATTTCTATTAGGGTATTTTTATAACTTTTTTCTTGTTCTATGTGACCTGTCCTATACATGTACTTGTCTCAAAGGATCAATAAATTATTATTATTATTATTATTATCACCCACTGAAGCCTGCAGAACGACACCCCGTTTCCTCCTATAAACGTCGGAATTTCTCCGAATTCTAATATTTCACGCGTCTTAAGGCAACGTTTAAGCATGTATACCGGGTCCAGCAGCCTGACCTTGAGATATAAGCGAGGTTTGATGACATTTGAATGTGGTTGCGTTGCCTAGCTGCAATTTACTGCCACGTGGTATTGTTTTCTCTTAAAATCAGGCACCTGAATCTCGGTGTACACGCTTTAACGTTGCCAATATGCGCATGAAATCTTAGAATTCAGAGAAATTTCTACGTTTATAGGAGAAAACGGGGTATCGTTCTGCAGGCATCAGTGAGTATTTTTTGAGAATTTTTTTTTGGATATACTTAATTGTTTTGTGGGAATGCGCAATGGTAGTTATTTTCCAATTTTTCACTCCATTTCAGTTTTTATTTCCCCGAAAATTCTTGAATATAAAAAAGTAGCAACGTTTCACCTTCCTAAGATTTTTTTAAACCATTTGCACCAGAAAAGTTTCTGAAAAACACGAACTCTGGCGTCCAAAAATCATCCCGTTACATTCGAGGTATTGTTTACTATTAACATACTTTTTATAGATACCAAGTACTTGAAAAGGTTTATGAAGCTTTACAGTAATCTACAAACGTTGGTTCAATTGAGAAATCGTTCTATGTAAAATATGCGTCTTTTGGAAGCATAAACTTATCATATAAATAACATAATCACAAGGACGAATATCCGTCGATAAATCAACAAATATTCCCCCTTGATCAGAGCTAATCATCCAATCAACCAAAACACCTACACCGAAGAAGCGGATCCAAGTAGAATGACTACAGCTATTTCACAATTGTTATTGATCGTCAGGTCAACTTAACTTGGATAAACCGCAGAGAGATCCCTCGATACTTGTTATCTTTCAGAAGGACCGCTGCAGTATAGCAACGTACAGCGCGCCATCTGCCAGGAGCATCTGGCGAGTCTCACCTTCGAGTGCAGAATACTTTGATCGATGAGTATGACGTTCATCCTTTTGTCGCATCAGGTCGCTGTTTTGGTTGATTGGATGATTAGCTCTAATCAAGGGGGAATATTCGTAGAGTTATCGACGGATATTCGTCCTTGTGATTATGTTATTCGTTATTACTGGAGCTCTTTCTTCTCCGTGAAACCAATTCCCATCTTTGTTAGATGTTGGACGTTTTCGTCTTGTGGGAATCCACATGAACTGAGTGTTTCCAATGTCGTGTCGGTTTTTTGTAAAGCTGCAATATCGCAGTTACAGTGACCTGATGCGACAAAAGGATGAACGTCATACGCATCGATCAGAGTATTCTGCACTCGATGGTGAGACTCGCAAGATGCTCCTGGCAGATAGCGCGCTGTACGTTGTTATACTGCAGCGGTCCTTCTGAAAGGTAACAAGTATCGAGAGATCTCTCTGCGGTTTATCCAAGTTAAGTTGACCTGACGATCAATAACTATTTTTTTTTAAATTATTTTCCTGTGATTACCTAATGTTAATTTTCCCAAAACTCACAATCCTTTCAAATTAATTTTCACGAGGTTCACTCCACTTTTATTATAATTATAGTAAAGCATAAACTGCAGGAACTATTAATGTTAAACCATAATATGAAACGATATTAAATTGTGAATATGTATGTATATATGTTAAATAAATTTTCTCTCTCTCTCTCTCTCTCTCTCTCTCTCTCTCTCTATCTATCTCTCTCTCTCAATAACAATTGTGAAACAGCTGTAGTCATTCTACTTGGATCCGCTTCTTCGGTGAAGGTGTTTTGGTTGATTGCATGATTAGCTCTGATCAAGGGGGAATATTTGTTGATTTATTGACGAATATTCGTCCTTGTGATTATGTTATTTATTATTACTGGAGCTCTTTCTTTTCCGTGAAACCAATTCCTATCTTTATTATATAAACTTCGCACGATTTCATACTGAATTGCCATAAGATTATTTCTTCGAAAAATCTTACGGGCAACATGAGAAAGGCGTAATTCAGAAGCTGATGTTCAATCAAGCATCTGAACCCCTTGTGAAGTACCCGATTTTCGAATCGCCGTATTATATTTCACACATTTGTTTGAAAAAATGAACTAAACAAGTTCGTGGGAGATATTGTGTTACCAAAGAAGAATATTAATTCGATACGATTAAACTCAGTTCCAGTGAATTTGGACCAGCGTCGGGATCATCTTCTTTTTATGGTCAGTGTTAAGATGAAAAGTTATGGAACCAATGAAGAGAAGTTGTATGTTTTGGCAGAGAAATAATATACAGGGTGATTCCGGTGGAGACCGTCAGATTTTACGATTAGTTTACACTAGTCAAGACAGTCTCGAAACAATGTTTGGTTCATGGTTGGGGGTCTCTATTGAGAATATACAGGGTGATTTGTCCGATTCGACCGATTTTACTTTTATTGATAGCTTTGGTATGGCTCATTCGATTTCAATGAAATTTTCAGCGAAGTACAATATTGATTAGCTCATTCATTAGTTCGGAAGTTTTTTTCAAAATTAGCGTTTGTTATTGTGATAATCCCAGGTTAATTGTGCAGGTTGAAAGAACACCCTGTACATCGCGTTTCCAAAACTATGCTATCTGTCTACGATTCTACTATGATAAGTCATTATTTGAAAGTTTCTAATTTTTTTGGCACACTTCTAGTTTTCTGATAAAATTTTATCAAAAAAAAAATGTCGAAATTTCGCTCCCATCGATTCTACTTTTATTAATAACTTTGGTATGGCTCATCCAATTTTGATGAAATTTTGAGTGTAGAACAATCTGAATGAGTACATTCAATAATCACAACAGTCTCTCAAAATACGGGGTTGTAATTGTGATGATTTCAGAATTTCAGATTTTTTTTTGCAGTTGAAAAAAAACATTGCTTTTACAAAACTTTCTTACTCGTTTCGGATTCGACAACAATATGTCATCATTCAGAGGTTTTCAATTTCTTTGGGACACCTCAGGTTTTCCTAGAAAACAATTTGAAGAAGAGCATGATCGAAATTTGGCTCACAAGCAGTGAGAGTATTCCGCACTAGGTAGGAAAGCTGCATTATCCAAGGAAGCAAAGCAGTTCTTTAGTTCTAAAATATTCCTTTCAAATTCCAAATTCATATTCAATTACTATTATTCTGTATCAAATCATTCAATTCAGAATATATTTCGAATTTGAAAGGACATTTCAGAAGTGACGAACAACTTTTTCCTTGGACGATACAGCTTTCCTACCTAGTGCGGAATATTCTCACTGCTTGTGAGTCAAATTTAGATTATGCTCTTCTTCAAAAATGTTTTCTAGGAAATCAGGAGGTGTGCCAAAAAAATTAGAAACCTCTGAACAATAACATATTATTGTAGAATCTGAAAAGAATAAAAAAGTTTTTTGAAAAGCAATGTACAGGGTGTTTTTCTTTCAACTGCACAATTAATTTGAAATTCTGAAATTATCGCAATCACAACCCTGTATTTTGAGAGATTGTTGCGATTATTGAATGTTCTTATTCAGATTGTTCAACACTGCAAATTTCATCAAAATTGGATGAGCCATACCAAAGTTATCAATAAAAGTAGAATCG
Organism: Myrrha octodecimguttata; assembly: GCA_958510865.1. Classification (NCBI taxonomy): domain Eukaryota; kingdom Metazoa; phylum Arthropoda; class Insecta; order Coleoptera; family Coccinellidae; genus Myrrha; species Myrrha octodecimguttata. The sequence goes on from OY294063.1 coordinate 9,885,549, forward strand.
ATTGGAGCGAAATTTCGACATTATCTTTTTTTGAAAAAATTTTCCCGGAAAACTAGAAGTGTGCCAAAAAAATCTAAACTCTCAAATAATGACTTACCAGAGTAGAATCGTAAACAGAGAGCGTAGTTTAGGAAACGCGATGTACAGGGTGTTTTTTCAACCTGCACTATTAATCTGGTTTTATCACAATACAACCGCTTATTTTGAAAAAAATTTTAAATTCAGTGAATGTGCTCATCAAAATTGTACTACGCTGAAAATTTCATTGAAATCGAATGAGCCATACCAAAGTTATCAATAAAAGTAAAATCGGTCGAATCGGACGAATCACCCTGTATATTCTCAATAGAGACCCCCAACCATAAACCAAACATTGTTCCGAGACTGTCTTGACTAGAGTAAACTTATCGCAAAACCTGACGGTCTCCTCCGGAATCACCCTGTATTTTCAGGGCATTCAGCATAATTGGGATTTCGGGCAAAATCAACCGTGTTATAATTTTAATTGCAAAAAATAATAATTTTTTCTAGTTTGTAGGCTGGAAAGCACTAAAATGACGATGAAATGTCTGTAATTGTGTTGAATATAGTTTTAAACGATTCTGGTTGACTTACAGATAAAGCCTTATGCTTAGGATGAAGCTGTAGTCAAACTCAATTCAGTAAAGACCGTGAATTCAGGAAGAGGACACCTAAAAGGGAGGAGCTCAACGTTGGAATGCTTCGGATATTTAGTTAATTGATGAGCAAAGTCAGCTCAAGGACATCTGAGTTGTAGTCATATGAATCATTCTCTTGATAATTCGGAAAATATCGATTCAATAGAATAGAGACCAGGTGTGGATTGTATCTCTACATTCTTATTGTTTCTAAATTTAATCTCTTGAAACTATCCATTAAATTCACCAGAGGTGTACACGAATCAGCCAGTATATCGATCAAAAACTCAACTGGAAGAGTCAAATTGAAAAACTAGCACGACACTGTTTTGCATAAAGGCTCATCCGAGATACAGTGGGAGTGGATGCTGTAATGTCTTCCTACACAATGCTTTTGTGCACTCAAGGATAAGATATGGAATTATTTTCTGAACAAGATCTCCAGAAGCTGAAAGAATCTTTCTTGTACGAAAAAGACGTTTAGGGTAATTTTCGAAATGAAACAAGCCGAACCCTGTAAAACTATATCTTAAAATTTCAGCATACTAACCCTATACAGTTTGTATATATATAAGTCTGTAATGTTCGTCGTTAATAATCTTTCTGAGTTCAAAAATCTGCATCAACATGCCTATATAACACCAGAGGGAAAACTTCCTAATTGAGGATATGCCAAATTTTTCATATTTGTAGAAAAATGTTACATATAGTTTATTATTATCAATCTGGAATAGGTTACTAGAAAGTTTAGAAGATCGATCTTTCGGGGTACAAAGGAGAAGCCTTAAAAGGTTTCTCCTAGAAAAATATAATACTTTTTATGGTTTGAGCGAATTCCTAATGGAGAAGTATTTTGAGCAACTCTGATGTGTCTTTTTTTTATTTTTTTTCTCTTTTTTTTGGTATTCAGTTATAGATTGTATTTCGACAAGATAAGAACATGTACTGCGGTTATAAGATCATATAAATGCATCTCTCTCTCTATCTCTCTTTGTTCACATTCCACTTAATTAAAAAAATCACGAAAATTAATCAATCCAATATCTAAAATTTTCAATTCAATTCAATTTATTCAACCATATGTCTCTTCATTCATTACATCCATATTATATTTACATTATATAGTTAAGAACTTCTCTTGTAAGATAGGAAATAGCTAGGCAACTTAATACCTGTTTTTACCTCCCACCTCCCAAAAGACAATATTACTAATGAAGGATATAAACAATATACACAGAAGGTATAGAATAAATAACATTGTCATATTTCCTAGTAGATGATGAGTAGCAACAGCAGAAACAGAGGGAAAGAGCAGAGCAAGCAAACAAGTTCATTTTCTTTTATGTTGTTATCATAATAATATAAATATGAATATACAGTTAGCATGTTTTAGGCTTCGAAACAGTTCATGTTGTTTATAATAAAATTCTTAATTTCCGTTTTAAATTTCCTGAAATTAACGATGTCCTTTAGATTGTATGTATTGTTTGTTTTCGAAACAGTAGATACGAGCGAGTTTATACCCATCGATTAATATTAAATACATTTTATTCAGAATTTAAAATGGAAAGTTTCAATTTTAACTCGAAACAAGAAATTTGAAATTTTTTTTATTTGTTCTCTTGACACCATCATCATGAAATTTGCCAACGAATTTCATCATGATCGGATAAGTATTTTTTGAATATTTCGGGAAATAACAACGATACCCAGGAGCAGGTTTTATATTGTTGCATTATATCTACTTGGAGCTCTGAACAAAAATTAATTGATATCTAATGCATAAAATTTACTAATTATAATAAACCCGAGCAGTTACGCGGCAGTACTCTTCAATTAATTACCAAGTTTCAATTCGTATAAGTAGTCCCTGAAATATTTGGGAAACACCCTCCAAATTCAAATGAGTTTAACTAGAACGCTCTTTGGCCGATTAACGATCTTCACCGTCAGGTTTTGAAAGGTAATGAAAATTGCGGTTGTTATTGTTTTTCATAATGCTCCTCGCCTTTCGATGTATTTGAACCTCACCTTAATTGTCTGATTAAAATCTTTTTTTTCATTGTGATAACACTCATAATTCTCAATTCAATAAATAAATAAATCGTTACTTTTTATTTCATTAATAAATTCAATGACTGTTCATAAATTCGTTGGTAGTTACAGAAGCCTTTTACCAAAAAGACCAACCGTTTTGACAACATATTCCGTGGGTATTAACAGGTAAAGGTAACTCGTGCGAAAATATAAATCTGTGTATTCGAAAATTCCGCGAAGAAGCGATGAACCAGTTGAGGAATTTAATTCTATCGTTGTTGAAAAATCGGCAAGCGTACCAGAGGGACAACACCTCGCAGTCGACGAGTCTCGGGACCAACCGGCTAACCGGCCAACTGACGGAACAGAAACAGAACAGCGGTACGGCAGCTGTCCTTCAACGGACAGCCCTTGATTGCACACCGCTCATTTATCTCAGCAGAGACAACCCTAATTATTTTCGGCCTCTCTCTCCGTTCTACGTGTTATTTGAACGACTAAATTACGGTCTTGTATTACGTTGCCAGTTGATAATTTTCTCATTTTCCACTATTGTTTATCTCATCGTTTTGTACTGTATAATGCGTAAAAGTGGACGGATTTGGAATTGAGACGGACAAGACCAACCATCAAACCATTTCCACAAATTTGGTTGCCTCGCAGAGGTGCAATTAGCTGACGTACGTTTACCAATGCAAAAGAGTTGATTTTGCATAGCGGCTGTTACAAGGAGTTATTCAAATTTTCGACTTTCTGTATGCAAATATCAAGTCGACAATGTTTATTCGCTTTCGAACAGAGGTCTGTTTTTTTCAACGTATTATTAGCGTGAGTGGGACAAGATCTGTAATATAACATACAGGGTATTACATGAGTGATTGGTCATGATCTGGTAGTGAATTCAGTTCATCCATGCCTCTCTGAAAAGTAGGCTGTTTCGTATTCAAACGGCTGATTTCACGAAACTTTTATTGCCTGATTGAGGACTTACTGGTCAGTCAATAGTAAATATTCTGTGCTTCAATGCAGTTTTTTTAACCCAACCACCGAATTCGAACTGTAATCAAAAAGTTGATCAGCCGTCAGAAGTTCTGTGATATTGACGGTAAGGCTATCAGTTCCGGGGATAGAAAGTGATTTATAGATGACCTCAGTTTCCTTCATTCAAAACATAAGAATCACCAGCACGAATTCTACCAGTTTTGTTTGGTTTGTTTAGAATATTGAGAAATTCTTTTCTGACTCCGAAGCCTGAAACCTATGTTTTAATATCAGTTGGAAAAATGTCGCTTTCGTAATGAGGAACATAATTCAGTTTTATTTATTCAATTTTATTTCAAATAGCACACTTGCTGCTACAGAGTAACAACCGAAGAAATGAAATGCGGTCCAGTTTTAAGTACTCCCGTGATAAAATTCTGCTGAGATTTAGAATTTCAAATCTACCGACTGAGAATTATTGTTCACATTAATTTCTCGAAATATCGTCAGTATAACTTCTCCTAAAATGTTTCCGAGTGCTGGAATTGATGATACGATGTGGGCCCTTACTCCCTTAAGGAGAGAAATCTACAGACATTTTACTCTCTTCGGGTTTTGTCCGTGGCCCTGTACATGGGCTTGAAGGTAGCCAGATTTTTCTCCTGTCGATTACATTCGAAAATTATCCGAAACTACTGGGTTGCCCCAATAACTTTGGAATAAAAAGTGCTAGCGCCTTGAACCTTTCAGGGTTAGGTTGTGCAACAAAATGGGACGGTTTAGTTCGTTAACTAATCAGACGATTTTGGATTTATACTCCTTTAAAATTTTGAGGTTATTCGCTCAGTATCTCAGGAACTACTTGAGCGATCGAATTGAAAATTTGTAGTTGTAGTCGTAAAATGAAATTTTGTCGGGATCGCGTCGTTGAAAATTAGAACAATCAAAAATTCGAATTTCGATGTTTTTTCCGCCTAGGAATTTGAACATGAGCGAAGAAGCTACTGAGTACTATTCTACATTTATTTTTTGTTGATTTCGAAATGTGTGCTTCGAGTTCCACTTAACTGAAGGAAAATGTGAGTGTGAGCGATTCTGATATCGAAAGTTTGCTTTATTATTCACGAAAAAGTAGGAATATTCACCAACTACTCAGCTTTCTGGAATACATATTTGCAACGATTCTACCTATAAAATTCCGATTCATTTTTGTTCTGTCCAAACAGAGGTTCCTTCTCAGACAAAGTATTATCGAAAGGAAAAATTTTTTTCACTCAGGTGACTTTCTCAGACGGAAATTTCATACAGGGCTGTCCCTGAATGAATAGACAGGTCCGGAAGCGCTCAATAAAAAAATACAGCTTTTCGATGACGGAAGCTTAAATATTGCTTTCATTTCATAAAATAAGTACTACTTTCGGTACATTCGATCTCACGATAACACACACAGAATAAATACAGTCAATTCTCCTTGAAAAACAATGAGAGTCAAAAAAGTCTAAATCCATAATAGAAAAAGGTGGAGTGGACCAATTTCGCCTATTAGAATTTATAGTCTACATTTACGCCTCGAAGATAACCTAGTAATAGTGAATCTGTCATTCCTTTCAGAAGTAATCATGTTTATAGTGTCCATTTCAATAATTTTCAAACCTTTAACAAACGAAATTTTCTATTATCGAAATTCAAAACTGCCAGCTTCCATTGACTATTTTCAAGTATCAGAATCAGAAATATCCGATAAGTAGGTATCCATCTCATTTATTGACATCATTAATTCATGTCATTAACACATAATCATATTTGGGTGCAAGAAGAGGAACGTAGTTACACGCTTGGTCATGGGGAAAAGCATTTCAGGTGAGGACCCAAGTCGAAACACACGCAAAACCGACATTAATATTAGCATTATGTACAACTTCTACAGTGTTATGTAATTCTGTCCAAATAGTTGTGATAAATCTATTACTATAATTCGTTCTTTAATACTTCTAAATCGTTTCATTTTTACAGTCAGTAGGTATGGTTGAATTCATTGTGGTGCATAGATGCCTTTCGATTTCATTAGTGTTCCTTCCGTTTATTAGGTTAATACTTTTCCAAGGTAGCGATAATTTTACTCTACATGTGGGTTGATATTCATAATAAATCATTTGAAATTGGTTTTACAAAATAATAGACTGATGGACTCTTTCTTCTTCGCTTGTTTATATTTACCAAAATCGCTGACTTGACCAATGCAACTGTATGAGATTCGATAGCCATTTATAATCTTGGTACCGAGGAAAAAAACGATAAATTCATGTGAGGTGTGAAAAATCTGGAGGTGCACTTTATTTGCGTTTGTATTTTTGCCGAACCAAGGTTTCGATGTGCAGTCAAGGGGGAAAACTTTCCCCCTATCTTTTGATGATGTAAAGAATGGGGGTTTTTCCTGAATTTGGGTTATTACTGCAGATGCAAATTTGAACATGATTATTATGAGTTTGTCTCATCCTTTTCCCAAATAATCTTCAGAAAGTATTCAAAATCAGATTTCAAAATTGGGGTTTGGGATTTGTCAGGCATGCACGAAGTGACAACGGTGTTGAGTACAATAGCTTTTTCTACTATTGGCGAATGAAGATAAGCGCTACTTCCTCTGGTGGCTATCCGAGTAACCCGAGGTACAGACATTATCATTGACAAATTAAAAGAAATGTTAAGAAAATGAGAAATTTTATGCATTTTTCTTGGCGTTTGTGTGATTTTACAAGTGCTTCTACTGAGGAGAAGCAAACTCAAACGTCCCAGATTTCTACAGCCCGGTAAAAAATTTGGAGTTATGGTGAAAGAAACTACCTTTAACAAGTCGGGTCTGAATGTGTTGAAGAATCGATAAAAACCAACAAACAAGATTTATGAGAGTCTGTTACCTGCATTTTACCGATGATGATCATTTTTATAGAGGTAAGCACGAATTGCTCATGAAATATTAGATCACATTCATGAAGACAATTTTTTTCCAGGCCCATAATCCAAGCAGAGAAATTTATTTAAGAGGAATGCTATGCCTTCCAGAAATCTGCCTGTTGAACTGATCATTAAGGAACAACGTAAATGTTCTAGTGATAGAACTGACTATGGAAAAAAAGTCTCAACAAGGAAATATCTGGTGATGAATACTGTTCGCTCAAAGTGCTTCTGCCGATGAAAGCAAAGTTGTACAAGGCTTATTTATTACAGCTTTTTCAAGACCATCATAGGAGTGTTGGAAAATTTATTTGCCAATCCATAATGAATAAGGCTTACGGTACAAGTAGCATAAGTTTGTGTGAATGTATTCATTTTATTCACAATATATTGAGTCCTTCCCTATAAAAATAGTAAAGTTATGAGTATTTGTCTATTATTCCAAAAAGTATGTTTTACAATACTATCTGTTTTTCAACTTTCAAGACAGCCTAAGAAATCCACCAAAGTCAATCTTGTCATTTGGATCTAAAAATAAATAATATTAAAATACTGTCTAACCTTAGAGATATCCCCGTAACTTTAGAGTTGCTACACTCAATTAGATTGAAGGATGATACATACCTACTTTATAAGAATGGAATATGTACTCCCAGTAATACTCTCGTCAACTATTTAAGTTTATAATGTCTTTGAATAAATCGTGAAATCAAAAATTATCAAACCAAACACTTACAAACAGTACAAAATCGACTATCAAAACAAAATCTATGTCTGTATGTAAGGTTCTGAAACTGGCCACCGTGGCGCTGCAATCTTAAATTCAGACGCCAATAGAATAATGAAATATTTATTCCTATTCTGTGGTACACACGTATTCTTTGTCAATATAACCAAACAATTTCCGTTTGCGATTTGTCAGTAAAATGACAGTGTGACAGTCTGTGCTCTTCTTTTTCTACTTCTTGGTCTTTGTCTTCTACTCTAACCAGATCGAAGTAAGGCTATCTTTGTTTCCCTAAGCAAAGTAACATATTTGACGTCCTTTTCTTTCCGAGAAAGCTGAATTCGACGTTGCCATATCGTGCATTCATGACAAATCCCTTTCAATGCAAATCCCCATTTTTATTTTTCTGTTTTAGGTTATCACACATTTTTTTAAAAATATAATATTGAAATTATATGTTTGAAATGTGATGTCCTATAGGTTTTTCATGAGAATAACTGCATTTTCGTTTAGACGAAAAACCCCCATTGAAAAATAGCATAAGTTGAAGCCACTCCTACGAATAAATAGGGGTAACAAATATATATTTCATCACAGTTTTCAGACGAAAAATTTTTACTGGACTTTTTCAGATTTTTGCATATCAATACTTATGAAAACTTTGTGATGTTCTGATGAAAACAGGTTTTTCCAGCTATTACATATATCAGAACATAAAGCATTGAAATTTCAATACTTTCCACCCTCACTACAGCAATATGATCAGGCAATCTAACCATCAGGGAGGTCAAAGTTGACGTTTTTGGGTCATCTAGTATATTCATATGAAATTAAGTGATATAGGAAGTGTTGATTTACACTAATAAATGGGGATTATGAGGTCTATTACACACTACATGAGGCGGTTGCTACTAAACATCTGAAAGAGCTGCAATGTAGCGAAATAGATAATAATATTTATGAATAAAATAAAGCGGGAATAAACCACATTCATTTCTGTCTTTAAGGGCCGTATTTATAGTTGTTCCTTGAGGCTTCCTTACTGAAGGCCGCCTTGAATTTGCTTTTCTATGTTTCTATGCAAACAAGCTTGTATTTGTTTGCATAGAAAGGAAAATTCAAGGCGGCCTTCAGTAAGGAAGCCTCAAGGAACAACTATAAATACGGCCCTTAATAAGAGTAAAATGAATTTCCTTCAAGTGAAGGCCAACACAATGAAAGAATTGAAAAAATTATTACCTTGAAAATAACTTTTGGTGCGTAAATAGCTGACAGAAAGACGAAGAATGGATAATCGATCCAGTTTTGAAAGGATGTTCTGTTCAAAAGGTAGAAGACTAGCCAAGTTATCGAGTTCGGCGTTGAGCCTCTCTCTGTGCCTTTTACTCGGATTGCTCTTGGTCACTCCGTCCTTTGGTGCTGGTTTTAAGCTGAAACAAGATGAAAATTTAATGATGGCTAGGAAAAAATTAATTTTCATCATTCAATGTCAAAAGTTCATTTTATGGTCGGTGTTTGCAATTCAGATAAACCCATAAAGAATATGACGACTAGAATCTGAAGACAGAAATACAAGAATGACAAAAAAATAATCTCAAATTTCACAAAAGATATGTCCCAGAATGTTTCGTTCTTGAAATGTTTTCATTTAATCATTAATTTTTCACAATTCTTCAATGGTTACTTGAGACACTCGGACCATATTGGTGGTGCCTTTATTTCATAATTGTAAAGTATTTTGAGGAAAAAGAATGGTCTAGAATAGCTCTGACGTGAAATCAGGAGCTTTTACGGCCTTCTTAAATTCGTTGCCAAAACGGTCAATATTCACGAATCAATCGCTCCAAATGCAGCTCTACTTCTTTAGGAAAAGATTGAGCGCTCTTTTTTACGCGCTTGTTCTAGGGAACAGCACGTTATCGTTTCGTCACGATGTCTGTTATTCTAGAATTTTGAGGTGAAAATGGTCTTGAACGATGAGGTTGAACTCCCTGAAGATAATCCGTGGTAAAATTCGATTCTGTCCGTCAGTCCGTATGTGCTCTAACTTTCGAAGGAAAAGACTTAGCGACCTGAAATTATCAGATTAGGTTTGGAGTCCAAACATCTCGGTTAAGTTCGTTAATGGGTCGAATCGGTTGGATAGTTTCGGAGTTGGCCCATTCGAAATTTTGAGGTTAATTCCGTGAGTATTGACTCGATCAAATTGAAACTTCGTGAGCAGTTTTGGAATACCAACGCGCAACTTGAAGCAAAATGTCGTGTGGATCCAGTTGTTAGAAACTCAAAAAAAATTCATATATTTATTTTCGAAATTTTTGATGGAAAATTTTTTTTCTCTGAAAATATTGATGGATTTCAATGGAATTTGGCACAAAACTTAGAGTCAGTATGTAACAACAATGTTTCAAATTCAAGTTCGATCCGCTTTTTACTCCCAGAGATATAAGGGAAAAAATGTGCTGCATTTCGTTGGTATTAGGAATGTTAACGTTATCTCCGCAATATCTCAAGAAGTGCGAATGCAATCAGATTGAAACTTCGTAATCAGGTGGAGCTTACCAACACTCAACAAGGTAAAAATTTCGTGTTGATCTAATAGTCAGAATTTGAACAAGCGCGATCAACCTCACGTCAGTGCTTTTCTAGATTTTTTTATATGGTCCACACTTAATTGTTAACGAACCTTCAAGTAATCATTTTTCAAATGCTGACTCTTTACTTTTTGGAAATATTAGGACAATAAAGTTTGAGTTAGTATATCTACGACACATTAAGTGGATTTTACTTACAAGTCACAAATTTGGACTTGATTAATTGAACCCCAAACCTACATTATAGATATCGAGTCTCATCTGTGTTGATTTTTCGGAAGATATCTTATTTACGGCTGCCCTAAACGACAATCGTGACTATCGAAAGAGTATACTGAGGGACTTGGTAATTATAGATGAGGTTTGGAGGTTTAATACGAAGGCCGAATTCGCGAATTGGAAAAGTCCACCTAATGATTCCGCTGATATAAATCTATTCAAAATTATATTTCCTCGTTAATTCCGAAAACATAAATACGATCGAATTGAAATCTTGTAGGCACTTTGTTGAAAAATGATAGCTTGAAGGTCCATACAGAATTTCATGAGTTCCAAATGATAATATAACAATATGGAATACATATTCGAGAACGAAACTCTCTTTTGTGGATCGTTGTGATGGAATGATCATCAGGAAATTTTGCACATATTTGAACATCAGTTTTCGCCAATTGGTTACCGAGTATCATCACGATTGAATCATCATTTTTGAGTTATTCCAGATATAACAAAGATAATGAAGAAATAAGGGATATTTTTTTCACAGTATTTCCGAAAATAAATATCCTATCGAATACAACTTGAAACACTGTTGTTAATTAGTAGCCTCAAGATCTGAGAAAACAATTTTTTCAGCGAAAATCTCAAGAAACATTTTTTTCAACTGCTCTTAGTTATGCGTAGGTATTCTACATCTAAAAAAGTTCAATCTCAATAGTGTCAGTTCTTCTCGAGATATTGAGGAAATAATCTCAGATTTTGAGATGGTCACAAAATTTGATGAGATTTCTTTTAAATATCTCTGACAATAAATACCAGATCGAACTATTGCTTCATTTAAACATTAGGGTTAATGTCAAATTTCGTTTAAATGTCACGCATAGTTTCCAGAAAAAATTATTATGTTCATGAAAAAATTGCTAAATTTTTCGTGAATTTTTCACCTAGACCAACCTCCCAAAATTTCGCATAATATTTTCAACAACTGGTGACAAAGTTTCAATCCCATCTTTCGGTGTTTCTCAGAATTTCGAAAAATATAATCTAGAATTTAAAAATCAACAACGAAATTTTGCATTCTTCTCTCAATATCCCGAAAATAATTATAATATTGTATTGAAATTCTTCAGCTGAATATTGACTCAAATTAATTTGTCAAATTTAATCCTTATCTGATTGATGGTCTCCGGAAACACAATATTCCACTAAAAAATCAGAATTTTTGAAAAGAATTTCATGAAATTTCCCTTGCTAGCAGATCCTCAAATATTCTGCATGAGGTTGCGAGTCGGTATTTTCAAGTTTATTTCGAAGATTCAAAGTGATCTCATCAGTACTTCTTGAGATCTTGAAGAATTAGCTTCCAAATTTCCAACTAAATGGGCGTACGTCCGGAAATGGTGAATTTTGCCCACTAACGAACATAAATGCGATATTCAAGCTTCGATCCCAAATTTTAAGTCACTTAAGGCTGTTCTCTGAAAGCTAGAGCACAAACTGCCGACTGAAAGGACTAACTCAATTTGCCCAAACCATTTTCGACTCAAAATTAAAAAATTACAGGTATTTGAACAAAGCGATAATGCGCTGTTCCCCATAGCAAGCGTTCCCCATAGCAAGCGCGTGAAAGGGTTTCACCTGAAACAAGGCTTTCCATTTTACATTGATCAATGGTGGTCTTCAAAGATACTAGAGAAGTTGAAATAGATTTTTTAATTCCGTTTAGATAGTAGATAAACGAATCTTCGCTCCAACTCTAGAATCAAGATGAAATTAATAAACGGACAAGTTTAAATCTCCCTCACTGATGCATGCAGAGATGGTCTACCTACCTCATATACGTTGATATACCGATGATTTTAATAAGATCGTTGAACATTAAATCAGCCGTTATAAATTGCTACGTCAAATATATTATTGTAATATGAAATACGATCTCAATCGATTACATTTTAAATATTCATGTGCTACGTGTTAGCGAGCTTGATTTATGAAGATCCGTTGTATCCGAAAGATAGTGCCGATTATAATAAATTAGTCATTAATGTATTTTCTCACAATTCCCGGCTAGTCTTCGGAATCAAACTGTGAAATTATTACCCACTGTTCTACGACCGGTAAGGTCTGTTCGACCGTTCATTGATAGGGACCAATTTGAATTTGCTTAATTAACGAATATGTTCTCCGGATGAATGATAAAGGAGTTCGGGTTGGTTCTATAGAGGAACAAAAAGAAGAAGAAGGTATGCCAAGGCTTGCGATATGGGGACTTGGTGTTAACGATATCTCATTGACCAATCGAACGGCAAAATTTTTAGTTTTTGTGATTAGCTGGAATTGAGCTCTAGCTTTATATTTAACATTCTTTTTACGCACTTGTTCTGTTTAAAATTTTCCACCGAAATGGTCTGTTTTTCTGATGAAAAATCCGACCATCAGTTGATGCTATAACTTTAGAAGGAAAACACCAACAACATTGAATTTTTCAGTACAAGACCTGGAAATGTCTCAGTCAGTAATTGAAGTGATTTACGGGCTGTATGGCATGTGGCACCGTCTTATTGAAACCACATATTGACCTATACAATGTCATTCAATTTCGGCAAAAAAACTCTGTAATCATGACGCGATATCGAGCACCAGTATCCGTCACTGCTTGACAAGCCTCATTTTCAAAAAAGAATGGTCCAATTATGTCTTCAGCCCAAAATTCACACCAAACAGTGATACATGGATGCGCTTGCCTTTCTACAATCACATGTGGGTTCTCAGAACCCCAAATTCAGCAATTCTGGTGATAAACAAACTCATCAAGGTGAAAATGTGCTTCGTCACTTAGGATAGTTTTGCTCGAAAAATTAGCATCTATATGTTGATGCTCGAAAATCAATTCAATAATCTCTCCTCACAGTGCATGGTCATAAATGCTTCAGTTGTTAATTGAATTTTGTGAGCACGAAGATACAGCTCTCAAGTGATTATAGCCCTGTAGAGAGAGCTTGAAATTTGAAATTTTGTCCACGACGCCGAATTTAGGTTTCCGGATTGTCACATTCACGCACTGCTTCGATATTGTCATTTGAACCATTGTTTTTGGACGACTAGTGTAGTTGGCGTCTCCAACGGATCCTGTCTCTCAGAATCTTTCAATCAATCTCGTGGTAGCTGAGAAAGTTGAAACACTATTCCGACCATATTTTGTATGAAATTTGCGAACTGCGTCCGGCAAGCTTTCATTATTTTGGAGGTATTGTTCAATAATGAAGACACGTTGCTCTGTGGTGTAACGCTCCATTTTTACTAATGCAAAACTGTCACCTGTCGATTGGGGTTTTTTTGAGGGTTTTCAATACTTCACTGCATAAATGGCAGCAAATTCATATCTTATGCGTTAATGTTAGAATTTCTTTAGATCGTCGTTTCGAAGAAAATATATATATTTATAATATATTGGAACGGAAAATAAACATATCGTCACATAAAATATATATTGTGATGTAATTCGTAAATATATTCACTCCAAAACAAATGTATTTGCAAACAGACTTTTGTCCCAAGCGACGCGTCAGTATTACTTGCTCATAAAATGACTCCACTTAACGCTGGTTTACTTACTGATGAAAATGCGACAGAACAATGCTTAGCGGAAGTTTTATGGTGAAATTAAAGAGTAGTCATAAAACTTAAGCAGCAAAAAACCGATTAAAACTGGGAAGAATATGCCACTATGGTCCTCTGAAATTTTTCAATACATTCATGAATTCAGGATATTTATGAATTCAAAATTATCAATGAGTTATAGCACCGAATTCTGTCATCTTGGATTTGCGTAAAATCATCTATCATATATTTGTTTTCTGTGAAATTTAGGACATTGATACAACATATTATTTTACATCGACTGAGGAAAACAAGGTGTGTCTATTACTTTCGATTTTTTCATATGAATCGATGCTATTTTATATATTCGTATTTTACGTTGGATTATGAATGAAATATGAAAACAAAAATAAATCAATAAAAAATTTAAATTAATTTTTTTTTAATAAGAATTCTAGATATATTCATTCTCATCGTTATTACAAATCATTGAAATGTTTTTCTGCTCAAAATTGACAATTTGAGCAGTTGAAGGTATTTTGTTTTAGGCTCTTGCGAGACCGTAGCCTTCTGTTCTAACTTTAATTACACTGCGCCTAGGTTCATAAAATTTTGCACTCATTTCCTCCGGTCATACAGTTATCATACATATAGAGAAATAATTTCAGTGATTTTCTTTTGGTGAGAAGAGGTTAGTAATCGAATGCTACGCATCTAAATGTATAAAAAGGTCCTCAATAATATTGCCCTACGGTGGAAAATTAATAAAATTGTTTCTGTATTCAGATATTGTATGATCAGAAAATATGCGTGAAAAATTTTATGAGCCTCGACTGAGTATAATTGAAGCTAAACCAGAAGGCTCAACCTCAGCATGGGACTAAAACCAAATACGTGTAATTTGTACCCAAGTGATCAACTTCGAGTAATTTTTTTTAATTATTTATTACTAAGGCAAAATCTCATATGTCAAGCCTCACAATCAAACCGGAGTAAAAAACGAACAAAAAATTCTTATTAAATTTTTTCTCTTTTTTTTACTTTTCTGCCAACGGTATTCCACATTAATTTCAACATTGAATTCGAATATGCAAAAATATGAATTATTTAGAACCGGAAGAAATCAAAGACACACATTAATTATTACATCAATAGATAAAAAAATCCCTAGTATCAATGTCCAAAATTTTAAATCCGATATCCGATATAATTTTGATTTTTTCGAAAGTGAACCTGGTATATGTAAACATCTTGTTGAAACCGGAACTGCATAAAATAAGAAAATATTATCCCCAGCCAACATGTTTGGTTTTATCAATATGCACAGCTCATACCTACCGCCCGGAACTCAGAGCAGGCTGTTCGAAAAAGTCACATCCCAAGAGAAATCTGCATATTTGAGAAATGTTTTTGTTTTTGAAAAATATTCAAGAAATTCACTCTAATAAAATTGTGTTTGAGAAACACACTTTTCCATTCAACATGTCTGTTTCCATAGATATATAGATACTTAACAATACCTTCATGAAGAATATCCAGTGAACATCTTGCATATTAAAGAAATGTTTCTGTTTTTTGAAAAAGATTCAAGGAATGCGAGCTAATAGCTATTTTATCGCACCAATTATATACACCTTCCAGATGACAATCACTTCATTTTCATATAGCTGGATGTGTTGTGTGATGAATAAATTTCCAAGAAGCGCAAAAAATTGTACCTTTCGCGCATATTATTCCATAATTCATTTTTTACGAGAACAGCGAGTAATAGAAGGAAAAAGAACTAATAAAAAGCATATTCCAACATCGTGAACGTCATAATTGTATTATAATTGATGGCGAAACATGTAATTATCCTGGAACAGATATTACATACTAATATTTGTGATTCGTCTAGAGGAAATCTAATACATAGAAGTAGATAATGAGCAAGAACTATTGCCATGATTTCCCTTTGATGGATAATGTGAAGCATTTTTTTCCTTGGATGAGGTGCATCTAAGAATTTTATGGTGCGGTATTTGAGACAGCATCTTCCTCATTGAAATCAATGGTTTATAGAGATATGTTCAATTGTGATATAGATTTTCATACAATACTCGACCTTTTAAACAATAAATCAGGTTGAAACAGAGGACTAGCTGGTTGTTTTCGAATATGTTAGTTATTTTTATATTCGTCATATAAAATTTCCTATTCAACATTTGTATTATTTATGTTCAATTGAACTTCAAACAGGTGTATGATTCTTAAGTTGAAAATTAAATTATCATCTCATATAATTATTTCATATTCATTTCAGAATTATCGGAATGATATGATCTCTTATGTTTTCTATTTGAATATGATTATTCTGTATTCTTCTTCTCTTTTACTAGGCTATACTTTCTATGATGAGACAAAAGAGAACTATTTGAAGTTTGTCTTTTGAGAGCTTTCCGAATCTGTAATACTTTTGCACGGTAGATTTCTCTCTATATAACTATACAGGGTCCCGCAACACTGGCGCGGTGTTCCATATCTCTATTTAAGAAACAGATAGGAGTCTAGTTTTCTATGATGTTCAATTATTGCTCGAATTCGACAAAGTAAATGTTTCGGTCACACAGAGTGTTCCATATCTTCTGGGCTGGTCACAACTTTGATTTTTTAAATGGCAACCTGTATTTTTCACAACTTTTTCGTTTCTACATGAAAAATAAAATACTCTGTAAACATGTCCCTACTACAAAAATATCAACGGTTTTCGAGATATTTCTGCCCGACATGCCTGGTTTTTCCAGTATTCGTCAGTCAAAGTATTTGAGATTATTGAGTTGTGCCAAGTCCCATTATGGAATTTATCTCTAGTCAAATATTGAACAGTGGTTACTCCCTCGAACGGTATATCTGAAATCGAACCTTCCTTCTTATAAATCCAACACCCTATATCTTAAGATCCTTAAGAAGTACCAAGAAAGGCTTTACTATTTAAATAAAATGTGAATCGAGGAGAGCTTGAACTCGAAAGAAGGTAATCTGGACGACATTTCGACTTCCCTAGGTGAAAATGAAGCTAATCAGTAAACTCAAAAACGTGAGGTTTCGACTTTGCCGAGTATTTTTATAATATTCTCGCAATCGACGAAGCAAGCGGTTTTTGCAACTCGAAAATCTATTTTACTAGGTTTTCTTGCATCTACATTTCAAATGATCGGTCCAAAAAAGGTTATCTATCGCTTAGAGTATATAATGTTATGGTTTTTTCTAAATCGGTATTTAAGATACAGAAAAAATAACGTACCAATGAACACAAATGCATATATTCAATCATTTATTATCATAATATACAATTAAGTTAATTCCAGGCCTCATAGTGAATTCTATCATAAAATATAAGAAATGTCCAAATCAATCACGATCCAGTAACAAATCCAGAAAATTCATTCCAATATTTCAATTGTTTATTCAGGGCACATAATCCTTCCAAATTATCTTTCTCAACAGGCTTCTCATGATCTGAAAGTATAAGAATTTGTATCAATACCTTGAATTTTATAAAATTGCTTTATCTAGTCAAGAAGTAGTGAATTATGAGGAATTTAAGTAATACTCTGTTGAAAGTTATTATGATAGGTTTGAATTGAACTAGCAATCACAAGTAGAAACTAGATGTAGAATTTCAAAGAAAATGTAAATTTAGGATAGAAGTTATATCTGCACCCATAAGTTTATATTTTAGAAATAGGGTTTATTCAATATGATGAAAGCAATTTTTGGCGATTGTAAGTAGAAATTCATGAATACTGGGCAAATGAAATTGTGAACTCAAAAAATTGTAACATTTAGGCATAAAACTTGAAAAATTTTATATATTAGAGATTAAGAATATAGGCAAGAGGCACACCAAAATACGGAGAAAAATACGGCCGAATTTTCTAGACCAGGTTCGAAGAAGGAAAACTTACCTCTGAAGAGAAATCTGCGAAAGCATCATTTTTGGAAAACATCTTCAAAAGCAAGGCTACTAAGATGTTGAAGAAAATTCCGAAAAGGTATAAATACCGAAGCTCGAGCACAGAGAATTTAGTCCATTTTCAACCATCATCAAGACTGTAGCTGCTCCTCGAAAAAACTCTCGAAACATCATAATATTCCAGTCAGAAACCGAAAGTAAACCAAAGTTGAATCAAAGTGACTGGCATCCTGGAAGAATAATAGAAGTAAATACATGGAATATTAAAGAAACAACAAGATAAACTTACCAAAAAGGAAAATCCAGCAGTTATCAAATCCACACAAGTGAACTCCAGAAATAAACATCATTTCCAAGGCAATCCTTGGAACTCGCAGTAAAATAAACACGACGAACTTTGGAGGTTATCCAGAAATTCCGAACCACAGAGGAACATCAAGTAACAAAGTGACATAGATTAGAAAACACCGTGGGTGAGAGCAAAAAGGACATTATTATAAGTTTTTAAATTTAATTTAATTATTTGAGTTAGGTTATTAATTAGTTTAGCATTTGAATCGATTTCCTTAAAATTATTTCATTAAATATTATTATTCGAAATTATATTATCTATTATTTCACGTCATAGAATCCACCTGAGAAAGAGACAGAAAGCCGCGCAAAATTTAAATCAAATTCAAAATTTATATTTATTGTTATTGGATCCTGTTAAACATTCAAAATTCAAAATTATTCAAAATCAAACAACAGTTCGATTCATAACAATAAGTATAATGAAAGATATTGAAACATAGGTTAAACATGTTGTTCCATTTTCATGAATGAAGTCTATGCTCGAGAGACTGTTCCACCCTGTGCAAGATATCTGGTGTAATCTGCGAAGAGTATTCGTTAATCTATACCGCATCTTTTCGGAAGAAAATGGTGGCTCGACGTGAATCATATTTAATGCATCCCTAAAGGTCAAAAGCAGTTTTGTTAAATCAAGTGATCTAGCGGGCCACCACAGTTTAAACAATCATATTAGTATCAAATCGTTGAACGACATCATAGCGAATAAACATAAATAATGGCCATTTTTCATGAAATGAGCTATTTAAAGTAAAACAAATGAACAGGACCATGAGGAAATTTGAAGAGCTATTTTGGTGTTTCTTATGGATCAATAAAATATAGGGTGGTTCATTTGAAATAAGGAAGATTCTGCCATGTTTCAATTCCAATATGTGGCGGGCTGTTTTTCATACCCCATATATCCCAGTTCGATTTCAGATACACCGTTCTTGAGAAAGACCAACGTACAATATTTGACTTAACTTTACAATTTCAAATACTCTGATAACGAATATTGAAAAAAAGACATGTCAGGCAGAATATCTTGAAAACCGCTTATTTTTTTGGGGTAAAGATATGCATAATGTTTATGTATTTAATTTTTCATTTATAAACCCAAAAAGTAATAAACAGTACAGGTTGCCATTTAAAAGAATCAAGTTGTGACCAGTCCAGAAAAAATGGAACACCCTGTGTAACCGAAAATATTTTTAATTTGTCGAGTTCGAGCAATAAGGTAACATCATAGAAAACCAGATTTCCATCTGTTTCCTAACTAGAGATATGGAACACCGCGCCACTGTTGCGGGACCCTGTATACATAGGTCATAGCTTTACATGGACTATTAACTAGATATTCGAACTGAGCAATGACCACCAAAAATTGGTCACCCTCAAAAAGAGACGTTCATATACTCCTCATCTTAGACCATAGAAGCAGGAGTGAAATCTAAGATGGCACCTTCCATCTATGTTGATACGTGGGAGGTAAGTCACAGAACTCTTTATTACATATTACTAGATAGGGGGTATAGAGAAAGTAACCCCCTTTCAGATCGTCCCTCTTTCTGCCCACATATTTCACGGGAAAATGTCTCCATATTAGCACAACGGACTACGTAATGTCCTCACAAACCAATTGGTTGACCGCAGTTTTGAGCCATCTATGTTTTTTGTCGAAAACTAAAATATAGTATAGAGAAAGTAACCCCCTTTCAGATTGTCCCTCTTTCTGTCCACATATTTCACGGAAAAATGTCTCCATATTAGCACAACGGACTACATAATGTCCTCACAAACCAATTGGTTGACCGCAGTTTTGAGCCATCTATGTTTTTCGTCGAAAACTAAAAAGAGGCGAACACTCTAAAGTATCCAAATTTCTTCATGACAATTGATATTTGTAAAATGGCCCTGCTTCTCAACAATTCTTATCAGTTTCCATGTTATTTCTTTGTCACATTACAGTTTGAATATGCAGTATATAAAGATACTATACCCATACCCTAAAAATTGGTTGTTTGCGTAATATGCCAAAATGTGGCTTAACAACGTTATAAGAATGAAGTAAATTAGATGCCGAAGACTATTTTAAACATTTAATTTATTTTGTGAGAACCTTCAACTTTGTACTAGCCAACTAATAATGTGTGTTATAATCAGGTAAACGTCTGAAAATCGACAACACGAAATGGTCAATATCGGCTTGTAGCACGCACTTCGTTCCAAGCAACTTGATTGATTGAGTCTGTCAGTGCCTGATGAAGATGGTACTTGAGCAAAACATTCAGAGCTTTTGCTCGAATGAAGTCCATAGTTAGATAAATAATATGGGAACATGGGACATCAGGTTGGAAAAGGAATAGTGGAAAACCATTTAAATAATACAGAAGATCAGTTCATAAGACATTATCAACACATCGCGGCATCATAAAGAAAGGTGGCAATTAGAAACCAAAGGCATATAGCCCCATGAACTATTCATTACTTTTTTGTACATGTCCCTACACAGCAAATACAATATGACGTCACTCCGCATGGCGACGGATTCTTAGGTCACTTCCAGATGTATCTAACAGCGAATGTGATAATGATTTGGAGAATAATGTGTACGACAATCCGAATATCTTGAGCTTTTTTTGGTTCCAAGTTCAGAACCAATTCAGAACTGCTCGGGAAGGGAAACCAAAACAAACCCAATGTCTTGCCGGCAAGAAACCGACTCCAGACGGTTAACACATCGAGCGCTGCCTCAAACACTGCAATTCCCTCTGAACCGTTAAGAAGCGTGCCTCTATGCTGGTGAACTGTTCAGAATATTCTTCGAAATCATTTCCTTTATTCGCGTCGATTCAAGTCTTACCTGAAAGATTGAACCCTAATCAGTATATCCTGACAATGTAAGATGACACGATCGTTTTGTCCAAATATCTGTAATTTTCGAAATTTTTCCCGGAAATGGTTTCAAACGACTAATGACGAATCCAATGTCAAAATCGATTTTGTCCGTGATCGTGCCTACGGTCGGCCGGCCGGAGGATCCTATCAACTTGAAACTTTCAGAATAGGTTCATTTCTAAATGCGACGATTGAGTTAGTTAATCGGCAAATCTTGAATTGGAGTCCATTGGAACGACGTGAACAAGGAAGACCGAAAATGACCGGTATAAAAAGTGTAAGCACAGAGAGATCTGAGACCGGAGACTGGGAGGACCGAGTACCGCAAGGCGTAGAACGCTGTAGAGCGGAAATGTACATATATATCTTTGTACTTCCGGAATAACCTTGAAAATGCTCGTTCATTCATGATGAAACTTGCTTACTAGAATTTCGCTATAATCACATCATTAGAACAATTTGAAAAAAAAATTCAAATTGTTTTTTTCGAATATTCGATATTCTGCGATATTCTGATCCTATTATTATATCCTCCCGAAATTCTGTAAGATCCTTCAAGCTGTCAGTATGAATTCATTTCGATCTCATATGTTATTTTGGAAATATTGGGAAAATAAAATTCTGAATGGGTGTGTATGCGGAATCATTGGGTGGATTCTACCCATTCACGAATTCGAAAGAAACGAATAAAAACTCGATATTTGTAGGAAGGTAGGTTTGGAACTTAAATAAGAACATCGAATTCGTGAATGGGTGAAATCTGTTATATGATTCCGTAAATATATCCATTCAAAATTTCATTTTTACATACTTGTAGTTGAACGGACTTCAAACAATATATTCATCCAGCCATTATAATGTAAATAGTATTATTATTACGACTTGAGCTCTGCACGCAACTTCGGTGAAGTTGAAGGAACAATTACTGTTCATTATCATACGTGAAAGGGTAAACACTTCGAAAAAATAATTCCATTTGCTGCTCGGTATTGACCCAGCAGTTAATGAAAAGGAGTTTCAGGAGTTTTATATGTATGTTTGTTTTTTCGAGAAACAAAATAGATCCGAGACCTAGAGTAGGTAGGATAATATTATACACTTAGTGATATTGAAATTATTACACTTGGAAAGAATATAGTATCTTCAACTATACTTCTTGGTAGCATCAGAAGTAGTGTTTCTCAGAAACTCTTAAAGGTAAGCTGAACCTTATGTCTTAATTCGGTTCTAAAACGTTATAATTGTCACCATGTTATTGACATTGATGAAGGGAACATTGCTCTCTATTCAGATATTGGTTTCTTTTTGTCACGAAAAATAGTCAATCTAGATGTAGGTACTACAGAAGCTTAAGATAGGAACGTCAGAAAAGTATATAATATAAAGGCGCATAAGATGAAGAGCAACTATTTCTTGTTATAAACGTCATAATATTCTGGTATCATAATGTTTGCATGGAGGAATCTTGCCTACGTTCATATCGTGCAATAATTTTGGTTAGAACATTAATGCCCTCTGAAACTGTTTATTCGGAAGAATATATAGTCGGCTCACATATTCTCGCCTGGTGTGACCACAATCTCGTATGAGATTTATTCAGTTCCGCATGAGTATCACAAATCGATTTGAATGCGACGTATGACATTCAGTGCAGTTGGTGAAATTCTGTCTATTTGATAGATAGATACACACTTTTATAAACTATCCAGGTTCGTCATGACATTCTGACACAATTCATCGTGCATATTTCGAAAATGTAATGTTATCTTCCCGTCAGATAACTACACAACGTTGTCCTCTCTACATAGAGGTAGTAGTAGTTACGTACTTTTCAAAATGTGAATTTACTTTGGGAAAATAATAAATTTGAGGAAATATTATGTGAACTCAATAATTCCAAAGACCTGGCGAATATTGGAGACAATTTTTTCTCTGTCAATACTGGAAATATTTCACAAATGAAAACATGGTTGGAAGAATCAGTTATGCTATTCTCTTGTACGGATATGAAGAATCGAGTGTTGAAATTCTTCTGAAGAATAATGGATAAAGTAGTCCGTTACTTTGTGATAGTTCATTCGAAAAAAAACTAGAAGTATTCGAAAAACCTTGCAGTAAAGCTACTAAACGAACAGACAAACTTATGGAATTCCATTTCCGAAAATTCTCTAGAGATAGCGAACCAAGAATAGCTGACAGTATTAATAACGTCAATATAACTGAGGAAATTGTGCACGAACATCTACAAAATCTTGTTGCTGGAAAGTCCCCTGGGCTTGATGGCATTACCACAACATTGCTCAAACGTTGTGCCTCTTCCATCACTTCACCACTAACGATGATTTATAAACTATCGGTATCATCGAGTAAATTTCCAGAGTCATGGTTACGATCTTCCGTTACTCCGATTTTCAAAAAAGGCGATAAAAACTGTCCCCAAAACTACAGACCCATTAGCTTAACATCAGCTGCACTCAAGGTTTTAGAGAGAATCATCACTTCGGAACTCACTGGATTCCTATTGGACAACTCTGTCATTCCTACTGAACAACATGGTTTCGTACCTGGTCGATCAGTTTTGACGAATCTCTTGAAGTGCGTTGGTTCGTGGACTACATCTCTGGATAAGAAGATTCCGGTAGACGTAGTCTATTTAGATTTCTCACGTGCTTTTGACAAGGTGCCAATTAAACGTCTGCTCCATAAATTGGAACATTATGGAGTTCGTGGCCCCCTTTTGAAATGGATCGAAGCATTCCTTTTGGGGCGTACTTTTTCGGTAAAGGTTGGTTCGGAGAGATCTTCCTTCGCGTCTGTCAGCAGTGGAGTCCCGCAGGGTTCCGTTTTGGGTCCTCTGCTGTTTCTGGTTTATGTTTGTAATCTGCCACGTTTGATATCTTCTGACAGCGCATCCTATGCCGATGATATGAAATTTTACAATAACCCCATTACGTCTAGTAATGCTCTTCAGAATGACTGCAATATAATAAAAAAGTGGACTGACGACTGGCTATTACCTCTCAATTACTCTAAGTGTCGAGTGCTGCATTTGGGTAGCAACAACCCGAGGAAGATCTATTATCTGAACGGGAGTCCAATAGAATCATGCTCAACTCACGTTGACCTGGGAGTTTCAGTGGATTCTGATTTGCTGTGGAGGTCACATATATTGCAGGCGACGAATAAAGCCAAAAAATCCCTCTACCTTATTCAGAAATGCTTCAACCGCTGTCATTACCACACATTAGCATCGCTCTACAAGACCTATGTGCGCCCCACACTGGAGTTTGCCGGTCCAGTATGGCATCCCACGTTCGCCCAAGATGCAGATCTACTGGAGACAGTTCAGAGGAGAGCTACTCGGATTCCATACGGTATCATAAGACCTGATTACCAAAATCGGCTTTCACTTATGGCTCTGGATACGTTTGCCAATCGTAAGCTGAGAGGGGATATGCTAACTACATTTAGAGCTTTGAAGGGTTTTTTTGGAGTGGATATGTCGGGCCTGTTTACTCTTAATAATAACCACCTGAGAGGGCATGATTACAAGCTCAGTAGAGAGAAGTTTTTCACAAGGAGCAGAGAGAATTTCCTGAGCAATAGGGTCTTTCGCATATGGAATATGTTGCCTAGCAGTGTAGTCAACGCAACTAGTGTAAATGGCTTCAAAAATAGATGGGACTCGTGGAGAGCTGGTGGTCCATTGTGACTAGTGATTGTTTCCTTGTGTTGTGGTGAATGGAATTTTTTTTTTTTGTGATATTGAGTTTATTTTTAACAATTGTTTCTTCACACTGAAGTAATTCATTTAAGTTCTATGAGTTATATAGGTTATCCTTAACTCTTATATTGTAAATAATAATAATAATAATAATAATAATAAGTCTACAGAAGACATTTGAATACCTTGTTGTACAACTTGAAATAGTCCAGTATGGAAAAGTAGTAACTAAAAAACCTGTGTCACATTGAAAGAACTAACTCAATTCACAAAGTTCTTGGGAATCTATGTGAACGATACACTGGGTTTTCACTCACATACGTCGAAAATGTTGGATAGCTTTCGATGAATAATTGATTTAAAATTTCCAGGGATACTATCAGCAAAAGCAGATTTCTATTCTACATAGCTCTTCCTGATACTTTGTCTCTGCTTCTTTGAAACTACTTTCGTAATTTTTAGGTTTCAAGCGTGATGATTATGTTGAGACTGAAAGTAGAAATAATTATTGGCATTTGGCAACGTCTCTGAGAATTATTTGACATATTTCACGAGTGCCAACCTGCGTCAGTTTTAAGTTAAAATACTTGACAGGCCTGAATCATGGCCAACCGGCATAGTGTATAAAAGTGAATGGAGTATATAAGCTACTAGATGTAAACCTTATCGAACAAGTGTATATCGAAAATATTTAAACCATTATGTTCCGAATGAGTGCGTTAATGGAAGTTATTGGAAGTTGAAATTGATTATCAAGAATACGTTGGGTTATTTAATACTATTCAACCTGTCATCCCATCATATTCATTGGATTTATAAATAATGGCTATGACTTGACAGGAACCCTGCTATTTCAGCGTTTCTGTGGTTTCTGCGATTTCTGTTATTTTGAATTTCATTTTGCTCAACCTGTTCACCTTCATTCGTTCCTAATATGACATATTTACATAATTGTTATTGACAGATCATTTTGATTAATTCAAACATGTAAGTTTTTTCTAAAAGTCCTTTTATAATTTGACTATTATTATAATTTTAATTATTGTTATTTTATTATTTTACTATTTATATTTCATACCAGTGTTTACACTTTTCGTGTATTTTTCTGTTATTGTCTTTTGTTATTCCACGAATGTGACCTTACAATTTTCAAATTTGTCTGCAGATGCCTGAAGATGACCCCAATTTTGAAGGTGTCGAAACATATGTAACGTTACTTATATTTGCTTAATATATATTTGGAGTAGACAAGAAAAGTTCATTTTCATTTATTTTATCCTATAATTGGAAATGCATCTAATTATAAATAGTCATTATGGAGCCCATTTCCTTGGATCATCTCATTCATATTGTTTTGACCTGAATTGATTTATTCAGGTGTATTGGGGTTTCAATAATAGAGACCCCGTATGGATTAATTAATCGCACTTGATTAATTTTGTCGTTATCAAAATGAAGACACGACCGACGAATATATTCTGATCTTTATCAGAATTGTTGATGCTTCTAAAATAAGCAGATAATTGAAGAACTTATTGGCCAGTTGATCAATATCGTTGCACTTATGACACGAAGATGTTGTTAAGGTGTATTAAAAACGCACTTTTAACACGTAACAAAAATGTATTTTCTTGTAGCTGTATTAGATAACAAGACCGAAATGGTATACAAGTGATTTGCACAATAGAATCTTCCTTCTATATCTTATTCGATAGCAAGGTCGAAGCGACTTTCAAATGAGAAGTTACGATTTTTACAATACAAAAAATTAACGTATAAGTCTTCTTTGTAAATTCGAAAGCGAATTGTTGTTTACTATACAACGGTCAAATGAAGAGTGTCTAAAAACTAACTAAACCCAAAGTAATAAAATTCCCTTCTTCACATTTTAGAGGGAGAATATGAATATTGATTGGTTTTTTGAATTAAGCGACCCCCTTCTAAAATCCGAAAAAACACCTCGGATTGGCTGGTGTGAAAGAGAAAGCACAAATGTGTGAAGGAAATTTCCCTAAATGGTCTAAGACGATAAATTCTATAAACTGTCACATGTGATGTCTGGATTCTTTGAATAACCGAAGTATACCACCCACAAAGTTCCGATTCCTGGAATGCTAAGAGCTTGAATTTTATCTGAGTGTTTTCTGTCATGCAAAATTATACTTTATTGTTGGCTTGAGATAAAATGCTCTTGAAGCCGATGTCAATTGATTTGAACCAAAAAATATTGAATTTCGGGCATATTCCTGGGAACGAAAGAATTCAGACTCCGACGTTGGAAAATCAAGAAAAGACAATATATCATAAAATCCTGGGTCCAGGATACGGGACACAACACATATCTTCTGTAAAATGTGGCAAGTTGGTGGGGGGATATGGAGATTAAAATAATAAAAGTATTGTTTCTCGATTCATTCAGATAAAAATTCCATGGCAATAAATCAATCTCGTATGATTTATAGGGGAAATGATTCCATCTAGAAAAATAATAGCTTTCGAATCAAATTGGATTTCTTACTTGCTTATTCAAGGTTTTACTAATTAACTATAAGATAAGAAGTACTATATCAAGTTCGTCAATTTGGAACGCAACAGCCTCAGCCCCCAGAGTATCTAGAAATATGCGAGGAATCAAGTCAATTAGGTTGTCAAAAGGAAGTTTGTAATTGGATTGCGTCAATTTTCTCGCGGGTATGAATGAAAACCCTGAGATATTGAATAAAATTCTAGCAAACACTGACGTGGGGTCAGAAGCCTTGTTGCAATTGTTCAAATTCGTTGCCAAGGCGAAATTCGCTATAATTTTTCCCATATTTCGGGAAGGAAGAGTGCTTGAGATATTCAGAAAGATTTTATTTAGTAACGAAATTAACCGAGATATTTAGGCTCTAGACCTAGTCCTTTCCTTCGAAAATAAAAGCATAGTGAGTCGGATACTTTTTCTTTGAGTCCTACCCTATCGTTCAAGACCCTTTTTTTCGGCTTAAAACCTCAAAATGTCAGACATTTGGGGAGAACGATGAAACTCTTGTTCCCTAGAACAAGCGCGCAAAAAGAGGCTTAAATACTAGCTCCTTTGAATTACCGTTCGACCACCTTTCAAAAATGTACCACGAATAGCATTTTTCTCTTCAGTACTTTTCGGTTGAAATGGTTAATAGGCAAGTCTAGTGAAATTTGATTTTTCTCGATTATCTTCACTTTTTAAGAAGAACTCGAACAACTCAATTCACGCATCAATCTGGTGAATGGGTCTACTTCAACAAGCCTTTTTTTGTTTGGGTGATAATTTCTTGTGGGGTGAGTTCACTAGTATATGTGATGGTTGAGTCTTCTTCTTCCTACATATTAACGTCACGAAAAATATAATTTACTCGTACATTCGTCAAACTATTGTTTTGTCATCTATTATTGGACCTGATGAAGTCGCTTGGGTGTTAAAAAAATTAAAAGTTCCTCTAAAAATTGATTATGATAGCGAATGATTTCGCGACAAAGTCATATGTTACATCTGTTTTATTCATTGTTTCTCTGATGTTGATTATACAGGGTAATTTTCTGACATTTGCCACTTCCAATTGTTTCTCCTAAAAAATTGTTTTAACTTCTCATACATAAACAGATGAATTCTTTTATACAATGCAATTCATAAGAGATGAATCTGGTATTTCATATCCACCAGTGTACACTCAAATTAATTTTTCTTCACTGTATTTGAGATCTGATATCGCAAAATACTATAATTTTTCTCTTGTTTATCCCTTCTGTACTCAGACTAAAATTCCACAAAAATATCATTGACTAAGAAAAGTTATAAATTGATTTTTCGAAAGTTT
The DNA here is from genome assembly GCA_958510865.1 of Myrrha octodecimguttata. NCBI lineage: Eukaryota > Metazoa > Arthropoda > Insecta > Coleoptera > Coccinellidae > Myrrha > Myrrha octodecimguttata. The sequence continues at coordinate 9,914,064 of OY294063.1, forward strand.
TTAGGTCTTGGGTTTTTACTTTCTTGAAGAAAGTGTCGAAGTCTACGTCAAGGTTATGGAAATGATTCCATTACAAGGCTGATTATTTCCTTGTATGATTAATGACTCTGATATCTGCAAAAGGTTATGATATGCCTGCCACTACATCAAGTATTCTGTGAGACATTATGACATACTCAATGTCATAAATCCGATATCCTGATGAACAGGAACTCTAACCAAAACTTTTTGTTGGTCTCCTATAGAGTGATTCTTATGTTTTCCAATACACTGTGTACATTTCACAGCACTTCTCAATTTCTCATACATTCGTGGAGGAATAGCTGAGTTACAAAACGACCAGGTACCTACTTATTTTTTCATTTTTCTTTTCGAACTTTGAATGTGTGAGACGCCTAAAAATTTAGCGCACGTTATACACTAGCTCACACAATTTTTATATCAATGATCGCGCATTCAATATTCATTGAATCTGCGTGCCACTTGATAAAGACCCGTGATTGGGTCTCACGCAGGTATATCTACAATTTCCAGTTTGGAGGAATCACGCGACATTTCATACTATCTTGATTTCCGATTCGACACCACATTCAGATTGTTCTATAAGACTTCAGTCCACCAGGTTTCAATGATTTATGAGTTCACCTAAGCTCGGCGAAAGTATTTAAGTGCTAAATGTTTTTTAGTGGTGGGAACTGATATTTAAAAATGTAATATTCTCTGCATGCTTATTCTTTCGAAATCTTAAAGAATCCAACAATATTATTGCTTGGGACGAGATTCATTTTTGATTTTGATTTTTTTAATACGTCGATAATACATATATTTATTGTATATCGTAGGATATGAACCTCTGAATATATTCTGTAAAATTATGTCAAAGAAATCTGTATTATTTCATGATTGTATTGATACCCTGAATCAAGTATAGACTCGTTTGAATTCAATATTCGGTATTGAAATTGTGAAGGTGTACTGGACGATAGATATTAAGTTATAGTGGTACGTTACGTAAGTTGAATATATTGCCTTGAATTCTAATAAGTTTGGTTACCCCTTGATTCGATAGATGGTGTTGTATACAGCAAGATACAATCAGTAAAGAGAAGGTAAGCCTGAATGGCAAAGTGAATCCTTTGAAAAAAAATGGATACTATTGATGTATAAGGAACAAAATAGGCCCAAATACTGGTCTCTGAGGGACGCCCAAGTAACTTGCTTTTATCGGAAACCGTAAGTAAAAAAGTTCTCTATCCAAAGAAGTAAACTTTTCCGCATTCCGAAATGTTCTTATTCCAGGAGGGAGACGATCGAATGTTTTTGAAAAATCCAGATAAATGACTTCCAAGTGGCCAGTTAAGATGTCTGAACAGCTCTGGAGATTGATGATGAAGTTTTGAGAGCATACCTGTACAGCATGATACCCTCACAAATTTCGGTAATGATCGAGGCTAGTCTAATCAGACTCTATTGACTTCAAACGAGTCCACTTGTAGGAAATAGGTTCTAAGTGCAAACATCTGACAAGCTGACAAGTGGAGGCCATATATACGCGTTCAAGAACGAGATGGCGTTCACAATGGGCATAGCGATCAGCTAATTACATAGAACTGGTGGAGTAGCACATACAGGTCAGACCTTTCTTCGCCCTGGTTGTTGCCATAAAGATTTTAATAGTCACTGACAAAAGTGCGCGATCTGATCGCGTATATATCTTCCAGGCAGGACGTGATAGCCATGGTGAACGCTGTCGTGATTGCATATATAAGGCCTTCTCATTAAAGTTTTATGTAGATGTCGTTCGTTGAGTGAAGTGCTGTAGTAACCATGATGTAGGATTTTGACATGTAGTATAGAATTTAGGCTGCTATTGATAATTCTAAATCGAAAGATAGAATATGGAACTCTTCGTCTAGTATTATTTTTGTGTAGCAGTTCTTTTCTCAAGTTTTTATTTTATTCACTGCATGGATGGCGGCGAATTAAAACCTTTCGTTGACTTAGGTGCATATCATTTTTCGCAAACATCTCATACGAGTGTGTTACAAAGTACCACTCTATATTGAAAGATTCAAATCGACAGGCAATCTATTTCTCGACATATATGATGCGTTAATCACCTAGATGTACAATCGAACCATTGACCATCGTTCTAAGAAAAACCCCAAAAATCCTCTTTTAGGACTGTTGCACTTGCTCGAGAACAGGACGAATAAATTTCCTCCGGGTCCATTAAAGGTTCACTAGAGATTTACGGCCCGACGAACTACTCCCAAAACAATTAGAGATGTCACGGACGAGAGTAAGTGATGTATCAGAGCGAGATTAGCATATTGAGTGGCGCAGTCGGCCAAGGCAGCTCGTTAATAGCCACAGTGATGTCTTTATCCACAAGCTACTGAACCGGTAGCTATCGGAAACATCGAATACCTTTCGCCTCCGATGTTGTACGTAAAGCTGGATATCTAGGTACAGGCTGTCTCCAATCTGGTCTTCTATCGAAAAATGCTGTCTATACTCGTAATTCACATCAGCGGGTTTTGTAGGATGGTGAAAAAGTTAATATATCATGAACTCTTCTATTTTGTACATTTTGTCTTTTTGAGAAGTCAGCAAGATTTAACGAATAATAAGTTTCAACTACATATTGACTCGGTTCCTTTTTCATGAAATTACCTAGTTTCATTTTGGAATTGAGATAAAATTGTATTTTTCGATGACAGAACCGGTAGCTATCGGAAAACATCGAATACCTTTCGCCTCCGATGTTGTCCGAAAAGTTGGATATCTAGGTACAGACTGTCTCCAATCTGGTCTTCTATCGAAAAATGCTGTCTATACTCGTAATTCACATCAGCGGGTTTTGTAGGATGGTGAAAAAGTTAATATATCATGAACTCTTCTATTTTGTACATTTTGTCTTTTTGAGAAGTCAGCAAGATTTAACGAATAATAAGTTTCAACTACATATTGACTCGGTTCCTTTTTCATGAAATTACCTAGTTTCATTTTGGAATTGAGATAAAATTGTAGTTTTCGATGACAGAACCGGTAGCTATCGGAAAACATCGAATACCTTTCACCTCCGATGCTGTCCGAAAAGTTGGATATCTAGGTACAGGCTGTCTCCAATCTGGTCTTCTATCGAAAAATGCTGTCTATACTCGTAATTCACACCAGCGGGTTTTGTGGGATGGTGAAAAAGTTAATATATCACGAACTCTTCTATTTTGTACATTTTGTCTTTTTGAGAAGTCAGCAAGATTTAACGAATAATAAGTTTCAACTACATATTGACTCGGTTCCTTTTTCATGAAATTACCCAGTTTCATTTCGAATTGAGAGAAAATTGCAGTTTTCGCATGCATGCTGTCTGTACTTGTAATTCGCATCAGCTGATTTTGTGGGATGGTCTTGAAGTTAATATACGACAAGTTTTTTTTTTGTTTGAGACATCAACAGGGTTTATTGATTAAAAGCTTCACCTACACATTTACTTGGTTTCCATTGTATGATTAGATCCATTTTATTCTTGAGTTAAGAGAAAATCGTAGATTCTGATGACTGAACCGGTAACTATCGAAAAGAGCAGTCGCTCTTTTGCCTCCAATATTGTCCGTGAAACTGGAGTGAGTACTTTCAATGAATCTAGACGAATGTTTTTTCCGGAAACAATTCATTACATTCGAAACGATATTTTCTCATACCCTGAACCATATTTCACAGCAGTTACCAAATTTCTGTTCGATACGATCAAAATTTTCGAAAAAATTGAGAAAAAATTAGTCGAATTTCGTGTTTTTTTTCTCGATATCGTTGTTTTTTTCGGGGTAATTGAAAAAATACTATATCAATCATGATGAAACTGGCACCTAGTTGAAATGGTGTCATTAGAACAGTTTGCAAAAAATTTTCGATTTTTTTTTTAAATATTCAATGTATTGTGATCTTTTGATTATAATATCCTTATAAAATTCTGTACGAACCTTCGAATTGACACTTTTCGATAATGTACCGGATTTCAATTCGATCTAGCCCCAAACCTACTCTAGAAATATCGAGTTTTTAAGTTGTTTTTTTTGGAAGTTATTACGCGTTTCCGGAAGAAACGACTTAGAAACTCTATATTTAAAAAATAGGTTTGGGGCTTAGTTACGAGATCGAATTCATGAACGGTTAAAATCCGCCCTATGATTCCGTAGATATACTCATTCAAAATTTTATAGAATAGTTGCAATATAATGCACATAAAAATGATGAGAAATATTTACCGATAGGTCCAGTAGCAGCATTTCCAAGAATACCAGTGAATCCCACGTGTGTAGTTAACAAAATTTTGAGGCCAAGATAAAAATTTTTACTAGAATATTACTGAATTTGTTATTGTCGGATATTCTTCAATATTTTATTTTACAGAACAATATAAATTCGAGAAGTAAAAGCAAAGAAGATTAAGCATGCGCCCGAATTTCTGGGAATGCCATATAATTAACTTGAAAAGCATTGTGTCACTCAATGCCCCTTCCCATTTACTATTGCCATTGCTATTGCTGCCATCACGCTCACAGAGTTGATAAAATTGATCGGATGCAACAGTATTAAACCTCTCTGCATTTTTTCTGATTTTGCATGGTAGCCAAGATATAAACGGTAGAAATTGTCCAAATTTACCCAAAATTGATATAACTTTTGAAGGGATAACTGAAACGAAGAACCGCTCAAAGGCTTTTCAGCGTCAGCGCCTTTTAGCATACCAAAGCACTCAAAATCTGACCTGAATAATGGATTTCCTCGAAATATCGGGCAGATATTAATTCATTTAGTGACCACGTTTCGCCTTTCCAAACCCTGGAAAACCCGAAAATCAGTTTTGAATGCGCTATATATATTGGCAGAATCTTGACTTGTAAATGATAAGTTACACGGATATGCAGTTTATGGTAGTATGGTTTGCCGAAAAATTAAAACTAAGAGATGTTGATGTAAATCATGGCAACTAAAATAAGAATTTATCAGCCTGGGCTTCAACCTCAGTTTTGAAAGTCCCCATGACAATAATAACTCATTGTTGAATAGGTTAGTTTGAACTCGTGAACACGTCACTCATTCTACTAGTTCACGTGAAAAAGCGCTAAAATCTTCATAAATCAACTATGAAATTGATTCGTAATGAATATTATAGCTACCAACCCTATAGGTTTCAACCAAGCCAATACAGCTCAAATCAAATCGATTTCCGCCTACATGACAAATCTTATAAATCATAGACGCCAAGGGTTACGATGGCCATCTCTTCTGGTCGAAACTGGAAATTCAAATGGTACATGAAATGAATTACATTGAGTACATTTTCTGTATTATTTCATATTTCACCTCAGTTCTAGGTTTAGTAATTGTCTGGAACAATGGACGCCATTTATTCAGATACTATTATTGTGAGAAACTCTATACTTAGAGCAATTGATATAATTATAACGAATTACCATGATTGGATGTACAGAAGGTAATGACATATTGTCAACAATGCTGTAGAGCACACCCATTGGGTGGGGGAATCATTCCGAGAACTTTCATGCTCTGATGGTAGTTCATTTAAGCAATATGCTATCAATTGCCCTCTTTTTGAAGCTAGATCAATTGAAGATTCATTCGAAACCACTTCAGGGACCTTTTGAATAGCTCTAAATCCCCAAAGATGTCAAAAATTAGTAATTTTTAACGAGAGTGGCTATACGACAACAGTTAATGAGCTTCAATGATGAATGACAGGTATTATCCAACTAAGGATCAAGAATCAAAATGTAAAAGTCATCTGCTGTTCAGTGTAAAGACCTTACTCAATTCAGAAAGTTCATCTCAAGTGTATTTTATGATTTTCACAATGGATAAAATATCTGAGAAACAGTGGACCAAAAACTTCACATCGCAAATGGAATTTTGAACTTGGAAGCACTGGGAGTATTTTTCAAGGCTTTTATAGTGCACCAACTTCTTTAAGAACACGCGAATCCAAATGAAGGGGAGGATTTGCCCCATTTTGGCTAGCCATCAATTTCTCCAACTCTCGCTACACAAATTATTGACTTATTGACAGATATTCGTCCTTGTATCATGGAAGATTATATTAAACTGGAGCTCTATTATCTCCATGATCCATATCTTTGATTGATGTACCGTATTGTGGGAAAACCACATGAACCGAGTGTTTCGACGTCGTGAGAGTTCCTGTTCAAACTGCAATATCTCAGATGCAGCTACCTGAAACGACAATAGGATGAAAATCATGCACATCGATCAAAGTATTCTACACTTGAAAGTTAGGATTCGTAAAATACTCCTGCGAGATGGCGCTGTATGTTGTTAATACTGCAGCATTCCATCGAACACGTCATAAGTATCTAGATCTTATCTGCAGTTTCCCAGCCTTGGAAACCTTGGAATTCAAGATATTCGTCCCTGTGTTTATGTTAGTTGATTACTTTCAATAATTATTATTCAATGGGGTTTACTATCTCGGAGACAGAATTCGCCGAAAGGTTTCGGGAGTAGGTTCTCCTGAAAACGAACGAATTAAATCTTGTCAGTCAGTTCCAGTAGTAAAATGCCGGCACACAAATCCATCCAATTTTTTCTCAGAATCGTTCCATTGAAAATATGAAAACAAATATTGAAATTGTGATGCATAAACTATGTTTATGAACGTATGAAAACCAGGGCTTGATCGGAAAGGTATATATCTATGTTTGGAATTATTCTGAATATAAAATATCGAATGAGTATATCTGTGTAACGGAATTCCATGCTCTTCATTTAGAATCCTTGAGATGAGTTTTCGGTAGTTTACTAGTCTCTAAATCAAGATTTAATTTTTTTTTTCTTTTTCGTTAAAATTTTTGAATTGTTGCTTTTTATCGATTTTCACCTAACAATAAAGAAATGGATAGTATTTAATAGCAACCAATCAACAACAATATAAACACTTCTCATCTTAATATTATACGATAAAAATTGTTTACTAATTATATTATTTGTATTTCAATGATGAACTGATGATTATTATTATAGGAATCTCAGAGTATAACGAAAAACATAGAGGCAGCATACCTCATATTTAGAAGGCGATTGCTGTCTGCAACATTTGATACAAAATATGAAACTTTGACCGCAATAAACAAAGCAGTTACTAACCTGTGATATACGATATAGTGAATTAATTAAAGTATGGTAACCATTCAAAATATATTGAACTAAACAGCTATAGAAACATCTAAAAACGCACTAGAATCTCAACAAAACAATGATGACTGATAAACTGACAGTAGGCGTGTAATGCGGCATCGATGCCAAAGCTCGGATTTCGGCAGGTAAATACTGAAAAGGGTAAGTTTTCTTCTTACCACAATTTTGAGACTGAAGAAAAATATCGATCGTGAATTGAATAAATATCCATAAGAAACCGAGAATTATTGAAATTAATATTTCTATTTGACTTAATATACAATTACAATAAGATAATATCATTGCGTATTTCCAAATCTATCACAATCTGACAACGTCGAAGAAAAATGTTGCGAACACCCAGAAACTGCGAAACTTTATGTTGTTTGTTAATCTAAGATGGGAATCAATCAGCGAATCTCAAATTTTGCTAGCATCATAGCGAGCTGATTTGTATATTGTGCAAACCATACTAAAGGATTATGAGTTCGAACATCTAAAACTACTCAGCTAAAATTCGGTTGACGTTGAACAATACCAACGTAGCCGGGTACGCTAATAGCTACCTTTCATAGTTTAGTGAATATGTGATTTCATATACCGTTTGTGGGACCTTTAATTGTCGAGATTCAACTATCCATTCTTCAGGGAACTAGCTTGTGCAATGGAATGATTCCATCAACCTCCACATATTCCTATTATTACCTATATTATTCTCATATTTCATAGTTCCGAGTGGAATTGTATTCATTTGTCTTCAACGTAACCTATTCGATGATCTCAGGATAATTACATCCATCTCAAGTGTGGATAATATTCCACAAACGGCACTTCTCTTTATATCACACTGATCTCTCGAGGAGGTCTTGAGATATTCACCAGTTTTAACATACATTATATTTAGAAAACATTTACATAAGTCATATAAAATGCAATCGGCGGCATTCTTAGCCTTAAGCTAACCGCTGCCAGACTAATAGTAGAGTATGTTGAAGCCTGTCATTACAGAAGATTTAGGATGAACTCCAGAAAGGCTGACTTAGACCCCAAATTTCTTTATAATTTCTGTTGGTAATTTCATATATCTTGCCTAATGATGTTTCAGACTTTTAAAGAACTGTTAGATTTTTCAATCCTCATCAAGGATTGATGCGGAAAATAACAGACATTATCGTGCATTCACAATACGAAAAAAAGATATTTCTGGTATCAAACTCGTTTTGAAAATATATAATGATCAGGATTCTTGGTTTGGACGTTTTTCACCTTATCGGAATGTCAAGATGAATTTCACATTTTGTTCGCGATTGTCTCAACAAGCCCTATTAATTATTGATTGGCGCGAAACAATCAACTTTTCATAAAGCAACTGAGAAAAAGTTCAGCAGTAGGTGAATCATTATTTTTTTTATAAACTCAATTAAAAGACACAAGTGTGGTTGATTTCTACTTCATTATAAACACATGACGCGTTTCACTACATTGTAGTTTCATCAGATGCTGAGTTGCAACTGTCTCAAAAAGTGTGTTACAGTTTTACATAAACCAATACAGGTACAGAGATATTTCCAACGGTTCAATCATGGAAAAACCAAACAGGATCATATCGTCAGTAAATTTAAAAAAAAAATTTTTTCGAAATTTTTTCCAAAAAATTTTTTTTTCCGCAAACCATTCATCATATCCAAAACAAATTCCACTCACACTTTGAGCTCCATATTTCACAGCAGTGTACCAAATTTCAGTTCGATACGATTATAAGTTTTGGAGTTATCGGGAAAAAATATGTCAAATTTCGAGGTTTTCTTCTCGATATCGAGAAATACTGATTCAGTCCTGATAAAACTTCACAGCTAGTTTTGAGATGCTAAAAGACAACTTTATGCGAAATTTCGTGATAATCGTGTCATTAGAACAATTAGAAAAAAAATTTGTATGATTTTCTTATCATATCATCCTCATTAAATTCTGTATGAAACTTCGAACTGTATTTTTGGAAATATTGGAAAAATATAGGTCAGCCTAACGGCCGACTGCGTAAACACAATAACTTCCGAAAGAAACAACTTAGAAACTCGATATTTGTAGAGAAGGTTTGGACCTTAATTACGAAGGCCGAATTCATGAATGGGTAAAATCCACCCAATGATTCCGTAGATATACCCATTCAAAATTTTATATTTCCAATATTTCCAAAAATACAGATTTGACCGAATTGAAATCCAGTAATTTATCAGTAAAAAAATTCAAAAAGCACTGCCGTGAAGGCAGCAGCTTTTGCGTGCTTGTCAAATTCGTTGCTGAAGCGGTCATTTACATTGAACATGCGCGCAAAAGTTGCTGCCTTCGCGGCAGTGCTTTTTGAAATTTTTTCAAGAATCGAACCTCGTATATCAGTTTAAATGCCATAATACAGGGGGGGCGTATCAAATAAATATTAATTTCAATTCAATTTTCAATAGTAATTTTTCAAGTCTTGGGAGCCGTAACTCGAAAATTATTATTTGCTTACCTTGCTTGTTCCGAAACCTTCTATGCGTTGCACCTTTCAAATGATTTCGATTCTATGAAATCTACCTACTATAATCGATTATACGTTTTTTCGACGTTTTTTATAGAGACGCATCCGAATTCTTTCCAAGTCATTAACGGCGTAGGTTTGTGAGTGCTAATGGTTAGAATCCTCGTTTCCGGAAACGTGTTCGCTTGAACGATCTTGTATTGCTCTCGAATGGTATCTGGCCCAAGAGAAGCATGGATATGAAAATTTTTTTTTCGAATTTTTCCATGGATTATTCTTCTTATTGACACCGTCCATATTCCAATCAAGTTTCATTTCGATCAGATAAATATTTTTCGAGTTATTGAAAAATCAAAATTTCAAATGGCTGTAGCACAAAAACCATTTGGCAGATTTGGCCCATTAACGAACTTAACCGAGATATTCAGGGTCCTAACCTAACCTGAAAATTTCAAAACTCTAGGTCCGTTCTTCCTAAAGTTACAGCGCACACGGCCAGACGGACAGAATCAATTTTGACCACGGATTCTTCATCAGTTCAACCTAGTCGTTTGAGACCAACTTAGGCTCAAAATTCGAAAATTACAGACATCGTGACGAAATGATAACGCGCTGTTCCCCAGAACAAGCGCGTAAAAAGGAATAGAGTACATATTCTCCAAATGAAAAACTAACCTATTTACTGAAATATTCAGCTACAGAATAATAGCTTCTGGGAATCAATATAGTCTTGATATCATTTTTGTATTCACTCAATCTGAGACTTTTAATATTCCTCAGCAAACAACATTGGTAAAGTGGCGAATTCTAAAATGTTGCTGTTTTGTGCCTGGAAATACTAATTATATTTTCATTTCTTGTATTATACGTGTGAAATCTAGAAAGTTTGTGTTCTATAAGTTCCGTGACAAACCTTGACAGATGATACCTGTGCTTATTCATATTTTTTCCTATGAATAGTGAAGAAGGAATCATTGGAAAATATATTTCCATGTTGAAAACAAGAAAACTTATAAATCAATGTTGTCTAACGTGTAATGGATGAAAAAATGTTATCAATCATAAGAATTCGTTTGAAAACACAAAAATGATAACTTAAAGTTTCATACAAAACTCAAATTCGGTAACTGCCCTTGATTCCACTGTTTCGGCTTCGTTATTTCTTCCACAGTCTACAGAATATCCTCAAAAGCAACAGCTTTTCGTCTTCTGTTTTCAGAAGATCTAATTCATTTGTGCAAAACATACAGTAAAGCTAATTTGAATAACGAATTTATTATGAATCAAACCCAAAGGAGCATTCGAGATAACCGTAGAATCACAAACCAAAAAACAACTTCGCCGTTTGCGAGCTGCACTTCCTGCCGACCTTTTATATATAAATCCATAGCTTCAATAGGATTGGTAGAATCCCAAAGCACTCCAAAAAGCTCAGTAAATACGGATAGGCTCGATCATTGAGTATTGAGCTCGATCCAAGGCTAGAAAGCACGTCTATATAGATTCCCTTAGCAAATGTAGCGAGTGGAATATCTTGTTTCTATATGTGGTGGAGCTTGGAGCTACAGATCATTTAAGCCGGCTCCAGATGAGTGTAATGCGAACATCGAATGCAATCAAACACAGGGAGTTTTATGGTTCGAGGCAGCGCTCTTTCTGCTCCATTCGAATTTATTAGTCGAGGCTCCTAACAGAAGTTGGCCCAAAAAAAAACAGACGCTCGTAAATCTACAGAGAAGAACCTTACTTGATTCCGCAAATATTTTCCTGCGAGCTTGAAATTGATATTTAGCAAACGGGTGTATTCATGCAGTACAAATTATTATACTAGTGGGTTAGTTAGGATGATAAACCACTGATATAAACAGCCGATAACCATATTCCGTATCAGTAATTATTCTTCTTCACTTGCGAAGTAGATATATGGAACATGTGTTATGGTTCACATAAAAGATTAGACGCTCTGCTTTTCTAATAACAAATACGAATTCAAAGATGATGCTTTGAGTTTCCAGGTTTTATTCAAGAAATTATACCATACATGTTACCACTGATAAGGATTCAAAGTGTAAGTGATTAACATGAATAACTACTAATTACTTCACTTGGAATAACATTACATTCAGCTTGAGTGACTTTGGTTTAATTATGGCGATTATGGGAATTTATTAGAAATGCAGGTATGAAGCGAGTTATCATTCTGTACTTATTTATTGCTCGTCTACCGACTATTTTTGAATATTAAATCGTACGAGGCTTTGCTCTCGAGACAGAAAATCACTGTTACGTCAGGGTTTCTAGAGTCTTGTGAACTTGAGGCATTGCCTGTGTGAACGTTTTTGACATCGCTCTATCAATCTTGAAGCTTAATACGCCTGCACTGAAATGGACAGTGAATAATTATAGCTATTGATATAGTTGATATCATATTCGATTGAACGGGATAATTTCATGCTAATGAAATAATTTATACATAGAATCATAATCATAAGACTATTAACTGAGCAGACCTAAAGAGTAAAAGAAACTGGTTGAAAGTGAAAGAAATAATTTTAGGAGTAGCTGTTGATGTTACGGTAAATACAAGGGAACTTCGAATCAATGTCCCCTTTATAGATTCAAATATTAACAACAAAATTATTTATGCTGATACCGATAATATCAAATCATGCAATAATAGCATATTTTTCAATCCACTTGTTGAACATGAAATATTTCAATATATTTTACAATTGAAAAATAAAAACTCAGTTGGAATTGACCAATTACCAGTCAAATTGCTCAAGAAGTGTACACCATTCATAACAACACCGTTGACACATATTGTTAATCAGATTCTGCAAACAGGACGATATCCCCAAAGATTAAAAGAAGCATGTGTAAAACCTATTCATAAAAAAGGTACTAAGGAAAATTTTGAGAACCATAGGCCTATATCTATACTGTCCAACGTAAATAAAATCTTTGAACGCATAATCTTTGACAAAATAGTGAATTTTTTTGAGACAAATAACATACTTGTCAAGCAGCAATTTGGCTTCAGAAAAGGAAAGTCTACTATGACTGCAATATATCAGGCACTGACTTCTGTAATTAAATCACTTAACCAGCAAAATACCACAGCAGCCCTTTGTCTAGATCTGTCAAAGGCCTTCGATAGAGTCAGTCATGAGATATTGTTGGCAAAGATGGAGAAATATGGGATAAGAGGGCTACCACTGATGCTCATTCGATCATATTTATCGAATAGAATGCAGAGGACAATTAGTAGAGGAAAAAACGGAAACTTAATATTATCTGATTCCAAAGAAGTATCATATGGGGTACCGCAGGGTTCAATATTGGGACCATTACTCTACATAATCTATACCAACGATCTGATACAAATTACCAAAAATGATGTCATAATGTTTGCAGATGATGCTTCAATAATATGTAAAGCTGAGAATCAAAACCAGTGCTCACGAAGTCTTGAGAGTGACATTATGAATATGAATGAATGGTTTCTTAAGAACAACTTAATACTGAATCTGAAAAAGACAAAACTTTTATTATTCAGAGAAAAAAATGAAATAAACCTGAGATACCAAGACTTGAAAATTGAATCAGTTGAAAGTCTGCCCTTTTTAGGAATAAATATTGATAAGAATCTTGACTGGAAGAGCCATGTTGAAATGATTTCACCAATGATAGCACGCTATGGATATGCTTCGAGAACCATACGAATGATAGGAATAGATGCTGCTCTAACCGCCTACAATGCTTACGTTCAGTCGAGAATAAGATACGGAATCATCTTCTGGGCGAGATCTACAGAAGCAAAACGGACCTTCCTTTTACAAAAAAGATGCTTGAGAGTTATCTCCAGAATGAGACAACATGAAACATGCAAAAATGTATTCAGAAATTACAAAATTATGACATTGTACAGTCTGTATATCTACGAGTCAGTGATGCTCATTATAAATAACTATCAAGAATTCAGAGATCTAAAACTTCAACATCATTATGATACAAGAGGGAAAAATTATCTACAAGAGGAGAAACCAAACTACAGCTATTTACAAAAAAATGTAACTTACAGCTTACTAACTGTGTGGAATAAGTTGCCAAAAAATTTTAAATGAATTCCTAGTAGATTACAAAAACATAAACTCAAACATTTTCTTATAAATAAAAGTTATTATGAAATAGTTGAATTCCTTCAGGAAAATTATTTTGAGGGATTAATTTGAGATATGTTAATTTTATAGATCTCTTATTGTGACTGGATCAACACCTGTATGGTTTTCTGATTTAATAAATACATTACTTACTTACTTACTTACTTACTTACTTACTTACTTAAGGTAGCATTTGATTCTAATCAATATTTAATCATCTAACGACTGGATTCACTTTTATTTATGGAGCTTATATTGAACTTTACATACAAATATCTCAATATTTTCCATTATTGCGCTGACTATTGATTAACATTGACATTAAGCCCAGATAGCACAGGACGTCCTAAGGACGTCCATTACATGTCCATATTTGGTCGGAACGTCCAGGACCAATTCTGGACGTTTTAAGAACGTCCAGTTCGTTAAATCCTCAGAACGTCCAGAAAGCGACCTCCTTAGAACGTCCATTCTACGTACGAAGATCATATCTTCGAATTGTTCATTTGTGTGATTACTGGCATTATTCAGATCGAGTGTATATTTTGCTATTGGATCATGATATAAATATGCCGATTCTGCCTCTTTGTATAGATTTTACTGTCAGATCAAGATTTTGATCGACCTGAGAATTTATAAATGATATGCTTGGTGAATAATAAGAGGAATAATTATATCACATTTGCAAAACTATCCTAGTATGAAGTATCATTGTTCAAACAATAGAAGAAGTATAATGCGATTGTTCATTTTATACAATGTTAATACCATATCCTCGGAATTAAGAATAAGGAGACGGTTATTGTGGTTCTGTGTTCTTTTGTGAAGTGTGACCGTCATGTCAGATGTCAATGGTTGTTAAATTTTTAGCGGGACACCACACGAAAGATAGAAATGAAAATAGCTAAGGAAAATATATTATTACAGAGACATTGTCTCAGATTATTATTCAGATCAGATTAGATTCTCAAAGGATATCAGTGATTTCAAGGAATATTGAGATACCGAAAGGTTAGTAAACATTATAATGTCTTAACTAAGGAAACTTAAACACCCATTCCCACTTGAGTTTCATGAACCTATATTACATCATTCCTTTTTCGTGCCTATTTGTCTGCTGACTGACGGTTCACAACAAATTTGTATGCGTTCTAGCCGGTTTCGTTAACTGTTTTAGGTTTCCCCTGAAGTCAGGCTGACAAAAAGGCACAAATAAAGTAGTCAAGTGGTACGAGTTCCAATCATTTCATTCTTCATAATAAATTCAATTACAGGATATTGAGTAAATGATGCAAGTCATTCCAAGAACTTGCTCCACAATGTTGCTGTATGTTCGATATTTCATATACCGTTGAAAGCAAGATCTTAAGCAAGAACTGCTGAAGAAACAAGCGACTTGGAATCAGAGTTCAAGTCAAAAACCAATTCTTTCTTTAACGAAGAATCAATAGGTGATATAAGTCTTCTTCCTTTTCTTTAAATAAAAAAAATAGTTACTTATAGAATTTCTAAATAACATACACATACACCATGTTCAATAACATATTCTTCATTTTACAGTTAATGAGACAGTTTCAGAGCCTAAAAGTATTAATGGTGAGCCATGTTTTGATTATATACTATTGAATAACTGTTTTCAGAAATATATTTGAATATATCTAATTTTTTCTTTATAGGTGATTGACAAGATGGTAAATCATCTGAAGTTGTCCAGGATATGTTGGACTCTTCCGTCCATTCTGATACTTCCTTCCATTCAAAGGAGTCTGATGGAATTCACAACGTTAAATATAATTTAAATTTTCCTTTGATTTCAGAACAAGAAATAATTGAATTTGATGCTATTTTAAATATTGAAACAAATGAAAATGTGAGTTGATTTAATATTTTTGCTCTTTATTGTTCGTAATACATATTATAATGTTGCTTCGAATCATGAGAATGAAGAGGGTTTTTGTGATGAATAAGAAAATTACTTTGCAGGTGAATAAATGCAAAAATAGGAGGTACAAACAATTATAATATGGTGAAGCAAATATTGATTTTATTGATCACTAATGATAAAACAAGTAGTTGGTTGGGGCCAAAAGTAAAGAAGCCATGTATCATGAAAGTCACTGAGCTAATCATAAGTGAGTATTTTGTAGTCACTGCCTGTACGTTGAAGTAGATATCACAATATATTAGGCACCAAAATTGATTTCATATTCACCTTGAAAAATAGGGGTATTTGAAAGAATATTTTATTAATTTTTTTTATAGGTTAATGTGAACACAGGTGCTCACATTTTTCCATATAGTTCTCACACACCAGAGATTTTGAATTATGATTTTCTCCAAAAAAATAAAAAATAAAAACTGCTTTATAATGATCAATACTGAAGAATTTGGAATTGCATCTTGATCTGCCATTCAGTTTGGATAAGCAATTTAAATTATTTTCAGGTTTAGCTGAGAAGCCAGACAGGACCAAGAAAAGAAACTGAATCGTCAATTCTGGCATGGTTGAAAAGGGCAGAGGAGAGGAAAGGTGTGAACTCAACAAGTTTTGATATCAAACAACATATAAATATTGTTTGGAAAAAACTCCTTCTAAATAAAAAATTATAAATTATTTTCACTTATTTCCTGAAGGAATTCTGATGAATAATGAATCAATTCATTTCATTTGAAGGAGACAGGACATGGATATATACAGTGTGTCAATGTGAAAAGGTACAACACTTATTATTTCTGCCCCTATATAAAATCAGTAAATATGCAGTAAACGGTAATCTTTGGTTGGTTGGGCGGACATTTTCAATTGGTTCTAATCAATTTTCATAAACCCTGTGAGGCTGATGACAGCAACCCCTATAATGTTACATGGGAAGGGGTGTTGAGTGACACCTTGTTTCGAAAGTAATTCGATTGTCTTCCGAAACAAAAATACATCTGACCTTTTTGTTAGTACTTCCGAAAAATTGATAGAAAAAGTTTCAATGAAACATGAAAATGTTGAAAAGCACTTTCGAGTTTCATTACAACTCTTGCTATCAATTTTTCGGAAGTACTAACAAAAAAGGCCAGGTGTATGGCTTTTTTAGAAAGATGATCGAATTACCTTTGAAAGAAAGTGTCACTCAACACCCCTTCCCATGTAAGATTATAGGGGTTGCTGTCATCACCCTCACAAGGTTGATAAAATTGATTGGAACCAACTGTATAAAATGTCCCTGTACAGACAAAAGTTTAACAGTTTTTGCATTTTTTCTGATTCCGCATGGGGAGAGATATAAAGGTGGTGCCTCTTGAAACTGACACACTGTAGAATAACCCCTCGATATCTTCATGCGCCCCCAACTATGTCCATGAAACGTCCTTGAAAGGACGTCTGTAAGACGTCCTATGAATGTCCATTTTAAATCCTAAAAGGCTCTATTATGGACGTCTTGAGGACATCCTGATTAGTAACATTGGACGTTCTAAAAACGTCCATAAGACGTCCACGTCCGTAAAATGGACGTTTTGAGGATGTCCCGAATGTCCGAGCTGGTCGTTTTAAGAACGTCCCTAAGACGTATTTGTGCTATCTGGGAGGTATGCAATGAAATCGAATTTTGAGCTGATTTTCATGTTTAGTCGAGTAATATCATGAACAATGTTTTAGTAGGTCAAGCCGAACGATTCCGGGTAAGCAATTGAAAAATCATAAGTTCTTAATTTGCATTTCTTTATTACTTGAACATGTCAGGATTTGTTCAAAATATTTCCATTAAAGTATTTAATGCAGTGAAATTTTGAGCTGATTTTCACGTTATGTGCAATATTATTACCGGCAATATTTTGTTTGGGTATGCTGATTGATTCCAGGTAAGGAATTTTCTGAGAATTTTAATCACCCTTGAGTGGTATTTTGGAAACAAAACCAATACGCCGTGTCAATAAACTATTCCTATATACTACAGCCAGGAATTGTCGCAATATTTTACCTCCATATTAAAGTAACAAGATGCCTATATAATAAACTACAACACGCAGAAAGACGGCAAACTGAGCTGACGAAAGGTCAGTTTATTTGCCTGTGTATGAAATTAGTGACTAACTTCATATTAAGTACACTAAATTTATACTATCCTGTTCGAAAAAAGTGAATAAATCAGTCCAAAATTTCCAAATGAATACGAAATCACGAGTGAAATCGCTTTTCATCATAGTAAACAATGCATTTAATTTTATTGTTGGTCCCCCTGTCTCTCTCAACTGTGAAGACTGCTCGTGGTCTATATCTCAGGAACTACTCATGCCATCGGATAAAATTGTGGTAATTAGTTGCGGAATATCGCATATGCGCAACTATATTCGAAATTTTATCAGGATCGAATCGTGGATGAATTTCTTCATAACTTTCATAGATATTCGTAGATTAATTTTTTTCCTATTCATCAGTTTTGATGAGATTTCGCCCAAGCCTTGAAGTAAATATTTAACAGTAGTGTATCGGAGATATCGGATAACAGTATTTAAAAATTTATGAGTTTTTGGTCGGTATCGTGGATATTTCTAAAAAAGCCCAAAAAACCCGATCACGATGAAGCTTCGGAATGCATTGGCAAATTCTGATAAAAAATAAAGTGACGATCTTGTCATTAAAAAATAGAAAAATAATGATTTCAAAATCGGTTATTCGCCGATTAATTCAAGCGTGTGCGGGAAAGCTGGTTAACTTCAAGTCTGTGCTTTTCTAGAATTTTTCTTCCAAATTCGCACGAGGTAGGAAATAATTCAGAAATTTGCATCATTCATTCTTCTGAAAAATGAAAATTCTTTATTTCATTTCATCTAGCAGTTGACCGACTTCTTTGTCCTCCCTTCAAATGACTCTCACTCTTTCCGGCAATCGATTTAAGTGATAATTTTTCAATTTCCGAGCTGAAAACAGTTCAATCAAAAATGTTACAAAATCCAATTAACGATTTTATTCGGTCATTCCAGTGAAAGATGTAAATGAGAAATGAAATCGACTTAGGATGTCATTGCTCTCTCTCAGATCCTGCATTATTAATGGATGTCATGCAACTGAAATATGATGGAATTCTAGAGTAGAAATTTGTGTGTCGTTACACCAACAAGGTATTCAAATCGACTTTATTATTTTCATCAAATGCTCCAAAAAGGGAATGAGAGCAATTAAGTGTTTATCCTGTCCAATTAATGATTGGATTACAAGTCATTTTAGGACAGGTGACACTTGATACATATCACGAAATAATGACAAGAACAGCTGAAGGTATCCAAGAGATAAGGTTGGTACATGAGTATTTGTCATATTTTAACAAATTCATATATCGTGTATTTAATTAATTGCTTGAAATTATAGGGAGCAAGTGAAGCAATTTCAGTTTTAGGTGGCCAAAACGCACTCGCAGCACGGAACAGGTTCCTCATATTTCATTACAATGTCTGTATAGTTTAAGAATTTTGTCCTTGAAATGATCTCAATCAATTACTCTATTTGTCACTCATGGGAAATTCGTGGTTGAATCGAATTTTGTGTAGGAGCACAATTTTCGAATGGAAATTTTATATTTTAAGAGTAAGTTTCATGTTGAAATGCACCGGTTTCTTTTGTGTAATCTGCTCGAAAATTTCGGGGAATATATTCAAAACTTTTCGGGAAATTAGCTTCTGATCGAACAAAAACTAAGTATTCAATTGTAAAATATCAATAGCTATATGTTTCAAAGTCTTGTCGTGAAAAACCTAGAAAAGCACTGACGTGAGGTCAGGACCTTTTACGCGCTTGTTCAAATTCTGACTATTAGGTCAACACGAAATTTTGCACCCTGTTGCTTGTTGGTAATCTCCACCGGATTACGAAGTTTCAATCTGATCGCATTTGTACTTCTTGATATATTTCGGAATTAAGGTTAAAATTCCAACTAACAACGAAATTTGGCACAATTTTTTCCTTGTATCTCCGAAAGTAAATATGGGATCGAATTGAAATTTTAAATATTATTGTTAAATACTGACTCTGAGGTTTGTGCTGAAATCCATTGAAATCTAATCAATATTCTCGGAGAAAAAAAAATTTCATAAATATTTAGAAAATTTCGAATAATATTTTCTTTTAATTTTCATACAACTGGATCCACATGAAATTTTGCAAATTCCACCCATTAAAGAACTTAACCGAGACATTCGGACTCCGACCCTAATCTGAGAATTTCAAGTCGCCCAGTCTTTTCCTTCGAAAAATAGAGCACATACGGACAGACGGACAGAATTCAGTTTGACCACGGATTCTTCTCCAGCGAGTTCAACTCAATCGTTCAAGACCATCTTCGGCTCAAAATTCGAAAATTACAGACATCGTGACGAAATGATAACGCGCTATTCCCTATAACAAGCGCGTAAAAATATGAAAAGACAGTTTGAATTTGGCATCGGAAACCCAATTAGCTTCAGGTGAGATTAGAACCTGGAAGGGTGACCTTTCTGTAATACATTTATGAAACTTCTGTGAGCAATAGCTTAGATAGTCGGCATCTTCAGGTTATATTCAAAGCTTGAGCAAAACGGGAAAACAGCTACTTTATACTTCAGTGTTTTCTGTACTTTCTGATTATACAGGGTGTTTCATTGGTAAATGAACATACGGTAACCTGAGCTAGAGCTACCCTAGGCGAGTCCAAAAAAACAATATATGATAGGTCTAATCAATTCCATAACCGAGATACAGGGTGGTTCATGTTTTCACTGATAATTTCAATTTCTCATAACTTTTGAACCACCCAGTATATTCGGTTGATATTTGGAACATACGTTCAGGTTTCACAGGTCGATCGATTCATATTTAAATTACTAAACAATTCCAGGTCGGTATCTGAAAACTATTGGAATTATTGCAAGCTGAAATTCAACACCCTGTATATTGAAATTTTGGGATTTGATTGAGATATTCGAAAGGAACAGAAAATTTTCAATGGGGTTCAGTAGATTCCATCTTCCCGCACGTTATTTTGCTCTTAGAAAACTTAAGGGAAAGATTCAATTGAATGTTTGAATTCCAATAAATTCTTAGAAAATGAGTTCATTGTAATTAAATTGGAAAATATTCGGTTGATATTTGAAACGTATGATTAACTTTCACAGGTCGATCGATTTATATTCAAATTCCAAAAAAATTCCAGGTCCGTATCTAAAAAATATTGGGATTCTTGCTTGCTGAGATTCAACACCCTTTATATTGAAATTTTGGGATTTAATTAATATATTCGAAAAGAGCAGAAAATTTTCAATGGGGCGTTATTTTGCGCATAGAATACTTCTGTGAAAGATTCAATTGAATGTTTGAATTTGTATTCTTCTAGTGCTATAACTTCTGGATGTGTCACTACCATATCAAGGATGTCTTTTTCGATGTCAAGGTGTCGCCTTTCTTGTGTATTATTCACTTTCGATTAATTTGATGATATGGATTTGATATAAAACTAACATAGACAAATAATACCTCGAACCGCAGTCTACTCGAAAAATCCCTTGTGGGATACAATACCAATATATTTCTCACAATTCAATTTTTTATTTTTTTTTTGGAAATTCTATCAGAATATCGGAAAACACAAATATTCAACCATTTCAAGAAAGAATTTCTCGATTTAATTACAATGAACTTATTTGCTAAAAATTTATTGGAATTCAAATATTCAATTGAACCTTTCCCTGAAGTTCTGTATGAGCAAAATAACGTGCGAGACGATGGAATCTATTGAACCCCATTGAACATTCTCTGCTCTTTTCGAATATCTCAATCAAATCCTAAAATTTCAATATACAGGGTGCTTAGTCTCAGCTTGCAAGAACTCCAATATTTTTCAGATACGGACCTGGATTTTTTTGATAATTTAAATATGAATCGATCGACCTGTGAAACTTGAACATATGTTCCAAATATCAACCGAATATACTGGGTGGTTCAAAAGTTATGAGAAATTGAAATTATCAGTGAAAACATGAACCACCCTCTATCTCGGTTATGGAATTGATTAGACCTATCGTATATAGGTTTTTTGGACTCGCATAGGGTAGCTCTAGCTCAGGCTACCGTATGTTCATTTACCAATGAAACACCCTGTATATTGTTAAGAGAATTGCATTCTTGAATATAACTTGGTTTAACGCAAAACCTTATATTTTCTTTTTATATAAATACATATAGAACAGTAATGGAATGTGATATTGTAACGTATGCTGCACCATTTGTCATCAATTCCTTTTTTTTGCTGGTAAAGCAAGAAAGCATAATATAATAATATTCAATGGTTTTCCTATCAATCTTCTCTGTATTTTTCGGAATATTTCGAATAGTTTGAATTTCGATAAGAATTTTCCTGTTAAGACTCTTGACTGAATAATCAAGCTTTGTGGCTACCTTACGTATTTCGAGTTTTGTAATTGATCATTCCTGAAGTTATAGTCTTCACGGTGGACGGACAGAACCAAATTGATCAAGGATTCTTTATGGATCCAATGTATTCTTATAGAGGGTGTCACATTGTTTTCCAGGGGAGATTTTCACATAAAATACATCACCAAGTCAGTTGATCCCTTTGCGCGAATACTACGACTCCTAAAATTTCAAAAGTGAAGATGGGTCATTAGATTTGTTGTTGCAAATATCTCTTCTTGCCGAGTACGCCATTCATTTTTTTTTCAATTTTATCATTCATTCACTCATTATTCGACTTCAAAATTGAATTATCACTCAATTTACCCGGAGCAGAAAAAGATCACAAATTTCAATGGAACAATGCAGCAGTTATAAAAATGATAGAGCAAAGAGTATCTTCTGACTTCTAAAGCATACCAGTAGCATTTTATGTAACTACACCCTTTATTCATGAATCCTGGCTGCCAGCCTCTTTGTATTGTTAGAGCCTATAAAAGACCAATCTTTTGTAATGTGATGGGACTACCTAAGGGGAGAGGGCTGGATTCCCTTTTTGCAGTATATTTAGGGGGCGTGGTAACTTATGTTACATTGAATTGATGGTCCATTTCATCAGAATAAGTGCCAGTGATATTTCATCCCTTACCGAAATAGAAACCTACTGATATAAAATTTGAGTAGGTGCAGTACCAAATTGATAGCTGTATATAAACGTATTCACTTGAATAAAGCGAATATCGAATTCAAATATCAATCAATAGACGACTTCGGCCCAAGTTGCCAACCCACAATTTACTTAGCAAGTTTACTTTCACTGGGGAACGGGAGTTTCAGGACAAATCCGACATGATAAGGTTCGCATTATTTATAAATACCAGTAAAACATGCCTCGGTTCTTCAAACCAGATAATTCCTTCCAAATACAGGTTTTTGTTAAGATCGTCCCCGATTGGCTGAAATTTAAGTTGGGATTCCTGATTTCATGCAAACAGTGTCAATTTTCATAGGATACGTTCCGAAAATCAACTCTGTTATTTCGGTTTCCGATTTTCCGCTCCGTAAATATGAAATATTCGGATGGTTCCTGGAACAAGCGCGTGAAAATGGTTATTTACGGAATCTGGTTGATGAAAATGCAGTCGATTTACTGTCACCAGAACGATTTTCTATGGTAAATATCCATAGCATAGAACAATCTATGTTTACTTTAGGTTTGTTTTGGTTCCGCATGCGCGCAAAAGTTGCTGCCTTCACTGCAGTGCTTTTTGAAATTTTTGTAGTTCTTGTTAGAATGGTTAGTTGTAGATATAAGGGTGTATCGTTAAAAACGCCCAACGTTAATCGTGGAATCCATCGATGTTGCCAAAAAAAGTGGGTTGTCATTATCATAACCAAATTCAACGACTATTTCTGAGCACCTTTAAAAATATTCAAAATTGAACATGGGGTAAGGTGAAAGTCTCAGTTTAAAAAAATTTCGAAATTTCTTACGTGAAATATTTTTTGTAGATGACACTATATGCTGAATAAAAAATCTGGAAAAGCACTGCCGAGAAGGCAGCAGCTTTTGCGCGCATGTTCAATGTAGATGACCGCTTCAGCAACGAATTTGAACATGTGCGCAAAAGCTGCTGCCTTCACGGCAGTGCTTTTCTAGATTTTCTTCGATAAATTACTGGATTTCAATTCGATCTTATCTGTATTTTTGGAAATATTGGAAAAATAGAAATTTGAATGGGTATATCTACGGAATCATTAGGCGGATTTTACCCATTCATGAATTTAACCTTCGTAATTAAGCCCCAAACCTACTCTACAAATATCGAGTTTCTAAGTCGTTTCTTCCGGAAGTTATTGTACGGCCGAACCGTAAACACAAGAACTTCCAAAAGAAACAACTTGGAAACTCGATAGTTGTAGAGAAGGTTTGGACCTTAATTACGAAGGCCGAATTCGTGAATGGGTAAAATCCACCCAATGATACCGCATACATACCCATTCAAAATTTTATTTTCCCAATATTTCCAAAAATACAGATTAGATGGCATTGAAATCCAGTACTTAAAATGACAGTTCGAAGGTTCATACAGAATTTAATGAGGATAACACGATGAGAAGATTACAGAATATTAAATATTGGAAAAAAAAATTTCAAAGTTTTTTTCAAATTGTTCTAATGACATGATCATTACGAAATTTTGCACAATGTTGTCCCTCAACTTCTTCGAGCTAGCTGCTAAGTTTCATCACGATTGAATCAGTATTTCTTGAGTTATACCTAAAAAACAACGATATCGAGAAGAAAATCACGAAATTCTACATATTTTTTCCCAATATCTCCAAAAATAATAGCCGTATCAAATTGAAATTTGGTACCTACACTGCTGTGAAATATGAAGTTCAAGGTGAAAATGAAATTTTTAATGAATATGAAAAATAGTTTCAGGAAAAAAAATTTTTTTCGAAAAAAATTTCGAAAAAATGTTTTTTCAATTGAGTAACCATACGATTTCAATGAAATTCTGCTTAAAGTTGCCCGTCATTATGCTCCAACTAACTGCCAAGTTTCAATTCAATCGCTTCAGTAGTTTCTGAAATATGAGGGAATTAACCTCAAAATTTCAAATGGCTATAACTCCGAAACTATTAGGCCGATTCGGCCCATTAACGAACTTTACCTTCGTATTTTGAAATGAAACCTTTTCTGAGATTTTCAAGTTGATAAAATCCTCCGTACGCCCGTGATCGTGGTGACGGCCGGCCGGACAGAATCGATTTTGACACCGGATTCGTCGTCAATGAGTCCAACCTACTCGTTTAAGACAATTTCGGCTCAATCATCGAAAATTACAGACATTTGTACAAAACGATAGCACGCTGTTCCCCTAGAACATGCACGCAAAAAGTAAAAGAAATGGAACAACTCAATAAAAAAATTTTTATGGTATGAATCATTTCATTTATAGAATTGATTTACAATTGATAATATTGGATTTGGGGACTCGTTAACAGACGTAGAGCGATACGATCATCGTGAATTGTCTGCTCGTCTGTTTCAGATCAACGAGGCAGTCAAGAAGATAATCATCTAAGTTTCGCGATATTAATGAAGATAATTCAAAAGCAAGGTGTTTCCAGGCTTAAAGATGAGTCTCAAGTTGGGACAAGCCTCATGCGTGCATATGTTTATAACAATTTTATCGTTCCAATTCATAATTTACCAATTAAAATTGAGGTATTGAATGATTATGGAGATTTTATAATAAACAGGTTTTTGCTGCTATTTAACTATATTCCTATAGAAAATGGAGAGTTATAGTTACTTATACAGCGAGTCAGATGAATGAATGTTTATTCATGAGAAGAAAGTTCAACCCTCGATAACGAAGGGCGAGTGAATTAATTTCGACGACTATATAAACATTCGATCAACTCACTCGCCTTATAACTATAACTTTGGATATTGTACAGGAATTAAGGAAAATATCAACAAAATCTATTTATTATCATAAAGTATATAACTCACAATTTGTATAAAAATTTTAATCCTGTTTCACGAGGATTTGAATGATACCCGTATCACACACTCACTGTCCAGAAGAAAAAGTATTTCATGGAATTAATTCGAAGGTATCGCTTCGACTGATGGTTGCAAGGGCCCTAAGTATACTCGATGACATGAGTTATGTCCCATAAGGAATAACTTTGCTAACTTCACTTTTTGCGAACAGAAAATAACCACATTTAAAACCCATGCCATGATTACAATGAACGATAATTACAAAAAAAAATTTAATACTTCTTTTTGCGCGCATGTTCTAGGGAAACAGCGTGATATTTTTCTGTCCAAATGTCTGTAGTTTTCGAATTTTGAGCCGAAACTGGTCTCAAAGGACTAGGTTGGTCTCAGTGATAACGAATGCAATCTCAAAATCGATTCTGTCTGTTGTTTTTACGGTCGCCGTAAGGCAGACCGAAAACAAAATAATTTCTTTTTCCAGGCTCGATTCTTGAGTTTTTGTTTCTGATTGTAAAACTTCTTATGTCGCTGGGTATATATTTAATTAGTGGCAAATGTCAAGAAATACATATAAATCTTCGAAGAAATTCGATTTTAATTCTTTCCATTCACTGAGTGAATAAGAGTCATCTTATCTTTAAATAATGTTCATTTCACACTTCAAAATGAGATACAAGTTTTATGAACCGATAGGCCGTATAAACTAATGACAGTCCACTAAACAAAATCTACAAATGCTCTTACGTGAACTGAGGAGTATTTACGCGCTCGTACAAGACCGAAGTTATATCGGTCACCCATCCAAGTAATAACCCCCCTAGTGAAGCTTTACTTGCAGAAAAAGGTTTTGCTATATTCTAATCAAACAATAACCATTCATTTCTTCGAGAACAATAATGCCAGGTTCTGAATTTCAATTCTATCAGATACTTATTTTTGGATTTGAAATAGTAAAATGTCTCCAGAATCATCCAGCAGATTGAACTGTTGGACGATCGTAAACTCAATAACTGCAGAAAAAAGTTACGTTAGACTATTGATTGGAGGAGTGGAATCTACCCAATGATTTTGCAAACATATCCTATCGAAAATTTAACTTTCCAATATTTCTAGGAGAACATTTCGATTGACCTTAGCCATGAAATTTTCGAGAAACACTTTTTGATAGTTTTTGAAAGTCTTTGAGCAATCAATTCGCAAAATATTAGATATTTCTTTATTCTGATGCAATTCGGTATAAACAGACTTCTGCACAAATAGGTATTTGATCATGGATTTTTCACAAGTTAGACGGGAATGGTGGTTTAGGATCTTTGAAGACATAACTTGAAAAACAGAATATACCGTCTAACATATCATTCAAATTTTTGTCGTTACTTCATTGGATTGCGAGTGGATCATGTATAATTGATACATTTCATCGAGTGATAAAAGAACATTGCCCAACAAGAGCCACGCAATGTTTATCATTAGACTTTACTTAACGATTTTCGGGACCCAATAGAGACGCAGGTTTCACTGGAGTGTTGGTTTATTTCTACCTTTTTCTTCCACCATTTCGTTTTAGAAATATTTTTTTCGTAAATGGGTTGAATGTCCACCATGTGGTTCGGAAATATGCATATTAGAAAATTTGCTGTATCAGAAGTTTGAAAAATAGAGCCTGGATTACTTTGATGTTTTGTGATGTCACCAGTGAATGGTTTTGCAGAATATCATTGCAAGAACAGATTTTATTGGTGCAATTCGATGAGTAGATCAAACAAAGTTTTCAATCTTCAACTTTTCAGAATGATAACACCACTATAAAATACAGAACATATCAGTATCTAAGAAATACCGTTAGACTGAAAACTCTGTGTGTCTTGTTAATCATCAACCTTCAGCATCTGTCCGGAAAAATTCGACACGAAATGCGTAGCATCACTACAACAAAATGGCGGCTTTACTTAATAATACATAATTGCCGACAGTAACAGGTCGGTGGAATTAGATTCTCAGAATTTCGTGATAGGTTCCACTGAGAAAGAAGTGTGAGTTTATTGAAATGAGCAAGCCCGTAATTATCCTTTTTGTGAATTAGACCGTTTTAACTACAGCAACAACATGGTGGTCCTTAGGGTCAAGTAAGCGATCGGTATCAGCTCCGAAAAAAGGCAAAAGCCAACGAAACTGTCTCATGAGATCTCACATTTCAACGACGGTTTTTTCCATGCTCCCATTTATTTTGACATCTTCTTGTATGGGTACAAGTTCGGCTGATAATACTAGAGAGCATGGGAACCAAAATAAACCACTATTTTGTTGAGAAAAGTCTTGAGAACTTTACGATAGCAAAGAAGAATCCTTACAATTCTTTTTATGATTTGGTAAACTAGAAACGAATATCAGTTATTGCATATTACCTAACTCCAAGCCAAAATATATCTGATAGAATATTTGGGACAACAGGAAATCAAATGCTTCCTCTGTCAAACTTTCTGAGACACCTATTATAATAGAAGATATTATATTATGAATTTCGCCGTGAAAAAATACAGAACCTTCATAAATTATTGTTATATCGCAGATGGATTTGAAATTATCTCATTTCGCCATTTTTTATGCATACTGTTCAAATTCGTGGTTCCTCGCACAAAATCCATATTCTCTGGCATGACGGGCATATCCGTAGTTTCAAAATTCTATTGTACAGGGTGTTTTGTAAATATATGCAGCAAAAATTCGGAGGATGTTTGATTTTCTGGACTATTTTGAGAACGGTTTGGTTCTTTGATAATTTCCGGAAAACAACTTCGTGTTTCAAAGATACAGGGTGAAAATTTGAGACTGTAACAGCATTCAATATCGGAACGAACATTTTGAGTTGTTCCAAATCTTGGATACAAGCATGCATTCTTCTCATCAGAGATTGCAGAATTCTTTCAAACACAACGGGTTCGTTCATTCAAAACGAACCTGGTGTGGTTGTTAGGCCAACCCTAAACACAATTACTTCCGAGAGAATCAACTTAGAAAGTTCATATTTGTTGAATAGGTTTGGACTTTAATTACGAAAGCCGAATTCGTAAACGGCTAAAATCCACCCAATGATTCCGCAGATAAACCCATTCAAAATTTTATTTCCCCAATATTTCCAAAAAAGCAGATTATATCGAATAGACGACTTCGGCCGAAGTTGTCAACCCACAATTTACTCAGCAAGTTTACTTTTACTGGGGAACGGGAATTTCAGGACAATTTTGACATGATAAGGTTCGCATTATTTATAAATAACCGTAAAACATGCCTCGGCTCTTCAAACCAGATAATTCCTTCCAAATATAGGTTTTTGTTAAGATCGTCCCCGATTGGCTGAAATTTAAGTTGGGATTCCTGATTTCATGCAAACAGTGTCAATTTTCATAGGATACGTTCCGAAAATCAACTCTGTTGTTTCGGTTGCCGATTTTCCACTCCGTAAATATGAAATATTCGGATGGTTCCTGGAACAAGCGCGTGAAAAAGGTTATTTACGGAATCTGGTTGATGAAAATGCGGTCGATTTACTGTCACCAAAACGATTTTCTATGGTAAATATCCATAGCATAGAACAATCTTTGTTTACTTTAGGTTTGTTTTGGTTCCGAGTTCAGATCTGTTCGGGACGGTTCTAGCATAGACCAACAAGACAAATCACTTCATCCTTTGCTGGAATCGAGTCTTTCTGACCTTGAGAAAAATAACGGACATAGCCACACTTATTTCTTCCGCTTAACAAAACAGCTCTTCTTTCGAATATCTTATCTTATCTTATACAAAAACAATAAACCATGGTCTATGTCTACGGTATCGATCATAAAAGCTCTCGATTTTGTGTCTGAAAAATCGCTTACTAGAACCGTCCCGTACAGTTCTGAACTCGGAACCAAAACAAACCTAAAATAAACATAGATTGTTCTATACTATGGATATTTACCATAGAAAATCGTTCTGGTGACAGTAAATCGACCGCATTTTCATCAACCAGATTCCGTAAATAACCTTTTTCACGCGCTTGTTTCAGGAACCATCCGAATATTTCATATTTACGGAGCGGAAAATCGGCAACCGAAACAACAGAGTTGATTTTCGGAACGTATCCTATGAAAATTGACACTGTTTGCATGAAATCAGGAATCCCAACTTAAATTTCAGCCAATCGGGGACGATCTTAACAAAAACCTATATTTGGAAGGAATTATCTGGTTTGAAGAGCCGAGGCATGTTTTACGGTTATTTATAGATAATGCGAACCTTATCATGTCGAATTTGTCCTGAAATTCCCGTTCCCCAGTAAAAGTAAACTTGCTAAGTAAATTGTGGGTTGGCAACTTGGGCCGAAGTCGTCTATTGTAATCCAATACTTCATCGGAAAATGACAGTTCGAAGGTTTCACTAAAAATTTCATGAGGATAATATGATCAGAAGATCACAGAATATTGCACATTAAAAAAAAAGCAAATTTCAATTTTTTTTCGAAATGTTCAGTTGTTAAATATCATATCATAGCTATCTGAAAGTAATCCCAATCGAGAGTTGTAATATAGTTATAAACAATATTTTTTCAGGTATCTTCGGCAGAGCTGGGAGTACACTCATCAGAGGAAAATCAGATAAGCGCTCTGGATTCATTAGTGGATCCAACTCATACCAATATTCTATACTATATGAATTGATTCTTTATTTATCCAGAATGTTTCAAAAAGATTTCTCACAGATGTGCCAATTCCAAGAGGAATAGGTTGAAAATAATCTACACTTTTAGCCTTAATAGTTGTTTTTTAAAGCTGAAATACAAAATTATAGTAGAAAAAATCAAATTACACGGCCCACCAGCGACGTTGATGGTACATAATGTGCCTCATAACCCACTTATCTTGTAATAAACGAGTCGAATCGGTTTCAGTGTCAGTACTTCCATGACGTTTGTTTCATTTCAGCAGAAGTGCAACTATCGGCTTATTACTCTCCATAATCATTTGAGACTGGACCAAAAAATCAAGAAAAGCATTGAAGTGAAATCAGGGGCTTTAGTGCGATTTTGAATTGGCCATTCAATCTGAGCTGAGAATTCGAATACAAGATACAAGGAGTATCGATTAAAGCTTATTTTGAGAAGATTTCGCATAATTTTTTAGGTTTTTTATGCATTTTCACTCCCAATATCTGGAACAGAACTATTAAAAATTGAACAAATTGTTCTTTTCATGAGAAACACCCTTGCGGATTGCAGAATCAAACTATTTGCCAAGGGCAGTTTCTTTCAAAACAGATTGCCTAATGAACAATATAGAAACAATACAAACGATAAAAAAAGAGAACAATTGTATTTAATTTTTGTTAGTTCTGTTTCAGATATTGGGAGTGAAAACCCATAAAAACCTAATAAAATTCCTGAAGTAACATTCGGATAAAAATCTTCAATGTTTCAATTTGATCGAATTATTATTTTAAATCATTAGAAGAGGTCACATGATAATATCTCTGATAGCATTGGGCGGGTTCTGTCTATTTGAGACTGTTTGGAGGTTCTTGCAAAATTACGTGGAAGAACTATTGATAATTTTTAAAGTTCCAATTATTTTCCCAATAATACTCTTATTTCAGGAATACTGATTTATGTTGAAAATTATTTTTCAACTACCAGATGTTAGAAAGCATTTTTCATCTGAAAATGATTAAGGTTCATCAGAGATGATACTTAAATTCACTTAGGGTGTCCGTTTTAGGATCTCCTCCGGTGATAACTCTTCACAACCCTGAGTGACCATTACTATCTATTATTTCTCGATTCCTTTATTCTTCCCCTAAGATATCTTCACCCCAAACTACTAAATACAAAAAGGTATGATACTAAATACATTAATTTGTGTTAGGTTACGGATAATTGATTTCTGAACTGAAGTCTAGTGTCTGCTTGAAATTTATGGTCACTCGCAGTTTGCACTCGATATACAGAAATGCTACAACGACGCATGTATGCGAATGGCTCTCCAATATTTCCTGCATTATAAAGAAGTGAGGCATTTGCCGCTGATTTTTTTGAGAATGCAAATATACTATGTTTATTCGATAACATTGAATCGATAGAGGTGTGAACGTTCTCTATAGTTCTATCAAAAATGCACAGAGTTTTCTTGACAACAGCATCGATACGCCTATTTTCTCCCATCTCCGATTCAAGAATGGGGACCATGGAGTCAAACAACATGGAATAAGGCCAATCGATTTGTTTGAGCACATTTAAAATTCAATCACAGAATAATGATTCATCCATTGTATTTTATCACACTGTTCACTAAACCTACAGTGTAGTTTTATGCGATTTTACTTCACAAGAAAATTTGTTCGAAGCACTACATTTAACTATTGAAAAATCTATTAAATTGTGTTTCGTATCCCGAAATTATTTATTCACATACCTTTTAACAGCAGATGTCAGAGTATGTCGGCAGAAAATTCAGAGTAATCATGAAAAACATAGAAAAGCACTGCTGTGAAGGCAGCAGCTTTTGCACGCATGTTCAATGGAGATGACCGCCTTGGCAACAAATTTGAACATGCGCGCAAAAGCTGTTGCCTTCGCGACAGTACTTTTCTAGGTTTATTCGATAAAGTACTGGATTTAAATTCGATCTAATCTGTATTTGTGGAAATATATCTACAGAATCATTGGGCGGATTTTGGCCCATTCACGAATTCGACCTTCGTACTCTACTCGTACCTACTCTACAAATATAGAATTTCTGAGTCGTTTCTTTCTAAAGGACAACCGTAAACACAATAATTCCCGAAATAAACAACTTAGAAACCAAATATTTGTAGAAAAGGTTTGGACCTCAAGTACAGCCGAATTCGCGAATTAATAAAATCCACCCTATGATTCCGCAGATATACCCATTCAAAACTTTATTTTTCCAATATTTCCAAAAAAAACGATTAGATCGAATTGAAATCCAGTACTTTATTTAAAAAATGACAGTTCGAAAGTTCATACACAATTTACTGAGTATGCTATGACGAGAAGATCACAGACTATTGAATATTCGAAAAAAAAAATTTCAAATTTTTTTCGAATTGTTCTAATCACACGATTATCACGAAATTTCGCACAAAGTTGTCCTTCAGCATCTTCAAACTAGCTGCGAAGTTTCATGTTGATTGAATCAGTATTTTTTGTGTTACACCGAAAAAAACAACGATACTGAGAAAAAAGAACTAAATTTTACATATTTTTTCCCTTTATCTCCAGAACTGATAGCCGTATCGAATTGAAATTTGGTACACTGCTGAGGATTGTAAAGCCCAAGGTATGAACAAATTTTTTTGAAAATAATACACTGTTTCCGGGAAAAAAATTGTTTTCAAATATGAATGGTAGTTGATGAAAAACAAAATTTTTCTGAGAAAATTTTGAAAATTGTTTCTTTATATAAGTAACCATACGATACCAACAAAATTTTGCTTAAAGTTGCGCGTTTTGATGCTCCAACTATCAGACAAAAATGTCTTGAAAAATAATCTTGAAATATCAATATACCAATGCAGTGTTGCCGACTTTGCGAAGTTTCCTCAAAAACTTAAAAATTATATTTAAACCTAAAAAAAGCTATAAAGAAATCATTTTGTCTGGTTTTTTTCACGTCAGATGGTTTTCTGAAAGTACACGACAATCATTAATAACCATTGTGATTGAGTTCGACGCATAATGTAGAATGATAAAAAAAACTAAATGCACGAAAAATGTTTTTCTTTCACGACGAATTCTCGATAAATACTCGACAATTACTAAGATAGTTTTCAGTGATTTAGGGGCATACAGAACAACTGACTGAACATATTTGCGCCCTCTACATATATGACACAGAAATTGGAAGCAGCATGCAATGAAATATCCAGATGAAAGGAAGGATAAAAAACGCAAGGAATATCATGGAAAATCAGGTAATTGAAAATCTTGAATGGGAAGAACGAAGTCGAATATCTTGTAGTGACACTCGACAAAAAATTTGTCACCAAATATGCAGTTAGTGTAGCTTGGTTAACTGAAAAGCTGAAAACTTACTTTATCCACTTATAAGAAGAAGGAGCAAATGAACAAGAGATCAAAGCTAACGATGGTTGCAAGGCTACAATAGACGCATGCAGCAGTAGAAAACTTGGAGATCAACAAGGAACTCTGAATTGAGATAACGAAGTCGATTTCAGTACCAAACAAAGTGAAAGAAATGATCCACCTATAGAAAAAATTGGAAGATTTGGGTAATACTCTTGTACAAGGCAGGGATCGCGTGATGGTTCAGAATCAGTAAGAGATTCATGGGCCCAGTACGTGACAGGAACTATGAACAGCAGGTTAGGTTCTAGTTTGTACCGGAATAGAGGAGAATGCCTCAATGTTTTTCAGGATAGCTTCCCTATCAGTAAACAAAAATAAATATTTAGGATTCTAGATTATGATGAAGTGTAAGAGAGGTGATGAGACCCTGCATAGCTCTCGAACACTATTGTCCAGTCTCGCGCTGTTTACCAGTCGCGGGTGGTAAAATTTCAATAAACTTTACCACCTTTCTTGGTTCGGCTGTCTAAGTGGCTTCTTAACAGAAGCGACAGGAATCAGCAGATGCCTTTTTTTTGTTCACAGGAAATTTTCCCACTGTGCTAATTTACTGACTAATGGCAGGTACTACAAAACTTTGAATGCTTGATGCTGGATTGTCATTCAACATTGAATTAGGTCCTAGTTTTCAGTACATATTCAACACAACCATCGAATTCAGTCAAAAGTGTTATGAATCGGACGGTAAGAAAACCTTTTTGGTCCAGCTTGTTGAGTAAGAGAGGTACAATCTGATCTCTCGTTGTTCACTGACCATCCACCAGAACGAAAGTTGTCAGCTAATCTGCTGGCTCGTAACCCTGCACCCTAGAGTGCTCTGGTACCCGAAGAAAGTTGACCTGATATCTTTACCGAGGGCGTTTATTACCTTCTTGCACTCTCAAGCTAGCTTTAAACTAACTGCCAGAAAATCAAGTGCTGGAACGACTGCTCTGCTGTCAGATACTATGTATATCCTAGGTTTTTCCAGTAGTTGCGTTTCGCACAAAGCAAAATGCACCTTATTTCTGGTTTCCAACTGAAATACTGAGCGGCAGTTACCCATGAGTAATTGAAACTCTTGTCTCAGAGGAAGGTCATCTGTAACTACATGGACTCCTCACATGCATAGCGATTGTGATACCTCTACTAGTGTATATCCTCAAATTTATACATATTGACACACTTTTGGGGTTTGCAAAATGGTGAAGGTTTCGGGTCGATTGCATACTGGGGTATATTTTGATTTTTTTTGAATACTCGGAAACTTCGGACAAGGGTATGCTAAAGCCTATTAATAACTGCGATCTCCTCATTTTTTATAGTGAATGACACCAGGACGAAACGTGTATATCCTTCCTAACAATACCATCAATAAAAATAGCCTCGAATCGAAGTCACAGAAGTTTCACCTTCAAATCGATATACAATCCTAACCGTTCCACATCCTTCCCATTCAAATTCAACCTCTTCGCTATCTGTATGTGCGATCGACCAGAGGGTGTATCATCGTTGAATAATGGCTCCTAGGTCGGAATAACACGACTAGAAATTGTAAAAAAAAGGTTTTTCGTCACTTTGGATGTTGCCAGGACACGGCAGCTAGAGAATCGACGCTTCGCGACGCTGCGAATGAATGACACACCCATTCCGACGCTATAGTGCGGCGGCGTGTCGGACGCCGTTATCGAATTATTATGCGCCCTCTGGGGAAAATGGGCGGTCGAGTCATTGTACGGGAAGATAACGGAGGTCCCTCGAATCGAATGCGGTAAATTAGAAACAGCCGAATGAAACCGGTTGGGAGGTTTTCGGTAATGCAGCATTTTCTGTTAGATTGAGTTCGGCGAGAATTATGAATTATGATTCTATGAATTAGGGATCATAAATTCAACAGCATGGTGACTGATTTTGGAATTCGTTTCATTTCAATAAATTGAAACGAGTTCACTTGACAAAGGCTTGATGCAATCATTAAAATGACTGATCCTTCTGTGATATCTCCACAAAATATCTTTCGATATTGATATCTCACAATATACTATTATTGTCTTCAAAGTACAATGTTTGGAATGACAAATTCAATCGTCATACTAAAACACAATGTGTTCTTCATCTTTCGATTTCGAATCGTCAGTGGCATCTATTGTATATTATTTGTCAAAATCTTACCACGTTCTTTCACCAACACTTGATTACAATAATAGGTCTAAGTTAATATAGAACTACTGGCAAGCTAGTAAAATGCGAGTAATTGTGCATGGAACAATATTGCTCTAGGTTCCACAACTTCTTCTGTCTTTGATAAATAAGATATCAATATCGAAAGATATTATGTAAAGGTAAAACAGAAAAATCTGTATTTTGAATGACTGGTTTGATTTTAATGTTTGAAATAAAACGACAGTTTTATATAGTATAAACTGTATTTTAGCTTCGGAAAGCTCAGCAACACAAACTGAACCTACAATGAAATTTCTTAACGAATGCCAGCTATACAATCCTATATGATCAATGCATCTATAGAATATTTCTTCTTTCTGTAAATTATATTATAAAGATTCTTCAGGTTCCTTGCATCTAAAATGGGCAATAGATTTTTTTATACTGAGCATGAGTACTCTGTTTGCTTTATCGGTAAACTTGGAATCTATTAAATCCCTATCATGATGTCTATTTTATTAAGAAACACTAATGGGTTTGGAAATTGCGAAGGTCTTCATGAACTCTTGGCTAAGAGGGAGGTACCTTATGAGCTTAGATGTTTTTAGGTTGAGGAGAAAGTGGAACAAAATTGTTGTACCTACAGCTGTGCTGCATACTAATAATTTAAGAATATCTAAGAAAGAGCTGAAGCCGATTGTTAATCGTTATTTCTAACCTATTTTGCTGATTCTCAGTTTGTATATTTTTGTATTTTTTATATTCACATGAAACTGTGTTTCGTTTTATATTATTATCTCTGCATTATTATGCTGTAATTCTCCTTTTTTGTTTAAATTTGTAAAAAAAGGATCGTTTATATGATCATTGGTCCGTTGACATCAAATAAAATAATAACAATAAAAATAAAATACTTTATGACCATTATAATCTCCTTCTATAATCATAGATCATAGAATAATAGAACATTGTACCATGTGTCAATGGCATTCATCAAAGGAAGAAGAAAGTGTGGAACTTGTGGCAATATTGTTCTATGCACAATTACCCGCATTTAGCAGGCTTACCAGTAGTTCTATATCAACTTAGTCCATTTGTAAGCTAGTTTCGGTAAAAACACGTGGTAGGATTTTGACATACAAAATTTGGAATAGATGCTAGTGACGATTCTAAATTGGAAGATATAAAATGAAACACTCCGTCTAGTATTATTTTTGTATTGTATTATGTTATGTCATGGTTTTCTCAATTTCTTCACTTCAATATTCTATTCGAAAGTGTCCATACGCGATCGTTGTTATTCATATTCAAAAAATTTTCAATTTTTCCTGACACAAATCACTAGGTTCTTGAGTTTCCCCAAAACTCATTCGATATGAATCATAATAACGACTTGATTGAAACGTTGTATGTCCATAATTTATAGTCCTAAACTTCATCCAATTTTTCAAGATAAGCAAATTTCCATATTATCGCTAGCAGGACATAAATCCTGAACCAATTCGAAAGTAGCACAAAGTTACCAGGGAAATGTTCAAACCCACCAACTGGTCGGTTATTTCCTCCCCGTATTCTGTCCAAAGAAAAGCGTAAACCCCTTATTAAAGCAGGATCGCTGTTTCGATCAAGTCCCTATTTTGGGCCAATTAAAATCGCTGGGCCCTAATTCCTCTGCTTTGCAATAAATGGAATAATCCGGCAGATATGATCGACTCCGCGACCAATAGCCAGTTTTTCGGCTGCAGCATAAGCCACTTTCCATGTAATTTCGTAGATATGCAAAAACATAATATAATTAAGCATATTTTTTACATTTTTCGTCATTTTTACTGACTTCATTAATGATAATGTTCCCCTAAAAGTTCTATCTGATAAGAACCGCGCCCCGGCAAAAGGAGTTCATAACAGGGGTGGTTTGATATATGACGGTCATATTAATAATGAAATACTTTTCGAGATCTTGCGAAGGATATGGTGGAAAAGCACTCAGACTGTTTTGTCATGAAAAATCAACAACAGTCGGAATAAATCCGAAAGAACAATTGCATGTATCGGACCTATTACGCTTCCCTGAAAGAAATTTTCGATATTCAGAACCAACGAAACTTTTTTGTTTGACTTGCGAATAATTTTTGCGCGCATGTTCTAGGGGAACAGCGTGCTATCGTTTTGATCAAATGTCTGTAATTTTGGATGATTGAGCCGAAAATGGTCTCAATCGACTAGGTTGGACTCACTGATGATGAATCCGGTGTCAAAATCGATTCTGTCCGGCCGGCCGGCCGGCCGGTTGGCCGGCCGTAGACACGATAACTGTCGAACGAAGTGAGCTAGCGACTTGAAACTTTCAGGGTAGGTCGCGCATTGGAATGCCGCGGTTAAGTTCGTTAATGGGCCAAATCGATCGAATAGTTTCGGAGTTATAGGCATTTGAAGTTTTGAAGTTATTTATTTTTTATTTCAGAAACTACTCGAGCGATTGGATTCAAACTTGGCAGTTTGGTGGAGTATAACGACGCGCAACTTTGAGCCAAATTTCGTCAAGATCATATTGTCAATAAATTTAAAAAAAAATTTTTTTCGAAATTTTTTTACAAAAAAATTTTTTTTTCGGAAACCATTCATCATATCCAAAAAAAAATTATACTCACACTTTGACCTTCTAATTTCACAGCAGTGTACTAAATTTCAGCTCGATACGATTATAAGTTTTGGAGATATCGGGAAAAAATATGTCAAATTTCGAGGTTTTCTTCTCGATATCGTTGATTTTTTTGGTATTACTCGAGAAATACTGATTCAGTCCTGATTAAACTTCACAGCTAGTTTTAAGATGCTGAAAGACAACTTTGTGCAAAATTTCGTGATAATCGGGTTATTAGAACAATTTGAAAAAAAAATTTATATGATTTTTTCATCATATCATCCTCATTAAATTCTGTATGAAACTTCGAACTGTTATTTTCGATGAAGTACTGGATTTCAATTCGATCTGGTCTGTATTTTTGGAAATATTGGAAAAATAAAATTTTGATTGGGTATATCTACGGAATCATTGGGTGGATTTTACCCATTCACGAATTCGGCCTTCGTAATGAAGGTCCAAACCTTCTCTACAAATATCGAGTTTCTAAGTTGTTTCTTTCGGAAGTTATTGTGTTTACGCAGTCGGCCGTTAGGCTGACCGTAAACACAATAACTTCCGGAAGAAACGACTTAGAAACTTGATATTTGTAGAGTAGGTTTGGGGCTTAATTACGAAGGTCGAATTCGTGAATGGGTAAAATCCGCCCAATGATTCCGTAGATATACCCAATCAAAATTTTATTTTTCCAATGTTTCCAAAAATACAGATCAGATCGAATTGAAATTCAGTACTTCATCG
This sequence comes from Myrrha octodecimguttata, assembly GCA_958510865.1. Taxonomy (NCBI): domain Eukaryota; kingdom Metazoa; phylum Arthropoda; class Insecta; order Coleoptera; family Coccinellidae; genus Myrrha; species Myrrha octodecimguttata. Next base: position 9,953,587 of record OY294063.1, read on the forward strand.
AAAATAACAGTTCGAAGTTTCATACAGAATTTAATGAGGATGATATGATGAGAAAATTATATAAATTTTTTTTTTCAAATTGTTCTAATAACACGATTATCACGAAATTCTGCATAAAGTTGTCTTTTAGCATCTTAAAACTAGCTGTGAAGTTTAATCAGGACTGAATCAGTATTTCTCGAGTAATACCGAAAAAATCAACGATATCGAGAAGAAAACATCGAAATTTGACATATTTTTTCCCGATATCTCCAGAACTTATGATCGTATCGAACTGAAATTTGGTACGCGCGCACGTTCAAATTCGTTGCTGAAGCGGTCATCTACATTGAACATGCGCGCAAAAGTTGCTGCCTTCACGGCAGTGCTTTTTGAACTTTTTTACATTGTGTATTTGAATATTTGGCAACTCCCCAAAAAGGATTCCCTTTACCTTAATCTTGATGATATTCAATTTAATACGAAACAGTTGGACGCTCACGAATTCTGAGGAACTATTCTCAAAGATAGGAATTAGTTTGAGAAAAAAAAGGGAGCTCCAGTAATAATAAACTAACATAATCACAAGGATGAATATCTGCTACTACAGAAGGATAAACGTCATGCACATCGATAAAAGTATTCTGCAGTCGAAGGTAGGAGTCGCAAGATGCTTTTGGAAGATGGCGCTGTACGTACTTATACTGCAGTATTCCATCTGAAAGGTGACAAGTATCTAGATACCCTACTCAACGGTTTCATCCAAGTTAAGATGGCCTGTCGATCTGTTATAACTGTGAAACAACTGTAGTCATTCTCCTTGGATCCGCTTCTTCGGTGTAGATGTTTTGGTTGATTGGATGATTAGCTCTGATCAAGGTGGAACATTTGTTGATTTATTGACAGATATTCCTCCTTGTGAGTATGTTGGTTTGAACGATTCCCATTTAACAAGTTCATTTATGTAGAAGCTATCTGTTTAACTGTGATAAATAATGTATTTTGCCGATCTTTCAATTGCATTTTACATCGTAATATCAATTCAATTTTAGGGCGTGGATGCCAGATTTTCATAATGTAGTCTGTGTCTAGTATCGTTTACTGTCAAACGCATTTTTACAAAAATGGAAATTTTTATTCAATATGTTCTCATCCCGATATTTTCATTCTTTAGTAGACCCAATCCAATATCTTTATGAGTAAGGACTTGCCAGTATATAAAATATAGATTTCGATACTTTTTTTTTTCTTTTTCGAATCATAAACAGACGAGACGCCGGCAACATTTAGTATAAACTTTCGAGCATATGGCAACATGGCACATACATGCATACATGAAGTTCCTCTAAATAGCAGTTGATTTTGATGGCATCAGAGTTGATCTAAAATTCACAGAATTTTTCTCAGAAATTATCACGTACATGGAAAAATCAGAAAAGATTTATAAGAGAGCATATAGGTCTGTAGCCGAGACATGAAACACATGGATTTTTGTAGTGTGTGGGTTTTTTTTTGGTGGTAAAAAATGAACTGCTAATGATTTTAATCGCGAAGCTCATTTCTCCTGAATGACCAAACTGTATGGAATTCCCAAACAACATTTCATATACAATTCATCGAAACATGCAATAGGTCATTCAATAAATACTCAGAATATGGATAGCGCCAGTATGGAACAATCCTGAATATATCTGGAACCATTTTTCAAATGGTGCATGTCAAAATTTTTCAACAGTGGGACTATTGGTTCTCAACTGATTGCATTGAACATCATGAAACTCAGAAAAATGAAAAAAATATCGAATTTCATGTGTTCATGAAGCACTGCTCCTCATAGGAAAATAAGAGAGCAAACCACAACATGACTTGATAATTCATCCGGACTTTGCACCATCGAGACAAATGGAAGATGAGTGGATTGACGATTTCAGAGGTGGTCGTACCAGCACGATTGATGATGAACCCAGAACAGTCCTAAATGCGAATGATACATCTGAAAACGTCAATAATCATTTGGGTCATGAAATACTTTTCATCGAACATCTGTTAATCGAAAAAATCATGGACAGCGATCACTATATAACATTATTGGGACGACATCGCTAAAGAACTGATGCACTTGAAGACGGAAACGGCGGTTTCGCAAAACCAAATTACCGTGTCCTGAATCAATGACAACGGTCACAAAAATGCACGCATTGAGCAACGAATTGCTTCTCCGTCCACCATTATCTTGTGATCGCGCCTCAGTAACAATTTCTTCTTCTCAACAAAAAATGATCTGGGGATAAAGTTCATCCTCTAGATGATAAGGTTATCGCCGTCATTGAGGCTTGTTCTGAAGATAAAGGAAAAACGTATGACGAAGATATGGTATCGAAAAATTTTAAGATCATCATAGTCGGTTTATCGAACAAGAAGTCACTTATGTTGAATAACAAACCGCACTCTGCCAAAAATTATTTTTTTACTCATCTTAGGAACTTATTGAATTTCCTGATAACGAGAATTAAAGAGTGAAGTTTAGCAATAAACTACCCAAGAAATTCATTCAATCTCATAAAGATGATACTCCGGCTACTTCATTCACAAGAGTCTTGCCCGTTCGTGATCACTTTTCGTGCTGCTGACTTTCCTAGGTCGTGACGAGAATAACGTGTTCAAAACATTATCCAAATGCAGAGACCCCACACCCCGCAATCAACAGTTTAGTAATCCGATATCGTGAACGAATCAAGAGATATCGAAACAAAATTTGGCCCAGTTCTGGAGGCGATTCCGAATACTACTGCCCGAAATGGATGCACACCATGTCTAGATGTACCTACAAACTGCCGTGTCTAGATGGATATATAATACATCAATGCACGAAACAGAAACAGATACACCTCTTTACCTACAGGTTGTGAAACACGCATCTTTCATCACGCAATTTCTGTTGAGCAGAAATATCAACGAACAAGTGTGGTAGGTATAAGATCTAGTTGCATGGGCCTGCAGCAGGATTTCAAATTTTCAGTCCCCACCATTTGTGATCAATTTTGGTTTTAATTGAATTGTGATCTTCTGGTCAGGGGTAATCAAATGGAACTCAATCATAACACAATGTTGCCCTATGTACCTGAGTCGTTTTTGAAAGTTAACTCCTGCCCTTTCCTACCAGAAACTCGTGGAAAATCAAACCATTACTCGAAATTGTAACTTATGTACCACAAATATACAAAAAACCCTTCACGATTTTTTGGAAGATCAAATACATCAGAACGGAGACAGTAAGTTGCTTCTAGTAGGTAGATTGAGCAGTGGGTGCGATTAATTGTAGATGAATGTGAGTTATCTCTTCGAATTGCTCTATATCGACCGAAATCTTTGTGTCAATTATAATGAAGTCTCCGTTAAATCCATTTTAATGACAATTTAGAGTAGAGAGATTCATTGCAGATCATTTGCTGGACTTGAATTGAATTGAAATCAGACTACGTGATGTGAGAGAAAAGAAGATATACCCTATGAGAAGATCATAGCTTGTGGGGATATTAGATGTGTTCTATGCAGGCTTTAAATTTGTGCTTTTACGTTACCTTAGGCGCAGCACTGTTATTTTTTGATTTATCACCTACTTGATAAGAAACACCTTTTCTAGTTCAGAATTGAACCTGAAATCTTTCTGTCCAGAGCCTAATGCTGTAACACTCAACTACCGACCCTGGGTGAATACTGATTATCGTTCGACGTTGTTTTTGAGTATCACCACTTCTGTTGTATGACCATCATCAGTATGAGAGCTGCACATTATGTTGGTGATTTCCCTCAAACCACTACACTCACTCATCTGAGTGGCCGTCCAGATGTCCTTTTTCAGCAAGACAACGCACATACCCTCATATGCTCATCAATTTTTCTTCGTGGAGTCCAGGTTAATTTTTTGCCATAGCCACCTCGTTCACCGGTTTTGAATCGCACTGAAGATGAGTATCATATGATGGAGAGGAAACTGCTCAAGTTGCACACCAGCATCAACAAACTCTCGCAAAGTTGATTCACAAAGTTTGAGTTACTCGAAAATATTTATCACAAACAATTGGGAAATATTTTGAACGCCATCAAGAAAAATAGTGCACCAGGACCAGACAATTTAACGACACGTGGTATACGGAAGATATATCTAATCATAAAAGAGAAATTGGTATCAACAATTAATCAAGCTTTAGCTGAGGGTAACTTTCCAGATAGTTGCAAACTTTCTAAAGTAATACCAATATTCAAAAAAGGCAAAAGAACTGAGCCCGACAATTATAGGCCTATATCGATCACCCCAATATTTTCAAAAATAATAGAAAAAATAATAAAGAAGAGACTACTGAATTTTCTCAATGTCTCCTCAAGTCAGTACGGGTTTCAGAAAAAGAGCTCTACGGAGGGTGCAGCTATAGAGCTGATTGAACATCTAACACAAAAACTAGATTTGGGTGAGCACATGTTGGCAGTATTTGTTGACCTGAGTAGAGCTTTTGATACCATTGATATCAAAATATTTTTGAAAAAGCTCAAAAAAATTTGTATACAGGGTCCAGGTTACAGACTACTCAAGTCCTATCGACGAACCGCCAACAATATGTTTCCCTTGATGGCATTAAGAGTGGAAAATTAAAAACTATATGTGGAGTTCCCCAGGGTAGTGTACTCGGGCCTCTACTGTTCTTGATTTATACAGAGAGTCTGTCTGCGGCTGGATTGAGGGGTAAATTCTTGATGTTCGCGGATGATACGGTCCTACTATACAGCGGAAAAGATTTAAAATTGTTTGATTTATGGTTGAGAAACAACAAACTGGTACTTAATAAAGAAAAGACTGTATTCATCCACTTCAAGCCTAATCAAACAGGATCTGTTAGTTTGTTTGTCAACAATGCGCCGTTGAAGCAAGTTGATCATGTCAAGTACTTGGGGCTGTATATAGCAGAAAATCTGAAGTGGGATTGTGGAAAAGCTTGGATGCCTCATTGATGCATTTAGGAGAGTAAGAGATCTCATCACAGATGAATATATATGTGTGTTATATGGGGGAATACTTCCAAAACAAATTTGAAACGAGTACATGTGCTGCAGAAGAAAGCCATAAGAGCCCTATACGGATTCCCCTACAATACACCATCAACTGTGTTATACAGGGACTCTCAATTGATGGAATTCGATAGATTACTCATTCTAAACCAGTACGAATTAGTACACAAATTGAAAAATGTACTCGTCAAAAATGGTGTACTGTTGGAGAGATCTGGAGAGTTGCATTACCACGTTACAAGAAACAGGGATAAATTTCGTCTAAAAAAAGTAAATACTGAACTGAGCAAAAGATCTCTGTTTGCCTTTATCCTTAAGGTTGTGTGAGAATTATTCAAAATTCATTAAATGTATAAAATCTTACATCTGCGAGAACAACTATTAGTTGATTTGTAGATTGAAATGTAATGAATAAATAAAATAAATGAAAACAGATATCGACTATTTAATTTCGTTGATACTTAGAGTCTGTATAAAAGTGTATTCAGCTACGAGTTCTTCAAACACCTTTTTATTTTTTTTGCTTGAATGTAAAAACAATTCTCTGATAGTTTCATCGTTCGTTCATGATGTAAACTACCTCAAAGCTGAAAATTAAATTCAGGAAAATATACTGTAACATCTTACTGAGTTTTTTTATGTAGAAACAATTGCTGATTTTATTTTGTGAAAAACCATCTCATTGGATAATGTAATGAAAGTCTCTGATTCTCTGATAATTTAATGGTTGGTTCATGATGTAAGACTACCTCGAAGCCAAAATATTAAAGTCAGGAAATATACTGTAACAAATAACATAATCACAAGGACGAATATCCGTCGATAAATCAACAAATAGTTGATAGTTACAGCGACCTGATGCGACAAAAGGATGAACGTCACACACATCGATCAAAGTATTCTGCACTCGAAGGTGAGACTAGCACGATGCTCCTGGCAGATGGCGCGCTGTAAGTTGTATACTGCAGCGATCCTTCTGAAAGGTAACAAGTACCGAGAGAACTCTCTGCGGTTTATCCAAGTTAAGTTGACCTGACGATCAATAACAATTGTGAAACAGCTGTAGTCATTCTACTTGGAGCCGCTTCTTCGGTGTAGGTGTTTTGGTTGATTGGGTGATTAGCTCTGATCAAGGGGGAATATTTGTTTATTTATCGACGGATATTCGTCCTTGTGATTATGTTATTTATTACTACTGGAGCTCTTTCTTCTCCATGAAACCATTTTCATATACTGTAACATTTTACTGAGTTTTTCATAAAATAAAAAATGAATAATTAATTATGTTTCGGAATCGTATATCGAAATGATCGATTCGATCAACTAAAGAAACTCGCAGGGCAGTCTGAGCTGGAATATATATATTCCGAACCAAAGGAAGTACAATTTTCCCAAGTTTCCCTGTTCGTGCAAACCGCCCATATAGTAATTTTCAGACGGCTCATATTCTGCAGATCTTTCACGCCGTATAATTTCTAACTGTTTTTGCAACATTCTGCCTAATGAACATAATGAAACGCATCTTATCGAAGTTCGTAATGATCTGAAATCGTGTACGGCGAGCAGCAAATATGTAACATTCAATTAGATGCTGCATTTTCCGGCAAGAATAAGGCAAGCAGAGCATGTGTGTGTTCCTGCTGACTGCGCGCGCTCTCGCGATAGCCACGTCTGAATGCCGAATTGGCGCAAAAATGCTATTATTAATTATGCGCTAATTGGCGAGAACACCTCTCGGAAAATGCCTGTAGAAGTCATATTGAGTCGATGTTTCGGACTGAATAAAAATTGCGTGATAGGGATGCGTGTTGCACTACCTGTAGGTTAAGAGGTACCTAGATCTGTTTCAGTTTCGTGCGGCTAGGTGTTGAGCAAGGTGATGGACAACACATGATTTTTATAGGGCATCCGTGTGTTTGACGAATTGGGTGAATTATCCTTCTTTCAATGGAATTTGTTCCGAAACTTACTTACAGTAAAAGAAAACGAGAAGAAATAAACATTTATAAAGAAGCAGTGATAGGCATAATATTTTGCGCGCTTTTTATTTCCATTCATAGACAGAGATATCACTCATCTAAGTTCTGACCCTGCCCAGTGCAGCTTTACTCACATATGAACAGAATTATTATTCTTTTTTGCACGCATGTTCTAGGGGAACAGCGTGCTATCGTTTTGTCCAAATGTCTGTAATTCTCAATGATTGAGCCGAAAATGGTCTCAAAGGACTAGGCTGGACTCACTGATGACGAATCCGGTGTCAAAATCGATTCTGTCCGGCCGGCCGGCCGTAGACACGCTAACTGTCGACAGAAGCAAGCTAGCAACTTGAAACTTCCAGGATAGGTTGCGCATCAGAATGCCGCGGTTAAGTTCGTTAATGGGCCAAATCGGTCGAATAGTTTCGGAGTTATAGGCAGTTGAAGTTTTGAAGTTATTTATTATTTATTTCAAAAACTACTTGAGAGATTGGATTCAAACTTGGCAGTTGGGTGGAGTATAACAACGCGCAACCTTCAAAAAAAATTTTTTTCCAAATTTTTTTCCAAAAAACTTTTTTTTTCGGAAATCATTCATCATATCCGAAAAAAAAGTCCACTCACACTTTGAGCTTCATATTTCACAGCAGTTCACCAAATTTCAGTTCGATACGATCATAAGTTTCGGAGATATCAGGAGAAAATATGTCATATTTCGAGGTTTTCTTCTCGATATCGTTTATTTTTTCGGTATAACTCGAGAAATACTGATTCAGTCCTGATAAAACTACACAGCTAGTTTTGAGATGCTGAAAGACAACTTCATGCGAAATTTCGTGATAATCGTGTCATTAGAACAATTTGAAAAAAAAAATTTCTATGATTTTTCTTATCATATCATCCTCATCAAATTCTGTATGAAACTTCGAACTGTTATTTTTCGATGAAGTACTGGATTTCAATTCGATCTGATCTGTATTTTTGGAAATATTGAAAAAAAAAGGTTTTGATTGGGTATATCTACGGAATCATTGGGTGGATTTTACCCATTCACGAATTCGGCCTTCGTAATTTAGGTCCAAACCTTCTCTACAAATATCGAGTTCCTAAGTTGTTTCTTTCGGAAGTTATTGTTTTACGCAGTCGGCCGTTAGGCTGACCGCCCAATGGTTCTGTGGATGAAGGTTACCTTTGAAAAAGTATTTATTCCAAGATTTGAAGTTGAGTTCGGCGGGGTCAATGAGTAAATAGGGGGCAGCTTTAGCATATTTGGCAAGGAATGTTTTAAAAAGATCGCGTAAAAGCTTCTGACTTCACGTTAGTGCTTGTCTGAATTTTTCATTACCATTTTTCCACATTCGGCTCCGGTAAAAAGATTCAAGGTGTTGAAATTTTGGAAAAAAATCAGTCTTTCTTTTGTAGCTTTGAAATGGTTACTCCGAATGAGAGGAATTTCGGTGTGATGTTTCCCATAACTATGACAAATATTCATCAGTAATCACTTTCATCGTACTTCAAATTTCCGAGTTATAGATTCGCCGATTTAAAGAACTCTAAGACATTGAAGACATGAATAATGCAGATAGAGGTTAATAGGTTATCTTATGTCATCATAAGAATATTAAATGATTTCAGAATACACAATTATAATTTATAATTTCTCCTTAAACGCACCGTTTTGGAGATATTCAACGTTAAATGTTATAAAATCTGATGAAAATTCGAGAAATCACCTTATATCTTTGGATCCGCCACTGAGCTAGTAGAGGCTGTAAACAGGGCTGGGCAGTATTTCAATTACTTGTAATTGAAATACGTATTTGAAATACAAATACGTATTTTGTATTTGTATTTCAATTACTTCTTGAAAATGGATTTTGTAATTGATATTTCAAATTCCTGACGCTGAAGTTTTTTGTATTTCGATACTTTTGTCCTCGAAATACATTCAGCGCTGAGCGCTCTACAGAAAATACTCCCTGAATCTCCGTTCATCTGCTTCATCTAGTTCTTATGCTAGCCATCATATTTTCGGCAAATGGAAAGGAAGAAAAGGTCCTGCGCAATGGTCATTTCATCATGGAGTTAGAGTTAGTCAACTTCTAAAAACGATAAGAGCAAAGAGCTTACCATCCTTGAACACTATCCTAACGAAAAAAATGTGTTCATACAAAATAACACAAGTTTCTGCCCATCAGGACCTGTAGAAAGATTGTTTTCTTTGGCAGGTTTTATTCATTCTCCAACAAGAGGCTGTTTGTCTGATACTACATTCAAAAATCTTGTGTTTCTGAAAGGAAATTCTTTATTTAGCGAAAAAATAGCTGAGCTGAATAAGATGTACTTTTTTCACATTTAACGTAACACCTGAATGTATTTTGTAATTTGTATTTCAAATACAAGTAGTGAAAATACTGTTTTTTGTATTTTATATTTCAAATACCCGCCTTGAAAGTATTTTGTATTTTGTATTTCAAATACCTGCGAGAAAGTATTTTGTAATTTGTATTTCAATTAAGCCAAGCATGTATTGCCCAGCCCTGGCTGTAAATTAAGCTGCGCCCACGTTTATACGGAACATAGAATACACAGGAATATTTATCTATTTCGCATAGACCTAATATACATATATTAGGTCGCTGCTTATTTGGTGATTAGGCCACTGACAATGGAAGCAATATCTCCATGTCTATGGGACAGAATCTTGTCTATGATAGAATTCAAGAGTTCAATTAATGGGTGTAGGTTAGTTGAATGATTTCATATGAATCATTTATAAATTTGATGAAAATAATGATAATTATGGAGTTTTCAATGAGAATGGGCGAGGATGGAATTGTGTATAATCTTATGATGGAATGAAATTGCATATTGCATGAATATCAGGGTGAAGCTCTTTGTTTCAATAGTCCATAGTAGTGAAAAATAAAAAAGTGTAAAATAGTTAAGACAGCAACAGTTTTTCTAGAATATTACTAAATTTTTCTTTGCATTTCACAGTTATTTTCTTCACTTCTTCAGAGTGAAAAAAGTACGAACAAAAAAGGTTAGGTGTCATTTTGGAAAAGGCCATCAAGTTACCTTCAAGATGAGGTGTCACTCATTCTCCTTTCCCATTTAAGATTTTAGAGTTTGCTGTCATCACGCTGACAGAGTTGATGCTAATTGATTGGGACCAACCGTATAAAGCCGGGTTCAGATGAGTTTAATGCGAACAACGAATGCCATAAATCACAAGGAGTTTTATGGTTCAAGGCAGCGCTCTTTCTGCTCCGTCAGGACTGGGTTTTCGACGATGCATTTGAATGTTTTATTCGAAGCTTACTCGGGTGCCATTCACACTATCCGCCGAATCGTTTATCAAATTTTATTTCATTCGCTGTTCGGATTACACACTTTTGGAAGTGTGTCCTTAGATCCAAAGTCCACCTCTTTTGACGTTGCATGCGGCTGAAATATTGAGGATGCTGTTCATCTAAACTGACACACTGTATAATAAATCTGAATGAGAAGAACAATAACAGTAGTCTCCTATAATATGGCACTATCTCCCCAACAAATGAGTTGCATGCTAAACCCAGCAATCTTTATTATTTACAATCTTCAATCGCCTCTAGTCAAGCAGGTATTATGCTGAACAAATGATAAATCACGTTGACAAAAGTATCGTTTAGCATCCCGGGCCCGAAGCCGAGCTGTGAGATAATCTGTCGACATTTCATAATGTGAAGGGGCGACCCATCAATTTCGAATTCGGTTCTTCGGATCGACCAGAGTACTCATTACCGTTTTCGGTAGCCGTAGAAGAGGTATGACCCAGCAATTTGCTAAAATAACAAGGGACGAGGGTTTCGGATATTTTCGATTTTGCGAAATCACGGGGTGGATACGAGACGAAACTCTGAATCTATGTGTTTTTCTTAAATTTCGTCCGAGAAGCTGGACTACTGTTGGAATAATTATGTCTCATCCACGGCGCCAAAGGCTTCGCCTACAACAAGAGAGAAGAATCCTTTCGTTCCTTTCTGTTTTTTTCATTTTTAAGTCCTTGTATTCATCCTAAGGATTAGCAAGAACTGAAATGTTTGGACCTTTGATGTTAATTTTAGGGAGAAACATTTTAGAAAAGCACTGACGTGAATTTACCATCTTTTGCGTCCATGTTCATAATTCGTTGCTAAATCGTTCATGTGGTCAAGTATTGCCTATCTTTAACTTCGTGATAGAAAGATTTGTCGGTCTTCTTTTAATATAGTCCTCATTAAATTCATCATGGTATAATTTTCAAATCTAGTACTAGATTTCAATTCGATCCAATATGTATTTTTGGAATTTATATACAATGTGTCCACGGATGGGATGCCGGTAAGGTGTAAAGGACGAAAATTTTCGAGTTAGACTCTGATATTCTGGGAATCGCTCCTGCTTGGTCTCAAATTGAGATGTTGAGAAAATGAGCCAAATCAATTAATATACAGGGTGGTTTAGAACTGATTTAAGGAAAATTGTTAAGAATAAAACACCTTTGTTTCAAAAGATATCGAGAAACTTTATTGAGAAAAGTTGTTAAGAATCAAAAGACACGGCTTAATCTCGAATTTCAGATAAATCGATCAACTTTGATTTTGTAAGTAGGTTATGAAAATATTTGATAATATCCATGGTTACAAATGCCAGACGTAACTTGAAACGTAAATTTTATTCGTCATAAACGAAAATTTTCCTGTTAAAAACATGCTGACCATAGAACAAAGTGTGTTTATTGTGCAGTGCGACGGCTTAGGTGCAGACATTTCGTATCAGGGAGTAATAAGACAATTCCATTGACGCTGGCCAAATGTTGCGGTACGACGTCACCCTGCTAAAAAAATAGTTTCAAAATTTTAATTTTTGATCATGACAAAAATCTCACGTATACAAAATGTTTATGACCAATCTTATTGAATCAAGGTAAGCTGATTTATCTGTAACTTGAGTTCCTGCAGCAGCTCGTCATTCCGAACAATTTTTCTCCATAAACTATCTCGATATCTTTTAGACCAAAGGTACTTTATTCTTAACAATTTTCATTGAATCAGTTCTGAACCACCCTGTATATAAATTTATTTGGCTCATTTTCTCAACATCTTAGTTTGAGACCAAGCAGGAGCGATTCCCAGAATATCAGAGTCTAACTCGAAAATTTTTCGTGCTGTCTGCACCTAAGCCGTAGCACTGCACAATAAACACACTTTGTTTTATGGTCAGCATGTTTTTAACAGGAAAATTTTCGTTTATGACGAATAAAGTTTACGTTTCAAGTCACGTCTGGCAATTGTAACCATTGATATTATCGAATATTTTCATAACCTACTTACAAAATCAAAGTGAATCGATTTATCTGAAATTCGAGATTTAGCCGTGTCTTTTGATTCTGAACAACTTTTCTCAATAAACTTTCTCGATATCTTTTGAAACAAAGGTGTTATATTCTTAACAATTTTCCTTAAATCAGTTCTAAACCACCCTGTATATTAAATGATTTGGCTCATTTTCTCAACATCTTAATTTGAGATCAAGCAGGAGCTATTCCCAAAATATCAGAGTCTAACTCTAAAATTTTTCGTCATTTTCACCTTACCGGCCCCCAATCCGTGGACACACTGTACAGGGTGATTCATTAAGGGTGGCCACCGGCCGTATCTCGGAAACCGTTTATCCTATAACTTCCGGAAAAAAATTCTAATGACAAAATCGGCCCCTAGAAAATGACTAAAAATATTTTCAAGTTCGTAGTTCCCCACTAGAGGGCGCAATCTATCACTTGTAAAATATAATCTCATTTTTTCGAAATATTCTCCAGCTAACAGTGGTGAAGAATAATAAAATAAGAAAATACTCTTCCTATTCAACAACTTTTGTTTGAGTAATTTTTCTATATTCCCTTTTTTTTAGTGATGGGATGGAAAAACTTTTCTTCACAAAAAAAACACTCTTACTTCTGTATGCGTGAACCGATTTTCACGTAATTTGATTTTATTCGAAGGCCATTAAAAATAAATCACAGAAAAATATGACAACAACATACCGGGTGATCCAATTAAAAACTACAGGCTGTTTTATGTCACTTCACCCTATTTGCGCGTTTTACTGGAGAATTTCAAATGCAATGCTATGATTCTAACCAACTGAGAATAAGCTAAGAATTATCACCTATTGACTTGTTAAAACCGCAGACAGATATCTCCGGTCGTTCCGAAGATATTAACTTTTTTGCAGATTTCAATAAGTCTTGATCAACCCTGTGAAATTCAGGAGGAATTGAGTTATTTCATCATCTAAATAATCAAATGAAAGAAAAAACTTATCAAAAATGTATGTATGTCACTCGCAAAACAAGCTGATCTAGATCCAGTAAGCTTTGGCGTTACTGTTCATTCTCGGTTTCTATAGCTGTAAAATTTATTTTGGTCGATTGCAAACTACTAGTTTATGAGTCCTCATTATTCAAATGGAGAAGCATATGATATACTTAATGTTTATGCTGAATGTTCAGAAAATGCAGTAGCTGAAAGGGAAAGGGAATTCCAGAAAAGTATTCAAAATATTGACACGAAGACTGCGACAAACTTGGAAGGTTCAATATGTTGGAAGAACAAATGGAAAACGAAGAAGCCGTAATGAGGATAATATCATAAAGTTATGTTTATGCTGAATTACATTTAAGCATCTGAAAAAATGCAAGTGATTTGGGATCGAATTATTCGCTAGTTCAAAGGATACTGAAGAACCATAAACTGCATCCGTATCATGTTGTCTTGCACCAAGAATTGGAAGAGACGACAGGACTTTTGCAATTGGTTGAAACGAATGCTTAACGGCGAACCTAACTTACTTCATAGAATATAATGGACTGACGAGGCTACTTTTTCTGACAATGGTGAAGTAAATTTACACAACAGCCACTACTAATCATCTAACAATCCATATTGGCAAAGATAAGTCAATAATCAGAATCGCTGGAGTGTTTACGTGTGGTGCGAAATTTTTGATGGAACAGTTTTCGAACCCTTTTTCTTCGATAGTATCTTAACGGGACAAAGGTGCTTGAAATTCTAACGGAAAATTTTCGAAATGGAAATGGTTTTGGAAGATATTGCTATTCAAATGAGCTTAGATATGTGGTATCAACAAGATGGTTGCCCGGCGCATTATGCTGCTAATGTTAGGGAATAAGACACCGTCTTCTCAAAGAGGTGGATTGGACGAGGGAGTATTTTTCCAGCAAGATCACTCGACCTCACAGTATAAGATTTTATTTTTGGGGGAGAATGAAGACTTAGTTTTCCGAACAACCCCAACTACAAGTGAGGATATGAAAAATAGATTTCGACAGGCAGCTGAAACTGTGACCAGTATCTACTGAAGAAAGACTTAATTTAAGTATAGAAAAAAATGGTAGACATTTTGAATATCTGAAATGATTATGCATAAGGGTTGTTTTTTGTTCAAATATTTTCGTTGTTACTAATTTTTGTTTCATTTTATCGTATTATTGTTATTTCATGTGTGTTTAGTATTTTGCTGCGTTGTCATGACGACTAAAGTCACTTTCTTGTTGTTTCAAGCTCACAGGGTTGATCAATACTCATCAAAATTTACAAAAATGTTAATATCTTCGGAATGACTGGGAGTACCCCTCTGCGGTTTTCTCAAGTCAATAGGTGATAATGCTCAGCTTATTCTCAGTTGGTTAGAATCATAGCATTGCATTTGAAATTCTCCAGTAAAACGCGCCAATAGGGTGAAGTGACATAAAACAGCCTGTAGTTTTTAATTGGATCACTCGGTATGTTGTTGTCATATTTTTCTGTGATCTGCTTTTAATGGCCTTCGAATAAAATCAAATTACGTGAAAATCGGTCCACGCATACAGAAGTAAGAGTGTTTTTTTTGTGAAGAAAAGTTTTTCCGTCCCATCACTAAAAAAAAGAAAATATGTAAAGATTACTCAAACAAAAGTTGGTGAATAAGAAGAGTATTTTCTTAT
Source organism: Myrrha octodecimguttata (assembly GCA_958510865.1). Lineage (NCBI taxonomy): Eukaryota > Metazoa > Arthropoda > Insecta > Coleoptera > Coccinellidae > Myrrha > Myrrha octodecimguttata. The sequence continues at coordinate 9,968,638 of OY294063.1, forward strand.
TTTATTATTCTTCACCACTGTTAGCTGGAGAATATTTCGTAAAAAATGAGATTATATTTTACAAGTGATAGATTGCGCCCTCTAGTGGGGAACTACGAACTTGAAAATATTTTTAGTCATTTTCTAGGGGCTGATTTTGTCATTAGAATTTGTTTCCGGAAGTTATAGGATGAACGGTTTCCGAGATACGGCCGGTGGCCACCCTTAATGAATCACCCTGTATATTAGGAAAATGAAAATTTGAATGGGTATATCCACGAAAGCATCGTGCAGATTTCAGCCCTTCTTAATAAATCCACAAACTTACTGTACAAATATAGAGTTTCTAAGACGTGGCTTCCGGAAGTTTTTGTGTTTACGGTCGGGCGTTAGGTACCAAAAAGTCAATATGAAAAAAAAATCACCAAATCTTCCCTTCGGGGAATGAAGTTGTGCTTGGTGTATTCGCTACGTGAAAATATAACTAGTTTGGCAATGAATTAGAATGACTTGAACGGTCATCAAGAAATTTCGCATAATGTTGTGCATCAGCATTTTCTGAGTGGTCACCAAATTTGATCATGATTCGATCAGTATGTTTCGAGTTATTCCGTAACTTCAATCGGATCGAATTAAAATTTGGTACAGTGCTTTGAAATATGAAGTTCGAAGACTGAACTGTACTTATTTGATGAATAGTTTCCGAAAAAATGAATTTTTTTTTTCAAATTGTTCGAATTTCGTGATGATGGTGTTCATAATGAAATTTCACAAGAAATTGTGCATCAGCACCTTTTTTCTTGTTGATGGTCTTGAATCTAGAATAGTAGAATGAGTGCGAAAACGATCAATAACATAACTATGAACTTCGCGAAATAATATTGTTTTTCAAAGTAAATTTCCAAAATTTGGGAGCGCTGTTCCGGCGTAAAACAATTCATCATAGTTGCCAAATCTCAATAGAGACTAAAGAGAGAACTGTCAACACATTTTGATAGTCTTTACTGTCAATCCATAGACAAAAACCATCGACACTTATGATGCATGTAAAAAAACCTTGAAAAGCGTTGACGTGAAATCATCAGCTTTTGCGCGCATTTTAAAAGAAGATGACCGCTTTGGCAACGAATTCAAACATTCGCACAAAAGCTGCTGACTTTACGTCAGTACCTTACTAGGTTTTTCTTCAAGCTATGCCGAAAAAAACCATTATCTCCGAAAATTAAGATCGTATCAAACTGATATTTGATACACAGATGTAAAATATGAAGCTTGAGGACTGCGTTTTCCAAAATGTGAACATTTTGCGAAAACAAATTTTTTTCAAAATTTACTGACAGTATGATCTCAACAAAATTTCGAAAAAAGTTGCACTACAACTAACCGCCAAGTTTCAATTCAATAGTTCCAGTAGTTCCTGAATTATCACGGAAATAACCTCAACATTTCAACTCTTCAACTACGAAACTGATCGGCTGATTCTGGCCATTAACGAACCTAACCGTCGAATTTCGGAATGCAACCTGCCCAGAAAGTTTCAGGTTGATAGGACTCTCCGTACTACAGTAATCGTGCATACAGACGGCCGGCCGTCCAGACAGAATCGATTTTGACACCAGATTTGTCATCATTGAGTCCAACCTAGTCATTTGAGACCATTTCGGCTCAAAATTCGAATTAAAATCCAGAAATGACAGTTCGAAGGTTCATACAGAATTTATTGAGGATAATATAATTAGAAGATCACAGAATATTGAATATTTGCAAAAAATTTCAATTTTTTTTCTCAGATCGTTCTGATTAGGTACACGATCATCGCGAAATTTTGCAAACAGTTGTCCATCGGCATTTTCAAACTAGATACTAAGTTCCATTATCATTGAATGAGCATTTTTTGAGTTATTTCGAAAAAAACAACGATATGAAAAAACAACTGAGAAATTTTACATATTTTTACCCATTATCTCCGAAAATAAAACCGTATCGAATTGAAATTTGGTACACTGCTGCGAAATGAAAGTTTCAAAGTCTGCGTAAAATTTTTGCCGAGTACGATGAACAGTTTCTGAAAAAAATTTTTTTCGACAAATTTTGGAAAAATTTTGTTGCGCGTCCTTATTCTTCATCTAACTGCCAAGTTTCGATCCAATCGTTACAGTAGTTCCCGAATTATCACGGAAATAACCTCAAAATTCCAAAGGGCTCTTACTTCGAGACCGTTCCGCCGATTTTGCCCATTAACGAACTCAACCGTAGCATTTTGAGATGCAATCCACCCTGAAAGTTTTAGGTCGATAGAATTCTCCGTACGACCGTAATCGAGCATACCGCTGGCCGGCCGGACAGAATGGATTTTGACACCGGATTCGTCATCAGTGAGTCTAACCTAGTCGTTCGGGACCATTTCCGGCTCAAAATTCGAAAATTACAGACATTCTTACAAAATAATAGCACGCCCTGTTCCTCTAAATACTGGTGGTTCATGTAGAATTTCGTGGGGATAATATGATTATAAGATCCCCAAATCTTTCCATGGGAAAGTAAAGCTACTTTTGTCGGGATGCGCGCAAAAGCTGCTGATTTGAAGTAAGTGTTTTCCGGAATTTTTACATTCATTCGAAACAATCAACTTGGTTGATCATCAGTCATAGAAATCAGTAGATACGATCCATCATATTATATATTCACCACATCATCAAACGAAAGTTTGTATAGTATTGTCGAGGGTGCGTTATATAAAATAATCACTATAAAAAAACTAATGACATTAATTCGAACCACAGCCCCTATTCAGGTGGAACATAATAAAAATACAGTTTCTACCATAAATTATTCGCCTTGTTAGAATAATTCAGATAATTAATGATACATTTATATAGCAAGGTCGTACTCAACCGACCAAAACGTGGCTAGCTAGAACCGTGAAATGCAGTACGTACATTGAGGGAAAAAAGACTACGAATTCGATTATAAAAGATATTTCAATAATGATGGTACTGAACGCAAATATTTGAAATATTAATTGAGTATTGATCAACGAAGTAATGAACCGGCCATTTTTTATTTTTCCATACAATTTTTTTCGTTAATTCAGCAGTGGATGGAGACTTGGATTTGAATTGAATTTTTCAAACTCATGAATTCGATAGGATTCGTATTGTTGAGAGCAATTGCACATTTACGGGGGTGGTAAAGGGGGTAATTTTCCCCCTGAGAAATGAAAAATACATGAAATTAAAAAAATATATAATAATTCTACGTAAAAACAACCGCACAATACATGAAGTAAAAACAGATTACCCCCTGAAACGAAGTTAAACTTCAGTTTCCATTAGAAATTGGAATTTCGAATCGATATATGTATATCTGCTGAATCTGTGGCCGGATTTTATCCAATCGACCTTCGTTATTGAACCCCTAACGACCGTAAGGCCAATTGTACAATTTCTTTCGAAAGCAACTTAATGAATGTACATTTGTAGTGCAAGGTTCAAGCTAAATTACTAAGGGAAAATTCGTAAATGGGCAGAATCCGCCCAATGTATCCCCAGTATTTTTTCAACAGTACGATCCTCACAGCATTGAACTGTTCACGCTGATTACCTGATTCGTATCGTATCCGTATTCTTTAGAATATGAAGGAAATCACCTTGAATATTCTAGACACTTGGTTATACCCTTTGTAGGTTGTTGCACATACGGCCTCGGATACAGAAAAAAATTCAACAATTTTGATATTGCAAACATGCCTATTAATCAGTTCGAACAAAGGAACAACCTCCTTTATATGCGTATAAATTTCGTTGAATATAGACAGAAAACTGTAAGTATAAAAGTAAGCAACATTATGTTTTTACCTATACAAGAAACATATTGCTATTGCGATGTCTTTTGAGGAAGGAAATACACTTTCCGAAACGTTTGGTATTTTTTGCATTTTTTAAATGCAGATTTTCACTGTATGAAGTGATTTGTTTTCCGGATATTGGACATTTATTGGTAGAGAGTATTTTCGTTTGTTTATACAGGGTGAGTCTTTGACCTTGCAGAATATTTTAACAGAAGATTGTTGAAGCTGAAAGAAACACATTTGTCCTCTACCATTTTTTCCGATTCGACCTAGATAAAAAGATATAGGCATTATACATTTTCATAATAGGCTAGCCGCCCCTGGAAACCTGAACACTGAAGTTTTTCCAAGCCTAAGATATACCATTCAAATCTTCGAAATAAGCAACTCTGTTATGAAAACAAGCGTCAACTTACTTTTTACATTCCAGTTGGTGGAAAAAGTTGTATTTATAGTACAATACACAAGTTAGGTATTCCAAATTTCGTGGGCGATAAAAGTTGAATATTCTTCTCTTGGTTTCATTTTCGATAATGAGGAATTCATCTAGCTATCACTCATATTAGCTTTGAGATTCATCTTCAATTTGTAATTATTAATTTTCTTTGTTTATTTCATTTTCTCCAAGAATAATCAGATTCAGACATAACCCATTCAAACTTTCATTTTCATAAATGAATAAAACAGATGTACCTAATTTATCTATGAATGTACAAACGTTGCCAAATTGACGAACAGAAAGAAAGAACTCTTCGAAATCAAACAACACACAATATGCTAATTCTATGTATACACTCATATAGTCTATGATTCTGAACTGAACTATAAATCTATGATTCCATTCTCAAGTTTTAGACGTGGCAACGCGAAAAAATTGAATTCTGTGAATTTTTTGAACAGAGTTGCATTCGGCCAAAGTACCCAATTCTCGGAATTTCACTGATATTTTTTATTTTTGAATTTCATATTACTCGAAAACGGCGCATCATACGAAAAAAAATAAGGAATACGTTTACTTTCCAAAATGGTCAAAAATTCGTTGAATAGCCTTCAAATTATTTTTAAAAGTTGGATTCTTTGAATTTCTGGTATTTTTATGAAATGTTATGGTTATATTAAAGAAACTGGAGGATGTGGATGAAATTTTGAAATCCAGGAACATTCGTCGTATCAATAAAAACTATATTCCAAAAATCATCTCATTCGGTGAAATCGTTCGCGAGATATAATAGAAAATTAAATTTTTTCATGGATTTTCAACAGTCTGTATCTTACGAACCAAGCCGAATCGGAAAAAATGGTAAGGAAAAAAAGTGTGTCTTTTGGCTTCAGGAATCTTCTGTTGTAATATTCTGCAAGGTCAAAGACTCACCCTGTATATGCTCAGTTCACTCGTTCGTTATATTAGGAATGTAAATTCCACATAAATGTTACGAATTGAAATTGAATATCTGAAAATTTACAATGAATAATTAATGGAAAGCTCTCATTCGACAGTGAAATAGTTTTCCATAACTTTCCCAAGATATGAAAAAAAGTCGGCGTTAAGTATTACATTCCCAATGAAAAAGTGTACTGCTGTGCATGCCAGAGATTGCGTGCTCCATAATAGGCAACAATTCCACTCGCTAATTCTCGATAAAATGGAAAACAAACCTACCTTATCGAGAGTAACCTATCTTACATTCGTTAAGACGTCGTAGTGAGTTCGCATAAGGTGAATATGTGTACAACTTGACAGCCAGAAGTAATGTCATGATTAAAAACTTCGTGTTGTTAAAAGGGAAATGAGAATATACTTTCGATGGAAAAATTGAATTTCGAGTTGCTCATTAAAGAAGGTCTCCGGAAGTACAGACCTAGTAAGAGCCTAGACGTGGCATCAACCTGCAGAACCTTTCCGCCGGACACTGCATGCAATATGAAAATATTCATTTTGTTTTACTGTGGTTAGGCGCTTCTTCCAGAGGACCAGTATATATATATGGCCAAAATCAGACGATACTTGTTGAAAGAGGATTTATTATTTCTTGATTCCCTGCCAGGTTTCAGAAGTATTGGCGTGGTTTGACATTTGTAATATACATTAGGCGTTCCGATTGAGATTTGGTTCCGGTTGTGGTTCACTTCCAAGTGAGATTTCTGTTTTCTGATTGGCTGGTCGATGCAGTTCATCCAATCGCACAGAAATCACTTTTAGAAGTAATAAACCAGAATCGAAACCAAAGCTCAATCTAGAATGTCTATTGTAGGCACAACAACCTCACTTTTCGGGTTTGTTTATGTTATGAAGAAGAACAGCATTTCTAGCAAGCTCTTTATAAATTCACACGTTGAAATGATTCATATTATGTAGCGTGCTACCTTGTTTATTATCGATACCATGATAAGAGAACTACCGATGATATGCAATGCGCATATCTACGAACCGGCATATGTAAACCGATGCGACGAACACTTTCCTTTCTTTTTCGTTCTGGATGTCTCGAATGATATTTTGAGTATCGATATTATCGCTGAGATTGATTTCGCTGGAAATTTGATTATCTTTCCTTATTTTTCGCTATCGTGTTCAAAAACCCTCAAAAAAGGGGTAAGTTTATATTGTTTTTCGTCAATTGTTTAATGAGAAGTTTTCATTATCAGACAAAGGAATGCTATCGACATTTCTTACTTTTGACATCGAATGAAATGAAAATTTTCTCAGTATTGTTCATACTCTCCCTTTATGTCTCTCTATTTATTATTTTTAAAATGTAATTGTAATTCGCGTTCTTGTCTATATTTTGCCGATTTTATGACAATTGAATACTAGATTCACTTAAGTTTCTTTCTCGTTGTCTGTTCTGAAACAGTTCGAATATGATTGCCTTGAGAACTCCATCTTGTTTTATCAGTGGCAGTCATTTTATCGCACGATATGAGTACACGAGTGTTGGCTGTTTTGTAATATTTCTAATTGTTTCAGAAACAGAAATGCCAATTATTTCGATGTGGCATGAAACTTATTTTTTGTTTGTAATTTTCAGTTTTTGTGGTATCTTTTAATTTGCCACCTTGTTTTTGGTTTGAATTACCAACTGGAAGTTTTTTTGATCAACTGAAGGTGACAAAACCTGATTCATAGCTGCAAGAATTGCTAGACGAAGATTTGGACTCCTGTTGAGAACTATCCACAACTCAGTTCTTCCCAGATCTCAGGGTGGAAGGAAGACCTACAGGGAAGTAGCTCTTCGAAAATTTTGTAAATAAATTTTATTTGTATAATTTAAAATTTAGGTTAGTTATAAAATCTGTAAAATTTATTCGTGTTCGTTTCGTCTCTGGTACCAGAAAATATTTGTGAAATACTTGTGTATGTTAAATAAACGAGGAATCTGCTCGACTTAATTTTGTGTTGCTTTCATCATGGGAAATTCAGAGATCTGAACAACGACCCAAGAACTGACTGAGCTGGGTATACCTAGTGGTAATAAAACGTTACACATAATTTTGGCGCCCAACGTGGGGCAGTAAGGTCCTTTTGACCATTTGAAATTGGATCTCTGTGTTTTTCTGGTGGAGGTGACTTTCAATTGAGAGTCGATCATCTTTCTCGTTTCGGGTCGTTAGGATAATTCTGGGTATCATTCTCTGGGCAATCATTTATCGGGGTTTTTTTTATATTCACTTTTTTTACCTCATCACTAACTTTATCTTTTGTTTTCAATATCTTGATCTATAATGTCGATCAATCCGAATTTTCTCAAACAAGGTGAACTTGCTTACGAAGTTGCGATACGAGGAATCGAAGTTCCATCATCAGTGGATGAGAAACGGAAGATTTTAAGGGGATTATTATCCCAGGAATCCTCTGATCGTAGTTTCACTACCTTGATTGATCCTTTTTCATTCGAGGAAAACGTGCAAAGTATCAAAGAGAGTTTGGCAGATCTAAAGGGAGTTTGCGCTAAATTCGACTCAAATTCTGCCCAAATAGATCATAGACGAATACTTACTAGGTTGACACATGTGACTGGTAGAATTCAAAGATTGTCTGTCACTGGAGATAGTCAGTCTTCTATCAGGCAGGCTCTGTATAAGGAGGTTCTTATGCTAGAATCTGATATAGCCGAAGTAGTATCAGCTCCTGAGGCTGTCGTTCTAACTACTTCCACACCAATAAAATGTTCAGGTGCGCACAACGCTTCTTCTTCTGTTAATGTGGGAAACCATTCTAAATCGATTCCTGTTTATAAGTGGGGTTTAAAGAAATTCTCCGGTAAAGAACCGTTAATTCCATTTTTAGAGTTGGTTCAGTCTCTCAAAATTTCTAGGGGTTGTGTAGATTCGGATCTGTTTGAATCGGCTGGAGATTTGTTCGAAAACGATGCATGGACTTGGTGGCATAACAACCACATTAAAAATCGTTTCAAGAACTGGAATGAATTGGTGAATGCGCTGAAGTCTACATTCCTGCACAGTAATTACGATTCTGTTCTCTTGAATGAAATTAAGTCTCGTAAACAGAATTCTCGGGAGTCTGTCGCCATGTATATCACTTTCATGGAAGCTCAGTTCTATAGGTTGAATAATTGTCCCTCGGAAATAGAAATGGTTAATATTATAAGAAATAATTTACTTCCTGATTATGTTAAAGCTCTCGTTCTACAGGATATTGATTCGGTGTCTCAGTTGACAGCTCTTTGTAGAAGGATAGAGGACGCTCTATGCTTGAGTGTTTCTGTTAAACAGCTAAGCGAGTTGCAGGTGTCGGAAACTCAATCTGGTGTAAAATGTTGGAACTGTGGCGAAGAAAATCATCGTTATAATGAATGTCGGAAACCAAGGTCAAGATTTTGTTTCGGTTGCGGTCAGAAAAACGTCATAAAATCTAATTGTTCGCTATGTTCAAAAAACGCGAAAAAGGTCCACAATCACGCAGGTATTGGAGGTCCTTCCGGTTCAAAGCCTGCTCAGAAAGGAAAGGGGAAATCGAGTCAGAAGAAGAATTGATTTCTTCAGTTCCTTTGTCTTCCGGTAACTCCGATTCGTGCCATAGCTTACATAGTTTACCTCATTATGAATCTAATGAATTTAAAGAAAATAATTGTACTTTTAAGGAGGCTAGTCCTCTACTAGAACTTCATCAGATGGACAATCGTCCTTATCTAACAGTGCAGGTTGGAGATGAATCCATTTCGTCCTTAGTAGATAGTGGGAGCAACGTTACAATATTAGGTTCCTCGTCAATTCATCTCCTTCGGAAATTAAATTTGTGCCTCCACTATGACATATCGGTTAATCTAACTACGGCTGATGGTAAGTCTCAGAATACTCTGGGTTATGTCGACCTTCCTATCACTTTAAATGATGTGACCAAGGTTCTCAAGGTACTTGTCGTCCCTTCAATCACCCATGATTTGATTTTGGGCGTGGATTTCTTTCGTGCATTCAACTTGAGCCTGAATTTCAAGGATTTTACCTATAATTCTTCCTCCTTATTTTCAAAAAACTCTGTTGCCGTGGTTCGAGCCTTACTTGGATCTGATTCCTTATCAGATTCCCAAAAATTCGAACTCGACTTTATTGTTGATCTTTTCAGGCAAATCGCACCCTCTGATAAGTTGGGTAGGACGCACCTATACAAACATCATATCGATACTGGTGATGCCAGACCTATTAGACAGAGACAGTATCCTCTCTCTCCTGCAATGCAGAAAATTCTAAATGAGGAAATTGACAAGATGTTGGAGCTCAACATCATCAAACCTGTCACCGGTTGTAGTCCTTGGTTGTCTCCGCTTTGGCTAGTTCCTAAAAAGGATGGTACGTATAGGGTTGTGTTTGATGCTCGGAAGTTGAATTCTATCACTCTGCCTGATAGTTATCCAATGACACCTATTGATTCTATAATAAGTAAAGTTCGTGATGCCTCCTATCTCAGTTCTATTGATTTAAAACAAGCATTTTTTCAGATTCCTTTAGATGAAGAATCTAAAATTAAAACGACATTTGCTATTCCAGGCAGAGGCCTTTTCTGTTTTAATGTATTACCGTTCGGTTTGAATTCTGCTTGTCAAGCAATGGTGAGGCTCATGGATATGGCTATTGGTCCCTCGTTAGAACCTTTCGTTTTCTATTATATAGATGACATTATTGTTTGTACACCCACCTTTGAAATGCATATTGCGGTCCTCAGAAAGTTATTTCATTGTCTCAAGGATGCTAATTTGACAGTAAATTTCGAGAAATGCCATTTTTGTAGACCTTCGTTAAAATTTTTGGGATTTGTCGTCGATGCTAATGGTCTAAGAACGGACCCATCCAAGGTTCAAGATATTTTGGACTATCCAACTCCCAAAAATTCCACTCAAATAAGGCGATTGTTAGGCTTAATCGGATACTATCGTAGGTTTCTCAGAGATTTTGCATCATTGTGTAGTCCAATTACTGATTTGTTGAAGGGTAGGAAAAAGGGACAACCTATTGTCTGGACAGATGAGGCAAACGAAGCTTTCCATAAAATAAAGTCGCTGTTGACATCCGCTCCCATACTGGCAAGTCCAGATTTTTCTAAACCTTTTTGTCTTGCTTGCGATGCTAGTGACAATGGTGTCGGAGCAGTTCTGTTTCAGGAAGAGGATGGATTCGAACATCCAGTTGCATATTTCAGTAAGGTTTTGAATAAAAGTCAGCGCAACTATTCTACCACTGAGAAGGAATTGCTAGCAATAGTGCTTTCGATTGAAAAGTTCAGACCATATATCGAAGGTACTGAATTCACCGTAATAACGGATCATTCTTCGCTTGTCTGGCTTAATTCGATGAAAAATCCAAATCAACGTATCTCTAGGTGGATTATGCGATTGTCTTCGTATCGTTTTAAGGTCGTCCATCGGAGTGGATCTCTGAACACTGTGGCTGACTCACTTTCTCGCATACCAACAGGAACAGAACAGGTTTCTCTGTTGAATCTTTCCCGAATGAAGATCGATACATGGTACCGAAATTTATTGACTAAAGTCAATGATAATCCAGATCTTTATCCCGAATTTAAAATAAGCAATAATGTCTTATACAAACATATTTTGCATAGGTCCCGATTAATAGACGATTCTCCGGAATGGAAAATAGTCGTACCTTACTCACACAGGATGGAAGTTATGAAGGAATTCCATGATGAACCTACTGCAGGACATTTTGGTGTCTACAAAACATTAAACAGGATTTCCAACTTATATTACTGGCCCAAAATGAAAACTTCTGTAATCAAATACGTGAGAAGCTGCAAGGTTTGTGCTTCTTGTAAGCCAGGAAATCTGCCTCAGGCTGGTTTGATGGGCAAGTATCGGAATATCAACTTTCCCTTTCAATTCTTGAGTGCTGATTTGTTGGGACCCTATACCCGCTCAAAGACTGGTAATCAGTATCTTTTGGTCGTTACCGATTGGTTTACAAAATTTGTTTTTGTTCATCCACTTTCTAAGGCTACCAGTCAAGCTATTGTGAAATTTATAGAATTTCAAATTTTCTTAATTTTCGGTGTACCCCAAATTTTTGCAGTGGATAATGGTCCACAATTTGTATCAGCAGATTTTAAAAACCTAATGAGTAAATATAAGGTTCAAAAGATCTTCTATAACGCCCGATTTCATCCCCAAATCAATCCAACAGAACGCGTGAATAAAACAATTGTCACTGCAATCAGATCATTTATTGATGGTGATCACAAATCATGGGATCAAAATGTTCAGCAAATTGCACAGGCTATAAGACTTGCTAAAAGTGAAAGTTTGAAATATAGTCCCTCATTTTTGGTGTTTTTCAGGAATGTCCCTACAGATGGATCATTTTATGGTCTCATTTCGGAAAATGCTGACAACGTCGTCACTATAGGTGATAAGGTCTTGAATTCTGAACTGGTACAACAACTACCTGAGCTTTATGAAGAAGTTAGAAAACGTTTAAAGCATTCTTACGAGATAAATGCTCGTAGATACAACCTCAGAAGACGAGATATACATCTGAAAGTTGGAGATAGGGTTTGGAAACGGAACTTTGTCCTTTCTGATGCCTCCAAAAATTTTACCGCTAAGCTTGCTCCAAAGTTCATCCCCTGTATAGTGAATAAGGTGATATCTTCACTTGTATACAATTTGGTCGATTTGTCAGGCAAAGATCTTGGAAACTTCCATATCAAGGACATCAAGCCTGATTTATCTAGAGATGATGACCCCATTGACCCCGATGATTTATCAGATGCTCAGTCTGAATAATTTGTTGTGTCTTCGTGTGTATTAATATTTTATGGCGACTAGCATTAAATGCGCCGTTCTTTATTCCTCCCCTTTCTCTTAAGTATTTTTTTTTTGACTTTAGGATTAGGACATTAATCAACTGTTAATGAAACCATAAGGGCATTTATCTTTATACCTTTATCTTCCTTATCTTCAAACTACGAGCATATAACGTTGTAATGATGTTACCATTGCAATTACCTTTATCTTCTGCTGTAGTACGATACCTTATAAGCTCTTCCGATGTTTCTACCTCTTTTCGGAGCAACGTAGGCAGTTATGCGGTATCTAATGTGCATCGCATATATCTTTAGTGTGACTGTTTGGTTGTTCTGGAGTAATTGAATTTTTGTGTCTTTTCAGATGCAGTTTTATGTCTTTCTGAAGTCAAACTACCTATACTTTGTGATCACTGGATCACTGGCGCCCATTTTTACTTTCATTTGTTTCGAATGAAAAAAAAAAGCTCTTTGAGAGCAAAGACCTTTTTTTTGGAGGGATGAGGGGTGGTGTAGCGTGCTACCTTGTTTATTATCGATACCATGATAAGAGAACTACCGATGATATGCAATGCGCATATCTACGAACCGGCATATGTAAACCGATGCGACGAACACTTTCCTTTCTTTTTCGTTCTGGATGTCTCGAATGATATTTTGAGTATCGATATTATCGCTGAGATTGATTTCGCTGGAAATTTGATTATCTTTCCTTATTTTTCGCTATCGTGTTCAAAAACCCTCAAAAAAGGGGTAAGTTTATATTGTTTTTCGTCAATTGTTTAATGAGAAGTTTTCATTATCAGACAAAGGAATGCTATCGACATTTCTTACTTTTGACATCGAATGAAATGAAAATTTTCTCAGTATTGTTCATACTCTCCCTTTATGTCTCTCTATTTATTATTTTTAAAATGTAATTGTAATTCGCGTTCTTGTCTATATTTTGCCGATTTTATGACAATTGAATACTAGATTCACTTAAGTTTCTTTCTCGTTGTCTGTTCTGAAACAGTTCGAATATGATTGCCTTGAGAACTCCATCTTGTTTTATCAGTGGCAGTCATTTTATCGCACGATATGAGTACACGAGTGTTGGCTGTTTTGTAATATTTCTAATTGTTTCAGAAACAGAAATGCCAATTATTTCGATGTGGCATGAAACTTATTTTTTGTTTGTAATTTTCAGTTTTTGTGGTATCTTTTAATTTGCCACCTTGTTTTTGGTTTGAATTACCAACTGGAAGTTTTTTTGATCAACTGAAGGTGACAAAACCTGATTCATAGCTGCAAGAATTGCTAGACGAAGATTTGGACTCCTGTTGAGAACTATCCACAACTCAGTTCTTCCCAGATCTCAGGGTGGAGGGAAGACCTACAGGGAAGTAGCTCTTCGAAAATTTTGTAAATAAATTTTATTTGTATAATTTAAAATTTAGGTTAGTTATAAAATCTGTAAAATTTATTCGTGTTCGTTTCGTCTCTGGTACCAGAAAATATTTGTGAAATACTTGTGTATGTTAAATAAACGAGGAATCTGCTCGACTTAATTTTGTGTTGCTTTCATCATGGGAAATTCAGAGATCTGAACAACGACCCAAGAACTGACTGAGCTGGGTATACCTAGTGGTAATAAAACGTTACAATTAATAGGATCGGTGAAGCACTAAGGGCCGTATTTATAGTTGCTCCTTGAGGCTTCCTTACTGAAGGCCGCCTTGGACTTGCTTTTCTATGCAAACAAATACAAGTTTGTTTGCATAGAAACATAGAAAAGCAAATTCAAGGCGGCCTTCAGTAAGGAAGGCTCAAGGAGCAACTATAAATACGGCCCTAAGCCAAGTCTATGTGTCATTGTGAAATGGAGCGCAAATACACCGAGAGACGAAAGAATACAATATTTCAGATATGGTTTAATGTAGGCTTTAATATTTGAATATTTGCATCTTTGACCCATTCCTGAGAATTTTTATTGCTATTGGAACAAAGAAATACTAAGTGAACTATCCTAGATGAGGAAAAAATCCTAGATTCAGGGTATAAAAAGATGAAACTGTCCTGACAAAGTAACAAAATATGGTAGGGTTTTTTCCACTGGTGAAGAAATTATGTTCGACTGTCTATTTGTTTGATGAGTTAAGTCATGATGAAATAACTATGATAAGAATAGTTCGTGTATGTTATACACATTTCAAGAATTATATCGTCCCAACACAACGATAGCTGGCGTTACAAAACCTATGCTTATTGGGTACCACCATAGACATATTAAACTCTTTGGACTTAGCCTACGGGTTCATTCCTGATCCTGAAGAGTCAAATGCGGATAAGGTATGGGGGAGGTCTGAGAGAGATGGAACTAGTTCGGGCAGACCATAGACACAATAGCGACGGTAGCTCAGTGGTTAGAGTTAATGCCTCATGATCGCAAGGTCTGGGGTTCAAGCCTTTGGCCAGGAAATAACTTTTCCGGTTTTCAGGGGACCGTCCAACCATTCGCTGTTGGGTAAAATTTAACAGTGCTGTTCCTAACGTGGCGCAAGGAATGAGTAACGAAGTCCACACAGAATACACCCGGTATCCTAACTCTCGCAAGCTTTAAGCTTCTGAGGGGTTTCATTGAAACCTAGGATAGTCGTAAAATACAAAATACAAAAAATACCATACCCGATACGAATGCCTGGTATGCGCACAGAATATATAATAATATAGTATATATATAGTATATATTTTTATATGGAATCGAGAGTGATTCCACTTGTATAATATGACATAGAGCTGGAGATAAATTCGAGCATTTACTTAGGGAATCCACAGGAAAATTGACTTTTTCTAGGTATTGATAAAATACAGTTTTGAGAATTTGTGATTAATGTGATTATTATTCGGATATGAATATTCAAAATAAACTTATTACTAACAATATTTGATGATTAACCATTTTTCTTTCAAATTTTCTTAGGCCGCTGGTTTGAGGACGGCATATTCTAAACAACAGGATTTGCCTATAGAGTTTATTTCATAGAACGATATCCTTATAGGTCTCTATGATTTATTCTTCAATTTTGTGCATTAAATGGTCTCAAACGATTAAGATTAACTGAATAATGTAGAATTTTTTACTAATTTCATTTCTGCGCGCGGATCCATAGCAATCAGTAAATACTTACATTCATTAAACTTTTTCAAAACTACATTTATTTACTACTTTAATTTTAATTTTTTTGGCGAAACTGGTCACAAAATATTTGAGTTAGACTTATTAATGAATGAGCCACATCTTCGAATTCAAATCTGCTCGTTTTCCAGCAACGATATGGTTGGTGCATTTGAAACTGGGAGTTGAATATGCAAACTAAATTCTGCTGAAAAATTATTTAACATTCGATTCAGCTATGAATATTATCATTATCAAGCATCTCTTCCTACAATTAATGGCACAACAGGAATTTACCATTATTCATCTAGCAGTTAATCCGATTTAAAATGAAGTTTATAAAAACACAAAGGACACACGAAAAACAGTATTTATAATTTAATTCAAAATGAAATTACAGAAGATATGCTTCGAAATGTTTCTGAAAACACAAATATAACTTAAAAAACTTTTCAAAAAATGTACTTCAAACATAGACAAAAAGAGTTTGATATGTCTACGGTTTCAAACTGATCTGTCTTAGTTTGCCGTCTTCTACGATTTTTCCCGAACTAGTTCCATCCCTTCCTGTCCGCAGTTCCTGTCTCTCTCTAAGCCTTGTCCATATAGTTTTATAAGTCTATGGGTACCACTCACATCTTTCTATATGATATATAAAGGCAATCAAGGCAATTCATTATGTGAACTGATAGGTTTCAAAAACAGTGCAGGTATTTTATAATAATGAACCAGAGAATTTTCTCTGTTCTCAGCATGTTCCGATGTGGATCGGCTACCCAAGGATGGAACTTCTCCTACATGGTGTTGTTTATGATATATTTCTAATTGATCTTATAGTTAATTGAAGATTATGACAGCTCTAACGTCGCTTCTGCATAATAAAAACATTTCATATGGATAGGAAATATGTTTGCTCTTCGCCAATGTGAACAGCGAATAGTTCACCTCCAATGTTATAGAAATACCAAAGCACTCACGAAACCAGTCGTTTCGAAATTGCAGAAAAATTAAATCTGTGATTTCATATGATGATGATCAGTTGCTTCATCATAGATTTAGTATCTATGTCTATGTTTGTCATTCAGAGTTCCATCGCAGACCAGCAATACAGATCTCCTCGTCTTTTGGGAGAATAACATCTTCCTGACATTGAATCAATAAGATAGAGATATTCCTACTTCCTTCGTCCTGTTAACAAGAACCACGAGTCAAATAGATTTCACCACTTGCATTTTGAATAACTCGAACTGAAATCACAAGAACATATCACAATATGCAAGCCGATCTAGAAATTTAGAACGTAAATGAACGACCTAGAAACTGGATATTTCTAGAGCAGATTTGAGGCTCAATTACGTAGATAAATTTCTATTCGAAATGGAATTTTCCCAATATTTTCAAAAAGACGCATCCAATCTAACAGAAATCCAGTAATATTTTGAACAATAACGGCAGTTCTTGTGAAATTTCACGAGCAAGTGGCCTCAGAATTCAATGAGCTTTCGAAAGCCTCTGAGTTCACGTAAGTGCTTCTCTAGATATTTCCGTCGTAGTGTAAATCGATTACGCCACCCCTACATACAGGTGTGTAAAGATATAAATGTAATTTACCTATGAAGCAGTCTATCATAATGAAGTACAACAAGTGACACTTTTGGAAAACTCCAGATAAGGTTCAAATTTTAGATGAACATATATATTCATCGCATGGACCATGAGGACATGTCCATCATTCACCTGGTGATAAAAAATAAATACTATCGATAGATGTGGCACTGAGAACGGAAATAAAGCTAAATTTAACCCAGTCATCCCTGAGATGGATGTATTAAATCCCATCTGATGAACTCTCTGTAGCAATAAAAATATATAGCGATCAGAAAGCTCAGCTTTGAAGATGGTTCAAAAATCGATAGACCACAAAACGAAATGGTTATAGTGTCGATGTAATCTTATAATTTTCACTTAGATTTCGACGCGAATCATAGATATATTTTATTTTATCGAAACAAAGTAGATGAGAGGAGTTCTGAGAGTACCTTTGCTCACGAACTTAACGAAAGTATCAAGATATTTGGTTATTCGTCAATATTATAGTCGAAAATCAAGGGTACCAAGTAATCCAGTATAATTTGGCTAGAAAAGGATTGTCAACCTCCTTATTTTTTTCGTGGATAGTAAAGAGTAAATGATTTTTGCTGTGGGCGATCATGGAAGTTTTTTATTTTCAGTGGCAGCATTAATAGAAAGTCCATTTTCAGCGCATAGAAAAAACATACTTGTCTTCCGTAAATCTATCGCAAATGATTAACTGGCATCAGCTCTAGCCTTCACATTGTTTTTCAAACTAAGACAAATTAACTAATTAAATCAGAAATTATTATATTTCTATTCCATATTTTACAGAAAGATGAAAAAATCATTTCTGAAAAAAGATCAACTCTTGGATCTGAGTACTTTCTGAAGAATACTTTGTTTCGGATATAAATGAGTGAATTCGATATTTGAAATAGAATGATGAATATAAATGTCAGTTTTTTCCAGAAATAATTTCAAAATTACCATTCGCAGTTAATTTTTCATTTGAATACTTGAAATGTTCAAAGATTTCCTGACAAATAAAACGGTGTGAAAAAAGTGTGTTCAATGTTCAGTGTATTATATTGTATGTCAATTTCAATTGATTTGTGTCAGTACCCATTATCAGTTCTTTTTCATTCCAATATATTCACTCATTGAAAAAAGTGTTAGTATAAATCAATATATTTCTCATTGAATAATGAATATTTTGTCCATGTATTTGTAGGATTGAATTTATGGCTATTGCAACTATAAGTTTTTCATAATTGCCATGAAGTTCACAAACTCGAACAGTAAAATGAACAAATCAAAGGTTGATTCGAATTCATGAAAGATCAAATCAAAATTACGCAACTATTATAAGAATTCTCCGCCATTTTGCAACTAGGAACCGTTACTAGATTTAGTGCTTTTAAGAGTAGTTCAGTTATTTTTTGTATGCTTTCTTACAAAAGAAATTATCAAAGCCTTCAGTTCGATATGTAAGTCACCAATCATGCTATTTTTTACTTATAAAATTCTGTTATTTTTCTCCAAAGCATTTCCAAGAGAAAGCTAGGAACAATAGACACTGGTCGCCAATTATAAACCAACAGTTTAAATAAAATTAATTCAACGAATTTACACAAAAACGGAATATAATTGATCCTTCTCTTTCTACATCAGCTGGAGAAATTTTGAAACACAAACGGCTGTTTTTACAAAATTCTAAATGTGTAAATTCTGTGTTCTATTACAGTTTACGTACAAGTTGTTCGACCGTCAAAAGTTTTCTGGAATCCACGGTGAGTGCTCGAATAGAAAATATCAATTGAAAATCATAACAGAAGTTTAGTTTTCAATATTAGGTAATATGGAATAGGGTGGAAAAGCAATAATTTTTGTTTATTTTTTTTATTCCAGTTCCGGGACCTCAAAAAACGAAGAATGTCATTGATATTCGAGGTTTCGAAACTGGTGGTTTTGACTTTTTCAAATTCATATGTAAAATAATGTTTCAAATCACTGCATTATATTCACTAAGCAACTTTCGATAAATAATTAACATCGAAGTCTTCACTGCTCAATATAACAAGAACATATATTCTATATTTATCTTTGAGTTGATAATAGATATATCAACATGTGAAATTATGAAATGAATGTAACGAATGATCTTCACGGTTATGAGAAGCCTTTACAGTTGTTTGAATTTTCCCACAATCTAGCGAGCTGTCAGATGTCTATATCAGATTTTCCTTATATTCTTGTTAAAGTTGCATAATAATTTCCTTATGCATTACTATTCACATGAGTAGCATAAACGCCCAAAAAGAATTATTAATCAGTTTCAACGATTAGTACACGAGAATAATAATTGAGTTAACGAGACATGTATTCCTCACGAAACAATGGTTTATAATGTGTCAGAATGGATTCATCTTCATATCATTTTTACTCATGAATTTATACTTATTATATGTTCTTTGATATATTATGTTTTAAATACTTGATCGATTTTTGGATATCTTCAACCACTCAATATTTCAATGATGTAGGTATATAATGCCAAAAGTTGTGAAGAAAAATTGGCTTGAAAAGACTAATTCTCCCGATAAAATTCTTTTCGTTGCACCAGTCAATGAAATACCAATGAAATATAAACGAATGAAATGTATAATCAGGATAATTTTTGTGAAACTATTCATAATTGCACCAAGAGGAAAAATATTCTCAAAATAAAGAGGCCAATAATAAAGAGCCCAGGCTAATATAGTGATAGAAAGCATATTTCGAATGCGAAAAAGATTCGCAGAAAAAACAACAACAGAAGCGAAGGAAACGATGAAAAGCAAAACAACGCCAAAATAATGTATAAGTATGCGATCAATAAAATGAAACAGCAATCATTTCGAAGAAGTTTATGAATGTTCCTACAGATAAACAAAGCATTGGCCGGTGCCAATTTCGACAATTATCTTTTGACAATGAAATTGTACCACATGATGAATAAGATTTTCATAGGTAAAAAAGAAATTTCCCGAAATACAAAGATGAACGTATACAAGACAATATATAGACCGACACTGAGCTTTTCTTGTGAATCATGGTTTTTGAACAAAAATCAGAGGAACAAAATTCAAGCTGTAGAGATAAAATACCTCAGAAGAGTGAAAGGTGTGAATAGAATGCATAAAATGAGAAACGAAAAAGTACGCCCAGATCTAGATATGGAACCCATACAAGACTTTATAACTAAGAGACAACTAAGCTTGTGGGGACATTTGAATAGAATGAATAATTAAAGACCAGCTAAACAAATATGGGAGGCTAAAATTGAAAAAAGGAAGAAGAGAGGCAGGCCAAAAAAAACGTGAAATAACACCCTGACTGAAATAATCAACGCAAGAGGGCAAACATGGAGGGAAGCAAGAGCTTTGGCAATGGACAAGAGACAGTGGGCCAAATTCCTACATGGAAGTGAAAACTTTTCATAAGTCATATTAAGTTTAGGTTGCATTGAAGTTGGAATAAATAAGTTGATGTAAAAAGGTAGTACCCAACACCATTATATGGCAATTGGGATTTTTGATTATATATAAATATGTATATCTCTTGACAAGATCGTGAATGAATTCAAGACACTTTGCGAAATGTTATTGAAAATAATGTAAAATGACCTGTCATTTAATTTCCTCATAGAATTTAGAGGTGAAGAAATAATTCCAATATTTATTCAGATAGGATATGGTGAGGAATCTTTATTGTTTTTCATTCCAATCACTGAAACTGTGAAATCAAGGGAAAATATTTTCAATCTTTTGACACTTCCTTACAATATATTAAAGTTCAATTCAGTTGACATTGATCGAATGCATTCGGCCGAACCTAATCATGTTGTATCCAATTCAAAGTTCATTTTATAGAGGTGAATCACATTAATATGTTATGGTTAGTACATTATATTCATCCTTCTTATTAGTGGTTGAAAATTGCGCCCTTTTTTAATTTTACACATGGTTCTGTTTCTCTTTCCAGAGAAGTTGTACTGGGTTGTTGAAAGAATACTTTTCTTGTAGGTATGAATCACTCATTTAAGTATATATACCTTTAAGGGGCTTATATATTTTAACTTTCATCAAGGATCAAGAATGATTGGTTCTGTTGAACCATACCAAAGTTAGGATAACTTATGCCTCAGTTTGTTATATACTCCACGAGAAAGAATTCACTTGTATGTACACGAAGTAGCCTTTTTACGCATAGAACTATTGAGAATCTAGCAGAAGATTCCGACTGTCCATATCCTCCCAACAATCGCTGTCAACCATGAGAGTTATCAATATTATGAGGGTGGATGTATTGACGTTCACCACAGCAATTGCAGCATTCATCGCAGTGCGGCATTTGCAATTCAATCGAATATTTGTCACTGTCACTTTCGGCCGTTTGGACCTAGTTTGACCACCTACCTTTTGCCATTCCGTCGGCGCCGTTTGGTGGCATACACGGTGCCCAGCTGGTTCATGGTAAGGGGCGCCGGACCAGACACAGGAACTGGTACCAGGGCGCCTGCTGGTTCACCTGGGAATGATACGACACCTCCTGGAGCCACAAGAGTACCCGATACACATTGGCTTTGCGCGGATCCCAAAAATTCCGTCGTGGCGTCAAGAAATGTTACACTGGGATACAGCGGAACCACTCGCGGTCGGTACGTAATGCACACAAGTTGATGGTCGTTCTATTGTTCCTCTTCACGCGGGTGGAAAGAGCTTACTGATGGGTGCGCACCCAACGCGCCGCTTTACCCCCTCCCGTCGCGTCAGCTTTCAAAGAGGCGCCGCCCTTATGTTGGGTTGGGGGTGATGACATCACAAGATGGCCACGCTGACGGTGGGGGTTAATTTGTGGCGGATTCTCTACAAAAGGAATGCGAAATTAGGGAGAACGAGAGATGGCCCCTCCAGAATTTTCCCCGTGTGGTGCTGCGTTCGATTCGACGCCGCTGGACTGTGATTGATGAGGGAATAAATCGGACGAGCATTTCCGTAGAGAAAAAAGTTTACGTCAATCAATTTTATGGTTGAACGTTTTGGAAATAATTGATGAGTTGATATTGGCGTCTAAATTTAAGATTGCAGCGCCACGGTGGCCAGTTTTAGAACCTTACTTACAGACATAGATTTTGTTTTGATAGTCGATTTTGTACTGTTTGTTTCGATCATTTTTGATTTCACGATTCATTCAAAGAATTTTTAGACTTTTATAGTTGACGAGAGTATTACTGGGAGTTCATATTCCATTCTTATAAAGTAGGTATGTATCATTCTTCAATCTAATTGAGTGTAGCAACTCTAAAATCACGGGGATATCTCCAAGGTTAGACAGTATTCTAATATTATTTATTTTCAAATCCAAATGGCAAAATTGACTTTCGTGGATTTCTTAGGCTGTCTTGAAAGTTGAAAAACAGATAGTAAACATACTCTTTGAAATAATAGACAAAAACTCATAACTTTTCTATTTTCATAGAGAAGGACTAAATACTCAATATATTGTGAATAAAATGAATACATTCACATGAAACTAATACCACTTGTACCGTAAGAATTATTCATTATGGATTGACAAATAAATTTTCCAACACTCATATGATTGGTCTTGAAAAAGCTGTAATAAATAAGCCATTAACAACTTTACTTTCATCGGTAGAAGCACTTTGAGGAAAGAGTATTCATCACTAGATATTTCCTTGTTGAGACTCTTTTTTTTCAATAGTCATTTCTATAACTAGAACATTTACGTTGTTCCTTAATGATCAGTTCAACAGGCAGATTTCTGGAAGGCATAGCATTCCTCTTAAGTAAATTTCTCTGCTTGGATTATGGGCCTGGAAAAAAATTGTTTTCATGAATGTGATCTAATATTTCATGAGCAATTCGTGCTTACCTCTATAAAAATTATCATCATCGGTAAAATGCAGGTAACAGACTCACATAAATCTTGTTTGTTGGTTTTATCGATTCCTCAACACTTTCAGGCCCGACTTGTTGAAGGAAGTTTCTTTCACCCTAACTCCAAATTTTTTACCGGGCTATAGAAATCTATGGGAAGGGACATTTGAGTTTGCTTTTCCTCAGTAGAAGCACTTGTAAAATCACACAAACGCCAAGAAAAATACATAAAATTTCTCATTTTCTTAACATTTTTTTCAACCTGTCAATGATAATGTCTGTACCTCGGGTTACTCGGATAGCCACCAGAGGGAGTAGCGCTTATCTTCATTCGCCAATAGCAATAGGAATTTTAATATATGTTTTTGTATGGAGGCCAGAATATTTTGGAAACAATTTGTCGAATCAATACCAACATTGAGATATTACGATTGAACCCAGTTTGATTTCATTGAAATTTCAAGTACCTGTCTTCAATGAATAAAAATTTTATTCATTCAAAAAAGTACCTTGGTGCGCGAAAAGAGAAAAATTAGTATTTTGGGTGAGCGTTGTGGGAATCACTGATTAGTTGATATCACGATGAATATTTCAATACATATTTTTGTAGTGATGCCAAAATTTCTTGGAGAAAATTTGTCAAATCAATACTTATATCTAGCTACATCTGGTTCAATTCCTTTAGTTCACGTTTCAATGTTGGAATGTAGGTATTCAATCAACAAAGTGTTAATCGTGCATCAAGGGCCTTAGTTCGGAAATAGAGAAAAAAATTTTACGTCTATAAATTTTATGATTGAGTGGAAATCGACCATAAGTTAATATTGCAATGGGACTTTCAATATACATATAATTTTGCACAGATGCAGCAATATTTTGGGGAAAATTTGACAAATCAAAACTAACCCACATTGGGAGAAAAATATGCAGCCGATTTAATTTCTTTAGAAATTTTAGCCTTACGTTCTAATTTTTTTCATGTACTGAAGACCCTAGTGGGAACGGTATTGTGAAATCTGAACAAAACTTTCTTCATAATCGTAGTGAAGAGCTTGTTTGACAATTTCATGCAGATATCATAATCATAATATGACTATATATTGGTTCTGTCCTTCGCTGTCCTTAATTTGTTAGCATCCAACTAGCATTTTTCTCAAATTCCATAGCAACGCACTCAAGGCAGCTCATTTTTCGGTGACAAAAATGATATGATAACCAGCAGAGTTGATATTCTGAAACTAGAGTACAGCTAAGAGTACGAGATTACTATGTTTTTAGTTTTTCCAGCCCTATAAAGTGCGTTTAAATAAACCACGGGACTGAAGTTCTTTCAACCCCTAGGCGCTTTGGGATTAAAAGTGCCGCTTCAGTTTCTATTATACTATTGTTTTCTGGATCTGATACCTAGATATTATATTTTCTGTCATTAGTTTTTATATCAATGTTTAGTTGTTGTCAGATGGAAATGTAAGCCTGCTACCTTTATAAAATGAATTCTAGGATTACTGAGGAGTTACAAATTAATGTCGATCACATTCGATAATCGTGTGTAAAGGCTTTGTTTTCTTAGGAGATGGTAAAAGGTGTTTTTTTTGTGGTTGCGGATGAGATGCTGCAGTCATGAGGACACTACATGGGTAATCTGTATGCCAACCTCAAAAATGGTGAAAAAAGACCAAAAATTAGGATACAATTGGAGACTCACAAAGTACCTTTTCATACCTTGGAAGATTGACACAAGAAGTGGTGGAAAATGGATACATTTCCTGAAATAAACAACAATCTATCAAATAACCTTTTGTTCGTGCCATTGCTGAGGATATTGCGGAAATTCAAGAAGTAATGAAGTATACACATAATTTGACGTCGACGGTATAAGTTTATCAATATTGTCAAGATGTTCTTCGAAAATTTTCATCTTTTCAATTTTGGCTACCCTACAGAGAGTATGATGTATTGGTTATTGATTGAAAATAATCATTTGCTTTTACATCCGTACACTCATATCCCAAAACCCATGTTTTAGGTGAATTTTTTCACGAATATTAAATAGATTTTTCAGATGATACCACAATTGTTTTATCATTATTTTATTAACTTTAAGCCGTTCTGAAATTCCCAAATAAAGTTTTTTCAATGAAGAAAATTCTATGAAATGATCTATATCTTCCGAATAATTATTATGCAAATATACAAATTTACAACTTTAATTGGACACAAAAAAAAATTGAAATATATGAATCTTCATAAACTCATATAAAATGGAAAAGAACATAAATGAAACAACCTTCTGATATCAATGGAATCAAAAATCACAATCCAGCCCAAAAATCTTACATTCACCTAAAAATATGAAAATAATTTCGGAAAGCTGAAAGATATAGAAAAAAATAAAACTGATGTTTGTTGGCATCACATCGACGTTCCTACATACAAGAATTGAGTGATGCGCTGGGTTGATTAGTTTATGTCTGAAATACATTGATACAATGACCGACATACATAAATTCAATGCCCTGAAATCATCGATGTGAGGACTACGTTGATGGATCGATGTACCTGTGATAAGGTGTTACGGTCGTTGGCCATTGATATATACCTATTATAATGTAAACGGTCATTGAATTCGAATGATGAATTCAGTGCTCAAGGGGGAATGATATAATATCTCGAACATCAAACGACAACGAAAGATACCTGGCAAAGTGGAACCCTCTGATGACAAACTGAAAATATGATATAATATTATAAAAACTTTCGTTTTTCTTGATTTTAATTTACAAGAACAATTTCGAACTGTCAGAAAAAAATATGGAAATGAACAGACAATACCTCACAAAGATTCCTGAACAGGCATTACAATGGGTGCGTTCTCATTTTCATCGAAAGGATTATTCGATTAACCTCTATCTCTCTCTCCTTTGGTGGAGAAAAACTGAAAAGAGAGAGGGAGCTGCACTGATTAATCAGTTCGATGAAACTATATAAAAACACATCCCAATGTTAAACTAATGCCCATCGAATATTTTAAGCCATACATTCGTCGTTTTCAATAACAGATCAATCGAGCCTGCAGAGTAGAAGAACAGGTTAAAATTTTTGTTTCTGTTGCAAAATGGCGAATTCGTTGACTATTCAATAGGTTCATATTATAAAGATTTCAGACAACTTCATTACGAATATATTGGTAGGTGGATGGTTCAAATAAATTTTCATGTAAGCACATCATTATATTTAGATACATGACTGCTCAAAAAAATTCAAAAGTAGATATCAATCAAATTCCGTCTCATATAAAAAAATATCACACTATCCCAAAACCAACACAAACGTCCAGAAATCACTATACAAAAAAATATAACCAGCCATCATTTCAGAAAAAATGAACGAATTCGCTGACTATTCAATTATTTCATTTTATATAGATTTCAGACAACTTTAATAGGTATATATTGGTAGATAGATGGTACAAATACATAATTATGCAACCACATCAACAAATATACATGTCTGCTCAAAAAAAACCAAAACAGAAACTCTGTCTCATATTAAAAATATCACACTATACTAAAACCAATAAAAACGCTCAGGAATCCCTATACAAAAAATAAAACAGGCAGTCTTCATTTCAGAGGAACTAAACTCAAAAATCATTCGCTAAAGTAATGAGCGCCCTTAGTCAGTTCCCTCTTCATACATTGGCAAACTTCAGCAGAGCTAGGATTTTATATTTCTTTACTTCGGCAATTGGATGTGGTGAAAAATTTCACTCCTGAAATATTGACGTGTATAACTTCGATGGTACCAAGGTGTCGTAGAGTGGTAATTGAATCACGAGTTGAATGACTACTATACATTATCAGTAGATTCAAGAATTCCCATTCAAATGTTTGACATAATGAACAGAGAAAGAACACTCAATATAGAAACATAATAAAAAGTTTATGCAAGAAAATCTAGATAACAAAAAAAAGAAGCCGAAAATGCACAAAGAAAAAGAACCTCTTAAATCAAATATAAACATATCCTTAAATTGAATAATCTTCCCCCAAGAGTAATAATTTGAAATACAACAATTTACTTCTATTCTCAACTCATTCCGTTGTCGGCCTGTTTATATGAATTTTCTTGAATCTAATTTAGTTGAACCGAAACAAACGTTCTCTTTACTTTAAAAAAACAATTTCAGCTTATCATAGTTCTCTTGGATCAAAAATATCATTTCTTATTTAATGTGTACTGATATCGAAAGCACGTACACGTGACCCGCTCGACCAATAAGCGGACGCGAATGGAATGAAGAATCGCAGAACATAATATGGATATTTACATAGGAAACAACGCCATGGCCGCCATAGTGAATAGTGAACAAGTGCGTTTGTGTTTTTGATGGTGTATTATGAATTTGGTGTAAATGGAGAACTACTTGTCAACATCAAGGGAGTATTTCGGGAACAGAGTTTCGAAAGTCAAGAAGAAAAGGTTGGTTTTAAGAATAATTTTGATAACTCGAGAACAAAGTTTGAATTGAAATATGTGGGTACATGCCTTCATGCATGTGTGTTATGCACAAACATTGTCAAATGTATGCCCATATTCGTGAACTCCAGACTACACAATTTCACTTTAGATTGGAGGTCGCGAGTAAACATAGTAACCAAGCAAATTGTTTCAATTGTTTCAAAAAACTCTTTGATCTTCGAAACCCTGTTCCAAAAAAACTATCTTGTAAGAAGGTGATCCTCCATTTGCACCTTATTTATGATTGATATCTTCAAAAATTATTATGAATGGCTTCTTAAGATACTACACATTTTAAGTATTTTAGAGCCGCTAATTGCAGAGAACATATTATACTCTCTTGGTAAAAGAAATTGACATCTTCTAGAAGCATATTTCAAATACTAAAATGAGAAACCTTACATTTGTATCAAAGCCATAGTATTTCCGAATGAAAATATGAAACATGTTTAGAAAACATATCCAGTAATTGTTGTAAGATTTCTCATTTGGAACAAACGTGATTCCGCTTGAATCAAGAGTATCATTGTTCACATGGGTCAATAGTATTCATCAAAAAATCAAACTAATATTTGGTTGGACCTATTCAAGAGTACCATTCTCTTGAATGAAAGCGGTTACAAATTGATTTAAGAGAAAACATTTTTCTCTGAGTGAAACGAGAACTACCAATTTGAAAGTTTCAGCAAATAAATTCGCTAACCAAATCATCGATTTCTTCACTAACCAACTCCTCAACGAGCTATGGGATATAAACTAATAACCATTCTTCTAGAGAAAAGTACAGAAATTTCAGTTGCTTCTATATGAGATACTGTTCAAATTGTTGGAAAATAACAAGAGGGGAAGAGCATCATCCATAACTATTTACTTATTCCCTTTTCTATCAACATGACAGTTCCAGCTTGAATGTGAATCAATTTCAATCCCAAGACCGATTAACGACACACGTGAGGTGACCCACATTGTTTCTCTCAAAGAGAGCTCTTCGTATCGGTACAAGATAAGCTTTATTTGCCACAAGTCAATTTCATACATTTTGAATGTTCAGACGACCTGTCTCTTATCATCTCCAGTTCCAGTTCTGCCTTATTCTTGGCATGTTTCCGTGTAGTACCTACCACTAACTAATGACCTACAATATCATAAGCAAATTATGACATTATTACATCCGATATGAAAGATAGGAGAACATCCACGTGAAGCCAAATATCATGGGACCCTTCTTGATGTTCACCAGGAAAAACCGTCTACAGGTCAGTTCTCTTGCCCTCAATATTGGTATTAATTGTGTTCTGTCCTCAAGATGAGTCTTGAATATGAAAACAAATTGCCACCACCCCTTTTTCAATATGTTCCATTGAGTTCAAAAGGTTTGTAGTGATTAGGACTGTTCAAGTTCTAGAAGACGAAGATTTAACATACTCCACCCAAAGCTCTACAGATATGATTATAACAATTATTACGAAACGACTAGAGTAAAGGTTATCCTTCAAACTCGAATTATTGGTAAGAAAAACAATTGCATCTTCCATCTTCAGCTGACTTTTCCCATCTGATTCTGAACTGTTCTAAGGGAGGATGTAACTTTTTTACGGAAATTCCACCAGCCACCGTTCCGGAAAAATCACCAATTTCTGAAACTTCGTTTACGAGAAAGACTAGAGACTTTTATACTGTATTCATTAAAATACTTTTATAAAGGGTATTTCAACTATTCCTTCACTATCCTTCATCTCCTTCAGTACTTCGAATTTATCTTTTCCTACATATCAAGGGAATTACTCGAAGTGAAACAAGATATGTAATTTCTTGAATATCTTCTCAGTCGAAAAACAACACAAGTTTATTCGGAGCATATATTCTCATATCGAAAATATTGAATATTTCTGCACAAGTTTCTTATTTCTTCACGCCGTTTTCTTATTTTACGAACCTTTCCTTTGTCTACGAAAATAGACTTATTGAAGGGACTAAAAGTCGATTATTCATCGAAACCTTCGGCTTTTTTTACGCACTTCTTTTATGGAACACCGCGTTATCATTTCGTCACGATGTCTGTAATTTTCGAATTTCGAGCCGAAAATGGTCTTAAACGATTGGGTTGAACTCTCTGAAGAAGAATCCTTGGTCAAATTCTATACTGTCCGTCCGTCTGTATGTGTTCTTACTTTCGAAGGAGAAGACTAAGCGACTTGAAATTGTAGGATTAGTTCTGTAGTCCAAATATTTCGGTTATATTCGTTACTGGGTGGAATCGATTCGATAGGTTCGAAGTATATATATATTCTTTTGAGAATGAGCATTACATTCTAAGATATATCACAGTGTTAGCAGAGGAAATGTGAACGGGGTACCATACATATTTGCGTATGATACAAGAGCACAGATAAAAACCTCAGAAAAAATTCTGTCTCCCCGTATAAGTGTAGTTATTTGTTTATAGAAGATGGATGGCATCTTTTTCATTGGAAAATAATTTTTTCGTCATCTTGAATTCATTTCGACAAAATATCTTGACATAATATCTGAAACAGAAAGAGGGACAGAAAACCAGAAGCAAGCAGTAAATAATATCACCTACATTTGCTCATGACCGAGAGGGTCTCACGACCAGGTTCAGTCCTCCAAGCGATGATTTTCAGATCCTCAGATAAACGAAGAACGCTACAGGCCCCTTAATCGGGAAATCATCTCCCATAGATCCATAATTGTTCATTTCGAACTATAAATCTAATAAAATATCGGGAATAAAGTGAAAAACTTGTGACATGTATTATGTCATTAGAAGTAAGGCCCATTTAAAATTTTTAGGTTAAGGTTAAGGTTATCTCATGAAGTATTGACCCGATAGAATCTGAACTTTGTGGACAATTTTGAAATACCCACGCGCAACTTAAAGAAAAACTTCGTATGAATCCAGTAGTTGGAAAATTAAAAGAAAATTTCGTTCGAAAATTTTATGAAAAAATTATTTTCTCTGGAAATATTCATTAGATTCCAATGGAATTTTCCACAAACCTTAGAGTCAGTATGTAACTACAATGTTTCGAATTTCAATTCGAATCGATATCAACTTTCGGAGATAAAAGGAAAAAATGTACAAAATTTCGTTGTTATTTGGAATTCTAAAGTTATTTCTGCAATATCTCAAGAAATACAAATGCAATCAGGACTAAACTTTGTAATCAGGTGGAGACTACCAACACGCAACTAGGTGCAAAATTTCGTGTTGATGTTATAGTTAGAATTTGAACAAGCGCGTGAAAGCTCCTGACGTCACAGTGTTTTCCTAGATTTTTCTATCTCAAACTGAAATGAGTTTTTTCCGTATGACTTTTTTTATTGTGAAAGCTAACGTATGTGGAAATTAATTTGCGTTCATATTAAATAAATTGAATTCAAAGTTTTTTGTGTCAGCTACGAAAACATTATTATTATAGGTGAACTAAATTTTCTGAACACAAGAGTAACAACAAATCTCATTTTACCCGCTTCTTCCGGGGAACAGCGCATTATCGTTTCGTAACATTTTCAGTTTTCGAATTTCAATCCAATAATGGTCTCGAACGATAAGGTTGGACTCCCTGAAGAATCCGTGGTCGAGTACAGTTCTATCCACCCGTACGTGCTCTAACTTCCGAAGGGAAGCAATTGGCGACTTGAAAATTGCAGGTTATATTTGCAGCTCGAATATCTCGGTCAAGTCCATTGATAGGAAATGAACTGCTCCACAACAGTTAGGGATATCGCATTCAATCGTTTTTAAAAGTATGTAATCTTCGAGAAAATCGCTGTAAAATCATTTAAAACTCAATAACAACTTGAATCGATCCAATAAAATCAGTATGAGACGTTTCGTCAATCTGGTCGCCTTTTTTCTGAAGTTTGCTTCTTTGCATATGCTTCATGAATGTTCTTATTTTGAAATGAAGTCAGTTTATCAAAGGCTTCGATTTGAAACGAGTTTTCTGAAAATGCCAAGATGTAAATTAACAAACGCTGAGGCTAATAGGGCTATCGGAATGCTACAGGGTGGCCTAACTCAGGTTGTTGTAGCG